>CAVNZK010000014.1:6493650-7792380 GCA_963693345.1 Pieris melete | reverse complement strand
TCGAGATGCAACCCGCCGAGGAAACCGACCGTGCGGAAGCGGTGCCGTTGCATCCCTCTCTGTTGACGGACGATAACTTCATAAAGATCGTGGCCCATACCTACTTGAAGGGAAACCCGATGCTCGCGACCGACGCGGCCACGATGGCCGCCCACTACAGCACCGGCAAGGCGCTCAAGGAGCTGCAGTCGTCGGGGAACCCCATCACCGGCGGACCCATCTACGACATCGCCGTCAGGGTATGTGCGTTGTTCTTACTGGTTGTCACTCATTCAATACGTATGTTAGCATAGAACACGAGACGATAAAAATACCGATGACTTAATTCATGAAAGCTCATAAACATCTTTTTATTTTTTTATTAATTGGTTAACAGAAGTTACTTAGAACATTAAAACACACACAAAATTGAAAGTAATAAGTTTACACCTTAAAAGTTAACACAGCAAGCATAAAAATACATGTGCTTCAAAGGTTGCACCGAGTACACTTCGATGGAAAGACTTAATATGATGGCTTGTTTGGGATATTAAAATTTTATTTAACCCGAGTAATTGTGGATAATCAATTATTTAGTTTTGGATATTTTTAAAAGGGAAAATGAAGTCCGATTTTGAAGGGACATGTTTGACGTTGTACTTTGCTGTACGTTTTAAATTTATAATATCGGAAAGGCCTTTAGAAGTAAGACCAGAGACACGAGCAAGGTATCAGGTGTAGCTTTGTGTATTCTTTCGTTTCGAAAAACTCGGTCGAAGTGTGTCCGAACAGTGCTGTCATTAAAAATGTTTTTAGATTGAACGTCTCATGTTTTTAGATTAACGAAAACCCTAAATTTTAGACATTTTATATTAACCACACTGATGTGATGCTCATATGTCAATCCGCTGCCTAACAGGATTCCCAAATCTGAAGAGACTGAATTACTTGCAACGGGTATTGGTTGATGACACAATATTTATTTACACTTTATTACCTTCTACAAAAACATACATAAATAAAAAAAGCATGTTACTTAAGTTATAAAGCAAGGAAATTTTTCTTTTACTTTAAAGCATGATCCCCAATTACGCGCAAAAATTGTTAGATTATGCTCAATATCAGCCACGATTTAGCACTAATAATAACATAATTGATATAATTTGCAGAGATGTCGAAATGTCTGTCTGTCGACTTTATGGCTTACCCTATTATTATTCCATAACCCCTCGCAAATATAGAAGTTTAATTTGTCTTGCACCATTAGCTGCTACGAGGCTTTACATTTCTCCCTTGATTTATTACATTATATAAATGCGTGTTATATAAAGAACATAGACTAGATAGATAATAATAAAAAAAAGAATGAGACACGTTTTTCTTGCAAAGAACAAGGTACATTTTAAGTGTGTAATGCGTGTGTGCTGTGGTTGTAATTGGCCCTTGCTCAGTTTTATGTTGAGAAGCAGACTGTTCCACAGTGCTGGTCATTCTGCCAGAGAACACACACAGATCATATGTATTTAATTTTTGTCTTTAGATCCTAGGTAAACCTCTATTGAAGAGAATGCATCTGCAAGACGACGTATCTTCTGCATCGGCCTCTACTCGCGACATACAAGCGAAAGTACAATCGTCTACAGCAATTAAACCAGTGGTCCCTGCATCAACGCCACCATCGACTACTGCTCAGGTCGTAACAGACGATGAGGACGATCTACAGATAGTGATTTCGAAAGAAGAAACTCCCAAGAGGAAACCCTTCGTGGGACCCAAGTCACGTAAACTTCAGATGGAAAAAATGAAAGCTAAAGTGAGTCCACCGACCACGACCATCGTTGAGAAGCCCAAAACTCCTCGACCGGGTGCGAGTAATATCTTCCCCGTCGGCATGTGAGTTTTTATTCAATATAAATATAAATTATCACAAAGCTACTTCAGATTAAAATATCATCCGACATGTTTGACAGGTTCATCGGCCCCGGTAGTCCCGCTAAGAAATCTACCTATGTGGAAGAATGTATTTTGCCTGATGACGACGATGACGTCATCCTTGCGCCCGTTCGCCAGCCATCTCCAATTCCAAAATGTACACCCGTTCAATCCACGTCTCGAGATGGCTTTCAGTTAACTCGGCAGCCTCCTACTCGAGAGCCAACACTCGCCCAGAGACCTAGACCCGCCCATCCACCGCTACCTGATGCGCAGATTAATTATCCCAAATTATTACCAAAACCGCAAACCTCTGTTGCAATTCTTAATCCCTCAAAACTCACGACTTCCGTGAACAATGCTTCCACGACGTTTAACCGTGTACCAAACGAAAAAATAACCCCGAATACCACGAGAGCGTCGACTGCTATCATAATCAATAAAACAGTAGAGAAAGTGAGTGAAGTATCTGGAAGCGGTCAACCTAAAACAGCCAGTGTAGCATTTGATTCGGATCCTATATGTCTTTCGGACAGCGACGATGACTCCACGTTGAACCCTCGAGGAGCCGAGATTCCCGTGAGTCTGTCGTCCTCCTTCCGAAAGACTCCCGGCTCCCTGCCGACCCCCGCCCCACTTCTGCTACAGACCGCAAGTTTCAAGGCCAACAAACCGTTCGTCCTTCCCCCTGCGATCAAGAATATCTTGGACCCTACGAAAAAATATTATTGCATACCTTCGTCATCGCTTCCTTTGCTCCAGACACAAAACATCGTTTTGAAAGAACCGCCCTTAATTACCGGCGTTAATACACATTCCGCTCCCAGAGTTAGTTCACATACGGTTCCCGTCGAGAACGACATCCTGCCGAAGGATAGTCCTTCGAGTAACGTGATAACCAGTGCTGGACAATTGCAAATACAACAACAAGCGTCTACGACCGTTTCGCATCCAAATATCGCTCAACCTTTGCCGACACCCGCCCAGGTGAAGTATGGTAATTGGCAGAAAATCCCTCCGAAAACTAAAAGCACAACCAGCTGTGCGTCTAGCTATGTCGTTAAAATAAATAAGAGTGGAGAAAGTAGAGTGGACATTAAATCTAATATTAAACCAGGAACTGTATCTGCTCGAAGTTTGGAAACGAATCGTAAACAAAATACTGTATCCACGAAAGTGTTTCCCGACATCGAAATACTGGATGATGATCCTCCACCGACCACGAGTACGACTACCGATCGCACAATTAGATCCCCTACTCCTCCGGATGACGATCCTATGTCAATTTTCAAAAACGTTGTTCACATTCAAGCCCCTTCGCCGGACATAATAGAAGCCAAAGGAATAGCTAAGAAGACGGTAATAGAAAACCCGCCTAAGAAATCGAAAACGGCCAGTCTACTGAAATTAAATCTTTCCCAAAAACTTAGTGTCTTACATGAAGGTGATTATAAAAAGAAATTAAACGACCAACCCACTATCACCATAATTAAAAAGATGTCTACGTCTGCGTCCAAAAAGCCGGCTCCGGTCACACTCGATCTCACAGAATCAAGTGAGGTCGATAAAAAAAGGCACAAACTGGAGCTACTCAAGAGATTGGAGAAAGCTAAATGGGCGAATGCAAACTTCAAAACGAACCTAAAGACTCAAACGAACGCGAGATCTAGTATTGAGCCGAGTGGTGAATACTCGAGCCGCGTCAAACGGACTGCAACAAATGCCTCCTCAACCAAGAAAGCTGCTCGCTCTTTTGTCGACTTAACGTGAGTATTTTTAAATGAGAGTGGAAGATGTTATGTATCAACGTTTAAAAAATAATGTTTTCATATAAAGAAGTGAAGCAAATTCCATTCTATTGAAATTACATTTTTTACATTCAATGTGCCATTAGATCATCTAGCATGAATAACCAGTCAATTTGCTTTATTAAATACAAATAGTGTAACTCAGATCTCATAAACTGCTATATAGTCCAGTCCAGTCCAGAGTTTGTTTAATAGATATTTAAAAAATTTTTTTTTTATAATTTGCATGTTTAAATTTTTTATAGTAAATAGTTTTTAAATTTTTTTCAATCAATATTTTTAATCAGGGTAGTATTATATATGTATCACTATAACCTTCTTTTATACTAAAGATGTATATATACTTTAGTGTCACATAAAAAATATACACATAAATAATTAATTGATTAAAAACAACCTAACGTTTGCATATTCTATGGGCTTTATACTTTCGATTGGTATAGAATTTATCTAATAATCATACCGGTGAAATGTTTAAAAAAATATTTTTTTTAAAATATTAATTAAAATACTCTGGACTGAAATTTGCTAGACAATCCATATGGATTATATTTACTGACATATTAAATTAAATATAAAATACGTTTCATTAAATAAGCATCTCGGTGAAGGTCGTTGTATATCGGGATCTTAGAACAATAGGTTTTTTTGTTATTATTATTTTGGTATTATTTTACAGGGCTTTCCCTGTACCGACACCGTCACCGACAAAGACGCCTAATTCGGACAATAAACGTCCATCGCCGTGGTCAAAACGTGATATGAAGAAACCTAAGAGTGAGTATTTTATTAATAGACTCCATAATGCCCGCCAATAAAAAAATAAAAGAGAAATATATATCAAGTTTTTCGTTTTTACACTTGCCACTTATACAGCTGAGAATGTATCCCCTGGATATCAGCTAGCAGCTGTGTAGCTTCGCTTCACCGGCACCATACTGGCAGGCTGGCCGGTGAGCTCTTCTAAATATAGTTTAATACGAGCTCGTCATTACTCGGAAGTGATGTATGGAAAGAGAGAGATAAATTCAAGGAAATTAATATACTTACCTTTCCCTCGCAATATATTTATGTAAATATTATGTATGTATATAAAATTAGTGATAAGTTTACTAGAATAGAACAAACGCAAACTGCAATTTCCCCGTACTAGACTTTTTTCTTTTTTAATAAAATCCCAGAGGCTCTTTTATCTTTGCCTTTTAATAAATTTAAGAAATGTATTAAAGAAAAGCTGTGTAAAAAGGCTTACTATAAAGTCAACGATTAGTTAATTGATAAAAGGGACTAGTGCTAGACAGGCTACTTCTTATCAATTTGCGATATTTGTTTTAAAATAAGTGTTGTTTGATGATTTGCTATTTTAAAAGAGTGCCGAGAGTTTTTTCGCCGTCTTCTTCTTTCGGCCTACATCCTCTGTCTTCTTTGCCGATGAGTAGGGTCTACCGATTCAAATTTTGAGTTTGAGTTTATTTTATATCTAAACAGTTCCTCTTTGTTCCAGGGTTGCAAACTCTCGAGGATTTCGACTTGGATGATATTGACGATATCACTGAATTAGAATAAATTGAAGCTCGTGCTACTACTGTCTTTGCAGTGGGAAAATCATTTTGTAGAAGTACATTTATTTTTGCCCACATGTGATATGTGGACCGTTGACGAACTCGATTGTCGTTATATTAACTGATTTAAGCCTTTGTTTTGTTATGTATGTAAGTGTAATTCGACATAGGAGTTTCGTATTTCATCTTTTATTTTTGTATGTTTTCATCGTGAATATGTATTCGATTTTTTTTCAGACATTATGACTCGACTTTTATTTTGTCATTTTTTAATTGCATAATTTTATGAATGAAACTCCTATAATTTGTTTAAATAATTAAGTAGATTGAAGTAATTATCATTAATGTTGTGAGTTATTAAAGTGTAGATAAGCGATAGGTTTTATTGTGTCCGAGATGTATCTTCGAAAGTAAAATTCTATTATGTAAATTTGTCTTTTATTTAAAATCCTCTATCTTTTTAATACCTTAGTCTATCGGCGGTCGATCTAATCGTCTTAATTATTTTTAATAAAACATTTTTTTTTTATCAACTATTGTTATATTCTCTTAAATTTAAACGAAATTATAATATATAATAAAAAATAATGTATATATTTCTTAAATCTAATAAATACATTATAAATGATCCTTAAAATAACAAATTGATAACATTAAACTAAATTTATAAATGACCAGTCATCGTTATCACTAGTTTGAAAGTATTCCGCACACAAATGTACATTACACGTACGTATGTTGAGAGATATGGTTTACATTAGGTTAATTATGTAATTGTCTGTTTATGGCGCGCGCGAGAAAGCTCAACCGGTAAGATCTGATAAATGTACACAAATCGTTCCTTACAATCTCTAAACAGTTCGTTCAAATCGTCATTTATACCGTAAAAGGGAAGTATGTATCACCTCATCGTAAATCTAGCTTTGTCTAAAATTTTACAAATAGCTGTCATTTCATATTTTGACATTTTCTGACAATTCCAAATAAAAATTAGTTACGTAATAACGTAGAAAAATTACATAAAAATAGTCTAACAGAACTACCGCGAACCGACTCTAGCGAGCGATTTTTTGTTGAAGGAGCAAATCGCTTGAAGCAATGCGCCACGCCCTTCGCCGGCCGCGGGGGGAGAGGCGCCCGTCGCTGAAACAAAACGTCCCAATCACGGCTCAAGGTCTCGTTTCTATAGAGCAAACTTTTAGTTAAAGAGATCGAATACACGTGACAAACTGAGGACGAGTAGAAGAAATGGCGAAGAAACAAATATCAATAAACAGTGTTAACTCTTTATAACGAATATCAATTTATAATTTTATCACTATTATTCTAAACACATGTATTCTGTTAACTATGCCTGATGTGTTTTGCCATTCCAATATTTGTTTTGTATTTTTTCGAGTATTTTGTCTGGCCATCTTACCGTTTGTTTAAGAATAATGGCAAACATGCAATTAACAATAACAAAGACGAAACTCATGACCCCAGGTGTCTTTCTTATAAATTTCGGCGGCTCGAAAGGTTAGTTTGGTAAGCCGATTATAAAAGCAATGACACTTAAGTATGTTGTCGATATGTGAAATATGATAAATAAAATATTTCTTCGTTATAGATAATGGCTATTGCGTTAAACTGTATTAATGTATGGTTTTGTGTTAAACCAAACAAATATAACTCATTTTTACGTTATAACGTTAACTTGCACTGTATTAAAAAAGAAAAATCACTTGAACAGTGGACGATGGCGGGCGGCGTAGGCGAAGACGTCGTGCTGGCGGACTGAGATCGCACGGTCTCCGCCAGAGACGACGTCGACCTCCACATGCTGTCCCTTTTCTTCTGTAAATTTTACAATTTTACATAGAAAGTAGTGGACTAGAACATTACAAGCGGCGTCTGATATTCATTTATCTCACCGCTCTTCGTCGCTGTTTCTTCATCTCCTCGTCCGAGCCCAGGATTTCCTGTATCCTTACTTCGCGACGTGCGGTCCTCGACTGTTAGAATAATTAAAAACTCCTTATTGTCTCAACGTCACGTGAAATTATAAGGAGTTTTTAATTATTCTAACAGTCGAGGACCGCACGTCGCGAAGTAAGGATACAGGAAATCCTGGGCTCGGACGAGGAGATGAAGAAACAGCGACGAAGAGCGGTGAGATAAATGAATATCAGACGCCGCTTGTAATGTTCTAGTCCACTACTTTCTATGTAAAATTATAAAATTTACAGAAGAAAAGGGACAGCATGTGGAGGTCGACGTCGTCTCTGGCGGAGACCGTGCGATCTCAGTCCGCCAGCACGACGTCTTCGCCTACGCCGCCCGCCATCGTCCACTGTTCAAGTGATTTTTCTTTTTTAATACAGTGCAAGTTAACGTTATAACGTAAAAATGAGTTATATTTGTTTGGTTTAACACAAAACCATACATTAATACAGTTTAACGCAATAGCCATTATCTATAACGAAGAAATATTTTATTTATCATATTTCACATATCGACAACATACTTAAGTGTCATTGCTTTTATAATCGGCTTACCAAACTAACCTTTCGAGCCGCCGAAATTTATAAGAAAGACACCTGGGGTCATGAGTTTCGTCTTTGTTATTGTTAATTGCATGTTTGCCATTATTCTTAAACAAACGGTAAGATGGCCAGACAAAATACTCGAAAAAATACAAAACAAATATTGGAATGGCAAAACACATCAGGCATAGTTAACAGAATACATGTGTTTAGAATAATAGTGATAAAATTATAAATTGATATTCGTTATAAAGAGTTAACACTGTTTATTGATATTTGTTTCTTCGCCATTTCTTCTACTCGTCCTCAGTTTGTCACGTGTATTCGATCTCTTTAACTAAAAGTTTGCTCTATAGAAACGAGACCTTGAGCCGTGATTGGGACGTTTTGTTTCAGCGACGGGCGCCTCTCCCCCCGCGGCCGGCGAAGGGCGTGGCGCATTGCTTCAAGCGATTTGCTCCTTCAACAAAAAATCGCTCGCTAGAGTCGGTTCGCGGTAGTTCTGTTAGACTATTTTTATGTAATTTTTCTACGTTATTACGTAACTAATTTTTATTTGGAATTGTCAGAAAATGTCAAAATATGAAATGACAGCTATTTGTAAAATTTTAGACAAAGCTAGATTTACGATGAGGTGATACATACTTCCCTTTTACGGTATAAATGACGATTTGAACGAACTGTTTAGAGATTGTAAGGAACGATTTGTGTACATTTATCAGATCTTACCGGTTGAGCTTTCTCGCGCGCGCCATAAACAGACAATTACATAATTAACCTAATGTAAACCATATCTCTCAACATACGTACGTGTAATGTACATTTGTGTGCGGAATACTTTCAAACTAGTGATAACGATGACTGGTCATTTATAAATTTAGTTTAATGTTATCAATTTGTTATTTTAAGGATCATTTATAATGTATTTATTAGATTTAAGAAATATATACATTATTTTTTATTATATATTATAATTTCGTTTAAATTTAAGAGAATATAACAATAGTTGATAAAAAAAAAATGTTTTATTAAAAATAATTAAGACGATTAGATCGACCGCCGATAGACTAAGGTATTAAAAAGATAGAGGATTTTAAATAAAAGACAAATTTACATAATAGAATTTTACTTTCGAAGATACATCTCGGACACAATAAAACCTATCGCTTATCTACACTTTAATAACTCACAACATTAATGATAATTACTTCAATCTACTTAATTATTTAAACAAATTATAGGAGTTTCATTCATAAAATTATGCAATTAAAAAATGACAAAATAAAAGTCGAGTCATAATGTCTGAAAAAAAATCGAATACATATTCACGATGAAAACATACAAAAATAAAAGATGAAATACGAAACTCCTATGTCGAATTACACTTACATACATAACAAAACAAAGGCTTAAATCAGTTAATATAACGACAATCGAGTTCGTCAACGGTCCACATATCACATGTGGGCAAAAATAAATGTACTTCTACAAAATGATTTTCCCACTGCAAAGACAGTAGTAGCACGAGCTTCAATTTATTCTAATTCAGTGATATCGTCAATATCATCCAAGTCGAAATCCTCGAGAGTTTGCAACCCTGGAACAAAGAGGAACTGTTTAGATATAAAATAAACTCAAACTCAAAATTTGAATCGGTAGACCCTACTCATCGGCAAAGAAGACAGAGGATGTAGGCCGAAAGAAGAAGACGGCGAAAAAACTCTCGGCACTCTTTTAAAATAGCAAATCATCAAACAACACTTATTTTAAAACAAATATCGCAAATTGATAAGAAGTAGCCTGTCTAGCACTAGTCCCTTTTATCAATTAACTAATCGTTGACTTTATAGTAAGCCTTTTTACACAGCTTTTCTTTAATACATTTCTTAAATTTATTAAAAGGCAAAGATAAAAGAGCCTCTGGGATTTTATTAAAAAAGAAAAAAGTCTAGTACGGGGAAATTGCAGTTTGCGTTTGTTCTATTCTAGTAAACTTATCACTAATTTTATATACATACATAATATTTACATAAATATATTGCGAGGGAAAGGTAAGTATATTAATTTCCTTGAATTTATCTCTCTCTTTCCATACATCACTTCCGAGTAATGACGAGCTCGTATTAAACTATATTTAGAAGAGCTCACCGGCCAGCCTGCCAGTATGGTGCCGGTGAAGCGAAGCTACACAGCTGCTAGCTGATATCCAGGGGATACATTCTCAGCTGTATAAGTGGCAAGTGTAAAAACGAAAAACTTGATATATATTTCTCTTTTATTTTTTTATTGGCGGGCATTATGGAGTCTATTAATAAAATACTCACTCTTAGGTTTCTTCATATCACGTTTTGACCACGGCGATGGACGTTTATTGTCCGAATTAGGCGTCTTTGTCGGTGACGGTGTCGGTACAGGGAAAGCCCTGTAAAATAATACCAAAATAATAATAACAAAAAAACCTATTGTTCTAAGATCCCGATATACAACGACCTTCACCGAGATGCTTATTTAATGAAACGTATTTTATATTTAATTTAATATGTCAGTAAATATAATCCATATGGATTGTCTAGCAAATTTCAGTCCAGAGTATTTTAATTAATATTTTAAAAAAAATATTTTTTTAAACATTTCACCGGTATGATTATTAGATAAATTCTATACCAATCGAAAGTATAAAGCCCATAGAATATGCAAACGTTAGGTTGTTTTTAATCAATTAATTATATATGTGTATATTTTTTATGTGACACTAAAGTATATATACATCTTTAGTATAAAAGAAGGTTATAGTGATACATATATAATACTACCCTGATTAAAAATATTGATTGAAAAAAATTTAAAAACTATTTACTATAAAAAATTTAAACATGCAAATTATAAAAAAAAAATTTTTTAAATATCTATTAAACAAACTCTGGACTGGACTGGACTATATAGCAGTTTATGAGATCTGAGTTACACTATTTGTATTTAATAAAGCAAATTGACTGGTTATTCATGCTAGATGATCTAATGGCACATTGAATGTAAAAAATGTAATTTCAATAGAATGGAATTTGCTTCACTTCTTTATATGAAAACATTATTTTTTAAACGTTGATACATAACATCTTCCACTCTCATTTAAAAATACTCACGTTAAGTCGACAAAAGAGCGAGCAGCTTTCTTGGTTGAGGAGGCATTTGTTGCAGTCCGTTTGACGCGGCTCGAGTATTCACCACTCGGCTCAATACTAGATCTCGCGTTCGTTTGAGTCTTTAGGTTCGTTTTGAAGTTTGCATTCGCCCATTTAGCTTTCTCCAATCTCTTGAGTAGCTCCAGTTTGTGCCTTTTTTTATCGACCTCACTTGATTCTGTGAGATCGAGTGTGACCGGAGCCGGCTTTTTGGACGCAGACGTAGACATCTTTTTAATTATGGTGATAGTGGGTTGGTCGTTTAATTTCTTTTTATAATCACCTTCATGTAAGACACTAAGTTTTTGGGAAAGATTTAATTTCAGTAGACTGGCCGTTTTCGATTTCTTAGGCGGGTTTTCTATTACCGTCTTCTTAGCTATTCCTTTGGCTTCTATTATGTCCGGCGAAGGGGCTTGAATGTGAACAACGTTTTTGAAAATTGACATAGGATCGTCATCCGGAGGAGTAGGGGATCTAATTGTGCGATCGGTAGTCGTACTCGTGGTCGGTGGAGGATCATCATCCAGTATTTCGATGTCGGGAAACACTTTCGTGGATACAGTATTTTGTTTACGATTCGTTTCCAAACTTCGAGCAGATACAGTTCCTGGTTTAATATTAGATTTAATGTCCACTCTACTTTCTCCACTCTTATTTATTTTAACGACATAGCTAGACGCACAGCTGGTTGTGCTTTTAGTTTTCGGAGGGATTTTCTGCCAATTACCATACTTCACCTGGGCGGGTGTCGGCAAAGGTTGAGCGATATTTGGATGCGAAACGGTCGTAGACGCTTGTTGTTGTATTTGCAATTGTCCAGCACTGGTTATCACGTTACTCGAAGGACTATCCTTCGGCAGGATGTCGTTCTCGACGGGAACCGTATGTGAACTAACTCTGGGAGCGGAATGTGTATTAACGCCGGTAATTAAGGGCGGTTCTTTCAAAACGATGTTTTGTGTCTGGAGCAAAGGAAGCGATGACGAAGGTATGCAATAATATTTTTTCGTAGGGTCCAAGATATTCTTGATCGCAGGGGGAAGGACGAACGGTTTGTTGGCCTTGAAACTTGCGGTCTGTAGCAGAAGTGGGGCGGGGGTCGGCAGGGAGCCGGGAGTCTTTCGGAAGGAGGACGACAGACTCACGGGAATCTCGGCTCCTCGAGGGTTCAACGTGGAGTCATCGTCGCTGTCCGAAAGACATATAGGATCCGAATCAAATGCTACACTGGCTGTTTTAGGTTGACCGCTTCCAGATACTTCACTCACTTTCTCTACTGTTTTATTGATTATGATAGCAGTCGACGCTCTCGTGGTATTCGGGGTTATTTTTTCGTTTGGTACACGGTTAAACGTCGTGGAAGCATTGTTCACGGAAGTCGTGAGTTTTGAGGGATTAAGAATTGCAACAGAGGTTTGCGGTTTTGGTAATAATTTGGGATAATTTATCTGCGCATCAGGTAGCGGTGGATGGGCGGGTCTAGGTCTCTGGGCGAGTGTTGGCTCTCGAGTAGGAGGCTGCCGAGTTAACTGAAAGCCATCTTGAGACGTGGATTGAACGGGTGTACATTTTGGAATTGGAGATGGCTGGCGAACGGGCGCAAGGATGACGTCATCGTCGTCATCAGGCAAAATACATTCTTCCACATAGGTAGATTTCTTAGCGGGACTACCGGGGCCGATGAACCTGTCAAACATGTCGGATGATATTTTAATCTGAAGTAGCTTTGTGATAATTTATATTTATATTGAATAAAAACTCACATGCCGACGGGGAAGATATTACTCGCACCCGGTCGAGGAGTTTTGGGCTTCTCAACGATGGTCGTGGTCGGTGGACTCACTTTAGCTTTCATTTTTTCCATCTGAAGTTTACGTGACTTGGGTCCCACGAAGGGTTTCCTCTTGGGAGTTTCTTCTTTCGAAATCACTATCTGTAGATCGTCCTCATCGTCTGTTACGACCTGAGCAGTAGTCGATGGTGGCGTTGATGCAGGGACCACTGGTTTAATTGCTGTAGACGATTGTACTTTCGCTTGTATGTCGCGAGTAGAGGCCGATGCAGAAGATACGTCGTCTTGCAGATGCATTCTCTTCAATAGAGGTTTACCTAGGATCTAAAGACAAAAATTAAATACATATGATCTGTGTGTGTTCTCTGGCAGAATGACCAGCACTGTGGAACAGTCTGCTTCTCAACATAAAACTGAGCAAGGGCCAATTACAACCACAGCACACACGCATTACACACTTAAAATGTACCTTGTTCTTTGCAAGAAAAACGTGTCTCATTCTTTTTTTTATTATTATCTATCTAGTCTATGTTCTTTATATAACACGCATTTATATAATGTAATAAATCAAGGGAGAAATGTAAAGCCTCGTAGCAGCTAATGGTGCAAGACAAATTAAACTTCTATATTTGCGAGGGGTTATGGAATAATAATAGGGTAAGCCATAAAGTCGACAGACAGACATTTCGACATCTCTGCAAATTATATCAATTATGTTATTATTAGTGCTAAATCGTGGCTGATATTGAGCATAATCTAACAATTTTTGCGCGTAATTGGGGATCATGCTTTAAAGTAAAAGAAAAATTTCCTTGCTTTATAACTTAAGTAACATGCTTTTTTTATTTATGTATGTTTTTGTAGAAGGTAATAAAGTGTAAATAAATATTGTGTCATCAACCAATACCCGTTGCAAGTAATTCAGTCTCTTCAGATTTGGGAATCCTGTTAGGCAGCGGATTGACATATGAGCATCACATCAGTGTGGTTAATATAAAATGTCTAAAATTTAGGGTTTTCGTTAATCTAAAAACATGAGACGTTCAATCTAAAAACATTTTTAATGACAGCACTGTTCGGACACACTTCGACCGAGTTTTTCGAAACGAAAGAATACACAAAGCTACACCTGATACCTTGCTCGTGTCTCTGGTCTTACTTCTAAAGGCCTTTCCGATATTATAAATTTAAAACGTACAGCAAAGTACAACGTCAAACATGTCCCTTCAAAATCGGACTTCATTTTCCCTTTTAAAAATATCCAAAACTAAATAATTGATTATCCACAATTACTCGGGTTAAATAAAATTTTAATATCCCAAACAAGCCATCATATTAAGTCTTTCCATCGAAGTGTACTCGGTGCAACCTTTGAAGCACATGTATTTTTATGCTTGCTGTGTTAACTTTTAAGGTGTAAACTTATTACTTTCAATTTTGTGTGTGTTTTAATGTTCTAAGTAACTTCTGTTAACCAATTAATAAAAAAATAAAAAGATGTTTATGAGCTTTCATGAATTAAGTCATCGGTATTTTTATCGTCTCGTGTTCTATGCTAACATACGTATTGAATGAGTGACAACCAGTAAGAACAACGCACATACCCTGACGGCGATGTCGTAGATGGGTCCGCCGGTGATGGGGTTCCCCGACGACTGCAGCTCCTTGAGCGCCTTGCCGGTGCTGTAGTGGGCGGCCATCGTGGCCGCGTCGGTCGCGAGCATCGGGTTTCCCTTCAAGTAGGTATGGGCCACGATCTTTATGAAGTTATCGTCCGTCAACAGAGAGGGATGCAACGGCACCGCTTCCGCACGGTCGGTTTCCTCGGCGGGTTGCATCTCGACACCCCGTTTCGACGACCCCTTTGACTTTCTCCTACCGCTCTTCGAATACGATTTGACTTCCTTCCTCTTCTCTTGCGTCACGACGGGCGCATCGTCGACTTCGTCATCGCTGATCACGATGCTGCAGGGGAGGGATCTTTCGACGGACAAGTTTCCGTCCGGGGGCACGTCCTCGCTTTCGTCGTGTTTGCATTTGGTTTTCTTCTTGCGGCTCTCGCCCGCTTCCCACTCGATATCCTCGGCGTGATTGGAGGGGTCGTCGTCGATAGTTTCGAAAGTCCGTTCGGCTCTCAAGGCGGCTCTGCGCGTGAAGCGATTCTTTCTTTTGGAAGCCGAATCGGGATCGCGGCCGCCCCTGTCGCCCACGCTTTTCGATAACCTGTCGTCTTCGGGCACCGGGACGACGTCGGCGGCGTCCGGGAGGGCGGAGGCCGACTTCGAGTTAAGATCTCTCAGAAGCACCGACGCGATGCTGCTCGCCACCGGTTCGTCGATAGAAATATCATCGCTCATTCCGGACACGACGAGTCTTCTAATGTTGACGACGAGGGCGGTGATCTCTTCCGGTTTGGCGGTTTCGTGAAATTTGTGGGAGATGAGAATCTTCATAATTTTTTTTACTAATTCGTGCTCCGCGTCGTCGTCTTCGGGCGGGTCTCCCTTCTCGGCCCGGTCGGGAACGTCGGCCGAGATCGCTCTCCCCTTGGCCCTCGCGGTCTTCGAGGACGCGATCGGCTCGGTCGAGGCGAGAGCTTCGAAGGCTCCCGCGGGGGGCTTCGCGTCCAGCCGGCGGTTGGCTTCGTCCGTCCGCTTAGCGGCCGTGACCACGTGGGCTCGATCTGTAAAACGCCAAAGATCAATCGAGGGCTCCCGCCGCGGCGCAAGGCGCGTCGAGCGGCACACGTACGTCCTTCGGCGTGCTCCAGCTGAAACTGCTGCCAAGCGGCGGCACGCTCGTCCTCGGGCAGCGCGGGCTCGGAGCCGCGCAGCAGCGAATCGTGCTCGCGCACGGCGTGGACGGCCCCGGCGCCCGCCACGCGCAGCAGGGCCGGGTCCCGAACGCCGGGCGCCATCCCCGCCAGCACGCCCCATCCCTCCTCGTCCCAGCTGCGCGCAACGAGATTAATAGCGTCGGCGGGTAGACGTACGGACGTACACGATCGTCGCGGAGAGAAATCCGCGCGCGTACCTGTACAGCTCGGTGAGTTCGGCCGAATTGTAGTGCCTGTCGATCTGCTGCTCGTCGACGACCCGACAGGAGACCGCCTGCTTCGTCACCGACCGTTCGTACATCTTCTGCTCCATGGTGCCCTGGAGCAACGTTCAAAATTATCGCTCGGAACGATGCACGTCCGACGGTTCCGAACCCGACTCGGGGCCACGTACCATAGCGACGAGACGATATATGAAGCAGTCTTTCTTCTGTCCGAATCGGTAGACTCTGAAGATGCTCTGAATGTCGTGCGCGGGATTCCACGACGTGTCGAGGATTATGACTCGGTTGGCGGCGGTCATGTTCAAGCCGAGACATCCGGCGCGAGTCGATATCAGGAAGAGCCTGCGAAGGAGAACCACTCTGAAGGTCGCGACGAGGTCGACGTGCGCATCGAGAGGGACCGAACTCACTTGGTCCTAAGGTTGTGCGGCGCGTTAAACTCCCTGCACCACTTCTGCCGGACCTCCGCGGGCACCGAGCCGTCCAGGCGATAGTAGTCCCGCCCCAAGCTCCACTTGTTGATCGATCGCAGGAAGTACTCCAAGGTGTCCATCGTGAACAGGGACGTCGAGAATATGAGTCTGTTTACAGAGAAAACTGATCAACGAAACGCTTCATAGACGGAAAATCTGAGCGGGAGAACGAAACTCACACTTTGTCCCCGAGGGCCACACATTCGTCGAGCAGGTTGAAGACGACCTGGAACTTGTTGGAGCTGTGCAAGGAGTTCAGCGTGTCGCCCCCCTCCAGGTATTGCGGCCACCACACCTCGGTCGGGGCCGGCTTCACGTCTTCCGACGCCGCGATGTCTTCGTGCGCCAGGTCGTCCTCCAGCTTTTCGACTGCAATTTCATCTTACCTCTAGTCTTCCACTTATAACGTCCGCCTACTGAGCCGTTACGCTACGACTGTGTCAGAAAATACCTTTAATATTCTTATTCCCCTCGTCCCTGGACTTAGTTTGGAAATTGTGCAGCACTTGCGGGTGCGTCCAGATCTTCTGCAGCGTGTGAAAGTCCTTGAGCACCATCTGCCTGCCTCTCCTCGCGTAGTTCTCCAAGTAGTGCTTGTACATGTTCCGCTGGCACTCGGTCAGGGGGATGAACACCGTGTACTCGTATTTCTTGGGCAAATAAGGGTAAAGCACCGAGGCCTCCTGGCGCTGGAGGCAGCCTTCCAGCACTTTGTGCAGGATGTGAGTCCGGGTCTTCATCAGCCTTATGTCTTCCTCTATCGAGTCTCGGTGCTGGCCGTTCATGATCGGGTTTTCGAATCTGAACATTCAATTGCAAAAGTTAAATAGCCATTTCGATTTCGTTCTGAAATTTATACTAACTTTATTGAAGAGGAGAATGCCACCTTAACGCCGAGAGATTATTTGGGTAACAGGTATATAATCGATCGATCGAGGGCCGGGTCTAGCCTGGCTTGACTTGAATAATGGTTGGAATGGTAAAAATCAGAACAAAGTACCTGTTTGAAAACTCATAGTACGTCCCCAAGAGGTGTGGCTTGACGAAGTTGACCATGCAGTAGTACTCTCTGAGGTTATTCTGCATCGGAGTGCCGGTCAGTACTATGCGGCGGTTGGTGGTCACCCTGCTCATGGCCACCGCCAAGACCGAGCTGTCGTTCTTCAACAGATGTCCCTCGTCGCAGATGACCACGTCGGGGCCCGGGTCCAACAGGGCCGTGCGAATCTTCTTAATAATTGTCGGTCTGACGTCATCGATGTCCGCGTCCAGCGTCGTGAGACTTCGGAACAGTTCGTAGCCGACGATGAATATTCCACCTCCGCTGTACCAATCCTCTAATTGGTAAGCCCGTTCGTATGTTTTCTTCAGTTTTGACAACTCGAACACCTGTCAAATGTCAACATTTCAATGTCTTAGGTGACAATTATTGAATTCAGATTCAGGGAGAAACTTATTCGTCTACCTGCAATTTTCGTGTCACTCTTTTAGAGTTGAAAAAAAAAATATTAAGCGTTATACGAAGGCCGATCAATTTCCTTGGAAATAAAAAAAACTGTCAGGTATAATCCAACGTTTTTTACCAGGGTAGGCATAGGTTGCGAATCTCCACTCCACCCAAACATCCCTACTAATATTATAAATGCGAAAGTAACTCTGTCTGTCTGTTACCTTTTCACGCCTAAACCGCTGAACCGATTTTGATGAATTTTGGTATAGAGATAGATGGAACCTTGGGAAAGGACATAGGATACTTTTTATCCAGATCCCGATCCCGATCCCGATCCCGGAATTATACGGGTGAAAACGCGGGGTGCAGTTATGTATCGCATAATTCAAATACTCCTAGCCAGCTTTTAGAATACTTTCTGCCTGACATGTCCATCAGGCCCATCGGCCTATACACTATGAATGTGTGAGTGACGATGCATGGTGTGGTGTGGCGGGGCTGGCGGGCGCGGGCGCGCTGCGCGGCGCGGCGGCAAAGACGTGCGGGGGACGCGGATGGCTCGGTGGGAGGAGTGTAGATCACAAAGTATGCTTACCCGAACGGGCAGACACGTGAGGGCAGACGTCGTTGGCGGACGCATGCGATATCTACAATTTTGAGCTGCAACGTATTCGCTTTCTTTACGTTTTCATTGGTGTTTAGGGTTTCTTGGATAAGCATTTTGTGTTATTTACTTAGTTGTTTTGGTTGTTATTATTAGTTTAGCATAAGTTAGTAGTAGGTAAAATTATAGTTAATAGGTAAAATAAATACTTTAATTCATTTTTTAGGATAGGTATAAAATTGTAGTAGATTAGTAGGCAGGTTTTTTTAAGTTTTTTCACATTTAGTAAGTAGTTACGGTACCTAAGAAGGTCAGCATAGTTTTTATTGAGTATTAATAGGTAAGTAATGTTGTTTTGTGAATAAAATAGTTCCAGTAGTTTCGCATATAATTTTATCGATTCATTTTGTTTTTATTCCATGTAGATAGTATATTTTTTTTAACATTTAGTTTTAGTTTAGTTTTAGTTTTGTTTTTGTTTTATTTCATGTGTATAAGTACCTACCTTAAGTATAGTTTCGTACTCAGTACCTTTAACTAAATTATTTGTCAACTAAAGAATTTTTTTTTGCATAAGTACTTACCTGTTTTTATTACTTTAGGTAGGTAACTGGTTAAGTAATATGCCTCGCAAGCGTAAATCTAATTTAGCGCGTAGCTCTAAAAGAGCTCGAACTGCGCAAGTAGCTAGATCCCAAGAATCTGAGGAGCAGACTCAGGCCCGGCAGATTTTAGATGCTGAGCGACACGCAACGCAAAGAGCTGCCGAGACCTATGAACAAACTCAGGCCCGGCAGATTTTAGATGCTGAGCGACACGCAACGCAAAGAGCTGCCGAGACCTATGAACAGACTCAGGCCCGGCAGATTTGTTGGGCTGCCAGGAGACCATGAACAAACTCAGGCCCGGCAGATTTTAGATGCTGAGCGACACGCAACGTAAAGATACGCAAGCTGAGACCTATGAACAAAACCAGGCCCGGCAGATTTTAGATATGCTGAGCGACACGGGTCGTAGGCAGCTGCCGAGACCTATGAACAAACTCAGGCTCCGGCAGATTTAGAGCGACACGCAACGTAGCAGCTGCCGAGACCTAAGTGAACAAACCAGGCTCCGGCAGATTTAGATGCCGAGCGACACGCAAAGGAGCCGCCGAGACCTATGAACAAACTCAGGCCCGGCAGATTTTAGATGCCGAAGTGACACACGCACGTAAAGAGCCGCCGAAACCTGCGAAACAAACCAGCCCGGCAGATTTTAGATGCTGAGCGCACGCAAAGAGCTGCCGAAACCTATGAACAGACTCAGGCCCGGCAGATTTTAGATGCTGAGCGACACGCAACGCAAAGAGCTGCCGAGACCTATGAACAGACTCAGGCCCGGCAGATTTTAGATGCTGAGCGACACGCAACGCAGAGCGCTGCCGAGACCTATGAACAGACTCAGGCCCGGCAGATTTTAGATGCTGAGCGACACGCAACGCAAAGAGCTGCCGAAACCTATGAACAGACTCAGGCCCGGCAGATTTTAGATGCTGAGCGACACGCAACGCAAAGAGCTGCCGAGACCTATGAACAGACCCAGGCCCGGCAGATTTTAGATGCTGAGCGACACGCACCGCCGAGACGCAGAACAGACCCAGGCCCGGCAGATTTTAGATGCTGGCTTTTATCGAAAAGAGCCGCCAAGCCGAGACCCAGTTATGAACAGACCGTGGCCCGGCAGATTTTAGATGCTGAGCGACACGCAACGCAAAGAGCTGCCGAGACCCAAAGTGAACAGACCTGTGCCCCGGCAGATTTTAGATGCTGAGCGACACGCAACGCAAAGAGCTGCCGAGACCTATGAACAAACTCAGGCCCGGCAGATTTTAGATGCTGAGCGACACGCAACGCAAAGAGCTGCCGAGACCCATGAACAGACTCAGGCCCGGCAGATTTTAGATGCTGAGCGACACGCAACGCAAAGAGCTGCCGAGACCTATGAACAAACTCAGGCCCGGCAGATTTTAGATGCTGAGCGACACGCAACGCAAAGAGCTGCCGAGACCCATGAACAGACTCAGGCCCGGCAGATTTTAGATGCTGAGCGACACGCAACGCAGAGCGCTGCCGAGACCTATGAACAGACTCAGGCCCGGCAGATTTTAGATGCTGAGCGACACGCAACGCAAAGAGCTGCCGAGACCTATGAACAGACTCAGGCCCGGCAGATTTTAGATGCTGAGCGACACGCATCATTGATAGCTGCAGAGATGCCAGAAGAATCCCAAAGACGACGTGTGTTAAATGCTGAACGGCAGTCAGAAAGGAGAAATGCGTTTACAATGTATACATGGGGAGCATTCCACAATGCTGCTTTTGATTATGACCCATCGATTGAGTATAATAACCATCGATTACTTCTCATAGGTGGAATGGATAAAAAATGTATACATTGTGAAGCACTCAAGTGGAAAGAAGAAACTCCGGGTATGTGTTGTTCTGGTGGCAAGGTTTCAATTCCAATACTTGGAGAACCAGAGGAATCATTGAAGTCTTTACTTTTAGGTGATAACAACGAATCGCGGCGTTTTTTAATCAAAATAAGGAAATATAATTCATGCTTTCAAATGACGTCATTTGGTGTAGAAAATGAGGTGGTTATGCCTGGGTTTTCATCTACTTTTACAATCCAAGGTCAAATCTATCATAGGATTGGTTCTTTGCTTCCTACAAATAATGAGCAACCAAAATTTTTACAGATTTATTTTATGGGAAATGAAAACGACGAGGTTGACCGCAGGTGTCAAAACATTCAATTAGTAGAAAAGGATATTGTCTTAAAGATTCAGAGAATGTTGCATGAACATAACCGCCTAATAAACACTTTCACAACAGCCTTAGAAAGAATTCCGGGAGATGATTATAAGTTGGTGATTCACCCAGATCGTACACCAAGTGGGGAACACGAAAGACGATATAATGCACCTTTAATAAATGAAGTCGCAGCCATGGTTTGTGGTGAACAGTTTTCTTCCCGTGATATAGTTTTACATGCCCGTGATAACACACTAACTAGGGTGCCGGATACACATAAATTTTACGATGCGTTACAATATCCGCTAATATTTAGCAAAGGGCAAGAAGGGTATCACTTTCAAATTCCACAAGTCGATCCTGTAACTGGCCTGCCCTTGCCTAACAAAAAGGTATCATGTATGGACTTTTATGCCTTTCATATCATGATTAGAGAAAATGATTTTAATATTATATCACGATGCAGGCAACTGGCCAATCAGTTTTATGTTGATATGTAGGTTAAGGTAGAAAGTGAACGATTACGATACATAACATTAAATCAAACTAAATTAAGAGCAGAAAATTATATCCACCTTCAAGACGCAGTAGCGAAGCACTGACAAGACACTTCATGATATTATAGTTAAAAACATGATTCATGGTCCATGTGGACCTGAAAATCCTCAGTGCCCTTGCATGAAAGATGGAAAATGCACAAAGAAATTTCCTCGCAAATTACACAAAGACACTGTCCACAGTGAAAACGGATACCCACTCTATCGTAGAAGAGCACCAGCAGACGGAGGTCGAACGGCATCTGTGAAACTACGAAATGGGAGTTACGTCACTATTGATAATAGTTGGGTGGTCCCTTATTCCGCTATTCTATTAAAAATATTTAACGCCCATATAAATGTTGAGGCTTGCAGTTCAGTGCGCGCTATCAAATATATCTGCAAATATATTAACAAAGGCAGTGACCAAGTTATTTTCAATTTTAGGAGCACAGAGCTTGCAAATCGCGTAAATGAAGTACATACATATCAATCTGGTCGTTATGTTAGCAGCAACGAAGCCGTGTGGCGGTTATTAGGGTTCCCGTTGCACGAAAGGCACCCCACCGTTACACATCTAAGTGTACACTTAGAGAACGGTGAACGAGTTTATTTTACAGAAGATAATTTCCACGAGCGACTATCTACTCGACCAAAAACCACCCTTACAGCTTTTTTTGAACTTTGCATAAGAGATGAGTTTGCAAGAACTAGAATAATCCCTACCGATTTGCCATTCCAATTCAAAAGAGTACAATTTCCCCTGAAAGCAGCATTCGCTATGACGATAAACAAAGCTCAAGGACAGACACTCAAAGTAGCTGGTGTTCATTTAGAAAAAAACTGTTTCTCCCATGGGCAACTGTATGTGGCGTGCTCACGAGTATCGAGTCCACAAAACCTACATGTTTTGACCAAAGAAGGAAAAACAAAAAATGTCGTATACAAAAACGTATTAAACTAAGTTAAGTCAGGGATCAGGGTCAGGAAAGTCTACCTATGTTAATCTCAATAATTCAATGTGCCGGCTTCATTAGAATCGTTTCATTATAGTTTCAGAGCCTATTCAGTCCAAACAAATTTACACGAAGTAGTAGTTCTACGCAGACGAAGTCGCGGGTAACAGCTAGTTAGATATAATAATAAAAAAAGCAATAATTTTTCTTTTCTTTTTGAGGAATAGAAGTCATTCATTTGCGTCACGTCGGAGTGTGTTTTTAAAAATGTATAAAAAGTCCAGCAAGACTTGAGAGCAACATTGAGAGTTCCTGCTCCTCGAGGCGATCCCCGCACTGGACGGAACAAATGATTACTTCCAGTAATCATCCTCCATATTCACCCTAACTAGCTTCTAGTGTTTCTGATCTATTACCGCGGTAGGTGCAAGAGATTTTAAGGGATCAGGCAAAATATCTTTTTTAAGACGGAATTTTAGATAAACAAAGCGTTTAATGACACTCATTATCACTTTTACTAGGGAATTTGGTAGTTTTAATCGAATGTACGGTTAACTTCACCTTAATTTCGTTAGTCACGGGACCTATCCATTTATGAATCTCGTCCACCCAATTCAGAACAGTCGACAGAGGGCAGCACACCAACACCCGACGAATGTTCAGCATCGGGTGAGTGAGAACCTGAAACGGAACATACAATTTATTATAAACTTATTTCATAGACAAGACACTTATTACTAACAAACAAATTTTTTTTTAAAGAATAAAGTACATTTCAGGTGTGTGATGCGTGTTTGTTGCGGTTGGCCCTGGCTGCATTATGCCGATAGTCCAGTCAGTCAAGACAATTAATTCATTATAATTCCAAAAGTTTTCAAATTTTGATGTAAGGTCGGGAGTGGTATTAAAACAAACTATAAAATTTTGCAACCTGCTCTGCGGTCCGGAACATTGTTAAAAATGCAATAAATGATAATTTGCTTAGTTCTTGAGACAGTTCTGCAAAGTTGGAGTGATGTTAAATATATTATTTTACATCACGTGTCAAATTTGCAACCAATTTAAGTGTACGGAACATTTTTTGTTATTAAAAATTAATGTTGTTCTTTATTAAACTGAAGGAAAACGTTCCAAAAGTTCTGCAAATTTGACAGATATATCGAAAATAAAATAAATAACAAAAAATGTTCCGTACACTTAGGTTGGTTGCAAATTTTATACGTGATATGAAATATTATATCGAAAACTTCCCCAAGTTTGCAGAACTTTTGGAATTTTTTTCACGACCATACATACATAAAATTAATTTAATTGCAATTTTAACAATGTTCCGGACTGCGGACGAGGTTGCAAAATGAGATTTATTGTCGTCCCAATGTACCATTCACTTGACCGAAGTTTGAAAACTTTTGGAATTATTATCAAATTTTCGATTTTGAATGTCTATGACTGGTGTAGAGCAGCAGACTGTTCCACAGCGCTAGTCTTGAAATATACTGAATGGAAGTAAAGAAGTCTGATATAAAAGTATAAAGTGAATAAAAAAAAAGAATAATTGTTAAGAAATAGATAAATAAATATTTTTGGGCGGATTAAAAACTAGACATCGTGGGATTTTTGTTGGGTCAGTAGATGTACTTTATAACTACGACGAAATTTTACTTTAGTTAAAGATTTGTCAGCGGAGCAGCTCTATATTTAAAACTGCCACGAAATGATGCCGTCCGATGCTGGGGAAAGGCGAGCTTAACTCCGAGTATCCCACTGACATTTCTACGTCGGAGGAGCTTTTTGTATAGATATCGAGGTTGTTTAGGATATACATCAAATAAAAGAAATGCCAAATACAGCTGTCGTCGTTGACAGATTTCATCAAATACAAAGATATCATTAAGTCTAAAAGTTTACCGTGTGTAACAGAGCCAGGACTTGCAGCGTCTTCCCGAGGCCCATACAGTGCGCCAAGATGCAACCGCTTCCGGGATGACCGCCGCTCACTTGTTCCACGGTCTCGAAGCAGGCGTCCCACATGAATTTCACTCCTTCGTACTGGAAAACGGGCGACACGACGCTGTCAATACCGTTCTATTGGCGTGACGATTGGAAGAATCGATCGTAACGGAGGGAAGTAAACCTGATGAGCCTTCATGACGCCGGTGAAGTAGGGGTGTACGCTGGCTACGGGCGCGTTTTTTTCGAAGTCGTACTGCAGACACAGCTCGCCATTTATCACGACCACGTTCACTCCTTCTTCGCAGCCCAGTCGTTCTCTCTGTAATTTTTTATTTAGTTATATATAGTACGAAAGAAAATAAGGTAATTTAGCAAATTGCTGCGACCTAATCCCACGACTTTTCTCTTTCCAGCCAATCTAAAAAATATGTCAATCTATCATTTTCTAGCGAGCGTAATGGCTTAGCGAAAAGAATTGTAAAAACCTGAAAATTATCTTTTGATATTACCAATAAGTAAATTATTTAATGGGTTTTGAACTCGCAACAAACAAACTAAATTGTTTGTTATGGTCTGTCCGATTGCAACTCTAGATTTTAGAAGATAATTCTAGTAAAATAATATATTAATAAAATATTAATTACCAATTCGACCAAACGATGAGCGAGCCTCTGTTTTCTCTCGAACTCTTGCATGTTCGCCCTCACTGTGTCTCGCTGAAGGGACTTCTTGTCTATCACCTGTCATTTAATTACATTATTACGACTCTTCTTTTATTCGACGTGAACATCATCACCCTGGCTCGATCACAAACGTGAACACAGAAGACATTTATATTAATAAAAATAAACTAAATGTTATCGCAAATATTGATAAAGAGACACAAAAACAAAGTGATTTTATTTGGCTACAAAAAATTCGGAAACTACTCTATAACTATATTATTTTTAATAAAAAAAAAAACAGAAATAAAAAAAAGGTACCACGGGTATTAAATGTTCAACATGCACATGTAATTTAGTTAAAACACTGTAGTAGAAAAATGTGTGTTACGAGTTAAAGAATCCAATTAGCAATGGCGAATTTAACATGGCATATGTGTAAAGACGAAAATTATCACGAAATGGATTGGTAATTTTGGTTATTTTATTTTAAGATAGGATCTGAAAGGAATAATAAATAAAAAGGATATTATTTTTGTGATCGACCAATTTAGAAGTATAATTTAAAACCAAAATCAAATACCTTTCGTATATTCCGACGCCCCTTTCCATAGGTTTGCGAGGATCTTTTGCCGGATCCAGATTCAAACAGTTCTTTAGCTAAGACCCTGTAATCAGTATTAATCTCTTTATTAATTAGTAAATTTCTAACATTAACATACCGCGTCTCGTCTCTTACGTTGCTGAACATCAGGTGCTTGGAATTTCATTGGAATTTGTTGGAATTTGTCACAGCAAACCAATTGTCTAATTAATAGAAAAAAATACAACATTAATTTGAATAATAGTTATAAAAAACATATTTACTTCATCTGCTTCCGTTTCTCGAGTAACTTCTTCCGGGATCTCTTTCCTCTTCCCCTGAAAGTCCTCGGTCCATCACACTTTTCAATAAATTCGCTCACGCGTTTCGCTCCTTTCGCTTCGTCCTCTCTGCCATCACAAAAAAAGTTACTGACTAAACAATTATATTAGCGAAGTCATATCTAAATATAGTTGAAATTGATATGTTATATATTTGAAGGCTTTATTAGGTAAATCATGATTTTAATTATAAAAAACGTGAACATACTGAGTGACTTCTTGTTTTTTCTCCATTCGTTTGAGCATTTTTTCTTTTCTGTTAACCCACTGCTTCTCTTCTTCTGATGAGGAGTCATCGTCGTCTTTTGCAGCACTTAGTCTCGATTTCTTTACTCCAGCTTTCTATAATCAAATATACACATAAAATAACGAGTCAAAGTTAAAGGTATAGGTTATTTTTTAAGTTTTAAAATGTATTTTTAGAAGGCAAGATAATTCGTATGATGATCATCGGCCGTCGAAGCAGAACACAAAATTCCACCCGTATCCCCGACACGCCCGTCGTTGCACCAGCCTTATGTGAAATGTTTCAAGTGTTTCCGGACCAATTCGACTAACGATTCTTCAATGTATCGATTCTTAAAATGCCGACCACGCACTTGTGAGCGAGCCGTGAGCCTCCTGTCTCCTGTAAAAAAATTATAAAAATATTTCGCCATACTCACGAACGAGTTCCTAATTTTCTGAAAGTCTTTCGAATCTGTCGGCGCCACTTCCTCCTTAAGAGCGACTGGAGTATGTAGGAGAGTCAACTCTTTATTCATCATTATATCTGCCGTGAGCATGACGTCGACTCCGTCTGCGGTCTTTATAAATTTAGTTTTGGATTTTGAATTAATTTTAGTTCCTTGTGAAGTTTCCGGTTCCTGTTTCACTTCAATATATCCATTTGATTCATTTACTTGTTCTGAATCACTCTCATTGTCTCCCAAAAGAAGATTCTTAGCCAGATTGTTATCTGTATCTTGTATCTCCTATGCAATTAAATTAACGACTATTATAAAAAATATATAACAGGAAAAATATTGTAATAGACGAGAAAAACAGAGTTGTACCCTTGGGATTGAAAGAGAAGCAATAGATTTACAGGAGGCCTTTGCCGTGAGACAAGCTGTTTATTAGATGTCATAAGAATTGTGAGTCGTGAATAATGTGGATTTACTTTAAGGAGCAAAGCTATAAACACAGTTGATAAATTTATTGATAAAAATATAAATACAATATAAAAATAAAAACTAGTATATGATAATACAAACCAACTAGGTATACCCAAGTACATTGAAAAATGATTTTAAAGAACTTATTGATGAAGGTTTTAGCAGCCGAATTAAGAGATGCGCTTTATATAAAAGCCTACTTTAACTCCCTGATATAAGACTCCTTGTCTTGTATCCTATCCTAAGAACACATGCAGATATACTGTTAGTGTGTTTGCTAAATAAAAATATACATACTGGAACCCCTATATCCGCAGTTTCGTCTTCGGATGGAGTAAGTTCTGCAAAATGCTCATTTTCATCGTTTTTATCATTAATCTCCTGCTTAGTTACTACTTTAATGATTTTTTTTAAGCTCTTTCTCTCTTTGATTGTGCCCCTATCTTTATCTTTAGATAAATTACGATGTAATGAATTTAAATTTATTAGTCTGAAAAAGAAATAATTATTAGTTCCAACATATTTCGTTTCCCCTACTGCGTTGCTATTTATATATTTTGAACCTACCTATCAACTTCCGTGTCGTCCTCACTTTTATCGTTAATTCCTTGAAATCTGTTATATGTTTTTATGAAGGATTCAGGAAGCTTATCTAATGCAATCGATACCTCGTCATAAAGTTTGGAATCTTTATGATCTATTTCGTAACATTTCCAACCATTTCGTTCAACATATTTCGGTACATTTGTTATGTTTATTTCTAAATTTTGCTGAGATATGGCTTTACACTCGTTTATATTTGTTTCTTTACCTATTACAGAACATATATTATTAGTTCCAATTGATATATCTGGTTCACATTCTAACAGTTCAGAAGCTACTTCTAGGCCATAATTCAGTGAATTTTCTTGAATGTTATCAATATTCTTATGCCACTTTTTAGCTCTCCGGGATTTTTTGGACTTGTCTTGGGTTATAAATTCAGTTGAATCCACGTCGTTACATTGAATTTCTTTATCTGAAATTAGATTTTCATTTGAAGAAGGTTTAGCTATATTCTCAGATTCACATTTATTACCATTTGTTTCAGGTAATTCAGACTGCCTTGTTTTTCTTGATATCAAAGGTATATCACTATCTGAGTCAGAGTTTTCTTGTCGTCTCTCTTCTAGTCTAATCTTTCCTCTCATTTTTCTTGCATAAATCTCTAGTTCCTTTCCAATTTTATTTTCTTTAGTATTTGTTAATTCTTTCTTTTTTCCTGATTTCGAACGAACAGGCCTTTTTTTAACTGACTTATCCAGATGCTTTACCCCATCATCATCAGAACTATTTTCTAACAAACTGTCCTTTGCTTGTTCAATGCTTTGGGGAACTAATAGACCCATACTGTCTACAGAATTTATATTTTCTTCATCAGAATCTGGATCATATTGCCTGCGAACTCTTTGAGAACTTTGGCTAAAGATCTCATCACTATGTGATAATAAATAACTTGTATTTATATCTTTTATCATCTTATTTGACTGCACAAATGATTCAAATAGATCAACATCATATGAACTCAAAGATCCTTTTGGTCTATTTTCTTCACAAATATGATCAATATACTCTTCTTTAGTTAAAAAGCTGCTAGATGCAATAATGCTTCCATCATTGTCAGTGACATCAACGGGTTCCATTTTAACAGCTTCGAAAGAAGTTGGTATTTCTGGTTCATCAATTGGCTCCATTTTTATTTGTTCCAGTCTGCATTCATTTGAATAAATATTACAGATTATGTTAGCATCTTCTTGGTTGCCACTTTGAAGTAAAGATTTGGCACCAGAATGTAAATCTTGCAATTGGACTTTAGAAACCCAACTAGTTGCTTCTGTGGCTTTCTCTGCATAATTCGATTCAGAATTATAGTCATAGTAATCATCGCTATCACTATCTTTTTCAAAGTCTTCCACCTCATTTAAGTCCATTGTCATAGCGACTGGTTCATTTAAGTATAATAATGTATCTTCAGTTCTTTCTATCTGTCTTCTTATTTTGTTTTGACTATTATAATTAGTAACAAGTTGATTTGACATCAGTTTATTTATAACTTGCAAAGTCATAAGAGTTAATGAATCAACACAGTTGTTTCGCTTGTTAGGTAGAGAGTATCCTTGTATTTTCATTAAACATAATGTAGACAGACATTTAACTTCATGTTTAGATGACCTATCATCTAATTCAATATGACTTGTATCAATGTTAAATACATTGCTTTGTCTACAATTTATCATAAGCTTATTCAAATTGGCTAAACATAGGAACTTCAGAGACTTCACTTCTTTATTTTGAAAATAAGGTATTATAGAATCATTTTGCTGCATACAAGATGTATTAATTTTAACAGAGCTTGCATTTCCATATAGAATTTGGTTTTGAATAACGTCTACACAAATTGTTACCAAAGATTTCGGATCATGACTTGAATTTTGAAAAGTTTCTACACATAGTGTAAATAAACTTTTTGGACTGAATGTTTTAGATGGTTTTTGAAAGCTTTCTACACAAAGAGTAAACAAGGTTTTTGGGTTTGGTTTTTGATATTGTTTTTTAAAACTTTCTACACATAAAGTAAATAAAGTTTTTGGATTGATCACATTTTTTCCCCTTGCTTTTGTTAATTTATCTGACTTCATTGTGTCTGATATATCATTAATTCTTATCAGACAGTTCGAAGCTGGAGAATAAACATCTTCGGTAATTTTAGACCTCCCAATATCACTGGCACCTTTTATAAAGTAATTACATATTATTTCTTGATGGGAAGATAGCCATTTAACCGAGTTAAATCTTTTACAAATTAATAGCATTTTTTGTTTTGTGTATTCATCAAAAAACTTTTTAACCATTTCCAATGTTACATAATCAGGTGGTTTTTTGTTTCGGCTGTCCTGTGCTAAAAAAGACTGTGTACGTTTAACTTTTTTCACCATTATTGAATCATTTATCCAAACAGTATGTTTACCCTTAACATTTGTCTTTTCTTTCTGCATTGCTGGTTGTTCTTGTGTTTTCTTGGCAATTTTTATTGAAAGTTCCTTATTTAAAAACACAGTTTTGGGATTAAAAGCATTTTTTTGTTTAGAATTTGTTTTCTTTGTCTCTGAGTCTGGCACTTCAATAATTTCACAATCACTGTCTTCTCTAGGTTGTGGAGTAATTTCTTTTTTCTGTTCTCTGTACTGAATTAGGTCATTAGTTTTTAAAAAATCTTCATATTGTTTTTCTAAGTCTTCCTCCATTTGTAACAGATTATGCTTGGCAAGTTTAAACAACAAGAAGGATTTTTTAACACAATAATCCATTTTTAACGTATCTGTTACATGATCCGTATTAATTTTTTTTGCAATGAACTCCTGAGACTTTTGGGTCATAAGTTCCCCTAATTCAGCAGTTGTACTAACAATATTTTTTAAAAATTCACAAGCTTTTTCTGCTTGAACAGATGATAAAGTGACTTGTTTCATCATGCCACACTCATACTGTGTATCTGTCTGAATGCCAGCTGATTTAATGTTAATAATATTTGTCTGAGCAGAAGATTCAACACATTTTTTAGGCTCATTTGGGTCTATTACTGGGATTTCAAAGGTTGTCTGTGATGTATCTGTTGGCTTTGCTTTAAATATTTTAATATCTGTACCTTGAATTTTTTTGGCAAGAAAGTCAGTAATGTCATCCTGGGAGCTTTTAAGTACTACAGAACTTTTTAAAGAATCTTCAATATCTATTATATCCGAAGGGTCTTTTGTATGTCCTTTCACGTCACTTAGCTTTTGGCCTCGTTTTTTCTTAGGACTTCTAATTTTTCCATTTTTATCAAAAATATTAAATTTTCTCTTTTTGCATCTTCCTTCATCTTCATTGTCAAAATCATCGGAGTCGGAGGAATTTTTGGTTCGTCGTTTTCCTGGTACATACTCATCATCAGAGTTATATTTGCCTTTTTTCTTCTTATTTGGTTCATCATCTGATAACTCTACATTGGCAAAAGGGTCTTCCTCTTCTGAACCAGTATCATCATATTTAAAAACAGGTTTATTTCGATTCCGAGAAGGTCTTTTATTATCTAAAATGATGGGAGATGTTTCCAAATTTTTCATTTCCATTTTATCACTCCCTATTATTTCAACATTTTGTACCTCTACAATGTTATTCTCCGTATCACCTGGAAGCGGTTTATTTAGAAGATTTGCTGTGAGGATGTTGGAAGATTCATTGCTATCAGTATCTCTACTCTGTAAGTAATTTTCAGTATGACAATTGTTTCTCTCAACATTTTCAAGCCGAGACTTTAATTCACTTAAGGAAATATCGTCACCTACATCATTATTTTCTTTATTTTCTAGAGCAATTGAACTTGAATCAATAATATTTTTCTGTGAATCAATTTCATTATTGTCTTTAATTAAGGGATCATGTTCAATAGAAGTTATATCAGTAACAACAGAAGTCATATTTATTTCTGAAATGTCATAATTTTCATCATAAGTACTTTGTTTTGACTTTGTTTTTCGTCCTTTCTTTTTATTTTTGGTCACTTTTATATCATCATTGTGTGAGTTATCAGAATTATTAGATTCAGTTACATGACTAGTTGTCACACTTTCAATACTTGGTTTTGATTTTCCTTTTTTAAGCAAGTTATTCATAGTCGAAGTAACATTGTTGGCATTATTAAGATCAAATTGAGAGTTGTCAGTTTGATCGAAATTTTCAAAATTTTTACTTTTCCTTCCTCTTTTTGATTTCTTAACACAAGGGTTTATTTCCATAGGAGTTTCATTGCTACCTGATGAAGGGCTTTGTACAGTTTCTATAAGAGTTTGATTGTTAGAATTTTTTTCACGAATATCTGGTAGTACTTTCTTTCCTCTTCCTCGTACTCCTCCCCTACCTCTTCCTTGTACTCCTGCCCTGCCTCTTCCCCCTACTCCTCCCCTGCCTCTTCCCCCTACTCCTCCCCTGCCTCTTCCCCCTACTCCTCCCCTGCCTCTTCCCCTTACTCCTCCCCTGCCTCTTCCACGACCTCTTTTAATTATATTTATGATAGATGCTATCTGCGACTTTTTAATTAATTCATTTTTTCTTTTACGACCTCTTCCTTTGGTCTTTAATTGAGGTACTACATAATCTTCATTAGAATTTAAAAAATTCTCATTACTTTCGTCCCCTAATACGAGGTTATACTCGCTATTAGGGCCTTGGAGTGAGGCCCCATCAATTTCGATTTCTGCAAGCCCAACATTTTCAAAAACTAAATTTTCACTAATGTCACTATTATCCAGCACTGCTGCAGAATTGTCGGAATACTCTACCGTTACCTCATCCTGAGGAGACACTAGATCTGACAAAGTAATAAATTCTTCTTCTTCATAAATCGAATTTGCTGGAAAACCTTTAAACCCCTCTTCTTCATAAATCGAATTTGCTTGAAAACCTTCAAACTCCTCCTCGGTGGTTGTTAAATTAACTTCTTCAGACATTTTGCTGTTGTTTAAACACACATATGTCTACTTTCGTATAAATTAATGGAAAAAAGAAAACGTTTTAGAACTCACTTTACACGGCGGTTTTACAGCGTTATACTATGTATAATTACTAAAGATGCAACAGTGATAATCTATGATTAATAGTCATTTTCATAGTCACAGTATTTAAAAACTAACATTGATATTGCACATGTCGCATCATTTACACATTAGTGCCTAAGTTTCAAAATTAAAATATCGAGCAAATTTAAAATACACAGTCAAATTAATTTCCATATTATACCATACAAACTACTTTTTTTTTTTTTTTTAATTTTATGACATGGTAACAAAGACCTTTAAGTCAGCATACAAACTACAGTGCGTTTTCCAATTACAGAGCATTTTTCGACTCAGTGCCGCACAATGTCGCATAATGCTGAAGCTTAATTATTGGAACGTGAATTAGTTTTCAAATGCATCAGCAGAGTGCGCTAAGTCAGTGTTGACAATAAAAATGGTCTGAATAGAGTTAGCAACCTCATTAATGTATAAATAATTTGGTAAACAATAATAATTGGTTGAAAACTTTTTACGCTTAATTTAATAATCAAATTATTTCATTATCATTTTTTTACTGAAATAAGAGAAAACCTTTAAAGAATATAAGGTTTTAACAAGCTAAATTAACAGTAAAATATTTAGTTTCATGTAAGAAGTTTACATCATTTACGTTTTGAGTAATATTTTTTAATGATTTCTAAAAAAATCATATACTTTTTCAAAACCATTGCAATTTTTTCTAAAGTATAATCCTGCAAAGTAAATTTGTTTACAGATCCGAATTTTAAAATAAAATTGTATTCATATTTTAAACGTGGAATATAAAAAAAGTAACTATTTATACCTTCATCCTATATAATATTTATTTTTTTAGCAGTTTGAAATAACTTTAATTATTTTCAAAATCTACGACGAAACGAAAGCCTTACAAATTTTTCAACAATAAATAATATTTACTAACGAAAATTGCGATAAATGCCAACTTATTCGATCGGGTTCGATTCCCGGTTCGAGGGTCAAGTTTTAATTTAATTTAAAATTTGTTCTCGCCCTTTGGGTTGGGAGGGTTGTGTGGTACCGGGCGAGTGCCTAAACCGTACATGGTCGAATTTCTAAGGCAAAAAGCACGGATTATAAAAATCTTATACGTGACGCTGGCTAATGCACAAACCGTGCCCGAGCCATAAAAAAAAAGTAGATTTAAAATTGTCAGTGACAATTGACATAGACTTGACACGTCCAAGTCGTAGTAAATAATTGTAGATACTATAAATTTAGATCATTCATCATACTTAAAGCGAATAAAACAATTACAGTTTAGTGAAAAAGCTAGATTTGTAATTATGGCAGTAAATAAACATCAATTGTTTCGTACCTGATTCTTGTTGTTACCCGTGTGTGTATTGTAAAAAAATGTTTTATGAGGGACTGACATGAATAAAATAACAAGCGTGGAAGGTTCAAGGTTTTAATATACCTGAATCTATTGAAAGCAGATCAAATTTACTTTATCTAAATGCTATTTCAACATGTATTTCCCCATAGGATGGCCGAAAGTTCTAAGGAGTGTGGATGTAGATTTTCAGGCTTTTAAACAAGTTGTGTCCAATCGGGATAAAATCTTATTTGCTTCACTAAGTGATGATGCTTTTGTGGTGTGGTTTTGTAAAGTACGTAAAAATTTGTTTTTAGTTATGAGACGTTTGACATACATAACAAAAGTATTTTAATAACAGAGAAATGTTTGCAGCCCAGTGTCTCTATAGTATATCATAAACGAAATTCTGAATCTATACAAAGACTTGGAATAAATGTTGGAATTGAATGGAAACCCGATTCATCTATGATTTGCATATCGGTATGAAATTATTTCTTTTGAAATCTACTATTATGCTACTTAATTGTTACATACTAACATAGGTACTATCTGGATGTTTATAATATTATTTTTTTATATTTTTTCAGACATCAGAAGGTCATTTGATTTTATATAATGTCGAGGTACAAGGCGACCAACCTGCATATCAACAGTTTGATCCACCTACTGCAAGTTTGCGACGAGATTCTGCTGAATTATTTGTTAAAGAAGTCATACCATCTCTTAAAATAACATTGGTAAATATTTTTATTGTATTAATGAAGACTGATATTTGTGTTTAATAATACTATTTCACAAATTCACTTGATATTATTATTGGCATTCATCATTTATTAAAACTTTTGTTTATTAAGTGCTTAAGCTTACAATGTTGTTGATATGAACATAGAAATCATAATTATTCTCACAAGATTTGAATTTTTCACCATTTGATAGTGGTGAAACACCATAATTTATTAAATAGGAAAATAATAATAAATGCATATTATTATAGTATAAAGAAGTATTAATATGGGATGGTCAAATTACACGTATGTGCTGCATATCAGGAACTGAGATACTTGTGTGTACAACACGAGCTCACTTATTGAGGTATCGTTGGGATGGCTCACAAAATAGAGATTACTGTCTGGACTTAGGAAGAATACCATTCTCTATAAACCAGCAAGTATCAAAAGGTTAGTAAGTTAAAGTAGGTATAGGCAATCTTAGCATAACATTTGTAACTTTAAACATTTTGCCAGATGACTAATCAGTGATTTAAGGATATTGAAGACAGCTGAAATTTATAGTCATATTTAAGAGGATGCTAGGCCCAGGTTATGTGTTGAATTGTGCTAAATATTTTTATTTAATATTTCCAGCTGAACCAATTTTAGAAGATAATACACATGTTAATGATATTGAGTATTCACCTTTAGTCTGTGGATTTGGTATAACTTTGAATGATGGTCGTGCTGCATATCTGACTGCACCAAATCTAAAATTTGACCCTAATGTAAGTAAAATTTTCAGGTTTATTATCATGTTTAATTAGCATATTGGGTTATTTTTCACATTAGTTTTATATGTATGTTAGCCGGGTTGGCATAGTTGTTCTGCGTGAAATGTGTGACCCTCAACCCTAAGGTGTGTTTTGAAACATGTCTGTACTGTGAGCAAATATAAATTAGTGCTTAAGGCAAACATTGTCAGGCAATCGGCATGTCTTTAACCCAAAAAACAATGACATGTGCCAGATAGAGATCATCTGATCTAGGCTGATCACTTCTTATACAACTACGTCTATAAAATAAAAATCATGCAATTTGCCACAAGAACCATATAAACGTTGTAGGGCCACTGGGTTGTTATTATTAATAAAAGAGGACAGAGTATATTACTGTTTTGTTTATTATTATTTATTTGAAGCTGTAAATTGTGAAGTTATATAAACTAAATAAGTGTGCCTTAGAATGAAGAACCTTCAGTTTTTGGTTTTTAATTATCTGTTTAAAATTAAACTATTAAAAGTTTAAGGGCAGTTGAAAAGTTGGAGAAATTTAAACACCAATGTCAGTCTTGAAGTTCACCTTAAGCCAAATTATATTTAATTGGCTTTCACTGTGAAAATGAATTCATTATTTACATAAACTAATAAAGCTGTAATTAAATTTTTTATCAGATAAATTTGGAGACTGATCTAAGGGTAAGAGGTTAAACAAATATTTTGTTGCCAGTTAAGGTAGATCACTTGCTAGATGTTTTATTAAATTATTGTTTATAGATAGGAATAGTCACACACGGCTAGGTATATGTTATGTGAGAAGAATATGTAACCTGCCACTATTTGTGTTTGTAGAAAGGCATCCTATTTCATAATATATTTTTTTTATTTCTAGGCAGTTCAAGGTATTTGGGCGCAAGGCATCGATGACTCTACCTGTGCAAGAGTTAATCATAAATTCAGACTAATTGCTATTGGAAGAAGAAAGTATGCATTTATGTATTTCTTTTTTCTTTAATTGCATTTTAATCAAGCCTTTTTAAGCTAATAAACAGTTTTGATTAATTTCAAGTTTCAAAAAGTCCACTCACTAGTACTAGTAAAGAACTATCTGATAAACCTAACTACTACACTTATAATTACTAAAACGACCCTAGCTCATAAGCCTGGATCCTTTTGAGTCTACGCATTAGCCCCGTGGTGTCGAGGAACCGGGCGGCCTCGACATTAACTTAGTAAATATACTTCTCTTTTTTTTTTCTTTTTTTTTGAAAGGAATCTCGTTGTTGGCCTTAAGGGCCTTGACAGCTCAGCTGGGGCTGTTTTGGCGAGCGTAGCTCGGCCTGAATGGGCGTTTTTCCCGCGGCTAGCGCAAGGGCGTCTCCTGAGAGACTCGGACCTTGGCTTGGGCGGTCGCGGGGTGGGCAATCGCCTGAAGGGCAGGACGGAAGCTCACTGGAGTGAGCGAAGTACGCAGTAAAGGTCCTCGCCTTCCCCGGTGAAGGCGGTTTTTTACCTTAATCTGGTTTTGACTTTGATTATTATTATTATTGACCGCTTTTAATTTATTGTTAGCTACGGTAATTGGATCATCCGGATCCGTTAGTGTGTGTCGGGGCCTCCTACGAGCCTTTTTTGGCGGGAAGGGGTAGTAATTGATGCCTTTACGCCCCAACGAGTTGGGACGGTTTTTAGCCTTGTGGAGCCTTTTGGTGGAGATAGACGTTTCTCACGTAGAAGGGTGCGCCGGTCGCGTCTGAATTAAGTCTAATCTATTGAAAGCCCCTTCCCCTTTTTGCAATTCGCCGGTTTCAAGCAATCGCTGTGGAGTTTTGCAATGCATTTAACGCACAATACCGCTGTGTATTTCCTTATGTCTTGGCTAGAATGTTGTACATATCGTTTATATTTTTGTTTTGTTTATCGCTTCTATAATTTTATACACCGAACTAAAAATCCGAAAATATAATCTCGGGTTTTTAACTCGTGCAAAATAAAATTTCAGATTTGGTGCAGTTTTTAGGTAATAAACGTAGGGTTTGTTTTGTTTGATTTCATATTTCTGATATCAGCTGCCCGTAGAACCCTTGAGTTGCGGCATTAATTTAATTTTATTACCGTTATTATGTACTTCGGAAAGCTTATCATGTAGGCCTTGATAATTAAAGACGTCGTCTAATATGGAATATAGTTTCAGATTTTTTATTAGACGTAGTAACTTTAGGTGAATTTTCCTCAGCTGTACTGGTTTAGCTTCCTTTCTTCTTTTTTTTTGTTTCTATCTTTAACCATTATCCATTCTGTTTGTCGTGAGAATTCTTCTGCGTCTGTGCTATAAAAACAGACTGGGGTGGGGCGTTTGTTAAGGGTTTGATATGTTGCTGGCTCTCCTTAAAACTTTCTAATTTGCTTCGGAGAAGCTGTATGTGTTCTTCAAGAGTCGCCTATTTTCCCCTCAACGGTATTGTTCATGTTTTTTCTATTTTACAATTAGTCTATATGCAAAATATAAATATAATCTTTTAATTTTACCTTATTGTCTTTTACGTATAAGTAGCGGCACGAAACTAGCGCTGACCGTTATTGCGCAGAAGTAAAAAATAAGGTACCTGAGGGGGGCTAGCGGAATGAAGAGCGTCGATTGGCTCTCCAGTCGCATTTTGTCCCCCGCGCGACAGTACACATGCGCAGCAATCCCCTCCACGTATCGGCCAGCGCTAGACTTACGTGCCGCTGCCTATAAGTGTAACACGAACAGCTATCATGATAATACCATAAAGTGTGGTAGGGCGCTGGTTGGTAAATTAAGTCTCTTCAGAAGCATCTTAGATGATTATTTCTATTCGTTTGACTCCCTCGCTTTGGATTAAAGGTGCCTACATATTAAACAATCTTTTATCATTTTTTTTCAAAACCACTCTGCAAAATTCTTTTTACTTTTGAATTCCGTGAACACTGGAAAAAAGTTGTAGACAGATATTAGCCCATTACTTTTACCTGCTCAACGTACTGTTATTGATAGTTATTTATGCTTGAGCGTTTTAACCCATAATAATAGAAGTAAATTAGTTCACAGGTGGATGTTTTCACAATAGATGAAATAACGGGTGGTCTGGAACTGTCTCACACTATGGTGCTCAGTTCTAAGGACTTTCCGGGAGACCCGGGGCCTGTCAAATGTATGAGGTAAATTTATATTAGATTTATCTCTATATATATTATTTATTTGGATATAGATCATTCCGAGTGTATTTCAGTTATAATTTTTAATAATTTTGGGTTATTATAAAATGTAGAGTGATGTGAGTCATTATTTTATATGGAATTTAGAGAATACTTGTTATATGCCATGTCAATAGATGGACAGGCGATGGCCGCGCCGTGGCAGTGAGTTGGGAAGGCGGTGGAATATCAGTGTGGAGTACATTTGGGGCCCTTCTCATGTGTTCCCTGGCATGGGATTATGGCCTGAACCAGGATCTTAGCAAGCATAACCCACTAGTCATCTCCAGTATGGTATGTCATTTTTTTTAAATTAAGAATCACCCGATCTTAAGTAATACCGCCGCTCTTGGACACTCACGTAGCCAGAAGACTCGCATGTGCGTTGTCGGCCTTTTTAAATTGGTACTCTCTTATCATGCTGGTTCCACAAAGTTGTCGTTTTTTTTGCGGATAACGCGTCTTGTAGTAAAATTGGACTAGATTAAATACACCTCAATACCGACACAAGTTGGTTCTGATACTCATCGGCAGCTGCCCGAGAAATACCTGCTCTGCCAGTATAAAGAGTAACCCTAGTGCTGTCAATGAATGTTGCAACATAACATTGATATGCAGAAGAAACGGACGGGGATAGTACACAGCCTTGTTGTGGCGTTCACGGGTTTTAGGTCTGAACATGCATGTTATTCCGATCAGCGAGAAAGCTGCAAAACCAATTGCATAATTTCTCGTAGAGCCCATAGGCTGGGAGCTTCGAAAGAAGTACTCTGTGCCACACCCGATCGAAGTGCCCTTGTCCAAACCTACCGCTAGCGTAAGGCAAACGATAAGATCGCTAGGCGTCAACGGCGAAAGCAGTTTTGACGATCGCTAATCAGCTGGCTGATTCTATTATTTTAGAGACCTGGTAGTTCTCCGGATCTGAGGTCACCTGAAGGTCCAACGAAGAAGGTTTATGACCATACCCATATAGACAGAATAGATCCCTGCGATCGTTTGTTTCAAGTAGTATTCCAAAGCATAGCCAAGCTATTCGGCGTGATTGGGTTTAAATTCAGCAATTAACACAGTTTCAGCGTCAGAATCTTTTCGAGGAGTGAATCTGTAGCCGTTTGGATGTGCTCGAGACGTCGGTCAGTTTCGTGGAGAGGTAGGAAGTATCGATGTGTAACCAACTGACTAATATTTAAACTTTGAGTCTTAGAGCGCAGATTACCGACTTACCGTTTGGCTGAAGGGTCCATCCCCACCCCCATCGCCCATTAGTGAAATGGCCTGTGACGGTGGCAACGTTTCGATGCCAAAAGATGTCACCTTCTTCATATATATACTCGTAGCGGTTGAGTCACTTTTTATATTTTTTGTTGTCTGTACAGGAATGGGCAACGGAAGGCTATCAACTATGGATGGTCAAGGAGGAAGAATCAAAGTCCAATCTCATACAAATGGATTTCGTCAAGAGTCCCCTCACGGTTAATCCTTGTATGGTAAGATATTAGTTATGTGATTGATTATATGATTGTTTACCTGATTGTAGGCCTTTAATGGAATTCTTTATGATTTTAGAGTAACCAGAGGCACCTTTACTTGCAAGCGGACGATAAATTGTACATAAACCTGGAGGACAATCTGACTAGACGCACCAAACTATCGATAATCGACTCCTCGGACGCCTATCACGAGAGCGGACAGGAGCAGACTGACGGGGAGACAGAGAACAGTGCCAAGTACAAAGAATTTGTGGATGACAACGAATGTCGGAAACAGTGGATTGTTCTACAATTGCCGGCGACGTATATCGCTAGCAATTGGCCGTTGCGAGTGAGTGCTTCATATTGTTACCATAAACCTCTGATATAGACTGATTCCACTTTCTTTTTTTTTATATTATGGCAACAGCTTCAACTTTATGCCAGTTCCAAGTAAAACTGATTCCACTTTTAAAAGGTTTCTTAACTCCGCCTCGTATATTAAGCTATCTGTAATGTGTAAAGGTTACTACACAGTCAATGACTACCTGGAGGATAAAAACGCTTGGCAATAGTTCTAATTATATTGTTATAAGTTTTGTTATCTTTGAAGTGTTGTGAATATGTGTGTAATGGTGAATGTGGTACATCACAGAACATTTTTTTTTTACTTATGTAACTTTAATGACGTTGTGGTTTATGACATTTTCCTTTGAATAATTATAATGTAGAAAGAGGGTAAAACTTGCTGAGTTTGCGAACGGATGGCGTAGTCTTGCTCTTTCGCCAATTTTGTAAACGTTTTTGTCATTCATATGCCCTAAGACGCATCTAAACTGAATAAACGTATTTTGATTTGATTTCATTGATATAACTCCACCGAAGATGGAGCTTCTAGAGTCCTCTGTCACCCTCGACCGACGTCTTTCAGTACAGTGCCCTCGACGAGGAGGGCGAGACCGTGTGCGTGGCGGGTCGCACGGGGCTGGCGCACTACAACCGCACCGCTCGCAGGTGGAAGCTCTTCGGCAACGAGGCGCAGGAGAAGGACTTCGTCGTCACCGGGGGCATGTTGTGCTGGCGGCACTATATTGTCGTGGGTCAGTCGCCACTCGAATAAACTTTTTGAAGACGAATAATTAAAATACTAAGCACTTGTTTTGTCCGAGTATTAAACGTATGAACCCTGTCTTCCTGTCCCAAGGTTGTTACAGCATCCTGGACGGTCACGACGAGATCCGTTTCTACCCTCGCGATGCGAAACTCGACAATCGCTTCGCTAAGATCGTGCGAGTTCAGTCTCAAGTGTTCGTTCTGGACGTGCTCCACGATCAGCTCGTGGTCTTCGGAGCGGATGCGCTGGTCACCATTTATGAGCTCAGCTTGGATAATGGTAGGTTCTAGAAGCGCTGTGTCGTCTTAGGTACATTTACGTTATGTACTTATTTTAGGCTCCAGTTAGCCTTTGATTGCGATGTTATTGTAGTTATGATAAATCCGCAGCCGGTGCTATAGAATTGCGGTGCGTACAAGCAGTGGACATATCCGCCTTGTCCCACCCCGCGTGCGTCGTGTCGGCGTCCCTTTGCCGACTGCAGGACCCCTTGCCCATGGCGCATCTGAACCGCAACGCCAAGTCGGAGATGCAGGCGCCGGATTCGCTGGTGAGATGGAGACCAGATCGGTAACAATAAAATAGCATTGTGCGTATATGTATAATATTTGATTTGCTTCTTTCAGGTGATCAATGCGAGTGGAAAACTGATGATGGTTCAACGAGAAGAATATGACGTCGACGAGGATAATAACCCCGTAAGTTTTACTTGAATATTTTTGTTTTCTTGAAATTTCTTAATAAAAAAATCAAATATCTAATATATAAAATTCTCGTGCCACAATATTCGTTCCCATACTCCTCCGAAACGGCTCGACCGATTGTTATGTAAATTTTTATGCATATATTTAAGCCTAAGAGTCGGCTACTAAACCCATCAGTGATAAGGGGTGTCCACCTCAAAAAAATTGTTTCTATTTTTTAGACAATATTTTTGTTTTTTTTACGATACAGCATATAAAAATACATACAAACCTTAAGTTTCATCTACCCTCTTCGATCAACCCCTATTTTTTATTTGTTAGTTAAGAAGTTATAACTTGAACTCTGAGGTGAATATAGAGAAAAATCAAAGAAAAACCTAAAAAGTTTTCATTCCGGAAATCCGAATAGTCTTTGGGGTAGCATAGCAAAATGTTCCGTGTTGGTATGTACTCAAAAGATAGGCTAGGTATTAAAAGTACCGAAGTGGGCGGGGGCAGCTAGTATTCTATATATCGAACCAGGTATTGATTTTCACGTTTATTTGTTTCTTTAGCCGTTATAAAAAATCAATTCATAGTGTTATGCCAATTACATGTACAGGTACAAAAAGTATTTATCGAAAATTGAAACCAATTATCATTTTCTTTAATCATGCTTTACAGCGATTGTTTACACTTGTATAATTTTACGTTATTAGGTTACACGTTCGTTTTAATTGCGAAAATTAAAGTGGTAATAAATTAAGCGTTTGGTATTTCGGCTTATGCAACATCGCCTCATATCAAAGTAAATAGACACGAATTGTTAGAATACTTTATTCACTTAATCAGAAAATAAATAAGATACACTTCATTGCTCAGGATGTAACTTTGATCAGCTTAACTTCTATGACCTATGTGTATTTTTGCAAGCGAATCTCATGCAAGAACACACTAGAGCCGTGAGTAACGGAAAGGTTACCTATACACGGAGAAGTCTTACGTTGGATAGAATCTAACCCTATATGGTGTTTAATGCCTCGTTCTTATCGTGAGACTCTGGCCGTGGGTGAGAGGGCCGGCCACCCACCTCTGAGCGACGTGTCCGTTCCTCCCGTACGACGTACCAGAGACGGAAACCACTGGCGCTTGGGCCGAATGGATAAGTGGAAAATAATCCAAAATTTGTGCCGGGGCAATCGGCGCTGGAGCTAACGGGGCGAGCGGAGCTGTCAGACCGTAAGAGGGCAGGAGTGGACCGTGAGCGGGAAGCGGTCCGTGGTTGAGAAGGGGCGCCGCCGGGGCGAGAATTGGGCCGTGGTCCAAAATTGGTGTTTCATAAACTTGCGCTACGGGAGCGACCTCCTGGACTTGCTCGATCACTGGGGCCGGTTCGACAATAGCGGGAGCCTGAATGATCGCCGGGGCAGCTACGGCTACCGAATTAATGTTGGGTCCGGATTTCCTGACCACGGCGTTGAAGCCCCTCAGAGCGTCGGCCGTGTACTCCACGGTACGTACGTTTCCATCGGGTTCCACGAGTGAGTACGCTCCGCGAACCTGGTCACCGTGACGTGCTTCCCATTGCGCTTTGTTGTCGCCGGTCGATGGATCGTTGACAGCGTAATTGAAGCTGTAGTTGGGGTTTGGCTGGAAAATTGTTCATTTGAGTAGTTATAGTCAATTCGAATTGGTATATAGTGTGGTTAAAAAAATGACTACTCACAATGCTCTCTACAGAGTGAACGGGAATCAGACCCAGTCCATGCGGGTTGGCGAATGCCGCTGCAACGATCGCCAAAAAGCAGGATACCTGCACATAAAGTATAAATGTAAACCAACAAAGGATTTTCCATTTCAAGAGTTTATAATGGAAGGACATTTACCGCCAAATACGAGTTCATGGTGCTGACAATGTGTCCCAATGAGCAAACGAAGTGCACTGTGCCTTTGTCAACAAAATCGTGCTTATTTATAGTACCGCTAATTAAGTAGCCCGGTTTTGTCAAACCTTTCCGGATCGATTGTCTTTACTTTTTCACCAGTCCGACTGCTCTACATAACTTGTTCGTGTGTCCTAGAAAAGTGTGTATATAGGCATATGTACTAGTATTTTATTTTTTGCATTCTGTTGTAATTCGTAGTTTTGAATATTCATGTAGACGATCCGGAAACGGGAATCGCTGGTAGGCACAACTAAAGCTTAAAGCTCGCCATCGTAGACCATATTTAATTTATGTACTTGTAAATGATCTATAATGTATGGTGGTTAGGACAATTATTATAATAATATTTATTTATTTTATATTTATTTACACTTTATTACCTTATACAAAAACATACATATAAAAAAAGTAAAAAAAGCCGGTTACATAGGCAACGGGCGGCCTAATCCCTAAAAAGCGATTTCTTTCAGGAAACCATGGAACAATAAAAAAGAAACACCTACAGAGAGAAAGGTACAAGAATTGAATAAATAATTAACAAAAAAAACTCATAATAACACGTAACTATAGCTAAAATAAATTAAAATCTAAAACTGGTATAAGAACATCCCATGAAAGGCTTCAAACAAAAAAGAAAAAAGAAAAATAATATTGAATAAAAATATATATAAACAAAAATTTAAAAGCCAATCAAAAGGTTAACTGCATTACAATAATTAATATACATATATAAGTAGTAGCTAATTACGAGGCAGAAAAAAATGGTCAAAAAGAAGCTTTTTTAATTAAACATTTAAAGATTGAGCTCATCTGATATCAATTGGTAAGGAATTCCATAGCAGGATACTTTGCACAGTAAAGGAGGGGTGATAGAATTCAGTTTTATGAATAGGAGTTTCAAGAGTTAGATTGTCTAATAGTATAAGATCCCGCTATACAACGACCTTCACCGAGATGCTTATTTAATGAAACTTATTTTATATTTAATTTAATATGTCAATAAATATAATCCATATGGGTTGCCTAGCAAATTTCAGTCCAGAGTATGTTTAATTAATATTAAAAAAAAAATTTTTTTTTAATAATTTGCATGTAGTAATTTTTTTGAACTTTTTTCAATCAATATTTTTAATCAGGGTAATATTATATATGTATCACTATAATCTTCTTTTATACTAAAGATGTAGTGTCACATAAAAAAGTTACACATAAATAATTAATTTATTAAAAACAACCTAACATTTGCATATTCTATGGGCTTCATACTTTCGATTGGTATAGAATTTATCTAATAATCATACCGGTGAAATGTTTAAAAAAAATTTTTTTTTTAATTAATAAAACATACTCTGGACTGAAATTTGCTAGGCAACCCTTATGGATTATATTTATTGATATATTAAATTAAATATAAAATAAGTTTCATTAAATAAGCATCTCGGTGAAGGTCGTTGTATAGCGGGATCTTAGACCATAAGGAACGCAAGTGAAAACTACCGCCAGAGAGAACATAAAATTTTGCTTTAAGTAACTAGGAGTTTTAGGATTAAAAATAAATATTAGGTAATGTAAAAATAATTGTGTTACATAATTAATACCAACATCAGTCCAACTATTTAGTCAGATTGCATCGGTAAGGGGGCAAGAAAAGCGGAGAAAGAAATCTAATTATGGCTCTTAGCTCCTATAAACCATGATATAAAAATGTTTGGAGATATAGTTTCTCTCTTATAGATCAACAAAAATCGATAAAAATAGTAGATGCCAATTTATTAAATATAATTACTACAAATAATGTTATTGTACGGTTCGTGGGTCGTGGTGCTTTAAATAATAGAGGATTTTATTTTTACTTCATATTAACTGCTCGCGTACAACAATAGAATATAAGCGAAATTATAAAAAGTTAATTGCTATGTAATTAATTAATGCAATGTAACAGTCGAAGAGTTATAAAGTTACGCCCTGAGAGAATACTCTCAGGGCGTAACTTTATAACTCCGACGATTTAGGAAATCGCCACGCTTATAAAAAAGCCTGAGTGAGCGAAATGTACAGCCTTGGCTATATATAGTTTTTTAAGCGTTTAGAATTTTTATTCTTAGGACTTTTAGCAGAAAACTTTTAAAATACTTTGTGGCTTTTTTGACTTCTTCAGTAACGATATGCAAAGCAATTCATTTTAAAAGGTTTTCTTCCATTTCCGAGCAGGTTGATGAATGGCGAATTTGCGTATGTGATAATTATCATTACGGTTAATTTTCTTCTAACATTCTTTGTATTCATTGCTAGATTATCAGATTTTCAAGGGTATAAAAAAAACAATGCTGTCATTGATATGTCTTTATTTCACTTTGTTGCTCATTAATTTCTTCGAAAAGCATTAAATTTTGTGAATTTAAGTTCTTACTGTATTTCTCTGTAATTATTTTTGGCAATACTTGAATAAATATATTTAATTTTATCGGTGTGATTTCTTAATTAACAACGTTTTGCCGAACAATGAAATGGGTCCAGTTACCACCTTGTGGAGGTGCCCGTTAATATATTTACGTGCTATTAGGGTGGCCTGAACGTCCTTAGGTGCGCCATGAAAAGGTCGCCAACCACCATAGGTCCCCGTGATAGGGTCCCAAGGGTGGCTCCCTCTTTCGAAAACTACCTTTGAAACACCAATAGGTAATGCCGCTGCACCTAATCCATACGCTGAAGGGACTTCGATATTATGGCCTATCTCTTGACGAATGTCGACATGAGGTTGTAGATGAACTTTTTGTGGTATTCCTATATGAGCTGGTGGAGGTGGAGGCAATGGAATGGGTATGGGCAGTGGATGAACTGTTTGTTCGGTAACATGAGACACTACTGGATTGAGAATTAGCGGAACATTTTGAAGTATTTTTGTCGGATGTACGCTGTTTCCTATCTTCTTTACAACCGCGGTGAAACCCTTCACGTCGTTAGCGTTATATTCCACAATTCTGATCGATCCGTCTGGCTCTTGGAGTGAGTAAGCGCCATTGACTTCGGGGCCGTTTCTGGTCTCCCAGTGAGCTTTTTTATCGTTTGTATGAGGGTCGTAGACTGCGTAGTTAAAGGCGTATTGGGGATGGTGCTGTAATAACAAAAAACTATGAAAATGCAATAGATAGCTAAGAAAATAAATACTCCTATCTTTTTCTGTTATGTATTTTAATTCGGTAGACGCTAGGTTAAGGCACACATATTTTTGCATCCGTTTTATTGCGTTGCAGTTAAATAATATGATTTCTACGTCCATTGAATAATCCAGCAACCAAAGCGGATCCAAGACGAACCGATATTTACATTCTTGAAGAATGTCCTGCACTCTTATTACATGCCCATGGTTCTACTTACAGCATTCTCGATTGTGGTGATTGGCAAAATTGCATGAGTTGCTAGAGGACTACAAATAGTAGTCCCTATAAACTTTACTAGTAAAACGCTTTGAATCTGAAAATAAATATTTGTTTAATATTTTACGCTGGTAAAAGAACATCCCATGAAGGGTTCAAACAAAAAACTGATTAATTACCAAAAGCAGCCGACACATATTGCTCGCTGGTCGCTGCTAATTGTTAAATGTTTCATTATCTGGTTGTAGGCTTTTTATAAACATAAGTACAGCACGCCGAATGTTATGTCTGATGCAGTGGTACTGGTTTTGAACGTATATGGTTACGTGCAAGTCTTTCATATTCATCCCCGATGTAATATTCAGATGAAAAAACATATATTACTACCATTTTTATATAATCTGTTTATTTTACGCATATAGTGGATAAATAAAACGACTCGTAACTACCACGTCACGTGGTTAGTGTTTTATTCATGCTATCTTGACTGACATAATGCCATAAATTAGAAATATAAATATCTTACATTAAGCTTTTTTTAAAACGAGAAAAAATCTCGCCAACAAGGACGACTTAAAACGAAGGTTTGCCAGTTACTGGTAAGCGGCGTTTAAAACGTTAATCAGTTCCGCATTCCCATCACTAGTGGTAGCTTAGTGGAGAGGAATACAAATAGTTTGAACCGAGGGAGTCGTATCCTCCGAGAGGGCCGTACGGTATCGGTTCGGGAATGGAAATTCGCTGTCGAGGCAAGTACGGGGCCGGGTGCAAGGAAGGCAGAGGTATCGGTAAAGGCAATGGCGCTGGCAGAGGTGCAGGCAGAATGGGCGCGGGGGCTGGGTAGATCGGAGCTGGTACCACACGTGGAATCGGAAGGACCTCTTTCACGACAGCTGGGATTGCTGATTTGTATATTGAGGCAGAAGAATACGCTCCGGGACTGTAGGGTTTGCTGTAGTATGGAGCGCTCGATAGACCGCCAAGACCGGCCACCGGGCCTACAGTAAGGGGAGCCGCTGCGTAGCTTAAGGTCGGAATGGGTGCTTTGTAGATCGGTTTTGATTCTGGGTGAAGGTTAGGTCCGATTCGTTTAACGACCGCATTAAAACCAGATTTGTCGTCCGCTCGGTATTCCACTACTCGTATGCTGCCATCTGGCTCCACCAACGAATATGCACCTGAATCAGAACAATCAAGTGTTATTTCCTAATTATTAATTGTATCAAAGTAATAGCATTATCGGAAATTAAGATTACCGGTTACTACGTCGCCATCGCGCTTTTCCCATTGGGCTTTGTTGTCACCGGTGTGAGGATCTCGTACGGCGTATTCGAATGCATAACTTGGGTAGGCCTGAAACGCGCATTAATTAAACATGGGCTACTCAAACTTATTATAAATTTACTTATAAATCCTTTACATAGTAATCCGCAGAAGCATGCCCTGGCGCGTAAACTAATCCTTGTAGCCCATTAGCTCTCGCCGGCCCGGATAACGCCAGGAGGCACGATATCTGCAATATTATAGAGATTTAAAACTCGTTGAAAAACAATGAGTTTTTGGAGGGCAAAACACTGACCGCAAGAATGTACTTCATGATTACCGAGTACTGGTCACTTGGCGTCAAAAACGTACTGGTTTCGGAAAGAGCAACGATGCCCATTTATAGGCTTGCTAGACCTTCATAAACTTACGTCTGCCGGATGTCGAATGTTTCATGCATGCCGTCGGCTGCAACAACAATCGCTGGGGGTTGCATCAGGCATCCTCATTTTCATAGAACCTTCAGTCGGTGAAAACGCTCATTCGAATAAATGATCCGGACGAATTGGGCGCTATTTTAAACAACTAGGCTCGATGCCGCTGTAATGCTAATTATAACATTTTTGCACATAATTAGACTGATGTTATAACATATTTTCCTTATGATTAAATCAATAGATATGGGTTATGAGTCTATGAAGCGTGACGGCGTTGATGCAATGTTTGCAAACGAATATGCCTTGCTCTAATTACTATTATTCATAGAAGTTTGCCGAGTTCTGTACCGAAGACGTTGAACTGACTGAACGAAGTATGCGCACGCGACGGATGCGTCGGTCGGTCAATAACATAATAGTGACTTCACTGTCTTATGTAATTTGTGTAATATTATTCAATGTTCCGTTAATACGGCTAACTTATTAGTGAACTTAGAATATATTATATATTTTCACTATTATTGAATGTGTAAAGAATTTATTTAGTAAATGTAACATACTCCAGAATGTAATTGTACAACTAATTATCGTCTTTAATCATGCATAAATAGTCAATTATAAATGCAATATCGCCGATTCGTACACGCGTTGTATTTAGAAGAAATCTTGTAAGATTCCTCAATTATTGGTTAAATACTGAATCCATCAAGCACTACTAAAGTTTTTTGATTGATAAATAATCAAATAATGTCAATCCCACAATCCACAAATTGGGCGTTTTCTGGTCGGACAAAACCTTCAGTCGGTTGACAAAATCTAAATACTTTGCAGGCGTACAGCTGCCTCCCAGCTACAGTTTTAGCGTCGTGTGTTGAGAGCGTATGGTCTTCTGGCAAGAGTAATGGTGCGCAGACGCAATTATCTCGTGCCCTGTGGCTGTGGTGCGGCGCACTCGGGGCACGTGTGTGGTTACCTTTATTACCAAGAGAGGCCACAAGGAGACAAGACCCGTCGAGACATACTTTTATGGCGAAGCGGATCATGCTGCCGTTTCATTTGAATATTTATCCATTGAGTAAGTACAACATTAAAAAAAGTGCGTGCTTACAAAGTACACATGTCAGAAATGAAACTTCTTTGGCAAACTAATTTTTAACTCTTGTTCATATTTATAAATATACAAATCAAAAACATCAGATTTACGACACTTAGAGGGAGGGAAAAAGGAAGATATTTAAAGAAAACACTTTTTTAACGGATTAAAACTATGTATTATTATACTTATAATTATTTTACAGAATTTTAAATTTTTCCGACGTTTCGCGTGCTTTAGCTTCAATCCGTTAAAAAAGTGTTTTCTTTAAATGTGTAAAAGTTATGTTAATAAAAGACAAAGGAATATATGTTAGGAATTTAATGAATTTAATTGTCTAATTTAATCGCTCTCTCCCTTTTCTTCGACAAAAACGCTGCACATATTCGTGACGTTTTTTAAAAAATTAACCTCATGCCCCCAAAAAAGTTTCACCTCAAAAATATAATTTGACTATTCTCTATCTACACAAAATCTGGCGAAATCTATGATTGTAAAATAAATCTTTCTTTTTAGCAATACTTTTCGACGATGCAATCTTGTTGGGTGCCGAAAACGACACCACCCTGTACGCTTCAGACTCGAACTCCGTGTTCTCGTTGCCTTTCTGTGTCATCAATAGAACGGTAAGTCAAAGTGTGTAGAATCTTCCGACACGTGGCAGTGATATTGTACCAAACTGTATAATCCTCTCTTTAGGTTTAAACTAAAACTCACACCGAACTTGGCGATCATATTTAAACATCATTTCCAGAGTCAAGTGTACCTGCACCAAATACTCCGGCAGCTACTTCGCCGTAACCTAGGTTACCACGCCTGGGAGATTGCGCGCTCTTGCTCGCAGTTGCCCTATTTCCCGCATTCCTTAGAGTTGTTATTGCACGAGGTAAGCTTTTGTCGCCACAAAGTTGTTCATGTAAACTATCTAATATGTAAAAGTCTCTCTTATACATTTTTATGCATATTCAGTAAGTCTGAAAATCGGCTACTATCTATCCTGAAAACTCCTAAGTGGTAAGGGGTGTTTACTCCAAAAAAAATGTTTTTCTTTTTTAATGATACTGCATACAAAAATACTTACAACCGTTAATATTATTGTCACCCCTCTACGTTCAACCTCTATTTTTTAGTATAGTACATAGTTATTTTTATTGAACTAAAAAATGTTTCCTAGAAATAATATACATGGCAAAAAACGTTTGCCGGGTCAGCTAGTTTTTTTTATATATATTTTGTTACCAAGTTTTAGCTAATAATACTCCTCTTAGAAACAAAAGTCGCATCAGATGTCATTAAAAATTACATTTTTTTCATTAAACTGTTTATATTAAGATGCTTAAAATAATTAAAAACATTGTACACCATTTCACGAGATTGTTTTGGTAATGTTTAGACGGAATATATTTCATAAGAATTTTTTTTCAAAGTATTCTAACCTCCAACCAAATAAGTAAACAATCACAGACAAAATAATAATGAGAAAAAAGATCAACATGTACAGTAAAGATCAACATAAACAGTAGCAAAAGCAAAACAATAACTGTCTCTTTTATACTCATAAGCTTGCCCGAGCGCGAGAGAGACGGACAGTCTTTTCATGATGCATATTCAGTGTGACAAGACGCCTCGCGCTTCTTCACAGACACTACACAAGCACAAAGTGTAAATGTTTGAAGCCGCCAGCTTTAGATAACATACCAATAATAAAGTTTTGAGTGACACTGGTGTTTTAGGTTCTGGAGGAAGAAGCGACCAGCAAAGAGCCGATCCCCGACGCCCAGCTTCCCAGCGTTATCGAGTTCGTTCATGAATTTCCCGTTTATCTTCAGGTAACATTTTCTGACTCACAAATTATAACCTCTTAAAGTTGATGAATGAATATCAGGTTTAATGTATTCGATTGTAATGCTAGACGATAGTGCAATGTGCAAGGAAGACCGAGATAGCGCTATGGGCGTACCTCTTCTCGGCGGCCGGAAAACCCAAGGAGCTCTTCCAGGAATGTCTGCAAAGAAAAATGTTGGATACGGCCGCTTCCTACTTAATTATATTACAGGTAACATTGCGCTTTAGTTTGTAATCAGAACAGTACATAAAAATTAGACAAAAATATGTCCGCATAAACAGACAATGTTGATATCAATTCTTCTTATCTTTGATTGGGAATAATTTAAAGTATAATATTTTCAGCGAATACCGGTACGTTTATTATACATTCATTATTTTTTTAAGCATATAATACATAACACGATGATTTTACACAGTATGATATGGGTTCATACAAGCGGTGGTCAAACAGGCTGGACAGGAGTGCCAAAAGCACCAAGTGTAATAAAAATAGGATTAAATCTCACTCAACGTCAGGTGGAACGTTTGGCCACGAAACGTCTGTCCAGTTATTTTATGTTAAAAAAAGTTCGTGCGTACAAACATGTCAGCAGTGAAACTTCTTTGGCAAACTAATTTTTAACTTTTGTTTTAGATTTGTATAAATATGAACTTTTTACTTTATTTCCGAAACGAGAGGGTCAAAAAAGGAAGATATGTTAGGAATTTAATGAATTTAATTGTCATTAAAATATTAAAAGTGTCGAAAATTAACACAAATTATTCATTTAATTTTTTAAATTTATTTCTTCGATAATAAAAACACGTGAAATTTTACTTTACAATCCGTCATTTGAGATTTCAATATATTATTTTGCATAAAATACAAAATCTAATATTTCATAAATTCTCTTACGAAATTTTAATTTTAAAAATAGAATTTCTATCAGGTTATTCACCCTTCTCACTCTCTCTCGATCGCTCTCTCCCTTTTCTTCGACAAAAACTTCGTCCCAAAAAAAAATTCGATTCGAAAAGTTTTACCCTCATGCGCCAAAAGAAGTTTCACTTCAAAAACACACGCTCATGAACCATTCCTGTAATAGAATCTGGAGAGTTCGGCTGTGAGCAGGCAGCTCGCCACCCAGCTCTTGGACACGGCTCTACAAAATGAGCGATGGGACCTCGCGAGGGACCTGGTGCGCTTTCTGAGAGCTATAGGTAGAAACGATTATTTCATTTGTATCATTGTTTAGGTTAAATTATGCCCGGCTGCAAAATGTGTGAAATTTTCTTGGGTGTCACTTTCAGACCCGAACGACGTGGATTCCCCTCGAAACTCTGTGAACGTGCAAACGAAGTACGGCCAAGTGGTGCAGTCACAGACGGTCAGCCCCAACGCCGAAGACTTGTCCGTCATATTGGGAACTATGCAGGTACAGTGGCAAACAAAGTTCCATGATTCAATATTTGATATGAATGTATGGAGAAAATTATGTATTTTTTTAATTATATTTGATTTCTGGTAGCATATGGCAGACAGAAAAAAGTTGTAGTAAATAAAATTGTGACATTTTAAGGACCTTATATTATTGTCTTCTAGACTCATATCTACTATTGCTTTTTTATAATTTTTTCCTAAATAGATATATATGTCTGTGTTTCATGTTCATTGTTATATTGTGAGCACGACTAATCAAATGAATTCCATTTACGACGTCTGATAGTTTTTCTTGTCATCGACATGGACCCTCAGATATCGGGTGGTCGCGGGCGCAGCTTCAGCACGACCGCAGCCCCCCGCGAGCCCTCGCCGACGGGACACGCTCCGCCCCCCGCCCCGCCCCCTGCCAGACGAACGGCCGCGGCCGCCGTCAAGAGGAAGAAGTCCGTGCCCGCGAGGGCCGACCGGTACGTTTTATAGACCGTTATCGTCCGGTTTAACCTTTCGCTTTTACTATACATATTGATCAGATTGTGATAATAATAGTATTACCACAATTACGATAGGTGATTTACCTGTTTCAGAGAATCTTGCAACGGCACGGCCGAGGAGTTCTTCATAGACATGATGATACAGAGACACGCGCGACATCTGCTTTCGTCCGCGAGACTCGTGTCGTTGGGGAAGCTGGCGGCCGCTCTCGACCTGCATCTGGTGGCCTGGCTGGCCGGAGAGAGGGAGAGGGCCGCCCGAGTCGACGACGCCGTGCTCTGTCTCAAGCGAGTCCATCGGGACTTCGACTGGCCGTACCCGACGCCCACCGAGGACCAGTACGCGCAGAGGAAGACCAGCGTCGCTCCGAGTGAGTTTGAGATTATCGAGGAAGCGAACGGAAAATGTTGTGTGTGTGTGTATGGTGAACGGTAATATTGTCGCAGGTACCTTCAGCCTGTCGGCCGATTGCGGCAGCCAGTGCGGCGACAGTGGCTACATGAGCCTGTCTCTGAAAGCCGCGTTACCTCTGGCCGGGGCCGTGGCCTGTCGCTCCCCGGGACCCGTCAGGTGCGTAATAGCCGATGGTTTTAAAGTGGCGAGGGGAGAGTACTAGAGCTCAAAGTGATCTGTCACAGTTCGGCGGGCGAAGGCAGCGTGGCGGAGGGCGGAGGCGTGGCGTGGGGCGATGCGGAGGGCGAGGAGCGGCGCTACGCCGCCCTGATGGAGCGGCTGCACCAACACCAGGCCGACCGCGGAGACCACACCGCCCACGTGCGCCTGCGCTACTTCCTGCAGCTCGCGACGGAGGCCAGCTGCGTGGAATGGGCGCTCGTGGTCGCCGTCGCGCTGCGCGACGCCTTGGCCGTCCTGCGCTGCACCAACGCCGCGCGGGCGCCCGACGTCAGCCTGTCGGCCGCCAAGCGCCTGCGCGACGCCCTGCGGGACCTGCTCGCCTGGTCCGACGAGGAGTGGTATGTCCGACACTTTCGGCGGAGCGCAGAGTCGCGGAGGAGCTCCCGTCTCTCCTCCCCGTGTTCTAATGTCGAAACGTAAACTTATTTCCAGCGTCGGCTACAAACCGTTCATGCTGGCGATCGGCAACCAAATACCGTTTCTGACGTCCATCATCAACGCCCGCGAACGACGCACGTCGACGGTGAAGCCGCGCGTGCGCACACCGAGCACGGGCTCGCTCAACTTGGAGCCTAAGCAGACGCAGGAACCGAAGCTGCCGCCCCCTCAGAAGGCCCAAGAGGTCTCCAAACAGGCCGTCAGGAAGGACTCCCCTCCGACGATCCCCGAACCCGTCGCGGTCGACGCGCCGTCGAGACCACCGGCCGAGCAAGGAGATGCTTCTTCCGGCTGTGCTCTCATGTAAAGGGAATCCGAAAAAACAACATTCGTAGCTTAGATTGTATATTATTTATTATTGTTTATCACGAATTCGGTATTTCTCCACCGTTCATATTTTATGTAATTCACGTGTACTTAAGTTCGAGTCGATAAATATTGTACTTTATTAAATTCAACTAAAGAGGAGGACATTAATCGATTAAATAATCTTTCGTCTTCCCGGCGATGATGACGTAATAATTTATTTAAAAAAATTAATTTTTAATATATTATTCTGATGACCATTTTTAAATTAATTGATAAATAATGTTAAAAGCAATTTTATAGTGAAACTTTTACAAATCCCATAGCGGTAGTTATTTTAGCAGATAGTTAGGTTTTAGTTAAAGTGTAAAATAGCAATATAACAGTTTGCTCATTGCGTGTGGTTGATATTGTTTTGTGTTAATTTATGCTCAATGGGAAATCTCATTATAGTAAATGTGAACAGCCATTTTTCTTTACTAAACCGCCATCGTGGTGCCAATATTGAAACTGTTTTCGATCGTATCAATTTGTACAAAAAATATATATTATTTAAAATATCGTATAGAACTCTTAATATTATCATAGTCTATAGTTGGACAATTGTACATTCCACTCCTAATTGATGATATTATGTAATTTTATAATTATAACTAACATAAAAATAAGTTCATATCGTGTGGTTGTAATACGTCCACTAACTGTTACTATTTATGATACACTCATTAACTTTCCGAATAAACCCTGGACATGTCAGTTATGTTAAACATCCAATTGCTATTAGTAAAACTTTTCATCAAAGATTGTCGTAGCGTAGAATCGTGTCATAACGTAAGAGAAATTAAAGTTACTTTTGAAACCGAATGGTCAATTAAAGTTGTGAAGTTTTTATTAATATTGTATGGAGTCACTTACGAGCGGGTGCTAATAATTGTTATTGTTATATTTACTGACATCTGTTATTATTGTTTGGCGCTTATACTCTTTTAATTAATTCAGTAATAATTTTGGAACAAGAAATCGAGATGATTCATTGCTTATGTTATAAAACTTCAGCTATCTCTGTGATCTTACTTTGAGTGAATACCTTTTGCAAAATTTTGTATTATAAATAAAAATTATATATTAATTATGTGAATGCCCAAAATATTTAAATCATTCGATGTATTCCGAACTCGGAACCTAGAGTCTATTAAATTAATTTATCTGATTCTTGGGATACAAAATGTTAAATTATTATTTCTTGGATTATCAATTTCGAAAGTGTTTTTTATTACTATGACTAGCAATAAAATAGATTTTTTTATTTGTAATATTTCAATTGTATTTATTGTAAAGACAGATTGGTGTTAAATAAAGACTTAATAAATTTTAAATGGTTGAGATTTTTTTACACAAGGGAGGCGAAATATCTGATTTAGTCGTAAGGCCCAGTACACTTAAAACCAACCGAACATTTTCTAAACGAGGGGGATATATTTTATTATAACTCTAGAGGCCCACTCCGTACGGTTGCCCGTGCGAAGCCGGCGAAGAAACCGATATTAGGGGCGTGACGTGTTTTTATATAATACTAGCAAACCGGCCAAGTGTTGCTGTGGCTAAGGTTTATGTTATATTACATAGTAAACTATTCAAGGGAAACGATAGGAGAACACCATTCATGGAGACCACCATGGTTTTTCGGTGGTTATGCCATTAAAAGCTTATGTGAAACGTTGGTACTTTCAAAACAGCTCCATCTGTTAGAATTGTGACTATCAAGAAATAAACAATGTTTTGCAATAAAACAATATTGCGGGCATAAATTGAGATGTGATCTATCCTATCTTTTAAGTTAGATCAAACTGCACACGGTGTGCAAATTTGATTTAAATCGGTTAAGTAGTTTAGGAGTCCATAGCGGACAAATAACGTGACGCGTATGTTATATATATTAAGATAATAAAGCTCTACAAATTTTCTCTAAATCTCAATAATACATATTATCTCTCATAATTCAGGCAGCGTTCTTAAGAAACATTTTCGTTCGACTGTTTATTCTCTGATTTGCGTTACAAATCCGACTACCACTGAAAAGTATTCATTTTTCGTGTTATATGATAATATAGCCGGAATTTTCAAAATGGTTTTAATAAATTCGCGCTTTAAACCTTAGCTTTTTTTTCTATTAGTATAGATATAGATGAGGAGAATTGTTTAGCGATAACCGATACTTATTGTGCGTTTTCCAATTACAGCACTAGAGCGCATTTTGCGGCATAATGCTCAACGTCGAGTGTTCCAACTACAGCAACGCTTCGCACAATTGAGCACTCTCAAAACGAATGCTCTCGCGTGCTTCTCGCAAACAATACCAACACAATGACAGAAAATTGACCAGTATTTTTCTTTAAGTTAGCATTTATCGAAATTTTCGTTAGTAAATATTATTTATTGTTGAAAAATTTGTAAGGCTTTCGTTTCGTCGTAGATTTTAAAAATAATTAAAGTTATTTCAAACTGCTAAAAATATTAGTATGGATGAAGGTATAAATAGTTACCTACTTTTTTTTAAATTCCACATTTAAAATATGAATACAATTTTATTTTAAAATTCGGATCTGTAAACAAATTTATTTTGCAGGATTATACTTTAGAAAAAATTGCAATGATTTTGAAAAAGTATATATTTTTTTAAGAAATCATTAAAAAATATTACTCAAAACGTAAATGATGTAAACTTCTTACATGAAACTAAATATTTTACTGTTAATTTAGCTTGTTAAAACCTTATATTCTTTAAAGGTTTTCTATTATTTCAATAAAAAAATGTTAATGAAATAATTTGATGATTAAAATAAGCGTAAAAAGTTTTCAACCAATTATTATTGTTTACCACATTATTTATACATTAATGAGGTTGCTAACTCAATTCATACAAATTCAACATTTTTTTTACAACACTAACTTAGCGCACTCTGCTGATGCATTTGAAAACTAATTCACGTTCCAATTAAGCTTCAGGATTATGCGGCATTGTACGGCACTGAGTCGCAAAATGCTCTGTAATTGGAAAACGCACTATAACCTATACCTAACAATTCCAATAACAAACCGTGCAAGGTTGATGGCTGTGGGGTCTAGGGAAGCTGGACATTGGCTTAATGCTTATCCTTCGCCAAACACTGGCACCCTTTTAGACCCTGAATCACTTCGAATTGCTATCAGCCTCCGCTTAGGAGTGCCCATATGTACTCCCCATAAGTGTCCCTGTGGTTTTGAAGTAAGTAGCCTTGGACACCAAAGCCTACACTGCCAAAAGAGTGAAGGTCGTTTTTCTCGCCATGCCGCGCTAAACGACATTATACGCCGCTCTCTTGCCTCCGTCAATGTTCCAGCAATTTTGGAGCCAACAGGCATCGCAAGAGACGATGGCAAGCGGCCAGATGGAATGTCTTTGATCCCTTGGAAAATGGGACGGGCTTTAGTATGGGATGCTACCTGTGTAGACACCTTTGCCCCGTCTCATGTCCTTCGGACAAGCCAAAAAGCTGGCGCGGCCGCAGAGCAGGCAGAAAATAACAAACGGCACAAATATAAGAGTCTTTCCTCCAACTTCAATTTGTTCCCTTTGGAGTAGAGACTCTTGGGCCGTGGGGTTCAAGTGCACAGGCGCTTATTAAAGATTTAAATTGGCGCCTGGTAGATAGTACCGGTGACCGCAGAGCTGGCACTTTCCTGACTCAAAGAATAAGTCTCGCAATACAGCGAGGAAATGCTGCCAGCGTTAAAGGTACACTGCCACAGGGACCAAACTTTTTAAATTTGTTTTAATTTTCACTTTATTTATTTTTTACTATTTTTATTATTACTTTATAGGTTAAGAAAATTGTAAATACTATATTTGTGTAAATAAATAAAAGAACCTATACCTAGTTACAATGTCACACATATATCCAGAACGCACCATAAGCGTTAATGCAATCACTACAATGAATGCATAGTTTTGTTATTCTATTATGTTCCACGAATCAAAGTTATCATGTAAGGGTTTTTAGCTGTAAGATTATAATTATATTAAAGCCAGTCTAATATCGGCCACCGTAGTAATAGGGTCTTGCATCGACCACCTTAGGATTAGGGTCTAACATCGACCACCTTAGAATTAGAGTCTAACATCGACTATTAGTTAAGAATACTAAGTGTAATTACTTAATAAAGTTTTCCTTTTTTAAAAAAACCTTTAAATACCGTCGCGATTTGACTGGCGCAGCCGGTAGGATATCCGTCGTGATCCTGCGCCTGTGAAGACTTAAAATCAGTCTGAGTGTAGGGTTGCGCGTGTGTTTTTACGCATTAAACGGATATTTTACGACCAAACAAATAAGTCATTATTGATCGCGTAATTCGACGGTTAAAGGCAAAAAGTGAAGTGCTTACTCTTCAACAGTTATAAATAGAAGAAATGGGTTGCAGACTTATGTGAGTAAACCTCTTCGCATTCCAACCTGACCCATTTTATTTCCGTTTGACTGTGTATTGTGTAAAATAGATTTAAGTTATTTTAAGTTGATAAAGATTTTAATTGAAATAAAAAGAAAATTATATTGAATTATTAAATAAGTAAAGAAAATAAATTTATATTATTTTTAATTTTTATTGTAATAAATAATTTTTGTTAAAAATGCAAGAAATACGCACTATTCCAACTGATATTCTAAATATTATACCTAAGTTCGATGGGGAACAAAAACTATTAAATTTATTTTTAAAAAAAAGTGAGTATGTCATAAGAGCCTTTAGGCCAGAACGCCCGAATATAGCACAAGATATATACATATTTCATGTTATAACTAGCCGCCTTAGAGGTAAGGCAAGTCACTTGATTAGCGAGAGACAAGACATTAATAATTGGGAGGAGCTTAAAACAACTCTTATCCAACATTTCGGAGATCCTAGAACTGAAGAATGTATTTCAATCGAATTAGAAAATATTAAAATTAATCAAGGTGAGTCATATTTAAGTTTTTGTAATCGAATCCAAAGCGTCCGTAGCACATTATTTTCGAAAATTAATTTAATAGAGGACGAAAATATTAAGAACGCGAAAATGAATATATATAACCATACGTGTTTAAATGTTTTCCTTTTTAATTTGCCCGAAGATATGATACGAGTTGTCCGGTTACATAGATCTACAACTCTAGAAGACGCGCTCAGTGTAGTAATGGAAGAAGTGAATTTCCTTAACCAATATAAATCACGGAGCGTTAATAGACAAAAATATACTCAAAATATTAATGAAAAAAATAGTTTAACACAGAATAATTTACCACAAAATAATTTATCACAAAATAATTTTTCTCAAAATAATTTTAATAAGTTTAATCAATTACCCCAATACCAAAATAAGCCTCCAATGAATTTCAAATTTGGAATACACCCACAACAACAACCTCAAGGATTTAAACCTAATTTTAAATTCGGTACTAACCAAAAGCAAGGGTTACATAATCCTAATAATTCACAATTTAAGTTTGGTGGTGGACCACCTCAATTTGGATATAGGCAATTCCCCCAAACAACAAATCAACAACAATTTAAATTTGGTATCCCACAAAATCATCAACCAAAACCGGTACATAGATATGAAAACGATGTATCGATGCGAACGGCGCCTCAAGCTAAGCCAAATTTTATGACACCAAGAACATCAAATAATTTATTTTACACAAATTACATGAACGACGATATGAACTACGATCATGAAACATTCGAAGATAATTATCCCTACGAATATTATAATATAGATCCGAATTATTTTACACCAGATAATTATTGTGAACTAGAACAAAATTCAGAAGAAGCGGTTGAGACCTCAGAACCTGAAAATTTTCATACACAGGCCTCAATAACCGACAAACCGAAGTAATACATTTAAATCATCACGGTGCTTTAAAGTTGCCACCTATTGAAATTCCCGAAATAAATAGTAAGTTTATGATAGACACAGGTAGTTCACGATCCTTTATAAGTCCTAAAATAGTAAATAAGTATTTGTCAGAATTTAAATATTATGAGCCATTCGAAGTCGTGAGTACACACGCACAGAGTCACCATAACGAAGTAATTTATATACCCCTCTTTAAAACTTTTTGTAGTACAGATTATCATAAATTTTATATCTATAATGTGGATAGCGATTATGGCGGTTTAATAGGATCAGACTTATTAAAACAACTTGACGCTAATATAGACATGAAAAATCAAATTTTAAAAACTCGTGACACAGAAATACCAATTATTTATAGTCCACCATTTGCAATTCATGTTGATGCACGATCTGAAACTCGTGTTAAGGTTCCTGTTAATCTTCCCAATGGACAAGCAATATTAAATTCAATTAATTTTGGTAAAGGTATAAGAACACCATCTGCTCTTGTAAAATGCGAAAACGGTTATGCTACCACTATAATACAAAATTCATCTGATAAAAACTATGAAATTAAATTCACTAAACCTCTAATGGTTACAAGTTACAATGAAGAAATAATTAATATAAATAATACGCAAACAATTCATGATTATAACATTGATAAAATTCTGAAACAAAACTTGTCAAAATTACGTTTTGAACACATGAATGAGGAAGAAAGAACTAAAATTTTTAATTTGTGTTTTCAATATAGAGATATTTTTTACAGCGAGCATATACCATTAAGTTTTTCTAATCAAGTAAAGCATAAAATTCGTACAACTAATGAAGACCCAATTTACGTAAAGCCTTATCGTCAATCTCCAGCCGAAGCTGTTGAAATTAGGAATCAAATAGATAAACTTTTAAAAGATAATGTAATACAAGAATCTAATTCTCCATGGTGTGCACCTGTACACCTCGTACCAAAAAAAATTGACGCTAGTGGTGAAAAGAAGTTTAGGATGGTTGTTGACTATAGAAGACTGAATGACATTACAATAGACGATAAATATCCATTACCTAATATAACTGACCTCTTTGACAAACTAGGTAAAAGCTGTTACTTCTCAGTACTTGATTTGGCTAGTGGGTATCACCAACTGGAAATAGAAAAAGAAGACCAGCCTAAAACTGCCTTTTCAACTCAATTTGGACACTATGAGTTCCTTCGAATGCCGTTTGGGTTAAAGACCGCACCAGCGACATTCCAACGAGCAATGGACAATATTCTTAGAGGACTGCAGGGCATACATTGCTTAATTTACTTAGATGATATAATTATCTTTTCATCTAGCCTCGACGAACACCTAATAAAACTAAAACTAGTATTCGATAGACTTAGAAAAACCAACCTTAAAGTCCAACTCGATAAATCGGAATTCCTTTGCAAAGAAACAAATTACTTAGGACATACAATTACACCTGACGGACTAAAACCTAATACCGACAAAATAGACGCCATACTTAATTACCCAGTACCAAAAACTACGACAGAAATTAAGAGCTTTCTCGGACTTATTGGTTATTATCGAAAATTTATAAAAGACTTCTCAAAGATTACACAACCCATGACAGCATGTCTAAAAAAGAACAGTAAAATTGTAATTAATGAAAATTATTCAAAATCATTTGAAAAATGCAAAGAACTTCTTGTTAATGCACCATTACTTCAATATCCCGACTTTACAAAGCCTTTTATTTTGACAACTGACGCATCTGACTATGCACTTGGAGCTGTACTCTCGCAGGGCCAAGTAGGCAGTGATAAACCAATAGCATATGCTAGTAGAACTTTGAATGACACAGAAAAACGTTACAGTACTATAGAAAAAGAGTTATTAGCAATTGTATGGGCAGTTAAACACTTTCGTCCGTACTTATATGGAACAAAATTTACAATTTATACCGACCATAGACCATTAGCTTGGCTAGATTCTCTAAAAGAACCAAATAGTAAATTGACTAGATATAAACTCAGGTTAGCTGAATACAACTTTAAAGTCATTCATAAGAATGGAAAGCAAAACACCAATGCTGATGCTCTCTCGCGTATTAAATTAAATGCTTTAGGTAAAAACGATAAAGATAATCGATCAATGGTAGTTAATGTAGATAACTCTGATAGAAATCTTGATGACTATATTCAAGAATTAACCGATTCAATAACACGATTAGGACAAAACAACCAAAGTGAAGAACCTGAAAATGACAACAGTAACTCTATGTCTTTTTCTGAAGTATCTAAGTCTATTCCATCTCGAGTTAATTCCAGGTCATCATCACGTACATTAACAATAAACTCTAGTACAGACACAGCACATTCTGCTGAAGATATGGATACTGATGGCATTCCCATACTTTACGAAGCTATAGATACAAAACCAAACCAAATATTAATATACCCATGGTTTAAAAATGAACTTTCAGTTAAGATTCGTTCACATCCCAAGCAAAAGATTTTAGAGGTTCACTTACCCCTAGATAATTCCGAGTTAATAAAAAAATTTCTTAAAGAATATATTAGACCCAAAATTAAATACTTTATCTATTACGAAAATAAAGCACACCGACAATTATTCACACAAGTATTAATTTCATTATTTAGAAAAGAAACCGTAAAGCTTTATGAATGCACTGAAAGAGTAATTAATGTCACTGACGAAAAAGAACAAGAGGAAATAGTAATGAAGTATCACGTAGGCAAAACCTGTCACCGAGGTATTAAAGAAACAATTTCTCATTTAAAACGAGTTTATTTTTGGACAAATTTAGAAGAAACCGTAACCAGTTTAATAAATTCATGCGACACTTGTAAACGTATGAAATACGATCGTAGACCATTTAAACCTCAATTACAACTTACACAAACTCAATCAAGACCTTTTCAAGAATTATTTATAGATTTATTCTCCATAGAAGGAAAATATTACTTAACCATATTAGACGCATTTAGTAAGTTAGCACAAGCTTTTGAAATTCCAGACAGAACAACACCTGAAGTAGTCAGGGCACTTATAAAGTATTTTTCATTCTACGGCGTACCTACTAAAATCAGTTCAGACCCTGGTTCTGAATTCAATAATAAACTCATGAAAGATTTAATGACATTATATAAAATAGACATTCACATAGGCACCCCTAATAATCCAAACTCAATGGGATTAATAGAACGATTCCATTCCACAATTTTAGAAATATATAGACTTGCGAAATATGAACATAAATTCACAGATGCTACATCAGTGATGACTTATGCTATAATGGCTTACAATCAAACAATCCATTCAGTAACAGGTCTCACTCCGTTTGAAGTAGTATTTGGTCACACGGAAAATAACAATCAATTCAATTTAAATTTTGATAGAGAATATACTCAACAACTAGTTAGGGATCATGCAAAAAGAACTCAATACTTATACAAATACTTAACCGATAAAATAGGAACTAGGAAAGAAAAAGTTCAACAAAGTAGAGTAGGTGAAACTAATTTTGATTTAAATGAAGGCGATAATGTTTTTATTAAAGGTGTAAACCGACGTAGAAGCAAGGATAAGCCTAGGTATGAAAAAGCAAAAGTTAAGGGTAAAATAAAAAGAAATGTAGTATTGATAGAAACTAGCACAAAAGATAAAAATGTTCCAATAAAAGACATAAAACGTCCCCCACAGGTTCGTCCTGCTAGTGACCCAAGCAGTAACGATCCGGGCCCTTCAACTTCAAAAGGTTGAGAAGAATCCAGGCGTTCTCCCTCTTAGAGAAGGAACCGCTATGATTACGTATGATAAGTGGATAGTAATTAAGACATTAGATATTAAACTTATTAAGGAAGAATTAGAATTTAATATGCATAGATATATAGAACTAAATAGAATAGTAGAATTACAGTTAAATACCAGTAGCCCTTCGTTAATGTATTTCAATGATGTTAAGCTTCAAGTTAATTATATGTTAAATATCACATTGAACAAATATTCAGAAATTGTACCAATTAATAGACAGAAAAGAGGACTCATTAATCCTTTGGGATCTCTAGTTAAAATGATAACAGGAAATTTGGATTACGATGATGCTATTAAATATGACAACTTAATAAAAAATGTAAAATCTCGTGAACATTCTCTGGAAAAGAAAACTACTGTTATATCCGAAATGATAAGACTTGTTGCAAACTCTACTATAAATATTACAAACAATCTCGAACAATTAAGTGATGCAATTAATAAAATTAATAAAAATATTAAAGACATTTCAATTATTTCACATGTTAACCAAATAACACATATCTATAATTCCTTCTTACATAATTTTCAAATAATTTACACAAAATTGACCGAGATTGAAAACATTTTAGCATTCAGTAGAATGGGCGTATTACATCAATCTATAATTAATACTAATCAATTCATTAATGTACTTAGAATCATAGAGAAAACAGATAAGCTGATATTTAAAGTAATTCCTGAAAATATTGTAAGAATTGAACAGTCCATGACATTGAAATCGTATTTTAAGAACAATGTTATTACTTTAGTATTAGAAATACCCTTAGTTAAGAAAGAAACTTATTTTTATTATAAAATTGTACCCTTACCTATCACCCAACCTGAAACAAACCTTACCTTAATAATACTACCCAAGTATCCCTACCTTATTGCGAAGGGGTTGAAAGCGAAATCGCTGTCGACACCATGTAAGAATATAGAAGAAGAAATATACCTCTGTGATGAGCTGCAGACCATGGTACCTGTTGAAGACACTTGTATCCTGGACCTCATGAAATATTCTCACAACGTCTCTTGCAAACAAATTCCAATAGAATTCGAAGAAATTAAGGTAGAATTTTTACAGACTAACCGATGGATAATCTACTCTAAATCACCTGTTGATCTGGTTAGAACCTGTGATAATGAAATTTTACATTACACTCTCATAAATACCTACTTATTAACCATAGAAGATAAATGCCAATATAACATTGCAAATCACAATTTAAGAATACATAGCAGTAACGGTGAGAAGCTTATATCTCAAAAGCTGCCGCTAGTAAATTTGCCTGAAAATTTGAAGATCAGTATCCAGAGCAACATTAATCCTGTTAAGCTTAATGGGGTTGATTTAACCAATTTAAAAGTACTATCATACGCCCTACAAAACAGTGAAAATCAAAGTGAAAGTGTAGTGAAAACCAATAGTGTCAGTTTAGGGACAATAATTCTATATGTAATTTTAATTTTATGTCTTATATCCTTTCTGGCATACAAAAAGATAAAAACATGTATAATATTTCAAGGCCGAAACCATCCTCCGAAAAATTGTTCTTCAGATGATTTCGAGCTTAAGGAGGGAAAAGTTACAATGTCACACATATATCCAGAACGCACCATAAGCGTTAATGCAATCACTACAATGAATGCATAGTTTTGTTATTCTATTATGTTCCACGAATCAAAGTTATCATGTAAGGGTTTTTAGCTGTAAGATTATAATTATATTAAAGCCAGTCTAATATCGGCCACCGTAGTAATAGGGTCTTGCATCGACCACCTTAGGATTAGGGTCTAACATCGACCACCTTAGAATTAGAGTCTAACATCGACTATTAGTTAAGAATACTAAGTGTAATTACTTAATAAAGTTTTCCTTTTTTAAAAAAACCTTTAAATACCGTCGCGATTTGACTACCTTAGTTTTTATTTTTAACTACTGTTAAAAATGTCTGTATCTGTGGTCTCCGCTATTCAATCTGTGCAATATAGTGTTGGGCTCGCGTGCTGTGTAATAATTACTACTCGACTAGATCGATCGACATTCCGATTCGAACTGTGTTTGATGAAAATAAATTTAAATTTTACCGTAGTATCAAAGCCAAATAGAATAATAATAATATTCTTACTACTTAGGTGTCGATTACAACATGTATACTATGTGATATTACGATTAATTAAATTCAAATTTACATCTTAATTTTACAATTGCATTTTTGTTAGATAACTGAAATATAAAGTTTCTCTTAAAGTAAATTTAACAAAACTATATAGGTTTCGTCTTTGGAAAGGCATAAATGCCAAAAATCGTATCAACTGAGATATATAGGTACGATAGTTGACACGAATCGAATGACAATCATTGGATGTGGAAGACTCGGACAACACTATTATAAACTTATAATTTTTAATTGTGACTTGTCAATTTGCCGTGATCTGTCAAGACCATAACTTTTGTTAGGAGAATGTAGTAAGAAACATTGATTTTACACGTTTTAAAGTTGTTTTTATGAAATAGTTTAATTTGTTTATGAATTATTAAGTAAAGAGCCGCCGTACTGTCAAAATGGCAGACTCAGCTCAAAGCGGTATTTCTATCGCCGAGCTGAAGGCGGAGATTGAGAGACTTAGCCGTGAGCTGGACCAAGCAAGTAGTGAGAAGATACAGTCAGCTCAGCTGGGACTGGTACTGCTCGAAGAGAAAAGTTCCCTTCAACAGCGATGCGACGAGCTCGAAAGCCTCTACGAAAACACGAAACACGATTTGGAGATAACACAGGAGGTTAGCTGGCCTACATACCGTAGTATTTTCACTTTTCATGCCTTAATGAATGCATTAACGTGTGTACCGTAACTTCAAAATAGTTTTTTAATGTATAGTAATGTAAAGCTGTGCTATTTCCATCCAAATTCAATAATGAAGTTTTGTAAAATTAAGAATTTGATTCCAGCTGTTTGCTAGAAACATTAATAAATATATTGTATTAAACTTGCTTGCTTCTGTTTGATTGTTTAAATATATAGTACTAAGTTATTTGAATTTTGCAGGCTTTAATGAAACTTGACTCAACTCAAAAGGAGACAACACAAAGTGGTATAGAACAAGAAAATGCATTACTCAATGAGTCTGCGGCTATGGAAAGCTCCCTCACACTACAGATAATAGAGCTTGAAGGTGAAACTAAACAGGTGAGTTATTTGGAGCAATATTTTCACTCAAGATATTTCTAGTGTACTCATGAATTTATAATATTTTCAGAGAAGATAAATTACATTCACATTGAAATTAGAATTATTTTCTTGTAATTGTGTTTATGTAAGTTACATATTGTATAATTGAGTTTTTAAGAATAAGTTATGATATGAAACACATAATTTCTTTATTTTTATATACTTAAGTGAAGAATAATCTGAGTAATTTATATGATAATTACTAAAATGTTTTAATGACCATATTGTTATTATAATGAACTAGATTTGGTATTTCATCAACTATATTTCTATAATAATTGATTTGATCTTTGAAATATTAACTATCAAGCAGTTTGATTTTTTCTATGTTAGCCACAAATAATAGATATAATGAAGAAAGTTTTATTCGCTTGTTACATTTGCTATAAGAGTTGAATTAAAAGTTGATACTGTTATTGGTGTTGGTGTTCCCTTTTATCAGCTTCCCAGGTTAAAGACCTGATAGAATGTTAAGATAGGTTAGTGGTAAGACACAATATGTCCAAGAGAGACAAACAATGGAGTCCGATGGTTTTACCTCACTAATTTCCTTGTCAGTCCTCTCCCCAAACATCCTTAGTAGATTGTCTAGAGCAATCCCTGCGGACCCCATTTTAATGAAATTATCAATAATTGTTGTAAATGTGTTGATAGTATTTTTAACGCAAACAGGATACAGGTTCAATATGCTCGCGAAAATAATAAGCTTTATTTTCCTTACCATGATAAAAGTAATTAGTAATAGGAACATTCTGACGAATTATGTCTGCCGTCGTTCAATTGACATGAATCATCCCGAGACCCTCGAACAGTGTGCGCGGGACTCGGCTTTCGAACGCACTCTAATATCTTTTCTGCACTGAAAAGAGTGATTAATCAGTTATCGTTAAAGTAATCCATAAAGTTTTACTTACGAAATAGTTAATTAAACGTCTGTAACGTAAGACGTCGAATGGCGTAAGCGCAGCATTTTGTCCATAACACGTCCAGAAATATATTTTTATTCACCCGGCCTTGATTCATGTTCCCGCGCTACTCAATGGTGTGAAGTTTAAAGATATCGCTGATGTGAAAGTGTCGTTTGATTCATCGTTTTGTGGCTGTCTGTTTTGGAATTGTCGACCATTTACCAAAATGAGCAAAGGCGGAGAGGTACTGTCTCATAACGTATGTAATTCTCAATATCCTGCCGAAGGAACATGTCAAAATCACGCTTACAATGTTGACATAGTTAATGGAACTCTGTTGATGTTTGCGTAGCTGGAGATCAGCCAAGACAATTAATTTCAAGCTCCATTTATAGTATAAACATATTCCTTTTCTTAAACGAGTCAAATACAGCGTTTTTCAATTGAATTTAATTTATCGTGGTTAATTAAAAAGTTAAATTCTTAATAAATGTTACGCCCATATCTCCAAATCAGATTATTACTTCATACCAACAAGGCTTCCTATTATAACAGTTAGTTTTAAAATTCTATTATTCGCTTTGCTTTCGAATAAATCTTTCCTAAATGAAAAAGTCTAATCGCATTCCAGACAAAATTTATTCCAATTAAGAAGAATAGCACGCATTCTCTCTGCAGCTCTGCTTATCCAGGTCAATTCTGTTATCATTGAGACTTGTTTATTGCTGACTCATACGCTTGCAAATTGTATAAATCACACAAACACGTCTCCCGTCACGTGTGGAGATGGATGGCTGCATCCTCTACAGCGAAATGCAACTGATATTGACCGATTTGTCTAGAGGAAATGCGCAGCGTGCCAAATGTTAAAGTTTCAACGAGGCGATTTACACTGTTTAGGAAATGTGGCAAAAATCTAAAGATATTAACTATAATAGCTTAGAAATACTACTTTGACTTCTATTATTACTGATTTCGAAAACCAAAAACCTTAATTTAAGCAGTATACGCATATAAGGTGGTTTTCGGAATATGATGGTCCTAAGAAAACTATTCTAATTATTAATTAGAAGTAGCGCCTTGGTCGTTTTTACTCAACCGGTCCCTTAAGAGTAATTATATTTCATATAATTAATTCACAGCGCGATGTGTCGATTATTTCCTTATCGATGCAAATGTACAGTGAGTCAGCGAGATAACTCAGTTTGCTCGGATTTTATTAGCCGTACTCAATTTTGTCGTCATGTCGTGTACCGGCGTGTGCAAAATTAAATTTCTATCCTATGCTTGTACTTTAAAAGGTTTCTCGACGAATACCGCAATATACGTAATTTTTGAGTATTTTAATAACAGTACAAGTACAGTTCAGTTATAGAAGTACTTTAATTATCTTCGTCACAAATCTCGTTATTCCACGTAGAAAAAACTCATTAATTATTAAGAAAATATCGCCATCGAGCCGGTATTTTGCAGAAAAATATATTTCGCTAGAAATTTAATAAAATTTTCATTTCGCGATGTTAATGACTCTCAAAGAACTCGGCATCGCCTCTCGTTCGACAAGAGTTTTTAGGTCGAGCTCTGAAATACATGATAGCTTTGAATAAAATGTATTTCGTATATTGCGGCTATTCAATGGGCTGCACAATTATGGCATTCGCGGTCTTTAATACTTTACATTTATTTTACTATATTTTTTTAATTTCACATGCATTGCCACCGCTATTTAGCAAGCATTGGATTATGTCATATCATATTGGTCGATATTTATTTCATAATCAGCGATTTTGTTTGATGGAAGTCCAAAAATAATCAAATTCTATTATTTAATAAAAAAATATATATTCGTAAGTTTATTAATTTCCGCATTTACGCACTCTGTATGTAAGATCTATCCCTCCAAAATGTATATAAAATATATATGTATATGAATCGATAATATATATATTATCAATTCAAGTCAATCCATTTCCAATAATTTAGTTCCCTGCCGACAATAGATAGAGTGTCATGACAAAAGTTAGTGTACTGTCCGTGGGCTTCGTATTTCGTGAAAATTTCCATTTCGAGCCTACATTATGAGGGAAACGCCCCGCCGGCCGCGCCCAGAGACCTGTTAGACACTAATCTACTAAGTGCGCTAGACAGCCTGACTAGCCTTAGCGTTATATCACGTTGTCGAACAAATTGCATTAGCCTCCGTGTTTAGTTAGCCATCATAATTTGATAATATCGGTTAGGTCAAGTTTATTACATGCTCTAATTATATTTTCTCGATAAAATTAATACCATATTGTTGCTAAGAATATTAAAGATTAGGTACAACGGAGCATTTCTCATGTTATACTTTAATATAATATATATTATACAGTATACAGTCCTAGTCTCGGTTATTATTTAATGTGTATTAGTATACTAATTAAAAATAAAATGTTGCAGTTGGCATTCTTAGCTGTATAATATTCTAAAGCGACACCACTTCAAGCGTGATTATCCCCATAGTCTAGATAATCTTTGAAAGTAGTATAATAAGCTTACTAAGTTGCTATTGAGTGGCAGAGATTGAGCGTTTATAGATAACTGTTATATTATGTCTTTGTGGCGAATAATATCTTCTTAGCGTATTGTTAGAAACGCGTAATAAATTCGCCACTTATTTTTGTCAATTTTGCAGCTACGCCATGAATTAGAACGTGTAATAAGTGAAAGAGATAGGTTATTAGCGGAGAGTTCGGAACTGGGCGCTGACAAAGCGACAAGGGAGTCGGAACGAGCCGCCCTCAGAGCTGAGCTCAGAGAGGCCAGGCAGAGAGAGCAGAGGTTACTTCTAGACATTGGCGACTTGGAAGACGAAAATATATCCCTACAGAAACAAGTTTCCGCTCTACGATCCTCGCAAGTAAGTTTACCACACTAACTAATTTTATTGTCAAAATAACGGAAGTGGAAAGATAATTAATATAAACATGTTAATTTAAATTTCATTAATTATTCATTAGAAAAAGTATATATGTATTATAATATTCACATATTATACTTCACCATATCTATTAACAAACAGCAGTTTCATAATATTCTTGTGGTTTTATTGTAATTGTAGGTCGAATTTGAAGGCTTAAAACATGAAGTTAGACAATTGCGTGAAGAAGCAGAAAACGCCCGTGCAGCGGCCGAAGAGATGGCTGCACTCAGACGTATCGCAGAGAGGCAGCTGGCCGAAGCGCTCGAAGCGCTGCAGGCGGAGAGAGAAGCCAAGTTCGCCGCCAAGAAGGAACTCGACGCCCACCTTAGTAGAGAAGCAGCTTATAATATCACGAATCTGGCGTACAGTATACGAGGTAGAGTCTGTTTGTTGTCAATCCTCTATGAGACTTCTTCTCTGTAATCTTCATTTCAAATCAAGCTACCAATGTTTAATTTACCTTTCATTCGTGATTACCACGATCGTAAGGCCCCGGGGCGAATATGCCTGTGGAACTGTATATTTGAGGTGAAACGAATCGGCAGGTATGCCGGACGACGGCGGCGACGAGGAAGGCGAAGCGGGCGGCTCCGGCGGCGCCGACCTGGCCGTGGACCATCACGCCGACCTCTTCTCGGAGGTGCATCTGCACGAGATATCGAGACTCGAGAAGCAGCTGGAGCAGGCCCACAACGAGAACGTAAGGCTCCCGAGCGCCAATCGAACTTACGAAGGCTGCCAGTGAGTGAGCTTATTTATCGAACGCCCTCTACGTTTCAGGGTCAACTCTCGTCTTCTCTACGCACTGCGCAGACGACGGCGGAAACCGAGAGCGCGGCCGCGACGGCCTTGAGGACCGGCCTCGTGCGCCTCGCCTCGAGGCTCAGCGCCCTGCGGCACTTGCACGGCGAGTGCGGGCCTCTCGTGAGTATTTATTCGTAGAGATCGTATCGTATCGTTTTCCTTAACACGAATTCACAACATCCGACTCGCACGTCAGGACGAAGAGAAGAGCGAGGGCGGCGTGAGCGCTCGGGCGGCGAAATGGCTGACGTGGTGGCGCGTGTCGGGCGGCGAGGTGGGAGCGCTCAGCGACTCGTTGGCCGAGCTGATGGCCGCGCAGATCGCGGCGGACGCCTCGCCGGCCGCTCTGCAGCGCCAGGCGCTGGCGCAGCTCAGCGATCGCGTGGCCGAGGCCGAGCTGCGCTGCTCCGCGCTGCAGGCCGAGGCGGAGCTGATGAGAACCATCGCGGGAGGTGCGGGCCGCGCGCTCGCGTCGGCGGCGCCCGCCCTCACGTCGGCCGCCGAGACGCTGGCGCAGCTCTACCACCACGTGTGCGCAGTCAACGGCACCCAGCCCGAGAGGCTGCTGCTGGAGCACGCGCACCAGACGGACGGTCCCAACGCCGAAGGCCGGGGCGTCGACGAGGAGGCTCTGGCGCTGGCGGCCGGGGAACTGGAGGGTCTCCGGGCCGCCGGCAGCGTGGCGAGATACGCCGACACGCTGCTGGATCAGCTCACGCATCTCCGAGCGGCGCTCGACACGGCGCTCGACTCCCGGCATAGGCATCAACCCGGTGAGTTCTTCGCTTAATTATATTCGATTGGCCCAGCACGTCTCTTTCTTGCTTCACTCTTGCTCCATTGACGCGTCGATCATTTAGATTTATTCCTTTCTGCAGACCCGACACCTTGCCATTTCTCTCTGAGAACCAAAAGTTACGATACAATAAAACGGAACGAGGACCGGATAAACTCAAAGTTAAGATTTATCGAGACCGGACAGAAATTTAACGATCTTCTGTCGGAGCTGAATTCCCTTGAAACGAAACAGAGCCGCAGTGACAATATATGCGAGGGAAAAACTGTCAAAGAGATCACTCATCACTTCGAGAAAATATCTCAATATAAAAGCTTCTTACAAATGAGAGATACGGAGAGTCTATCGAGAGAGAACGTGCCGTACGAATGTAGAAACTCACCGTTTGTGTTTGCTAGAAAGTGTGAGGTGAGGTGCGACGTAAACCTCCACGCGGTGTGGAGACGCGCCTCGGCCCACGGCAGGGGCTCGTCCTCGAAGCGAGCCGTACTTCAGCGCAAGAGCCAGAAGCGCAGCTGTTCTCTGAGAGACTCCCTTCGCTCCGGCTTTGTCGCCTGCGTTCCTCTGTTGCAATACGTTATTTGAACTAAACATACGTGAGACACTTTCCCCTTTGTAGAATCCCAGTGCCGTAGGTGAAACGTAGTTGAAGTATCGCTTAGCTCAGTAGAAGATTCTCCGTGTCTTACTTTAGATGTAAATAGTTGTATTCGAGGTGAATTTGAGTAAACGTTACCTCGATACCGTAGCAGGTGTTGAACTGTAGAATTTTAGGAAGCTCGAAGGACCAAATCGGATTCTGGCATATTTTGGCCGACAGGCAGACAGTTAAGTTATTTTGTTGATTTGGCCCTTTCATGGAGAAAAACTATGAAACATTATTTTATGCTCTTTAAAAGCTTAAACAGTTATTCTATATAAATGTATGTGAATTACAGTGATGGAAGCCGAAGAGCGCGGGGCGGAATTGGCAGAGCTCCAAGAGCAAGTGATCAAACTGAAGTCCCTGTTGTCGACGAAACGCGAGCAGATCGCGACCCTGCGAACCGTTCTCAAGTCCAACAAAAACACGGCGGAAGTGGCCCTCGCCAACCTCAAGTCCAAGTACGAGACGGAGAAGACCATCGTCACGGAGACCATGCTCAAGCTGAGAAACGAGCTGAGGCTGCTCAAGGAGGACGCGGCGACTTTCTCGAGTCAGTAAAGCGTCCCAGGGAGGAACTCCCTCCCGAAGTACCGACCTTCGTTCGTCGTTATCGGTTTTGAGACTTTTGACAATTATTTACCCAGGTCTACGCGCCATGTTCGCGGCGCGATGCGAGGAGTACGTGACCCAAGTGGACGAGCTGACGCAGGCCCTCACCAGCGCCGAGGAGGAGAAGAAGACCCTCAACCAGCTCCTGCGCCTCGCCGTCCAGCAGAAGCTCTCTCTCACGCAGAGGCTGGAGGAGCTCGAGGTACGACGTGCCCCTAAGCGGAGAACCGCGACGAGGTCGTAACGGTATCGCTACAACGGTGGGTTTTCGCAGGTGGACCGCGAGATGCGCACGCGCCGCGTGCCCAAGGCGGGCGGGCCGGCCCGGGCGCGCCCTCGAGACTTCTAGCGCATCCTTCGCGCGCTCAAGGCGGCCGCTGTGGCCCTCCGCCAGCTGCTGCAGCACAGCCCGGCGCCCTGAGCCTCGGGGACCTACTCCTCGCTCGACATTCGAGTCGGTTCTTCCCTATCGGTCGTCATGTTTCCACTTTACGTGTGTTTCCGGGACCGACGCGACCGACCGGAGGCCGGCGATCTCTCGCTCGATGCGCGAATTTATTTAGGACGTTACGACACTTTTTTACTATAGCTCTAGAGAATAAATTATTTGTACGTTTTATAATACCTAGTTAGCCTTAGGAGTGAGCGCGGAGGGCGCGGTCGCGGTGACGTCGCGCCGAACGCTTCCGGAACCGTCAAACTGTGCGGGCGCAACGTCACCGGCGAGTGAGACTCGCGAACGCGCCCTCGACCGGTCGGCCTCGCGCGTCCCCATATCCTCGCCCAATATTTTCATATCGAATTTCCCTAAATATATTTTGCCCGCAAATCGTATCGAACGCTCGACGGCTATTTTCGTATCGCGTTCGATGTATTTTTTATCGAACCTTTATTCGTCGTTATCCCGCGCCCTTCGCGAATTCTCTATTTACCGCGTCGACCCGACGCAGACCGTGCGAAGTTATTTTTATTATATTAATATACATATTTATAAGAGTCGTATGTGTAAATATAGTACCTCTAATCGTTAAAATGTCTTCAGAACGTCCAGAACGCGAACCGAACGATCGGTGTCCATCCATTGTGCGCAAAGAGACCGTGAATTCTGTTGTTCGTCGTTGCGTTGTTGAGTTGTGGCCCTCCGCCGTCTATTCTCGTCCATCTCGTTCTAGTTGTATTCGTAGTGTTTCCGTCGTCTCGTCGATCGCCGCGTCGGCCGCGGAGTTCCCGCGGGAGCTCGGCGGCGGCCCGGCGCAGTCTCTGCCGTCCCGTGGCCTCGGCCACTCGCGTCCAATCTTGTCCACAGCCGGTCGACCCTCACCGTCGTCCCGCGCGGTGCGAGTGTCGCTCAAAACTTTGCTCACGAGGGTCGGCCGGCGTCGTATTGATAAGGCAAAATTTACAAAATATTTATTAAAAGTTACGATTTTATTATTGTTTACGTTATTGGATGTGATCGGTAGTGCAGCTTTTCGTGTTAGGATACGTGTGGCATTCGGTGGTAGCGTTTCTCTCCTAGTGTCCGTTCGTAGCCGGTTCAACCGTAGTCGTAGGCTTAGAGGTAGTCGTCGCAATGACCTTCGAGTGTACTCGGTAGATTAACGTTTCTGAGATGTCTCTCGTCGTAGTGTAATTGTTTTTCGTAGCTCGACGGCGTCGGCGGCCGAAGCGGAGCGGCCGCTGCGCGAGGACCGTGTCTTGCATTTATTGTTTTTAGAACGTATTATTCACTAGCTTACATTACTGTAGATCGTTTTCTTCGCGTACTTAACGATGAACTTTACCATTTATAGAATTAGTATTTTCTCTAGTATTATTTTCGTAGACCATGAGCAGACGTCGCGAACGCATCGTCCGTGTCTAGTCAGCACTGTTCGGTTCGTTGCGATCCAAATGAATTATCATTTTTGATTTCGTAGGTTGTTTGTTATTCACGTCCACTTTACACTTTGTTCGTGTTATACATTAGTATTAGCTATATATACGTTTTTTGACATGCATAATATTTACCTTTATTTATTGTTAACCTGTTTAGGGACCTTTGACTGCGTGTCTGCCGGACATGCTCGTACGCAAAAGGAAGCAGTCTCGCTCGGTGTCCGCCGCCCTTGGCGGTGGTTTCGAAGCGATTAACCAAATATTATTTTCCTTATACGATTTATATACTTTAGTTATCTACACGTTTTGCGTAGGCGTAAATATGATTTTTATCTCACAGAAAGGAATATTATTTCTTTATTTATATTAAAGTATATGAAATGCCTGCTACTTATTGTATCGTGACATGATTTTCGTAATCGACAACTCGCATGAATGTTCCCTCACTGCGTCGTCGCTTCTATTTGTCAATTACTATTACTTTGTCGCGAGATGCACAGTTTGATGGTTCGCTGTAAAGTTGAATTCGTTTTATCGTAAAGGTGGCCGATTAACTTTTTGGAAACGTCAGATCACATGTGTTCGTGTGTCGCAACAGAGCTCTACTCACGTGGTAAAACTTTGTCGATGAATTATAGCATAGAGAAACAGATGAACCAGCAACGGGAACATATCATGAAAGAGCGTAGTTATTTTGGAACGAACGCGCGTCGCGTTGTCGCTTGACTGATGTGAAATCATGTATCAAATAAATTATTATATTTACAATTTCGTTTTGTTTTCGTTCAAAATCTTTTCCAATTAATATATATACATCTTGCTACTCTTTTTTAATTCAATTAAAAAGAAATGTGTATTGTTTCACAGTATGTAGTCCTCAGATTATTTGATTTATTCCGCATAATTTTTTTTTAATGGGTCACGTGGTTTAACAAAGTGCTTATCGCCGCCCATGAATACCAGCAACGCTGTATGATAACGATATTTCCGGCAATTTGTGCTGTATAGAGTTGCGAACGGTGACCCGGCGTGAGGTACAGTCTCGCCTTGGTGAGGTGGACACGACCGCGAAACTGAACGTCGCTCGATATGTCAACGCCGAGAGTTCAGATACTGGCGGAGGCTTTAAGAGGAGTGTCTTCAAATAAAGGTGGGACGAGAAAGGGATTCTGTTTAGCAGTGAAAGCACTAACTTCTCTTTCTTGGGTTAAACGATTCCAGTCCGAGACACCATGTAATAGGTTCTCAATTTCGAACAAAGTTCTGAATGGGTCTGCGGCGCATCCGAGATAAATAATATGCGTATTGAACCGAATTCGGAGTTAAAGTAATCTTTAATCAAAACCTTTGTTGGATCCTCGTTCATTGATTCGTCTAGCATAATATACCAACACATTATTTAGTGTTAAAAGGTTTGAAAAATATTAAAAAAAATATGTATTAGACATATATATAATATATATATTCACAAGGGGAAAATATATAAGTAAAAGAATCATTTAATTTTATACCACAAATACATTTATTCATTATAAATGAAAGCATAAGCCTCGCTGAAATAATAACAGTAAAAACATTTACAAAAGAAAACTTAATTCTTCGAAGCGCTTAAACATGAAATACTCGTATGACTATTTTCCTATCACAGTTTGTGATTACCAAAATGTTTAGTGAATACGCCTCCATTCGACATTAAACTTACCCGATGGCTTTTTGCGAGATTAATATCGTTTGTAAGTTAACGGGGAGAGGGTCACGAAACAAATATGCCCAGATTACCCAACAGTAATCGTTTCAATTAAATTTTTATTTGAGCGTCAAGAAAAGTGACAGTTCGAGCCCTCTGCTAGATCGGTACGTATTTCCCATTTACAGAATTTACGTATTCACCCAAGCGTCTACAACTCAATTGCACAGACTAAATACCTTAAAACTATTTATTTTTCACAACAGAGAAACTATTAATAAATAGTTAAATGCAAATTAAACCTATTTACAAATGCTTCGTTAAATCTACATTACAGACTAATCTAGGAACAAACTTAAACACGGGAAAGGAGGCGGTACCTTTTTCGTCACTTTATGGTTTTAAAGTGAGCGAGAAACCGGAATATGCATTTCGGAGATTATCTCATTTAGTGCGCTGGGAAGAAAATCTTCTGAAGGAAAATATAATACCACTAAGTTAACGAAATAAGCGAAAAGTTAGAATTTGAAAGAATTTTTTTTATACTTAACTCGACGCTAAAGACTGATTTTCATTGACCGCAAAGAACGAGTACGTCGCCTTTTCATCTGTTTGTGTAGTGAATTCCTTAAATATAAATTATTAACCAAAATAGCCGGCATCTTGAGAAATAACTTAAATAACGGATTAAAATTATCAAATATTGTTCATAGGTGGACATTAATCAGTTGAAGAAATGTTGTCATGTAGATGGGTGTGATGCTTTGGATGTTGCTGGAACTATTTCTTATCTGAAACGAAATTCATTTCGATGAATTTATTTATTTACTTCAAAATCCACACCAACGAAACACATACAGAGAACACAACACTTGACGCATCAATGACGACTGGGCACAACATTTAAGGGCAAACATTACAAGGATAAAAGAAATAATGAAATATAAAAAAACACCAACCCAAAGTCACCGATCTCGTCAGAGAGATGTGAATACAGTACACGCTCTAGTCCGTATTCACCGCGCCTATACGACGTCATCATGTGTTAGGTTGTTTCGTTACGGAATTTCTTGATTCGGTCGCCGAGCTCAAAGCCCGCCATAAAATCTATGCAATATAGCTTAATAAACTAGCGAGACAATTTAAAAATGTTATACATATATTTCTTCTTTGCAATAGTTATTTATAATTTACTTTTCTATCGCAGCCTCTGCGAATAAATTTAAAATACTAAAAAAATACCTATAAAGCGACGAGATCCATAATGTCGGCGGCCGGGGGCACGGTGCTGGGACGGAAGTAGGCGGCCAGCCGCTCGTACAGCCCGATTCGGGCCGCTCTTTCGTCCCACGCCCCGCCGGGACCGCTCGCCGGGACCGTTTCCTCGTCGTCCCGTCCGACGTCCCACGTGTCTACGTCCGGGAGTGTCGCCTCTTCGAACGGTTGCGTCGCTTCGGGGACTGTGTCTTCCACGCCCAACACCTGCAAGTGATCGCCGCGCGTTTCATTACTTCTTCACAAAAATCGAACGTTAAGAGAAATGGCAAGTACCGCGGCCAAAGCCCTCGCGAGGTCCGCGGGGGCGCAGACGGCGGCTCGGCGGCGAGCGAGCGCCCGGACGCGTCGCGGAGACAGGGCCACGGCCGCGCACTCGTCGCGCACTCGGCCCGCGAACAGCGCCGTCGCCAGGCGCTGGAACTTCGCCACCTGCAATTCGTCGTTCGTTCGTCAGTCCCGCCACCGACGTGCGGCCGATTGAACGGCATGGGTAAGTACCTGGTCGGGATCACTATGGTCGATGACGTCACTGAGCTCGTGTCTCAAATAGTCCAAGGCCTCGGGGGCGGCGGCCGGGTCCGCCGCGAGCTCCCGATAACAGAGTTCGCGTAGAGCTGCGCGCGCGCAACCCACGACTCGGGACAGGGCGGGACGCGTCAATCGCAACGCCCAGAGATCGTCCAAGCGCAGTCGGGGATTTCCGGCCGTGCCGGGGTTTCCCCCGAATAGATAGTGGATCTACGAGGAATTTTGTCGGCTCAGTTGGCGATTCAAGTTTTATTCACAAATTTATTGTATAAAGAAATGTTCATAGTATTCAACAAAAATTTGGAAGATTTGGTCGTGAGACTAGAAGAGAACTTGAAGCTTCTCGTGCCTACGCTTACCTTCCTGACCGGGTCATAGACCAGCTGATGAGCGAAGCGCGGCCTGGGTTCCATGGGCGTGACCGCTTCGTTCCGGTAGACGCAACTCCACGTGAGCCTCTTCAGAGACAGCACCCACAGGGTGTTGTACACCCGACGATCTTTTTCTTTGCTCATGCCCTGCAAACGTTCACTTTATTGTAAAACGGTAATTAAAAGCGAATCGATCTATCGGCTCCACACGAACCGAGAGCACGAAGATCTCGTCGGTGTCGGGGTCGACGGTGGCCCTCTGCGTGAAGCCGGCGGCCGGAGGGGCGCAGGAGCCCAGGCACAGCGCCCCGCACCGACCCGACCCCGCCTCGTACCACCACGCGTCCAGCAGCTGCTCCTTGTTGCGCTGCCCGGCGAAAATGTACAGGCGGCGCTGGATCTGGAAACGAGGGACCGCACGTATTACGATTGTCTCGATCTCTATACGGAGCGGAGGAGAGGAATGGAACGACTCTAACCGGATGGAAGAGCATGGAGTGGGAGACTCGCGGCTGCGGAGCCGGAAGGTCGTGGTCGTCGGGCAGTAGTTGGTGCCACGTGCAGGTCCGGATGTAGTACGCGTAGAGGCCCGAGTACTGCGGACTTGCCGTTTCCTCGCTGCAAGTCATTTTCAAATAATCAGTTCCCTATCGAACATCATTATCGTACGTTTTTCCCTTCCCAAAAACTACTGAACCTATTTTGGTGAAAGTGGACTACCTTCTTTTTAAAAGCGAAAACGCTCCGTTCTAGAGTTCAGCGCTCGGTATTTATAATGAAAGAATGAAAAAAAGAAACACACGTGTTAGCCGGCAACACTCGTCCCCCGAACACGTAGATGGTGCTGGTGTCGGGGTCCATGCACATCTGATGGTCGAAGACCAGCCTGGGTCCGCCCGTGGCCGCCGTGTCGCTCATCACCAGGGACCACTCGGCCGACCGCACGGAGTACACGTACAGATCGCTCTGCGATACATTTTTCTTTTTTATTTATCTCGATATACGAAATATCTATTCACACTTTTTTTATAAATTAACCACCAGAGGTTATTTGCCTCAACACACGACGGATTGATGGATTGTCGGTCTTATAAAATAAAAACAGAATATGCAGCTCAATACTCGTACTTCGGTCGGACGATATCTATGACCGATGCAGCAATAAAAGAAATCGACACAACAATAGAAAAAGCATAGAACAGCTTTTGAACGCTTAGAGAAGACCTAAAATATAATAAAACAAGCCTGAAACGAGAAGAAAGCTTTTCAATGCTCATATACTACCCACTAAAGCGCAGCATACAAAGCTCAGCTGCGTCAAAGACAGATGGAACGATAAATGATAGGGAAGAAAAGAAAAGAATACCACCACGTGACCACGCACGCTGTAAAGCACGCGAAACGTCCGATAAATTTAAAATTATGTTAAATAATTGTAAATTTATAATAATACATGACTTTAATCCGGTAAAAAAAGTTTTTTCTCTAAATGTGTAAAGGTTATGTCAATCAAAGACAATATTAAGAAAAGAATAGATAAAATAAATAATACATCTTTCAGAAGAACAACTAATGTAGCAAATATTGAAATGGGTGGGGCACACGGCAAAAAGAACAGAAAAGTGGAGCAAGAAGTACTAAACTGGTGCCCAATACAATAAACTAAAAAAGCGGAAGACAACTTAGAAAGTGAATAGACCAAATTAAGGATGCAGCATGATGCAGATGCGTTAAGGGTGGTGCATGGCAGAGAGCGGCACACAGATAGCTAAAAAGAATGAAATAGAAACGTAAATGAGTTTAAGTGTAAAAGTAAATCTATTATTATCATAAAATGAGGATCTCACGTTCAAATTGGCCGGCGTCCGCTGAGCGTTGTCCAGATACCTTCCGATGGTGTAAAGTTTCTCGTTGATAGGGTCGAAGACCATTTTGTGACAGGAGCGAGGCGACGGGCCTCCGAGCTTGCCGCTGTGCCTGCAGAGGAGACACCACCTTTCCGTGATCGTGTCGAAACTCCAGAGGTCGTCCAGGTCTTCCGTCCCGTTCCAACCGCCGAAGAGGTATAGCGTACCTGAAATTATTCAACCGATACGATAAAGATGAAATAAGAATGAAAATAGTATTTTTTAAATGGACGAAGAAGACGGTTTACCAGTGTTGGGGTCGACCACCAGCTGGTGTCCGCCGCGAGGCCCGGGCCGGTTGGCGCACGCGATGCCGGCCCCGCAAGGTATGAAGCCGTTTTCGAACGCCTCGTTTCCATTTAATGCCACATCCTGCTCGGAATAAGTAATTCGTTAAACGAAAGTCCAAATGAAAGATTCAAATGTTTACTAGCCGAGCATCACCAATTCCTACTCCTACCTATGTCTTCCGCAAGTACTTTGAGCAAAAGATTTTAATGGTTTTAGGCTCCTACTCCTAGATTCATCAGAATAAGCATAAAAATATCGGATTATATTATATAGACAATTCAATTGAGATGAAGGGTTTTCAGAAACATGTAACTCACCGCACCCTCGGGCCGAGGGTCCCTGTCGACACAGGACAGATCATGAGGTCGCGAATGTACCTCTGGAGACGCCTCACCGCAACACAGCCGTTCTTCTACTTGTCTAGAACAACCGCAAAGCTTTCGCCATTCCGGGGTGTAGGGTTGCCATGACATGTACCAGTCGAGCTCCCCGTCTATTGATTATGAATAATATCTTGTTGAATAATTTATTTTTAACACCAGGAAAGACTGCTAATTTTGATAACAATAAGGTAAGATATTGTAATAAGTACCTCGAGCCGATTCTTCAAATATTCTCTCAGCCAGTTTATAATCTCCATTCTCGACGAGTGCATTCCATAGTCGTGCTTGCATATGACCTTCCAGTTGTACTCCACTCTCACGGGACAACGCTTCAAATGCGTCTTTGTATCTTCGACGTCGGAGGTGCTTCAAGAGTATGCGGACTGCTTCTTCTTCTTTACGCTGAAATTTTTGTTTGTTTGTTTAAACATATGGATAATATGGAAAATATTGGCCAAATATACATTTTTAAATTGCAAGGGCATATTTTATCACTACACTAATCACTTATCGAATTTTAAATACTTTGGTAAACAATATTATTTACTTTGCAGCTTAACATTAATTAGGTAATTAAGTGTAAAAAGCAAGATAATTAACAATACTAGGTTGTTGCCCATGACTTTGATCGTGAGTAAATTGTCAAAGTCCATCTATAATTTATTATAGGTATAATATGAAGTCATGAGCACTGAGCAATCTTAGTGCAGTTTTAATAATTTAATAAAGAAATATTATGTATAAGTACAACAACTTTTAAATTACCACATTATATGTGTATTATTTAGAATTTTGAACAAAGTTTGAATAGTTAGTATCTGAGTTAAAAGATAGACATACAATTGCAGATTGTAGTGTCATATAATATAACTGAACAACCACAAACACAAAAAGTTTATACAACAGCTTTATCAATATTACATATAGAGTACATATAAAATAGTATACTATAATTTCACTTGATAAAGTTTATTTATCTGTACCTACATTATATTTTTGTTCAATAACTATTGTCATTTGTCTGCCCTTCTCCAAAATCTCAAATCTCAAAAAAAATATTGACTGCGAAATGGGATGTTTGATCTTACCATATATGTCCTAAGTGAAGAAGAGTTGAGAATCATTAAGGGGTGTACATTGTTAGATAAAGAAAGTGCCATATAACTATTGCAAGATTAGCATTAGACAAGCTAAAAAGATGTGACAAGCAAAAAAGCTACAAAACTACAACCAAAAAAATTATGTGCCAGAGATTAACAATAGCATAGTTCAGTGTTTTAACAAGACTTTTAAAAACTACAGCACTTATAAAGTAACTTAATTTTTTTATTTTACACTTCATGATTTCTTATCCATAGTTTTCAAAACAACAAAAATCTGTAAAATTTACAAACCATGTTAATAGTTTCCATCACATTGCTTATAAGTTCTGGCTGTTTCTTTCCCTCAAGTTCCACATACCAGATGGTGTAGTTTGAAACTGGCCCCCACGATTGTAATGGCACTATTTTTATGTATTTTACAGGTAGATACAAGCCTTCAGTTGTCCTATGTCGCAATCGGAAGATTTCTGCTACATTGTCTTTCCTTAACCCCCTGTTTTTTAGAAATACAAAATAAGCTTAAAATAAAAATAACAAAAAATATTTATTCTTACAACAACAAACAACAAATAAAAAATTTGCCTGTCTAATAAAATGTTCTACACAGTTTGCCAAATAAAACTTATTAGCTGGCAATATTTCAAAAGGATAAATTAGATTGTGAGATTCTTGATTGAGAAAGAAGCAAGAAAATAATATTACTACTTACCCTGTCAATAATAAAGATAAGTTGCTTTCATCGGTTCCACCATAAACTTGAAACTTTTTCAAATCACTCACATGAGGCTTAATATATTTGCCAAATTTTATGGTTTCAACAATTGAGGGTGATTCAAGTTTTAAAACAATAAATTGCAATGATGTAGAACTGTCTGTAAACCATCTAGATAGCTGGTCTGAAGGATTATTCACCAAGATGTTCCTGCCAATATGTAGCTTATAAGTGACTAATAATAATGTTAGATTTAATTTTTTTATACTTATAATTCTTTAGCATCCTTTAAGAGAAAAACCAGATACAGAAAACTTTACTATTGAAGCTTAGTGATAAATTTCCAGTCAAAGTACTTAATAGATGTTTTTTGAGACCAATTTTTTTTATGTATTATTAAATATTAATTATTTAACTGTGTGACTTACTCAGGAACGTAGTGGGCGGAAAAACTAGAATATTTATGTATTTTATAATTTAATTTCAGTGTTTCAGACTTGTCATCCATTTTAACACGACACTATTTTCAGATGAATCAGTTATAATAATTTTGTGAAGAACGAAGAAGACTTTAATGCACGATGAGAAATATTTGTAAACCAAGAGAGATAAATAATTATTGAATTTATTTTTTAGAAATGTCATTACGCCGCTCTCGGTAGACGTCCCGAGATGACATTATATAAAACTGGTTGACACCTGACAATATCATATATCTTTCTTCCCGATGGTTGCAAGGAAAAATCTTGTCTACGACGTAGATTGGTTTAAGGTGCGCTTACACGAGGGCAATAATTGCTCGGCGACACGAATGGACCGATCTGGAGCAATTAATGGAGCAATTTCAATAAATTTAATATATTTCAATAAATTATTTCGGCGATATTGCTTCTAATTGCTCCAGATATTTCATATCGCTCAATGTCGCAGATACGAATTGAGGAATATCCAATGGACTTGGAAATTCCTAGCAATTTTTGTATATGTCTCATTCGCACTTGTTTGTTTTGCGGCTTGTCGTTTGCTTCCGCGGGGAGAGCGAGAGTTCTAAATAATAATAATTTCTAATTACTTTATTTAAAAGTAATTCAAAGTCTGTTCGTGACATTCTAGTAAAGTTTTTGAATAATATATCATCTAATTCTTTACACAATGAAAATTGCGGCCAAAAACGATCGCACCCAGATACGCCTATTCCTTGCCTTCTTTCATTTTTGTTTTTGATTAATAATAAAAAAAGCGCTACAAGCCGCCGCAGCAAGAACAATGTCGTCTATAGCGAACGAATACTGAATTGCTCGTGTAGGACAGTATTGCCTAGTTGATGAAGTTGCGCCATATCGCTCAATATTGTATTGCGCAGTATTGATGCTTGTTGCCGTTGCCGTAAATTGCTTGATGTAGTCGTGACGTCATAATTGACGAGTATTCACTGGATTTGAGCAATTTTAGTTGCCCGTGTTAGCGCACCTTTAATGGGATATATAGATAAATATCTGAAATTAGATGGGTCAGCATACAATAAGTGATTGATGGTCACTTGCGAGACTTGAGACTCGCGTTCCTCAACAAAAGGACTATTCAGCACTAACAAAAAAATTTTAATACATATATGATGAATTCCATAAAAAACATCATGCGCTTTACTAAAGTTCTTATAATTTAGTTATATCATCTTCGTGCGTTTTCCAATTACAGAGCATTTTTCGACTCAGTGCCGCACAATGCCGCATAATGCTGAAGCTTAATTGGAACGTGAATTAGTTTTCAAATGCATCAGCAGAGTGCGCTAAGTCAGTGTTGACAAAAAAATGGTCTGAATAGAGTTAGCAACCTCATCAATGTATAAATAATTTGGTAAACAATAATAATTGGTTGAAAACTTTTTACGCTTAATTTAATAATCAAATTATTTCATTAACATTTTTTTACTGAAATAAGAGAAAACGTTTAAAGAATATAAGGTTTTAACAAGCTAAATTAACAGTAAAATATTTAGTTTCATGTAAGAAGTTTACATCATTTACGTTTTGAGTAATATTTTTTAATGATTTCTAAAAAAGTTATATACTTTTTCAAAACCATTGCAAATTTTTCTAAAGTATAATCCTGTAAAGTAAATTTGTTTACAGATCCGAATTTTAAAATAAATATTTTAAATGTGGAATATAAAAAAAGTAACTATTTATACCTTCATCATATATAATATTTTTAGCAGTTTAATTATTTTCAAAATCTACGACGAAACGAAAGCCTTACAAATTTTTCAACAATAAATAATATTTACTAACGAAAATTTCGATAAATGCCAACTTAAAGAAAAATACTGGTCAATTTTCTGTCACTGTGTTGGTATTGTTTGCGAGAAACTCGCGAGAGCATTCGTTTTGAGAGTGCTCAATTGTGCGAAGCGTTGCTGTAGTTGGAACACTCAACGTTGAGCATTATGCCGCAAAATGCGCTCTAGTACTGTAATTGGAAAACGCACGAACTTCTAGAGATGTAAGCGCATCTGAAATTTATTCTATACTATTTTTTATACACTGTGCTGTATTTGTGTTCTGCAATCGCCAATCGCCTATCAAAATATTGGGTTGGTGTTCATACGGTTTTTGTAAAAGTTGCAAATTTAAATAATATCGCTTTTCAATGTAGTGAACAGCTTTTATATCAATATTAATAAAATGGAAGATGAAATTAATGAATGCATTCGGAAAAAGATACAGTGGACTCAATTGCCAGGAAATGTAAAGAAGGTACATAACAAAATAAATTACAAAGTTATACATTATTATCAGTTCTGTCCCTCTATTTTCCTATTGGAAACAAATATATAATTGACAATTATAACACGTGTACTGCGCAATACTAATATTAGTAACTTAATGTCACTCTCTAGGAAATTCAATGTCCGAAACCTAATAATACGATAATATTTTAAAGGTAATATCTTGATAATGAATCGTGTTATTAGTTTTATTGCACTGTAACAATGCTAATAAATATATTTTAAGAGTATATTATCTAACACTACTACTGGTACTTGTCCTGTAACTCATGCATTTTTTTTTCAGTTACTCAATGATTCTCCAAAGGAATATGAAAGGTGTATATTAGACTTCAGTATTAAAAATCAACTGAGATTCAGAGGGAGCTTAGGTAAGATTTTTGTTTGGTATCCCATTTAGTTAGCAAAGCTATATGCTATATACATTTCAACAAGATTACACCTATTAAACCTACATTATGTATTACTAGAAGGATGGGAGGATTTAAATAAGGATAAACACTTTTTTTTTTAATTGAAATTTGTTTTATACTATTTGTTCATGATGAAACTTGTTCTTTTTTCATGAGGTCAATAAAACTAAACCAGTTTTTAGGTAGATGATATGCCTCAAAGGAACTCTTTACAACCTGTTTCTAAGCAGGCTTAAAAGCTATTTTTAACATATGTCTGTATAAAATAATAAAATAAGGCTTTTTAAAATTTCTAACTTCAGTCCGTAATATTGTTCAAGATTTAATTTAAATATGAAATCTTAACAATAAATATTAGTTTACATACTTACCTGAATAACGAGACTAAATTCATATCTCATATCCTAGTTACTCGTCCACAAGACTTAAAAACTGTCGAAGCTCACACTTACAACAACAACAACAACTTAGTGCAACAACTTAAATAGATTCTACCTTCATTTAGTTTAATAAAAATAAAAATGAATAAACATCTAATGACAAACAAATTAACCAATTTTTTAATGACACTGGAAGGAACTAGCATTTAAGATACAGGCTAGGCCTAGTTTAAATGCTAGTGCTCATAGAAGAATAAGGTTAACCACAATGAATATTGTATCACAACGATTTGTAACCTATTTAATATGTTTACAATATTTTAAATGTAAGTACAAAATATCAGGTTTTTAAGTCAAATAAAGTAATATTTATTATTATTATGTATTTTGACTTGAATAATCTTAAAATGCACAATAATGAAATTATTAATCTTTGTATTATGTAAGCAGAATTACTATAATAATTAGAGGAGTAATTGTCTTATTTCAGTGCGCTCAATTCGAAAAGATGAAAGGAAATACTATGAGATGCTTGTACAGAGCAGTATACATAGGCTCATGCTCTACCCATATCACTTAGCTGATATGATAGTTAAAGGTACACTACATTTTACAGTTTATTATATCTTAAACTATGTATATGCATGATATGTGCACATCAAAGTTAACTTAGATTAAAATTCTATATCTTTATAAATAAAAATTAATTGCCAAATATGTAAATATGTAAAAGCCCAAAACTCAATGATGGCTAGACCAATTTGAGTAACTTTGTTTAACTATATTCTTTCTATTCTGAGAAAGTTTAATTTGGAAATATTTTGAAAATGTCAAAAAAAAATTGAAATAAAAAAAAATAACTTAAAATGTTCCGTATGTTGGTATGAAGCTACTAAATACATAGGCTTATTTTAAAAATAAACGTATTAGGCGAAACAAATTTTTCAAGGACAGCTAGTATATTAATAGATTTATTTTCTGATAGTTTCACATTGTATGCAAAATAGATTAAGTTTCCCATAAAAGATCAATTTTACAATAAACATTATTCCTAAGTTATTTGTGAATATGTTCTTTAAACTTACTTTATACTCTGAAAATTATTTTCAGGTCTTAGAATCACTCCATTCATTTACTACATAGAAGTAGTGGCATTACTTATAGAAACTGAGAAAAGTTATGACACCATGCCCAATTTCACTGCAGCTGATTGTAAGTAACGAAAATGCGTTCTTTTTAATACTTGTTTTAGTTTTTTTTTTGTCAGAAATAAAAAAGATATAATTGTTGTTTGAATTATGAAATGATTTGCTAGACATCAATTTCTTTAAGGATATGGAGCTGACACATATTTTGTCAGATCAGGCTATCATCTCTATAAAGTAGCATTCTCAAACAATAGTGTAAATTATTTTACATTAGATAAATCAATATTTATTTAATTTGTTTTTATACTCACTTTTGAATTGGATTTTACTAAGATCTATTGTATGAAATTCGAATGGTTCATTCTGATAACTGAGAACAAATACTGATATTTGTCCACTCCATGTCCTAATGTAATCTTTGACACAGATGAGTAATAAACTTTATGTTGTGCCTCTTCTGTAGGTCTTCGTCTATTAGGCATAGGCCGTAATGAGTACTTAGAGCTAGTAGCAAAGGCTAGGTCCCTGGGTCGCCGCGGAAGGTCCAAGGCCATCCGTGGTCTGTTACCTCGAGTGCCTCTCAATATACCCATGCAACCCTGGTGGAGGGTAGAGCTCGGATATGTCCTCGAAGAAGATGTTAAAGTAAGTTCTAATTAAGTTCCCATAGAAATTGTATCTTTTTGCAGTGTGATATTGTTTTTTTTTTTACATAATATAAATGTATTTTTTTACAATAACAAAACTTAATTAATATTTAAAGGTTTCGTATTAAAAATTGACATTATTAATACATGTTTGATCTGTCTGTGTTTACTTTATGTTTGACTAACCGAAGGTTACATTCCATCCAGCCTCTTAATGAGAGCGAGAAGTCACTTATAGACCTCCTCATAGACCGAGGTTCTCAAACGGCCGGCACTCTCGACTACAACCTCGTTAAAAGCCTATACAGGTAATGTTATTAATAATATAATATGTTGTCTTCTATTAACATTAAATGATGATACTTTCAAATTTTTTGGAGTATATTATATACCTGGTCACAATTGTTTTCTATGTACGTGCGACTTTCATTTATATGTTATACGTTTTATTTCAGGAGAGGTCTCGTCTACTTAGACGTGCCCATAACGGGGGCCGACAAAGTATCCGTGCCCCCATTGAAAGGGTTCGTGATGAATCGCATAGCGGGGGATTATTTTGAGACGCTGCTTTATAAGGTGTTCGTGTCAATTGACGAGCACACGAGCGTAGCCGAGCTGGCCTCGGTGCTGCAGGTAATGATTCTTCAGAATCTGTATATAATTGGGAGAATTAGTTGGAGTTTGATATGTGCAATACGGTTTGTAGGTGGACGCGTGTCTGGTGAAGCAAGCGGTGTCCCTGTACTGCCGCCTGGGCTTCGCCGAGCACCTGCAGCCTCCCCCCGTCAACCCTCACCACGTCTCTTGGACGAACGCCATCACCACGCCCCAGCATCGTCCGTCAGTTTATTTCAATTGATAGTAGAAATATAAACTAAAATAAAAATATATCGTAATTCCACTCGACGTATGGACGTCACAATAAGAAATAGTATTTTAACATTGTCTGGTTAAATGCGCTAATCTCGGGAATTGCCGGTTCAGCAATATCAAGTGTTAGAGTTTTCTGAATGTACTAAAGTACTTTTAAATGATGAAATATAATATTTTCAGGTATCGCCAAATTACCCCTTTGTCGTTTGACTCGAGCTTAGACGAAGACGCCTTGCAAATGGAGCCGGTACTCATCAAGGATATGCCTTCGACCTCCAAGCAGGTAAGTTATATTAAAACATTGCGGGTATATTTATTGTTGAAATTGTTATTTATTCTCTTACTCAAATTGCGTGCGCAAACTTTCTTCAAACTGTTAAACTAATTTATTGTTCCCAATAATAAGAGGTATTCATATACATATATTCACTCTCCCCTGCCCCTAAAAATGGATCTCACCTTTTAGAGTTTAGAAGTGGCTTACTTTTATTCAAAATGTATTTTCAGTTTATATAATACAACAATTGTAATTTGTTATGACACTGACTGGATTATCTTTTTTTTAAGTGTGTAACAAATACACAATATTAACTGTCATAACATTCTCATATATATACATTTCAAATTTACTTTTATTCAAACATTATCGAGACTTTATATCGACACTCGCACGTAACGACAAAAACTGGTCTTTCTTGTTTCGCGCGTATGTGTGCGTGCGCGCAGGTAACCTGGGAGTAGGGTGTGCGCCAGTGCGCTTTGTGATTTGTCACTTGTTGGATACTCGTATGCTTAGCTTTTTATATATAATTTTTGTGAAAGTTAATACATTAAATCAATGAATGAATTTAAAAATGGTGGTTTTTTCATCTACCCAATAAGTGATTTAATTTAATTTCGTTTATGTGTAGCTTAAGTTTAAGCAGATGAATCATATTTTCTTTCTCTATAGAAATATATTTGTTTAAGCTACCACATGTACCCACGGAGACGACGACCACCAGCGGTGGCCAGAGAGTGGCTGTCTTATTTGATTCGACGCTCGCCGCTTACCTCATGATGGGAAACTTGTCCCCAGTAAGGATATCAAATAACAATTCGGCAGACGTGTCTCTTAGTAATAAGATGTTTAGTAGGAGTAGCCTTGTTTATCCTACGAACACTGACTGAAAGTGACTGTACTCAAGTGTACCAGTCAGGCAAGAAAACCAGCATATTAAAGCATTGACCGCAGCATCTGCGTATCATCCGAGTATAGTTAATTGTCAGAAACGCGTTTAAGCATGGGAATATTTATTTATACATTAGTAAGAGTACGAAACGATGAATATTTCAGGATCTGAAGAGTCACGCGGTCACATTATTTGAAGTCGGTAAACTGTGCGATGAAAGTCTGGACAGTCTGCTAATGGAGCTGGATAAGGTGAGGTGTATAAAACGGTATTCTGCGATAGATAACCGTTTCATTTTATTTGGTTTGAAAAGCCTTATCGATGACTTCGTACTCGTCAGGTCGTCGCAGATCCAGAGATCGAGGGTGAAGCTCGACGGTACCTCGCGGCGGCCGCGTGCCTCCGGATAGCGCTGAGGACGCTGCGGCCCAAACTCCGTCCGTTGGACTTGTTGCGATGTGAAGCGCTGCATGCGCTCGATGCGCCAGCGCGGGCGAGACTGCTCGCTACGAAATATAGGTGAGTTAATTTCTTAGATCATATAGGGTTGTACAGACACTTTATTGTTAGTTAGGATCTATTAGGTTTTCGCCATCATTTTGGTATTATTTTCTAAATCAGAATAAAATTGATGGTGCTTTCGATCCGGCTCGAAGGACCAATGTACAGCTTGCTAGTCAGAGGACTGTGAAATGTGTGTTTAAAATTTATATGTATTGAATGTCAGGAGTATCTGAATAGTATATGTAATGTATGTATGAGCAAGCTGCACTAAATGACTAAATATATGAGCCCTACAGACGTACCGTAACATATAAATAATGAATATATTACATAAGTACGGGATGTCTGCACCAAGAGACCTAAGGTAACAGACGGAGCCCTACGGGTAGGATGAAAGGTTCGAGGTGGTGGGATTATCTCAAAGCTACCGGGCAGGCTCACCACGATAGTTTAGGGCTTGAAGTAGTCTTCGCCACTTTGAGAGGAAGCGAGAAATGAATACTGAGTCACCAACTCAACATCCAATTTATGTCCTCCCCCTCCTACCCGTTCAAAGTACCTTTATTTAAGCGCGACCCAGCGCTACTTGGGCTGCCCAATCTTGGCTAATGGTCTCAAGACCAATATTATTGCTTGAGGCACCTCCGGTGGCCTAATTCTCGTTTTTCGGACTGGCTAGACCTGTGGTTCCTCCTCGTTGGCCCCAGAATTTTACGAAATTTCTTGCGTTCCGCGACCAGCTCACAGACAACAGTTTGGTAGATACGATTTTTGTAGTTCCGCTTAGAAGCTCATGGTATTTTGTAAGCGGAAGCCGAAGACCCTTATCTATGTATTTTTCTCTTGTTCGTCTAATCTTGTCATCGAGAAACCTAAGGAATGCCTATGATGTTTCAGACTGGCGATATCGACGGCGCCCTTGAGCCGCGAGGCTAGAGCGGGCTCGGCCGCGTGCTCCTTGGCGCACGTGGGTCCCGCGCCCCCCGAGGCCTCTTCGCCCTGGATGAGGCTCTACTTGTACCACGTGGCGGGCTACGGACCCCCTACGCTGCTGCTCACTAAGGGTTTGTGCTAAACGTTTATGTGCCTTTTAGCCAGAACTGATTGCCTTCTAAGAAGCTATATTTAGCAGCATGGAGCCAACACTTTGTATTTTTGCTCTCCGGTGGCTTTCAGCTAAACCATTATTGGATTTATAAAAGATACAGTTCGCTTCATCGTGAGGTTATGTCGAATTCAGGAACGGTTCTCCGCGGAGTGCCCAGATGTCTCCTCGGCTTCTCGCGGCTGGCCGTGTCTTGGTGGACGGCGGAATCCGAAGCCGCCGCTCTGCCGGCTGCGGCCGCATTAGCGGCAGCCAACTCGGCGCTCCGTCGGGGCCCCGTGCTGCTGCAGGCGGCCGGAGTTAGGGCCCCGCCCCACGTGGCGCATCTGGCGTTCCCACCGGCTTCCATGGATGACGTTGAAGGTTGGTACAAAGCGAAGTAATGTCTATTAATATAGAGGCGTAATAGTTAAAAAAAGTATGTGTGTACAAAGTACACATGTCAGAAGTGAAACTTCTGTGGCAAACTAATCTTTAAGTGTTGTTCATATTTATAAAAATCTAAAAGTTTAGATTTCCGATACTTAGAGGGACGGAAAAAGGAAGATATGTTAGGAATTTAATGAATTTAATTGTCATTAAAATATTAAGTGTCGAATAATAAATGTACGGGTCCTGGGTCGTCGAGGGTTGGAAGTGAGAGAATAATTTGAAGTTACTCTATATTTATCACTCGCGTTATACAATAGAATATGAGCGAAATAATAACTATTATGTTAATTGAAATTCAAATTCAAAAATTCAAAAATCATTTATTCACGTAGGTAACACAATGTACACTTGTGATTCGTCATTAAAGAAATAAATATTAATGCTTCTAATTTTACATTTACTATATAATAAGTGCAATTTAACAAACAGAGAGAGTGCCTACGTCTGGCTATGCTCCCGGGGTGAAACTCCTATTACTCGGGGCGTGACTCCGACGATTTAGGAAATCGTCATGCTTATAAGTGATCAAACTGTACAGCCAGGACACGTACTTACATAAGACAAACTCACGCTTGTAGGTGATCGGAATGTACGAGCCCTGGCACTTACTTAAGCTTATAAAACTAAGGAAGCCTGAGCGAGTAAAATGTACAGCCTTGGCTCGTACAATAAATAAATTAAGAAGTTTCACTTCATAAAGCTCCGTCTTTAATAGAAAAGTAATCGGTGAATGGCTTACTGTCAACTCCACGTTTAGTAAAAAAGAAATAACTTTTGTAGATCATCAATGTCTATGGCGTAAGCACGGTGGGCTCAGGCGCCTCATGCGAAGATTGCGTCTCACGCGCACTGCGGGGTACGTGACGCTGGCCGATATCGGAGTGCCTGACCTCGGCTGTGCGAGACCTCCCTCCACCGTACAACTTAGTAAGTTAAGGCTTTCATAATTCTTGCATCCGCAAAACTTAAACGGCGCATATTTAATTGGCCTACGTGTAATTGAATTGCATTGATCGTACAGTGAGTAAATAAAGTTATGGTTTCAGTTCAAAGTCGGAAGAAAAAGGATATATGCGGCATGGCCAAACCAGTCAGCGAACTATCTCTATCCTCTAACGAATCCTGCGAAAAGACCACAGAGTTCAAAGCCATAAACAATAGACTACAGTCGCCCATAGAATCCCACTTTGCCGTCACGCCGACCACTGACAGCAAAACCGGCTCCCCCGCCAACGGTTTCACGAGCGCCGAAGGCGGGAAATTATTATGTGAAGAGTTAGACAGTCTAAACGTGGACACCCACAGAAGCAAAGAGTCCATCGCGGACAGCGATGATTTTGTATCCGTACATTCCACTTCGACCGGCATAGAAGACTTAAAACATTCCAAAATGTCGATTAGCAAAGAGTCCATCGCGGACGAGCTGATTCCGATACATTCCGGAACGCCCAGCGTCGAGAATCTGAAGTTTGACAAAAAGGAAGAGAAGTCGGTCGATCTGTTGAGTCCGGCGGAGGAATCGGTGTCTATGTTCACTCAGTTGAGCAACAAGTTGACGGAGATAAGCGGAGAGGGCGACACGGCTCACAATTGTTCCGATGACGAGACTTGTAAACCCGAGGTTCGTATCATCCACAATAAAGCTGTTTTTAATGAACCACGAGCGCTACTTTATGAATAAGTTAGTCATTCTTTTTTGGGAAAAGGGATACTCTTCTTTAATAAAATCCCAGAGGCTCTTTTATCTCTGCCTTTCAATAAATTTAAGAAATGTATTAAAGAAAAGCTGTGTAAAAAGGCTTACTATAAAGTCAACGATTATCTAGTTGATAAAAGGGCCTGGGACTAGTGCTAGATATTTGTTTTAAAATAAGTGTTGTTTGATGATTTGCCATTTTAAAAGAATACCGAGAGTTTTTTACACCCTCTGTCTTCTTTACCGATGAGTAGATCCCTACTAATTGAAATTTATTGACGTGGAATAAGTGTTACCAGTATCTTATGTTCCATAATAAACATATTTTATTTTTTATTTTAATATATAATTTCAGCGATGGACCATTCTAGACCTTCAGTTCGGTATACCTCTGTTCGATGAAGCGTTGTGTGAAAAGGTCTGTCAGAGCATTGTGGACAGGATAGCGAAACCAGAGTTGTAAGTGACACTGCATTTGACATGATTTTTCCCATTTTTACAGATTTATAAATTTAAAAATATATTGTACTGAATTACAGATTAGAAAAAATAAAAGAAGACAATGAATTTATAAGAGGAGACTTATTAAAATTTGTGTCCCAATGTCAGGTGAGTCATTTATAATATTTAAATTAATTTTTACTGAGTATTATTACTGTATTGTGCCACCTGAGACGTGAAATTTTTCAAAAGAAGTGTTTTTTACGTTACAGTACTATCCCGGTGAAGATATGGGCATAGTGAAGAGAGGGACCTTGGTTCCTTTGCCGAGGAAAAACCTAGTTTTTGAAAACGGCCGAATCAGCGAATGGAGTGGAAAGTGACACGTTCGCCTAATTTTAGTGAATGTGATATAGTTATAGTGAATGACCATTTAAAGTAGAATTTTGTGGTCTAGATAATTAACAGCAGTTACAGTTCTCCACGCTTCCAGATTCTTCTGTTCAGTAATTTAAATTATTTCCTATACTTCCTGTGATTTATTTTAGATAAAGCTTGTCTAAACAAACATTACTTAGTTCAGATTAGCCCTTTTATTAATAGAAACGAAGCATTCTTATTGTATCTATTATATCTATCTGTCTCTTTTCAATACAGCGTAAAATATATTGTCAGAAAAGGACGAAAGAATACATTGTTTAAAAAGTGTATGGCACCATTTTGGTCCTATTGTTAGGAACAGAAATGTATTTCAAGCTAAAATTGATGAAACACTTGCTGTAATGCTTTACTTTATGTAGCAGATGTATACTTTAGTAATAGAATATTTTTTATTGTTTTCGGGCTTAAGTGTTGTGAGCCTTATGTAAACATGAAACTCTTAGACAAGTTACGTGTACTTTATGGTTCATATCTGAATGAATAAAGTATATCCTTTGTAAAAAGTTCTTTACTGTATAACTTAGCCATGTTCGTGTCATTTTAAATTTATGTTTTGTATGTGGAACCCGAGTTTGTTTCTCGCATCCCTTGAAGGTAACTTATGACTATGTATCGATTTTTTTGTTCTTCACAATACACATTATATTAATTAGCTCCTGCAATATTAATTTATATACATGTAGCATTTTGTTATAAGTTTCATTTATTTATAGTTTTATTAAAAATAATAATATAATATATGAAGTAAATAACTATACACATATATGCATATATGTGTATAGTTATATCAATCCGTCAATTGTTGATCATGCGTGCTATATCGCGAGCACTTTGTTGATCCGAAAACCTATGTTGATCCGGGTGGTTTTTGTTGATCCAATATAATATTTTTCATACAAATGTGGTTCCGACCGGATCAACGATTTACTCCGTTGAAGTTTAGGAAACGCAACCGAAATGTTGATCCAATATACAAATCCACTCCGATAGTTGTTGATCCGATTCAAATGGGCCAATCAGAAGTCAGCAAGTCCTCCTACTGGACTTACCTAAGGTATTTGGATGGTTTAATTATTATTGCAAGACCACCTAATCAGTAACTTTTCTTTATTTATTCAGTTTTTATGTTTATAGGTATGATATATATTTATGGTAAGGAAATTTGTGACGACACGCACTTGTCGCTTACCCGATGTTAAGCTTCGTGGCCAGCTGCATGCATGCCCGCAGCTTCATGTCATACAGAGTATGTGATAGTGTATTGCACTCAGTAACCCTGAGATATAAGATCTAGAGTCTCGAAGCCCTGTTATTACTCCGCAAATAATGCCCTTCATCCCGGGACACCGTAGCGTTGTTTAGCTACCGCTTGGCCGTTGATTAACTGACAAAGGTCTGGCCTTTCCTCAGACTGGCCTTCGCAACAGTCCTACCAATACTCGATATAGTCTTATATAAGTACAATTTCTTATTATAATGTTTAAGTGGCATGGTTACATATATTAATTAAAGTGATAATTTAGAAAGGCAAAAAATGATCTTATCGCATCATATCAAATTTGAGTTTGGATGACATTTAGAAAAAAACATTTGTTATCAATCATATTTTTTTTATTATATAACATCTTTAATACGTTAGACATTACTAACATTTACAAAATAATTTTGAAAATAAAACAACATAAGTAACATTTCGTTTATAGGTACTTAATCGACAATTCTAACATTTATAACAAACATTATAATTAGCCAGATAATAAGAAAAAATATGTTCTCAATATTTTTATGAATAATATAACTTAAAAAACATCTTCAAAATATTTATAATCAGTCAGTCAAAGATTATAATTATTAACAGGTAGAAAAAAATCACATACCAAATATTCTTACTACCCATTCAATAGTATATAGTCAGGTACTATCACTAAACCACTAACATTAAGGAGACATTACATGTGCCCTTGTTATGAGATCTATTATTATACATAATATATTAATTATATATTATAATAATTACTATTAATATTATGAGGAACTTGTCGTATCACACAGAATCTTCATTAAAATATATTTACTTTTTTTTATAAATATTGTTAACATACGTGTTAAGTTGCATCCAAGTCTTATTTTGAAGAATAGGTTCTTTATTTAATACTTCCATACATTTGTTTTTGCCTGGATTTATCTTTTTATTTATGTATGATTGGAAATATTTTTTGACTAATTGTATCTCTTCATCCGACCACTTTCTATGACTGTTTTTTTTTCGTTTCTGAATTGGATTATCACTATCACTATCGCTTAAACTTGGGCATTTTATTTTTGTCTTTCTGTTATTTGGTTTAATATTGATATTTTTATTTTTAGAATCTTTATGATATATATTATTTTCTTTGGCTCGTCTAGTTTTACTTCGTTTCTGAATCTGTTTATCATCATCAACATCGCTTTCACTTGTACTACTTGACCATTTTCTTTTCGTGTTGCTTCTGTTTGGCTTAATTTTGGGGTCTTTATTTTTAGATCTTGGTTGTAATGATTGTCTTATTTTTTATCGTTTACTTCATTATAGTCTCCAATTTCTATATCGTCCATGTTCTTATTGACTGTAGTTTCTGGTGTTTCGATAGATATTTTGGGGTTTGTAAGTAAGATGTTAGATTGGTCGCTTTCTATTGCCGAATTTTTTGAAGATGGCGTCTCTTCCTCAAAGTTTTTAGTTTCTTGGTATGATTGAGACCTAATCGTTTCTATTATGTTACTCTTCTTCTCCATTAATGTATTTTCATATTCTAAGAGTTGAGATCCTACAACAGGTTTTTGGAGTACCTGCATAGGCAATCTATAATTTTGTGCATGAACTGATATATTATGCCCTAGAAATCCTGCCAATTGCTCAGTATAATGATCATTTTGTTAAGAATGAATTTGGGACATTGTAGCAATATGATGTCTCATTCCGGTTGATGTAATCATCTCGGGGCGTTGCAAATTACACTGTTTTTTAATCATATCTAAACACTTACCGCCCTCAAAAGGTTCTTGTGTACCAGGTCTTGGAAATAAATATTGGTTGGAGCTTGGCATTTTTAAATCTTCACGGCAAGCTATTTTTAAATCTATGTTTTCTCGCATTATTTTTGTTAGTTTAGTTAGTTTGACCATGCCTGTTTGTTCATTAAAGCCACACATTTCTTTTATGTCACTTACAAATGTTTCATATTTTTCAGGATCAATTGCGTCAGTGAGATTTTCAATAGTTGTGTCTTTTTTCCGCAATAAAATTAAAAGAGTAGCTAAATCTCTCATTTTGGAGCAAATAGCTTTACGACTTCGTCGTTCTTTTTTCTTCTTCAAGAGACGAGCACCGTATGCTGAGATGATTAATGGATAATTTTTAACTACTAATGAAATTTCATCAGAACGAAGATGCGACAGTATTTTTTCTTTTAGCTCAATCGAAGCGTTCGCCGTATTGGGAACGATTGTTAAGCTGTGATTAAACAATGCTTTTCTTTTAAGTGACGGAAGAACATGTTCAGAAGCTTTACAATTTCTTAAATGTCTGAAAAATGAAGATCATTTAAATGTACCCAAGCATGTTTTACAAGTAGCGTAAGTTGACGGACTAGAGGTACCCTGGTTGCTTCGTTTTGATGGTAATAAGGTTAAATGAGCGTCCCGATCAAAGCTATTAGAATTGTGTAAAAAAATTCCCTTGTTTCTCAATTTATCTATAATTTTTTGTAGTTTTAGCTTTCGTATTTTAGGGTCTGTATCATTAATAGCTTTATACTGAAGAACTTCGAGTTCATCTGCGTGGTTACGTAAAAGATGTCTAGAATAATTACGTATAGTTACAATTGCTTGACAGTAGAAACATGCATTTCTTCGGTCCCGCTTACGTTTTCTCGCCGTATTATTAACGCTTTTTTCAACTTTACCTCCTCCAAAATCCGGAATTCCTTCTATGAGTACACTTACGCCCTCATTAGTCGATAAGTTCTGGCTACTTTCCCCACTATTGACTTGTGTGTTTTACTTTTCTATTGCAATTTTTTTTCAACTGAACGACTGGGTCGTCATTATATTCATCGTTAAAAGACTAAAAGGTCAAGGTCAAAAGCCCTCGGATCAACGTTAGTTAGTAAGATTTCGCATATAAAACGGATGCACATTTGACTCGTCGGTATAATATTTGCGACCGTTACGGATCTACAAAAACATTATGTTAATGAATTTTTTGATGGCAAGTATGTTGCAAAGCGACCGATGCAGATCCCCAAACAAGCCTTCCATTTCTAATTCGGATCAAAGTATATCAGTTATATTTGTAAAGAGCCAATTATACACTGCAAGAAGGTGGATCAACATTTCTTTTAATATCTTACTAGATCAACGTTTACATAGAACGGATATATATATATATATATATATATATATATATATAGAAAATTTACTTAATTTTTGTTTTTCTGTTTAATATATTATTGTTAATTATTTAAAGTGTTTAGTTTTATAAAATTTCTTCCATAATTATAATTATTATGTTAAGGAAATATGTAATGATAAACAAGATTTAAAACTATTCATATATTTCAAAGGTCACAAAGATTTTGTGGTTCTATTATTTTTTGCATCTCCTACTTGTTACTTACTACTACTTTTTTTTAAATTTAGTATATAATAGATGTAGAAATTAACAATTATGTACTTGTTATAATAGTTAGTTATCTGTACCGTCCGCTATATTATGTAGAGTTTATAGCATATTATTTTTTTTGTGAAATTGTGACATTTTGTTTTGCTATATACATTACAGGAGGATTTTTGGTTCATTTGCTTATCACAGTCAGTCTTTATACTTTAGATCTTTTAATAAAGTGTATATCTCATTGTAATTCTAGGTGCAAAGTAAGTAAGCAAGCATCAATAGAGCTAATTTGACCTAGTTATTCACTGTTAAGTGTCCTTTCTGGAAATACTTCATAAATTCATAAACATACTATATCAAATAACCAGTCTAGGGATGTGACATTCTGCATAAAAAAAATCGATTTTTTATTAATCGATTATTTTTTTAGCATGAAAAATCGATTAATAAATAATCGTTTTTTTTTTATTAATCAATTTTTTCCTAATTTTTGAATTAATTTCAAAATAAACACCCTATATATTTTATTTGTATGGTCTTTTTAATTGAAAATATACAATAGAAATTATAAACACAAATTACCGTTTAAGAATAATCAAAATCGAAATTAACTTAATCTCGTTTTGATGGATTTTAGGTGAAATTTGATAAATGCCGAGTGTATGCCTTTTCAGTAACACATTGCAGTATTTTTGTTGTCTTTTTAATTGTATGTAGTCTCGTGCCGCTGAATAAATGTATTTTACTTTTAAATTATAGTTTTATCGTTCTTTCGATGTTTTACAAAAAAACAATACATCTTCAAAGAATCGGATTCAATGTATCGCATTGTAAACATCGTTGTATATCGAATATCCCTAATAGTTCGAGGTCCGGGTTATAAAAGACCAGGCATAATGTTGGGAGGTGGCAGATAAAAAATCGACTATGATTGATTTTAAATTATAAAAATAATCGATTATTTTAAATATAAAATTCGCGTAAAAATCGATTTTTACTTTTTAAAAAATCGATTTTTTTAATAATCGATTATTTTTTCACATCCCTAAACCACATGTTGCTTTAAATCTTAACATACTAGTCTCACATTTAAATAAAAATGTGATAAAATATTCTTATATATTATATAGTATATACATATATATAGTATGCTTATGAATAAGACTAAAGCTGTAAAGCAGTATTAATTTTGAACTGGTACATCTACAAGTACTACACTAATATGTAATCTTCAATTAAATGTTATTAAAAATAAATGTAAATATTTCTTTACTTTGTGTCTTTATATTTAAGCCGTTATCAGTTTTCTACAGAACATTTTATAGTATAGGTTTCCCTAATTTGTATGATTAAATCAGTTTTTCATTTTAACTGTGGATTAAGAATTAAGATTCTGTATGTTAAAGTTTTAATAACCTAAATAAATTCAGATAATAAAAACTTTTTAGTATGTTCGGCCTAATACTCTAGAGTCTAGTATAAAAATAATGTACATGTAAATAATTGTAATTAGAGTGCGTTTTCCAATTACAGTACTAGAGCGCATTTTGCGGCATAATGCTCAACGTTGAGTGTTCAACTACAGCAACGCTTCGCACAATTGAGCACTCTCAAAACGAATGCTCTCGCGAGCTTCTCGCAAACCATACCAACACAGCGACAGAAAATTGACCAGTATTTTTCTTTAAGTTGGCATTTATCGAAATTTTCGTTAGTAAATATTATTTATTGTTGAAAAATTTGTAACGCTTTCGTTTCGTCGTAGATTTTGAAAATAATTAAAGTTATTTCAAACTGCTAAAAAAATAAATATTATATAGGATGAAGGTATAAATAGTTACTTTTTTTATATTCCACATTTAAAATATGAATACAATTTTATTTTAAAATTCGGATCTGTAAACAAATTTACTTTACAGGATTATACTTTAGAAAAAATTGCAATGGTTTTGAAAAAGTATATCATTTTTTTAGAAATCATTAAAAAATATTACTCAAAACGTAAAAGATGTAAACTTCTTACATGAAACTAAATATTTTACTGTTAATTTAGCTTGTTAAAACCTTATATTCTTTAAAGGTTTTCTCTTATTTCAGTAAAAAAATGTTAATGAAATAATTTGATTATTAAATTAAGCGTAAAAAGTTTTCAACCAATTATTATTGTTTACCAAATTATTTATACATTAATGAGGTTGCTAACTCTATTCAGACCATTTTTTGTCAACACTGACTTAGCGCACTCTGCTGATGCATTTGAAAACTAATTCACGTTCCAATTAAGCTTCAGCATTATGCGGCATTGTGCGGCACTGAGTCGAAAAATGCTCTGTAATTGGAAAACGCACAGTATCTCCTTCGGTTTTTTATAGTTTCTATTTATTTTTTCTCAAAATTTGCGTCTATGGATTGTTCTTGTATGGGAAACTGTCAGTGTCAAACATCTATGCTTTTTAATTTTGACATACCGAATAAAATCTTCAAATTGCAATCGTCAAACTTAAATTTTTGTCCAGGTCCTAGGTACCTACCGATAGTGTTAAACTGTTAAAAACAATTAACAAACGCTCTTCAAACGTCGCAACAATTTCAACCATAGAAAATAAAACTGCAAAGATGGAAGTGGATTTGTACGCTACCGATTGGGCTGAAAGTGGCCGGTTGCCTCTTATTGAGGAGACATCGACACTGGGAACATTGGCACCGAAAGACAAGTAATCATTATTTTTCTTTACTTTCTCTTATATCAAATAGAATATTCCAGTTCTCTCTCTACCTTTTACGACATCGCATGGGTGCTACCGTTCTGTATTTGGTCAAGAACACATTATAGAGTCGTTATAAAAAATAACGATTGCCTATCGCCCACTCGTTAAAAATTAAACGTAGGTAATAATAGTTTTTTGTGTCCATAAGTATGAATCATCTTATCATATTAGGTTTATTTTAATATAAATTAGTTTACTGCTTTAAAATTTCTTGTAGCTGCATAAAAACAAATATTGATAGTTTTTATGGAAGTTGTTTCTTCCTTTTCCATCTTAACTATAGCACATTATTCTATGTTACTGGTTATATTTATATGGTGTTGTTACTAGTGTAAAAATTGGTAAGCTTTTATATTAAGTTATTTAATTATAATACAGATTGATATCAATACTAGACCAAGTGGAGCTGAGGGTTGAACGGTTAAGAAGGGACACTACTAGAATTGAAGAGGAAAAAGATTCCTTACTGTCTACTCTGGATAGTATTAAACATTCGGAACTCCTCTCAGATATCACTGAATGTAAGATTACTATCATTAAATTACTTTCTTTAGTTCCTATTAAAAATACAAAAATTTGCTCAGTTAAGTAACTAATATTAAATACTATGTATTAATTTTTTAAGGCAACAAGTATTGTAAATAATATGGTGTTATACATAAATATTATCTGTAGGCCATATTTAGAACATTTCCTAGTTTGCAAACACAGCACAGGAAAACATGTTTCCATCTAGTTATATATTATATTGGGGAGTGGTTTCTTCAACGTTTATGTTACGAGATTCAGAAGACTAATCAGAATTTCTTCATATATATGCTATTTTTATTGTTTCAAAATTAGGTAGATACTTCGATACTATGTATGATGTCGTAAACTTAATAAATAAATAGATATAAAATATGAAACTAACTTTTTCCAAATCTATTTCATTCTATAATTGGGATAAATACAGTAAAAGTACTTGTGCAGGTGATAAAGATGACATTGCCCGGTATGCAGACCGTATTGTAGCTCGTGCAATGACTATCGAGGTAGCTGTGAGAACTGACCGAGATCCACAACAAGAAGAAGCATTGCATCAGGTTAGTTGTCATATTCAGAAGTGCTGTATACTGTACAAGTATTTACTCTTCAAATGCACCAACACATCTACAATAAATGTATATACTTTAAGGCATATTATGATACACTTTTGAATGTAAGTTTAACCTAGGAAAAATGTTATTCAATGCTTACTAAACTATGCTATGTCAATATTATTCACGACACGCAAATGCTATACGAGTAAGAATTCTAATTGCACTAAGTGAAGGATTGGTCTTAATAATGTCAAAGAAACAACAAGACAGAAAACTAATAAATATTCAATGAATCTGTTGAAGCGGAATATTTGTAGATTTTTATAGGTCGAAATTGTATAACTTTTATGCAAGTCTTGTAAAAATATTGATAAAGTATTATAATCAAAAACCACAATTGCCTTCTAATGGTAATTGTGGCTTTTGATAACAATATCTGTTTTTTTTTTTTTAAATAATTTGGTTTTTTGCACAATCACGATACTTTTTGTAAGATATTTTTTTTCTAGTATAGAGAGGGATAAGTAAAATTCAAATTACTGTTTAGGTTACGAATTAAGCAAATATCACGGTCAACAAACTTTTGTTCTAACGTACCCTTGATACACCATTCCATTATTCATCATCTCATGCAAATCATTGATATCCAAAGGTTATCGTTAACGTAAGAATTAAATGTCGACATTTTAATTTTGCTTCAAAAGTTAAACGTGCTTTTTTGTTTATTCATTTAAAATGTTAAATCTTAAGACCGGTCTCACATCGGCTGTTACATTTCAGGTAAACATGTATATCGATAAATTAGTTATGTCCGTTCACGACGACACAGTGTTGGCTCACACGCGCTGTCAGGCGTACATGAACGCTTGCACCTCTCAGCCCGACCCTAGCTCCGGAACGGACAAGAACTTCGAGACCGCCATCCTCGGCTGCACCCTCGACGACCAGAAGAGAGTAAAGAAACGTCTCGAGGGCCTTCTCGATTACTTTGCGAAACTCAACATCACCACATTCTCGTGAGTGAGCTCTAAGTAGACTGAGCGTTTACTGCGGAAGGCGCTTCTATCTCGTATCGGCCATGACTTAACTAGACGTAGAGGTATGAAAACCGTTTCTTAACGGTCGGTATTGTGAATTAGCACGCTTAATAATAACGCACGCAACCTGAATTAACATTTATTGCTATTTAAATTTGTGAAAAGCAGAATTATGCATTTAGTTTTATTAATATAATCATATTTCGTTACAGCAATATCGCAATTCGAAGCATAAAATCCTTCCAGTAGACACATTCATCATAAATCTTTCCTAACAACTAAAAACTAAGTGGCTAAATTACCGTTTTATGCATATTATTATATATTCAAGACCAATTTGTTTTTCCTTTGTGTATGTTTGATAGAAGTAGGCATAGCCAAGGGTTAAAATGTACCAATTTATATCAATTTTGTTCTAAGTTCAGATTTAAGGGAATAAAGGCATTTGTTATTTTTGGAACAGAAACGGTAATTGATTCGCACATTGTAAGCTAATGATTCGTCTAGAACCTTTTAAACTTTTTTATTCTGTAGCATAGAGAAACATTAAACTTTGTTGGAGGTAAATGTCTGAAGAACAAGATCTCATGTCGCTCGACCTATTGATTGAGATTCATATTTAGACATTAATAGTTGTTTTAGCCTCTACAGTATTAAAGATATTTAGTTTTGTCGCCGAAAATAAATTACTTTCTGCCTTATACGATTCTCATGAAATGGGGATTTTTCGTGTAACGGAATTAGTTCGCACTGACGATATAAAAGGAATGATGGAGTAAGACTGCCTGTAGTGGTTGTATAGAATACAATGTGGTAGATAGGAATTCATTATTTTAATCTATATTAGAATTGTGTAAAATCGCTTACAGAGCTTAACCATCGAAAGTTAACAAAGAAGGGTTTATTGATGTGTTTCAATGTTTATCGTTTTAAGGTCCATTAAAATATACTATTAAATGTGTAGTTTGAAGCGAGTTACTTACCTTGGATATCTGGAATTATATTTAGGTCAACTTATTAAGATATATACAAAGTGTATATTCCTAATTTACTAAAAACGAGTCTATTTCGTGCCGATTTTTCAAGCATTTGTGAAATTGTACGTAGATTTCGATTTAAAGTTTTTGTTATATTTTATACTATTAAAGTATGTTCGTAATAATTCGTATATGGCACGTGCATACAATAAACTATGAAATCCTAGTCTGTGTCACTTTATTTCCAATTAAATACAAATTTTTATAATAATTTATTGACACCAAAACAAATACATATTTACAAAAAATATTACATTATTATTAAGCTACAGCTGCACCGACGTGAGTCATTTGAGGAACCCATATTTTATTGGAATGTTTTGGATATGTCAAATATATTTTTTAATATATGTAGTCAATTTACTCAATATTACATATATTCTAGTAAATATACAACAGACACACTTATGCTCTACAATTGTCACCTGTGTTATAATCAAATGATGCGAGCAGGTATGTAAATATAAATACACTCTATGGAAATACCGAATACATACCAACTATAAAGAAACTGTTAGAATGTTATGAAGAACAAAATTCTACTTTAAATTAATTTAAACAAAATAACGTCAAGTTTAATGTATTAAAAATTGCACATATCCAAACAGAACAAAGCATTAAACAATTATGTACAGAAAGTATGTTCTCCAAGCGTAGGTCTACAGATGACGAAAACAATAGCTTATATCTGAATGTACAGAGAGGCACCACGTTAGCTTAACAAAGTACCAATTAAATGTAACCTAACAATTTTTACATAAACATAAACACTAGGGTCTAAAAGTTCAAACGAAGTCAACGTTATCCACTAAACAGTCAATCACAGTATTCTGCACGCGTTTTTCAAAACATTTCTCTTTTTACCCCCAGGCCTGTGCTTGACGGGGCGCAGAAGGATTGTACCGTTGCTGTTGTGATTAGTAAACGTTCCTGAAATAAACGTTTTGTCAATTCATTATTTTAACGGCACTATCCGCACAAAACCCTACTATGTAATTTTATTAAGAATTAATCATATTATCACGAAATCAATTAGTTGTCTATGGGCGATAGATTAATATCAGTAGCTACCTATAACTGGTGGTATAGTAGGTGCAGTGATTTCAGCTGCGTGTTCTCGCCTCAAGTCCGCGAGACACCTCGCTGCCAACGCCCGAAAGACGGCTCCGACGTTCACGTCCTCCTTAACCGAAGCGCGCATCAGCCTACAGCCCAGAGCTCTTGCCACTAACTCCGCTTCATCTCTGAAAGAACCAGTCAATTCTCTGATTGCAATACCGACTCTTCATTGGTTTCTTTTTAAAGTTTAAGGGTGAGATTCAGAGCTCAAAGTCTAAATTTTCGCAAACTACGACTACCCTTTGTCATGTACATGAACATGCCGTAGGGTGAATCAAGCGAGCTATTGAGGCTGTTATAAGCCAAAGGCAAAAATCCTTAATCGATTGATTAGAAAAGAAATAGAACAGAACATGTTCGATGGGTCCTACAGTCAATAGTAGCTAGTAGGTGCGGTTTCGATAATAAGTGCTTCGCTATTTAGATAAATTTAGGCTAAAATCTTATTAACAAATATTCTACTGCATCTATTTCTTCTCTTTACTAAATTCTACAAAATTTATCTTCCATAATCATTAAAAATATTTTTTTATCGCCGTAAATTTATTCCTATTATTAGGGATTTACTTACGGCCCCACTACACACTGATCCATCAAGTCAATTTTGTTTTGAACGATTATAGTTGGTATTTCACCGCATTCATTTTCCACCTGCAAATAATTTATTATTATATCTACCTCTAGCTATAGGAATACATATTACAATTTACATCTATAAATGTTATTTATCATAAGAATTATCTTTGAAATTATCGCTGTACAAACCAATACTGAGGTTTGGCAGGATAATAAATTGAAAATGAAATTTAAAAATTCAGTTGAATGCCGAAACCTATTCATCAGCCATTGGATATGTCTATATATATAAAAATGAAACCCGTTTTCCGTTGTCACGACATAACATGAAAACGGCTTGACCGATTTGTCTGATTTTTTTATATAATATTCCTTGAAGTACGAGGATGGTTCTTACGGAGAGAATTTTTTTTAAAAATGAGTGAAAACGTCTAAAAACAACTTTTCTAAATTCCCATACAAAATATTTGTAATAAAATTTAAAAGTCAATTTGAACTTTAATACCATATCATAGAGTTTTCAAGTGTTAGTGGAGGGGTTCCGGGAAGGTAAATTTTTATTTTTGACATAATGTATTTGTTGTCTTATCAACTTTCTTTTTTTATCTTACTAGCTAGACCGATGTCCCGAATAGCAGAATAAGTATTTTAACAAAAATAAAGAATAGAGTGTTAGGCGGTACGATGTTCGCCAGGCCAGCTCGTACAAAATAAAAATGAATTCTTCAAATATTCTAAAATTCGTAAGTCTATTAATTCATAACATAATATTTAGCTTAATCATAAATCTTTAATATGCTATGTAAGCGGGTAAATTATTTGTATCTCGGTAGTCCTTAGTACTCCAATACGATTTTTACACATATATAAAAGTTTGAAATGAAACAAAAAACGTAATTGCTAATTTATTTTTATAAGTAAATAATACCTATAGTTAGTACGTTAAGCAGAAAGTTCGCAGTCGGGGCTTCCAGTTCTTCCAGTCATTATATCAATGTCTTCCACAATTGATTGAACTTCACCCATTGCTGGCAGCGTCTTTGCCAATAAAACTCCCCTGCCCCCAGTGGAACAATTGATCCCCAAAATATAACCGTCATCAACATCAATGAAGATGTACTTCGAAAGCCGATTGCATGATCTAATCTGAAATTTCACTTCATCTTCCCCATAATAAAGCAGATTGACCCTCGTTCCAGCTGTGTTTTTGTAACTGGATTCGATTAGCGTTTGATTAAATGGAACAGTGGAACACCCTGGTCTGTTGTGTTCTTGCGTAGTCTTCTTAAACTGGACAATTTCGCAGTTTCTTCTCTGACGCTGCAATGGTGGCCAATAGTACACAGCGTACCAGTCTCCTTCCAATTGGTTTAAGTCAAAGTTGTCGCCGCTTCTGAAGTAATCAATGCACTGTTCTTCCACATTGGCGTTGGACTGCACTTTGCCAAATCCGAATAGACAAACAATAAGTAATAAAAAATACATTTTGAATGTTGTTTGTGATGTAGAGGTGATAGGTATGATTGTTGTGAATATTGGCAGCGCACTAAAAGCTAACTGCGTGCCGGGTCGAAAGTCGTGACCACTGTTATCAGTATTCTAATTTATCCCACGTTATCAATTTAACCGAAACAAGTTAATCATTCACATGTATACATAAAGTGCAATAGATATAAACTTTTTATTATTTAGAATTCAATTAGCATTAGCATGTTGCTACAAATATTTATTCATGTTTATTTAATATCCGGTCTATATATGTATTGCGCTGGACAGACGCACTTGTATTTTGATAGATTTTTACGCTATATGATTGTCTGCAAACGTTACTTAAAATATAACATATCTCTTAGTATTCCTATATATTATTAATAATAAAAGTATTTGATTTAATTAAAGTATGTTTCTAATCATCTTATACATAAGAAACTATAATATAAGGAACTTTTAATTAATTTTTAGTACCTTTAACTTCCACGAATGTAAGGCAAGAAAGGAATCCCTATCGGTCGTAGAGAAGGCAAGAACACACGCGTGGGCGCCGCGGTAATAAGCTTTTGTGATAGCATCGAACTCCTCTTGACCGGCTGTGTCCCACAGCATCAGTCTTACTTCTTCACCATCGATCCTGAAAATCATTAGCAGCACACTTGTATACGCATTAATTTATTTGTTGTTTGTCGCTATTAACATCAATATATGTATATATATCGGCTAAATAACAATTTACACTTTCTAATATGTCGTAATGTTTCGTTTGAGTGATTTTATCCTAATAAAGAAAAATATTATTAAAGTTTACCGTATAGTCCTTTAATGAAGAGGTTGTTTACTGGAAATATTCAAATGTTTCGGCTTTAATCCTATGATTTATATTAATATAAAAACTATAATGAGACGCAATTTGTTATTAGATTGTTTTTGTTCAGAGTAAATAATTAAACAAGGAACTAAGCCTTAAAATTGATTTCCGCAGTGAAAGCATCTCACGTGCAAATACTAAAGAAGAATTAGGGTCAAGATCGCACCAACTAAGAAAATATTGTACGATGTGCGACAAGTTTACCGGATTTTAAGTTTCACTTATACATACTTTCTCGATGATTAAATACTAATAGTACGGGAGGTAGCAACGTTTGAAAAGAAAGAATTTTAGGTCAGCTGAGATTGTGATATGTCTTCCTTCTTGCACTTCCGGTTAGAGTCTTGGCAATCTGGCTGGCGGTAGCGGTTCCGTTCTTTAGTGCGCATCCTATCTGTCCAGGTAATATCCTGGATTTTAAAAGCATTTTAAGAAGCGTAATTTTTAATTTTTCGTTTTTAAATAAGTCTACCTGACATACTTTTTTTATTGCCAGACATTTTTCACATTGCTAACTATGTGCCAGACGCGATTTAAAGTTTCTTTTTTTTTAAATTTCAAAGTATTTTAGAATGTCTGTAATTTTAATATTATGTTATTTAAATATAAGAAAAACTAAAAATGAATTTGCCAGACATTAATTCGATTGCAATACATTTCATGACTTTTTCATTTTAATTCAAGGCTTCAAATTAATGTCTGGCAAATTCATTTTTCATTCATTAAAGAACGCAACCGCTACCGCCAGCCAGATTGCCAAGACTCTAACCGAAAGTGCAAGAAGGAAGACATATCACAAAATCAGCTGACCTAAAATTCTTTCTCGAAAACGTTGCTACCTCCCGTACTATAAGGACAATTTCGGAAAATACTGAATAATAAATATGGAAGTACTATGAAACTAGACTCATAGCATTTTATGAGGATTATTACCTGGAGGCTAAAGATATTAACATAATAAATTTATAAATTAAGAGGGGGACGGCGCGTACGCAGTCCCCACTACCAAAAATTACGCGTCCGAGTTATCCACATTAGGGATAATCGCAGAGGTCAACTCTACCGCAGTGCAATGGAAGAGTCTCGCTCTGGGGGAACCGCCTTCATGATCACGGTGTCCCCTACGCCAGGTAAGTATGCTTTCATCTAGTTACCTTCGGTCTATATAGTAGAGAACGAAATACTTCTATACCGCGATTCAAGTAGTACAGAGCGACATCTGTTAGCAGGCAGACTTAACCACCGTTTTATATGAGGCCAGCGCCATCTAGGTTAATATGACGAGACAAATAAGCGGGCAGCTACAGTATTTGTGTCGTGTGTATTTTGTATCTAATTAAAATACCAGATTTACACTCAGCCCTCTCGATCAGGGCAGCGTGAGTATGTGAATTGGTCACTGCTCATGTCGCTGTTGTGGTCAATGTTGCGAGTCGTTTGGTAAATGAGTGTCAACACTCACTAGTGACGACTGACTGAGGGCGACGTTTCGGCAGTTGCAATAAGAAAAGTAAGGGCTGAGCGTAAATGTGGTATTACACCATAGATAGACTTCTCCTTAAGTCTAGGTAATTTCAACGCATTGTATATGTTACAATGTAGAACCGCTAGATGCACTACGTTTCTTAATTATAAAATTGTAACTTACTCGATTTGTCGTTCGAGAAAATCGACACCGATGGTCTTCTTATAATCTCGGGTGAAGGTGCCGCGGCAGTACCGCTGTATCATGCTGGACTTTCCCACACCGCCATCACCAACTATCACCACCTTGAGGGCTACCTCCAGCTCCTCCTCACGCATCCTCTCAGCCCCGCACCGCGCATTAGTGCACGCTATCTATTCTGAAACAATTACAAATAACATTTTATTTAGCATCTTGTTACTATATCCATTGCACTCCCTTTGGTCCGCATAAGCAATACCTGCACCCCTCTGACGCAACAGTAATATATAAAGAAGCGGACAACAGACATCGACCGCTATGATCAGATACCTTATATCGGATCGGTTAAATCCTCAAATTAATAATAACTCTAAAATACAGATTATTAATCGTGCACCCTCATATCGGGCCGATTAATTGTCATATTTAATTATGTCCAATAATTGTAATAATTTGATTTAAGTAATTTAAATATACAGTCAAACCTGGGTTAGTGACAAAACTCTATAAGTGAGAGTAATAGCCGGGACCCGTCATTTTAAGCTCCCAAAACCTCTATTAGCGAGAAATAGAAACCTCTGTAAGAGAGTTCGATTCCCCGGATTTTCCTACGTTGGAAAATTTTGGATGTTTTGAGATTCACTGCTGGCTCTCACTTAATTATCTTGAGTGATATCAACAACCTCATTATTTTTTATTCAGGAATTTTATACCTATATAATTTGTTTTAAAAATTAAATTTACTTTATGCAAATCCAAAATGCTTAAAGTTTATATTTCCTACATACACATAAGGAACGATTTGAAAAAGCACGGTCTATTAACAATAAAACCCCCATTTACGTATATGCAGTTGTTTATCACAAACAGAAACCAGTTTTAAGGAGCACCTGTTCGTGAATACTTAACCTGATTTTACTGATTGCGCACTCAACACCGCTTGAGTCTAAGATAAAACCTTTTTGCCGGACAATTTTCAATGATTCAAATTTATTTTATATTATATACTTATATTATATAATTTTTTTGTCATTAAATTTATATATTTACTGTATGTAATGGTTAATTTTTAGTAAACCAGCACTGAAGATGCCCCAAAAATGCTGTGTACAGATGTAATTGGACTTCAGGTTTACAAATGTTGTTTAGTGTGTAATAACTGTATGTACTTATTTAATTAATCTGTTTTCTGTTTCTGTACCAAAAATGTAAAAATAAAAATTAAATAAATATGGATCACCCTAGCAACTGCTACACAATTTGTGTGTATGTTGTGTTTTTATCATACTCGTTTGACTTACCAAAAAAATACAGATGGATTTAAACGAATCTAATTAGTATTATTTTTGAAATTCTAGGTCGTAATAAAATTACGAACCCTCTTTACAACGAAAGTGAACAGGGGTAATTTGGTTTTTAAAGCCTATATCAGCCCTTCTTAATACAGAGGAAATGTAAAGTAAAAAATTACATTAAGCTTGCGAACGAAAAACTATTTACCATCATTTAGCTATTTGATATATCTAATCTAACTTTAAAATTTACTCTTTTATCATATGACTATTTTCTATCAAAAGTAATTTAACATAAACATATTGCTAAATGATTGCAGAGTTTTTACTTTCGAAGTCGAGTTTCACCACGACTCGGGCAGATTCCGCTCAGTCATGCTATTGATAAGTTATTCCGATTGTGTCAAGATGCTCTTTAGTTTATTCAACAAGAATTATGAATAGGCCTTTTGGGGTCGAGCCCTATTACTCTTTGTATTCACTGTCCGTCAGCAAATCCTATAAAGATGCTGATGTGTTGACTTTAAAAATAACCTAATCGCAAACATTTTTGATAAAGAGGTCAGTCGCCAGATGATGACTCAGGAATCTCGGGCGTATTCCAGTAATCTAGGTAAAGTTTTAAGAGTTAGGAATAAGAAATAAATTAAAAATAAAGCTTACGTAATTGAGGTAAAATTAACAACCGTTTCTAAATAATCTTGGCTTTCAAACTTTCACAAGGATTTACCAAATTCCTTATTTAGTTTATTGGTGATAAAATCATTTCTGTAACTAAAACAATTGCAAAAATACTTTTATATTGTTGTGAATACACAGTTAATATAATTGTGTTAGAAAATAAACTATGAAGATATGTAGGATATACTAAGTACAAGGTTTCAAAGATACTAAGTCTTTACTTGATAACATTTTAAGTTCCCCTTTTTAGATTGAGCATATATTTCGACGCTCATTGGTCTTACATATTAAAAATCAACCAATTTAACCAACCTGCTTCTATGAAACATTATTATGTACATATTTAAAAAAACGTACGTTTTAAAACGGGCATAGATAGAGGGACCAAAATATGATTGTAGTATAATAGAGGAATTCAATTCCGTACTTTTTTAGTGCTACAATTATTGATTCATTTCATTTGCATAGTTTTTGTTTCACAAGTGAAACAGTTTCTGATCGACACCTTGACTCAGAAACAAATGAAGCATGACCAATTATAGTCGATAATAATATTTAAAACTTACAACAAAATCAACACGTTCTAAAAACATGTATCTTATAATATGTGCTATCTATCTATATTCATGTAACTTTTTAATAAAAATAAATTTAATTTGTATAATAATATTATACAAATTATAAATCCTTCATTTTACTATAATTATTTAAAAAAATGTTATATACGAGATCTTGAATTACCTATAAACGAATATAAAATTATTATTTTTCTGGAAGTATTTATTTTTTGTTATTGTATGCGTGAGATGTAATATTACATATACGTATATTCTAGAAAAATCCTTTTTGTAGATTTATGTATGGCAAAATAAATATTTTTGTTCTAAGGCTAAGTTCAAATTAGTGCCATTATCTGCGGTTAAGAAAGAATGAAATTGCGAATTACAGATACAGTTACCGAAAGCAGGACGCTGGACGCAGACCGAGGAATACAATATTTTTGTCTTGCGTATTCAAATGTTGACACAGATAGTCACAGATTGTATATGAGGAATAACGGACATTTTCGCAACTAAATGTTACCTGTATCGTAAATACAGTAATTTATTACGCTGTTTGTTTTCGCAGACGCGAAAGCCGGGAAATGTTTTCAATAAATTTTAGCAAAAACGAACAAATGTTTATTGACCATTAAATTTTATTTTCAAATTTATGAACATATTCACAATCTATTCACAATATTTCTAAATAAATAGACCAAAAATAGATCTGTTATTAGAAGGTAGAAAATATCATACAAATTTTATGATGGTAGATGCTAGATGAACAGTTTCTGTTCCATTTCTACTTCCTTATAGCCTCTCGATTAAGGAGCAGTAATAAGGCAGTGCGAAAGTTAGTTTACGGATACATCTCTTACAATCCCATCATCAATCAGACGTGATTACCATTTGCTTCCTTTCTTCGTACATGCAAATATACGTATTACTTTATTATTGCTCATGTTTAGGAAGTAATCTAGTAGATCTTTATGGCCATCTAGTGATACCTTTAGCTTATATGTATATCATCCTACATAAGAAGGGAAATAAATAGTAATAATGCGACAATATATTCTTGTGAAATGTGAAATAGATAAATACTGCTAGTAGTTTCTACCTATTTGCACAAATTAAGGAACATAACAAGGGCCATAAATTAGAAGATGATGACGGAAGATCACCATTTTTTAAGGGATCAGGATGATTAAATAAACTTCGAAAAATTAAATGACATTTAATAAAAGATAATTGCATCTAACTTTTTAATAAATATTCCTAGTATCATTATTATTATACTTATACCCGTCTTGATTTATATTATTGTATTTTCTGTACTTTTGTTTGCATTCAGGCTTAAAAACAACCTCACAAACCTAATAATTTTATAGTTGATACGTAAATACAACTTTTAAGTCATAGTGTATTGTTATTATAAAAATAAAATCAGTGGCGCTACAACCTTTTTAAGTTTGGGCTACAGATTTCTATATATGATTCATGATAATTTGGCAATTTAATAGGCAAGAAGGTGATCAGCATCCCGTGCCTGACAACCGCCATCGATTTTTTGGTTCTAAGGCAAGCCGGTTTCTTCACGATGTTTTCTTTCACCGTTCGAGCCAATGTTAAATGCGCATATAGAATGAACGTCCATTGGTGCACAGCTTGGGATCGAATCTACGACCTCAGAGATGAGAGTCGCATGCTTAATCCAGTTCTTTGTAAGCCCTCCATATCGCCGCATTGGGGTCGCACTAGGCATTTCAACCCATTTACCTATTAATTACTTGTCATAGTAAATATAAGATATACTTTCATTATAATTATGCATTATTATTTATGGGCACTGTAACATTGTATTGTGCATTGTACTTCATCGAACCAGAAGTTTCAAATCTCACATTGTGCCCATTCACGGAAGAGTCACACTGGATATCATAACATCGCATTTTGAGACAATAGCGGCCTCGAAACTACACACGAAACTTCCGTGGTAATTTTGTGTTTGGAGTTTTGATTTGGACCTTATCTCACAAGAATTAAGAAGTACGATGTGCATCGGTTAGTAAAGGCATATATTATGGTCGTAAATAAATGTACGTAATATTATGTTCTGTTTAGTCATTGGGATTGGACATTTATATTAATCTTACGCCTACGAATGATCTGTCATACTTTTTTTCTGGTATCGTTAAGTGGCGAAACTAATCAATAGACATGAGGTGTTTTCGTGCTGTAAAAAACTATGTTTTTACCAGTAACCCCAAAAAACTAACGAATAAAAAACGCATGAAACACCAACGTATTTTTTTCTATATATAAAGTTCTAGAATAATTTACACAAAGGAAGAACTAGTCAAAATAATATTATTTTTATTTTTGCGTTTAGCGTGTAAGAATAGTATAAGGCCCGTTGGCGAATATCTAATTAATAAATGTTCTAAGTTTGAGTTTTTAGCGAAAGTTATGTTTATTCAAAGAAAGAAATTTAATACACTTGATTCAAAATGAAAGTATAATTTATTCGTGAAATAATAATTTATTTCAGAATTTTAAATATAACATCCTTTTCGAAATGAGGTATTAAAAGTCGTTTATCATTGAAATAATGAGTGTTGTTTGTCGTCAAACCTGTATTGTACTTTCTCGCCATCAGAGTAACCCGTCCATAACCGTCGTAAAATATTGTTTTATACCTATCGGTAAAGATGAGTTTGGAAGCGAAATCTCTTTTGTTTAAAGAAAGGCAATATTAATCATTTTAAATAATAATTATTATCAGTACTAACCTAGTGTGCCTGTACTATATATTTTGTTTGGCTTACTATAGAGTTAACGATTATCTTGTTGATAAAAGGGCCTGGGACTAGTGCTAGACAGGCCACTTCTAATTAATTTGCGATATTTGTTTTAAAATAAGTGTTGTTTGCCATAGTCATTTACATTTTGTATGATAATTAGCTATTTTAAAAGAGTACCTACCGAGATTTTTTTATGCCGGCTTCTTCTCTCGGCCTACACCCTCTGTCTTCTTTGCCGATGAGTAGGGATATCTACCGATTGCAATTTAATGACGTGGAATAAATGATACCTGTATCTTATATTCCATAATAAACATATTTTATTTTAATTTTTACGCTGTACTTCAATTACTTAATAGACCACCCCGACGTTTCTGCATGTAATTGTAGTTCTTCAAAATTAAAATCGGAATCACTATCACTGTTGCTTTTGAAACTTACAGAAAAGGTACCGATGCAAGTCGTACCTACTTTCGAATTCTTGGGCTGCACTAATTGTTTTTTCGTTCCTTAATACTAAGTAAACGTAGAAACTAACAATGGTCAAAAAATCTATAGCATGTGATGCGTGGCTGTCCTAACCTATAAAGAAATATGATCAAGGAAACAGACAAATGAAGCTAAGGGTATACCTTACTTCGTAATATACTTATTACTTATTTCAAAAAGGTTAGTCGACATCACAGGAGACCGAAGATCTGGCAGCTACCTCGGACAAAGAATTAGTCTAGCAATTCAAAGGGGGAACGCTGCCAGTATCTTCGGAACCTTGCCTAAAGGGACTCCTTTTAATGATATATTTTAGTTTATGTTAAGTTTAGTTATTTATTTCAATGTATAATATTTTATTATTAGTTTTAGTGATAATTATATGTTATATATAGTATGTTAATATTATAATAGGAAATATACTTAATATTATCTTCAATAAACTCAATATAATAACTTATTAATTGGCATTAGCATTCTCTAACAAATAATGTTACTGTAATCTAACTACAAAACCAAATTTCGTTGTGATTCCTTCAATATCCGGAGCGCTGATGACGCAAAATTGTAATCGCATTCTTGACTTAATATTTCAAAGCGCTATTGAAATACGCAGTAAGCTTGAGTGGTTTTAAATGGCGCTCATACATATATTACGAGACATGTACAGTAGAACCTCGATAAGATAAAGTCCAAGGGAAACACAAAATATTTTATGTTATCGAGGTTTTAAGTTATCAAGGTTCTATCAGGTAAAGGCTAATATAGAGGTATGTACATGTTTCTTTGTACCCTTCCTCCCATTTTTACTTGAATGCATCAGAAGGATGGAAAATTAAATATTTAATCATATTTATTCACATTACTTACATTACATAAAAATAAAACAACAACTAAAGGTTTAGTCTACTTAAAAAAAAATGTGATTTTCTTTTGTTTTAAAAAATTCACTGTTTATAATCGATTTGATTTTCAATGACAAATAGAGAGGAGAATACATTAACACATTAACTTATGATGCAAGTAAGTCGTTGTCACAAAGCTAACCGCCGCAAAGCTTTGAAGAATTTAGATAAAGCAAACAATAGGTAATGTATTGTTTACGTTAACAATACATTAGTAAACACGTGCAAGCAATAAATACCGAAACCATTTGTTTAGACACTCTTATAAAATGACTCATTCACAAACAATTTTATGTTATAGAGGTTGTGGAAACATTTCTTTTAGTTACTGAGGGCCTATACAGAGATTATTTATTTACGTTATAGAGGTTGCGTATTTTAAGTTATAGAGGTTTTAGGCTCTGATGGGAAGGGAACATAGTATTTTTTGAAGTAACAGAGGTTTTTATGTTACCGAGGTTTACGTTATCGAGGTTCTACTGTAATTTTTTCGTCGCATAAAATAATATCTCGGTAGCTCATTTGTCAACGAAGAGCAAATTGGCGTGGTCGTTGAACCCACACAAGAATGCGATCTCAGACCGATTGTTCTTGGTTCCACACTATATCGAGTAATTGTCATATCCATCGCACTGTAACTACGTATGTTTTATCATTTTAGATGTAAAGAATAAAGATTGCAGCAAAAAGTTTACCTCCGCAAAACAAGCTACATTTAAATCTGCTTCCGACAATTTTAAAGTCGAGTTCTTTGAATACGCTTAAAATTATGACGGATTAAGTAACAGGTATAATTTATCGTCTTATGTACGATATAAACATAAACGGCGTTATTAATATATGTGGTTGTATATTATGGACAAACTAAAAGACGTCTTCATTAAATTTGATTAATTTATAGAAAGTCGTGGAGCAAAGTTTATATTTTTTGGGCCATTATTTTGTGTATTAGGTATAGTTAGGTAAAACATGAGAAAAATGCTTATTCGAAGTGGTCTCTATTTTCTTCAATACAGTCCTTTAAACGTTAAGGCCAGTTATCAATAGAAGCACGCACTCTTTCCATGGGAAAATTCTTCACTGCCAATCGTACGAATTGTTTTACGGACTCCAAATTATCATGGCATTTAGAGCAAGCTGTACTCTTTAAAACTGATTATAAATCATAATCCAGCTGATTAAGATCGGGACTTGACGATGGCCAGTCTTCAGCTCTGATAAAGTCCAAAACGTTCGTTTCCAACCAAGACTGCTGGAACCATTCCTGGTTACTGAACATAGTGTTGTTAAGGGGCTTCACTACCTTCTCAAGAATGGTACCGTGATACATTTGTGCCTTCGGTTCTCTTTATCACCCCAATCCATTTTAATATCGCAAAGTAATGTACAATGAATTGGCGCCAAAATGAGAAAACCCAATGAACAATCGTATAAAAATGACAGATTCCAAATTCAAATGTAATATTACGTTTATTTTAATTGTAACAGTATTTATGGCCAGACTCAGTACATACTAATTTCAATAATTCCTTACTCATACCGAATTATAATGAAGAAAGATGGGAATGTATGACGTATGTTTAGAACTGGTATCGTAGTGAAATTAAACCTGTACATATAAGAATTCTAAGAGCACGTAAACAGTTCATGAATGGCTCGTAGTTGCGTCCTTGCAAACATTGTGGTGAGGTGAGTGACCCCAAAAGCACATTCCGCAAGGTACATAATTTTCAGTATTCTTGTAATTTTTCATAATAAGTGTATAAATATAACTTCCTCAATAATATACATTTTTACCAGATTTTAAACGTGAAACACGAAAATAATGGCTACGACATTTGCATTGCAAATATCAGAACATTAGTTATTTAAAGCGAGTCTTTATATAGATAAACATTACATATTAAACAGCAACATGATATATTCTTAGGACTATTTTTCTGTCCAGCAACTCTTGTAAAAACTGTTATAAATTTAAACGCGAGAACAAAATATTCCCTGACCAAGCTTGGAATCAAACAATGTTCTGGTACATAATTTAACTTCCTGGCGGTCCAAATGTGTGCGGCAAAAAGCAAACATGCTATGCTAAGCTAATATTGGTATTGCTTTAGAGTCCAACTTGATGTTTACAGTACAATTAGGTCTGTACAATGCGCAAATAATTTAATTTAATATTGGAAAATACTAATTAGTACTCAAAAACAGTACTTGTCAATTCAGAAACATTTTAACCTAACTATTTTACTTACACACTATTATTTTGTCATTCCAGAGTAAACACAGTTTGGCAGAAAGTAACGTATGAATATTTAAAACATTAATTTGAAAAATATAGTTTTCGGAATGTAGTCAGAAGTGTGTTATAAATTTGAGAGTGTGTTCAAGCATTAATTAATTATCTACATAATATCTTTAAGACCATTTTTCTTTCATCTTAAGATCTGATTACTGAACTGGTTTAGTAACTTTACACATTTTTCTGTTTTAAGATGTCATTTTTAAAATATTGAAAGTTTCGGAAAATTCTATATGAAAATTGTTGAATAGGTGTTTAAAGTATTAAAGCCAGTGTAAACGGTGCCCGAATAATATTAGTATTACCTGCTACAAAAAGACAGCGAGTAGAACAGGTGCATTGGTATCGCATCTGCTGTTGTCCTATAGACACCCTTTTAAACTAGTTGGGTTATAATCTACTTCTAAGTAACCTGTTAAGCATTTCGTCATAGTCGTAGAATAGTGATCTGACAAATAGTAAACTTTACAGGGCAGCCATTTCAAAATAATATAATCTGTCAGTTTTTTGGCATAACTATTTTAATTCATATTCTGTTATTATGAAAATTGGCATACAAGCAAATATAAGGATCTGTTTTGAAACATAATAAAAATAATAACATTAAATTACACAGTTTTATACGTATTATATGCGTCTATCAAATCCGTCACTTTACCGACTGATTAATTTGAAATTTAAAACACATGGAATTTTTTAGTGTAGCCGTCATATTTACAGTCAATTTAGTGTCCAAATAAGATAAAAAGTGGATTTTGGAGTTTTTTCATATCTAACCTTGTTCTACGATCATGACGATTTATTGCTGTTTTCATCGATATAAGCATATCTTTTTCATTGTGTATTAATATTGTGCTTTCGGGGATTATTTTAATCATATCAAATACTGTTTCTAAAACTCAATAAAACTGCAATATTTAAAGTTAAAATAAACGTAATTAATCAGACGCATAATAGTTTTGTCTTCACCGCCACAGGTAGCATTAAGCCATTGATATCTCAATAATGACGAAGGATGACTTTGTGTTTAGTCAAATCATTGATAAAATAAACTTGATTACTATAACTTGATACTTTTACTTTCTTAGCAGCATGACAAGATATTTAAATAATTATTATAAAATTTATTTTAAAACCGCGTGGTTACTTTCTCTTAAATCTTCCAAGGTATTAAGGTCAGACCAATTTGTTTCTATCATTTTAATTTTATATTTAGATATTAGAAGGATGTTTTGGTCTAGCATATTTTAAATAAACTTTCACATAAAATTAACACTGTGGTTTAAAATAAGGTAATAAAGCTATTGTTTATATTAATCCGGCTGCAATAACGCTTCGATAGGTACTACGAATTAAAATAAAATTAAAACATTCTGTTAATATAGTTAGTATCACATGATTTCGAAAAGAATATTTGCCCAAATTCTTCTTAACATATGAGAATGATGAAACCTAATGGCACCTTCCGCACAGTTTGTATGTCAGTCGGCTATTTCCGTAATAATAAATTCCAATATCTTACAGTTACTTAATGCTCGAAGTTAGGGTCATAGCCAGTTTCACCTTCAATTGGATGAATTTTGTAATATATAGACTATTTTACCACCATTATTGTATGTACACACCTACTATATAAGCAACTTGTAATATTAATACTATAGATATTTATTGAATTATTAAACCAAATTTATATACCTATATAATATTTTTGTAGGTATTATATCATTTTTTTTATATATAAGCAGGCACTTTGTTTTAAAACTTTATTAACAAACTAATAAATGAAGAAACTGTTTTTTCTTATTAGTTTGAAAGCGATTAATACAATATTGTGACCAGAAATACATTTTGGAATAGGAGAGGATGTTAGTGGTATCTTAGAAATGAAGTCATCAAAATGTTATACAGACTATATTTTTATAAACCCTTAAAACGATTTCCCGCATCAATATATATACCTATACCTAATTAGTTAACGTCGGGAGATGCTATAAGTATGCTGCAGCTATTAGTTAAGTGTAATTTCATATATTTCTTATAGAAATAGAATATGTGTACTGAAGAGGTATGATATGAATCTGAAGGCGTGAACCGTGACTGACAGTGGCTGGACGACGACCTTATATTAACGGATTTAAGCCTCATTTACACTATTCATATTAGAACGTTCTAGTAACGGTTTTTTTCGCCCCGAAATCGGAAAAAGTATAAATTGTCAGTCTTTATAACCATAATCTAATTTCAGGTTAAACTATTTTTACTGTTTCAAGTTTGAAATAATTAATATAATGTGACTTTAGATACGGATGTTGAATATTAATTTTAATTACTGACACATTAGGATTTTCTAACACAATCTGTAGCAAATAGAATTCGCTTAGGCAATCCAAAATCAACCCATAAAAAATTTTGTGTCGTGGATTATATCAGTTAACATTTCGGAGATAATTTTATACACCATTTGACATTTAAGAAAGTTATCAATATTATAACTTTCTTAAATGTAGCTCACCCTAGATTTTGCATAGAGTATCGAGTCTATGTATAGAGCTAAATCAATGTCTCTAGAGTCTAGACCCACCGCATAAAAATCTAGAAACAATTTAAAAAACCTCTTCAAAACAACCCCACAATCAAGATATTAAACCAGTTTACGCACAAATATCTTAAAATCCACCTAAAATACTTGTTTTTTGCAAACAGACGTAAAAAAGACGTAAAACATTTATAAGCATAATCTTTAGTGCTTTACAGTAAAGTATAGGATATTTATTTATTTAGTTATCAAGCTAACTCTAAATCAAAAAATAATAAATCTACACTGATTGTAAACAACTACTAAACCCTAATTGGTTTTATATTAGTTTGAACACGTAAAAAAAGCGATTCTCTCTTTCTATCACCTTTTTTAAGCTCGTTCTAGTAACGATATTAATTGCCTAGCTTTCGAAATTGGTAAATCTCGCAATAAATTAATTAACCGCTGGTACTCTCACGACATGTTTCACCTCACAATAATGGATTTCTGTGTAAAACTCTATGGAATCTATAGTCTTATAAGCGAGAAAGTATTACCGTAACAATTATCATTTAGTGACGGATACGATTTTCAAATTCGTCAGTAGAATATTAAAGTATTATTATTAATCGACACTACTTATTCTTTACATTGCAGTTTGGTAAACACGACTTTACGAGAATTTTAAATCAAGCAATTGGAAGAGCATACAAGTGTATGTATATTCGTCACATTCATTCTGTAAAAACTCAAAGTCATCTAGTATAATTTATAAGAACATCAAAGGAATGTTTCTATTACAAAGTTGTAACGTGTGGATTTAGAGATTGCGACCATTAGCGCAGGTAGCCTGACTATCATTATAAATTCTTCGCATAGCTACAAAAAGCTTTGCGAATTGCGTACAGACTTGCAAATGTTGAGTGCTTTTATATTCTAAGAGATAAGATAGGACTCACACGATCTGATGAATAAAAAGAGTGGCGAAGTGTTTATTGCCAGTTCTTCTCTTTCGTTCGACGCTCTTGATTTGAGAACTGCCAGTAAATGTAAAATTAGACGCATTTCGTTTTTTTTTTGACGTTCATAAGTGTACCTACATTGTGTTACCTATATGATAAAATAATTTTGACTTCTACAAACATATTATTAAATAGTTTCCATTCGCCTTTAAAATAACTTCAAAAATATTAATTATAATGTTAAACAACAGCTTTTAATATTTGAAATTGCATCAAATAATTATACGTTTAAATCAGTTTACAGCCGCTAAGAATAATAAATAACCTTCAACACAGACTAATATCCATACGTTAATATTCTGGTCACACGATATGTACCTCTTATCCTTAACACAACAGGATTACTGAGAAAACACTTTTATAGTTTATATATTATGCGATGGTAATTGAACTACATGGCTTTTACAGGAACGTCAGCATTCTTCATTAATACACGAAAGTAGCTTTCAAATAAACGTATGGTATAGGTACATATATTATTGCTGTCTTATTACTTATACTTCTTTGTTTCCTACTATCGTTGAAACATTAATAATTAATATAAACTGGAATAAAATAGTCAGCACGCATTATATAAACTTTTTTGAATATCCGTATTATTTGTATAATTTCTGTTGAATTAAATACTTGACATGCAGGTGGATTCTTTTTATAGGCTTCCTGATAGCATTATTACGCGCAGAAAAAAAATAATTACAGTAATGAATGGTAAAATAAGCTCATGCGTAATTGTAGCTTGTCTTTATAATTACATGTTAAGGAGATGAAAGAGAATAGGCTAATTAATACCGAGTACAATAGTGTTCTCATTGAAACACGCAATTATGTTTTAAGTCAAGTAGCCGAAATCATATTTCATTGTTAAATCATAGGTAGGTGTTATGTAAGTAAAGATTCATAATATTATATCATTCTTATTCCGCAAAATATCATCAATCAATTATTGGAGATTTTAGATAAAAGATTATAATATTCCTTAATTTGTGTTATTTGGAATAGATTTCAAACTAGGTACTAGGCCTTGGACTTCATAAAAAAATTGTTTAACGCCCAACAATTTTTATTTACTTAAGAGTTTTTTTTTGGGAATTCAAGAATATCTTTATGTAATAAGAAAGCCTCCGTAAAGTATTGGCTATAATCGAAGATAATTAATTAGATTCATTAATAGAAATTGGCATAGATTGTAGTAAGTTGTTACTTTACTAACTTAAATACTCACATAAATCTCTGGCACAGTTGCACCATTCCTTAATCCACTCTCACAACACTCCCACTATTAAATTCGACACATATTACACGTGCACAAGGTATAAAGTTAGCGTGGAAACTGGCGTTTGGCGTGTGAAATTTGAGTGTGACGGGGATTGGTTGATGGTCGCGGCCGTGGGCTGCGGCGCGCGCGCACCCGCAGGCTTCGACGGGAAAGTTCATCGAACGTGCTTCATCTGGTGAAGCTTTTAAGCTAATTATGAAAATAGCTTTAAGGCCTATATCCTATGTCCTCTCTCAAGATTTTGTCATCATATACCTCTATGCAATTATCAAACTTCGTACCACATTGCGTAAGAGTTCATCTAGTAAGCTTAGTTTAAAAGATTTCATATAAATCTTGTTTTAATGCACATATACATATAACTAAAAAATAATAATAATTGCTTTTGCCCGCGACTTTTTTGGGTTAGAAATATGAAGTACTTTACCTATCAAGAGTCATATTTTACTACTATGTTTCCAATGTGTATGTATGTCGTTATTTACTACTACTATGTTTCCTTGGTAATAGTAGCCCATTTGTTTACACTATAATCGGTCAATTACTTTTGGTGTGAAAACATAATATTGATGAACCTCTAAAGCTGGGTCCACATTTGTGTTTAGAAAGTGGAATACCATTGATGCGAGATTTAAAATTTCAGCATACCAGCGGAAAATACAAAAATTTCACTCGCCTTTGATGATCGCGAAAAAACCGATTGAGGACGCAAAATGATACCCGTTTATGATACATGCCGTATCGGATACGGCCCGATCCGCACTAAGCGCGTATCTTGATACACCTCGTATCCGATACGCGTATCACGATCGGTGGTATGGACGTATTTTGATACTGTATCACGATACTGTATCGCGATACGATACTTGATACACCGCGAACCATCCTGTGTCGGTTTTTTCGCGATCATCAAAGGGAATACACAACATCAATGGGTGACATGCGAGTGAAATTTTTGTATTTTCCACTGGTATGCTGAAATTTTAAAACTCGAAAAATGAGCTAAAAATCTCGCTCTTGAAATGGTATTCCACCATGTTTGTTTCGGTTTCTAAGCAATTCAACGTCCCACCAGTGCCGTCTATCTCTGGATTTAACTTTTCTTTAAATACTATTAATGATAATGTAACAGGCGCTAGTCACCGCCAAAGTGTGAGCAATTGCTGACATGGCTAAACCGTTTGGGAATGAAGACAATATGACTGAACCGTACGAGAAGGGAAAGGTACACTGAAAGACACGCGCATCAGGAAAAGATACATCAGAAGAAAAGTGAAGCGTCTATATTTGTAAAGTTAAAGCCGATACACTGACATGATACAGCATTTGATAAGTATGGACGCGTTTTTTACAAGATACGCCTTAAAAATACGACATGGACAAAATGAGCGTCCATATTTATGATACAAATACTAGACACGATACGACTGATCGTGATACGTCAACATGCTACAAATGTGGACCCGGCTTTAGCAGCATAATTGTAAAATTATCGTACCAACTCATTCATAACTAAAGTTATTTTGAAGATGGCATGTGAACAGTGAAAGTAGTGGTGTTGGTTTTTGATATGGTATGTCTAATAATATATTGAAATAGATTCTTCATCATTATTTAAAAGAAAAATTTCCAATACTCATAAAATCAAAGGAAGGTTTTAATAATCTGTAATATCAAATATCTGTGCTACTGTAAATGTCAATAGGCATTACTCACTGTTGACTTGACATTAATATCATCATGTTGACTTGACATCTTTATGTGCTTGACATTAAAAGTCATGACGAATGTGAAAACTGAAAAGAACAATCATTAGGTATCAAAAGTCAAACAGAAAACTTGCAAATCAAGCACAAGAAACCAGTAATAAAAGAAACTTGTAGTTTGTAAACGGCAAAACAGAAATATTGTGACTTTCATTTATTGATTTTGCGGGTGTTTTGTATTCATCATATTCGACTGATAATATATAAAAATGCCTAAAGTATCAGGTACGATAACATTCGTTTTATAATTATGCTTACTCATTTCGATAGAGTAGAGGTTATGAAAATGACTCCAAAAGGAACGTAAACTGTGTGAATAAGTTCATAAGATGGTTTTAAATAAAGAATAGAATTTACGTGCTTGGTTTAATATGTTTCAACTTTTTCTTTGGTCATTGTTACGGTTTCACGCATATTTATGGTGCCATATATTGTGTCAAGGATGACTTAGCGTATAAAATGCCGGCTATGTTTGCACTAATAAATAAAATATGGTTTAAACTTTTACGTTTACATAGATTTGGTATATGGTTGGTGGACACAGTTTCTGCAATTAGGCGCTCATAAGGCCCAGTGTGCTTAAAGTCCTGGCTAACTAAGCCAGTCTAGCTCCTTCCAGAACCACACAGTCTCCTGGGAACTTCGCAGGATTCACGGAGTGACCTGACTGTTCAGAGGATTTCTGTATGTTGGGAACTCAAATTCCAGGACTATGTTGGTGTCTGATTCTTTTGCGAAAAAACAGCCTCTGCATATACATACATTTACATAGATATACTCCTTTAAAAAAAACATTTCATTTAGAATAATCATGAAATTGTCGGTCTTCTTTAGGTATTTATAAGTAAAAACCTAAGTTAAGACAACAACACTGTAAACATTTTGGGTATGTCCTCAGGGAAGCTATTGTTTTGACTATACATTGCCTTTTTCATGATTTGTTGTTTTTATGATTAGTTAAAGTCAAATGGGGAAAGGAGCTGTTCAAGGATGTTGAAGTAAATACAGATGATGATCCTGTGGTATTCAAGGCACAAATATTTGCCCTGACAGGTGTTCAGCCTGAAAGACAAAAGGTAGTTTGCAAGGGTGTTACCTTGAGAGATGATTCATGGGCCAATTTCAAATTAAGTAATGTAAGTAATTTTTTATGTTAATTATATCTCAAATAATAATTGGCAAAGCACAACCTGTGAATATATTTTTAAAAAGAGTGATTCAATTAGTTTGTTCACATCAGTTATTAAAATTTGATAAAGTATCTGAAATAAATGTAACTATTGAGAATTGAATAGTTGTTACTTTATAGATCTAGCAATATTGGCGAAATAAAGAAATACTTAATCTATTTAAATGCTTTTAGACTGACTGACTTTAATAATTTGCCTAATAATTGTAGCTGGTTGTAACACCATTACTGAAACATATATATGATATGTATTAAAAAAGTACACCAATGGCAAATTTTATTTATTTTAGAATGCATTGGTGCTAGTAATGGGTAGCAAAGAAGAAGATTTGCCTACAGCTCCAGTGGAAAAAACTAAGTTTGTGGAGGATATGAATGAGTCTGAACTGGCAACGGCTGTAAGTGAAAAATTTACAAATATAAATAACATATTTTAATTAACATTAACATTATTTTTCGAAAGATCCTTAATTAATTGAAAATAATAATTATAAAAGTGCCTCTTCATATTTGTAAAAAAAATTAAAGATATTCTTCCCTTTAGAGAGATTCATTGTAAGTGCTTGTTAAGTGTTTTCTTTATTGATATCTTGTTTTTCTAAGAGCTATGTAAGCTAAAACTCTGTTTTATTTATACAGCTGGATCTTCCTGAAGGGCTCATAAATTTAGGGAACACATGTTATATGAATGCAACAGTACAATGTCTTAAAACTGTACCAGAGTTAAGAAATGCATTGCTCGATTATGATCCTAGTAAGTTACCATTAAATTGCACAAGTTTTCTCTTTGATATAAAATGTTTCTTAATTGTAGATATTAATTTTTATTGATGTGCCTTTATCAGAATCTGGGGGTGGCACAGCTGGTGGTCTAACTGCAGCCCTAAGTGACACAATGAAAAATCTTGAAAGTGGGGGTCCCGGGGCCTGCGCAGCATCTGTATCAAGACTGCTCCTGGCTCTTCATGCTGCTGCCCCAAGGCTCGCTGAACGGGGAGCTGGAGGAGTATTAGCTCAGCAAGATGCATCTGAATGTTGGACAGAGATTGTTAGGGCACTGCGGGCAAGGCTGCCTATGCCAGGATCAGACAGGTACTATATAACTAAAGGCAAAATGACAAAATATATTCCCTCAAATGTTATATGGGAGAAAATAAAGAATATATATAAATAATAAACTTATAAGTCTATTATTATTAACTCACTGGGAGGTAAATCCACTATATCCAAAACATAAACAAGATTATGCCTCGGATATGAAACTTTAGAGATGCATTAAAATTGTCACAAGTTATGTAAAAAAATATACAATTGTTTGTTTTCTTTTAGTAAATCAGTGATTGAAAAATATTTTGGTGGTACTCTGGATGTGGAGTGGGTGTGTAGTGAAGCTGAAGAGCCGTCAACCAAGTCGGAAGAGTCTTTTCTTCAGCTATCGTGTTTTATCTCACAAGATGTCAAATATTTACAGTCTGGCCTTAGATCTGTAAGTAAACAAAAGCAACATATTTCTTCCATCATCTAAAAACAATAGCAAAAATCTGACTTAGACTTACGTGTTGTTCCCACGAGAATGTAAGTATGTGCTCCTATTTCACCATGCCTCCTGCTGATAGAGGAAAAGTCTGCTTTTTTTTAATTTATGCTATTATTATTTATTACTTAATATGTCATGTGGAACATGGTGTAATGGTTGCAGCTCCTTTCAAATGTTGTGAAAAGAAAAATGGCGATTAAAAAGAGTGGCGAAGAGTTAATTGCCAGTTCTTCTCTTCCATTCTACGCCCTTGATTTGAGAACTGGCAGTAAATGTAAAATTAGAAGCATTTAATATGTATTTCTGTACTGACGAATCATAAGTGTACATTATGTTACCTACATGATTAAATGATTTTTTAAAGTGAAACATTTATTACTTTTACTTTACTTTACTTTATTTCTCATTTTTTGTATTGCATCACAATTCATTTTTAGTTTTTAGTTTATTACACTTAAAAAAGAAATGCTCCTTAAATTGTCCTTGATGATTCTATAATTTTTTTTATATGATTTATTTTATCATATTTATTTTTTTGTTTTAATTACTAGTGTTGCTTGGAAGAGATCGCTTGTTAGCGATAAGGCCGCCTGATGCATTTCTTATAATTTTTATGTACTATGTTATTTGTTTTTCTGGAAATGTGACGAAGTGATTTTTTTCAGAAAATGGTTGAACAGATTACAAAAATGTCAGAGTCATTGGGAAGAGATGCTGTTTATACTAAAACAGTGAGCATAACTTTGAACAATAGTAAACTCCATATAATTTGAATGTGGATTAGAAAACTCATATATAGTTGAATAATTTTGATCACCTTATTTTTTAACCTGCACAGAGGAATTTATTATTGATTATAAAATAAAATGTTGAATATTTCAGAGCAAAATTAGCCGTTTGCCTGCATACTTAACGGTTCAATTTGTCCGATTCTATTTCAAAGAAAAGGAAGCTATTAACGCTAAGATATTGAAAGATGTGAAATTTCCACTCGACCTTGATGTGTATGAATTGTGTTCACCCGAACTACAAGAGAGGTTGACGCCTATGAGGAATAAATTCAAGGTAATATTATTTACATTCTTTGCATTCATGCATTAAATGTTAAACAGAACTTCTGGATAGTCGTTGCCTTGGCTTTTTTAATGTACAATTATTATTGATTTTGGGTTTTTATCCATGGTAAAAATAAATGTTTTGGTCTGAGCAAGCTGCACTAGATGACTAAATATATGAAAGGGTGAGACATAAGAACTTAACAACCCTACGGATCCCTAAGCCCTACAGATGTACCCTAACACATAAATGGTGAATATATAAATAAGTACGGGATGTCTGCATCAAGAGACCTAAGGTAACAGACGGAGCCCTACAGGTAGGATCAAATGTTCGAGGTGGTGGGATTATCTCAAAGCTACCGGGCAGGCTCACTACGATAATTAAGGGCTTGAAGTAGTCCTTGCCACTTTGAGAGGAAGCGAGAAATGAATAAGAGAGAGCATATTCAAATCTAATTTATTAATCAATTACATTATCTTAAATACTAATTGCACCTATTCACACATACATGATATAATTCTAGTGAGCTTTTGGTGTATTGCGAATCTTCAGCTGTTAAGATTTGGAACACACGAGATCCATGTCAGCAGTTGGTTGATGTTCTTATTATGAAGGGATTGAATGATTTTTAGGAATTGGATGATGCAGCTGTACAACAATCGCTCCCCGCTCGTAAAAAGAACCAAGGGGACAACAAGGATCTAAGAAAAAAGAAACTGTTGCCGTACTGGTTTGAAAATGGTAATCCTAGTTTACAATAACTTTAAAAAAATAATAAATGAAGACCGAACTGATAATTGTTTTTATGTTAGTTATATAGTATTACCTAGAACTATCCTAGACCATAAACAAAAAACTCCAGAATTTAAATTTTTGTGTTGTAATGAATTATAAATAAATTATTTTGCTTGAAGCCCTTTGAAGCTTTTTAACATATTTTATTTAATAAATTTAGTCTTATTTTAAGTAGTGTAAGTGAAATTGGAAACGAAAAGCCTACAACCTATATGTAATGTAATTGGTACTATAAAATCGTGATTCCAGACATAGGCAGCAACAACAGCGGCTTCTACCGCTTGCAGGCCGTGCTGACCCACCGCGGTCGCTCCTCTTCGTCGGGACACTACGTGGCCTGGGTGGCCCGAGGGGACTCCTGGCTGCGCTGCGACGACGATACCGTCACGCCCGTCTCGGAGGAGGAGGTGCTCAAGCTGAGTGGAGGAGGTCAGTCACCCACAGGGCTCGTGACATCGCGAGTTTTTATTAATATACCTATCTGAGTTCGGGCAAATTAGGACGAAGGCCTAATGAGAAATAAAGGTACAATTTGATAATATCAACACAATTCTTTAGTTGTTCGAAGTGAGCAGATCTTCAAATTCATGTCAATGAATACATGTTAAAACAAAATTGGTCTAATTTTATCGATAAATATCTCTACTATATATATAAAATTCTCGTGTCACAATTGTGGTTCCCATACTCCTCCGAACGGCTATACCGATTCTTATGATTTTTTTTATACATATTCAGTAAGTCTGAGAATCGACTACTATCTATCTTTCAAACCTCTAAGTGATAAAGGAGTGTCCACCCCATAATTTTATTTTTTAGTCAACTTTTTGTTTTTATGATACAGCATACAAAAAGACATACAACCCCTAATTTTCACCCCTCTATGATCAACCCCTATTTTTGAAGTTATACGTCTTTAAGCGCGTTATGAAAAATTGGTGAGAGTGAAATTTTACAATGCGCGCGCACCTTGACACAAAATTATCAGTGTGATTATAGCCGGCGCCGAGCGTGCGCGAGCGAGACGGGACTACGACAATCTACAAGTAAAAAGAAATAGAATATGTGTAAAGATAGCAGCTATGCCAAGATTTTGAATCACCATAATGACCTTTGTAGTACCTTTTAAACACTATCTATATCTTGCCGATGAGTAGGGATACCTTCAAATTTAATGACGTGGAATAAGTGATACATGTATCTTATGTTCCATAATAAACATATTTTATTTTATTTTTTTATTTAACCAATAAAGGAGTATTTAATTATTTTTTCAAAGAAATTTAGCAATGCTTTTTCACAATGACCTATTGTTACTTAGTTAAAAGGTTATGAAACATAACTAGTTATTAAATTGAATGAATAATATAATAAAAATAATAATAATTAATATTAATTAATAATTGAATAATATACTTAATACTAAATTTTTAACGTTAAATATTTATTATTAATTATTTAATATTTAAAAAACATAAAGACAGCCAAAGAAGTATAACTTCTTACGCGCGTACATAAGTACACGCACTTTTTTTTTTATTAGTAGATAGTTATTTTATTGAACTAAACAAAATTTTCCTAGAAATACTATACATAGCAAAACAACGTTTGCCGGGTCAGCTAGTAGTTAAATACTAAAAAGGCCACTTCCTCGCAGGTGACTGGCACTGTGCATATCTGCTTCTATACGGACCTCGAGTGCTGGAAATACCGGAGGAAGACGAAGAGCCCATGGTCACAGATGTCACAGATGATATGGCCGGGAACCCTCCCACGGCACTCGCGTAAATTTAACCATAATTTAAGACCGTCTGACGTCACTGGCTTGTAGGCAGAAGGACAGTCGGAGAACATTTCATTTTTGAAATAAATAAAGTGCAACTAACTGTGAGCGAGTGTACTAAACTCGTATATAAAAGAGAATAAATTCTTAATTTATTTATAAACGTGATTTAACCCTTAAACAGTTATTAAAGGGTTCTTTTAACGGCAAAGTCAGGTCTTTTTCATAACAATACTGTCCTTCAGTCTAACTCAAATACCTGATATTACTGTACACGTCAACTCGATGTTTGATGGAGCCGGCTTCTATTTGACTAATGTTATAACTTTTTTGTATTCGAGGCCTAAAACGTTGTAGAAATTTGGTTGTAAATGTTTAGGTAAATGCCAAATTCATTATAATTAAATGTCTATTATAACGAATGATAAGGATCCCAAACTTTATCATCAGAGTGAACTCGGCCGCTAGTTCAAACGAATATTCTCGAATGTCTAGTGCACAATAATTTTAATAAACGTAACATGCCAACAATGTGAAGTACCCAGAAATAAGTTATTATGTATAATAAAGTATTTTAAACCATATTTCTTGATTACCTATCAAGCATTAACAATTCCCGCAGACTTAAGAAAATGTTGGCCATTTCCTGTAAAATGTTGGTGTAGAATAGAAATCTCGTGCATTCATAGCTCATACGAACTTAATCAATTTTACAAAAAAAGTAGTGCGTGTCTAAATAAAACATTAAAGGTCTCAAATTTGTCATTAGAAATATAATTTTAATTTATTAAAATCAGCATTTAATGCATTGCGAGGTCGCTCCTCTTCGCTTTTGTTCTTTACATTCTAATGTATTGACTTTTGTAAGACTTAACTATGAATAAATTTCTTAATAATATCACTTATTTTAATTTCCATTATTTATGGAAACGATTCGTTGTACAGTTACTGACAAAATAAATTAATTGCAGCTTATTAGGGTTAAAACGTGGTTTTAAACTTCATGAACGCGATGAAGTACATATTAGAGAAATGGTTTATAGAAATATATTCAGCTTTATTGCATTTACCACAGAGCATATTTACACTTATGCTGTTCTTGTTTTATGTCAAAGTTCGATCCTGATGACATTTAATATTGAAATAATATTAATCTGCGAGAAAACTTTTGCAATGGTGTTTTTAGAACAGCTGGAAGGAATTTCCAAAGTAGCTTTACGATTTCTCTGCCCCTGCATTTGGTTTATTTTCTCTGATCGATATAAAGGAACGTTTAAATGTTTGACAGCATTCATATTAGGTTTCTGCCTTGGGCAGGCTTACTTCCATTATTTATTAAAGTTTATTTTGCCCAACACAATTGGTCTATCGCTAGGATTAATAATAAGTGTATTTTTAGGTAAGTTTATTTTTTAAATAGCATCATCGTAGCTACCGGTTTTATGTTTTGTCGCCGTTTTAGGTATAGGAAACGCAATATCAATTCAAATAAGATGTATTTCTGTACTTTTACTGCCGATGTACTGTGGGAAAGCTGGGAGAGGTATATTAAAGGCTTTTGTGCTTGCATACGTCGTTGCAGGTAAATATTCTTCGTATTTTATAGAATAGGGTCGAACGTCCAGCCGCCGATGGACAGGAACACCGTCACGCTCATCAGAAGCTCGCACTTTTTAGATTCCGCGCGATTCCGAAATACTTCAATGGGAGGCTTTTTACGGAATATATAACTATCTAACTTAACACCGTAGGGCTAAATGCCCTAATTCCTAATGGGTATATTGAAATAAACGTTTATAACATGTTACTTATGAAAAATATAGAAATAAGAATGGGGGATTAAGCATAGGTACTCCAATCCATTAGCATTTTTATTAATTGTGATTTGGTTAAGGTACCGAACGTTATAGGTCCTATAACAAATATGGCTTTTAATGCGAAAGAAGTGGTTCGCGTCTTTGCCTGTAGCACCCAGCTGTCATGTAATATCACAAGAATAAAATACAATTTTATAGCTAATCCATTCAGAAGGGCGCTGCTGAGTATGAACCCTGAAACAGATGAATTCAAAGGTACGTTAAGGTTTGTATTTAGACTAATGCATAGTGGAATAATGAATATGTATTCTTGGAAAGCGTTGAAAACTTTAAAATAATTTATCTATCTTTTGGTGTTTAAGTTTTGTGAAGTATAGAATACATTTCGGGCAATTAAATTACACATTGATTAAGGCCCTTGTAATATTATTATTAATTCACGTATGTAAATAATTAAATAATACAAAGAGGATTTTATGATATAAGATTCGAGTGTTTCTGACGTCAGCTATATTAAATAATTTAAAGTATTATGCTTTTTTTAGGTCTATTAGAGACATTGTAAACCCTATAGAAATCGAACTGGAGAACAGTATAGAAATTCAGAATACGAAAGTGGAGAATGATATTGTCGACGACATGTTCTATTTTCGACATAAATCTGATCAAATTCAGGAGAAATACCGGTAATACAATACCCTTGTTTTTAATAATAATATTGTCAGGATATAATAAATGAACTATAAGAAATATTTTAGAGTTAATTCATATTTGTCAAAATGTATCCTTTTCTTAACTTTCTGTTATAAAGAACAGATGTTGACTCATGAAGGGCCGGAAGTGTCCGTTAATTCGCATCCGACACGCTTGCATCTTTGTAACGTATAATTATCAATTTAACACATGTATTTAGATAATGAACTAGTAACACTACAAAACACTACAAAATAACTGATGTATTATATATATAACTGCTACGATTTAAATAATTATTTTCGGTTTTTTAAATAATAAGCCCACATTTCACCTACGTCACTGTTAACGTTATACGGGTTTTAACTGATTGAAAGCATTAAAAATTATTTATGTTCTAGATAATATTGTCTTTAAAAGACGTAATTGCCAGCCTGTTTATATTTTTTTAGGATGTCTGCCAAAGACCCTGAAGCAATTCAATATTGGAAGAAATACATACAAAAGATAGAATTACGCTGTCAAAGACAAATTGACCACGCAGTTATCTACTGTATGCGTATATTTTCTTCTTCATATAATATTTGCTATAGCATTTTACCGATACATGCTGGTATCATGTGCTGGCCATTGATGCTTCAAAACGCTTGTCATATTGACCGTTATCTTGGTTCTCTTTGCAAATATGAGGAGCTGGTAAGTTAAATACCAATTTCCCTTTCCAGTTACAATCGTAAAGCAAAAAATGCACCTCAATCATTGTACCTACGCAAGTGCTTTACCAGCCTTTTTTTTAATATTAATAATAGATCAATCATATCAATACCACATTTCAGTTAAATCCCGGACTGGGAGAAGGTTATATGTATTTGAAGAAAGCTTCGCTCACATTTATTGAAAATCTTAATGACGTCAACATATCCGTGCGTGAAATTGTTGAAAATGATCCGCATGTATGTTTGCACAATAAGATTATCTAGTGGCGCTAATACCCTATACCGGTCTATTCGGATGATCAAATAACATTAGCTAATGACACATTAAAAGTCACTTCCAATTATGGAAAAAACCGCCTTCCCCTGGGAAGTCTCTTACTTTTCTCTACTTTTCTTACGCTTCCGTCCTGCCCTCCAGGCGATTGACCACCCCGCGACGGCCCAAGCCGAGGTCCGAGACGCCCTTGCGCTAGTCGCGGGAAAAAGCCCATTCAGACCAACAGCGACATTCCATAAAAAAAAACCAATTTAACCTTAGGCCGCAATATAGCTCGAATCGGCAAAATGCCGGCTATTCTCATTTCTTGTCCTGTAAACAATAGTGCGCAGAAGCTACTGTCTTCAATAATGAAACGTTTTCAGTGTCGACTAGCTAAAGAGAGCGCAGAACAATTAATTGATGCATTTAAAGAAAAATACAGTATAATGCAAGGAGCTATTCTAGTAGTAAATGTTTGTTTGGCTCTTCTCTTTCTACGACTTGTGACGTCAGCGCAAAGTTACCACGACCTATATTTAACTAATATCGATTATGACAATGTGTATATAACTGGATACTTTAAGAGGATTGATCAGAGGCGTAGAGATAAACATAAGTGTACGTTACTACCCTTAAAAAAGGTTAGAAAATATTATTTACAATTTTATATAATTAAGAAGCTTTTAGATAATTAAAATTATGATAGGCATTGCTGATATAAAAGCTTATGTACTTAAGTACCGTACTTAAAAAAGAGCGATTTAATAGCGAGAGGGCCGATGGCTGGCCATGCGTCATACTCGTGAACGGGTGCTACTTGTGGTGACTGTCGTACTTGAATTCGTGTATGCGGTGATGTTATTTATTTCGACTATGTGTTTGCGTGTTCCCACGAGAATGTAAGTGCGTGCTCCTATTTCCCCATGGCTCCTGCTGATAGAGGACAAGTATTTGTTTTTAATTTGAAGAACATAAAAAGATGTCTTGTGGTTGTAATGGTTACAGCTCCTTACAAACTTTGTGTAAAAAAAATGGCGATTAAAAAGAGTGGCGGAGGGTTTATTGTCAGGTCATGTAAATTTAGAAGCATTTCATATACATTTCTTTTTTTTGACGATCATAAGTGTACAATGTGTTACCTATATGATTAAATGATTTTTTAATTTGAATATCTAAATATCATATATTTTACTTATATCGAATTTATATATTTTATACTAAATACTTCGTGATTTTTTTGTACTTTTTTTTTGTAATACAAATCCTGCAAAGCATGGAATTTAACGGTTTACCCGATATTTTATAATCAATTTCAGATGGAAAGAAATCGTTATATAGACGTCTACCTAACGTCATACATTCCGTCTGAACGTAGCAAAATTTTCACCCAGATCTTAAAGCTAACCCTGGAAGCTATAACGGCAACAACATTCGTGATGCTGGACCGTCTCTTCTACGAAGCCTTGGATGTGGTCCGGCAGTACGCAGACTCGGAACATTATGGGATTGGAGATTTGGATGTTCTGGTAAATGTTTTTACTGACCCATTATAAATTCCTTGTCATAGATAAACCATAGTTTATTATGTGAAGTTACTTTTATAATTTTCCCTTGTATGTTTTTGTTCGTTTAACGTATCATATATAATCCACTGCGAGACTCCCTTCTTATATAGTAACTAGTCTAGAAATAGTAATTTAAATTTCTTTTGACCCAAGTTTATGAAGAATGTCTTGCGCATTTTGATCATAAAATGGCCGTTCATTGTTGTCTAAGATTTCGACAAAAAATTCAATTTTAAAGACACACACGAATTCTTTGGCTAATCTAAGGCTAAATCTTAATAATAATTTATCAAATAAGCGTAATAGTTACAGAACATTTATTTTCCAAAATTTATAGGTGGAAGGAAATGGATTCCTTGCAAGCATGGTTCGTAAAGTTATCGATGGGTTGGGTAAAATGAACACAAGTTCAATATGCTTATCCAACAAGGAATGTCTGCCGGAGCCCCATGCAATATTGCCAAGCTATTACTTTAAAATATATGGAGGATATTTGTGGATATTAGCGCTATTGTATTTAAATCCTTACACATTGAGATTACGAAGGTGCGGATTTAAGTTGGGTTATTATTTAAGCCTGAGAACTCCTCTGGGCGTATATTGATGAAATATGATAATCGTGCGAATTTCTTTAAATTAAAAAAATATGTCAAAGCCCCATATTTCTAATATATAAAATTCTCGTGTCACAATGTTCGTTCCCATACTCCTCCGAAAGGGCCCGACCGATTCTTATGAAATTTTTATGCAAATTCAGAAAATCTGAGAATCAGCTTCTATCTATCTTTCATACCCTTAAATTTTTATTTTTTAGATGCTGAAATAATTTCATGCTATATATATGCTTTATTAAATACGTACAAATAATTTCAGACTAATCTGTGGATTTTTCTACCCACACCGCGAGAAACAGAGAATATTGCATCTCTACAACGATATTCTCAAAAAACGTTTAAGAATGCAGAAAACGCTACGTAAAAAAGCCGTGCAAGCAGTGAGGGCTCACTATCTGTCGGGAGAAAATCTTCTTAGTTTAAGGATAAGGTTCCCTCAGCTGCTGGGATGGCTGGGAGCTTTACCCCTCGCGAGGATGAAGTGTCTTATATGCGAAGAAATTGAACCAAATTTGAAAAAACGTATGTAGATGTCAAGTCAAATATCTTTTTTCGCTACGTGTCTGTATGACGCTCCAATTCACTTTAACTGTAGTTTGGAGAGGTTTTTTTCACAAAAATTTAAATCAATTTGATGGTTTAGTTTACGTAGGGCAAGTCTTTGAAACATTCTAATTTGTCTTTTTATTGTTACACGATGGTAAAAATTATATTTTTTTACGAAATAAGGGTCTTAAATATTTAATACTTTCAATTTTCCAGGTTGTGATAAGAGCTGGCATAACTGTTCCAGCATTAGGTGTCCGTTCGTATACTGCGATGAGTGCTGGAAGGACGTTGGAAGCAGTTGCCTGGCCTGCGACCCAGCTCTAAATGAGCTCAGTGACGTTGACTCTTTGAGTGACGATCAGCCTCCGAGATACTAATGAGTAACTTAAACTACGTAAAGAATTTGCGGTAGATACCTTAGCGCTAAGTCTCTAAATGAAACTAGAAGTTGTCACTTATTCATTAGTTGAAAAATTGCTCTAAATTTATTTATTTTAGTATACCGGCTTCAGAGTTCAGGATATGCTGAACATAAATATGTTTATGTACATACCAATAAAACTATATATTTTAATGATTATTTTATTTTAAAACAACCCATATTCTAACTGTTCGCCTACGGTAAGATTGCTAACAAATTGTATGTTATCTGCAACATCGTTGCACAGTTGGGCTAATCCTGTCAGATTGCCGTTTTCCTGTGGACTAAAGTGATAAACGAGCTGAAAAATAATACTTATTAACTAAAAAATGCATAATTTAGATAATACTTATTAAAATTACACAAGTTTTTATTGACCTACAAGAAAAGATAAAGAAGATAGGGGCTGAGTTTTTTTCCTTTTCCATTTATAATAATGTATTAGTTACCGATAAAAAATCGTCATAAGTTATCCAGCCATCATTATCAGAGTCGGCCGCATTAAATTTCTCTTTACGAAGCTCCATCGAACTCTCGTCTCCCAAACTTTCAAGAACAGCACAGCTATATAATATTTTTGGAACTCACATTTAGTGGTTTTTATTACAAGCGTGTGTATATTTATTATTTTTAAACCAACAATACAAGACAAAATAAATATTGGAGAATTACTAACAAATCATCGAAACCAAGCATGCCGTTTGACTGGTTGTCGAAAAGAAGAAATAAACTGTGCAGGTTCGCGATAGTGACCTCATTCCACCCAGGAAACCTTTCAACTACTTTCTGCATACTCCATCGTCTATCTTGCTCTTTCATTTCCTGTTTTATTTAAAAATACAACAGAGGTTTTATTTTTATTTTAATATATATAGGAATAGCTTTATAGATTAAAAACAAATCTCATTTATGTATTTACCTGGTTATACTGCCGTTGTTCAGCTAGTCTCTTGTAAAACAATTCAACTAGCTTGTCATAATCAGTCTTAGTACTTTTCTGAGTGTCAGCTACCTTTCTCTGAGGCTCACCTACAATTATTGCAAAGCAAGTGGCTTGGAATTAAGACATTATTATTGTCATTGTGCATGGGCGACACTTATTAGAATACATCATCTTAAGATTATACATGAGTCCCGACGCCCTTTTTAAATACATTTTCCTATGAGCCTAGGAATTCCGTAATTAGTTAATTCAGTACTGCTTTTAAATTTAATACATATTTACCAGTTGCGGTAAAGTCTTCTTGCCTATAAAAGCATATGGGTTTCCTCTTTACGGGATACTCGAAAAACCTCCCAAGACTGGAGAACAACGTGCTTATGTGGTGACCCATATTAACAATACCAATATTTTTATTGGCTACTGTTAATATATAAATAAAATTTGACACTTTTACTTTTGACATTTTATTTTTTAAGTTTGTACATGCGTGTAGGTTCTAGTATTTAATTTTTTTCCTCATTTTATTAACAATTGGAACTTAGCTGAGTACCTATTTCTAAATTAAGTTATATACTTCAATAACATGTGATTATCATAATTTTATCTACGGTAAGGGATGAATATAAATAAAACACCATTTAATTTATCAATCACTTGATTAATTTTCATACAAAATTGCATTAAAATTTTCAAAAATCCATGACATAATATAGCGTCACGCACTATTAATAATATTACAAGAGACAAAGTAATGATCATTACCGAAGGGTTAAAATAAAATGAATTGGTAGGCAGTAAATTATTCTAAATTAAAATATAGGAACATTTATAAAATATCAGTCTTCTTTCAACAATATTACAGGACAGTAACGTAAGATATAGTTAATTATTATAAAATAATAAGACTGTTGTCATCTTCAAACGGGGAGTTAAACGTAAAATTTGATTCGATTATTGGACGCTTAATTTAAGTGAAGAAATTACGATTAAGAATTTCGCTAATACTAGTAGACAACAGACTTCTAGTGCAGTGATCTGACCACCGCTGAATTAATTCATATCAGTCTTTATGCTTTTGCAAGTGAGGTAGGTTCGGTATGTCGTAACTATGCACGCATCGAGTCATTTCTGTTACGTATTCCGTCTTTACCAGATCGTTCGCCACCTCATCATTCAGCCGGACTACAATTTAGAACGTATCATAAACGACTCGGGGACATGACCTTCTCCGCGGTCGAGTCGCCGTGACTTTTCCGATCGGAGAACGAATACAAAAATACTACTTATCAGTTACTCTAAATAGAAACTCGGTGACATTCATCTCTCCTTCGATAATATCTGCTATTTTATTGAGACATACAATTTTACTAAAGACATCATAAGCTAAACACGCTCTACGCTATCAAGGAGTATTTTTAATACGATCACTACGATAAATGTTCCATTAATATGATAAACGCGTGAAGGAGAGACGAACGGCTGAGATCGCTCTAAGACTAACACAACGAACGCAAGCCTAGTTAACATTAGAAATAGCACAAGTATAATGGCTCCATACATTCATCTACGTATCGTGCAGTTATCGCATTGCGCCTTACATTACCACAACACTGTTTTTAAAAGGAAACCAATCGACTTTCCTTTGCCGTTTGATAAAGTTCAAACATTGAAAAACCACGTACAAAATTATCATCACGCGCAGTTCTCAATTTTATTGTATCTATCACAATACCATGTTTATACTGCCAGTAGCTGGCAGCTCTCACACACATTGCTCGCGATCAAATCTATGACTCGGATGATTACATCAATATTATGCGTTTCAAATTTGGTTCACTTTTACAAAGTGCGTCGGGACGGCTCCACGCTAGGATCACTCGTATTTCATACCAATCGTTGTTGTTCGAGTCCCGGACGCGACCCTAGCGAGGGTCCGTCCCATTCACGAAATTAACAAAATAAATCTAAACAATTCAATAAGAAATCATAATGAAAATTAACATTATGCTGTCATTCTGAAGACCAACAAAGAATTAGATTCTTTATCTAGAGATTAACAGAATTCAAAGATTGGCGTTAATCTTTTTAGCTGAATCGACGGAAGTTTAGAAGAAGGCTTCACCGCTTTAGCTTTGGAATAAAAAATAACAATGTCTACAGAAAATTGTCAATTGATCAGACATCTTTGAAATCTGTTATTCGCGTTGATATTAAGCAAGATTGCGCATTCATAAGATTTGTTACATTGAAAAATGAACTTTCAATACCGTGAAGTCAGTAGCAAAATATTAGAATTCGCTTTGCAAATCCGTATTATGTTATGCAAAATTGTAAATCACCGTCTAAAATACCGAGATTCAGTCGTTATACAAAAATAACTATTTGACCGTCAAGTTTATAATTCCGTAGAAAATTTTCAATTATATAAAAAAATGCATTTCATGCAACATAGTATTTTAAAATTAACGTAATACTTTTACAATGGCACTGAAAAAAAATTAAGTAATTAATTCATATTTGCGATATGAAAGAAAATATTAACGAAACCTTAATAATTGACCGTAAGAGACGCAAACTGCATGTTTTTATTTCATCGTTTTCGCCTTGTCCATTTATTGATAATTTGATAAGCGTGATGCTCGTTCATTGCTTGGAATACTGCCTTTTCCTTTTAATGGATATTTACCCAACAAAAACAACACACGCGCAAAGTGATTATTTCCCTTCGCTTATCTTCCTTCCGAACAATAATTTCACTACCTTAAGCCACACTTAACTATTAGTTATTACGTAACTAGATAATTTTCACATTACATAGAAATGTTTGTTTGAAGTTAAACGTCGAATCGGCATATACTCCTATAATCTAATTTTAACCTAAGTACAAAACGTGAAAAATTTAATTCTAACACATTAAATTTAACTAACATTATGCATACGGGAGACATTTATTTTCTTGATATTAATACTACTGTTCTGGAATACTCTAGAAGCGGTTATAGGACCGTACGCACGGTTGAAGGAGGGAGCTAACACTGAAGATGTAGCTTTGGCATTAAATACAAGGTCTAGGCGAAAAGATAGGACGACTTTAAGGATTGCATACATCTAGCATCGTGGTACCGCCAGTGACTAAATATTGATAATTACGATAACAGTATATTAAGATTATTAAACTATTCTGGAAGCGATACCTCAACAATTAGCCTACAGCACGCAATTTAACTAGACAATGATAGTTCTAGAACCGACGGGTTCTAACCTAACCTACATTTAAATAGTGAACACATACAGACTGAACACATGTCAAATCGAATACATTCGATATACTTAGAAAGATTTAAAAAATATACTATACTTATAGAATTCTCAATTTTGAAGGATGAATTTCGCTAAAATATTTCAACTAACCGAATGTCCCCGCGCCGAACAATTTACTAATGCAATAGCGTCTTTGACTGACTAGGATATATTTAGATACGATTGTGTTGGGCACGAACACACATATAAACGTGGATTAACTATCGACTAGCTCACACGAGACAAGACAAACCTACACAGACACGCCCAGCTCTAGGTGAGCCAACTTCGACCTTAGAAATTGCTCCAACGCGGCTCACAATTACCTAACACAAGTCATCGGGACATTTAATAAGTGTTTCAAATTATTAAATAACAACTAAATTAATTATAATCTAAATTATATTTGAGAAATTTAATTTTTTAAATATAAAAATAAAATCAGCCCATAAATCCAGTCGAAATTCATTACAATTAATTTAAAAACGAGAACATAAATGAGAAAATATATATATGTAGCATAGTATTAAGTATGCATAAGAAAAGTAATACCTAATTATTGGTAAAATTGCATCAATCGCGATCTATCCCCCCCCCTCCCCCCTCGCATCACCCCTGCAGAACTACCCCGGAACGCGCACGTCCACCCCCTCATCTTTAAGACAGTCTTCTAAAGTCAGTCTCAAAGTTTATTGCATTTAATTTCTTAGCACTGTTGTCCTACACCCATTTCGATCGAGTCTCTCTGAAGAAAAACTAAACGCAGTCATGAAAATATTGGGCAAAAATAGGCAAAGTACTAGAAGCTGCAAAGGAAACTATTATGATCTACAAAACGCAAAACAACTCACTAAAATCTACAACCTTACGAAAAAATCTCCAATAACCAAAATTAATCAAGTAAAAGAACGCAAAAAGTAACATTTTGGAAAAAAATACTTTTTAAGCTAATTTTAAATTATCTCACATAAAAAACATCTTTTAAATCACATCGTGATCCTAATCATAATAAAAGTCTTGACAATTTTCATCTAATTCGTTATGCGTTGCATAATATATCTGAAAATTGCTATTTTTTAAACTGAAGACAATGAATTGATTTGGTGTATATCAGATATGATTAAATATAATTTCCAAGTTATAAATTGCGACGAAATTGTAGCGCATTTATTGCAAACCACGTTTGGCCCTTACGACTAGTCCGATACGGAAACGAAATCAAAAGTTATTTATGGTAACGAAGTTGTTTCAAGATTTTAAGGAGAATTCGATTTGTGCAACGTTTGTAAATGAACAAATACTAATTCTCCGCCCAAGCTATGCTCGATTCGGTTTCAAATATAATAAAATTGGCACATTATGAAATAAATCACAACTTAAACAAAACAAAAATACTTGTAATAAAATATAAGAGACCTACGGCCCAAAGTGTAATTTTACGAAACTAGTCAGTCAGTATACCTTAATGTATTGCTTGCCGTGAGAGGAGATGTCGCGCGCGGTGTCGGGCAGCGTCTCGAACAACACTACGAGGTAGCCCTCGGGGGTCAGAGCCACGTCGCTGGGACGGTCCTTGTCGTCCAAGCCGGGGCTCTTCAAATCGACGGCCCAAAGAATACGCAGCTCCGAAGTAAAAACGAGGACGCGGTGATTCTTTGAATCGGCCACTATTATCCGACCATCGTCATCTGTTACGATGCCGGATGGACGATTCAGCTCACCTATGCCGGACCCTTCGCGTCCTACGCAATGTAAGACTTTGGATAGCGTCGGATCCACCATGAGTAAACGATGATTTTCAAAGTCCGATACTATTATATTACCGGAAGTCGTAAAACAAACTCCTCTAGGAGTTGTAGGTCCTTTCAGCAATTTCGCAGGATTGGCTCCTTCGAATACAAACTTGGTGATATATGTTCCGTCGCTAGTAAATAGTTGAATACGATGGTTACGCGTATCTGTCACCACGATGTTACCCAGAGTATTGACTGCTACGTCCCACGGGTATTGGAACTGTCCACATTCCTTTCCAAACGATCCGAATTTTAGAATAAAATTGCCCGAAGAGGTAAATATCTGCACTCTGTGATTATCTTTATCGATAACGATGATGCGGCCGTAGGTGTCAGTTGTGATGCCGGCGGGAAGGTCAAATTCGCCGGGACCCGTTCCCTTAGAGCCAAACATAGTTCTAAATTCGCCGCGGTTATTAAATATCTGAATACGGTTGTTTCGTCTATCGGCCACAATGATATTTCCCTCTCTATCGACACACAATCCCCAAGGTCTAGAAACTTGACCTTCGTCTTGACCCTCTCTACCGAAAGAAAACATCGGTACTCCAGGAACTGGGCTCCTAGTCGGCTTAACGGACACTGACATCCAATATCCAGGTATAGCTTGACCAATTCCACGCGCAGGATTAGACTCCATCGAAATACTAGAAGATATACTATGGTCGTAATAGTTTGTCGATCTGGTGTGACTAGTAGTATAGTCTGGTAATGAGCGGAGACTGTTGGTTATCGACATTTGATATGTCAAAGGCGAAAACGTTTGAGCTGACTGTAAAGACTGCAGCAAGGATTGGCGAGATTGCAGTGTCGATGATGATGTCAAAGAATGTAGAGCATTTACCGGAGCCAACTGCAGGTCGCATTGCCTTTTTATCTGATCTACTAAATCGTAATTAGGTGGTATAAACATAATGCGCTCTTCATTAACGTACATATTTTTGAACATGCACGAGAAATAATCTACTTGAGCTCTTCCTTTCTCTTTGGCCATAAACAAGTCAATTCCTTCTGAATCCATACTCCTTACTAATGTCTCGTTAGTATGAGCTAGCCCTGCTAGTATACCCCGTAGTGTATTCATGTGATCAGTTAGGTCGTTCATTTTGGCCTGTCGCATCTTTTCTACTTTATCCAACAAATATTTTTCACGATCTTCAATTGCTTGGGCAAAACAACGCATCGCCTTCCTGATTTTCATGTTAGCTTCGGCTGTCTCTTTTTCGTACGCTTTAGACATGGCGACGGCACGATCGATGGCTGTTTTTATTGCCTTTGTTCCAGTCTTTGTGTCTTCGATGGCCCGAAATACACCAATACGACACATATCTAACGCACCTTTTATTGGAGTGTAGCAATGATCTTTGTGCACCCATAAAGTGCATTCCTGGCAAATAAAGATAATGCAAGCTTCGCAGTAATATCTCACTGGATCACAATGCAGCTCGCAATACATGACTTCCTTATCATTCGTAACGGAATTGGGTCTCGCTCCGATCGGTGAAATCTGATGAATTGGAAGCAGAGTATGTTCACGTAATTGGCAGTCAGATGTCACTTTATGACAGCATTCGTGACAGAATAGATCATTGCATTCGAGGCAACGCATGGTCGGAGTCCGCTCCTCGCAACGGAAGCAGGTGATCGAAACTGACGACGATGTCCCAGGCGAGCCGCTCGAGTTGTCTTCCTTGGAATGACTGGCATTATTGTTATTATTAGATGTCGATCCATAGTCACGGCTGGAGCTCCCTATGGGGTTTGGTAGAGAGCTGCAAGATGGTAGAGCCCAGATATCGTAAGGTAAAGTAGATGAACTGGAGTTGGATGGTCCACCCTGCATGGCAGAAGGTTTGTTCATATTCTCAAGAAGGCTACATATGATGTTAGACATGCCGAGTGGATCTTCTTGATCGGTGGCGCCGTGGTTAGCGCCCGAGGACGAGGTGGATGTGGCCGGTAAACTGGCCGCAAGCGACTGCGTCATATTAGCAAACGACGTCATTTTGACTCAGTGAAGTCAAGTCATTAGATCTGAAAGAAGAAAACAACATGTTAGCACTGAATACACAAATATTATTGATTGTCATTCAACGTAATTAATTAATTATATACGAAAACTGCTAAGATGTGTTTATGAGGTTCATTATGGTACATTATTTTAAAGAATAAAAATAAATAATAGTTTAAAAAAACTAGAACACACGATTTTAAAGCACATCAAACTAAAAAGTGAAAAATAATTCCTAATTTAGGCTGAAAATGGTAATGAACAAAAGTACTGGTATTATTGTGAAAAAGCGTGGGTTGCACGATAGACGAAAAATATGGCACAGAGAATTATTTTTCACTTTTTAGTGAGATGTGCTTCAAAAGCGTGTGTTCTAGATTTTTTAAACTATTATTTATTTTTATTCTTTATTTATTTTTTAGTTAAATTTTTTTATTTTTTTTTCATTTTTTTTTCGGATTGTCATATATCTTTGACAGGTGCGCAAAGTTTGAATCAAATCTGTCCGTTTAAAGTGGGTCAAAATCGAGTCCGAAGGAGTCGGTTACATACATACAGGTGAAGCCATTATAAAGCGTGTAAAACTAAGTATGTAACTCATATAATTTATAACTGTTCATATTATTTATGGATCGGGATTGCATTCCCTATTACCAAGGTTAATTATCAACATAATCCTCCAAATTCCGTTTATTAAACAAACCTAGGAGTCAGGCACGTCTCATTCGAATTCTTCGCAAATACAACGGATTGAACGCTACTTATCTTAGCCTGATCAGTTTAAAAAAAATCCTTGTTCAGCATCTTGGTACCTAATCCGCATTAAGGTAATAAGTAATTCTACTAACCTATAAATAGGTAAATAGTAAAATTTGTACAAATATTTTTTTTATTCTCTATTTTGTTATTATTTGTAAATTTTATGTTCACCGTAATTGTCATGTATATTAGAATATATTGTAACTTATTTATTCACACTTCGTTACATTTATACAAAAAACAAATAACATAAAAATTATAAGGGATGCAATGGGCTGCCTTATCGCTAACAACGATCTCTTCCAGGCAACCCTAATATATATATATATATTTATATATATATCCGTTCTATGTAAACGTTGATCTAGTAAGATATTAAAAGAAATGTTGATCCACCTTCTTGCAGTGTATAATTGGCTCTTTACAAATATAACTGATATACTTTGATCCGAATTAGAAATGGAAGGCTTGTTTGGGGATCTGCATCGGTCGCTTTGCAACATACTTGCCATCAAAAAATTCATTAACATAATGTTTTTGTAGATCCGTAACGGTCGCAAATATTATACCGACGAGTCAAATGTGCATCCGTTTTATATGCGAAATCTTACTAACTAACGTTGATCCGAGGGCTTTTGACCTTGACCTTTTAGTCTTTTAACGATGAATATAATGACGACCCAGTCGTTCAGTTGAAAAAAAATTGCAATAGAAAAGTAAAACACACAAGTCAATAGTGGGGAAAGTAGCCAGAACTTATCGACTAATGAGGGCGTAAGTGTACTCATAGAAGGAATTCCGGATTTTGGAGGAGGTAAAGTTGAAAAAAGCGTTAATAATACGGCGAGAAAACGTAAGCGGGACCGAAGAAATGCATGTTTCTACTGTCAAGCAATTGTAACTATACGTAATTATTCTAGACATCTTTTACGTAACCACGCAGATGAAATCGAAGTTCTTCAGTATAAAGCTATTAATGACACAGACCCTAAAATACGAAAGCTAAAACTACAAAAAATTACAGATAAATTGAGAAACAAGGGAATTTTTTTACACAATTCTAATAGCTTTGATCGGGACGCTCATTTAACCTTATTACCATCAAAACGAAGCAACCAGGGTACCACTAGTCCGTCAACTTACGCTACTTGTAAAACATGCTTGGGTACATTTAAAAGATCTTCATTTTTCAGACATTTAAGAAATTGTAAAGCTTCTGAACATGTTCTTCCGTCACTTAAAAGAAAAGCATTGTTTAATATACAGCTTAACAATCGTTCCCAATACGGCGAACGCTTCGATTGAGCTAAAAGAAAAAATACTGTCGCATCTTCGTTCTGATGAAATTTCATTAGTAGTTAAAAATTATCCATTAATCATAGCATACGGTGCTCGTCTCTTGAAGAAGAAAAAAGAACGACGAAGTCGTAAAGCTATTTGCTCCAAAATGAGAGATTTAGCTACTCTTTTAATTTTATTGCGGTAAAAAGACACAACTATTGAAAATCTCACTGACGCAATTGATCCTGAAAAATATGAAACATTTGTAAGTGCCATAAAAGAAATGTGTGGCTTTAATGAACAAACAGGCATGGTCAAACTAACTAAACTAACAAAAATAATGCGAGAAAACATAGATTTAAAAATAGCTTGCCGTGAAGATTTAAAAATGCCAAGCTCCAACCAATATTTATTTCCAAGACCTGGTACACAAGAACCTTTTGAGGGCGGTAAGTGTTTAGATATGATTAAAAAACAGTGTAATTTGCAACGCCCCGAGATGATTACATCAACCGGAATGAGACATCATATTGCTACAATGTCCCAAATTCATTCTAAACAAAATGATCATTATACTGAGCAATTGGCAGGATTTCTAGGGCATAATATATCAGTTCATGCACAAAATTATAGATTGCCTATGCATCCAAAAAGCTGTTGTAGGATCTCAACTCTTAGAATATGAAAATACATTAATGGAGAAGAAGAGTAACATAATAGAAAAGATTAGGTCTCAATCATACCAAGAAACTAAAAACTTTGAGGAAGAGACGCCATCTTCAAAAAATTCGGCAATAGAAAGCGACCAATCTAACATCTTACTTACAAACCCCAAAATATCTATCAAAACACCAGAAACTACAGTCAATAAGAACATGGACGATATAGAAATTGGAGACTATAATGAAGTAAACGATAAAAAACAAGACAATCATTACAACCAAGATCCTAAAAATAAAGACCCCAAAATTAAGCCAAACAGAAGTAACACGAAAAGAAAATGGTCAAGTAGTACAAGTGAAAGCGATGTTGATGATGATAAACAGATTCAGAAACGAAGTAAAACTAGACGAGCCAAAGAAAATAATATATATCATAAAGATTCTAAAAATAAAAATATCAATATTAAACCAAATAACAGAAAGACAAAAATAAAATGCCCAAGTTTAAGCGATAGTGATAGTGATAATCCAATTCAGAAACGAAAAAAAAACAGTCATAGAAAGTGGTCGGATGAAGAGATACAATTAGCCAAAAAATATTTCCAATCATACATAAATAAAAAGATAAATCCAGGCAAAAACAAATGTATGGAAGTTTTAAATAAAGAACCTATTCTTCAAAATAAGACTTGGATGCAACTTAACACGTATGTTAACAATATTTATAAAAAAAAGTAAATATATTTTAATGAAGATTCTGTGTGATACGACAAGTTCCTCATAATATTAATAGTAATTATTATAATATATAATTAATATATTATGTATAATAATAGATCTCATAACAAGGGCACATGTAATGTCTCCTTAATGTTAGTGGTTTAGTGATAGTACCTGACTATATACTATTGAATGGGTAGTAAGAATATTTGGTATGTGATTTTTTTCTACCTGTTAATAATTATAATCTTTGACTGACTGATTATAAATATTTTGAAGATGTTTTTTAAGTTATATTATTCATAAAAATATTGAGAACATATTTTTTCTTATTATCTGGCTAATTATAATGTTTGTTATAAATGTTAGAATTGTCGATTAAGTACCTATAAACGAAATGTTACTTATGTTGTTTTATTTTCAAAATTATTTTGTAAATGTTAGTAATGTCTAACGTATTAAAGATGTTATATAATAAAAAAAATATGATTGATAACAAATGTTTTTTTCTAAACGTCATCCAAACTCAAATTTGATATGATGCGATAAGATCATTTTTTGCCTTTCTAAATTATCACTTTAATTAATATATGTAACCATGCCACTTAAACATTATAATAACAATTAGAAATTGTACTTATATAAGACTATACCGAGTATTGGTAGGACTGTTGCGAAGGCCAGTCTGAGGAAAGGCCAGACCTTTGTCAGTTAATCAACGGCCAAGCGGTAGCTAAACAACGCTACGGTGTCCCGGGATGAAGGGCATTATTTGCGGAGTAATAACAGGGCTTCGAGACTCTAGATCTTATATCTCAGGGTTACTGAGTGCAATACACTATCACATACTCTGTATGACATGGAGCTGCGGGCATGCATGCAGCTGGCCACGAAGCTTAACATCGGGTAAGCGACAAGCGCGTGTCGTCATAAATTTCCTTACCATAAATATATATCATACCTATAAACATAAAAACTGAATAAATAAAGAAAAGTTACTGATTAGGTGGTCTTGCAATAATAATTAAACCATCCAAATACCTTAGGTAAGTCCAGTAGGAGGACTTGCTGACTTCTGATTGGCCCATTTGAATCGGATCAACAACTATCGGAGTGGATTTGTATATTGGATCAACATTTCGGTTGCGTTTCCTAAACTTCAACGGAGTAAATCGTTGATCCGGTCGGAACCACATTTGTATGAAAAATATTATATTGGATCAACAAAAACCACCCGGATCAACATAGGTTTTCGGATCAACAAAGTGCTCGCGATATAGCACGCATGATCAACAATTGACGGATTGATATAACTATATATATATATATATATATATATATATATATATATATATGATATATGATGTGGTGTATACTTAATAAATAAGGGTAGGTAATATGTATGAAAATTATATTATATAATTATTAATATTGATTTCTGTATAGAATTTATATTCATTAAAAAAAAATATATATAAATACAAAGAAACACAAGCTATAAGTACCTCGAATTGTAGATAGTGCACGTTAGATATTAAAAGTAACTATTAAACTTATAATAACAATACACAACACTTAAACGTCAAAATAATCACTTTTAAAAACAATTAAATGTAAGAAAAAAAATACTAAACAGAAACCCAACGCCAGAGCGGCGTCAACATGCACTGGGGTTGTTTAAGTTGGTGCAGTTTGCGAAAAAAATCCTATCCCAAAAACTTAATGCGCCCTACCCTCCTTGCTTCTAGGTAGCAATAGATGAGAGGGATAGCAATATACAACACAAGGCGTTAGAAAGGGATATTGTATACACATTCCAAAATTTTCCATAATTTAGATAAAGAAGGTTCGCTATGATTAGGGTTGGCTCCCAGTTCATCTACTTTGTATTGATTTTACTTTATTACGATAAGAAAATAGCAAAACATTTAGCTCCAAATAAACTTGTAAGTGGTAGCAATTTACAAATTATATTTATTTATGTATATGGTGTGTGATGTAAGTGCAGTTTAATACGCAATGTAATGCAATTAATACATGAAGTATTTGTCTATTATACAAAATTAAAATAAAATGCGAAAATATAAAATGTTATGTTAAACGTTGTAATTCTATTAAACGCGACGGCCCTATAATGACAACTATTGACCCAATGAGTTGAAAAGAGACAACTATATACATAACTCAATAGAATCGAAAGAGAAAGTGGTATAAGTGTCGCGATTGAATATTTTGGTAGAGACGCGTTGTTCGTGACCTTGGTTATAGAATACGCGTGAGGTAGGTCCGGGCACGCCATCTTAGTACGCCCCCGTACGCTACATGCGCGAGGGGGCCCAAAAATCGATGGCCTCCCTAACCGAGCTGCCCTTATCCCGAAGGGCGAACCCAGGGACCATCACCAATAATACTGCGATGTCTTGAAATCCCTCTGGTTATCGATCTGCTCGGATTAGAAACAACCCTGTACCAACACACTCATGACAACGTTCGTTTGGTTAACTGCAACATTTTTAAACAATAATTGTTTTTATTTTAAACTCGCGCCAGTTTCATCCTACTTATTTTTACAATTCAAGACGCTTATTTTAATACGTCCATGACCATGACCGCTGCAGTAGGTGAACGAAATAGTGTCGGAATCTCGACTTCAACGTTTCGTTTAAATAATGCTCGCTGAAACCAGAGACTGTGCTCTATAATCTATGTTCCTTGTAAAAATCACACGAGGCCTACAAGACTTTATTAAAATATGTTTTGAGCCAATCAATTACCATGTCTTCGTGGTAATTTTATTTGAATGTACAGTCTCTTTACCTGCAACAAATCTACCTGTCCGGATTAGGCCAAAAGAGCCGCCAATAAAAAAAGGTATTGCACACAAAAAAAATACGTTCAATTACAGAAAGCCATTTATTTGAGCAGGTAGTATGTTTTGTAGCGCGGCTTTCGGCGAAACTGCGCTTTCGGTATTGAATGAGACAATAGTACATTTCGTACAATGGGAGCTATATTTCCTAGGATTGCTGTGATAGATATTGATGATAACAGCCGCTAGAAATAATAATTTCCATTTATATAACTCTGCCATTTCATTCAAACTTCCTTTAATGCTGTCATCGCTTTACGGCTCATTAGAAAACTTCACATCTTATGAGGAAGTGAATACTGTGCAACGATTGGAAAACTATAATTAAACACAATTGTGACGGCCAGAGTAAGAACAAATGCGGAACTACCTGCTACAACAAAGGCAATTACATCTGTTAACATGAATGGCATTGTTCCAGACACCAGTTGAGCGGTCAACGCAGTCCTCAACAATATCCTGAATACGACAAATGATCTCCCGGGAACAGGCTCAATGAAAACTCTTTTGTTGTCATGTAAATTACCTATTCCTTTTTTAAATTTGGAAGATATATTCACGTCGATAGATTGTGGCTAAGAATTCAAATTTATATTTTTTCAATTCTACACTAAATGATAAACATAAATGATAAATACAATTCTTATTTAGCTACACATATTTTATTTTGGTGTAAATAGTTCAAAATTAAAAACTCCAAACAGGAAATGACGTTTTCTTCAAAAATAGATAATTTTCCTTTGTGTTCGGTAGGTCATTGTTTTGAAATCCCGTACAGTCAGCGGATGTTTAGAACAAATTGATAAGGGCTTTTTGTTTTTTAATTATAGTTGATGGATCCTTGCAAGATAAGAAGTCAGTGATACCACGCAAGTAATGTACTAAAGTAGGAAGTCACAACTCACAACGTAATTATTATATCGTAGCCGTGAGTAATAGTTAATTCTAATAACTGTACTGTACGATATAGAATATTTAAAATTTAATTAGTGGCTGGACGCGGGTGAAATTCCACAAAATCGGGTATGCCTACAGCATTCAATCTGTGACAATAAATCCAATCATCTGAAGGTGAATATTTTATATGCGCACGATATGCTTTTCGGGATTTCTCCTCGAGCTGTGGCTGCAATACTGAATTTTACCATCGAATGTGGTAGCTTTAATTAATTTTTCACGGTGGTCTAAACAGAAAATAGTTTCGCATAATAATACACATAGTAAGTAGTAACCCGATCGTACAATACCGGTGGAACCGGCCAGAGAAAAAATTGTAACCAGATCTCCGAAGATAATTAATGTTGTAAAGAAGCTAAGAAAGCTACAGGTTTCTCTACAACATTCAAAACTTACTAAGGTTAAAAGAAGTCACAGCTGTAAAGCTATTTTTAACAATACGTCATTGGCTTTAACCTTTAGATACACGAAACAAAAAAACAATTATTCAGACACTCAATTCGTGAAAAATGTCAGCGACTTTATTTGACTATAGTTTTATAATGCCCGCTTAAGCCGCCTTTGATTTTATTATATAGTGACGAGATCGATATTTAAGAGAAAAAACCTAATTTGGAGGTACCAAAGTATATGGAATGAGATGGAATATTCTTTACATTGTCTAATTAACATACAATGTGTATTATAAATTGGTGCAACTGTCTACAATCCATTAAATATTGTTTTCTGTATAGATTGTTTAAAAAAAACATGTCCGAACGGCATTACAGTATTAAAGGTCTTTGTCCTCAGCCCCTACGTAGAACAATACGTCGATATTTTTGCCGTTCTCGTAGCCAACCATTTTTATCAAAGTGACTTAATGTAACTTAGTGTAATTAGGTTATAAATTTAAATACAATGTTTAAATTTCTAGAAGACATGGTGCACTTATAAATTATAACCAATAAATAATAAAAATAGGTATCAATTTTTTTAGTAAAAACACTTTTATATTATTTTTATATGCTATATTGTTAGAAGTAAAGGTATTTTATCAGTTATATATTAATATACTATAATAATTTAAGGTATGTAATCCTTAAAATGAATACCAGGAATGGAGATTATAGATTAAAATTTTATGATATCATATAGGAATGTTACAAATTTTATATTTTCCTCAGATTTATAAATTAATAAATAATGATAATATTTAAACTGAATTATTAAATATGTAATCCACATTATGAAACATATGCTCATTATAAACAATAATCAACATAAGAGCAGTAATCATAAATAATACCAAAGGCCAAAGCTTTTAGATATTGTATTGTATGCCAACATATTTTTATAGAAAGACCCTAAGCCAATAAAAACCAATACATGCCTATATGAGGCCAGGTTGTTCTAAATATATATTACAAGACAATTTTTCTAATATTCAGGTAACTGTGACGATACTGTGGGATGTACCCACAGTTAAACCTACAGATTTTCAAGTTTATGTCACAATCTGATTAATAATAAACTTATGGCATATTTAATTTATCAAAGTTTTGCTTTCACAGTAATCATTTTTATTTATAATATCATCATATTTATAATTTTTAGAGTCTATGATATATCCCTGCACAATACTTCTCTTGACTGCATGTGTAAGTGTTATTTGTGTGCATAGAAAGAATAATCTATAGATAATGCATAACCTCCAATTAAAGAAGTACTATTATTGTCTAATTACAACAACAATAATTATAAATAAGTTAAAAAAAAGAATGTAACATAGTATAGCACTAATTTCCTATGTCATATATAATAAGTATCATATTAATCAAGCTAATCCTCAAATATCTATAATAAAACAAATTATAGTAATTTTTAAAAAGAAAATACAATAAATTTGTATCTTGGTCAAAATTTATCAGACTAGGTAACATAGTACCTAATGAGTTAAAATGATTTGTTTAAATTTGTAATTATTAATCCTAAAGGCTAATTAATAATATGCAAATGCAACAAAAGCAAACCACTAATATATTGTTATTATTTTCAAGTGTCTTATCTTCTATGGTCTAAAATAAACTAGAAGTCTAATGATTTCTGGCTGTACAGAATCACAAAGTGAAATTTGCATATTGTTATTAATAGGTAGGTATTTTGGGGTCAATGACAATGCAACTCATTGCAGTATCATACACATGTCATGGAAAATTACTTTCTTGCAGTCTCTATAGTTTATTGTAAAGTAAATGTTACTTTAGAAATAAAACAATCTGATATAGTTGTATTAGAGTATGTTATCGCGAACACACTTTCGAGAACACCATTATATATATAGATATAATACCTAAGAAAATTATACATATCTAAATTTGTGCGTTTGGAAAAACAAATTAATCCAATGGGTTTTCAAAGTCTTCCTGTTTGTTCATGCGGTCGCTATCTGAACATAATGGATGTAGGAGTGAATCACAAATTATAATAACTAATTATACACCATACACTTACCTTAAACTTTCTCAGATTGCTTCTAAAATTTATATTATGAAGATTTTTCTGCTCATATTTCGTTAAACACTTTAACCTTTAAAAACGTCTTAGTGGAAAATAAGAAATGAAATACGAAGTCACAGCAATAATTTACAAAAATATGCCTGACTATGTAGCTTGTAGGTAGATTGCACAAAGTAGAACCATTAATTTTCATAGAAAGTCTAAGATAAACTACGCAGATTTTATTGCACTAATTACCGATACTGTTAGTCATCGCGATACAATATTATTTCGCAATAATCGTGTATTTATTTATTATTATCAATAAAACACCACGAAAACAACAGCGGTGAATGAACGATCAATTGATTTAAAAATAAACGCGATGTCTATGGTTTTCATCAATGAATTTCGAAGACAGCAAAGTTTCCTTTATTTAGTAAAAAATAATTGTACTGTTCAAATATTATACAGTTATGTTAGATTGTTTATTTTTTAAATCATAAATAAATATATTTTCAGATAAATACACTTTTCCTGTGAGTTTTGATAGAATATATCATAAACAAACGGACGGAGCTGCCTCAAGAAAAAAATGCTTCATTTTATGGAGTTAGATGTAAAATTTAGTCATATTTTAATCATATATCAAATTTTGTGTAACAATTAAAATCAATAAAAATAAAAACTCATTAGATAGTATATTTCATTGTCGATCAAAGTTAATTTATTGATTAAAAAAAATAATGTTTTTAAAGAAATCAGAATTTGTTGAAAATAATTTTATTGTGGACAGTTCCAACGATAGCTAAATTCTTATAAAACATATTATTGTGTGTGATTAAAATTATGTTTGTTAATTACTTAAATCAAATTATAAAACTAATTAAAATCTCGTTCAAGTTTAATCTCAACTACCTAAAGCAATATTACAAAATATCATTTTGTGTATTTTGTTGTGCTTTTGAATTATAATTATGACAACTTAAACTGCTGAGTTTGAGCTTTCTTTTTTCGTTGGTTGGTAGATATGATTTCAATCGGACTAGCAATCCTTTTTTGATCCATTCTAGAAGAATGAAACTAATTAATAAAAAAGGAAAAACATTTCAGCACTTAAATACTTTTAAGGAAGGACTACATTGTTTATAAACGGGCAACATTTAAAATGATTGTCAAAAGTGAAAATGCCAACGTCAAGAGTATAATATTTAACTGTTTCTCCATTTGGCGCCAAATGCCAGTCACCGATAGCGAATTGTAAACATTAATGAGGTGTAGAGTTTCTAAATAGTAAACAACTGCTTTCTGTATTAATGTGATCTAAAGTTTTCGTTATATCAAAATGTCAACTCCTTCTAAAAGACCATCTTCGCGAGCTTCTTCAGAAGCCCTAACACCATCTCGCAGAACACGAGCGTCTCAACAAGTAATCGTACCCGAGACACCTCAACGGTCTACCGGTACCCCGTCAAAAGGTAAAGTATAAATTTTATAACGTTTAATTATTCGCATTAACAGGACTGACATTGTTTTCTAAACCTTCCAAGAAGTAAATAATTTGATAACAACAGGTTATGTTAATTACTTTGTTTTTTATACAGATGGAACTCCAGAAACTCCGCGGAGAACTCCGCGCACTCCAACTCACCAGGTTCCAGGCACTTCCCCAGCCAGAGCTCTTGAATCTAGCCCTATTGGTAATTTCCGTGTAGTTACATTAATATAGTACTATATATCACAGTATATTCACTAAAGTAATAAGTAAATCAATACAAATCTTGGTTTTGAATGGGTTTATGCAAACATTACTTACCTATTATGATTAATTTTCACATAATGTAAAGTGTTGATGACAATTTGTCTTAATTAAGTAGAAGAGAAGTTATCAAAAGTTTAATGAAACTTCATATTGTTATATTAGTAAAGTAATCGTTTAAGTATTTTATAGGCATGGATATTGATATGAGTTCGCCATTGAATTACGGAACACCAAGCTCACTGAGCACACCTCGATCACTCATGAGGGGAGCTATGACTCCAGCAAGACAAAGAGCTGACTTGCGAGGACATCAAGTGGGTCCAAATGTTCCTGCACCTACTCCAACAAGACATGTAGGAACACTTTAAATATTTATACTATTTGAGTAATGCCTATTTTATATATCTAACTTTATTATATGTAAACTAAGTTCATTGTAAGATACAATTATTCTTGTTTTCTAAAACAACTTTTCTTGAGTATTACAGCCATTTAATGGAATCTTCTTAACACATAATAATTTCTTTGTTTACCTTTAAATATTAGATTAGATTTTATATCTTTTTTGTAAATGTAATTAAGTGCCTAGTACTATTTTAAAAGGAGAATAAATCTATAGGCTGAAGGAGGTCAAGAAACAGCTTCAAGCGAGCCTCAGCTTGTAGTGTGGGGTACAGACGTTGCAATTGCAGAATGTCGAGAGAAGTTCATAAAGTTTCTCCAGAGATTTGTCGAACCCACTGCAGTCACCAATGAGCCATTATATGAAATGAAACTGGAGGAGGTAAATATTGTAGTCCTAATAGGGTTTAACTTTGAATTAATTTAAGTGTTATAAGGTGCAGCTGAATTTTATAGAATTTACCTGTTTTGTAACTTACATTGAGATATAAGTTCTGTGCCTAATTCTTTTTATTGATTTATATTCCAGATTCACACCCTCGAAGAGCCATTTTTGGATATCGATTGTGAACATGTTAAAGTTTTTGATGCTAAACTCCATAGACAATTTGTTTGTTATCCTCAAGAGGTAAGTGTAATAATATACCTTTCAAACATACACATAACAAAAATACAAAAAAAAAAACAAAAAAAATCACATATATATTTTGTTAAAGGGTTTTAGTATTCATATTCAAAAAGAAAAGATCAGACAAGTGCACTGTTCTAGCTAAAGTGATCTGCTGTCTCCTTATATAATAGCATGAACAAAATTTTACAGTAAGAGACGAAAGATTACTGTATCACAATTTTGTAAAAAATGTGCTTATTTAAGAAAATTATTTATAATATTGCATTTACAGGTGATTCCAGCATTTGACGCAGCAGTTAATGAGTTGTTCTTTCAAAAGTATCCAGCTGCAGTGCTGGAACATCAGATACAGGTCAGGCCATACAATGCTCCGCATAGGCATATGAGGGATTTGAATCCTGAAGGTGAATCTATTTTCTTTAGTTCATAGACTTGTCTATATTTGAAGATTATATATCAGTCCCATATTCACTTGCTTACTTACTTAACTTTAATATGTATTAAAACCTTATTACCCAAACAAAATAAAGAAAATCCATTATTATGGGTATGTTTTGTGCTCTTTAGTACCACTAGTTCAATTAACTAGTTTTAACTAGTTCAATTATTTCCAGACATCGACCAACTGGTAACCATATCAGGCATGGTGATCCGTACGTCGACCATCGTGCCGGAAATGCGCGAAGCCTACTTCCGGTGCGGGGTGTGCGGGGCGGGGGCGGCGGCGGAGCTGGAGCGGGGTCGCGTGCCGGAGCCCGCTCACTGCTCTCACTGCAGCACAGCGCACAGCTTCCAGCTCATACACAACCGCTCACACTTCACCGACAAACAGCTGGTCAAGCTGCAAGAGGCCCCCGGTACGTATGCGTCTTCAGTCTTCTACCAAGGTTCAGGTCTGTCGACATTATTTAAGGTATACGAGTTCTATCTATATCTCAAAAACGACTAAACCAATTTTCATGAAACTTGGACTATCGGTGTGTCGGTGTTGTATAGTAGATTTAAATCAAAAACATCTCGACTTTTTGAAAATTTTGTGGACATATTTGTATGTAAGACTTTAAACCGACTGCATAAAAATGAGGTGATCAGCGGTCCATTTTCTGTGTTCCAGATGATATGCCAGCCGGTCGGACCCCAGCCACCGTCAGTGTAATGGCCCACGGGGCCTTAGTGGAAGGGGTGGGGGCGGGAGAAAGGGTCGCGGTGACCGGAGTGTTCCGGGCTGCGCCTGCGTCCGTCAACCCTCGGAGGGCAACACTCCGGGCATTGCATAGGACCCACATAGACTCATTGCATTACAAGAAGACCCATTCTGATAGATTGCACGATATGGAAGAGGGGTGAGAAATATTTCATTTCTATCGTTTAATGTGAGCCCTAAGTCGTTGCGTTCAAACCCCGGCTACGCCCAGTAAAGGAAGGGAAAAATTTCGAACACGTACTTTTATAACCCATTTACATATTACACGATTTCATCTTGTATATACATTTTCAGTGTTGTATACAGTATAACACGGGTACAGGGTACTGCAAACCTTATATTTATGTACTGAGACATTTGTACGCACTTATTTCGTTCATAACATAGTTTTTCTTAATTCAATTGAAATTCCCTTTAAAGAGAAACGTTAAATGTAAACCAATTGTACATAAAGCGTTATATGGGGTCATACAAACGAGTTGTGCGAAAGTACTTTTATAACGCGTATCCTATAACGCGAAACCAATGTGCAAAAAAAATCATCAGAAGGTTTTTTGGTTATTGCCCCATTGGGGGTATTTTATAGAATTTTGAAGTTAAGTGTAAATGGGCGTGGCAGATACATTTCAGTGTCATCATCATTCATAAGCGTACAAAAATAATTAATAAGTGAATTATAAAAATCGTTGTTCAGTAAAGAGCACCAGTTTCCTCCGGAACGCGTGGAAATGTTCAAGACGTTGTCCTCGCAGCCGGATTGCTACGAGAGGCTCGCGAGGGCCATAGCGCCGTCTATTTACGAGAACTTGGACATTAAGAAGGGAGTGCTGCTGCAGCTTCTCGGAGGCACCAAGAAGAACTTCAATGCCGCTGGTCGGACACACTTCAGGTATGTGAATTGCTCTTTTTTCATTAATAAATCAATTTTGATGAGCTATATTAAAACTCGGAATTTTGAATTTGATTATGTGTTGCCAATTTTATTTATTAGTTACGCCCTCGATTGCATAATTCCTTCCTGTATGCGTATTTTTGAACTATTCAAGGCAAAGCATTAGTTACTATATCATCTTACTTCTATTGTTCCCATACTAATTTCCTTCTTTTATTACGACTGACCACTGTTTCTTCATGTTAGGAATATATCGAGACGAAGTATGTACCCATAGTCTAAGATCAAGGCACCCATGTATGATAATTAATAGAAAAAATAGCTTCAATTTGATATATAATTAACAAATGTACGTTATGAACGTATAAATGTATCGAAATCATACCCCTGGCTACGATGACCAGGCCAGGTGTTTCTTTTTAAACTTTATGTAAATTGCCGTGACGTAGACGATATTTTATTTAAATAACAAGTGAACGTAAATGTTTTCCCAAAAATCAATATAAAATATTTTTATTAAAATACTAGCGGCCAAATTTTGATATACATAAAAATTTGGTTTTTGGCAAATAACCGATGAGCACACTAATTCTGCAGCCGGATCTCGTCCTACTAGGGCTTATTAGTTTAAGATAAAATTGAATAAAAAATACTTACTTATTGTATTATATATAATTTGAAATTGCGTCATCTTTGCTAAGCGTTAGCGATGGGCGGTGACTGCAAGTGAATTCTGCCATTTATTAAGATTCCTTTCATCGTGGAACGTTTCAGATCGGAAATAAACATTTTGCTGTGCGGAGATCCGGGGACGAGTAAATCCCAGTTGTTGCGCTGGGTTCACTCCCTGGTCCCTCGGGCGCAGTACACCTCCGGCAGAGGCTCCTCGGCGGTGGGACTCACGGCTTACGTCACCAAGGACCCCGATACGCGACAGCTCATACTGCAGACGTGAGTAGAAAATCCATGTGAACGGTGCTATGTATAGAGAGACGACTATGATTACGCGTCAACTATATGGTCATTTCATTATTTTAATTTATTAATCGGAGGAGTTCCATCATCGGACGTCGAGGCAGAACACGAAATTCCACCCGTATAACCTCGACGTCCGTCGTTCCACAACGGAACTTTAAGGCTGTTTTGCACTACGTGGAACCGGTTGCCCACTGAAGTATCTTCGAACCAAATCGACTTAGGGTCCTTCAAGAAAAGAGCGTAGCAATTCTTGTTAGGCCGGCAACGCAGTCGCGAGCCTTCTGGAGATGTACGTCTCCATGGGCGGCGGTATCATTTAACATCAGTTGAGCCACCTGCCCGTTTGCTTCCTGTTCTATAAAAAAAAAGTTTAAACATATTTACTATGTTACTATGAGATAAGCCGGCTATATTTTAAATTCAAAATAGTAAATCTCATTATTCTTAGTAATCTTAAAAAAATTGGATTATCAACACTGTTAAATATATAACTTCATAAATAATTTTCTTTGTTTTGTTGGTGACATCTACACTCGAGAAAAGGCTAATAATATAATATTGAAATTTCAGAGGAGCCCTAGTGCTATCTGATAACGGAATATGTTGCATCGACGAGTTTGACAAAATGAACGATTCCACTCGCAGTGTTCTCCACGAGGTTGGTTTTTTTATAAAATGTACAGAAATCATTAATTAATACATTCAGTCATCTCGTCAAATCTTATTTAATTATTTATTTATAATTAGTTATTAAAGAATCTGAGTTTATGTCCCGGTAAAACAATATAAAGCAGTGTTGACCTAGTGGCTTTATCCCTGAAGTAGGTTCGATCCCCGGCTGTGCACCAATGGACTTTCTATGAGCTAATCTAACAATCGCTCGAACAATGAAGGAAAATATCGCGAGGAAAACGGCTTTACACCCGGCGTGTGTCTGGCACGAGAGGCTGATCACTTACTTGCCTATTAGGTTGACAAATGATCATCTGAGGCCCAGGCCTAAATAGGTTGTAGCACCATTTTTTATTGGAATAACTAATGACCTAAAAATGCTTCAGGTGATGGAACAGCAGACCCTGTCGATAGCGAAGGCCGGCATCATTTGCCAGCTCAACGCCCGGACGTCCATCCTGGCGGCGGCCAACCCGGCCGAATCCCAGTGGAACAAGAACAAGACCATCGTCGAGAATGTTCAGCTGCCTCACACGCTCATGTCGAGGTAGGGCTCTCTTCTCTTCTTCTTCTCTTTAAATACACGCTATTGGTTGATGTATTCGTTAAGTAGTAACATATTCGAACTTTCGATGGCAATTCTGTCGCATAACGTCTTGTGCAGTAAACGCAGTTTTTTTATTTATTTTTATTATCATGAGCACGTATACAGTATGTAAACAGTGTGATATACTAAAACATGAAGTGATCATCTATACCTTAGTAATAATTAATTTACAAAGAAGTTTAACTTCTGTCATGTGTACTTTGTACGCACACATTGTTTTTGTTTTGTATCTTGTATAAAAAATGCGCGAAGACAAAGGGATTCTAGTCTTCTTGGAAGCCATTAATAATTATCCTTTTTAAAGGTTCCTTATATGCACACCAAGAAGCGTGATTACGAAATATTTAAATTTCATTATATTTTTAATATATTACAAAAATAAATGCACTGCCATTGAATTTCAGATTCGACCTGATATTCTTGATATTGGACCCGCAAGACGAAGTCTTCGACCGCAGACTGGCCTCACATTTGGTCTCCCTCTACTACCGAGACCCCAGTCAAGTGCACGAAGACGATGAGGATTCAATCGTAAGCACTTTTGGATCTCTTTAGCATCAGTTTCAAAATTCAAATTCTATCTGATTTGTCTAATAATGGTTCAATTCTTCCTTCGACCCGCCATAAGGAATGCTCTCTCTGTGACCGTGCTGGCCTCACTAACTAAAACAAACTAAATGGTATTTAATTTAAACTACTCGTTTGTAATTCTTATTGTTATTTGACTGTATTTTTAGTGTGACCGTCAGGTCGGCATATACGCCATATTTCTCTACCTATTTGCTACCTTCAACGACGCATTTGCTACCTCTGCATTAAAGAACATAATAAAGAAATAAAGTGGCCGGCCATTCTGACGTCAAGTTGGCTGACCACTATCATTGTATTGAGTTCTAAGAATCTTTGAGTAATAACGTTTTTATACATATTTACTACCAATTTTCTACCCGAGCAAACACTTCTCAATTCTCAGAAGCTTATAAAAAAATGTATACCCATAATAAATATACCCATGAGGGGTCTAAAAAACGCCTACAATGCAATGTTGTAATTAGTTATGGGTGCCGAACTCTTGCTTAACCTTTTTTGTATGCGTTTTTATACCCTTCATGGCTATATTAATAATACATTTTTTATAGGCTTCTGATCAGACTTATTTTAAAGTTTGGCCAGCCAACCCGACGGTATATACTCGCTTTCTGGCAACTGTCTTTAAGTTTCATCATAATCGGTTGAGTAGTTTTGTCTTTTGCGAATATATATAATATCGAGCTAGCTTTTATTATCTGTTATGTTTGCAATACATCCAATAATAATAGTAAATAGGTGGTCACACCGAATACTCTGCTTCTCGATAGAAAGATTAATAGATCCGACAACTAAACGAAACGCACTCCAGGGTATCAACTTGATGCGGGACTATTTGGCATTCGCCAAGGAAAACGTCCACCCCACACTGAGTGAAGCTTCGCAGCAGAGACTTATCGACGCCTACGTTGATATGAGGTAATAAGAGAGCCAAACGTGATGATGGGCCAAAGATGTTCTAATTTCGGAAAAACAATATATTGTCGAGTACATCTAGTAAAAAAAAAACAGAAATATGTTTATTATTTATTTAAAAAAAAAAAAATTTTATATCAATACGCTAATTAGAATGTTTACAGATGAATAATTATATTACAAAGAAAATGCATGTAGGATGTGGGTGTGTATTTTTGTGTGTGTCATTCTTGATTCAGAATGTTGGATTTATAATTTAAAATAAATCGTTTCAGGCGGGTAGGCAGCGGTCGCGGTCAAATATCGGCCTACCCGCGTCAGCTGGAATCCCTCATTCGGCTAGCGGAGGCTCACGCCAAGGTTCGCTTGTCTTCCGTCGTGGAGATCAAGGACGTCGACGAAGCTGCTCGGTAAATAGCTTTTCATTTTTCAAATAACTTTGATTAGATTAGATTTGGCTTTATTTTTTTAACTTTTATTTTTTAAGCCATAAACGAGCTAATAATTTTTAGATCATAAACTGGTGCCATTCTAGATTTGTCATTATTGTCTTGACCTGTCTAAATGTTACGATATTCCTGTATACAAATACCATTGAAACAAACAAATATTGTTATACGATTTCATTTTTTTAATAATAAAAAAAAAATGGTGCGTGTACTTACGTACGCGCGTAAGAAGTTATACTTCTTTGGCTTTCTTTATTTTTTTTTAAATGTTAAATAATTAATAATAGATATTTAGCGTTAATAATTTAACAATATTTAATATATTATTGAATTATTAATTAATATTAATAACAATTATTATTTATTATTTTTTTAATTTAATAACTAGGTATGTTTCATAACCTTTTAACTAAGTAACAATAGGTCTTTGTGAAAAAGCATTGCTAAATTTCTTTGAAAAAATAATTTAAACTGCTTTATTTGATTAAAAGGTACTACAAATGACATTATGGTCATACGTCACGCATATTCTATTTCTTTTTACTTGTAGATTGTCTTATTCCCATCTCGCTCGCGCACGCTCGGCGCCCATACTGAATTTTGTGTCACGGTGCGCGCGCATCTTAAAATTTTACTCTCATAAATTTTTCATAACGCGCCTAAAGAAGTATAACTTCAAAAATTGCAGACTCCATCGTGAAGCCTTGAAGCAGTCGGCCACCGACCCGGCCTCGGGCCGTATCGACGTGGGGATCCTCACGACCGGTCTGGGCGCGGCTGCGAGAAGACGTCGCGCCGATCTGTTGGCGGCGCTCAAGGAGGCTTTGGAACCGATGCAGAGGCCGTCTACCCTCACGCACAACAAGTTACTGCAGAAGATCAACGCAGGCTCCCAAATCGTAAGTCATTGTATTTTCAAAAAGTACCAAACTGTTTAAATGCCAGGCGTTTACAGAGTTATTGGTAATTTGACGTATTCCCATTGTTATATTTGCGATAATTTTAGTTTTTTTTCTTCAAAATTATCATAAAGTTAATTAAATGCAATACCCAATGTAAATAAAATAAAAAATAATAAAAAGATAATTATGTACAAATCGGTAAGCCAAATTTCCTATCGTTTCACGATGCGCGCGCACACCGTCACAAAAAACCGACACCCTGAATATCTGTCAAAACGTCGGTAAAACAGTCTGGGCGCTTGCTCTGTTTTATCGATAAGTTGCATCGTCTGCCATGGCGTAGTGTTTTTCAGTCGTGTTTATTTACACCAAAATAAAGATTTCTATACGAGAAAATCCGTTCCAAAGTAATAAAAAACATAGTGTTTATTGTAAAATATCAAGGACAAGAAAAATGCTATTAGGGAAACGTCACTCTAAAGTGCTCGAAGTAAATTTTTACGCCAAAGAAGTATAACTTCTAACGCGTGTACATATACACACGTCTTTTTTTTTAGGGCATTTTAGCAGAAACAAATCCCTTAAAAATATTGAAATAATGTTGTATTGTATACAATTTTTAAATTTGTCCGATAATAATTGTTTTAATATTAATCAATAACCAGATAATCGTTAATATTTCTCAAAAAAAAATTGATTTAAATTGATACTACATACTTTTAAATAATGCATATGGGTTAAAATTATTGCAAATACTCCTAACGGGAACACGTCGAATTACTATCGGGCATGGCGTAGATAAAAATAGCCAAGCTATATATATATATATACAGTCAAAACCGTTTATAACGACATCGTTTACAACGACCTATCGGTTATTACAACCAGATTCTATGGTCCCGTCCGAATCCCTATTAAACTATTCAGTAAACAAACCGCTTATAACAACATCGGATACAGCGACATATCGCTTACAACGACGGAATTTTATCGATGTTCATCGGCTATAACGACCAACTGCTTCTTGTCTCAGCAAAACAAAACAATACAAACTTTTAAATCTTATTTATAAGCATTGAATGAATATTTAGGCATATTATTACCTACGCACTTTCTCCCAACGAACAGTTTCAGCCAACAACGATTTCCGAAGTTCTTAAAAAAATTTGTTGCCTTTAACGAACAGTTTGATACTGGTGATACTCATACCTTTACGAGTATGAAACGTAAAATGCAAAAAATATTGGAGATTGGGCTAAAAAAAACAGACCAAAATGACTGATTACTTTTGTACCTAATTATTTCGTAATAAATATTTTTGTTTCTTTTTTGACTCGTCTACATATTATAATATTAACATACTATAATTATTATTCTAGATCGATAACTACGATAATATAACTATGTACATACATATGTACTGTACTTGTGTATATGACATTGCTTATAACGACTATCGGATATAACGTCGGCAACTATACGGTCCCTTCAATGTCGTTATAACCGGTTTTGACTGTACCTATATAAAAAATCAGTGAATTTTTATGATTACAATGTTATCCACAGACGGTATCCCGAGAGCAGTTGGACGAAGCTCTACGAGATTTACAGGACGAAGGGAAAGTTACTGTTGTCAGTTCCTCGCATATTAGAATTATTTGATTTGTATCCAGTTTAACATTCTGAAGATGCTGTAACTTTTTAAAAGTTTTTCTGATAGGAAGGAAAATTGACTCGATGAACAATTATTAAATAAGCTGTTTTCAATGTTTTTGTTGTGTCAATAAAAATATTCATTTATAAAACATTTTTATTTGTAGATTTGTAACAGTGTGGAAAGCAATAAATAATTTTTAACATTTAACCAAAATTATAAATTAACCAAACATGATTAAGTAACATTACATAAATTATAAAAACGTTGACTGTCGCCAACAAATGTATGGCCATTTGAAAGATTACCTTCTATTATTCAAAGTTGAAAATTAAGGATTTTAATTGAATTTTGGCAGAAAATGTAAATAATTATTTTTGTTTGGTTTACACATAGAAGCATAACAGGAATTATTTAGTAATCGTATATAAGAAGGCCTAATTCAATTTTATATTTTACAAAGGACCTCTTAAATCCTACTTTTAAGCGTATGTATTTGTGATTCACATGCCTTTATTTTACAATTTTTATAGCCCTATTCCCATAAATATAATGTACACTTTTTATGTATTAAATAATCATTTATGTTTTTAAATAACATTATGGAGAGACATGCTAATTCTGATGAAAGATAAATAGTGTCAAAAACATTGGGGTTTCAGTTCACCTAACAGATATTTTATGGTACCATACAACAGATTAAAAATAGTCGTTAATCTGAGAGAGATAAACGATTTTCAGTCTACGGATTTGAACATCAGAATTATCACAGCTTTAGACTAAACATTCCTGAATAGCCGTTTCAAAATATTTGTCAGTTTTCACAATTACTATTAACGTCAGTAGAAAAAAAGTTAGCATTATTGACATTTAATGTGCGCGCATAAATACTGGTTTTCGGTCGCTCTAACCTATAAGGCATTGCAGTAAATTCGCTAATTTCATAATCTATCAGGATGTAGACACTTGGTTCGTGTCATCGCATTGTTTCGATCCCAAATCTGGTTGCGTGTCACCCGAACTCCGTTTCTCGCTGGATGACTCCGTTTTTGCGATTCGCGTCGCGAACGTCGTGTCCGCATCTGCGCGTGCGCACGCTTCGTTAACGTATTTATTGAATAGATCCGGTTTATCGAGGTATATGTGGTGACCCGCCCCGTTGATCACCTGGGAAAGAAGAAAGTTGTAGGTCACCGGAAACAGATATTAATAGCCAGGCGTGAAAACAATTTACCTGGACGTTAGTATCGGAATCTGGGCGATGCTGGGCCAGCTGTTGCCCGGTAGTATTATCCACCCAGGAGCGAGACCCATAGAGCACCGTGACGGGTAGGGCTGGATGCAGTTTGTCCACGCGACGCACCATCGGATTCTTTGCCCATCCGAAACCGTGCATCAGTGTGTGGAAGGCGCTCTCGCCGCTTAAATTTTCGAGAGGTTTATACAGAATTATGAAAATTGCTGATTCTCTATATAAGTGTGAAAGTAAATATCATATGAGATGTAACGTCTCGAAAGACACAAGAGTTAGCGACAAAACATGACTGACAGAGAGAATAATATACAGTGTAAATTGTATATAACGACACTCGAATTACAAAAAGTTATCGTTAAATAGAGAGAATAAGAAAAAGTTTATTTCAGACTAGTGTTAGGATGTATGTTTGTCGTATGATGCCGACAGTTGAGTAAATTGAGATTATTACGGGATAGGACAATAAAGCTACAAAAGAACGTACACCGTTTCGCAGTATTAACTAATTTTGGCAACTTAAAAAGTACTTTTTATTATTTAATTGTCGTTATTGAGGGTGGGGGTTATGCTATGTAGAGAGTGTCATTGTATGGCGGATAAGCTAAAGTCTAAACCAACCAAAGCCGAGTGATTTCGAAGCTTTAGGGACTTTGTCATTAAACCAAGGGACGTTACATCGAGTTTACACTGTATTTAAGGCCTGATTATGTCGAATAATTAAAAACTACTCTAGATGGTGAGCCAGTGTATCAAATAAAACATAAATTCTACTGAAAATACCTCGGGGTCTGCGAATTGCACTGATACAAATATTCTGGTATAATTGTTTCTGCATCGGCTACATAATTCATAAATTTCCTTGAAATGTCCGGCCGAGTCTTCGAGACCAGCCACTTGCCAGCTGGTCCCGCGGCTCTGACCGCCCAAAGAGGGTTGAGAGGTTGCAAGACTTTTGCGACTGTCCGAACCCAAAACGGCACTTGGTACTTCTCGTACACATTAGAAGGTTTCTCGGGAAATCCCCACGGATCGGCTAAGATAAGGTGACGTACTCTGAAAAATTGTGTTTTTTGCTTAGAATTTATGTCAAATATACTGTTGCACTATATCTGCCAAGTTAACCTAGTTTGAATATTTCATAAACAACTAACATATAATTTCACAAGTACAATAAACATCACGAACCGATCGGGATATTTGAGGGCGTAGGCCGTAGCAATGTATCCTCCCAAACTATGTCCCAGTAGGATAAAGTGATTTATCTTGACTTCTCGTCTCCATTCTTCCACCGACTCGACCCATTGAGCTTCAACTTTTTCAGCGTCCGTTGCGAACTTCGGTCGCGAACTGCGGCCAAAGCCTGAAAATATTTACAAAATTGCACATATTTCGTTCATGTAGTGTATGCAACGGGAATTCTTATCGCAATAAGCCGTCTTCTAGCTAGCGTATGCTAAAAGACAATCGCCAATTAAAATTAGTCACCCAATAAGTCAATGGCATAAACTGGTCTCGTGGCAGCCAGAGCGTCTAAGTTGGGGCACCACAAAGCCACACCAGCCCCCATTCCATGAAGCATTACAAGCGGCGTCTGTGGGGCTTCATCGTTCAACGATATAGTCCAAATCTTGTCACATTGCCCCACAACGGACCCTATATCCACATAGAAGCGCTTATATGCTGTTGTGACACCTGTAACATATTTTATACAAAATAAAATTGGGAAAGCATAGAACTTCAAACAAAAGACGATGTATTAACGCTATCGTTTCCGGAATCCGTCCAATTATTACTGAGTCAAGGTTGCGCGATATAAAAACAAAATATTGATAAAAATATAATCGTTTTCTATACATAAGTAATTAACATTGGCCAATCATAGATAGATTGACTAGATTAAGGAACAGTTTGCAATGACCTTGAAAACATTGCACTATAGAACAACATGGACTATTATGTTTAAACATACATTTAAAATAGGAACTAACATGTACAATAGCAAAATAACCATAAAGTAATAACAAACTAAGCTTATATTTCATAATTGATTATTGTAGTTTTCAATAAAATTTTAGTGGCCTGACAAAGTAAAGATGGTTTAGTAAAAGAATATCAAGATTTAATTTTAATGTTTCAAGTATTATTATTTATTATTATCTATATGGGCTTACATGATAATATAGTCTTCTCAATATTCCTGAGCATTGTGTCAGATTGCCTTGTCCAGCTGAACCATACCCCTGTCCAACTGTAATTTATAATTATTTATTAGAATCCGTGAACAATTTCTTGTAATATTTGTTATTCAATACATTCCACAACCTTTTACACAAACAAAAAAAAAACAAAAATAAATATACATTATCAAACTACAAGTTAAAATAAATTTGTAAGTTGTAATTTTTGTGTATTGCTTCAGTGTTTTTAAATAAGGTTTTCAGTACTGTCACAATTAGAAATCTTAAGTCTACTGCCATTATTCATACAAATTCTACCAGTGTTATATCACTCTTATAGTGAAATACTTCTTAGGCTCTTTCCATTAATTAGTAATAATGCTATGATGAAAAGAGACATAAGTGCTTTTGTTAATAGAGTATAAGTAGTCTGATATAGTTTATATTAATAAGGATATTAGTATTTATCTTAGTTATAAGAAATCAAGAAATAGTGTACATATAAGCTGATAATAAAATATCTTACTTCCAAATTATGGAAAAAATATTTCCAATCCATGCTCTGCTTAAAAAACTGCAAGACAACATATTCACATAAACAACACATTAACAAACATTCCATTGTACAATTAAAAAAAATTATGTTATGGAGTGGAATTATTTGATACTGTGAGACAAAAGAAAAAGTCTTGAATGTACCAGTATACTGACATTAAAGGTAAATAATAGAATATTATCAGTGGTTATATAAATACCATCACTGACTTCAATAAAAATCCCAGATTATATTGTAATTACATTATAAAGTAAACTGTATTGAAAAATGCTAACAATATAACACAAAGCTAATAATTAATGACTCATGCAAAATCAGTGCACTAAACAATAAACTTGCTTATCTGCTCCCATTGACAAAGATCAATTTTTGCTGAAAATTATCGAATATGTTTTGAAAATAAATAATATACTTCTTATTAAAATAAAGCAAAATAGTAAATTTTATATCAGCTTAATGTATTTTTACTATAATATATTAATGCTCTATTTCATACATTTAAACTTGTAAAATGTGAAATGTACGAAAAGTAAGCAAAGATAAACAATGACTACTAGAACCAGGATATAGCTAGCTGGTGATAATGTTTTATGTCAGTAAGTCGAAAATTATATGTATTTACTAGTAGTATAGTGGACCCAAATACAATAAGATGAAGAGATTAAACGTAGCATAACAACGAAACGATTTCAGATTTGGTGGAAATTAAGGATTTTATTCACTATAGCATATTATTGTGCAATACTTGTTAAAATATATACTGCGTATTCATACCTGGATTCCGTAGTTGAAATATTTAATTCACTACCCATTTGTTTTTGATTTAAATAATCATTCCAATGAGAAACTTTATCTTAAAACAAGCCGGAAAGTTAATTGGTATGTAAAAAACCATTCACCTCCTAATTTAAACAAACAAGATTTATCCACTTGAACTTTGGTTAATAATTTCCAATTATGTATTAATCAGACTGAGGCCAGAGCAAGCAAAGCAATTTAAAAATTTTTTTTTTTGAGTTTACTTCTTGTCACGTTAACTATGACAATTTACAACCGATAATCAAAATAAAAATACTACTGACAAAATATGCTTTTGTCAGAATGAAATGAGAAATATAGCGCAATTTTTAAAAGAATAGTTTGTCATGCTTATTAATATAAGCTATATAAACTTATATATTTTTTCCCACGGTATTATTATTTATATTTCTAAGCTATTAATTGGGGTCATGTTTTCGATCTTCGGCTCGCAACATTGCAGATTTATTTTTCTAGTAATATATAATATAATAAACGTAGGTTTACTAATGTAAAGCAATAACAGTTATATCATTATTTATCTGACCGGCTAATTTTTATTCTCATTCGTTAAGCTACATATTATCTTCAATTATTATAAATTTTTGGTCGGTAGTAAATTACATTTAAAAATCTGCTAAATCTTCCGAGACCGGGATCACTATGGTAGGTCGCTAGGTATTCAACAAATCTATCATGAAGTGCACCATATTTTTAATCTTGAACCATGAATAATGCCCCATTATCTTAAACTTAGTACAATAGTATGTTTTGTATACAATTTATAATTCATATTATAGTATATATAATACAAGATCACTACTGAATTTACGTGGTACTGAAACATCAACAGTTAAGCCTTTGATTATAATTACTTTATAAGCTGGCCTATTTTCATGTTACACACTAATGTGCTCTATTATTGAGGCATTGCTTTGCTGTCAAAATATGCTTGTATTGGTAATGTTTCCATAGCAACAGAAATAAATTGTGGCATAATATTCAAATAGGATCAAAATTAGTTATAAGTTAAAATGCAAATATCTACCGTTCAACCCGTGTTTAAGTTGGAATTAAACCACAAAGTAACGCCTGGCGTTGTTATAATAGCTAAATACGATGGAACTCATCCTTGCTTGACAGCATCTGCTGGATACGATAAAGTGCGTTTAGATGTGAGACTTAAATAAGTCACATTTTTATTACTAACATCAAATTATTTTACTAGATCATTATACACCACCCTCATGGCCTTGTTGGCGGTCGTGCACAGCGATCAGAGGCACATGCTGAAGTTTCTGAGCTTAACCTTAGCCAAGCTGTTAAATCACTTGCTGCTGGACCACTTAAAGATGACTGTACCAGAGACATGCTACTTATTGGTTCGCCTACTCAAATATTGGGTATGAAATTACACGATTGTTAACAATTGCTCTCAATAATAGCAAAATTCTTATTAAATTTGTATCGTAAATTGAAGTTCTTACATTATTCTTTCTTTACACACGATTTCCAGCCTACGACGTTCATGAAAACACTGACTTGTTTTTCAAAGAAGTGCCAGATGGCGTAAACGTTATAAATACAGGTAGAGTTGGTAAAAGCAGTGAAATGTTAGCTGTCGTGGGTGGGAACAGTTCCGTAATAGGTCTGAACGGAAAGGGTGAGGAAATCTTTTGGAACGTTGTTAGCGGCAGGGTAGTTGCTGTGACCGTATTCGACTTTGATAAGGATGGAGAAAATGAGGTACCTAATTACGACAATTTAAGACACTGAAACCCCATTTACTCTATTTATAAAAAAATATTTAAACTATATCAAACGATATGCTTCTCTACGCTAAATGCGCGTTGGTTCGCGGGTATGTTACCGGCATCTGAATAATAAAAAAAACCTGTGGAACTACGAACTGTAGGATAATAAGGGATACATTTTGGCGCGAGAAGAGATAAAACCTTTTCTTTAAATATTTCTAGATGTTTTTCCTTACAGCTTCTAATAGGTTGTGAAGATTCATTTATAAGGGTTATGAAAAACAATCAATTTATGGTGGAACTTCCTGAAACCGGCTCGGTTCTCTGTTTATCTCCAATATCCGATGTTCGCTTTGCCTATGGTCTTGAAAACGGTACTATAGGAGTTTATGAAGAAGGAATACGTTTATGGAGAGTGAAGGTAAAAACGCTGTAAGCTTGTGTTTGTAACTTTATGGATTTTTTTATTGGAATTGTTTTTTTTTATAGCAGACGCACTTCTTTATTAAATGCGTTTTATTGGAATGGCCTGGGTTGCCGAGGCCACAGAAGTCTGATATCATATTTGTTTGTTGAGAAAAATAGAAAAAACAACAATTAGTTTGAGCTAGAAGGGTTAATTTAAATGTATAAGACGCAAAACACACGAACAGTATATAACATGATAGCAGATTACATTACATGACAGTATATAGTATGATTTCAGTCAAAACAAAATGCAGTATCCCTGCAAAGTTCTGGCGAGTGGCTTGCATGTTGTTGGACTAATGGTCGAGTGGACTGGCGAGATGGTACCGGCCGGGTTGTGAGAAGAATTCAACTTCGATCTAATTCGGCAGGAATGTTGCTCGCAGATTATCGCTCACTTGGCGTTCCAGATTTAGTTTGCGTTTCTGATAGGGGTGAAGGTAAAAAAAATTGGTATATATTATATAAATATTGTATTGCCGTGCTAAATGCACGTTTTTGTCTTAAATTTATATCCAGTATTTTCTTTTTTTAAATAATTATTGGTATGGATTTTGATTGCACATTACCTACTTCATCTACAGTAATAAGTAAAACACTTTTCAACAGTATTAGGCTACCCTCCCCACCAAGAAAGCTCAGGTTTTAATATTACCAAAAAATATGCAACGGAGGAAGACCGTCTTGCTATAACTGAGTTGATGAACAAGAAGCAAGCCTTGATGGTTGAACTCCAACATTATGAAGCAAATGCTGCAATGGACAACTCTAATGCAGATTTAGGACATAGACCATCATCAGCCATGCCTACCAATACAAGACTTCAAGTTGCTGTAACTACAGATTGTGATGAAGTAAATATTTTTTTAAAATTGTTATAATATGATGATGTTAGTTTTTTTATTATAAAAATCTCTTCACTAAGACATAAAACATTACAATCTAGCCTAGTGTTACCCAACATTATTTGTGCCAACCTAAGCCTTTCTAAATTCTTATGCCTCTGCATTTTAATATTAAAAAATTGTATTGTTCAATTTGAAAATTGTTAAATGTTCAAAACATATGTAAAAACTGAAATTAAAATTCATAATTTCAATAAAGCTATAGCGGAATGATCTCACTATATTAATTTAGTGAGATCATTCCGCTTTATGCTTCCTTCAGAGATGTTTTATTATGTTCAAATTGTGTTAAGCGGGGCGCGGCCCCCATGTTGAGAAACACTGATCTAGCCTATCTTAAGACTAATAAGAAATTTAAGTCTAACCTAATAGGCCTCTTGGATATCGCTAGTGGCGCGGCGTTGTGGCAGATTCAGGCAATACTCGGGCGTTTGAGAGCGATCAGCTGTACGGTTTACGTTATTCAAAGAGTTGAAAACGTTAAAAAGTGGATTAGCGAAATCGTGGATTAGCTTTTTATTCGTTTCCTAGACGGAATTAGGAAATTTAAAAAAGAAATGAGTGGATAAAAGCTGTCAGAAGAATGTAAGTAAATATTATGTATTATGACGAGTTGTATGCTATACGTTTTTTTTTTTTTAGAACATTACATTACAAGTCGTGGCAGCCGAGTAAGAACACTCGAATCTGCAGTGCTCATCTTGTTGGAGGAAAGCAGTGTAACATCACAAACAGCCCAGCGTATGTGCCAACAATTTTCCCCCGTGTACAAAAAAAGAGATATCACAAATGGCCTAAGCTAGACACGAGCGAAATCTGAAAAAAAAGAAAATCGGCAATCAAAAGCTTCAAAACCACAAGGACTGGAGACGATAGATGAAAAACGATGAAATAAAAAATGACTAAATAAATAAAATTCTATTATTGGTTCAATATTACAAAAAAAAACTTATTCCTTTAATATCTGCATATTTCTTTGAAATATATTTTCATTTTGTATGTGTAGTAGAGAAGTTGCTGAAGATATATTTGTTTAGATTTTTCAACCATTAATTCATTTTATAATTAATACATACCTCCACTTTCACGTCATACGGTCGATTACCTACTCTGGTCTGTGGATGGACATTTCCAAGGATGATTCGTTCACCACCATCATGGATTTCGAAGACCTCTGGAACATGATGGCTTTGGAATAGTTTGTGCCCTATTAGATTTATTGAACATCCTGTTATTAGTTATACGATGATCTTACAAATAAAAAGATATGCAGTAAAAATTACATACAATGAATTGAAAAAAATGTTTCATGGTTCGTGTATTTTCTTACCTTTCGACACAGATTTTCCGCAGAAAAAGGCTGCCTAAATATTCTGAAATACACATAAAATAATAGTTTGACTCATAATATTGATTGAATACTTTTTTAACTGTGATAAAATGAACAATTATCAAAAAGGTGCAGTGACTACATGCAAATCATATGTTTACTGCTATGAGAAAAACTACCTCAAGTTGCCATAGCTTTGCCACAATATCCAAGAGGCCTATTTACTAATTAAGATATTAAACATAAGAATGTGTCCAAAAACACTACTTACAGAGTTTAATAACACTATATTCTTTTCTTCTTTTTTATACTTACCACTGTTTAGTAACATGTACTAACTCTTGTTGACTAATCATCTAGAAGTTAGTAATATCTTGTGACTGATGTTTAATTATGAACCATTCTCTGACTTAGGGATGCATACAGCTTGCAATTTCAACAAACAATGAAACCATAGTACGAGCAGCCCTCATTTTAGCTGAAGGTGTTTTTGAAACTGGTGAAACTTTAGCTTGTCATCCTTCTCGTGGGCAGCTACGTCCTATACTCTTTATACCACTTAGACCACCAAGAGATGTACCAATTGATGTTCATATAAAGGTGAGGACTGTTTTTGGTTATTAAATACAAATTCAAGGAGTTGAAATTATTTGGTTGTTTTTAGGCGCTCATTGGCTATCCTGATAGTGAACAGTTCCATATTTTTGAATTGACAAAGCACCTACCACGCTTTTCAATGTATAAGTTGATAGATGCCTCTATTCAAAAACAAAAAATTGAAGGAAATGTAACATTTCACGTCACAGAACGAGTTCAGAGGATTTATATTTGGATAAACCAAAACTTCCTCTTAGAGCAAGAAATTGAAATAGCAAATGAGGAAGCCAAAGATATTAATCTAAATTTCATGTGTCTTCGCGATAAAAGTAATTTACAGATGAACTTTAGAGTGGATGGTCAGGTCAAATTAACAACAAATGACATTAGATTAGCTGGAGACCTGATACAGAGTTTAGCAACTTTTTTGAATCTAACCAATCTACAGGTATGCTATTATTTTTCTCAAATTCCATTTATAGTACAAAATATAAAACAAAAGTTGTGGTTTTTAAATATTTATTATAACTTAGTTCACAATTTTAATAAATGAGATACTCACTGGCCATACAGTTCTACAAAGCCCACACACTTGACTGGATTGAAGAAAAACATGTTGTTGTGTGGGGGCTCCCTTTGACTCACTGCTTTTACTATCTCTTGCCCAATGACTCCACCCATGACTGCTGCTGCACCAGACACAATTCCAAATACATCAGTCAATATTTCATCACTTACAAATCCAGCTGGAAGGTTTAACTCTTTAACAAGTTCATTTCTCATTTTGAAGATAATCTCAGTGTCAGCTTTACGTTTAGCAGGATCAGGGTTCCTATTATATTCATCGCGGAAGCGTAAGAGAATTTTCATCACAAAGTAGGAGGGATCTCCACGACGTAGTCTTGATCGTAGTTCCGGTTTGGACCAATCAGCAGATAATGCATTCTGTAGTGGTACATATATTGCACGTCGTTTTACAGTGATTGTAACTGTTTCACGAGCATTCTTCTCAGAATCATCTGGACCTCGTTTAACAGCCTTGTGTTGAACTATCTCTTCAGAATATTCGTGATCCACTAAGTCGGTAAACATGTAGCCGAACATACCCCAAACGTCACCGCAAAGGAACTTTTTGTTACAATCTCGACATGCATTATTAATACGTTCCAATTGTTCTTGTTTTAAGCCAGTTGCGCAGACTATGTCAAATTCAGTAAAAAAATTGTCTGGTAAATCATCTACTGCTTTTTTTTCTGATGTCACATCAACCATGGGGTTCAAAGCTCTAGCTCTTAATAAGGACGCCTCAGCTCTGTTTTCGCCGATTTTATCAGGAGGCGCCAGAAACTGGGAATACTGGTCAGTTTCTCTCAATTTCTCGTTATCTAGCAGACACACACTCTTAACTCCAGAAAGTATAATGTTTTTAGCAATTTCGGCACCGAGGCCGGACAAGCCGATCACGAGAACTTTAGAAGCGCGTAATCTTTTTTGAGATTCTAAGCCCCACAAACGTATTTGACGGTCATATTGCTCTGCCTCAGCTTCAGACAACTCCATTTCATTATTTTCGACCATTTCGGTTAAGTTTAAAAGATATTTGTTAAAAATAAACTTGGTAACAAGCCGATGAGCGCTTCCACGCTATTGTTATTTATTGTCATACGTCAAGAAACGTTTGTTTGAATTTTGACAGTCACGACTGACGTTACATAATTGATTTTATACAGATTACAAATATCATAATATGCTATGATATTATATTAAAAACTAGAACCAAACAAAATTAAATTACATTTTAAATCATGGTCTTCGTAATTACGCATCTAGTTAGACCGTCTGCTGACCTTATATCCAGAGAACTATGTCTACGAACCACTAATTCTCCATCGACTCGTCTTGGTCTTTATCATGCTAATAAGAGAGAACGGCAAAAGCTTATGACTGCCTCCAGGTCCATCAAACAGGAGATTGCTAGGGTAAAGTCTGAGCACATTGCTAGATTTGGCGAGAGATGGAAGCCGCCCTTCGGGATTCGATCCTTCTGGTCTCTCGCCAAAGCTGTCCAAGGGAATACCTGCCAGCACTCCGTTCCACTCCTGCACTGGGAGCATGACTAGCTGGCCTATACCGCGAAGGAGAAAGCCGGCTTTGGATGACCAAGAAATGGCACTACTCACCGTTTCGCAGTGTGATACTTTGATGCCGGAAAAAATATTGCGACAACGTGCTGTCCGTAAACCTCTTATCTTCCTTGGACATTCATAAGTCAAGCGGGCCTGAAGGCATCTCTTCAATTGTGCTGCGTACTTCTATTCCAGAGTTGGCTCCGGTCTTAATGCGCCTTCTCCAGTACCTGCATTCGCTCGGCACTGTCCCGAAGTGCTCGAAGACAGCTTCCAGACATCCGATCCCTAAAAAAGGCAATCGCTCTGAACTGTCCAACTATCCCCCAATAGCTATAACCTTCGACATAGCGAAAGCCTTCGATTAGGTTTGGCGCAGAGAACTTCTTTAAAAGTTACCAATCGGTTCTCCGAGAAATTATGCAATTGGTTTTCCAGCTTCCCTGCTGATCGGGGTATCAATGTAGTGTAGATTGAGCATGCTCCCTCCCACCTCAAAACTCGTGAATAGCTGTGTACTACCCCGGCCCTTTTTCTTCTGGATATTAATTATATGTTGCAACTTAGCAACATTCATTGCTATGTGGACAATAGCACTGGGGATACTCTTCACACGGGCTGTGGAGATATTTGTCGGCCCGTTGTCGATGAGTATCGGAACAAACTTGTGTCTGAAGTTCTGATAAGTGGAGTCTCGAACTGTGGTCGACTTAACATTGACTGTGCCTTTGTTACTACTCCTCTCTTCGAAAACACCCTCGTTAAAGCCACATCGGAATACTGGGCGTTGACATAGCAAACGAAGTTAAGTTTACGGCCGTGTGGAAGGAAAGGCTAAATTAGTCTCCAAGGAGCTTGGTGTGCTTAGCAAGGCAAGGGCGCTCAACAACTCAAGAGCCGTTTGAATAGTCGACAACCAATTACTTTCCGAACAGCTTGGCGTTGCGTAGAGATGTGGGGTCTCTCTGCACCTTCTACCGCATTTACTATGGAGGGTGTTCAGAGGAGTTGCTCTGGTTTCCTGACGTTCATCTATCGACGTCGAGGCACAATACGAAATACCCACCCCTCGTATCACCTCAACATCTTTCGTTCCACATCTGAGCGTCGTTTAAGGCAGTTTTTGCACGCCACCACTATGTGAAACCAGCTTCCCGCTGAAGTATTTCTGGAACAGGCCGACTAAGGGTCCTCCTGCCCATTAGAAAGTTGTTAATCTAAAGCTTTTTTACAGACATGCGCACACTTTCCGGTCGCAGAGGAAAAGTTATGGGCTGAAATGTTTAACGCGAACGAGCACGGTGAAACAAGGTCGCGATTGGCAGCTGAAAGCGCTGAGAAAGCTCAAATGATAACAGCTTTATTTCCGGCTGCTATAGATGCAGCGTCTTATGACATGTAATAATATAATTTTTCTTCTTAGTGTTTGATTTAATTGTAACGTGTGTGTTTATAAAATATTCTACGATCGTCTTCCCCGCACATATTTAGAAAACGAGGTACCTACAAGGCTTCAAATTCCTCGCCAAACAACCTTTCTAAGAGAATTTAAAAAATTTAGAAGATAAAGTTTTAGCGTAATATTAAATCATGTACTTTAGAAACGTCGGTTATTAAAATATTTGTTTTAGAAAAGAAATGTTAAATCGATATAAAGAAGTTATGCTACTTAATGACGAATTACTAATTGGATGTCACGTGCGACGATCATCACAGGAACAAACAGTAACCTCTTTAAAAAACCTTCATGGTATACTCCAACAAGCTGCAAGGCTTCGTGGTAAGTGAAGTTTCGCAGAACCTGACTCGCTTAAAACTGTCACTTACCTAAATTATGACTATATTAAGTCTTGTTAAGGTTACCGATTTAACTAAAGTTGAGTTACAAATGCGTGTCATTTTAATTTATCTTGTCTGAGAAGTATTATTGAAACGAACTCAATGGGAAAAGTGATTTTTTTTTATTCCTCATTATATTTTATTTTTTTATTATTGTTATTTTATGTGTGTGTTTCTGATAGTAATATATGTCTATGTCTAAAATAGTCGGCAGGAATCGAATCTGATGTATTATTACGATAAATCGGTTTTACTTAACTAAAATGCAGTGTTGGTCTAGTGGCTTTAGCGTGCGACTCTCATTCTTGAGGTCGGAAGTTCGATTCCCGGCTGATGGTTAATTAATATAATTTTTTTTCATTGCGCATTTCACATTCGCTCAAACGGTGAAGGAAAACATCGTGAGGAAACCGGCTTGCCTTTGTCGGCGTGTGAGGCACAGGAAGCTGATCCTACTTGACTATTTAGATTATATATAGACAAATGATCATGAAATAGATACAGAATGAGTCCTTAAAAGGTTGTATCGTCACTGAATTTGTTTTTTAATTCAGCATTTCGCTGTTAAAACGTACTTATGCATTTCAGTTGGTAAATACGGCAAAGCAGTTGTAACGGCGTGCAGAAAAGCTGTTCAAGATAATAATACAGAGGCACTTATTCAAATATTGCGAGTTGGAGATTCTTAATAATACCACAAAGATACTTCAAATGTTTAATCAAGCGATCAGTTCACGTCTTATAAATAACAATGTCTATGATATGTCAATTAAAACAATTTAAGAGTACAAACTCTGGAGGCATTTTTCTTTTAATCTATCAATAACAAAGGCACTTATTATTCATTCAAAGTAGTTATGATACATCAGTTATGAATTTTCAAAATAGAACAATTTTCTTATAGTCAAATTTAACTCATAAGTCTAAATACAATTTAATTACTTTATTTTATTCTTTAGTCGGCATCACTGCGTACTACTAATTCCAGGTTTAGTAAACCTTTTTGAAAAATATAATGTTATCTTTACTTGTGCGTTTTTTACTGTTTGTGATAAAAAGGAACGTAATTACCACTCGCCGTTAAACACTTTTAAAGTGGATCACCGCATTTAATAAAATGTATGTATAGACTCAGATGTTCAGACTCGTATTGAAATTGAAAAATGTGCCCGGCCGAAAAGGTTTGCCATCACTGACATGTCAAAAAATTATAGCTGTCAGAAATCTACGGAATTGAAAATCAGAGTATAAGAGTTACGTAAAATTATATCCGTTTGTAACTAGTTCTGCCACAACTTAAAAGTAAAAATAAATTAGTTCCACGCATACCCGCCAGGGGGCCGTTTTAATGTGTTTAATACTTTGCCGAAGTGAATGAAAGGCAAATATTAGCAAATCAATGTAAACATTTATGCATCAATCCTAATATTACATTTAGTGGCATAGTACACATCGGAAGTGCTGATGTTCAATAGGAGTCTCGGCTCCGACGGCTTCGGTTCCAGCAGGAGGAGTTTGAGTGCTGCTAATCTTGCGCATATGGCTTGGGCTTGAGCTGGAGTCGGGGCTCGTATGCTCGTAGCGCACCGATACGGCCTCCCGTCCAACGCCACTATCGCAGCGGCGGTCGCTAACGCTTTGGACAATGTTGTCTCGTCTGAGCCTGTACGTTCCACCTGAAATATATGATCTTTAGCCTCAGGAGCTTAGAGGTTCACGCGTCAACTATATCTTATCACAGGTATAATACGATTAATGTTTCACATTAAAAAAATACCTGATTCACAGAACACATAACATCTATTTGTAAAATAAATATTTATAAAAATTTTGAATATAATTTTTCTTTACAAATACAGATTAATTCCAATATAAACGGGGAGCGTACTAATGTTTTGATATGATATTCAACGCCGGCTGGACGCACGAAAAAGCATGACTCGTTGTCCCGTTACGCTCATTGTCCCGTTAAGTTCGTCCCGAAAAGTAAATTTATCAATGAAATTATAGATTTCATCTCACTCCATGTAATCACACAAAATAGAGGTAATTCAATAAAAATAATTAAATTTTATTTATAAAGGAATGCAATAATTTCATCAATGTTTTGATGACGTTGTCACGTTTAATAGAAGTGAGTTACCTCGGCAGCCACGGCCCTGAGCATTAACTTTTCAGCCTGTGAACAAAATCCGATAGCTCTGACTGTGGCACTGGAAGCCGCCTCGTTGAGGGCCTTCTGAACTTCCTGGAGGCCGGCCTGTCCCTCCGCCAGTTCTAAGGCGCGTGTACATAGTGCTATGGCCCGACGCGCATCGCCCGATACTGCGGCTACTTTCCTAAAGGCAGTGTTCAAAACAGTGTTCCGAAAAGTTACATATATATTTTTAGAATAGCTACTCTCTCATAGCATTCACAGTTTTAAGAAATTATTTTTTTCCTATTTAAATTGAATTTGAATTCCTGAATTAAAATCACAATAGGCAACGAGTTTTTATTGTAAATTATATATTTAGATAATAAAACTCACCTGGCAATCAGTTGGACAGCATCCGGCGTGACGTTGGCTCCAGCCAGTTTAGTGGCCACGATGCACTGCAGTTGCGTATGAGTGTACGGAGGGAACGGCAGCCTGGTCAAGCCCAGCCGAGAGGCCACGCGAGCCGCCAGAGCTCTCTCGGGCAAGTCCATGGTGTTGGCCACGGCCAGCACGGTCAACTGTGCCGTGTTGTGGGCCGCCCATTCCATTATACTGTAGAGCACGTCTTGCCTTCGGTTGCAGAGGGCGTCCAACTGAAAGGTTTTGAGTTTCGACATATCTATTTATTTATTTCTTTAGTTATTAAGCTATATATATAACATCACACACAGTACTAAAATTACTAATTATTTTACAAAAAATCTCACATCTAAAATGTGTGACAATTAATGTAAGCATAAGTTTCACAAAAAAAAATTAAATTAAATAGGAATTAAAAATTACAATTAAAACATATACGATAGTAAAAACACACAATAAAATAAAATAAAATTACAGAAATTTGTTGGCGCTTAGAGCAGAAAAATAAGAAAAATCATCATCAAAACAGCGAAATTAGGTTTGAGAAAGATATCTATGTAAAAACACAAGCTAAAATAGACGTCACTCGAAATCTGAACATGATTTTCATTAACAACAACCATAAATGATTAAATATTGTTTTTAATAATAATTGTTAAAATATACAAACGATTCAGTACAATTGTCTTTAGACGACCGAGTAGTACACGTTAACTTGCGTCTGATAAACCGTTTAAGAAATTTTATTTTAAAGTAATGAGTTTTCTTTAAATTAATAAATTTATTTTTAACTGTAAATTCTACGACGCGTGGATATATTTTGATCGACGCGATCTCGCATATTGTCAAAACTTGTCATAACAAACGCTCAAGAAATTGCTTACATTATTAAAAAAAAAATGGTGCGTGTACTTATGTACGCGCGTAAGAAGCCATACCATACCATTGGCTTTCTTTATTTTTTTAAAATATTAAATAATTAATAATCAATATTAAGCGTTAATTATTTTAACAATATTTAATATTTAGTATATTATTCAATTATTAATTAATATTAATAATAATAATTATTATATTATATTATTAATTCAATTTAATAACTAGGTATGTTTCATAACCTTTTAACTAAGTATAAATAGGTCTTTGTGAAAAAGCATTGCTAAATTTCTTTGAAAAAATAATTAAAACCGCTTTATTTGTTTAAAAGGTACTACAAGTAGATTGTCTTATTCCCATCTCGCTCGCGCACGCTCGGCGCCCATACTGAATTTTGTGTCACGGTGCGCGCGCATCGTAAACTCTCATAAATTTTTCATAACGCGCCTGAAGAAGTATAACTTCAAATATCTCAAAGAGTACACACCTCATCCACCAACAGGACTGTTGGCACTCGTCTTGGCCCTGAATTAGTGAACCGCTTCTCTAGAAGGGCACAGGCCTGCTCCCACACTACAGATTTGCCTGCAACAAACAAATTCCAGACAATTTGAAGTAACAATAGACACATCTTTGTAAGAGGTTGTGACCTCTAATCTGATGGGATTGTTTAGGAAATATACTGACACACTTGCACACATGTAATACTGTTTTATAACAATAAATGGAAAATATGGATGTTTTGCAATAGTTCTAAGAATGAAAGACTTCAATGTTTGCCTAAAACCAACCTGTCAGCTGTTTATAGATCTGAACATAAGCCTGTCGGGGCTCAGCAATTCGCATTCCATTAACCTCTACGAGCTGAAACTCGGGTAGATCTACTTCCTCTTTCAGAATGTTTAAAGCTGTGTTAACAGTAGCCGTCTTACCGGTTCCCGGCACTCCCGATATGTACATGCACCTAAAAAATTTATTGAATATTCAAATAATGATATAATTAGCTTAAATTTATTACATGATTTAAACAGCTTATGAAGAATATAACTCACCCACTCAAATTATTTAGTAATTTTGATCTCACAAAAGATAGTATTTCATCCAGCTGAACTTCTCTTCCCGGTAGGGAACTATTGTCCTTTGTAAAATCTGGAACACAAAAAATATTTGTACAATTGTGTAACAAGAAAGTTAATTAAATTTTATAGAAAAGTTGGTGATCAGTCTTTGCCAAAAACTAAACTAAACAAACTTCGCCTAAAACATCTAAGCCGTGAAGCTTAGGTTTTAATAATTACCATCAATGTTTTTAACAGAATGAGCCCTTGAATGGAGTATGGGAGTCAATTCACTAGTTAAAATTCTTCTAACAGTTTTTGGAGTTTTTGCCAGTGAAGTTCTAGGAGTTTTGGATACTCTCGGTGTCCTTGAAGATCTCGGAGTTCTTGGGGTCATTGAAAAGTCATCACTTGTGTCTAACGCCTTACGACTCCTTTGAGGAGTTTTTTTCACAGGGGATACTTCAGATTCACAATATGATACAGGGTTTTTAGTCTTTCTTCCAGATCGAGTTGCATAACATTTTTCTTCTTCAAAAATTAAGTTTTTTTTAGGTGTCAAATGTATTGAATTTCTTGATGGAGACTGTTGTGAAGGAATTTTTCGTTTAGGTGTTGTTGGTATATGTTTTCTTATTATTAGTGTTGGAAGTTCTCCATTAGAGTTTTCTTTTAATTTCAGTAACTGAATTTCCTCAATCTCACTATACTTTTGTGAAACATTTATAGTTTTTTCAATGGCAGGAGAGTAACTTTCTGAAGTTTTACATGGTTCTTTATCATTTTTATCAGATAATATTGCTCTTTTAAGCAACAGTTTTGTGCCATCATTTTTACTTATACTCCAATTTCTTTCTGAAATAGTTGCTCTACTCATCTTTTTTATTAAGCTGTTGGGCGTTTTAGGTGTTGTACTTTTCTTAGGAGTCACTAAAAGCTCTAAAGCATGTCTTTCTTCTTCTAATACTGGTTCTAATCTAACTTTTCTCTTAGTGATTGGTATAAGCCTATATCTGCAAATGTAATGATAAGGATTTCTGGAACTTATTTGATTGTCACTGGTAAAAGTAGTGTTGATGTGGCATTCTTTAAAGAATGTTTCTATAGACACATCTGTGTCAAAAGGACGGTGATCCTCCACAACCTAAAAATATTATAGCATTCAGTTAATGAGTATTATTTTATTATTACAAAATTCACACACAATTAAATTTTAACATAATACATAAGATATCAATATAATAGAATAAGAAAGTATAAATTAAAATTGACACATATTTACCTCTTTTTCAGAAAAGTGCATAGATACTTGACTATTCAAGCACCCTTTAGGCAAATCACTAGGTTTTGAATACCACTGAACTTTTGCTCTAAATGGATCATTTTTATTATATTTATCTTCATATAATGCAAGTATTTTAGCTGCATCACAGCCTTCTTCGGTATCAGGTTCTGCAGAATCAGCATTTGACACTAATACATAGTCGCCTACTTCAGCAATTATTTCTTTGAATTGAAATTTTCTGCAAATAGACAAAATTATAATTATGCTCAGTTTAAATTTATTTATCTACGTTTATATGTACATATCTAGCTGTCCCTCACTAGAAACACTTGTATGTTCAGATCAGACCATTATACTAGTTTTCTTAACGTTAAAGTAGGCATCTTTTGAATACCATACATAATAAAACATTTATACTGCTTACTTGTAGTAATGAAATGTGGTTGAGAAATTATTTTGGTTGGATATTTCTTCACTTAACCAAGTTACGGACTTGGTAGTATCTCGTCCTTTAGGCATAGTGCTTCTGTATTTGTCGTCACAATAAACTATACTTATTATGATCGGCTGGATAAGTCTAACTAAGTCTGAAAATTATTAGTTTATCTGATGAGAGATCAGCGAATATTGTTAATTGTTTTCTTTCTTTTTTCCTTTCTTGGCCTGCACATTGTTAATTGTTATAAATATTTTGAATTTTCATTTTGACTTTTTGTCAATTTTCGCGCCTAAAAACATAATTTGCATCACAGACCATACCACAGCTGTTATTGTCTTATGATGTTTGACAACTGACAAAACTAAACAAAACGACCATTCTATAAATTCTGTTTATAGTGGTTTTTTTTATTATTATTGTTTTTCATGATTCTTTCAGTTTTCTACCCAATGTTTATATTAGTAATATATAAGTATAACTTCTTTTTATGCCGATTTTAATTACTTTTAATAAATGATTTCAGTCAATGGTATGTCATTGTCATATTACTCGAAGTTGGAACGTCAGAAGCACGTTGTAAGTTCGTGTCAAATACTTATGGTTGAAGATTAGATTCATTAAAAATAAAAATATTACCTAAAATTCACATTGCAGGACATTACGTCGAAAATAAAAGAAAACCATGAAATATAAAATAAAAAAACCTTCAAAACAGACACTATCCGATAAAATCGCAGATTCCTTAACTTTAAAACCACGAGCGGATATTGAAGATGATCACATATTCGGATCGAAACCTAATACGGTTTCACGTGTTGATTATAGTTCTTCAGACGAAGATGACGCTACTATTAGTGACTTTAGGAAGCAAAACATTAACTTACTTAGCGATATAAGTAAAAAATATGAAGGTGAAGTGGTTTCAAAGAAGGATAGTGAAGAAGAAGCGGAAGACTCTTTGGAAGATAGTGAAAACGACATCCATGGAAGTAATGAGCACAGTAAACTGCCGTCAGACGAAGGAGATGAAAGTGATGATTACAGCATAACAAAGTTTCAAAAACAACTGCAAAGTGATTCTGATGCAGAACCATCTAATAGTGGGACTGATGACGGTTCTGATAATGAAGATGACGGAGGAGAAGGATATGATATAAGTCAACTTGAAGAGCCCATAAAAGAAAATTTTGAGCACATTAAAAAACAGGATGTTTCAGAGGAAGCAAAGAAAGGCATATGTGTAAGGAACCAATTATTGTTATGGGAAGGACTTTTGGAAATGAGGATACATTTACAAAGATGCATAAACACTGCTAATATGATGCCAATGAATGATATATATGAAAAGATGAAGAATAAAAATGACTTTGTTGAGGAGAGCAATGTAACAATTAGAAACATTTCAACTCTCTTAGAAAAGTAAGTTATGAATATCTTTTTTAGTTGGTTAGGCAATAATCCTTTACTATTCATGAATAATTTATTAAATATGTATATTTATATACATATTTAATTATTACATTGTTCTTTATCTAATATTTTTTTTATACTTTACAGTTAAAACATAAACATAATTCTTAAAACTTTAACCCCTTTTTGATCTTTTCAGATTTATAACACTTCAGAATTTAATGCTAAGCAAATTTCCTGAAACAAAAGCTTTATCTGCTAATGCAAAGCAGGTCACTAATGGAAAACAAAAGAATGAAGAGAGTGATGAAGAAATTCCAAGTGATACAGATAATGAAGAAATTCCGTCTGACACAGAATCAGAAAAATCTATTGGTAATAATAAAATAAATGAAACAACAATGAAAAAGGTACCTAAAAAACGTAAACTTGAGGACTTTGAAAAGGAGATTGTAACTGCTCATAAGAAATTCAAGCAATTTAGAGATTCCACCATACAAAAATGGAATGAAAAGACTAGAATTGCCACAGCGGCAAATATCAAAACTGCACCAACAAATACTATCCTTCAACAGATATCTTTCATTCTCTCTGATCGAGAAAAACTTATTAAGAGAACCCAGCTTAAGCGATCTGAATATGAAATCATTGGCTATAAGAAGGAAGAATCCAAAGAAGTCTCTGAAATAAACCCCACAACTAAAAATAGAAAAGATGATGATGAATACATTACAGAAATATTTGATGACAGTGATTTCTACCATCAACTTTTAAGAGAATTGATTGAATGTAAATCAGCTGATATTACAGATCCTGTACAGTTAAGTCGTCAGTGGATATCATTGCAGCAAATGAGAAGTAAAATGAAAAGAAAGGTGGACACAAAAGCTACTAAGGGGAGAAAGATCAAATATGTTGTACATAACCCATTGGTCAGTTATATGGCATCGGAGAAAGGGACAAAGTGGAATGATGAAAGTACTAACGAATTATATAGTTCACTATTTGGTAAATTGTTTGAACATAACAATGTTGGGCTAAATGTTGATTTAGATAATAATAAATGAGATTGACTTTATTATTCTTATTTAACTATTTTTTGTTTGTTTCTTTTATTACCTATGAAGCAATTACCTTTTTTTTCTATACATACTTATAAGAAGTTAAAATTCTATTAATGTTAAGTTTTTGCTATATATTCTAACTAGAGGATCACGATTTAAAACAAACTCATTAATAGGCAAAGTATTTTTAACTTACTATTGAATCAAGAATAGATTATTACTTAGCTTTTGCTGTATTATTATTCTTATATATACCTGAAATCCTCTTAAATGGCTGGACTGATTTTAATGATTTTTTTGTATGCGTTTGGGTGGTGTCTGGATGGTTTAGATTCACAAATCAGCCCGGCAGATGGCGCTGTAATGAGCATTTCGGTATCTGGGTTATTTATCTTTACTGCAATAATTATTAAACAGCTGGTTTTTCAGGACCGAGTAACCAAACGATCTGGGTTCGATTCCCAGTCTGAGCCGTCTGAATTATTTTTCGTTTGCCGAAAAAGATTTCCATGCAGGACAACGTCAGTTGAATATTGAATTGAAAATATGGAAATTATAGTCCAATCATTGTAACCAACACTGCACAAACCCAATGAAATCTAAAAACAAATAACGATCTAGGAAAAAACTATGTAATGATATCTTTTGATTATGGATGTAGTAAAACATTAATTTTATGACTTCCGATAACATCTTTCGTCATTATTGCGTTAGTTTTATTAATAATGTGTTATAAACAGGGAGTATTGACGTGACGTGATGGATGCATTTTGGATCCCCTTATTTTCCCGACAATTTTTTTTAACATTAGTAGATACTATCTACCTACCAATATGATAACCACTAAGAAGTAATCAATGAAACAGCCGCAGAAATAGGTCGGGGACAATACAAAAGATGAAAACATTAATAGCGATCTTTCAACGTAAAACCTGCTTATACTAAAACAATTTTTGCTATTATATGGTCATAGGCGTTTAGTATTAAAAAAACGTATCCTTCTAAGAAGGTTTGAACATTAGCACACTTTGTCCACAATATCTTCTGGTGATGGACGATCGATAACATAGTTAAAATAATTTTATAGAAAACTGAAGAAGTGTTTATTATTTATAGAATTCAGCTGCTTTGTATGTTAGTTATTTCGACTATGTACTTGCGTGTTGTTCCCACGAGAATGTAAGTGCGTGCTCCTATTTCACCATGCCTCCTGCTGATAGAGGTCAAATCTTTGTTTTTAATATAATTTATTATTATTTATTACTTAAGATGTCATGGTGTAAGAATTGCAGCGCCTTACAAAAGTTGTGTATAATAAAAAACTTGGCGATTAAAAAGAGTGGTGGAGAGTTTATTGCCAGTTCTTCTCTCCCGTTCTACGCCCTTGATTTCAGAACTGGCATTAAATGTAAAATTAGAAGCATTTAATGTATAATATGTCCTTTTTATAAGTGTAGGTACATTGTGTTACCTATATGAAAAATGATTTGACTTTTGACTTTTGTCGCTTTTTCCTAACGGCACTTGTACAGTGCGACGTGATTCAATTAAGACAACAAATAGTTAAATAGATATCTATCTGTATAGTTAAATAAAATTTAACCTGTTGTTGTTGGGGACTCGCCCGCTTTATGCCCTTGAACTGGTAGGTAAATTTAGACCCTCATTTTCAAATATTGTTCTAATAAGTGTACCAATATGAACAAATACATTTTGACACGATTTGTCTTAATAGCGTTTAACCCTTTCTCTCTTTCGGTCTTTGATAATTTTGGGCACCGTAAATTACCAAAAATCTCTGATTTTCATTAGAAATTTTATCCTCTATCCTATACATCATAGGAATTCATTGATAGAGGTTTAGCTTTATTGTTATACGATTACGTTAGACGCTTTATCACTCTAAACTGGCGGGAAGCAGTTATTATATAATGATCATCATGCAAAGTCACCGTGGGACCATTAATTAATTATCTTTAAAGAAACCTGTTGACCTGAATCAATCTAGTCTAATCTAGAATTTTCTAAATATCTAAATAATGACTTCTTTTAAGGCGCATTTACTTTAGATATAGGATGATACTACCGTAATTCTTTATTTGTCAATAATAAGAAGCGCGTAAATAGTACTAAGTGAATAGTTTTAATGCGTTATGATAACATCTTTCAGATCGGGCAAGTAGCAGCATACTAAGCGTGTAAATAGAGAAAGCTGAAAATATCGTGCATAGTTATTAATTTACTCACGTCGTTATAGAAATGTGATTTATTTGTGGTGGTGGTGTACACCATGACGCCGTGCAAGTCACAAATTTATAAATAAATGTCTGAGTAAAACATTTGTTCATATTTGTTCGATATGTCATTGAATCTAGTCCTAGTCCTTACCCCGGAATTTTGAAAATTGGTTTAAGTAATGACTTTATATGGCGGCACCAGCAGCAAAAGTACAGGAGTTAAAAAAATGAGAATTAATGGAAATTAAACGCAACGATGAATTTGAAAAGCAGTGAAAAAGTAAATAACAATCATAAAAAAAATCGGAACACTATTAACTAAATACAGATTGAGAGTTTAAGAAAAACTACATTTTAAGATGACGAATTCTCATGCAAAATAGTCACTGATAACCTTTCAACTCACACTCAACATTTTTTGTTGATAAGTACATAATTGGAAGATGATACCCTTGATTCTTTTAACTAAGTTTTTTGTTGTTTTGAACAAATTCTTATACAAAATAACATTACATGACCAATGATTTCAACTCACAATGACAATCTAGAGACGAGAAACACAACATGTATATAATAATATTGAAAGAATATATTCTTTCTTATATATTTTTAAACATGTAAACACCTCGATAGCTCATAGTTTACTTTTAAGCACAAAAACGACAACAATTTCTTTTTCCAGGAATAAAACCCCTCTTAAAATAAGGCCTCCGACTAAAATGCATTGAATAAATCAAGCCAAGTCTATTGAACCAGAAAACGCTTTAAATTTTATACATAATTATAATAAAATAAAATATAACTTGACAAACTTGATAAGTTTTATAATGACACTGAGTCTACTGAGGCGAACTATCTTTACGCTTATGCTCTGGGTGATTCACTCAAAGGTATATTTGTTTTTAATAAATAGAAAATATAATATTGACAAGACCTGACCGTACATTAATTGACGTAATATACTCATCGTATTAATTTGTTAACATTCACTTGTTAGCAAATTAAATAGATAATCTATTAACGCGAATATCACTTCATCATTTAATTCCCGGCAATTTCAATATCAAAAACACGGTTTAGGAGGTTTAAGGCAAACTTTTTCTATTTAGTTAGAACTTTAGGAATGCGTCCTAGATGATTGGATGGACCTCAATTATTAAAGTTTAGAGATGGAACGATTTTAAAAATAAATTAAATATTTTTGTCATGTTTTTGTTAAATAAAAACCACGCCGTAAGTCCATATTTCTATCTTAAAATTAACTATTATAGACCAGTCATTATAGACATTCGAAATCGAAAATTTGATAATAATTCCAAAAGTTTTCAAACTTCGGTCAAGTGAATGGTACATTGGGACGACAATAAATCTCATTTTGCAACCTTGTCCGCAGTCCGGAACATTGTTAAAATTGCAATTAAATTAATTTTTGCTGTATGGTCGTGAAAAAAATTCCAAAAGTTCTGCAAACTTGGGGAAGTTTTCGATATAATATTTCATATCACGTATAAAATTTGCAACCAACCTAAGTGTACGGAACATTTTTTGTTATTTATTTTATTTTCGATATATCTGTCAAATTTGCAGAACTTTTGGAACGTTTTCCTTCAGTTTAATAACAAAAAATGTTCCGTACACTTAAATTGGTTGCAAATTTGACACGTGATGTAAAATAATATATTTAAAAATTATTATTATTTATTTTATTTTTTTTATTTGCAAATTATCATTTATTGCATTTTTAACAATGTTCCGGACCGCAGAGCAGGTTGCAAAATTTTATAGTTTGTTTTAATACCACTCCCGACCTTTCATCAAAATTTGAAAACTTTTGGAATTATAATGAATTAATTGTCTTGACTGACTGGACTATTATTAAAGGGGGATCAATAATAATAATAAGCATTTATTCATCCACATATTATGGACATATATTATACAAAAATAGATATAAAAAAAATATATATATAATATATATATATACGAGTATATACTTCGATTTTTTCCCTTTGGAGTAGAGACTCTTGGGCCGTGGGGTTCAAGTGCACAGGCGCTTGTTAAATATTTAAGTTGGCACCTAGTAGATTGTACACTTGTACAGGTGACCCCAAAGCCGGCACTTTTCTGGCTCAAAGAATAAGTCTCGCAATACAGCGAGGAAATGCTGCCAGCGTTAAAGGTACACTGCCACAGGGACCAAACTTTTTAAATTTGTTTTGATTTTCATTTAAATTATTTTTAATTATGTATTTCTATTATAACTTTGTAGGTTAAGAAAATTGTAAATACTGTATACTTGATTGTAAATATACAATTTTACTACTCTAAGACGCGGCCTCTATCCGGGACATGGCCTCCTCCAACTATTACCACCCTATTTTATTTTTGGCCGTCGTCATCCAACTTTTCCATCGCTCTATTGGTCTGGCTCAGACCAAAAAAGGTTGTAGCGCCACTGATTTATTTATTTTTTACATTCACTATTCAGTTTGTGAATCAATAGGCGAGCGAAAAAAAATACAACAGATGGGGATATTTATTTTCCTTAGGTAAGATTTACAACCATGGAAAAAGTTGATTTTTAAATGGGTGACCTTTATGTGCAATAGTGTACAGTTGCAGACAGATCATTAAGTCGTGTTTACGAGACCACCAAGTGAAACAATTGATGACAATGGGGTGTCCTCAGGGATTGGATGTCGTGAGCCAAGAACGAAAGGCGATTAAGTGCATCCCATAATAAATAATCATAATTAAAACCACTAGGAAGAGTTTTCGTATCTATTGCTATTCAAGATTCGGTTCTCTTTAAATTTTTATCGTTCAACGTTTAACAAATAAATGCATTTACGACGCAATTAAATCACGTTTTGTTATATCTTACCACTGTTTAATCGTAATACATTAAGGAGAATTTGTCATATACAATAACAAACATGTTATTAAAAATTATCTACCGCGATAGATTAAGACTTGCGCCCTTTAACCCAAGATAAGATCTGGGCGGGCGGGCGGCTTGCTACCAGTAGCAATCCAGTGCTGAGCCCACGCGCGTGTCACACAATCGCCTCTTACGAAGTGACAGTGACGATTCCGAACATTCTAACATTTCGAAGAGTTAAGTGCAGTGAAACTTAAGTGAAGTATTGTTATCGGGATGTTGAAACTTTTTGGTGAGTTGACAAGCTTTTCAGTGAATGTTTTTTTTATAATATCTCGCTGTACAATATCAATTTTAAAAGTTATAGAATATTGTTATACAAACAAACAAAACAAACTTATAATTTTTGTAACTTAAGCTTGTTAATGAAGTTTTTATGCATTTTAAAAATTAAGAATTGGTTTAGAAATCAGACTACTTTTTTATATTAATTATACCAATAATTCTAATATTATTACAATACGTATTATTATACTTGTTTGCTTACATTCTATTACATAAAAACACAAAATCTGTTACCTATGACCTCTATAATACATATTTCTCAGAAATTATATTTAATATCCGCAAAAACAGTCGTTTATTAAAAAGTAATCACCGGTAATGATGCGTAGTTACATACTATGAAGCTGATATTAATAAATGCGTTGATGTACTAACTTCAAACACATGCAAATTGATATAATGACGATATGAAAACATGAAAGGTACCGCGTGCACTGAATTGCAATGAAATATACTGCTAAAGAAATAAATGTAGCTCGATAGTGTTGGTTTGTGTGTTTTCTACGTCATGTACACATACTTATAACATAGAAATTATCTATAATTTCTGTCATTTAATCTCTCAACGTCAGTTTTCATATATCAAGGTTTTCTACAATAATTTTATATAGATACAAAAATCCAGGGATGCTACAACTCCGGTGTCCATCTTTTGTTTCGTGTTTGCGAATGCATGACGATTGTGCGTAGTAAGGGACTAGACTAATCGTTTCTAGGACCTGAATTAGAACCCTTTGTCGGATGTCTCCATTGCAGCTTCGAACGAAGTAAATGAAGGCACATACAACATATCTATGACAGAAAAAAATGTGTTTTACTTTCCTCGCTATGGTACCAGTATTCTTCTTTGTACCTCTGTTTTGTTTATTATTTATTAATTTATTTGTCTGGTAATTATTGCGACGTTTTTATAAAGTAAAAAAAGAACTTTAAGTCATAGCCTATTAATAACTGCTAACTAGATAATAAATTGAAAACCCTAACCCTAACCCTAACAGCTATCTAGATAATAAAATGAAAATTCTTTTATTTTTTGCAAAATCAAAGTAAACTTAATCCTATTATATCATATCGATATCAATGCTAAAAAGCTGGAAAGCTTGTTTGACCGCGTTAATCTTAAGGATTTTTACGAATTGAAATTATTTTCTGAGTATAACAACGTTAAGATTTACACGTTACATAAAGGTTAAATTCCATTGTCTTTAAAGAAACAAATGTGTTTTGTGATTCCAAGAGTGAGATGTTTACTATTTGCGCGGTAGTCTAATGGAATAACAACAGATTAAGCTAGCTCATCTCTGGCCAGAGAGATGGTTACGACTAGTTTATAACTCCGTCTATTTTGTGAGTAATCAGCTACTTTTAGGAAGTATTGATCTAATGGCGCATCCACACATGCCGCCGGCTTATGCCGCCGGGTTTGCCGCCGGCTTACAGACCGCCTTGCATTTACGCTTGCTTGCGTGCCGCAGGTAAAAAATGCATGCCCGGCGGCATGCCCGGCGGCACGGCCGGCGGCCAGGCCGCCGGGCATGTGTGGATCCGCCATAAGGTGGCTCTTTAATTACAAAGTCCTCGTGTTTTGTAACTTGTTTATGACAAAAAGGTTGGGTTTAAATGTTAGTAATCAAATCTGCTAATGAACAATGTTTAAAACGTGATGTTTTGGTCTAAATAAGAGGATTTCGCCGTACAACCATTTTAAAATTCAGTTGTCCCTTACATTAAGAAGTTTGTAAAAGGATTGAAGTTGACGTATTTGAATTAGATTTCATCACTTTTAGGTATTTTAATCTTTAAGTTGTTATATCGAAAACATAAACAATTACTATACTATATATATAAACATTAAATTTTTATATTATTAAGCAACAAAGTGTGAATAAAATAATAAAAAACTTTAGAGGTGGCAAGGGACACCCGGATGGAACGAAATTCCTTTCGATTAATTTATATGTTAATTGGTATCATAACAGTATGATAGATTTGCTCGACACCAATCTTACGACGAAAACAAAAGCCAACATCACGAGGTGTTCCCAGGCGGTCACCCATCCAAGTACTGACCTCGCCCGACGTTGCTTAACTTCGGTGATCGGACGAGAACCGGTGTATTACAATAGCAAATAGCAAAAAAGTGTCGTGACAACTTTTCGTAAGAATTTTTTCCGTCTAGCCCCCTTTCACAACGCGCGATAAGGAACTTCGTTGCAAAATAAATGTTGCTTTGTGATTTATAAATATCGTTAAATAAAGAACTATGATGATGTATGAAATCTACATATTGTTTACAAAAAGGTTATTGAAAATATAATATAATGAACTTTTTTATGTCTTTACGAAAACTTGGTAAAACATTTTGCGTGAGTCAGGTCAAATTTTGTTCAGCTTTAGACCGGATATGAATACATTTTTCAAGCATATCAGAGCACGTGAATGTTGATTTTGATACCCAATATGTTTGGCTCTGACATGTCGCCATGTGATCAGTTCCCCTTTTCATTATAACTTTAATGTCTTGCTATATTTATTATTACACCAATAATTCTTAAAGGGTGATTTGAATATATATCTATGAATAGATTGTGTCAGATGATTGCATCCTTGTAATGTAATAGTATTTTTCTTGCGATTAAAAAGGTTGGTTCTTATCGGTTCCAAGCTCTGGTGGTGACTTATGGTGACTGGTCGAACTTGAATTCGTGTACGTGGTGATGTTAGTTATCGTTCCCACGAGAATGTGAGTGCGTGCTCCTATTTCACCATACCTACTGCTGATAAAGGAAAAATCTTTGTTTTTGATTTTTTATTATTAATTAACTATAAATTACTTAAGATGTCATGTAATTTCTTATATAATCTGATAAAAGCCATGAGGCTGATTACAGATGGATTGAAAAATTAAAAAAAAAACAAAGATGTCATGTGGAACATGGTGTAATGGTTGCAGCTCCTTACAAACATTGTGTAAAACAAAAAACTTGGCGATTAAAAAGAGTGGCGGAGAGTTCATAGCCCGTTCTTCTCGTCCGTTCTACGCTCTTGATTTAAGAACTGGCAGAAAATGTGAAATTAGAAGCATTTAGCATTTAATATGTATTTCTTTATTGACGTTCAGAAGTGTACATTGTGTTACCTAAATTAATAAATAATAATATAGGTACTAGTGATATTAATTCTGTGGATCCTAGGTTCGAGTGATTTAAAATTTTAGAGGAACGAAGATGGCACTTCTAATTCACTTCTAGTTGTTATCTGCACTGGCTGGAACTTGCTTGATTCAGTGTCAAGTATAGTTTAATTTTAGGATTAACTTTATTTTAGGATTAACTTTATTTGATAACATATTACATAAATATCATAAACTTGACTTCTTTCGTCATTGTAGTTTTATTTTTAGAACCACTTATTGCTTTTCATACCTAATAACAGTTATTGTCTAGTGTTCTATGCCCCTCTTATTAAATATCGGGTGAAGCACTATTATATATATTATATTCTAAGCATATTTTAATATATTTTCCTTTATTTCATATTTATCATTGGTTATATTTATGGTTCGAGATGTGATCAGTGTATTTTAGAATTACAATTTTACAAGAACATAATAAAACAGAAAGAGCGACTTTTCGCGTGCTTTCTACTGTCTACTCTCAGTTGAGATCTCATAATTTCGACACATAGTTGTACGATATGTATGATAACGAATAAATCTTTCACGTTGATGGAGCCATATTTCAAGTGATAGTGATGTAGTATGTTACGAAATTATATTAATGAAATTCACTAATTTCGTGAAGTTTTAACGTGTTTTACAATAGTATAAATTTTCCATAAATTACATAGTAATAATACCATTCAGTTGTATTCGTAAACAATTATTTTAACAGCATATCATAGAACTTTAGAAGTTTTTTTTCTAACTTTCTAAGTACTTGGTGGATATTGGAGACTAATTTTCCTGAACCGCCCACGATTCAATATGTGGATTTAAAAATAGATGCTATTTTGATAGCACTGCGTAGATTATGAAATTGGAAATCATCGAAGCGTAGCCTTTGTTTTCTTCATATATGTAATACACTGTGTAAGAAATAAATATATGACTGAAGGAAATTGTCACGTAACGTGACGTAGTCATGTAATTTTTTAATCTCATCCTATTGATGAAATCTATTGCATGTTTATTATAAAATTATTTTATTTTTAATGTACGTGGATTTCTTTAGAATACTTATTTTTTTATAAACTCGCTTATTATTTATATGTATATATTACTATTAATGATCACCTATTTAAATTTAATAGAATTTCCACATGTGTGGTGTTATTATAGTATTGTTACGAGCTAGGGGATTAAACAGAAACTCCGTAAATCTCTTCAAAGGTTTGTTTTAAAGTAATTAACAAGGAATCTAATAATACATAATTATGCAGAGAAACATATAGTAAATGCACAAAACACTGTCACTAACCACATTAATTATGCACACTTAACACTTTCACAGTACTTGATCACTCGTCTTCACTATTCGCACTTTTATCTCTTCAATGTTAATCTGTCGGAATTACACTCAAAACTGAATCATCTAGTTGCGTTTCGACGATTATATTTCTGTTTACATGTCGTTGGAAATAATTAAGAACGATATTCCAGAACATTCATCTTCCCTTTCTTTCTCATATTGTCGTTTCGTCATTTCGTCCTTACCTCACACCTAGAAAGTTTACTCTAGAATGTTCATTACCCTTCATTAAAGGTGTAAACCCTGAAAACGAAAATGGGTTTCCTGAAAACTGTTCCATGTAACTACACTTGCTCAGCAACAGAAAGAGGTCAAAACAAAAATGTTTCAGCCTGAATCCAATCCTGAAAACGAAGGTAATTATGTAAATTTAAATGTTCTATTATGTGTTAGAAACTCTATTGAAACGGTCGTAAATGACATTTCTGCTTGCTGAAGGAAAATAAAGAACATTTAATTCAGTTTTAGTTGTCTTCGTAACAGTATTTTTAAAATAAAACCTTTCAACGTTCCATTGTACATTTTGAGTTCGCAACTAACTTTTTAATTAAAATTCGCTGCTTTATTTTCTAATTACTACAATTTAAGTATGTTTCATTAAAAGCTTTAAAAGTACAAAGACTCACAAATAAACAATTACACTGCTTTTAATAATACAATACAAAATCGTACCGTACCGTTACTGTATATAACCAGACAACAGTTTTGAAGGGAACTTTGAGAGAGCGAAATATATGATTCTAAATATAATTGGTTCGTTTTTTATATGGATTAAAAATGCTGGTTTTTTTCCCATATAAATCATTTACTCATTATTATGCCGTTTACAGCGATTGCCCTATAATCGAATAGTCTGGATTTTCGGGATTTTCACTGTCAAATGCGATTTGTCAGGCTTAGTAATACAATATGTATACAGTTGCATTACAATATAAAAATTTAATTTAATTAAATATAAAGGAGGGCAACTAGCAACCTCATCGCTTTCGAGCGATCTCCTCCAGGCAACCACTGTGAGAAAAGAAAAAAATGTAATCAATTAGATAAGGTAGACAAGAAGTGCAAAAATACATATTACATATAGTTATAAAATAAAAACTAAACAGGAACAAAAACCAAACTAAACTAATAAAGGATACATGAAAAATAAAAAGTAAAAAGTGCACATGAATCACGATAATTTAATTTAAGATCAGTCTCACGTCAGTTAGTAGTTAGTACATTATTGTAGGCGAACGTACACGAGTCGCACTTATAGTTAAATAGTAGTATATATTTTATTTCTGTAATAAAATATTTAATGTATTTTCCACAAGTAACTCAACAGGCATATTATTCTTAAAATAGTTAAAGAAAGAAGTATATAGAATCTATATATTGTAGAATTTGTAAGTATCGTGTACATACGATGTAATCTTCTTTGGCTTTCTGATTACAACGAAACTGGTCTCTTATTTGTATGACGTTCGTCGTTTTCTGGCCTTTGTGTGTAAAACTTACATTTAAATTCCAGCGGTTTTAATTGAAGAATCCAATTACGCGCATAATATGGGTACCGAATTTACTTTGTTAACATTTTTCATTATTACAGTATCGGATTACAACCGTTGGAGATAAATTATAGCTATACTTATGTTTTAATGACCGTTATTTTATCGATCAATAGAAGAAATTTTAGTGGACGAAAATATTTGCAAATTTCTTTGTATGTTTTACTGATTATATTTTAAGCAGAAAACAGTAAATTGTATTATACAAAATTAAAACTTTTTAATCTACGATCACTTTAGGTCTTGGCCTCAGATTTCTGAATCTGTTTTATGTTTTTTTTTTAAATCTAATAGGCAAGTAGGTGATCAGCCTTCAGTGCCTGACACACGCCGTCGACTTTTTAGGTCTAAGACATGTCGGTTTCCTCACGATTTCCTTCACCGTTCGAGTAAATGTTAAATGCGCACATAGAAAGAGAGTCCATTGGTGCACAGCCGGGGATCAAACCTACGACCTCTTCGAGAGTCGCACGCTGAAGCCACTAGGCCAACATTGCTCTTGTGTTAACTTAACCATATAATATGATTGTTGGAGGCTAGCTGGATTATTTCTTAAATAGTTAGAAATAAATATAGTCTATGGTAGGGGAACGAGGGGCTAGTTGTAACAATTTTAACAAATAATTGAATATCATGAAGTGTATTGGCTAAATTATTACCAAATAAACTTTGATCGATACTCTAACTATTAATCTATGAAGTCGAATTGAAATATTAACAAATCGACAGGTAATCTCACAATTATGATTTTTTTGAAAAAAGGGAAGTGTTACAACTTACCCCGTGGTTGGGGCTAGTTGTAACATCTGTTGGGGCAAGTAGTAACAACAAAAAAAACAACAATATGACACCTTCAATCTTTATTTTTCGCAGATTTTTTAACTTTTCCTTTCCCCTTTCGCTATTCTTTATCATCTTTATTTGCTTTTTCTTCATCTTTTCTTCATATTCCACTCTCAAAGCTTCTTTTTCAGGTGTATCTGTCAGAATAGGAGACTTCCTTTTGTGTCTGCAAATTATATTTGTTTTTCGTGGTGGCGCCTTTGGTAATGGTCTAATCTTTCATTGGGAAAATTGATTTTGACCAGAGCAACTTGGAGTTGGTTTGTTCGCAGTTTCAATGTGGCGTATATTTCTGTTGTGGTGATATCCACTTCAGCAGCTGAATCTAATAAATAGTTGTGGATGTTCAAGATTCAACGATAAATTCTCACTTTCATTTAGAACATTTTCTGATTGTTCTGTAGGATCTGGACGATCAGTAACATAAGAGGCCGCAAAGTCACTATCTTGGAAAATATAAACATTCAAAGACCAAATACCAGAAGCTTTAAATCCACTGATGATATTTGCAAGGTTCAAGGAAAGTGATAATTACTCCTTCACTCCACTTCGGATGTCATAAATTGCCATCGTTTTTCCTGGATTATTATACATCCATGCAGTCTGTGCTCTGTTCACGTGGTTTTTAAAAGGGTCGTAGACTCCTACAACCATAGGTTACAAATTGTGGGAGCAATGGGGGGAAACGATAACATGATAACATTGTTTTCTTTGGCTTTTTCGATAACTACAATATTCATACGTGAGCCATGATTATCGAGCACTAACAGAACTGGCTCTTTCTTGGTAGGTTTCGCGTGTTTGATAAAATGATCAATAAAAATCAAGAATTATTTTTAGTCATCCACCCTGAAGAATTGCCAGCTCCAATGCAATCTTGAGGTCCACCGCGAATGAACATTTCTGAGTATTTAAGCCGGGGAAAAATAAACATCGGTCGTCAGTAACTTACAGCAATATCCCCCAGATTGCTGTAAGTTACTGACGAACAAATTGTAACATGTTACAACAAGCCCCGAGGTTTTGTTACAACTAGCCCCTAGATATAGTTCTTAATATTTATCACGATAACTATTAAATCAACTTAGTAATCTCGAAAACTGTTACACATCATCATAAATAGTTATATTGTAGCATAAAATAAAATATATAAAACTTCAAAGCTACGAAAATAGTACAACTAACCAAAAGTTTACGTAAGTAAAATTATAGGTTACCTGTCAACAATAAAGCGTTTGCACACACCCACTCACTACGCCGTCTGGTAGGACCCTGGCTGTGGTAAAGTGGCGTGGCACGTTATAAGTTTAAGATTAGGTAAAAATAAAACGTGAATAAAATTCAAATTCCTATTGAAAAAGGTCTGTTACTATTTACCCCTGTTACAACAAGCCCCGCGCTCCCCTACTCATGTATATTGTGGCATTATAATAAAAGTTTTTGAGTTCTGCCTCTTTGGTTTATCAGTGTTGATATGTATTAACAAAATAATAGAGATCATGTAATTAATAAAGAATTTTTGTATATATAATTCCTAACATTACAAATCTACAGAGTAATAAACCATTTTAAACAAACCAGCAACTGTAAATATTACAAGAATCATAATAAGCGTAATTAATACAGTGTAAATAACGCCTATTATGCTGTCACTGCAGTCTGCGTTTGCTACAGAAATGTGATACTATATATATAATGTCATATTCATAACGTGAATCGTAACTTCACGTTTCAGTAATTGGCTTTTAGTAATAACACAGGGCACGTCTCCAGATGAAAGGGCAGTTGATTTAATTTGTACGGACTGTCAATGTCCCACATCCCGCAATGGTACCCAAACCTCAATTAAGTCCTGGAACCATTTCCTTTTAGGCATAGGCTTGCTCGATTTCTGTCTTATTTGACTTTATTGCAATATATGTTGCGAGTGAGGTTTAATGTTATAATCATTGAACACGATTATAACATTAGATTTGGCTTCGTCGCGCTAAAGTGTCGCGTCAAATTATTTCTAATTCAGCATGTCCGAAACGCAAATACCTATGTTATAACCAATAATTATGCGGAACATGTACTGTTAAACAATATCAAGTCAAAAATTATTCATGTTATAGGTAACAAGATGTTTATACACTTATGAACGTCAAAAAATAAATATACATTAAATGCTTCTAATTTTACATTTTCGGCTAGTTCTCAATTCAAGGGCATAGAACTGAAGAGAAGAACTGGCAATAAATTCTCCGCCTCTCTTTTTAATCGCCAAGTTTTTGTTTTACATATTTTCTAACTGCAATAACTTATTGTATATATATTTGAGATACGACCTCCAACTGTTCAAAGTAAGAGTGTACTCCTCCATCAAAGGCGGGCCCCTCCTACCCACTAAAAATTGGTGTCCATGACTGCCCTTTTCCCTTTTTTTGCCCTGAGCGTCCCGTGTGCTCGTTTGCACCCTATTCTATAAAAAAAGTGTTGCTTATTTTAACTTATGTACACGCGTTAGAAGTTATACTTCTATGGCGTAACAATAAAAACCTTTTCAAAAATTTTATTATCCGTTTGTAGAAAAAACGACACTAACAATAAAAAAAAGCTCGTAATACATTAAAAGTTTTATTATAACGCATCATATAGTTTATTAAAGTTTATTTTAAATATCACAAAAAAATTAAAGAAATGGACATTTTTTGTTTTGAAATGTTGATGCTCTGCTAACTTCAGGGTGGCGGTTTTTTGTGACGTGTGCGTGCGAATCGTATAAATTTACTCTAATAATTTTTCCCTTACGCGCGAAAAGAAGTTTTACTTCAAAAGTGTTTTGTAATTGTCCATACGTTTGAAACTTAAAACAAAATGGAAACGGAAGATAGTAAATAAAAATAAATTATTAATCGATTTTTATTTTGATAGCATTTTGTAGAGATTAGATAGAGTAATCACAGAAAAAATAACTTGGAAGTAAATCCAATCTACCGTTATGATTCGACAGGTTCAATTGACAACGGTTGACATGAGCGGAAAATCTTGTAAAATCATGTAAATCTAATGAAAGATTACATCTAAGGTCTATTGCGTGTTACTTAAAATTATAAACAAAACGTTCTTTTTATTTCTTCTATTTTTCTTGGCTATTCTTTTTTATAAATATAATCAGAGAGAATTAAACTAAAGTAGACTGTTAACGAATCATTTCGTTTAATATAAAAATTAGAATATTTTCGTTGATAAGTATTAAAAATATTTCATATTTTAATACTATTCCCAAAAGAGGTCATTACTCTTAGAATATAATTGGACACCAAGTATAACTTTGCTATATTTTGGCAAAAGGAAATTTCTTATATATGTTTAAGTTTTAGATAATATTTTATTTGGAATGATTATTTATATATTTACAACACACCAGTATACAGGTATTTACAATTCTCTTAAGCTTCATAGTAATAATACTAATTATAATGAATAAATATAAAAATAAAACACATTTAAAGAGTTTGGTTCCATTGATAATATACATTATACGTATACCTTTAACGATAGCATAAAATTAATTGGAATTATATGAATAGCAATATGTGTAGTTAAAACTTAAACTATTTAAAACATTAATAAAAAATAGTTTTTACCCATACCCTTTGGAGTAGAGACTCTTAGGCCGTGAGGTTCAAATGCACAGGCGCTAATTAAAGGTTTAAATTGGCGCCCGTTAGATAGTACCGGTGACCCCAGAGCTGATGCTATCCTAGCTCAAGAAATAAGTATCGCAATACAGCGAGGAAATGCCAGCTTATTAATATTAAATTATTATTATTATTACTATGTAGGTTATGAAAATTGTAAATACTGTACCGATATTTGATTGTTATGTTTAGTTTTTAATAAACGATTGTGAATAAACATAGTTAAATGTAAAAATATAGTTTTATAAAAAGATTTTCGACTCAGTCATCTTGATTAATAAGTAAAAGCAACCTTGTCTATATCCCTGCACTATACCTACTTAGTATTAATTTTAGAAACTTCGTAATTAGAATTTAAATGACACATTCTAAAAAGCATATATTCTCAAGAATCCAGTTCTTGAGGTCTTGAATTAACCGAATAGTTTAAGCTCTGTGTCCGATTAATATATTATCTGTAATATGTAAGGTACTGTATATATACGAATTTATAATGGATACATAATATATATAAGAAGGATTCATCTTTGTACATATGTCTACATTAATCCTGCTCATGCAATATATTCTGTATTGTGTCCTCAACCCCGCCCGAGGCAAGGTAAGCCGTGAGCTTTTGGCTTTTCACTGGATAAAAGAAGTTTTCTATGTACACGAAAAAAGTAATCCTTTCTTGTACTGTATCATATACACCTACTTGATAAAGGGTATTTTAATCTATATATAACAATGCTACCTTAAATACTTATTGTATTGGAATATCAATACTTGGAAAATGATAGGTTCTATAGGCAAACTTAGCAGTGTTGCACTTTCTATCGCATTTTTTGGCAAGTCACAAGTCTGAACTTACATAAATTTGCTACGATAAGTCAAACACATACTTTCACAGCGTTATGTCATACGGTATTTTACTGTGGGGTGCTGCTGCAGAGGTTCAATCCATATTTGTGCTGTAAAAGCGGGCTGTTCGAGGTATTTGTTGTGTTTCTCCGAGGGACGGTACGGAATAAGTTTAAGGATTTAAATATTACGACACTATCTGGTCAATATATTCTTGAAGCCTTGCTGTATGTAAAAAAAATATAAACGATTTTAAAACAAATGGTTATTTTCACCAGTATAATACGCAAAACATAACTAATTTGAGTGTACGACCAACCAGGTTCCAGAAGATAAACCACTCATATGGAAATTGTATTCGCTTTTACAACAAACTCTCAAGCGAAATTAGAGAATTATCACTAAATAAATTCAAAACCCTCGTTAAACGTAAATTAATCAATAAAGCTTTTTATAAATTTTACGAATATTTAAATGATCCTAATCCTTGGGATTGATTTGCTCCAGTTCAAACAATTTGTATGACTCAAAACTTAGCGATTAAAAAGAGTGGCGGAGAGTTTCTTGCCCGCTCTACGCCCTTGACTTGCTAACAGGTAGTAAATGTAAATTTACAATAATTAACACGTTCGTTGCATTACGAGATTTATCAGATCTCTTGCAGGACTTTTGTAGTGCGTTGAACATAATCGTGTTTTTTCACTCCTTGCATGGAGGTAACTTGTAAAGTTCTTTAAGGATGAGCAGGACAAATATACATATTTGCTTCCTACTTAAAGCTGAATTCGAGGACTTATAAATTAGAGATGGATAAGGTCCCTAACGCACAGTACTGTAATTGTTTTAATTCCTTGCGTTAGGAGATATGTCGGTACTCGTGAAATCGTACGCCTCGTAGACGCAAGAGATGGAGGATGAGATTTTTAGTGTTGTCCTAGAATCGACATTCGGGAAGTCGCGGGCACGTTTTGGAAATAACACTCGTGTATATACCAGCGTGTTGATTATTTTTGATAAACAATGAGTGATTTTAAAAGAAAAAAGTGTAAAAAATCTATTTTATTGTGTGATGTGAGGTTTCTAACAAAAGTCAACGCCGGATTATACTGCTGCATTGTCCAGTAAAATATTCGTTTTGGAAAATGTTTAAATTTGCCCCCCATTGACTAATAATGACAGTGATTCTGATTATGAAATATTTAAGGATAAACCTTTTTCGTTGGAGCACACGCAGTTAATCAGCACTGACGATTCTAAAAAACTAAACGAATTGTTACCATTTGCGCGTAATGTGTAAGCAATCAATGTGCTTACCATGTTTAAATGAAAAACACTTTGCATAATTAATAAAACTTTTAGAATCGATAACTGAGATATTATTTTATTCCCATCACTACTTACTACACATATTGAACTATCTTCGGTTGCGGTACGAGATTCAATCGATACCAAATTTTTTTTTGGTATTTGTAGTTTATTCAAATGTCGTAACTGCGTGCGAACCTAGCAAAATATAAAGCAATTAAATCTTTCACCCACAAAAACTTCAAAATACCTATATGTCATTGTTTTTTTGGAAGATATAAATTATTTTCAAGAGTGTATTTTTAGGAGACTGATTAGGTGTCAAACGCACCAAAGGATAGGCTTGTTACGAGATCTTTTAGGTCTCCAAAGCACCAGCTGAAAGTTCTTTAAAAAAGATTGCGCAGTGAACGTGTTAATCTAACTTATTTTTTGACGTTCATAAGTGTACTTGTTTACCTATATGAATAAAGTTATTTTGAGTTTGAGTTTGAAAACTAGTAATATTACAAATAAACATTAAATAGGATAAATAAACCTTCAGACTGCTAGTTGGTACACTCTGGAGAATTTTGCCTTGTAACTATTATTTCAAAGAAATGCTTGAAACAATCTATTCAAAACGGTGTATCACTATTGTATTTCAATGTTTGTAGAGTTCTATAAACATGCTTTGAAAACCAGACTCTTGAAAGTAGATTATTTTAAAACGTAGGTATTCTGTGGGGGCGATGTGCTTACGATCTTAGGGTAAATGACTTTTAGGTCGCAATTTTGGAGAAAGTACTTATCATAGTTAGTGTAATATTTTGTTACTACCTGTTTATAATTATAACTGGTCTCGATAATCTGCAAAGCTTGGTAATGAAGTACTTAGTACTTGTGGTTATAATTGGGTTTTCGAAAAAAAATGCAACATATATTAGATTGTTATCTATAATTTTTTTAGAAGAATATAGATTTATTTTTACCAGTGTGCGTGGCTTCAGGGTGGGAGTCCTTCCTGAGGTCGTAGGTTCGTTTCCCGGCTGTGCACCAATGAACTTTCTGTCTATATGCGCATTTAACATTAGTTCGAACGGTGTAGGAAAACATCGTAAGGAAACCGGCTTGACATAGACCCAAAAAGTCGACGGCGTGTTTACGCACAGAAAGCTGATTACCTACTTGCCTATTAGATTGATAAATGATCATGATACAGAAATCTGAGGCCCACACCTAAAAAGGTTATAGCGCCACTAATTTACTTTATATAGCAAATTTAAGTTATAATTGACTCTTGTAAAATTAATTTTATGATGATAAGATCAAAACAAACGCGAAAAATGTTAACATAATCCTGCTTTACACCCAAGTCCATTAGCAACAACATCAAAAGATTAAAAAAGGTTATTATAATTTGTAAACCTAAATAATATTTGTTCGGGCTTATAAGCCGTGAAATAAACAAAACGATAACACATTAAATTGAAACTGGCCCTTGTAGGAACAACAAAAACAAATATCCCTCATCTGTGCACATATATGCGTTTGTTTCATGATCTTTCTTCTTCATAGACAGGATCGGTCTTCTTTTATTATTTTATTCTATTGTACGCAGTATTTTACGGAGTAAAAATCACCGGGGTAGTGTAAAATATATACGACATTATTGTTATTACATTTAAATTTGCAAATGAATCAGATTACATTAAGATTTATGTAGCGATTGCGTACTTAAATACTCTGACAAACCTACTTACAACTGTCTATAAATATATGATCATTTCGATTTATGTTTAATTAAGTTTTTAGATACTTGATACTTGAAAAGCTTCACTTCTTCGAATTGTAGTCCTCCTTTTCTTCCTGCTTCTTTAAAGTCTGTAGCATCTTACTGCGATGATATCATACCCCGAAACACGCTAGCAAGCATCCTTCCTCCAAAAATCGGAATAAAATGAAAATTACATAAACATATTGAAGATATAAGAAGCTAATAATTTCAGTCTTGTTAATAAGTGCGACAAAGATATCCAATATCCGTAAACTTAGGTAATTATAATGATATTTATCGGTCTCTCGAGATAAAATTACTCAGCGAATCAAAGTGCGCGGTGACCCGACGACCGACGTACGGTTATCAGCTTGTTTTGAGAAATTAATTAAACGTCCAATTGAACCGACCTTCTTTTGTAGATCAATTATGAGTAGCCGATATTATGTATGCTGTATATATTTCAAAACTTAAATCAATCGTATACCAACTTCTGCTTCAAAGCTGAGTCATATCGGTATACGTAGTATGAGAAATAGACTCTCTATAAATTGCATTTTATTTCAGATACTTTTACACTTAAACACATTTATATTTCTATCTCTCTATCTTTGGCAAAGGCCCCTCCAAATCCCGCCATTCCTGTCTGCACTGTGCCACTCTCTGCCATGTACCACCTGCTGGTTCCTGAATTTGGTCTATGCACCATCAAAATTGTCTTCCTCCTCTTCGTTTATTGTACCTTGGGCACCAGTTTAGTAGTTTCTTGCTCCACTTTTCAGTTCCTCTTACCATGTGCCCCGCCCATTTCCACTTTTTTATTTATTTTTATTGTAAAATCTGCTACCTTAGTTGTTCATCTTAATAATGTATTCTTTATTTTATCTATTCTTTTCTTTCCCACCATACATCGTTCCATCAATCTTTGATACACCTGTAGTTTTGAGATCTATGTACAGGTAGTATACAAGTTTTTAAAAGATTTCTTTTAATGACCATGCTCTTTTCCTTATTTTTCATGACTTCGGATCTAAAGACTTTCCTATAAATCTACCTTAAATAAATGTATCTTACTTTTATCTACACTAATATTATAAAGTGGAAAGATTTGATTGTGTGTTTGCATTGAATATGCTCCAAAACTACAGGACTGAATTGAGAAATTCTTTCACCCTTAAGGGCCTGATCGACGGACGAGTAAGACCGCGGTTTTATGGCTCGTCGGCAAAGCTCGCCGGTGTACCATTGCAAGTATTGCAAGGCCCTTTACGTTACCCTGATGAACATAGGCTATAGAATATTTTCAAAAAGTTCTTTCGTTTCGTTTCAAAGTTCAATATGTAAATGCGAAGGTGTAACCCAAGGTGTGAAAAGACCAATAAAAATTCCTAAATCTCGTATTTCTAAACTATTTTTATGTGGCTGATTGTGCGGATTTTTATAAGTAATTAATCTGAATGTACCAATTTCTTGTAAACAATAATACAGCTAGCTAGTTATAAAGGGTTTTAAATTCTTGCCACAGGATGACTATGTATTTTATTTTAGTTTATGTAAAGTACTTAAAGAACCCAATAATCTGGATTTCACTCCAATATCAACTTCAACCCTTTCCTCCCGGACAAAAGAAAATCGGGATAAGGACCCTCAGTAAATTCTATGAAGATTTTTCTTATATATTGTTGTCGCCCAATGAAATTCGTTTTAAAATAAATAATTTGTTTAAAAGTGGTAGAGCCTGATGTCTACCCCAAGATTACCCTACCCTAAAATTACTCATTTTGGCTGAGACATGGGTAATTACTATAATATAAATAAATATAATATAAATACATATAAATTATATAAATTTCAGTTGTTGGATAATCTGTTTCGGGCTGCTTGAAAATTGGGCCAATTCAACCCTTGTATATACTGTAATTTACTAAATAAGAATCTGGAATTTAATCGCTGAGCCCTTGCATAAACAAATAGGTTCAAAGTACTATCATTTGTTAAAGTTAGAAATTTGTTTTAAGTGCCCTTTCGAAGTGCGTCTCATATTTGAATGTAATTAAGTTAACCGTTAAAGTCACTCATTTGTGTAAAGAATAGTAAAATAATATTATCTATACAACCGAAGAACGATTATTTATCTAAAATAAGGTATTACTCACATACAATTATGAAACGGAAAAACCAAGGTGCGCTTCTAGAATCTCTGAAAATTCGCCAACTACCATCTTAATACCATCCAAATTACCATCAACAATCATAATATGTTGAATAAAATTTCAACACTAGTCTTAAGAGTTTGTGTTTTAGGATCGCCATAATAATGAACGTTTTAAGTTACATACACTTAAAAAACTGCTGGAAAAATCAAATGTGTCACGGATAATATTTAAGACTTATCAAGACTATATTTAAAAATATACAATGCTCTAGTTTTTTAACAGATATTTAAAATGAATTCAAAACGGCGTTAATTTCGCTATTTAAAGTGATTATGATTTCCCTGGGATTCTGATTTGGCCTCTTAATTATTAAAAATAGTACAGATTGTTATTTTTTACTAGTACCAATTAATTAATTTAATTAATTTAATTAATTCGCTTCGTTTGGTAACGAAGGGCCATTGTTAAAATTTCATTCGAGGTTATCCTTAACGTAAGATTTATCGAACTCGGCAATTTTGAGAAGGCTTTGTGCAATCAATCTTTACGGCCAACGAGTAGCTAATTTTCAATCCATCGGAGTGGATATTGGGAATTTAGAAAAAGATTCATTGTAGTATAAGTGTACAGTCTTGAAGGCTGAAGCGTACAAGCGTCTTTTAAAACAAAATACTTGGCCATTAAAAATAGTTTCTTGTCCGTTCTTCTCGTCAGGTTTACGGCTCAACTGAGAACTGGCAGTTAATTGAAATTTGGAGACCTTTAATTGTTTAGTTGTCAAGCACAAGAGTAACTTTAAAGTTTACATAACTATCTCTGATATGTTAATAGGAGTAAGAATATAATATGATATTTGTTGTAGGTCTACGCAGCTATCAAACGGTGTTACGTTCTTATATAAATTGCTAAATGATCAAATACAGAGCAGCCTTGCGATTCTGTAACTCACTTTTTGCTCTCAACTCTCACTGCGGTTTTCGCAGCGGCGGTCGCGCTAAATTCAGTCGTGAAGCAGTCATTTTACGATTTCGCATTCTGATAAACAATCAACTACAAGCTCCCTCCTTATCAGAATGCCAAATCGTAAAATGAGTAAATGTAAAATTTGAAGTATTTAATGTTTATTTCTTTTTTGACGATCATAAGTGTAAATTATTTGAACTTTTTTTTTTCTTTAATTTATTTGCTAAATTTAGTTTAGGTAATATTAAAAAAAAGTTTTAATGAAATGATTTAATTCGCTTGGCTTAGAAGCTTTGATGATAGTCGTCGACATTGGTTTAATTTGAACCCAGAATTTGATCGAATTCCATGTGACCCACGTCGCATATTCACAAAATTTTTCACCCTCTTTTATCGACAACTAATGGAATTCCAAGAACCGATACTTTTATTCATGCCAGTAGGGTTGCCATTTTGATTTTAAAAGAAAATATTTGCACTCTTATATTGTTTGTAAAAACTCAGTATTAATATTGTCCTTACTCGAGTACAATTAAGTATTTTTTTAATCAGTTATTACTCCATAGTGAACTAAACCTCTTATAAATATAAAATCAAAAATGAAACGCTATATATCTGTCTCTTTTTATCACAGTATGAGAACTATTTGATAGAAAGGGAAGAATTAGTACTTTAGCTGAAAGCGTATACTACTTATTATTTCATATACAATATTCTAAAGAAACATATATAATAACGCAAAGATTTTTTTGCCATACAAACTAAAACTGAAAAATACGTCAATATTTTGTGTAGTAATTATCTGGTAATTTGTTAGAAAATTAACATGATGCCACATATTGTATATTTTCTTTAAGATGATAATTTAAGTCATCCTTGTAGATTTTATTCAGAATTGACTTACGTATAGGACCGCTAAGAAAACACATAGTTCTTGAATACACTACTCAAATACCTCAAATTAAAATACGTACTTAAATAAGAATTATTTAATCTGGAATAATTTTTATTAAAATGCATTTCACTCGATTGGTAATTACCAACCATATGAATGCGTACAATTTATTGTACTGAGGCATATAAGTTGTGAATGAGATATACATTTTTACCTTCTGAACTATTATTGCAATCCACCATAGTTGAGCAAATAGTTATTACAGATATTTACTATATTTAATTAAAAAATATTTATAACCAAAGGGTAAATCATGCAAAATTGTTGCTTAAATCTTTTAGGCCAGAAGTGAGTGGTGTGTTCGCATAATAATATTTATGAGCATGTAATATCAATTCGCCGTAGGCTTTTATCTTTTACATTTACCCTTATTGCTTTAATTTGATTATTAAATGATAAATAAGTTTAAAATCATGTCAATTACTTTAATTATAACGCCAAGTTTCGCAGTTATTACGTGAACTATAAAAGACATTAAACCGAAAAACACTTAGTAAACAAACAATCCTTGCAAATAAATCTAAGTTGAGGCGAAACTGTAATAAAATTGACAAAATTGTTCCCTAACCACATTTTGAGCCGGGTGAGTTAAAATAATCGTGTAATTGGCAATTTCACTTCGACCGAATTGTCCTGAAACCCGGAATTTCTTGAGAAATATGAATTATTGGTGTTACAGCTTTGGCTGTAACCCTTTGGGGTGTAATTGGAGCAAGTTTAATTAGTTGCCATAGTTGAGTTGAGATTGTTCTATGGGAATGATCTGCGTTATCAATTCTATGGATTTAGTTTATACGCAATATATTTCCGTTATACGCATACATTTATTAAGGTTGCGAAAAACTTTATCCTTGAGGAAATAGAGTGTTCAGAGGAGTTGTTCGGACTAATACCGGCAGCTGAGTTTCATCATCGGACGTCAAGGCAGAATACAAAATATCATCCGTATCACCACTACTGAGCATTTCTTAAGGTAATGCCGCGCGCCACCACTATGTGGTGCCACCACCACCAGCTGCTCACTGAAGTACTTCCTGACCAATTCGACTTAGGGTCCTTCAAGAAAAGAGCGTACCATTTCTTAAAAGATACGGTCTTGGAAGCCTCCTTGTGAGCCTCCTGCCCGTTTGCCTCCTGATACATTAAAAAGATTTATGCAGAATTAATGATGATGAATGTTGCCTCAGTTCGAAATACACTATTCAACCGATAAATAATTACTTGGTTAAAGTGAAAGACTATTGAAATTTTATCTACAACATTATGAGATGTTCATTACTTATAATATCTCATAATTGGGATTGAAAGTAGCATAATCTGAAATATTTTGTTATTACGAATAGCTTCGTTAAGTAAAACTAGTCAAAGTTGATTATAACTAAGATATTAAACGAGATTATTTAGGTCAGTGTTGTAATTAAAGAGATCTGCCCATTTGTGACGCAGGAAGCCCTCTGACGTATGCATGACGATGTAAAACTGATATTGTTTTGACAACAAAGTCTTTAAGAAAGAATCACTAGGTGCGTCAAGTGTCCGATCACTTACATTAAGTTTAAAGATTCTAAAACACCATAGTATTAACATATTAGTATTAACTCTGAGATAACACATATATTATCCCCTAGAAGTAGTATATATAAGAAATATCTAATATTTCCGAAATATAAAATAAATATGTCTAGCCGTGCGATGCCGGGCACTACAGAGTGAAAGTATTTAAGTATAATATAATATAAATATTATTTGAGAATCGACGTCAGAAGTATAAAGTGACGAACCAGATACGGTTTTATTTGTTTGTGCATGTTTTTTATGTAGGTACCTATTCTTGAACCTACGAAATAAGTTTCACTCAGACTCTCTCTTTAATTTGGAGAATGATTTATTTGTTTAGGATTGGATAAGAAGTTTTTGAAATATACGTGATTGGAATATTTAATAAACTTTTACGGGGATATGCTCTTATTTGTACGGTACGTACGTATATGTAGCATATATACAATATTTTTAATAATAAGTAATTAAAAAAAAATATTTTTAACTTTTAATTTTGACTTCCAAAAGTACATTTTTAATAGGCTTTATTGAAATAAATTATTTGACATGGATGCATTGTGCAAGAAAAGTACTTTTGTATATATATATCTAAAGTAAATTATTTTCATTTTTAAAACAGGAGGTTGCCAATTGGTAACCAATATATATGATTTTATTACCCTTAAGATAAAACGAAATAATTACATACAATTCAGTAATGCAGTTACACTGTGATAGTAACTTGATATTTTTTCTGACTTCGGCTTGGGCCGACATAGTCTAAATTTACAGGTCACGTCTTGCGTGACTTTCAGAAGCTCTATAGACATTATTACGAAATTTTGATAAATATAAGTTTTTAGACTAATCTGCAATTCTTTAAACGATACCTACTTTAATTTATATTTTTATCCATAGATTTGATAGCTTTTTATGAATGGAAATTTAGTAAAATATATTAACTTTTATTGCAGTTTATTTCATTTTATTTTTTGCTCTCAAACGTCGCACATGTTACAAGGAGAACAATCAGATACTTATTAAAATATGTTATAGAAAGGATATACAAGTGTGAAAATAACATGGGAACTTAAGAAAGCACAGCGCTAACCAGATCCATGCTACCTTCTCACAGTCGAGTAGCCAGGAATTTCGCAACACACAACTCACGAGGGGACTTTTATTAAAGAAGTCGCATAGGTCCGCCAAGCATTCGCGAATATACACTGTAATGCATAATGCGTGTTGTTCCCACGAGAATGTAAGTGCGTGCTACTATTTCACCATGCCTCCTGCTGATAGAGGACAAATCTTTATTTTTAATTTATTTTATTACTTAAGATGTCATGTGGAACATGGTGTAATGGTTGCAGCTCCTTACAAACGTGTTGTAAATAAAACTTGGCGATTAAAAAGAGTGGTGGAGTGTTTATTGCCAGTTCTTCTCTTCCTTTCTACGCCCTTGATCTGAGAACGTGCAGTAAATGTAAAATTAGAAGCATTTCACATATATTTCTTTTTTTAACGTTCATAAGTGTACATTGTTCCCCATATGAATAAATGTTCAAAAATTTGAATATATAGGAATAGAGAAAATAATAATAATAGCAAATAATTAAGACAATAGAGACAACGACTCGGCGAAAGGTCTCTATGGAGTTGCTGAAATTATTCACCGAGTAAATTTTCGCTGTTTTATTGTTAATCCGACACAATCTGTTAATTGAATCATTAAACGATGAGCACGAACGTCAGACAGGCGGAACATTTGTTTCTAGTCAACCGTGTACTGCTGTGGATAGGGATTTTAGCAAGCAATTCCGTATGAATATTACTATGCATTATCTTGTAAAAATACACTACATTGATGGCGCGACGTCGCAATTCAAAGTCAATCTTTTAAGGCGCGAGTCGTAGGTAAGCGAATATTTTAAGTAAAGACGGACACACTTTGATAAAAGCCTTTGAACAGATTCGATCCTGTTAATGTGAGTATAGGATAACATCAGTTTCGCGAAGAGAAAAGTCAGATATTAATGGTAGAACGAATTACCATGTCAAAAATAATTTATTCATATAGGTAACACAATGTACACTTAAACAAAACACATTAAATGCTTCTAATTTTACATTTACTGTAAATCAAAGGCGCAGAACGGAAGAGAAGAACTGGCAATAAACTCTCCGCCACTCTTTTTAATCGCCAAGTTTTTGTTTTACACAACGTTTGTAAGGAGCTGCTTTCACCATGTTCCACATCTTAAGTAATAAATAATAATAAAATAAATTAAAAACAAAGATTTGTCCTCTATCTCTATCGCTAATAGTGGAAATACCAGAGTAGAGGCAATGACTCTGTTGTTGATGGAGTCATGTCTAAATTCTTGAATACAAAAGCTCTTGATTCAAAAGCAAATAATTTGTATAGCAAAATGATATGCAACTGCCATATTAAATAACTGAACTTGTGCCCGAATCTATCTAGTTGTTAAATATGACTTTAGCATAGTACTTGGTTTAATATAACATCTCATATATTATTCTTAACAAGTTGTTATATAATTACTCTCTGACCTGCCGCACATGATGCGGTTCTGTAATTAAGGCTTATAGTTATTTAAGTTGAATTATTGGTAACTAATCTCTTTATACGACATAAATAAAAGCCTGTATAGTGTATATAACATACTTTCTTCAGCGGTTCAGTACTTGATTCTAAAAAATAAGAATATTTTTAGAAAGAAAAGACCCAACAAATACAGCAATCTGCCTTTCTTTATTATTAAGTTTTTAAAACATTAACTAACAATATAATTACAAAAAGTAAGACATTTATTTATTTTATTTTGTTTATTATCACATGTACAGAAATATAATACAATTGACATTAAAAAACTGGAGTGCGACTGGCGGCTTTTTCACTTTCGAGCGATCTCTTCCAGGCAACTACTGTGAGAAAAAAAAGTAGATATGGTATATAATACTATAATAATATACAACTTACAGTTATTTAGACGAAATTAACGAAACAAAAAAAAACATTAAAACATATGTAAATATTAAAAAAAGGACACATGAAAAAACTAGTAGGAAAGTTAGGGATACAATGTGGACAGGTAATGCTTGTCCAGTAGATTTAAAGGAAGACATTTCTAAGCGCTAGATATTGTTCCATTGAAAACTGAAGAGGAAACACATGAAGAAGAGATATAAACGTGACATTATTTACCTATCTTGTTTCTAGTGCTTACAACAGGACTGACACGATGAATTCCAGTTTGTATTCCATTAAAGAACTTTAATACAAAATGTGCAGACTCGCGTCTACCAAAGCCAATATTTATCAGAATATTGTCATGATATGTATTCTGTAACAACGTGTATTGTTTACAATTTAACCCACATAAGCAAATTCCTATTCAATTACAGGCGGTATTTCAAACATATCATATGATCTGAGGGATTAATAATACGCATGAATAGATCAGTTCTCAGTGTGGCAATTAGTCCAATTACTAAATTCTGATTAATTTCGAAGTATAGGGAACTATGTGGACATACTATCCTAATTGGAATTAGCTGGTTTCTTAGGGTAAATGTTATCAGTTATGATTATATAACTGTTAATATATACAACAAAATACGAATGTACAACCAAGATATTGATTGAAAATATTGATCAATAGCTCCTGAATCACCATGGAAGTCGTGGTTAGGGAAACCACCACTAACTCAGACCTAGATATATTTTAATTATGTTAAGATCTAGAATATATATAATTGTAGTTAAAAATAAGTAGATAAAAATAAGTAGTATAAGATGAAATTATAAGCTATATTGGCTTCTGATTTAAACTTCCAATTTCTAATTTACGGAGCGGATGTCAAATATTTACGGATAGTAACAAATAGAACTTATTGATTGCCTTGAGTTACGAAATAGAATTCCATACAGAAGATACGTGTTTGGTTTTCGTGATTTTCTTTTTTCATCTTTTGAATACAAGTATTATAAATGAGGTTTATTCTAATTTACTAGGACACACTTCTTAAAGCCACAGCTAGCATCGGAATACTTGTTGTATTCAGCAAGGCAACTGTATAAAGCGCAAATTCAGCCCCACAAGGAGTACTGTTCGCATTTCTGGGCCGTCAGCTCCCCAGTACCAGCTCCTTCATTCAACGACGAAAGGTTCGAATCGTCGACGACCTTTCCCAGCGGCTTGATCCCTTGGCATTGCCTAGAGGTCCGGGGTCACTCCACATCTTCTACCGCATTTACCACAGAGAGTGTTCAGATGAGTTGAGTAGCAGCTGAGTTTCAGTATCGAACGTTGAGGCAGAATACGAACGTAAGTATTTCACAACTGAGCGTTTTTAAGGCAGTTTTGCCGCGGACCACCACTATGTGGAGCCAGCTGAAGAATTTCCGAACCAATTCGACTTAGGGGGATAATTCCTCAAGGAAAAGAGCGCACCAATTCTTCAATTCGCCGGCAACGCAACGTATTGAGAGTTTCCATGGGCGGTATCACTTTACTTACATCAGATGAGAACGTTTGTCCCTGTTCTTTAAAAAAAATATTATAAATAATTAAAGCAAACGCGCTTGTCGACTCCATAGATACAACTAAGTTTGTTCGTCAAGTATAAAAATACTATTTAGATTTCCAGGCATTTACGATTACTAAGCATTCTACACCAACAATTATCTCTAGCAAATGTTTTTTAAGATAACATTCTCCGTAATTCTTTCTATGGCAATGCAAGCGCCAAACAAAATTGCATCTTACCCGTCACAACTTACGAAAAAATAAATTTTGTTTTTTTTTCATTGATTTAGATAATATTAAATTTAGAGAAAATAGAGGCATAGGGATTGGCTATGATTCGAAGAGTTAAAGCGAATCAAATATAACGATAAATATAGGAGAATTTTCACTGTTTGCGTTTGTCGTATTCGCGAAAGAAATTATAAACAAAAATTGCAAGTACGTGACTACGAGTTTTATAAAATACACGTTAAATTAAATCGTTATCAGGTTACATTGGGTTCAATATTAAGTGTGGTAATCGCCCGAAGTACTCGATTTGAAACTTTAGAACTTCGAAATTGTAATCCATTAATTTGCCTAAACTAACCAAACCCAACCTGTATATTTGTATTTTGGTGTATATTATTGTTAAATAAACTACAAAATTAACATATACAAATTAGATTGAAAATATAGCATGTAAATTGCTATATACGCTAGAAACTTTAGAATAACATATATTTACTTGCTAGAAATAATATCAAACTTTATCATATCCGGTGATCTAAGATCCGTTATCTTAGATTTTTCAGAGATACGGCGAAAACGTCATTAACTAATAGTGGATACTAATGTACTATGTTAAAAAGCCATCTTTTGTTAGATAATAGTAAAAATGACATTTCATATATTGGAAGACGTGTTTTGTTATTTCCATGATGTTGGATGCTGATAGCATCGTGACACTAACGAGGCTCGCTGACACTTGCTTCGACATTTGCCCTTCGAGTGACCCTGTTTACAAAAACTATAATAAATATTATTTTAGTGCTATTTGTACTAAACACATACTATGTGCTATACCTATACGCTTAAGGTGGTCGAGACTGTATATTTTAACATTTCTGGTTAATAATTAAATTCAATTAACTTCGGCGTACTTTTATTGTTGCCAATTTACATATTAGACAGAGTCGGTTCTCAAGGTCAGAGTTAGAACAACATAAGCCGCATAGGCTGGGCTTGGCTTAACATCCTAAACTTGTTGACTGCCGTCAGCCTAACCTTGGAGGGTCACGATGACCCTAAAGCAATGTTATGTTGTTGACCGATAACACATCGCCGAATTGATAACCTCGCATCTTTCAATCATACTCCTTTTTTTGTTTACTATTGTATTTTGTCCAATATATAATATAAAATATTTTGCATATGTAAAAGTGTAACTATTAAACTTAAAACGCGCGTTTAAATAAAGCTTTTCTGTTTAAAAATATGTTTTCATTTGTTTTATTATTTCGTGTTAAATGAAACGTCTATACTGTATTACATTAATGAAATTTGTCTTATTATTATAATTAAACATTTATTTATAAGCACAAAAAAAAGTGTATATGCATAAAATTATACAAGAAAACATGACATCAAACATACCAACAATTATATTAGAACATAAGCAAGCAAGCAAGGGAAAAAACTAAACGAGCAACCAAATATGAAATAATAAAAAATAATAGTAACTAAATCTCATTCAGAGCATGATAAAACAAGTTACGGTAAGTTGGAAGATTGTTGTAAAATATATGAATATTTTTAATTGTCAAAAAGCGAGCCGTAGCAACCTACGTATAGAAGACTTTTATCTCTAGGTAGTAAATCTAGGGTTACAAAGAAAGGAAAATTTTGCAAGAAGTTTAGTTTGAGTAAGTTAAATATTTTATACAAATAAACTAATCAAATCATCTACTAATCAACATATCAACAAATCTTAATATGTAGACAAACCATTTACGTAAAATTAATTAGATATATAAACCTCAATAAAAACAATAGAAAATTAATTTCAGTTTTGTGCGTGTTAATGTTCTACGAAATTGCTACGCACGTGCTACGCTAAACATATTTTTTCTCTTTATACAAAAACATTCTGTGTGGAACAAAGCTCTATGTTCTTAAATCTAACGGTTAGTAGATATTTCTATAACTTTTTATTCAGATAATTAAGATTGGAGTCAATTTACTCTTAGTGTAATTACCATATTCTCGAACATCGTCAGCCGTCGAAATATTCAACGCTAAATAAGTCGCCATTACCTAATGCATATTTGTGGTTATGAGGCGGAGTTTAGAATACAAATTAAATTAAGGACGTTTTATTTTACCTTCTATTTTATTTTAAATGTTAAAAATAAAATTACTTAGTGGTATATGGTTCTAGGTATGGTTCTCAGATATATCACTCGGGCATTGTTTGATATTCGTAACATCAGTTTCTTCTAATTTGGTGACGCCTAAGACACAATGTTAGATCGTCTGACAATGTCCGTGTCTGGTAGTGTTTTTACAAAAGTCAAGAAAGGTATCTAATTGCTATAAGTAGTTAGAAGTCACGATACAGTGAACCTTGATAAGAATCCTGAATAAAAACCTTAGTTTTTTTTATAGAACAGAGGGAAAACGGGCAGGAGATTCACCAGCCCTGTGATTCTGTAACTCACTTTTCGAACTCTAAAAATCGTAGTAGTAGTAATAGTTAATAAAAATATTGTTATTATGCGCATAATTAAGGCTTTTGTTGAGACTAAGTTTTCTTATTGGAGCGTTCTGATAAACAATAAACTACAAGCCACCTTTTCAGAATGCCAAATCATAAAATGACTGCTTCACGACTGATTTGAGAGCGACCGCCGATGCGAAAACCGCTGTGTGAGTTACAGAATCGCAGGGCTGATGTTAAGCATTGGTACGCTTGTACGCACCTTGTTACGGTCTTTACTTAAAGCTTAGTCAAATTGAATAATGTTTAAAATAGATACAATGAATAGTGGTTGAACAATTTTTGTTAATCGATTAAATTAAAATTTAAATAATAAAATATTATTTTCAATCTTACATTTATTTACATGTATTAAAAAATAGCAGCAATAACGCTACGCTCCAATAAGAAAACTTAGTCTCAACAAAAGCCTTAATTATGCGCATAATAACAATATTTTTATTAACTATTACTACTACTACGATTCTTAGAAAAGCTCAGCGAAAATATTTCTATAAATAATCGAATCCTTTATTTACGATAACAATTCCGGAGAAAGATTTCTGATTTCCTACAGTACAATACGCTGATCCTGTTACTTGCGTATTGGATGAAGTTTAAAGCGATAGTTCAAGAAAATTGTTCTTAAGAGATTTCACTAAACTATGTTGTTACTTTATTGCGTTGCTTTTAGCGTTATCAATAAAAATAACCCCGACTCTCTGTTTTCGATTTACCTCTCAAACCTACCTATCTAACGATATTATTCACGATAATTACGTTTTGTATTAGTAATAAAAATGTTTCTTGAAATACATAGATGTTTATAGAGTTTTTTTTTTCGAAATTTTTAACTGATATCACCCCAAGTTCATTAGGATAATACCCTTACATCTCGAATTTCTGAGTGTCGCCATATCGACACGGTTACGTAAACAGTTAAATGACAAATTAATTAAGTCTGAAAATTTTGATAAAATCGCCATTTCAGTATAACTATATATGTACCTAGGTGTTATACATATAATCTCAGGCATATCTACTATATAAAAATAAGTCGGGTTTTCCTTCCTGACGCTATAACTCCAGAACGCACCAACCGCTTTCCACGGTTTTGCATTCGTTGGAAAGGTCTCGGGCTCCGTGAGGTTTATAGAAAATTCAGGAAAAAATTCAACAGAAATGCGGGATCACCAAACGAAATGTTACATAAAACGAAGCCACCTGGTGGCGAAACGGAGTTCGCCAAGTTAGCTAGTTATTTATAACTTTTGGTAAGTAGTTTTTATGTCAGCTTAATCATTTTATGTTCACTACCTCTATTGATTCACAGAATAACCAAAGACATGGTTATGGTGACTACTTATTTTTTCGTACGAAAGAAGTAGAAGATACGTAGAAGAGAAAATAGTGATTGGTCCAAAGAACCTACTGATTTGCCCTTAAGAAGACCCTTACCCTACTTTAAATAGTATTACGATAGAGCTCAAGTGCAATTTTTAAGTATGAGTTAAAACAAATATTTTACATACGAAAGTTTTAGTTCGTGCTTAACATTGATTCTGAGCTTTAAAATACAAAGTTAAATAAACCCTCAATATTATTATTTGTTATATATATTATTGTTCATAAAAAAACACAAAATAGTCAACCTTTAAAAAACAAACGGCTTTTCAGCAGAATTCGAACATATCTTTACAATATACGTGAGAAATCCTGGACATTCTTGCGGCTTCGCCTGAAGGCAAATTTCTTTGATATTCTAAGGGAATATGTATTTGTTATTAAAATTCCTCTCCGACAAATATCTTACTTTAAAGTCTTTTTGCATTAAGAAAGTATTGTAATTCTTCTCTATTCTTACCTTACCTTACCTAAGTAATGAAAAACCAATTATGTTGCTTAGGTGTCATTCGTTCTCAAAATTTTTCGATATAAATAAATAATACATAAGATATCATCTACGGGAAAAAAATAAAAAATTCAGTGGCGCTACAACCGTTTTAGGTCTGGGCCTCAGATTTCGTATCTATTTCATGATAGTTTGTCAATCTAATAGGCAAGTAGTTTGGTTTATGTTAGGTAAGGTCGACCTTTTTGGGTTTGGACCCAAGCCGGTTTCCTCGCGATGTTTTCCTGCACCATTCGAGCGAATGTTATATGCGCACATAGAAAGAAAGTACATTGGTGCACGGCTGGGATCGAACCTACGACCTCAGGGATGAGATTTAAGTTGAAGCCACTAGGCCAACATTGCATATGACACAGGAATTATGGGAAAAAATACAATTAGCGAATACTACATTTAAATAAACCTTTTTCTTTAATAACTCTCCCTAACCAGGCTGTAGTAAAGCCATTATGTAAGTAATTCAGTAAATTTCATCATAGAATTTGTATTTAAAAAGGAAAAGTTAATATATACGAACTGCCTGAAGAAATAGATGAGATAGGTACTTTTCCGTCCACGTATCTGTTCAATTAATACAACCCATTTCACGTGCTCATGTGGGATATATTTTCGCAAATTATACCTAGATACTAATTAATCCCATCTGAATACGTTAGTATGTTTCAACTTAGGCAAATATTTACAGATGAATAGAAACACAGACTTCTGATAACCAATAAGATCTAATAGATAATAATAAAAATTAATACATTTAATTTTCTCCCATATAACATTTGAAACAAACAATAAGATTACAGTTAACAAGGTATTGGGAGACTGGTTTCCAAGTTAGGTAAGAACCTGTGATATGCATAACCAGGCTTCCATTCCACAGCAAAGTCATACTAAGTCATAAAAAGTACATTCATGTGTAGGCAGATTTACAGTTAAAAAAAAACAAAATAGTTAACTAGATTACTATATAAATAAATTTAACTGAAAAACATGATACGAGTACATGAATATCAAAATCAGGTAAGTAAAGTTACTATTAATCTAATATATAAAATTCTCGTGTCACAGTTTTCGTTGCCAAACTCCTCCGAAACGGCCTGACCGATTTTGATGAAATTTTTTGTGCTTATCCGGTATCTATTAGAATCGGCCAACATCTATTTTACATCCCCCTAAATGTTAGGGGTAGTCCACCCCTAATTTTATTTTAATTTTTTAGACAAAATTTTTAATTTCAATTTTTTTATGATACAACATACAAAAATACATACAACCCCTAACTTTCATTCCTTTACGATCAACCCCTATTTTTTTATTATAAATGATATTGCAAAACGACGTTTGCCCGGTCAGCTAGTATGTATAACTATAGATTTGATGCACGAATGAAAATTTGAATTTTAGACTTAAATTAGACTGTTAAGTTTTGCAATTATGTTTTATTAATTCTTAATTATTAAGTGTATTTGATTCTTGTTTTTGAGTAATAGAAGTTTCATAAGTTTCTAGAGCAAGATGTCATTAAAACAACAATATTATTTATAGAGTGTTTAATTAACCACGCCCTCGGTTATTATCATTATCTCGGTGTTGCAAAATAGTCGTTATCGAATCGTTAATAGCGGCTAGGTCAAAGGCTTACGGAATATTATTCTATAATATTTTTCCGTATCCTTTAGGTTATGCAATTTCTCTGTAATTATATAAACAGAAATAATAAATCACAATTTCATGAAAGTTATTTTTTGGCAGGTAACTTTTTGAAGTTTTTTGAATTATATTATAACTCTAACAACCTACCGTATTGAAATCAAGAACTTATTACCATATAAAAAATATACATTATAAGTTATAACATTAGATTCCTCTCAGAGGTGGCATGTAAGCCCTCAATTATTTTTACCTTAGATAACCAGACGTAATAATCCGTAAAAAAGTGACTTGAATATTATGTAATATCAGTTTTAAGCAAATAAAGTTAAATAGTATAAATCAGTATAGTATAAGTCCTTTTTCAGGGAAGGGGAGTTAAGATACTCCCCTGCTTCCTAGCTTATCGGCAACAGATCTGCCTGATGGCGTGCCTGATAAGCACAGTAGTCTATCCTATAAATAAAATTAAAAAATATCTGTTTTATAAATGTTCACATTAATCATAATAATAAAAGGGAATCATATATTTTAGTTATATTTTAAGGTTAGTTATTGTTTTTCTGTTATTTTTTATATCTATGGCATCGTGGTTACAACTTATCTTTCAATCTAAACATTTAAAAATAAGAAAAATAACCCACTTTAATTCCACACTGTTAAATATAATTTTATATCAAATTGGTGTTAGTTTTGTTTTTATACTCTTAGTCTACGTGAGTTCTTGTTATTTCCGTTTGTTTGGGTTCTGCAGTATGAAACCTTTTTGTGTAAAGGGCTCCTCCTGAACTTCCATATGTATCTGTTGTTTGCTTCCTCAATCCAATTCTCCCCAGAAACCTTAACTAAGTCATGAGCCCATCGCTTTTGTGGTCTTCCCACGTTTCTTTTTCCTGGAGGTCCCCTCCAGCAGGTGGCTTCGGCGGTCCATCTTTTATCTGTGCACCTTGCACTTGTTAATATTACTATTAATAATAAACTACATATTCATTTAAATTAGTAACAACACATCTAAATATATAAAACAAGGGTAGACAGGCCATGATTTTCTTCCTCAATGAATCGAATACAAGATTTATATCTTCTTTAATCTTAGAATGAAAAGGGTCATTGGTCAAGCGGAAAATGGAAAAAAGTAGTCTTTTGATTTAGAATTCGTGTCGCTGAACAGACCCTCAAGTACCTCACGCTGAGGAAGAACACTAAGATATAAATCGTATGGCGTGTTGTTTAATGGTGACTGAATTATATACTTCTAAACGATTTTGTTAAAATCAAGTCAACTGGTCGATCAAGTCAAACAGTCAACAAGGTTATCAGTTCTCTGTGTTTTCCAAACTGGAAATAGCTGTGTCTCATAGAATGAAGGCAAACTAGGCTATGCATCCGTTAGTTATTACGGTATGTAGACAGTGTGATGATTCTTTCTCATAATAAATCTTAGAAATGTACGTATTTTATTATAAGGTAAGAAGACATGGAAATCTTAACCTACCTTTTGTAATCAAAGCAAACAACTTCTCAAATAATACTTATTAGCAAGTGTTGATCGACGTTGAGACCACCCGACTAAACAGAGCCTTATTCGAGCTTTCAATCTTCAAAGAACAAGAGATAATTACAAAATGTAGATCATTTTGAATAATAACAAGAAAATAGCGGTATATCGAAAGTTTAAATACCGCAGATGTTTTTGTGTCATGTCATGTCTTAAATGAAATGAAAGAAGTTTGGTGGGTATATTAACATGTCTATGCTTAAGAGCAGTGTTGGCGTTGTGGCATCAGAGTGCGACTCTCATCCCTGCGGTCGTAGGTTCGATCGCCGGCTGTGCACCACTGGATTTTCATTCTATGTGCGCATTCGCTAGAACGGTGAACGAAAACATCGTGAGGAAACCGGCTTGCCTTACACCCAAAATATGTATGTACGTATGTCAGCCACTGGAGGTTGATCACCTACTAGTCTATTACATTGACAAATGATCATGAAACAGATACAGAAATCTGAGGCCCAGACCTGAAAAGGTTGTAGCGCTACTGATTTATTTTTATGCTTAAAACTAAAGCAACACAATTCTAGCAAGCAACACCACTCTTTAATTAGTCAGGCGTAAACTAGGAGACGCGAATAACATATGCTCTAAGTAATACTTGATCCGCGACTTGGGTCGGTAAAAGAGTTATTTCTGGCTTTAAAAAATTCCGACTACGATATAAAAAATCTACATCAATAGGTTGTTTAACTGTAAGATATGCGCAAACAAACAAACATTTATTTTGCAGTATTTCTAGTGTCGATATTAAGCTACAACCCTTTGTCTTAGCCTCAGATTTCTATATTTGTTTCTTTCTTAAGCAAGTAGGTGAGTAAGTTCACAATTATTTCACAATTATATAATATATAAAAGATAAACCTAAGAGGTCTCTACCGCTAAGCAAATAAATAATTTTGTAAAGTGACACCGATTTTCTATGGGTTTAACTTGAGTAAAAGTGAAATCCCAGTAATTCCATTAAACCTTTCGTCATTTGTAAGGTTATATCGTTGTTTATTGAAGAACTTATTGGACCTTATTGCCACTGGTGTATTAACCCTTCCTAATAGGAATTGAAACTTATAAGGAAAGTTGGTCTTGTTTTGGCTATAACCTAGGGATACCTATGTATTCCCAACACACACACACACACACAGCTTACGGTCAGTTAAGGGTCGTTTATTAAATATTTTGTTAGATTAAAAGTAATGTTTAAAAGACTAGTTCCTGCCTTACCGATTTTACATTAAATGATTCGTTAACTAATCAAGCATTTAGAGCAGTATTGGCCTAGTGGCTTCAGCGTGCGACTCTCATCCCTGGGGTCGTAGCTTCGATCCTTGGCTGTGCACCGATGGACTTTCTTTCTATGGGCGCAACGGTGAAGGTAAACAACGTGAGGAAACCCGCATACCTTAGACACAAAAAGTCGACGGCGTGCGTCAGGCACAGGAGGCCGATAACCTACTTGACTATTAGATTAACAAATGATCATGAAAGTTGAAACAGATTCAGAAATCTGAGGCCCGGACCTTAAATGGTTGTAGCGCCACTGATTTTTTTTAAATAAATCATTTAATTTCGTAGCAATTGCAGAACGGTTTCTGAATTATAATGATAAAAATAAATAAATTTAATAATAAGATAGTAAACAAAAATTATATAATATTTGTCAAACCGCATATCGCGCGACTTGCCTCTTTATATCTTGTCATACATCTACTTGTAATACAACGGAATAATAATCTAATTGTCTTGTCAAAAAGTTTTAAACAGAATATTACTGGCTGTCAATATTTTCTGAAAATTTACTTATCACGGCGTACCTTGTGCTGACGCTACTTGACAGTCGGTACAAACTTTTTAATGTATTCTCAACACGCTTAAACAAGGAAACTTTTCAAATAAATCTGATTCTGAAAGATTCCTTTGATACAACCTTTTAAAATTGAAAGGATTTTAAACAACGTTGCCGTAATAGAGTTCGAGTACCAATTACGTCGCAACAATTTAACGATTCATTTTAATTGAAACGAATTAGAATTTAGAAGAGATTTTCACAAGTTTAAGTAAAACCTAAATAAAGAAAATCATGGTAACAATTCGTGTTCGTTAAAAATGTACAAACAAATTGACAATTTAATAAGTAACTTTATATAGAATAGGGGGAAAACGGGTTGTAAGCTCACCTAATGTTAAGTGATACCGCCGCCCATGGACACTCTCAATGCCAGGGGGCTCGCGAGTGCGTTTCCGGACTTTTAAGAATTGGTAAGCTCTTTTCTTGAAGGACCCTATGTCGAATTTCCTATGTCCGGAAATACTTCAGTGAGCAGCTGGTTCCACATAGTGGTGGTGCACGGCAGAAATTGCCTGAAAAACGCTCAGTTGTGGAAAGACGGATGTCGAGGTGATACGGGTGGAATTTCTTTGTACCTTTAGACTTGAATAAGATCGTCTGGCTTTTAACTTAACCATATTTTAATAATCTATTCAACATAATAAGATTTATTTTATAAGTAAAATAAAATAAATCTTATTATCTTATTTAGGCTAGCTCAGGACCACGTTTCTTTGGTAATAAAACCTACTTAATTAAATCAATCAAACAGAGCCGACTTGCAGGCGAAGTATGTCTACAAACCATATTTTGTTAAAAATAATAATAATAATTGATTGCAAGAATATGCTACTAAACTGTGTAAGGTGGTACAATCGTAAGTTCTCATATTCTGACAAAACAACAATGGCGCGCAAATTTTTTCTTTAAAGAAATTTTACACTTTACATTTCATTAGTCATATGAATGGGTCAGTTCTTATATTATTTGTTTCGTACATATCATATCATACGTTATTACATATACATTTTTTCCAAAAGTAATATACACCAAGTCGATTTTTAAAGACTCTAGTCGGAAGATCTTTTAATTATTTTGATTGTATACATTAATGGCCATACAAAAGGTGTTTTTCCTAAACAGTTCCAGATTGATTTCTGGACTATATACATATTATTCTGAAGAGATTACAGAGAGTCTTATATACAAAAGGTGATAAAAGCTGTTTGCTTGTTACAGATACATCCACATGCAGCCGATCTCAAAAATGATTTGCACTTATAACTTCAGACCGTGTCAAAGATAATCATGGATATAGACGAGAAGGTATCAGGTCCTGGTGGTGCGTCTCAGAAGAACTGGACGCACCTCAACACCAGCGATGAGTTGCCCTTAGACATGCGTTTCAATCATGGCCATATGGTTTCAATTACGGTATACAGTGTGCTGATGATGGTATCAGCAACTGGCAACTTGACAGTGTTGTCGCAGCTTGTTAAGAGAAGAAGAACTGGCAGAGCCAGCAGGCTGGATGTCCTGCTGATGCATTTAGCTGTTGCCGACCTTATGGTAGGTTTCCATAGACTATGTGTAAATTTAAAATATATAGTAATATTTAAAAAAAAATTACCAATAGTTTCTGAGTAATATTTAAAAAAAAATTACCAATAGTTTCTGACCGTCTATTTGGCTTAAATATAAAACGAGGTCTAATTTTGATTATGGTTATTATTTTTACTTGGTTTAATAATAAGGCTGTCTTTGTCTAATATACATCCATGATCACGAAATATAACATCTATCAGTTTAATTTTCTTAACAGGTACAATCCAATGAAAAAGTTTTATTTTCGATTAATTTATATAGTCAGTAACCCTAAACTGGACACCTGCAGGTAACATTCCTCATGATGCCACTGGAGATCGCGTGGGCTGGCACCGTGCAGTGGCTTGCTGGAGACATCATGTGCCGCTTCATGATGTTTACGAGAACATTCGGGCTGTACCTCTCCAGTTTCGTACTCATATGTATCGCTATTGATAGGTAAGACTAAATATTGTGATTGCTTTACGCAACTATCATATAAATAGCGTTGGCCTAGTGGCTAGATCGTGCAATTCTCAACTCAATCCCAGCTGGACTTTCTGTCTGTGTGAGCATATAACATTAGCTAGTACGGTGAAGGAAAACATCGTGAGGAATCATGCTTTAGCCCCAAAAAGTCGACGGGTTGTGTCAGGCACCACAAGGTATGTTACCACCCAAGCTAATTTTTCCTAATAGACAATATTAGGAAAAATTAGCTATCACGAAACGCATATAGAAACCCGAAGCCCAGACCTCAAAAGTTGTAGCGCCTTTAGTTTTATTATGTTTTCTGATTGATTAACTAATAATATATTATGTTAACTTGGTGAGACAATTTACACAACTCTTATGTAACAAAAATATTTCCTAAAACGTGTACCTATGTCGAATCGAAATAAAAGATCTTTTATTCATAGTAAATATAATGTAATACGCAACTCCCTAAGTGGTCTGCAAGTGAGTCAGTACATATACAAAATATTATAATGGATCAATCCGTCATTCGAACAGGAGTTATAGTCGGGGTCAACACGAGAATATAAGTATGAATGATTGCGCCGGAATTTAGCCTCGCCATTTCAGCTGAGCAAAGTAAATACCAATTATCTTCATAAAAGCTTCCTTAGATAAAGAAAAAATCTCTTACTTTGAATTAATTCCAGGATGTATTCTTTCTTTGTTCATTTTATTGTTTATTTTTAGAAATTATTTGAAGCATATTATATTCTGCATTTTTGTTTATATATATATACAAGAAGAATCTCAGTCACATCTTATGGTAGAACTATCACCGCTCCCAGTCCTGTGCCACTTCTCCCCAGAAGTACCTAATCGATTTAAAATATATTTTAGTATAATATTTAGGTCTGGTAGAAAGCAGTAACAGAAATGTTATCAGAAAGTCTATACATAAATTGTATTATGTCGTCTGTTATTTATAGATACTATGCCATACTGAAACCTCTGAATGTAACATGGGAAGCTCGTGTGCGTCGGGCGCTACTCATCGCCTGGATATGCGCAGGATTAGCCAGCCTGCCACAAAGTTTTATATTCCATTTAGAGGAGCATCCTGATGTCAAAGGGTAAGTTGTGTTGTTCACAAATATAATGTCCAGAGACACTTTTAGGGCAAGACGGTTTTAATTGAACTTATATTGCAAAATCTCATTTAAGAGCACGCGGGATCATTAGGTCTTTATAATTCTTAATAAATAGAAATCCTGATACATTTATGATAATAAAATACATTCAAATATGAAAAAAATGGAGTACGAGCTGCTTAAATAATTCATAATTAATATGTGATTTTCATTCTGAGTTTCATGCTGAACTATTATCGTTTGAAGGATAAATTGATTTTGATATTAGTCTGGTAGACTAGAGTAATTATATCAATTAAATTATTATTATCATTAATCGATATAGTAAGTAATAGGTATTTTGTAATTTTCCAGGTATTACCAATGTGTGACATATGGATCTCTTCCAACAGAACGCCATGAGTTTGCCTACTTCCTTCTTAACATGGCCCTAATGTATGTAGCTCCTCTTCTTTTTACTCTGTACTGCTCTTCAGCCGCATTATTGGAGATCATTCGCAGGGCTAACACAGCTAATGGTAGGTAAATTGGGTAAATAAGACGTCTTTAACGAAACGCGGCGTTCACAGTAGACGTAAGGACGTATTGTAAAGCACTCAAAAGCTAAATTATAATGTAATTTTCGTCTATTTTTATTGAAGACGTTTTATAGAATTGTGTACTTAATGTTAAATAGTAATGGACAATATTATTTTAGCTACCTCGCGATACGCCTTTTGTGTACTAACAGGCGAACTCTAAGAAGTTTTTAAAAATTTACAGTTTATTCAGTCCTTTAACTCCTACTGATAAAACTGAGGATAAAAAAGTTTTTGCAACGCTTCCAATAAATCAGGCAATAATGCGCTGCAATTGAATTTCGTAGCCATACTAGCCGTTACATTAGTACAGTAAAAGCTCCCTATTCGCGCTTCCTTTATTCGCGTTTTCACTATTCGCGGATTAAAAAATGCAACCCAATTTCTTTATTCGCGGCAAAAAAATCTTTATTCGCGGATCTAAAATTTCATACGAAACTCCAATAGGTGTTTAACGCAATATCATATAGATAATATGGAGTGTAATCCTGATATGAATGTTATGGAATGCTGGAAGAAATTTGACATAGCAAAATGCATCGTAAACATACAACAAAAGAATCATTGGACAAACTGAAACCACACACATTAAAGTCATGCTGGAAAAAACTGCTCTGACTGCGTTCAGCAAGCAAGTTCAAACTTTGACTGCAAAAATAGCCGAAATTGCAAATGGAATTGGACGAGATGGGTTCGAACAGACAGAATCAAGTGACATTCAGGAATTGCTTGAATCGCAAGATGAAGATTTGACTGAAACCGACTTGGAGGAAATGTAAAATTCACAGCTCATTGAAGAAGAGGCTTCAACTAGCACTAAAAATGTGATATTTACTCTAAGCCTGAGGATAATGATTACATAATGTTTAATAACATCAATAAAATTGATTTTCTTATATATTTGTGTTTTTTATTTTGGCACCTAGGAACGTATCCCCTATAAACCCATATAAATTACTATTCTGTATTCACGGTTTTTTTTTGGCGCATATTTATGGAATTTATACCCCGCGAATAAAGAGATTTAACTGTATAGTACATTTGACGAAATAGTATAAGATCCCGCTATACAACAACCTTCACCGAGATGCTTATTTAATGAAACTTATTTTATATTCAATTTAATATGTCAATAAATATAATCCATATGGGTTGCCTAGCAAATTTCAGTCCAGAGTATGTTTAATTAATATTTAAAAAAAAATTTTTTTTTATAATTTGCATGTAGTAAATTTTTTGAACTTTTTTCAATCAATATTTTTAATCAGGGTAGTATTATATATGTATCACTATAACCTTCTTTTATTCTAAAGATGTATATATACTTTAGTGTCACATAAAAATATACACATAAATAATTAATTGATTAAAAACAACCTAACGTTTGCATATTCTATGGGCTTCATACTTTCGATTGGTATAGAATTTATCTAATAATCATACCGGTGAAATGTTGAAAAAAAATTTTTTTTTTAAATTAATTAAACATACTCTGGACTGAAATTTGCTAGGCAACCCATATGGATTATATTTATTGACATATTAAATTGTATATAAAATAAGTTTCATTAAATAAGCATCTCGGTGAAGGTCGTTGTATAGCGGGATCTTAGACCAAAAATAATTAAATTCTACTAAGCCAGTTTCAAAAATCATTAGCTTTTCGTCCCTGTATTTTTTTTAAGTTTTGAGGCTTTTGAAGAGCTTTAAAATACATTAGGAATATATATCTAAATTTAGACCTTTTTGAATAAAAAGGGTCATTAGCGAACAATGAAGACGCGAAAAGAAGCCATACCCATACTAAGCAGCAACTTCGTAAACCTCAAAGAACATCAATAAATCAATTTTTAGACAAGCGTCTGCTAACGATAATAACTAAATTGAATATAGGGACGTGCTCAGAATATATGTACACTTTTCTTATCTATTCGTACCATAATGTATTATGTACATTAGTTTACAATTTTTAATTTCCGTAGCATCGTGTCTTTGACAGTGCCAAGAAATCAAATTTAATTCCATATAACCAAAATATTTTAAGGGCTGGGAGAAGCTACAGCGCGTTTTGCTTAATTGTAATTGGTCAATCTCTCTTGTCCAATCACTCGTGACACGTTCAAACTTCCGTTTGATCAATCACAATCAAAGAAACGTGCGTCTTTTGTTTTACGTTCCCGAAACACGTAGATCTGTTAATATATTTTTGAAGTGAAAACTTCTTTAGCGGCGTTGTACACTTTTATTGGAATGGGTAAAAAATGTTAAACTCGCATCAGGACAACGTGACCTGATCGAAAATTCGTAAGTCGGATGGAGAGTAGACAGCGGTGTCTTTAATGTAATATAAATTATCATGTTTGTGTACCATAGCGTAATAAATAAATATTGTATTGTGCCACATAAATGGTAGTACTTTTATACTCATAATTAAAGCAATTCGTGCAAAATTATTATCTTTAACTATTCCAAAATATTAAAATTGCACAACGTTAATATTAAAGTTTTTACTTCTGTCGGCACTCCCGGAGTGCAACCCGTCGTTTTTAATATATCTCATTCTGATGGATTCTTAGCTGTTATTTTTTAATTTAAAATGTTTCAGATAAAATGCGACGCAGCGGTGTTGGAATTCTTGGAAGGGCCAGAGCGCGTACACTTAAGATGTCTGTTACAATCGTACTTGTATTCTTCACTTGTTGGTCGCCATACTACTGCTATTGCTTGTGGTTGGTACTTTTAATCCACATCCACTACTTTGAGGTACACAGACAGAAGATTATTTGATTTTTCGTTCGTTTTTTTCAGGTATTGGATAGATAAAGATATAGTAAACCACCTGGATCCAGCATTCCAGAAAGCCATGTGGTTATTTTCCTGTACAAATTCGTGCGCGAATCCTATTGTCTATGGTGTGTTTAATAGAAACCGCTGGACTTGGCGAAGCGGCCCTGTGAGTAACAATTCCTAATGCTATTTGCCTGTCACATTAGTGATATGTAGGTAAGAACCCGGCCTCTCCCCTTTAATTTATTGAAGACACCCCAACTGTATCACAAATTCAGTCACTGAAGTGGTTAACAAATATTATCACTTTTTCACACAGACTTGAAATTTACACACACACATTCACATAAAATAATTGAGAAATATTTCTATTTTCAGCATGTCCGTAATCGAGGTGGTTGCATGAGACGAGGTTCTCGATTCCCTCACGGTGACTCCATGGAAATATCTGCTGCTACCCTCGCCAGAGCCCGATACTCACTTCATAGCGATAGACATAGCCGACGAGACTCTGCGCGGAGTTTTGTGATACCAAACGGCTCCCAGAAACATATAAATAACAATGACCAGATAAATGGCGTTGTTTAATGTTAAAACTATATACATAGTGTAAATATATCATTGAAAACTTATATCATTTTTAAGATTGATAAAAGATTGCATAGAAAGTAAATTAAAATCATGTTAAGATTTATTTTGAAATAAATAACCTCTAGTAAACGCAGAACGCATTCGTTTAAAATATCACGTATTTTTTGTAATGAATTTTTGAACTGAGCTCCTGGTTTTGCTTTTCGGAAACAGTTTAAGTACACTCTGTGTCGTTCTCGGTAATTCTCTAATTGGAAATCTTAGATGTTGGAGAGGTCGAGTACGAACTTATAGTCGGAATAATTCTAAAAATGGCCAAGTTATTTGCCGAGAACTTCATTACGAAATTTGTTGCAACCAATAACTTGTACTATGTAGCATGCTTTAGTCAATAATACAAAATATTCATTATTGTAAATAGATAGACTTTACACACTTCAAACATGAATATGTAAATCAACAATATGATTTGAGAGCTTTAAAGTATATGTTGTGGAACAAGTCTCTGATAAATATATTGTAAGTTTCGTGTATATATGTTATACCAATGTGCCTTTTTAGTGAATTCAAAGGCCTCTATGTATATAAACGAATATTAAGAATAATGTAACAGACTCATTTCTGTTACTTTTTTTATTTACAGCCGTACTTAGAGTCATTAATTATGACTTAAGTTAAGTCGATATTGAACCAAGAGTTTCAATATCACAATATACATTTTAACAATCACTACAGATACTAGAAGCAAACATTTTTCATTATGAATAGGTTTGCTTGTATCTTTCGTAGCTGTACCACAGATTATCCAGACATTATAATTTTTAATCTGCCGTTAAAGATAACTTTAGGCTAAGTACGGCTGACATGTTGAGTCTATGGTTTGTTCATTGTTAAATACATTTTATCTTCACTAATTACTACTATTACCAATAATACTCAATACATTCCTATAAAATGAGATATATTTTTATGTAACAGACTGACAAAGTTCCAAGAGAGTGGAAAGTGGTAATTAATATAACTGTTAGTCAAGTTAATTTTAAGTAACTATGTTATTATCGGCTGTGAGGCTATAAAAGTTATAAATCGTAAAAATATTTTACAGTTTAGTTTAAATATAACTAATTTGAAAACTTGTTTTTATTTAAATCTCCATCCTTTGTAAATATGATATGAAATGATTTTGTCTTAATTCTTTTAAGTTAATGTAATTCATTAGACCATTGATTACTTTTCACGAATTATATGCCTGCAGCATTTCTCCATTTCACTTCTTAAGAAGTTCTATTAACTAACATAAATTAAGAATTTGATAAGACACATCTAAAATGTATAAACCGGCCTGTTTGTGCGTGAGAAGTTTTATGCTTTATTGACCATATTTCTTTCCAAGCAAAGACTCTTCATGTGCGGTGAGAATTAAGACAAAGACGCAGTGCTGATTAGATATTGTGTTTAGTAATTAGTATATCTATGTATTTATTTAATTGACCGTGGGTCTAGCCAAGAGGTCTAAATATACAGACCCTGTTAACCTAAAAATAAAAGACTTTCATATACTTAACTATTTATTAATAAACATTAACAATAAAACACCACATATTACATCAATATATCTGCATTCATGACTCAACATCGATAATTTAACCAACATAATCGTGCTAAGCACAAATTACCGTAATGGTGAACAGAATGAATCTCCAAAATGGACTAGATATATGTTAAAACATTATTGTATTTAAAATACATAAAACATTGATTTTGGCACATAATTAAACATCACACGTAGAAAACATAACATAACACTTTTATACATTATCATGTTACGTATACAAAAAAATCATATTTTCTGCGGTAATTTGACAAATGACAATCATAATAGCCATAATTGCTATTTGGATAGGTATGAAACCTTCTTGGTGGGTTTTGTTGGCGATAAAGATACTAGCTGGTTTGGAAAAAGTAAATTGTTGCGGGTTGTGTCGTTCGTTACATTTTATGTTTTTACGATTATGCAATTATTAAATATCCTGAGAAACTTTATTAATCATTAGAAATTGTAATGAAATCGGTCAGTTAATCTTAGCTATACTATATGTTTTCACTGTGCGATATATTCCTAGTCTAGATTAAACCTAATAATTATGATTATACATATATCTTTTACGTTCCGGGAAATAATATCCGGGCTAATATAAAATGGAATGCAACTGCAAATTTTCAATTACTATCGTCTAATTTACAGCTAGTATTTGGTACAGTATACACAATTCTTACTTAATAAAATGTACTTACCAGGCGCACAAATAAATACATTCACACAAAGATAAGTGAATATACTAATAGAATTATTCACAAGTCGGAATATGGAAAAATATTTATGAAAATAGATTTTAGTAATAGTATATTTAGAGTTGAAAATCTCATACAATCAAATTGCAAGCCATTTCTACTTCTAAGTTCTAATAATACTTGACCTTAAATCAATTAAACAAAATTAAGAGCCGATAATTAAACAATATTTTTTATGATATGTTCTTACTTGAAAATAATTAATAAAACTTAAATCGGAAACAGAAAAAAATACTAAAAAATGAACGATCCCACGAAAAGAGAATTAACAAATAATAAATCAGAATAAAAATTGAAAATAAAAATTCTGTGAATACCTATTTTGATCAACATTGACACAACTATTACGGCGTTTCTTAGGGCCAAGTATAAATGTCTATCTATGTAATATCCGCCGGAACTAATGAACAATGCCTTTATTTGTCTACAATTGGTTTTAACTATAATGCTTGAACACCCCAAATGGAGAATGTGACGCACTATCGCCACATTGAATAACAACTGAATACGTAAGGGACCTAATATATTTCCTTGTTTATTAAATCGCCAATATCAATCGTCTGCTCTTTTGATGATACTTAAATTACTTTAAATCAAGTTTTATTATTGGATTTATAATATATATTTATTTTCCTTTGGTCATTATTTTGTGGGAAATATCACTATGGACGTTACAAAAAGTTTGTTAATGTTCGCCCTTTTCAAGATCGCTGAGCTCGTGTCCAGGCCCTTCCCTTTCGCTTTGTGCACGACATTTTTCTATGTCTGCTTGAGATAGTGACGCTACAATAATAGCGCCCAAAGCGTCGCACACCACGTTGATTGTTGTTCGGAATCGATCTCTGTAATTAAAAGATTTTTTGTATAATATTTCATAATAAATATCTGGGCAGGAGAAGTAGTGTAAAGAGTTTTAAAATTATTTATCATAGGCTGACTGTTAATATCAAATGCCTACGAAATAATAAAAAGATGCGGTTAACATATCTAGAACAAAAAAAAATGAAATCTGTTAGATCAATCACAATGTAACAATAACCTTCATTATTTATATAATCTAATAATTATTTTATAATCCAAGCTTAGAGGAGGTTAGTGTAAAACTTTGGGCATCACAGTCCATAACTCTATTAGTTTAACGTGAATTAAACCGAGAAGCCACACTGTTTAATCACTTAAATATTACTTACAAAAGCCAATCAACTGCAAAAATAAGAGAGATGTCTTCAGCTGGAAGGCCAACGGTATCCAACACCATCACCATGGTAACGAGGCCTGCCTGCGGGATTCCAGCCGCGCCTATACTAGCCGCTGTTGCCGTTATACTACAAAATATACACAAGTTCACAATTTTCTTAACTATACTAAAGCCATTTTAAATTATTTTTTATTTGTTTATTGAAGTGAAACTTCTTTAGGCGCATGAGCGTACAATTTTTACGGAACGTAACGAATATGTACAGCGTTTTTGTCGAAGATAAGGCAGCGAGCGACCGTTTTTTTTACGTAGAATATAACTTTTGAAAAGATTTTTATTGTTACGACAAAGAAGTACAACTTCTAACGCGTGTTCATAAGTACACACACGTTTTTTTTGCAGAGATAAAAAATTTTAACCTCGAGGTTAATATTTATAATATGACACTTACCTGACGGCTACAATCTTGCCGAATGACATATCGATTTTCCTAAGTTGTGCGATAAATATTGCAGCGACGGCCTCATATAGCGCCGTGCCATCCATGTTAATGGTGGCTCCGATAGGGATCACGAAGCGTGTGATGCGCGGGTCCAGACCCATATCATCACAGCAGCCTATCGTTATCGGCATTGTTGCTGAACTGAAAATATTCAATGATGAATTGGCGATTAAAAAGACTGGCGGAGAGTCTATTACCAGTTCTTCTCTTCCGTTGTACGCCCTTGATTTGAGAACTGGCAGTAAATGAAAAATTAGAAGCATTTAATTTCTTTTTTGAGGTTCATAAGTGTACAGATTTTGACTTTTGAATTTCTTCGACAGAATTAGCGAAATAAGAATTGTCGATAAATTCAAACCACTCGTTCAACTTAAAATACTCGACTATTATTGTGTAGAGTTACGCCAGTTTTCACTTGAAAATGTATTTTTGGAAACATAATCAAAAAAGATTGAATCCGGTTGATTTTCTTGTTTTCCAAGGTGCGTCAACATTTCGTTCAAGTTGATGTTCACGAATGAAGATTTATAGTTATTAACATGTTGGCATGACTTTAAATAGAGAGCCAGTCTCTGAAGCATGGTGTTGTTATATTTAACATATGTCTTGAAATATCAAAAGATGTTGAAGGAGGTAATAGACCAGACACCTGCTTGTCATCATTGTGACTGTAGAGAGGATACGGTGAGGCACACTGTTGAGGAGTGTCCGGCTTGGGACGGCATTCGCTCGGTCCTTGCTGATAGCATTGTTGGCAATCTGTCGCTTCCACTAATTATCCAAAGAATGGTGGAAGCTGACAATGACGGCCCATGGAATGCCTTCAAGGCTTTTTGTGAGGCCGTCTTGACTGAGAAAGAGAATGCGGAGCGTCAGCGTGAAAATGATTCTGATGCTCCGCCGGTAAGAAAACGACGACCGGGGCAGCGACGCCGTGCTTTCGCACGTCTGCCCTAAGTTAAGATGCTGATGATTTGTTCGTGGGAGGAGTCACGTTGATATTGTAGCATTTGCGTTTGGCGGGGGTAAGGATAGGGCTCAGCTGTTACCTGTCCCCGCCCTTTGGCGAGCCGAAGGCATCCGTCAGGTTTTAGTGGGTAGGTGTGTAGATATTATGTCTGAGTCCCACATAATCCCTGCTGGAGTAAAATTCAGCAGGGATATGCGTAAAAGCATTTCCTGACGTTAAAAAAAAAAAAGGTAATAGACCAGTGTTTCCCAACGTGAGGCCCACACCCCACAGAGGGGCAATTTCATTGTTAAGTGGGGCTATTCGAAAATGTGTTACAATTTTTTGGAATTTGAATTTCAGTTTTTCGTTGTTTTGAAATTTTACTTACTGTGTTTCGTAACAATTTAATAATGATTTCTTCCTAAATGTATAGGACATTAAGTTTCTTATGTGAATAATTAATTATTTTAATAATAAAATTATTATTTAAAACTAATAATGTTACATTTCATAAAGATTTTTGAAAGGCTAAGGTGGGGCCATAGGACAAAACATTTTGGGAAACACTAAAATAGACCATTTAAAAACAAGTTAGGCCAATTCCTCAAAAACAACCACTTTTATTAATGTTTAACAACAACTTAGGTGTTAGTAAATTTAATTTAAAATTATATTAAAGGTCATGTTAAAACTTAAACGTTGTAAGCAGCATTCAATTGTTTCTAGTATAAAAAACTACCTTGATGCAGTTCCAAACGCAGTGGCCATAACTTGTCCCATCTTCGCAATATATCTGCAAGGCAGCTTCTTTGTGGCTAACACGAAGAGAATACTCAAAGTCCCAAAACCGTGAAGGAAGAGACCGAGTAACACCGTCATAAAGTAGAGGCCTAGTCTCCCCACGAGGTCAGAGAATGACTCGATTTCCATGATCTTCGCCGTCACAAGGAAGAACACTCCGAGAGGTGAGAGCCTGTAAACATAATAATCTACTGTCATAAAAGTCCTATGAGTCGACGAATTCTTGATTAAATTTAAATATGTCATCGAAACTATTAAATAAAAGTACAGTAGTGTAACTTACGTAAAATTTTAATCTATCTCTTTTTAAAAACATACTAGCTGCCCCCGCGAACTTTATTCTCCTAACAGTAAACTTGAACAGTAGAAAAAGTGACTGCCACATTAGGGTTCTGGGACTGCAAATAGTATGACAACGAACAGAGAGCTATTGTCAGCTACAGACTACAGTTTCAAAATTCTCTAATCGTCCATATCAATATAGGAACAATATACCTATAATATAAAAAAGAAGAAAAAGAAGGGAAAAGATTAAATAATTAAGGTATTTATTACGAATACCGAACTGAAGGTATACATTATCTACATAATAGTAATAGGTTCTGATTAACGGTGAGCGATAAATGTTTCTTACCAAATAACCCATCCGGTAATTATCATCATGGCCTCCGAGAGTGTATGGAAGAAATTTTGCAGCGGTCGACTCTTCTCTCCCATTTTACCAAGAGTGATGCCCAGCACTATACTGAACGCCACAAGGCCTAAGACATTACTGCCTTTCTGGTAGTAATTCTCTATTTTGTAGGTTTCCAGTTGACCTGGAAATTAAACAAAAATATATAATAAAAGGACCAAAGTAAGACACAAAGTAAGTAGTGTAGGTTTTTTAAAAGATTTCGTGTAAAAATGGTATTATCAACCAATTGCGTCAGTTATCTACTACGAGTATATAAAAATAAGTCGGGTTTTCCTTCCTGACGCTATAACTCCAGAACGCACGAACCGATTTCCACGGTTTTGCATTCGTTGGAAAGGTCTCGGGCTTCGTGAGGTTTATAGCAAAGAAAATTCAGGAAAAAAAGCAACAGAAAAGCGGGATCACCAAACGAAATGTTACATAAAACGCAGCCATCTGGTAGCGAAACGGAGTTCGCCGAGTTTGCTAGTTGACTACAAAATTCTAATTAAGGTTTAAAGATTGGATTTCTAAAAAGAAAACAAAGTATCACTTACATTAGAAAACTTACAATATTGCTTGCCCCGGGGAAGAAAGTCGTAAAAGCAAAATCTATTTATTTTAGGAAAAATAAAAGAAGGTCAAACTGGGATACTAAGTGCGATCCTATCTTATGCGAACGTACGTATTTATTTCAAAATGATTAGACATTAATTCTACATCTAGTACATGCGACAAAAAAACATACATTTCGCTACATACATAGCATTCATTAAAAGCCTCCACATTTCTCAAGAAAATGAGGCTGAAAAGGATCATTAACTCCTACATTGACCATTTGGAACTTGAGTCGACATGAGTGAGCTTTCAGACGACTTAAATGTAAGATGCACTTTACACAGGTGCTTTGAACTAAAAATTTTCCAATTTTCTAAACGACTAAATTACTGTTTGAAGCCCCATAAAGGCTCGAAAGCAGTCAATTTACGATACGTAACATTTTAAACTATGAAAAAATAATAACGATCGACTTTCATTTAGAAATAATCGAATGTTATTATATCAAGTGCTTATTGATTTGATCAGAGCAGTGTTGGCCTAGTGGCTCCAGCGTACGACACTCACCCCTGTTGTCATAGGTTCTATCCCCGGCTGTGCACCAATGGACTTTCTTTCTATGTGCGCATTTAACATTTGCTCGAACGGTGAAAGAAAACATCGTGAGGAAACCGACATTTCTTAGACCCTAAAAGTCGACGGCGTGTGTCAGGCACTGAAGGCTGATCACCTACTTGCCTATTATATTTAAAAATGATCATGAAACAGATTCAGAAATATGAAGCCAAGACCTAAAGAGGTTGTAGCGCCACTGGTTTTATTTTATTGATTTGATCGTTACTTAATTAATAGCACTTACCTTTAATTGCTCTCGTGTCATTCACATCGTAGGTGAGCTTCGTGCGATATGAGGCTATAGTAGCTTCAACTATGTTTTCGGGGAAAACGTTTCTGAAAATAAAGCAAAATTAACTCGCATTTAATAGTGAACGCTGAGATGTTATCATAATTATATGTCGTTGTCTGATCGATTACAAATTGAACTTAAATCGGAGTTTTACTGATTAATTACAACCATAGAATGAAATGAACAAAATATGACCAATTATTAATGGAATAATAAGACTTTTAATTATTATAATTAATTTATTGCTTCGAGATGTCATATGAAGCATGGTGTTTCTGGCTATTTATATATTTTGTTAAACAAAAAACCTTGATCATTGAAAAGACTGGCGGACCGTTTACGCAGCCATAACCGCAGTAACTATAAAATTAAAGGTTAAGAAATAGAACTCTCTGGTGTCTGTTCTTTTTTTTTCAGAAAAATTATAGCCTGGCACTTTTCAAGACAAGAGCCATTTTTTTTATAGAACAGGGGAACACATTTGTTATACCACCGCCCATGGATACTCTCAATGTCAAAGAGCTCGCGAGTGCGTTGTCAGCCTTTTAACTTTTACACTCTTTTCTTTAAAGACTTAGGGTCTTTCCCTCGTATTCCGATTCTGACTGTGGCTTTAAAAAAAATTGTCGAAAGCTGTACTGATACCTAGGTAGCACTGAAAATGTTTAGAAAATGAAAAACGGCTTAATGTAGAAAGTTGCCAATACTTTTATTGTTTTTCGAAGTATCTCTGTTCCTCCCTACACATCGTCGCATTCAATGGAACCACTGAGAAAAGTAGTGGGCCCATTCTTCTGTAGGGGTCTTCTATGGCATTTTCACCGCATCTTCAGGGCTCGTAAAGCGAATACCGCACATTTTATCTTTAGTTCTTGGGAATAAAAGAATCTCGCAGGCCGCCAGGTCAGGCCTGTATGGCGGATGACTCATTATCTCGACACCTGCCATAGTCAAATTATGTATTCAAAAGTCCGTTTTGCGGAGTGCGCTGAAGCATTGTCGTGGTGAAGGAGGATCTGGTACAAAGCTTCCTGACGCCTAAAGGCTCGTGTAATATTTTTAGAACTCGATTCATACCAATGCCTTTGCCTTATCTGCTGATAGGTCACTCTCTTATCTTCCTCTATCATGCGTCGCACAACACTGATGTTATCTTCAGTATTCGCTGTTAAAGGAAATCTCTCACGCGGATCATCATTGAGATTGCAACGTCCAAGCTTAAACTCGTTAATCCAATTGTAAATAGTGGCACGAGATGGGGCTTCATTAAGAAATGCTAATCGCAGCCTGTCATAGCTTTGTTGTTGAGTAAGCCCAAAACGAAAGTCATAATAAATCATTGACCGAAAATTTTCTCTCGTTAGGTTCATTTTCACGTGTAACAAGAGTTTTAGATTTGCCGCCAATTCACAAAAACAAATGACAAATGAATGCATATACTACATTAGGTTACCAAAGATTTCTAAAATTGAAATTAAAAAAAATATTTCATTAGCAATGGTTCTATCTGGCCAGTTCTAAACATTTTCAGTGTTACCCACGTATTAAAAACACCTACAACATTTTAACATGGTATGCTAATATTTTTCGAGAAGTATTCATCAATCTTTATGCTAAAACATTTATCAGAGACTATAAACCGGTAGGGCCACTATTACTATAGTAATAAAGGAATCAGCACCTAAACGTGAGTTCGAAGGGCAAATCTTTTAAACGCACTTGGTCGCACACGATGAATGGCCTGAGGTCCTTTCCGGTTCTATTAAGATAAACTACTCTACACAAACGATACTATGTCTTTATACAAGAACAGCCTCGCGGCATTTGTATTATGTTTCTAAAGGTGGCCTGCTTTAGTATAGCACTGTCGATTTTAGATTAATCTATGTTACAATGCGGAATCAATTATTTTCAAGTTGTTTTTTAAAACAGTGTTAGCTCTTTTGTACAGTTATTATACTTCCCCTTTTCAAACCCAACGTCGTGCGTTCCAAGCAACAATAGATTTCAATAACAATTAGTATAGGTATAGTGAAGCATTTTATAACCATGGCGTGTGTAAGGAATTAAAATCGTTAACAAGTATCGGACACAGACGGTTGAGCACCTACTTGTCTATATTATGTAGATGCTAAAATGTAAGACCATGACTTATAAATGGCAACGCAACTGGTTTCATGTTAAACGTGCGATAGCAACAAAAATCATAGTTATTTTTTTAATTACCTTAGAGTATGAATTATAAGACGACTATATATTATATATATAAATAATATAGTTATTATTTTAACTTCTACCTTATATTACGTACAACAAATCTATGGCTTCAAATGACGTCAGCTACAGCCGGTTCTAAGCTTAAAAATTGTCTTTTGTCCTTTTTGTCTATTGTTTATTTTGATTTCACTGTAACTATGTCTATGTCCGACTATGTATACTTATGTTGGCCTTATTAAAATTAAATTAAAATATAGGATTTTAGAATACTTTAAGAGCATTAACGATCTACGACCGCGCTATAAATATGAAGCCTAAAATGTCCCTAGAGACTGTGAAGCAAATTGGTGCAGGTCGTCATCCAATAAAGAGCCCCTAGAGGCTAATCTTAAACTTGTTGTCACCTGACGACTTACTAACACAATAAACTGACAACATAAATAATGATGCATGCCTCAGACTTTCCTATTTATAGACTCGCCTCTACCTGTTTTCGCGAAAATACATCTTAAGAATCACGAGGATAAGAATCCTTATATTATATACTAAAAACAATTTAAGATGAAAGTGATTTTTTACAAATCAGTGAAACGATGGTAAAATTTGATGAATCGGGGTCGAATTACTCTCGCATCAATTATATTCTCCAAATTTGACCAACGACTTTTTCCTGTTCTCAGATCTCAAGAGAATGCTTGCTGGTCAAAATTTTCCACTGATGAAGTGGCAATCGCCGAAACTGAAGCCTATTTTGAGGTTAAAGACTACTCACACTATGAAAGTAGTATCGAAATTTTTTATGACCGATTTAATCGTTGTATCGCTCTCAAAAGAAACTACATTGTATAATTAAATCAAATTCTATCAAAAAAAATATTTTTTCTATGTTAGTCGTTACTACGTCTTTAATTGACGAAAAGGCCATTCGTCAGAACATTCTTATACAATAAATAGTTTTTTTTTTTAGTATTATAATACATAAGCGGGGGGTATAATTGTTTTTGATTTCATTATTAAAATGTACGTACACAATGTGGTGCAAATGGTAAATAGATTGAGTATGAAATTTCATCTGGTCAATTGACGTGTTTAAATGAGGATTATACGCGAGTCGATTTACTTCCATACGGGATCTTTGAGTAAACACTAATGTTTTTCACATTTATAAGTATTTTTTTATAGAACAGGGGGCAAACGGGCAGTAGGCTCATCTGATGTTAAGTGATACCGCCGCCTATGGACTCTCTCTCTAGCCTTTTAAGAATATGTACGGAAATACTTCAGTGGGCAGCTAGCGTTGGTGCGCGGCAAAAACTGCCTTAATAAATGCTCAGTTGTGGAGCATTGATTTGATACAGGTGGAATTTCGTATTCTGCCGCGTCGTGCGATGGTGAAACTCAGTTACAGATATCAGTCCGAACAACGCCTCTGAACACTCTCATGGTAAATGCGGTAGAAGATGCACAAATACCCCAACATCGCTTCGCAACGCCAAGGGATCAAGCCGATCAGAAAGAGATTGGTCGTCGACGAATAGTGATATTTATAAAATGCCTTTAATAATCGTGAGCAAACATTCGTCGAATCGTGGAGGTATTACGCCAGAAAGCAGCTCATTCGAAATCATCCACATCCTATATCATAGAAAACTATTCTGATAGTTAAAACCTATTAGTAATAGCCGTACATACCGTATTAAATCAAGAATACTGTCAGCCGTCAGTGTATCCTTGGAAATTACTTTCGTGGTAGCAGGTAAAGAATCAGGGTCTTGGCCAGGTTTGATCGTGGTGACGAGCGCTATTCCCAACACCACTGCGCAGAATGTCGTTGTCATGTAGTAGATGATCGCCCGCAGACCAACTCTGGAACGTTAAAGAGTAGAATTCCATAAGCTTCTGAAGAGCTGATGAATTATGCTATGAACTCTCTTGATGAATCAAGGGTTTAACATAAATCTGCCCTGTTGTTTGATCAATCTTTTCAAAGCAAACTACAGTGTCCCAGAATCCCAAATCCGGACTGATACTCAAATGTGAAAAGTATGCGGATGTAAAATCTATGCAAACAGAACTTACTTGCCCGATAGGCTAAGATCCAACGACCCGATAGCAGACACAATCGATGAAACCAGCAGAGGCACAATCAGGCATTTCAGCATCCTGAGAAACAGCTCTCCAGGGTATTGGAAGTACATAACCTCTCGTCGTGTCCATTCATACCCAGTAGCTCTTAATCCCCAACCGAGAAGAGTTCCAGCCACAACTCCAATGATTGTCAGTAACGTGAGAAGGTTCTCCCGGAGGAAGGAGACCACGCCCTCCCTTCTTATCTGGAGCGGCATCTTTGACACCGGTTCTGGAAATAAAAGTCATGTTATTCTACTTTCATCAATGTAAAGAAATATTTAATTGAGATCTAATAATGATAGTTTGGTCGTATGATGATTTTTAGGCGACAGTTTTACTAATTTGGTATTAATTATATTGGTATTTAATTATCTCTAATAGTGGGTTGAATAACTATAATCATATTATATTTGAACAAGTGACTAGTACCTAACTAGTAGAAAACTACCTTCCATTAGAGAATGAAGAACATGTTATAATCTCTAAATTAAGCTGAAGCCTATTTTAATAATCTATCTTCTCGTAGCAATAAGACAACTTTATTCATATAGGTAAACAAGTACACTTATGAACGTCAGAAAGTAAATTAATTCTAAATTAAAATTAACTACCAGTTTGCAACTCAAGGGCTTAGAGCGGGCAAGAACAACTGGCAAGAAACTCTCAGCCATCTCTTTAATCGCTAAGTTTTTAGTCATACAAATTGTTTCAACTGGAGCAAATCAGTCCCCAAGATTAGGAACATTTAAATATTCGTCAAAATTTAATTTATAAAAAGCTTTATTGATTAATGTATCGCTAGAGACGATGGCAAGCGGCCGGATGGGATTTCTTTGATCCCTTGGAGAATAGGACGGGCTTAGTATGAGATGCTACGTGTGCACATTAGTCTCGTCTCAGCTCCCTTGTAAGAGCTGACGCGACCGCAGAGCAGGCGGAAAATTGTAAATGGCTTAAATATAAGAGTCTTTACTCCAACTTTATTTTTGTTCCCTTTGGAGCAGACTAGACTAGACTCTTAGGCCGTGCAATTGCACATTCGCCAATTAAAGATTTAAGTAGGCGCCTGGTAGATAGTACCGGTGACCCCAGAGCTGGTGCTTTCTCCGCTCAACCAATACAATAAGTATCGCAGTACAGCGGGAAAATGCTGCCAGCATTAATGGTCCAAACTTCACGGACCAAAACTTTTTATATTTATTTTAATTTTATTTATAAATTTTTAATTATTATATTTGATAATATGTTGGTTAAGAATGTTGTAAATACAGTATATTCTAAAATACTTTCTATAACAATAAAAATAATAGAAAACCCTGTTACATGATATTACGATGATGCACTTGACAAGTATGTGACCTGTAGTGACTCTAGCACAATTAATAATTATAGCTCGGCAGTTGGAAAATTGCCCACTACCTGACATTAAAACATTATGTTTTGATAATACATTGATGCCAATGTAAGGTGACGACGAAAAAGATTAGTTAGACAAAGAAGTTTAACAGTTTGAGACAATTGAAACAGAGAATTACCAAAATACAGCACGTATTTTTCATAGCAAGTTTTGTATTATTCGCATGGTATAGAGACGGCTCTTCGGCTTGATACATTTTTCCAGGTCTTTACCATTAAATTTTTACACCAATGTTGGTATATAAAAAAATGATAAAAGTACATAACTTTCATAAGTTTCAGTTTATTACAATTTACAAATAATGATCTTGAATTTTAGTTCAGAATCATATGATGGGTTCTAAGATATTTTCACATGAGATCTATGTAGATCTATTGTGTAACCATTACTCCTTGATCGCCTACAGAAATATTGTTTTTGGTAGTCCAAAAGTATTGTCTTGAGCAAAAAATCTACCAATGTATTACTCTAGTATAAGAGCTAAATAAAGTTCACAGATAAACGCTTACTTTCATGAGATGCACTCGGGGGTGCCAGTACAAATCTTGCCAATTTGGCAAACTTGCACAAAATTCACTATCCATTAACAACACGTGGGAGTCTCCCCGTGCGGATGCCGACGCGGATATCTTATTTAGTGTAACCGATCGCTCCCCTCGGTCACACGCACACCAATCTAGTGCATAGTCACCTGGCTGGAAGTGTACACTCGATGTTGCCAGCGATTCGCACTCCCGAAATATGGGTCAGTGGTTAATGACCTTGAATTAATTTATTTAATACTACATTGTTAATAGATAAAATTGTTACGTTTATGTTTCCAGATTTGAAATAATCATAAATATAGGCTGCTTTACTGTCATAAAGAGAAATGAAGGTTTATTTTTATACAAGTGTTTTTAATGAGCCATCACCGTTTCATTATGTATTTTAAAATATTAATACAATAACTACATCTAAATTCATAAATATTACCAAATTACTTTAGCTACCATGTTGCAGCAGTTTTGATTACGGGGAAATATGTTAGATTTAAAAAATAGACATTTCTTTTTGTTTGAGAGTTTGCATGAATCAATCTAGATCTGGTACCAAAAGGCTTTCATTTGATAATCTCTACTTGTTCCGTTTCTTAAGACCCATCGACCTACATAAGGGATTAGATGAATACAATAAAACATTAACAATATAATACTTTGAAAATCTTTGTCATACAGCTAAAATTATTTTTGTTTAATCTACGATATTCATCACAGTAAACAGTATAAAGTTAATTTTTTTTCATTAATATGTAGTTAATTTTAAACAATCACTGATTTAATGTAATATTGGGCGGTGGATAATCTTTCTTTTGAGTGCAAAACATAGATTAATTTTTATAACTATAGACTATAGAACTCACTCTTTACACAATTCGCTCCTAAACGCGACCTTCTCCTATTAATTCTTCCTTCAAATTTCTCCTCTTTAAATATTACTTGTCTCGGGATCCATGCTCGTTCTACCTATGTACTAACCTTGTGCAAATAAAATTACGTTTCTAAATTATGTACTATTATATAAGTTAAGTTAACTCTCTTGTCTATTTAAATAAACCTAAATCCAAGAGATTTAGGAGATCACGAGCCTTCTTATTTAAATTACCTATGGTATTGCTTTTTGGTCCTACGATATGTATTTAAATATACAAAAGGCGAGGGAATATATATAGAAAGGGAATTTATATACTATAGGATTATACCTACACATTATAATGTAAATATTTTTAACGAAACAATATATTCTAGGACTGTGTAATATACAATTCCACTAAACATAATAAAGAAAATAAATAAATTATGATTGACTTAAATATTGAAACTTGGCTTTTACAAACTTCTCTGCTCTTAAAATTTTGGTTGTTAATATTTTAAAGTTGGCATTACTTCGTAAAGTTGTTGTATACATAATTATTTATGAGGACAATGATCATGGCTAAACTTAAAGCCAGATCATTACAGATTAATAAATCATCAGAAAAATTAAAAAAAGTATACTTGAAAAAACTCGAGTAAAGGCAATAATTGCTAAGTCATGAATAAGTTAATAACCTCTTGACAAAGCTCGTACTAGTACTATACATGAACAAATGATGATAAAGCATGGCAAATGTAATTTGTACAACGAGCACTTCCGTCCTAGACGACGCGAAATATCTCTGTTAGTTATGTGTTTTATTCAATAATTTCTAATTTGGAATACATTTTAACTATTCAAGTAAAAAGTTATTTGACTGTTATAGAAATTTAAATGTATATTGAAATATCAAAGTATAAAAAAATAATTATTATTTAATGAAAGTAGTTTTAAAGTTTATTATATAATTTTTTTAAATCCTTATTGAGGAACCTCAATCATAAAACTTTAAATTTAATTGACTTTGATTCGTAAAAGAAATTGTTAATTAATTCTAAAACTAATAATTATTATACAAACACAAATTAAATCTACATATTTACGACTATAAGATATAATAAATATGACCTATTAACATGCATTTATAAATCATAATCAAAACTTCCAACCTCGTTAAACTATAACCACATATAAAAGTATATTATATATGATTAGTAGATAAATATAGATGACTATTTATGTCAAGTAGATTTATCCTGCAAATCATATATCCGCCATGATTCGGAACAAGTCTATCAGACTATTTTTTGAAGTGACAGTGAATAAGGGTTTTCCGACGACCAATCTATTAATGTATTCTTGAGAAGTAATTTCCTCTGTCAATCTAAATAATCTTGATGAATATAGAAAATTGTAATGATTGTAATTTTAATATAGCATATTTATAATTAAATGTTTATATTATTCGAAACACAAAGTGTCACTCAAAACACTGAAAATGATTAACTTATTGCGTAATAGAATAATGGAAAAAATCAATGTACACTGTACAGTTATTATATACTCAGTCATTGAGTTTCGTGATAGTCATCAGAAATAATTTAACCGATTTAAAAAAAATACGGAGGTTATCAATTCGATGTGAAACTTGCGATTGTTGTGTTTCTCCGAGGGAGTCGGTACGGAATAAGTTTAAGGAATTAAATATTATGACACTATCTGGTCAATTTATTCTTGAAGCCTTGTTGTATGTCCAAACAAAATATAAACGATTTTAAAACAAATAGTGACTTTCACCAGTATAATACGCGAAATAGAACTAATTTGAGTGTACGACCAACCAGGCTCCAAAAGATAAACCACTCCTTATATGGAAATTGTATTCGTTTTTACAACAAACTCCCAAGCGAAATTAGAGAATTATCACTAAATAAATTCAAAGCCCTCGTTAAACGAAAATTAATCAACAAAGCTTTTTATAAATTTGAGGACTACTTAAATGATCCTAATCCTTGGGATTGAATTGCTCCAGTTCAAACAATTTGTATGACAATACTTGGCGATTAAAAAGAGTGGCGGAAAGTTTCTTGCCAGTTCTTCTTACCCGCTCTACGCCCTTGACTTGCGAACTGGTAGTAAATGTAAATTTACGATTTATTTAACTTGACGATTCAAAAGTGTACTTGGTTACCCATTTGAATAAAGATATTTTGAGTTTGAGTTTGAGTTTGAAACTTTTTATAGATATGCTGCAAAATATATGTTACCAGACTGTTGGCCTATTAATATGCCTGTTAAGACGATATTGTTTTCCTCAAACAAGCCTGACTGTCTTTAGTTTTTATTTTTAAAGAGCCGCGCATATAGTATGAAATTTATCAGATTAGTTTTTTAGATTATTACTCATAAATACAAAAAAAATATTCGACGATAGCAAACATATTACCATACTAATGGTTTAACGAGAGCTCTTCCTTGCTTAGTCCTTCTCAGAACTTTATAATGTTAGAGTACATTTATGTTATATTATGCTTTATGTTATCATACAAATATAGGATTTACTTACATGGTGATTTTTATTTATCACCTTCACAATAACCGTCGAACATATTTAATTTAACCAACGCCGCATATATGTGCTCACGAGTATCGTATTCTTAGAAAATAGAAACAATGACAGAAAGACATATAAAATTCAACAATTTACAGATTTTGTTGTATTTAATTTTATATTCTTGGTAAAAGAATTGTTTAAGGCACAGAAGATTTGAAGATTATTCAGTACCTATGGGTAATTTTTCTCGAATCCTGATTAAACTTAACTTGCGCTGCGTTCAGTTTTATACATATACAAAATTATATAGATAAAATGTGTCGTTGCCTGGAAGAGATCGCTCGAAAGCGGTAAGGCCAGTTGCTCTCCTTTTTTTAATTATACTATATTTCTGTATACTTGCAACTAAGTTAATAAATAATTTAATAAAATATGTGTATTTAATTTTATTATATATGATATTATCTAGAATGAAGAGGACTAATTTTCTATTTATTAACATTACAAGAACTAAAATCCTTGCAAAACAAGGTATGTACAAACTACGTACAACAGCACATTACTCCCGCAAAAATCTCTTGATTCACTACAATCGACAGGTGTCGATTGACTTCAGATTTATCATTCTAGCTTCTGATATTAACTAGGTACCACATAGGGAAAATGTACTTACAAAACAATAGTAAATCTTCTAAATGCACTCGTATTGCGTATATCACGTTAATAACACAAAATGTTCACTGCATTAGTTCGCGCTACTTTTTTTTCACCGCGTGCGCTTCTTCCGGCAGTCGGGAGTTGACTGATGCCAATTTGATCCTGATCCTGGAGGTACAGACTATAGGGAGTGACGATTGATCTGCGATCCCTCCGATATGGAACTCTCAACGCACTCTTAACAATTTTGACGCATGTTGAGAGTTTTTGTTGCAAAACAACCGGAAATCCGGATAAAGATTGAAACGCGTTGCGTGGAGAATATATAATGCATTTATGGTTTAGTTGTCCTATACAAAATTATTAAAGACTATTTCCAACTATTTTTATACACAGTCAAATCCGTTGTGTTTATTTTTGTTATTACTTTATTTTGAATCAACCCTGGATTTTTGTATGTACCCGTTGTATTCGAACCCCGGCTGTGCCACCACTAGCACCACAATAAACACTGGCCTATACATTGGAAAAACATCGTAATGAAACCGGAATTTGAGATTCTGAAATGTACGGATTTGATTCACGTTTTAATGCCTAAAACTAAGCAATAAAGAAGATACAAATCAGGACACAAAAATATCAGTGAAATAAATTTGTCTAACCTATGGCAGTTACGATAATTTTCTAATAGTATCTTTTGATGCCTGCGACTTGACATCGCTCTTTCTACTTCCGAATTACCAATTGTACTGCTACTGTATTTGTACTGCTTCTCTAGTTAGAATACATTTCATATCCTTTCTTTTCTATATAAAAACTACTCGTAATGTAATGGCTAACCAGTAATACAGGCCAGTGTAAATCAAACTTTATAAGATATGGACTACAAACTACAATTAAAAATGCGTAGCATGAGTTTTCGTAGAAATTCGTAGTCATCCGCCGGTCAACATCCGGTCGTAGCATGTCTACACTTTATCGTTACAGTATTACCGTAGAACTCGTTAATTAAATACTATTCGTATTGTTTTACCTAAAAGTATTTTTTTCATTATATATAGTCAAATTTTACTTTAAAAAATACTTTCGAATATTTAAGTTCCTATATGTTATGTGATATATTATACTTGTTTATTTTGTTTTTTATATATTTTAAGATTTGATAGATAATGTCCTAAGACCGTGTCCAGGGAATTGGTTTCTATCGTTGAATTTTTATGATTTATAGTTTGTTGTCTTCGTCCGTAATAAGTATTAAAATATTATCATATTTTGATACTTAATATTAGATATATAAAGCAAAAATATTACAAAAATATCTTGAAAAAATTATTTAACATAAGAGATGTTCTCTCTAACTATGTTTTATCGATGTGTTATGTATATGTGTATGTGTATATGTGTATGTGTTAACGATGTTTAACATCTCTTATGTTAAATAATTTTTTCAAGATATTAGATATACAGCTAACGTAATGTTTTTAAAATTAAATGTGTCCGGTCGATGTGTTTCTTCAAATTATTCTTTAAATCTGCTCACTCATTAACAGTTAAACGAGGTTCGCCGGGACAGCTATAAAAAAAACTCACGCACACGAACTCGTATATAAATTTAATCCTATGTAACCGATACCGCCACAAATAGTCATAGGATGTTTCAATTGTTTGCTTTTGAGGTCGATTTTATGTGCAGTATTAATTGTTCTGCGTTATTCTGTAGCATTCTATTTAATATTCAGAACAAGGCTATTATTAATTTCCGTGCGAAACTTTATTTTTATTAGCCGGTGTCTCACTGAAGCCCGCAACTGTATTGTACAGTTTACAGAGCCAGAGAGTAATAAATTCAGTCTGAAGATCGCCACATGTATTAATAGTATGTATTATTGTGTATGTATGTATGTATGTACTGTATTAACATAAAAAAATATATTCCGCAAAAAACCGCACAATGCCAACTAACCAATGAGTGTTACTGTCAACTTAGAATTTAATTCCCTTATTATAAAAGAAATTAGTTTGATTGCACCGTTTTTAACTAATATCTGTGTGTAATGTATCTCTGTTCATTACACCGTAAACACAATTTGACAGAAAGAGACAAAATTGCATATTAGTTTAAAGAGTAATTGTACTGTGCAACTGATTTAGTGTTTATAAATAAATATATTTTATTTATAAATATATTTAAATTAGGATAACTCGCTAGCCCATATCGCGAAGGAGAAAGCCGACCTTTTGGGTTGTCTCTTCGCGTCCAACTCGACTTTGGATGAACAAGGGAGGGCACCACCAACCATTTCGCAGTGTGAGTGACATAAATGCCGGAAATCATTTTCCGGTAACGTGCAGTCTGCAAAACTCTATCTTCCTTGGATATTCATAAATCGAGCTGGCCTGAAGGCATCCCCCAATTGTGCTGCGTAGGTAATTGTGCTCCTGAGTTGGCTTCGGTCCTAACGGGCCTTCTTCATTACATGTACTCGCTCGGTACAGTCCCCAAGTGCTGATACACCGCTTCAGTAATATAATATAATATAAAATATATATTTGCCCCATTCGATAATAATATAATAATAATAATCTTTATTGACATTGACATATTTGTAATTACAGAAATCCTATGAAGACTCTGACACCTAAACTAGGCTTTAGTGCCTGTATCTCAGGAGTCAGTGGCTTCTCCCAATATAATTCGTAACAAGTGTCAAGAGAGCTTATTCAAAATTTTACAAGACAATACTTTTTATAGACATTTGTAAATTCCAGATATTACATCTAATTATCTTCTTACACATAATATACTTAAACAAAAATAACATATATTGAAAAAAATGTTTCAGTATAAATTACGATGAATATAATAGGTAGTAAAATAGGTACATACACATAAAATACTAAAATACATAAATATACATAATACATGAATATACATAATTATACATTTTACATATGGGTATATGTAACACTAGTATAAATATATAAATATATAAATTATACACATAATTAATGAATCAAAATAACTAAAATATTATTGTAGCATGTTAGTTAAATAGATCTTCTGTTTCCTCATAATTTAAGGACAAAAGCCAAGTCTTAACAATTGATTTGCAGTCATGTAGTGAAAGAGGGTAGAAATTTAATTTTTTGTTTATTTTATTATATAGAAAGACTGAGAGATATGCTCGTTGTCGCCTTGCGAAGGTAGTACGGAATTTTGCTGTGGGGAGTACATTTGGTATACAGCGTTTGTTACTGCAAACCTCTGGGTTATAAGGGGTATGGACATGTTGTTTGGCTATTATATTAAAGACGAATAACTGTCTGACACTGAGGAGCTCACACTGTTTATATAAAAGTGTGGTTGAAAATCTGTAGGGTTTGAAAGTCATTACTTTTAGTAAAGATCTGTGGGCTCTTTCAAGCTGAATTAGATGTGACTTGCACGCTCCACCCCACACGCTCACGCAGTATCCAATAACCGATTTTACTAAGGCAAAGTAAACAGTGCGGAGTAGTTCAAATTCCGCGGCATAACGTAATTTTTTGAATGTCCAGATTAGTTTTCGCGTGCGTGCCGTTATAATCTCAATGTGAGGAAGCCAACTCAATTTATTATCTAATTCGATACCGAGGTATTTAATGGTATTGGATTTTGTTATATTAATGCAAGTACAATTGCGCTCAGAGACACATATGTGTATTTTAAGATTAATATCAGTCATATGGGAATTAATAGTTTGGAACTGAATATACGAAGTTTTAGAAATATTTAAAGTAAGTAAATTTTCCCTGAGCCATCTAGCCACCTTCTGCAGTCCGCTTTCGGCAATATTTTGTATCTCGGTCCAGGTGTCCCCATAAAAAACTATAGCCGTATCATCGGCATAGGTAAACAACCTGCAACTAGTTAGGGACATATTACATAGGTCGTTTATGTAAATAAGAAAAAGACTTGGACCAAGAATACTGCCTTGCGGAACTCCAAAAGTTACATTTGCGTCGGAACTAATATAATTATTAATCTTAAGGTTTAAGAATAGCTTTATTTCTCATAAGAATTAAATTCACTTACTGAGAAACACATATTTAACTAAAACTAAGATTAAAAATTAGAGCGCACAGATGTAGGTACATATATAAAATAAGAAAACAGAGAAGCACCAAAAATGTGGGTAGACACAAAAAACTTGGCCAGTTAACCAAGCGAAACACGGATGTTGGAATTTGATTTTTAACTAGATGTGGCATTGATGGCATAGTCTGATATAACAAATTTATATTGATTATTTTATTATTTTTCATAACATTATTTTATTTTTAGTTTATTCCTATATTGATATATTTAGGGTATGTACAAGGTTTATAAAACATTTTTACAAATTAAAATCACTTATGGGCAGATTTTGGTCAATATCAAATACAATTCTTTAACACCGTGAGTAGTGTTAGTTTAAAGTTTTTAAACATTATACATTTCAAGTGTTATCGCATTCTTGTCAATATATATATATATACATATTATATTTTGATCACTTATTTGTATGTAATTAATGTGTAAGTTTTTAGAAGATTTTTAAATCGGGCATAATTTTGTTCTGCTTTTATAACTGATGGTAACTTATTATAAATTGTAACACCCTCATACTCCAAACTTCTTTTTCCATAGTTAGTTCTAGGACGGCGGGTCACCAAGTAACTAGCACGTCTTAAGTTAATGTTTCGTGTTTGTTGTTTGGTTAAAAATTTTATATTAGAATTAATTTCCCTATTTAATATTTTGCGTATTAGAATACAAGTGTAATATATGTACGTTTGTTTAATGTTCATTAATTTTGTTTCTTCGTAAATCCTTTCAGTAGGCGTCCGAAATTTATAGTTAAATAAGTTTTTAATCAATCTATTCAGAGTTCTTTGGATAGGATCCAAATTACTTTTCGCTGCGGTACCCCAGACCTCAATGAGGTAGTCGACATGCGGCTTAACCAGAGAATTATAGATCAGATACCGCACTTTTTGAGGGAGACAATTTGTTATGTTTCGCAGTGCCCCTGTGAGTGGTGTTAGTTTAAGTTTAATTTTTTCTAGATGTGGCTTCCAAGTTAGGTTACTATCCAAAATAAGTCCGAGATATTTTTCTTTAGATTTTCGTTTAAGTATTTTTCCGTCTATTTTAAGTTCGAAATTATTATTTATTTTTTTATTTTTTGCTGCAAAAATAACATAATTTGTTTTTGTAATATTAATAGTTAAAAGATTTGACTGAAACCACTCATTTAACAGAGTAAGATCATTTTGAGCATCGGCTATTAGAGCTTCGATCGAGCTTCCAAAGTAAAAGAGACTTGTGTCGTCTGCATAAAGGGATATGTCACCTTTGAGACCCAAATCACTGATACTGTTAATATAAATGAGGAACATGAGGGGGCCTAATATTGATCCCTGGGGAACGCCAAAATTCAGGATACAGGGATTGCTTTCATATTCACCTATTTTTACTATTTGTTTTCGGTTCTCCATATATGATTTAAAAATTTCAAGTGCTTTGCCTGTAACACCGGTAAGTTTTAGTTTTTGTAATAATTTTTCATGACTAATGGTGTCAAAGGCTTTTTTTAGATCAATAAATATACCTAAGGCAACTTGTTTTTGATCAATTTTATTTTTAATTTTGGTAACGAGGTCAATTGTGGCAGCGAGAGTATTTGATTGGGCTCTAAAGCCATATTGTTTTCGGTAAAAGAAACCTTTTGAATTAAGGAATGACTCTAATTGGTTATAAAGAATCTTCTCAAAGACCTTAGAAAGCACTGGGAGAACTGATATAGGGCGATAATTGCACGGGTCAAGTTTACTTCCGGCTTTATGAATTGGTACAACTTTTGCAACCTTTAACTCGTTGGGAAAAATACCTCGTGCCAAATGATAGTTAATGCAGACTGTTAGTTCCGCGGCAATAATGTCTTTTACGCATTTAATTGATTTTGTACTAATACCATCAATGCCAGATGCAGTATTACAGTCCAAATTTTTAATTATGGTAATAACCTCTTTCGTAGTTACTGGTTTCAGAAATCGCAATTCTGTTCTATCAGTTAGACTACACTCTTCTAAGATTTGAGGTACTTTTGATTTTTTTGAAATCATATTTGCTAGGGTTGAGCCAATAGTCGAAAAATATGAGTTAAAACTTTCACATATTTCTTTTTTGTCCGTAATAGTACCAGTTGCCGTTTCAAGTTTGTCTGGTCCAGGTCTGTCATGCACTTTGTTTTTAGCCAAGTCGTTTATAAGTCTCCACATTTTTCGTGGTTTACTAGAATTTTCTTCAAACCTCTTCAGATAATATTCTCTTTTCGCTTTTCTTATATTGTGTGATACTCTAGCTTTTATATGTTCATACTCTGCTTTTAGTTTCGTGTCCACCGCATTTGTTTTATATTTTTGCCATAATATGTTCTTGCTATTTATCTCTTCTAATAGTTCTTTTTTAATCCAGTCTTGCCGCGGAGGATTCAGTGTTTTAAATTTTGTGATTCTGCACTTATTTAAACAGGATTTCAGTTTCCCTGCCAATTCATCATACTCTACGTCTTCATGATTTTTAGGATATTCATTCAGGCATCGATAAAGTTTGCTGAAGTCAACTGCGTTGTATTGCTGTTTTATGATAGTTGGTGGTTGGTATTGCTTTATCTCTAAAAGTATTTGTTTGTGGTCAGACATTGAAGATTCCGTAGTGATAAAATGAAAATTATTTTCACTTAAATTACAAGATACATGGTCTAACATTGTCTTGGTTGAGGTTGTTTCGCGGGTACAGTGTTTTGGGCTTATTTTGTTCAGGATTTTGTAGTTGTTCTCTTTTAAGGTGTTCTTGTATTTGCGTGTCGCTAAGTCCGGGTTGAGTAAGTCCAGGTTGTAATCGCCAAAGACTATTGTTCGTTTCAATTTGTGTAATTGTTGTGAATATATCTCGAGAAAGTTATCCATATTTATTTTATTGGGCTTATAAATGGCACCGATATTTAGAGAGAATTTTTTCACGTACACCCAGAGATAATGAGTATCATCGACGCATTTTTCTTCAACAAGGTGATGTTTGAGATTGTTGTACACAAATATTGACACTCCACCTCCCCTTTTATTTTGTCTATAATTAAAATAATGGGTATAGGAGGGTATCTGGAGCATTTTTGCCTCATCTTCACTCTTAATCCAAGTTTCCGTTAGTATAATGATATGTATGGTTACCTTTAAAGAAGCGATAATACATCTAAGCTCATCGAATTTTCCAGGTTTGACAATACTGCGAGAGTTGGCATAGAAAAATTTCAGAGATTTTTTTGTAAAAATAATATCCGTGTAATTGTTAGTTATTTGGTAAGTTATTTTTTCTTTGGACGTCATCAGTTTTTTGGAGTTTCCTTTATTGTTGTTTCTTGCGTTTCCCTAGATACTTCCCTAGTTACTATTTTGGGGGTGCCCTTGACATATTTGATGCTGAGACCGCTTTCTCCATTTGAGGTACGTTGCTGTAGCTCTTCTTTTAAATTTTGAAGATATTTCCGTTGGTATGGAGTTTGATCCGAAAATATCTTGATATGTTCCTTGTCAATCTTATTCCTGTTACGTAGTATGTTTTTTGCTGTGTCTTCAGATGGAAAACATACTTTTATTGCACGATTTTTCTCCGATTTATACTTTCCAAGACGAAATATTCTAGTAGGTTGAGGGCAAGCGTTATGTATCATTTCAGTAATTCGCAGTATTTCTGCCTTATCGTAATCTTGCCGACTTGTTGTAGTATAATTCCGGGATTCAGGAATTCCAGCAACTATGATATTTTTGGCTCGGAGGTTTCGTTCCTCGATTTCGGTGAAGATTTCATTTTGTGTGGCATCTTAACCCTTTGCACCCGACCACTAAGGAAATCTTTAAAAATAAGCAGGGCTGAGTCTCTTATTCCAATTCGCTCCAATTTGTCCACAAGTATAGGTATTGAGACGGTATCAAATGCCTTGGCAAGATCGAGGAAGACACCAAGGCACTTTTGTTTCCTGTCAAGTTTTTCTGTGACAAACTCAATCAAGCTACCCACAGCGTCTTCTGTTGACATACCCATTCTGAAACCAAATTGTGAGCTGGACAGAATATTGTACCGATTTAAAAACTGTATTAACCTCACGTTAAGCATCTTTTCTAGGATTTTTGATAGTGCTGTAAGCACAGAAATCGGTCTGTAGTTTGCAACACAATCCCGTGCCCCACCCTTGTGAACAGGAGTAATGAGAGACCTTTTAAAGACTTTTGGAAAGCAGCCTTCCCTAAAACATGTCTGAAACAAGATAGTAAGCGGCGATACAATGACATGTCTTACCATTTTTAGAAATCGAGCTGGTATAGAGTCCCAACCAGTGGCACAATCATTTTTTAAGCTTAAGATGAGAGATTCCACCTCAACCTCATCTGGTGGCATTAGTACGAAGGAGTTAGTCAAGCAATTAGATCTTGTACATATGTAGTTATACTTACACCCTGTAAGTTTTTCAGCTAGCTCTCTACCAACATTAGAAAAATAACTATTTATGTCCTCAACCGCATCCAATGCGTTACAATTCCTAATTAACTCATCGGCAGAAGATTTTTTACTTGAACTATCGGTGACATATTTTATTGCAGCCCAGGTTTCTTTATTTGATTTTGCACTTTTTAATAAGAATTTATCGTGTTCGCGCTTCAATTTTCTAAGTAATGAGCAACAAAAATTCCTGTACCTTTTATAGGTTATTTTAAGAATTTCATTTTGGGGGTCCCTTTTTAAATTAAGATGCAGTTTATCCCGGTGACGGATACAGCGAAGTAGGCCCGGAGTCATCCAGGGCTTAAGAGATTTTTTGCGCCTGGGTACACGGACTTTTTCAGTGTTCGCTTTAATAGCAGATGACAGAATTTCAACAAATCGAGTCGCAGCAGACTCGGCGTCTTGCTTGTTAGTCATAAAAGTAAAATCAGCCAATTCAACATATTTTATAGCTTCACTAAAATTTACTCTTTCAACAATGGAAGGGCACTGAGTATTAGTCCGTTTACTGTTAAGGGATAGATTTATTAGAATAGAGTCGTGATCAGTTACGGTGGAATTTATAACTATAACACTAGTTTGTAAAACAGTTTTAACCATTACATGATCGAGACAATTGCTTAATCGTGTTGGATATGTGTGGCCTGGCAGAAAACCCAATTCGCTGGTTAAATTTAAGTAAGAGTTACTGTTCCTGTCACCGTTTCCAGGTTTTATATCGATATTTATATCACCTATTAAAAATATATTCTTAGATTTTATAGATTTAACAATATCATTCAAAGCATTCAAAAAGCGCTCAGTGTAGTAAAAGGATGGTGATCTATAAATAGCTAAAAGTACAATATCTGGTACTATTTTAGCTAGCAGAAAGTTAGCATCTTTAGGATTAGGTTCTTCAATTTCGCAATTTATATTTTGTTTAGCATAAATTATAATACCGTCATTTTGATTTAAGCACTTTTTTGTGAAATAAGAATTATAATCCTTGAGACTGGGTATGGGTTTATTATCGTTTAACCAGCATTCAGTTAAAATTATTACATCTGGATCAAAGTACAGACGAGCTATATGGGCCAAGAATGCATCAATATTTTTGTAAACGCTACGGATATTTTGTGTTATAATTTTTAGGGAGTTTCCTGATTTTTTTACTAAATCATTACAATTATTTATATCACAACTGTAGGCAGTTGCCACTGTTATATTATCAATATCATTATTTATATTATCAATAAATCTAGCCATTTGTAAAATATTAAGCTTTTTGTCGCAGCTACTCGTGTCTGAGAAATGCTGACATTTTTACAAAGATAAGATCTCGATTTCAACATGATCACTAGACTAAGAATGTATAATTTTTTAGTTATGTAAAATACAATACAATGAACAGAGTATAAGTATGTATATAAAGTAAAACAATAATATAATATATAAAAAAATAAAATAATATCTATAAAAACAATAATTAAGTGCCGGATTTTCACAAACAGGAAAGTTATCGTAGGCCGGCAGAGTTTCCTGGGGGCCTCAAAAAGTCATTGTTTTAGACGAAGTTTATTTAAATCACCCTCACTATCAATTCTAATATGCCGTTTACCTTCATCTTGTCTCAGGTAGGTTCTTCCAAATGAGGTCCAGCAGAATTTATATCCATTTTCCTGAGCAAATGCACGAGCCAGATAATTTAATCGTTTTCCGCAGGGTGATAGACATTCTGAAATAAAAAATGGCTTTGCTGGTCCTTCCAAACTTAAGTGTGCCGTGTTCAATTTGTTAGCAGAATTCATTTTGTTAAATTTGCGTGCCTTTTCAATAATACCATCTTTCAATATAACGCTGCCCAATTCCACAATAATTGCTCCATGTCCAGTTTTACTTTTTGTACGATAAATATCCTTAATATCCTGTTTCTGTATGGGAAAATCAATAACATCTGCAGCTTTTGAAGCAATTTTACATAAACTATCCTTATTTTCACCGGTAATCTTAGGAATATTTCTTAGTTCAAGTTTAGTTGAGGCAGACGTTCGTTCCAGCGACTCGATTTTCTTTTCAAGCTGATCAATATACAGACGATCTTCATTCCTCTGTTTTTCCAACTTCTCGTATTTAGCTTTCATATCTTCGTACTGCTTAGAGACAAAAGCAATGGAGTCTTTTATTTCTGTATTTTGTGTCAAGATTTCTCTCATGGAGGATTGCAAGGAGGTGAATTTACTTTCATTTTGAGAGTTTGCTTTAGCAAGCATATCCTTAATTTCGGTTATGAATTTTTTAATATAGGACTCATCCTGCTTGCGCCTCATAGTTACATTGCTTCGCTCCTCATTAGATAAATCTGGCGCGGAGCCCGAAAAAGAAGCTTTCGGCGCGTTCAACCTAGCTTCCCTTAAGTCTTCGGGAGTGGGGGTGCTGGGAGGTGTGCGCTTAAGAGGCATATTTCTGACAAAAGATGACACCAGAGTACACGAAAAAATAAACTTGGACCAGCCCCCTATAAATTTCCGCTACCCGCTATCGCTTATGAATTACGGCAACTTACAAAGCTTGCGTATCGATGATGCGCGCAGACGGAGCGTACAACTTAAGCTGTCTCACAAGTGTTGTCCCGTTCGCACAGATGCACTTACTGCAACGCAACTCATGCGCTCCTGGTACACACCTTAATTTATTCGCACGGAATTCAGTATATCCGATCCCTAAAAAAGGCGATCGATCTGATCGTCCCACTATCGCCCAATAGCTATAGCCTCCATTTTCCTCCAAAATAATGGAAACCATTATTCATGGCCGAACCTGCAGGCCATCTGCTGATTAGCGGTTGACAGTACGGCCTACGTCGTGGTCACTTGGCTTCTTGTATACCTTACACTTATATAAGCCGAGGCAATAGAGTCTAAAGAGGAGGCGCTCAGTTTGGGTATAGCGAAAATCTTCGATCGGGTGTAGCATAAAGCGCTCGAGGCTCCAGCCTATGGGCTCCCCGAGAAATTATTATAAGTAACTGGATCTCCAGCTTTCTGGCCGATCGGAGCATCAGTCATTGACGGAGCATGTACCGACTTCAAACCCGTGATGCTGGGGTCCCACAATAATCCGCGTGGACACCATAGTGTAATTTATATAAAGATAAGATGGTGACGACCATAAAATAAGTAATTAACAATTAAATATCCAATATTGTGCTACAATGGCGGCGTCCGATAGTTTAAAAATTTGTTTTATTATTAATGTCATGTTACCACAAATCTATGAATAACACTTAAGTCTGTCCAAAAATTAAACGCGTTTATTTTGTAGTAAAAATTTATTTCAGATTTTACTTATGGCGGACACCAGATTCATGTACCACAAAATCAGTTGAAGGTCAAAGTTCTAGTGAACTTTGTGACCCTTCAGTAAGAGATAGGTTGAACAGTTAAACAATACTTATATTTAGGTCACTTTATGGATTTTTCCCACTGCTTTTATCAAATAACAAAGAAGAATCTTCAGAATGTGCTAGTTTTATGTGACGTCGTAGGTTCGAGGCGCGACTCAGACGCAATCCACAAACACAGCAGACATGAGGTTTCTCACCACCATGCGACATTAGATGTTGCTTTAAATCTTGACGGGTGATAAAGGCACGCCCACATGTATCACAATCAAAATTTCGTGTTCCTGTATGTTTACTAGAAATCAACAAATGTACAAAATTTATTACTTCAATATATCTGGAATTAAACTATGTTTTTACCAACTGTAATGACAATTACACAACGTTCATATTAAAGTTTTATTTAAATAATTTGCATTAAGACATTTAGAAAACTGGACTGATAATATTTTAAATTCAATTACCATATATGATATTGCAAATGGCCTATAGTTCTGAATCGCTTAGGGCAAAGATGACACTGGTAAGGTAACTGACCAGTATGCTTTCGGTTATGAGCTATCAGACCAGCTGAATGGGCAAAACCCTTACCACAAGTTCCACAGTGAAATGGTTTTTCACCCTAAAAAACATGAGATTATGTTATAATAAAAAAAATCTTAAACTCAGATAACAAATCGTACATACTGTGTGTGTCCTTTTATGCACATTCAAGGTTTCTGATAGTGAAAAGCTTTTATCACACTGATTACATGGGAACGGGCGTTCTTTGGTGTGCGTAACTAAATGAGTTCTAAGCCTATATCTGTAACAATACAATTAACCAGGAAATCATTTATTTGAGTATTCTACTCCATTAAAATATCTTTCATAGACCAATTTTATGAAAAAGTACCTGGAGGACATAAATTTTCCACATATGGAACATTGATGTTGCCTTTCAGCTTTTGAAATATTTAAAATCTCATTGTTTTTTAGCTCTGCTTTTGATTCATCTTGTGTAAGTTGTAGAGCACATTCTTTCTTATCCTCTATAAATTTGTTGCAAAGCTTCATAGAATTTAGTTCTTTAAACTTCTTTTCTGACTGTTGACATAATTCTATAAATTTAATGCATTTATTCAATCGTTTGGTACATTTTAAACAAATAAGTTTTGAAAACCCATCCATTTTATCTATCTGTAATGTAACCATGATAAATATTATCAAAAATTAAGCAGATAGTGTTAATTTGAAAGATTTTACAATATTAGATTAATGCATATTATAATCATTTCAAGTTGTACTCACGCTTATGTTTGCTATTGCTATTAACTTTGAGCTTATGGTACCATTCTGTAGATTTTCAAACAAACTTTTAAAAGAACAAGTTTTGCTGCCTCGCAGACAGATTCGGCATATACTTCCAAAATGTAGAGGGCTTACGTTCATCCTTAACTATTTGTTTATAAACTATTTATTATATTGGAATATAATATATAATTGAATATGATCCTTTTATTTATATAATCAGCTGTTGTTTGTATACATTTAATTGTATTACTAATTAATTATTTTAATTTTATGTAACTTTTTTAATGTTATTACTATTTTAGGTCTAATGGTTTCAGTTCCTTAAAATTTCCTTGTAAATATATATATATAATTAGCAAGTACCTAAGGTTTTTTCCAAAACAAAGAACATGGAAGTTTTAAGCCATTGGCAATTGGCATATTATTGTGGATTCTTCATGATAAACGTCAAATCCATAGAATAGATTATACATTTTTTTTATAAATAGCTTCACGCAGAGCGTATTTCCACAGAAAAAAACAAAAATTTGTTTAATTCAAACGAAAATTACATAGGATAAAGGATAGGATGAGCAGGTTATAAAACTATCCCTAATACTACATTATGGAAAGAAACAGTAATTAATAATATAGATTATACATCACATCGAGGCGAAAGTCGTGACTCGGGAACATTATCGACTATCGTTGTATGTTATTATCAATCTTGTCTCGTTTTGAGATACGTAATTCTAGATAAGGGACGCAAATTTACTATGTAGCGTTTGTGTAGTACTTTCTTTTCATATTTTGATGTATGTGGCAACACAAATACCGGCAGTTAATAAAAAGAAGAAAAGGAATGTCACTCAAGACAGACTTCAGAGGAGTGAGATATGATAATTTTTCCATGGGCTTTTATATAAGAATATAAATTAATTACTCTTGTTTTGTGAATAAACCAATGAACAAAGTTAATTATGGGTTGTGATTTATTATAAGATAAAACATCCCATAATTGGTGACCCCCGACGTGATGTGAATTTTCTCGACGTGATGTGAATTTTCCGAAGTGATGTGACCACTTTTTTTTTGGACTCGCACTCCCTGTTGAGCACGAGCGACGAGGGCGCAACGACGAGGTGCGGCCCCCAATCGTGTCGCTCCAGGGCCAGGCGCGCCAGCAGCGCGATCGTCTGGATGGTTTTTCCTTTCACGAGTCATTTGTCGCATTTACAAAACGCTTCAACTATATTATTGTGCATATATTGTTAATTGTTATATTTATATCTATTTGATATGACAACTTATATGTTTACAGTTTAGCTTACCTGTATACTAACCGTGTGATCTGCCACTGCACCTCTCTCACAGCTACAATTTTTTTATTTTTATTTTTATTATTTCATCTTGCTTGGTCGTGTTGTATAATGGCTGATAGGGAATTAGAACAGCGATTACAACAGCTGACACTGGAGAATGCAGCTCTTCAGCAGAAACTGACTGATATTGGATCTACATCAGAATCAACACTCAAGTCTGAAGAGCAAGCGGTGTGCAAGGTAGCTGTCAAGTTACCACCTTTCTGGCCTGACAAACCAGCAGTATGGTTTGGGCAGGTAGAAGCTCAGTTTGATATAGCGGGTATTGTTGGTGATAATACCAAATATAATTATGTAATAAGTAGATTAGACGAAAAGTTAGCTGGGGAGATTGAGGATATCATTACCAGACCCCCACCCATAGGCCAACGGTATAAAAAGGTAAAAGATGAGTTAGTACGGCGTCTTTCAATGTCAGAGGAACAGCGGGTACGCCAGCTTATTAGTGTAGAGGAGCTTGGAGACAGGCGACCATCGCAGTTTCTGCGTCATCTGCGTTCGTTAGCGGGTAACACCCTTACAGATGAAAATATTTTGCGCCAGCTTTGGATGCGCCGTCTTCCTCAAAATATTCAGGCTATTTTAGCTTCGCAAACTGAACTGAGTCTGGACAAAATAGCAGACCTCGCAGACAAGATCACAGAGATATCAGGACCCAGCCACCAGGTGTACTCCTGTGTGATGCCAGCGCCTGCACCATCGGTACTGGATTCTTTAGTAAAGACAGTGGAAGATTTAAGCAAGCAAGTTGCATCTCTTACCAACTCGCATCCTCGCGGTCGCTCACGCAGCAAATCAATATCTAGACAGCGTTCTCGCGGTGCCTCACCTAGAAATCCAGATATGTGTTGGTACCATAGAAGGTTCAATAGCAGGGCAACCAAATGTACCAAACCCTGTAACTGGCAACCCGACACCTCGGTTACACAGTCAGTAGACGCGGCGACTGATTGTTCTCATCAAAGCCGCCGTATTTTTGTTACAGATAAACATTCGAAACTCCAGTATCTAGTGGATACTGGCTCGGATCTCTGTTGTTTTCCTAAGCGTCTTGCAAAAAACCGTCGTGCTTCTGCAGATTTTGATCTAAGCGCTGCGAATGGGAGTTCTATTAAAACCTATGGCAACATATCTTTGCATCTAGGTTTACGCAGGGATTTCCACTGGAATTTTGTTATTGCGGATGTTGACACACCGATTATCGGCTCCGATTTTTTAAGTCATTATAATTTATTACCGGACTGCCGAAGCAAATGTCTCTTAGATGGTAGCACTGGGTTATCTATCCCCACTTCCATTGCATCCTCCAGTCAATCCAGTGTCAAGACCGTTATTTCTAATAACTCTAGTTTAACACACATACTTACTGAGTTTCCTGATGTCACGCGTCCACCTGGTCTACCTAGAATCATCAAGCACAGCACCGTGCATTATATTAAAACTATTGATGGTCCTCCTGTGTCGTGTCGTCCCCGTCGCCTGGCACCTCAAAAACTTACTGCTGCCAAAAAAAGAATTTGAAGACATGGTTCAATGCGGCACAGCAAGACCCTCTAAAAGCGCTTGGTCGTCACCATTGCACATGACACCCAAAAAGACAACACATGGCGTCCTTGTGGCGATTATCGCGCATTAAACGCTAGGACCATACCAGATAGATACCCCGTTCGTCATATCAATGATTTCGCCTGCAGCCTCGCTGGAGCTACTATTTTCAGCACTATTGACTTAGTGAAAGCGTACCATCAAATTCCCGTTTTTGAAGAAGATATCGCGAAGACCGCCATCGTTACCCCGTTTGGCCTCTTCGAGTTTCCTTTCATGACCTTTGGGCTGCGCAATGCTAGCCAAACCTTCCAGCGTTTTATCGACGAGGTCACGCGGGGTCTCGATTTCTGCTTTCCTTATATCGATGACGTGCTTGTTTTTTCAGTGGACGAGAGCAGCCACAGAGAGCATCTGCGCGTCCTTTTTAAGCGCCTACAAGATTACGGGGTGGTGATCAATCCATCTAAGTGCATTCTTGGTGCCAGCGAGGTTGTATTTCTCGGATATCTCATTAACGCTAATGGTACGCGGCCTCCTCTGGACCGCGTTCAAAAGCTATTAGATTTTCCCCCTCCTGACACTGTGCAAGGCGTGAGGCGTTTTCTCGGTATGATTAATTTTTATCGCCGTTTCATCCCTCATGCCGCCAAGCGCAGTTAGTAGACGCTTTAGTCGAGATCAATGGCAAAGGCTCCAAACCGTATCCATGGACGCCCGAGCTGTTGAGAGTTTTCGAAGACTGCAAGAAAAGTTTATCAGACGCCACGCTACTTACACATCCAGTAAAATATGATGCACCTTTGGGTCTTTTTACAGATGCTTCTAGCATGCACATCGGCGCCTGTTTACAGCAGTTGATCAATGGACAATGGTGCCCTCTGTCATTTTTCAGCAAGAAACTGACTCCCAAACAGTCGCAGTGGCCTGCCTACCATCGCGAACTTCTGGCGGTGTACGAAAGTGTACAGCATTTCCGTCACATTCTCGAGGTGCAACATGCAACCATTTTTACAGACCACAAACCATTGCTGTACGCTTTCGTACAGCGTCGAGAGAAATTGGCTCCCGCACAGCTCAACCAGCTTTCATTCATTTCGCAATTTACGACCGATATCAAACACGTAATTGGTAAAGAAAATGTGGTAGCTGACGCTATGTCGCGAATAGAGGCAATTTCAATGGAACAAGATTTTGAAGCTCTTTTAAAGTCCCAAGAGTCTGATCCAGAGCTCTCTACCATCTTAGGTTCAACTGACTCAGGTCTTCAACTTTCTAAGGTTAATATTCCTGGAACAGCTATTTCTATTATTTGTGATGTCTCAACTGGAAAAACGCGTCCCTATTTAACACCTTCTTTTCGCCGTGCGGTTTTTGACAAGTTTCACCATTTGAGTCATGCCGGCGTTAGAGCAACGACTAGGCTAGTTACCGATCGTTACGTATGGCCATCAGTTAGAAAGGACTGCAGAGAGTGGACTCGTTCATGTCTGGCTTGTCAGCGCAGTAAAATTACGCGACACGTATCGGCGCCGACAGGAGAGTTTAAGTTGCCATCAGGACGATTTTTACATGTTCATATTGACATCGTTGGCCCTCTCCCATTCAGTAACGGGTACCGTTACCTCCTCACAGCTATAGATAGAGTGACCAGGTGGCCTGAAGCTTGGCCTATGCAATCTATCACCGCTGAGGAAGTAGCGGAAACGTTCACCCGTGAATGGATTCCACGCTTTGGTGTCCCAGCTGTTCTGACAACCGACCAGGGCACGCAGTTCGAGTCAGATCTTTTCCATCGTCTGATGCTTAGGTTTGCCACAAGGCGTAAAAGAACTACTGCTTACCATCCCTGCGCAAACGGCATGATTGAGCGAGTTCACCGGCAACTTAAAGCCGCCCTAACATGCCACGATGATACGTGGACTAGAGCGTTGCCCTTGGTATTGCTGGGTATGCGGTCAGCCCTAAAGGAAGACCTGAACTGCTCAGTTGCAGAAATGATATATGGAGAGCCATTACGTCTACCAGGACAACTACTCGTACTAGATGACAAGCCAACTCCAGCAATGGAAAACCCAGCTGATTTCGTTGTACGACTTCGACGGAAAATGGCTGAAGTACAACCGACACCGGCATCGCGACATGGCACCAAACGGCCCTTCGTATTTAAAGAGCTACCTGGGGCGACGCACATATTTTTGCGTGACGATACCGTCAGACGTCCTCTGCAGCCACCATACACGGGTCCATATAAAGTTTTAAAGCACGCCATTGATGGTAAAACCCTGAACATCGATTTAAAGGGGAAGGACGTAACTGTTAGTGTGGATCGCGTTAAACCAGCGTTCGTCGAGCAGTTTGTTTTTCCTTCAGCTCGCACACCTAGCTTTGTACCCGCTGGTCCTGCTTTGCCGTCATTACTCTCGCCTACTGTGGAAAATATTCCTCCAGTTTCTGCCCCTAATCCTGTTGTTACCAGGTCAGGCAGAACGGTTAGATTTAAGACTAGGTTAGATTTGTAAATATTAAGTTTTTTTTGTAATGTCAAATATTTTAAGTTTTTTTATTTTATTGTTATATACTTTAATTTTTCGCCTTAGTTTTTCTGTCTCCGTAGGGGGGTGGTGTAGCGTTTGTGTAGTACTTTCTTTTCATATTTTGATGTATGTGGCAACACAAATACCGGCAGTTAATAAAAAGAAGAAAAGGAATGTCACTCAAGACAGACTTCAGAGGAGTGAGATATGATAATTTTTCCATGGGCTTTTATATAAGAATATAAATTAATTACTCTTGTTTTGTGAATAAACCTATGAACAAAGTTAATTATGGGTTGTGATTTATTATAAGATAAAACATCCCATAACTATTATCTGTATTTAATATTATATATCTGTAATTATAATAAAAATGAGCCAAGTGGATTTCTATTCACAGGTCCTATTTAAGGATTATACAGATAGAATCCTGTGGTTTAGAAAGAAACTTATTCTAAAATATTGCATTTTATAGTAAACTAAAAAGAATTGTACTAATTATAATAGCTTATTATCACTAGATAAAAAACAAGACAAACAAAACATGTCGTCAAAAAGACTTCCTTCCATATGTGTTTTCCTCAATAAAAAAATTATAATGGAATTTCATCGGGAGATTCAAATTTGAAATTTTGTCTAACGAATTTTTCAATTGTCATTCTCATTGTATAACCCCAGAGTTTTAATTTTCTTTGCGCAATCTAAAAGTTCTAAAATACTTATTGTGTTAAAAAATCGATAAAGCTCTTTTACTACTTGGTTATTGTAGTATAAATAAAGTGGAAACTTTTAGACTTATACATATTTTGAGGAACAAAGACGTATAGTCAACATGTCTGCTCGAGACATTTACTATTCGGAGAAATATTATGACGACGATCACGAATACAGGTATATCTTATTTACTAATAATTCTAAAGCTTATATTGTGCAATATAAATGAACAACTATACATACTCATACTGTACTATAACATCACGGCTACAGTAAAGAAAGTTGAAATGTAAAATACCTAGATTATTCGCCCATAAAAGCACTATCTTTTATGGGTATTTCAAAATAACATGTCATTGATTTTCTTCAAATTCTTCTTGATAGGTAAATGGTATTCAAATGTAATAAGTATTTTTACTTGCGTATTTTTCTTAAATTGGTTGTTTAAAAAGAAGTGCTAACTGTAACTACAGTAGTTCATAACTATTTTTGCATTTCAGGCATGTAGTGTTACCAAAAGAGATGGTAAAACTTATTCCTAAAAACCACTTAATGAGTGAGGACGAGTGGCGTAGTATTGGTGTGCAACAAAGCCACGGATGGGTACACTATATGACACATCAACCAGGTCAGTTTCTTTAAAAGCTTGTTTGTTTACCTATATATTCATTATGTATAGTAAAAGTATAATATAATAGCATTAATTGATATTAGTGGATGATTTTTAGTACACATAAACCACATTTATTTGTATTAAAAAAACAGTTATTATATGTTTATTATTTTCAGAATTGACTAAAAATACTCAACTGTAATAATAGACATTATAAAACAAAGTTTTCTTCAAAATATAAAACATTATAAGGTTATTATTTTTCAGAGCCTCATATTCTACTGTTTCGAAGAAAGAAGTCTCAAACGCAGAACAAGTAATTTTTAATTTACAAAAAAAAATCTAGATGTAATATTAATTTAAGTTTGCTCATAACAAAATTTTTAATAATGCATGGTTATTGATGTCGTCAATGTCTCCATTATTTATCTTGTAGCAAAATTTTAGACATAATGTAACATATTATGCTTAAACAGTGTCCTCTGTATTAAAATTTGTTTATTTGTTATGAGCTACTATGATCTTCATTCCTGATTTTAAGTCATTAATTTATAAGTTTTTTTTAACACAAATCATAAATAATGTATAATAATCATTCTTTGCAGTAGTTTATTATATTAAGTTTGACAAGATATAATTATTGCAGCTTCTCCAAGCAATGGTAATGCTCACTTAGCACTCTTTTAAGAATATGGTTTGTTAGTTTTAATCAAATTTTGTACAAATAAATGTTTGGTGCTATGTTACTGGTGCTTTTCTTTGTCTTTCTATATTTCATTTCCTGTAATTTTTAGATTACATGCATTCTGATTCAACCAATCTCTTTCATCGTGGCATAGTGGTTAATAAATAAAAAATTTAACAAGAAAATGATAAAGAAATAGACCAATTTTATGAAAAAGTACCTGGAGGACATGAAATAAAATACATTGGTTATTATGCAATCTTTAGATAGTTTTGCATTTTTTGCCTTTTGTACATTTACAAAACATCATATTTATTGTTCTTACCATGGGTCTGAAGTAGATGTCTATTGAATTAAAGTGTGAAATAATTTTCTTATTTAAAAACTGAGTTTGTGTTTCGGGTGCTGTAATGGGTTAATGGAATTTCAACTAATTTCAATGGGGAAAATTGCTTTGAGATACAAGCAATTTCGCAAACAAGTTTTCAAATTAGCTATGATTATGTCATGTACCACTACTATGACTACTACCATCTAAATGACAAGAAAACTTTTATTTTGAGTGGTTTCTTTTAAGTATGTCATGATATTTTTTTCTAATGTCTTTTTAAATCGTTATAAGGTTGGATTAAGATAAAAAACAAATTTACTATGTCTATCAATAACAGTACTAAATATGTAATATATCAAATCCAATGCATTTTTGTTATAAGCGCACAACTATAAAACTAAGGGTTAATAGGGTATTTGCCTCCTGGTGTTGTTGTATAACAAAATCCTAATTTTAACTTAAATAAGTTATTCATATGCCAAAACAACAATTTGTATTAAAACTTTACTTTCTTTTTTTCTTAGCACTAGGAGACAGAGGCAATTTGGTTTCTGGTTGTGAGAACTCCACAGACTCGACTTTAATGTCTTCAGTTGATACTGTATCTAATAAATCTAGACCTTGTAACTGTTCTTGTTCCAAATTATGCAACATTTGAAAACCAGGTTCCAATGAAGGAGTGAAAGCACTGTCTAAGGCGGCAGGGAAATGCAGCTCTGGCACTTCTTCAAGTTTTAACTGTGGTGCTATATCTCCAATTGTTAGTGCTTCACACTGTGACCGTAAATTATCACATTTCTTTTTAATTTTACTATGATATCTTACTACACGATTCTCATAAAAATCATGAAGATTTCCAACATTTAAATCTGCCAATACTTTTGATATTATGTCTGGGAACCCTGATTTAATACCACTTGCTTGTCTGTCAGTGACAGTTCTCATTAATTTACACAGGTTTGTTAAATAGGAATCCAAAGAATCTGCTACAGCAATAAGAGCTGTGTTAGTGCATGTAGCAACTCCAATATGCCCAATACTTATAGCTGCACATTGCTTTAAAGCTCTTCTGTGACATTCAGGAGTAAAGGGTAGAATTACTGCACCTTTACCAAGTGAGAAATCACAATACTCTTTAGGAAGAAAATTTATTGGAGGAGAAGCCAAATGCTCCATTTCCATATCTGGACTTGGAGGAGGATTAGGCAAGCTTAATGCATCTAATCTTGCTCCTTCAAATACTGCATTTTCAGTCTGTTCTAAAATAGCCGACAATTGTCTAGCATAGGCATGAAGTTGAATTGTGTGAGTTATAAGATTAGCTTTCGGTAGTTCGACGGGAGAAGACTTTACACTGATGGGAATTTCCGGAATATTTTGCATCCCAAGTTCAATAATTGGATTAAAGTTAACACTTTGCAGTACTGCCTCATTAGGCTCATCGTCTTCAAATTCACCCCAAAGTTTTCCTGTTGACATATTGGGTTCTGAGGACCGGTAATATTTAAGTATATTAGATGAGTTGATAATCCGAAAAATATTTACAACTGTATTGTGCAACTGTAAAAATTAACTTTTGTTTATTATGTAAAATAGGGTAAGATAGAAATTGCAACTTTTTTTTTTTTTGGAGTTTATGGCCTGGTATCTAGACCTTTAGGCCAAGAAATTGCAACTTGAAAGTTTAAAACATAGATTACGTATATTAATTACTATTTTGAAACCATAGACTCAACATTCAGAATACAATGTAGAAGGTAAAGGAAAAATAGAATAGACCACAAGCCCATGAACAAAAAATACTATATCTGAAAATAGCTCTGAGCACTATGCCGTCATTTCTGAGCGGTACATGTGAGTACGTGAGTGAATGGACTTTCTCAGGTACAATGGGGGAATTTCGACTAATTATTAATGTACGGCTTTGTTATAAGTGTATAGATGATTAAAAATAAATGTTGAAAAACCTAGTGCCGTACAAAAGTGATGGTGCCGGAAGTCGGTGCAAATTTTTAATTCGACGACAGTTGCAGAAGCAATATAGGTCATTTATTACTGTACGGCATTTGTGTGATTCCTTTTGGACACATATACAGATACTTTACCCGTAAACGCCGTACATATTTCCAGCGGAGCGGTCGAAAGCCAAGGGTCGGAACCCTACCCCTACACCCATATACCCTAATGTCATTGTAAAATGTACGGCAACATGTTCAAAATATTATTTAACACGGACAATAATGTTTTATAATTATGCCGTCCAAATATTATAGTTAATATTTGTGTAATTAAATATTTATCGAAATTTCAGGATTTACGAAGTTCTTACTGCTGTAAGATCAGAGAATAATGTACGGCAACTTGTTTTTTTACATAATGTTACTAAATATTACCGTTGTACCTTATAGCCGTTCATTATAAATGGTAACAAATAAAAATATTATGATAAAAAATATATGAAATTTCCGAAATTTAGATGACTTTTCAAATGCTCCTAGAGTAATATGGGGAGTAATATTTTCAAAGATTATTGTTATTTTATATGTAACAAATATAAATAAACAAAAAAAACCAGATGCCGTACATTTTACTCCAGATTATTCTTTACAGCTGATAAAAACTTCGACGACGTTTGAGGTGTCCTTTAAGGTCATTAATAACTGTACATATCTGAGTATACTACCATAAGGCTGTAAAGTATATTTACAGCCTTATCGTACCAGCAGAGAGAGGTAAAGGTAAAATATTTTTAACAAAAATAAAAATATAATACAGGGCGTCCCAAAGTTATGAGACATGAAGGGGAAGTACCTTAAATATCGCAGATAGGGTATTTTACTAAAAGAAGACTTTATGTTATTTTTAAAAGTTAGTAATTCTGCATTCAAAGATTTTTTTAAAACTACTTGCCTCGTCTGGAAATCGAACCGGCTTAAATTAAAAAAAAACACCCCCTACTTTTATGATGCCAATCGAAAGAATGGCCAAAATCTAATACCGTAAGTTCGTGAGTTCGTTACCACAATCAACAGATTGCGATTAAAATTAACTCTTCTCTGCTTGAACTTACCACAAGAAGAATAAGTCAATAACCTTATAAAATATAATAAAATACGTAAATGTAATAAGCATCCTTATGCAACGATATTATCCAATTGCCTGAAAGCCAGATGACCAATTTGTAATAAATTAAAATAAGGTAAGTTGAAAAATGGGGTAAGACAATAAATCGTCTATAACACCAATTTTAACGTATTTTTGAATGCTGGTGTTTTTATTAAAACCGCCAGTTTCTAACGTTTCAAACCACATTCGAAGTAAGATGATGATGATGCCCAAAGTGCGTAGAGTGCGTAAATTTGAATAATTTGTGCGTCGTGATTTTTTCGTTAAATCTTCAAGTGATTTAATCTTACACCGTGTTTTTACTATAACTTTAATTACAAGACAGGTACGACTGTTTCATACGAATATTTAATTATAGTTTCTTATTCTTACTTACGAAATCACATAAAATACGGCTATTTTTAGTAATTCAGAAAATATCTCAACTTTCCATCTTTACCAAAAAAACGACGGGTTGCACTCCGGGAGTGCCGGAAGAAGTGAAAACTTGAATATTAACGTTGGGCATTTTTGATATTTTGGAATGGTTAGGGAATAAACTTGCACGAATTGCTTTAATTATCAGTATAAAAGTATGTACTATCATTTATGTGGTAGAATACAATATTAATTATTTATTGCGCTATCGTACACAAACATGACATAAGTAAAAATTAAATAAATTAAAATTTGTAGCTATCTTATCTATGTAAACTTTTACTAAAAATAAAATTTTAGTTCTGCAATTAAATAAAAAGGTTTCTTTAGATATATAAAAAACAAACAATTAGCTGTATCTTTGTTAAATACAGGTATTTTTCAATTAAGTCAGATGTGAGTTTTCAAGTCACTAAAAGCTATGAAATTAGAACCGTTGACGACATCTCACATAAATTTTAACGATTTTAGAAAAAATTAGAAAAATCTTTTTCCATCACGATTTTTTTTACACTTAAGGTACAGAAACAGACATCAGATTGGTTAAATACATACAGTTATTACACACTAAACATTATTTGTAAACCTGAAGTCCAATTAGATCTGTGCACAGCATTTTATTCAGTGCTGGTTTACCAAATACTAACAATTACATACAGTATAATATAATATGTACATATTTTAATATTAAACTTAATGATCAAGTTTGTCCAATAGATAGCTGTCAAGTGAGCCATATTTTGATATTTTATGTAAAGTGCACAGGTCGCTCATCCATCTTCTCTTTTCAAGACTTAACATCTGAAAGTGGGCAAGACGCTGGTCTAGTGTTCTGGTAAATTGCGCCTAAGACCATACTTTTACCATAAAGCTCTAACAAACCGCCTTTGTATAGATTCTAATCTATCTGTATGAATTTTGTATATCGGGGCCCATAGAGCTAAACAGTACTCAACCATGGTTCTCACGAGAGAGCTGTATAAGACAATCAAGGAGTCGGCTCGCCTGAAAGGTTTAGCGGTTTTAAGAATAAAGGACAACATCCGATTAGCTCTACTACAGATATGATCATAATGAGGTCTAAATGACATAACAGAGTCAAATATTACTCCCAAGTCTCGAATCACCTCAACTCTATCCACAAGAATACCCTAAACATTATAGTTATACTGGATAGGGTTCCTACTTTTTGTAAATGTTATAACCTGGCACTTCTTAATATTCAGAGCCATACGAGTTTTCATCGCACCAAGCAGATATAGTATTAATATCCGATTGAAGAGTGACACAATCTCTTTCTTCAGATATACGTCTGAAGACTTTTATGTCGTCTGTATATGCCAAACATTAATTACTAATTTTGCTTAGCAAGTCATTCACAAATAATTAAAACAATAAAGGACTTTGACCTCTGGGGACACGCCCGATGTTACTAAAATGGTACAGAATACAGATTCATATCCACTAAGAGCAACGAGTTGTGTGCGGTTCAACAGGTAAGAAGTTAACCATCTATATAAGTTCCCATGGATTCCCACATGTTGAGCCTTCACAAGCAATACAAAATGGTCCACTCTATCGAAAGCTTTAGAAAAATCGGTATTATATATAGCGTCCACCTGCTTTTTATTATTGAACGATGAAAATAAATAAGTAGTATAGCATAATAGATTAGAGTTGGTTGACCTTTCAGTAACAAATCCATGTTGTCGTGGGCTCAATATATTATGTTTGAGATGTGGTCTATTTTGTGGTCGTATCTTTATTTTTATACTTACTTATTTTCTCTGCTTTGGAACAGATTTAACAATATGTTATTGCTATGATAGAAAAGTAGGTACCTACCTATAGTTTTTGCTCATCTTAACAAAAAACCGTTCAATCTTCCCTCCATACTCCTCCTGTCATCCGTAATTTTTGAAGTGAAACTTCTTTATCGGGGTTGGAAAAAAAATTAGTGTAACATTTTTTCGTTACGCGTCACATTTTTCGGTTACGCGTCACATGTTTCGGTTACGCGTCAGTGTCACATTTGACCGTTACGCGCGTCTTTTTCTTGTCCCTACCACGGTTGGTTCAAAGAGATTCTAAACCATTAATAACAAAAATGTATAATAACGATAACAATGATACTAAAAATTCTATTACAATTTTTGAAATTCTGTAATAATCTTAGTGGTAATAAGGTAAAATGAAATAATTGTCTTATTTGTATTCAAGTCTGTGATATTAAAGCCTTTTGTTAAACTTTATCTAATTTAACTTTATTTAACCAATTTCTGTAAAGTTGCATATAGATAATTTTTCGCAAAATAAGGTCATAAAGAAGTTTCACTTCTTACGTGTGTACACTAGTACACGCACTATATTGTTTATTAATAATGTTACTCGAGTAAACCCTATGTTAGTATTTTAATATCTCCCATTATACTAAATAAGAAATACAGTCTGTTTCGTGGGCTCATTATTTAGTACATAACATGGAGAAGCATTGTGTAATGGTTGCAGCTCGTTACAAACATGGTATAAAACAAAAAAGTTGGAGATTAAGAGTGGCGGACAATTTATTGCCAGTTCTTCTCGTCCGTTCTACGCCCTTGATTTGAGAACTGGCAGTAAATGTAAAACTAGAAGCATTGAGCATTTAATATATATATTGTATTAGTTATTACTTTTTCTTTATTGACGTTCATAAGTGTACATTGTGTTCCCTAATTGAATAAATTATTTTGACTTTGTAACAATATTCGTATAAGGTGGTAAGGTACACCGTACAACAGAAATATGTAAGTTATGATTATCATTCTGTTTACGGCGTTAAAGTTTAAGCTTTAGCAACTAAAATTGTTTTACACATATTATATGTATTAGTTATATACGTTATAACTGTAAATCCGGTTTCTACTTTCTAGTTACTGTGTAGACACACCACAAACGTTACGTTACGTAGTACGTACTCACAAGTCACAGTGTTATTTGGTCTCTTCAAATTGCAGTTCATATTTTTAATATCAGATAATACTTAGGTCAAAGTAAACCTAAACTCCCGCCTTAGTCCTAAAAGCGAAATAAACATGGTGCTAAAACTTTATCACTATCCATTGAGTTCTCCATCAAGAGGAGCTTTTATGTCAATTAAAGCTATAGATGTACCGGTAGAAATTATTCATATTGATTTATTGAAAAAGGAGCAATTCAGTGAGAGTTTTGTAAAAGTTAACCCTCAGCACTGCATACCGACTATTGAGGACGACGGTTTCGTGTTATGGGAAAGTAAAGCAATTGCCTGTTATTTGGCAGAAAAACATGAAAGACATGATTTATATCCAATGAATCTGAAGCATCGTGCTCTTGTAAATCAGAGAATGTATTATGATAGCTCCATGTTGTACCCCCGTATAAGGGCGATAAATGTATGTTGATATATTTTCTTACTTTTTGGTTTAATAATAGCATCAAGTTTTTATGTAATATTTTAATTGATGTATTTTTATATTAACTTTTAATTTTCAGTATCCCATTCTATTTCAAGGGGTTAAAGAAATTAAGAAGCCATTAATAGATGATCTAAATAACCAACTAGGATTTTTAAACCAGTACCTGAATGAGAGTAAATGGGTTGCAGGAGACCAAATGACGCTTGCTGATATAGCAATTGCTGCATCAATATCAACTCTTGCAGTAGGTTTTATATAAAGCAGTCTTTTTACCTAATTTGTTTATTGATTGATTGAAATTGTTGTGTTTAAGTTATTGCTGGCTTTCAAACTGTTCTATATTTCAGGCTATTGATTGGGATTTTACTGACTTTCCCAACATTAATAGATGGTTCAAAAATTGTGAATCAATTCCTGGCTTTGCAGAGAACAAGGAGGGTGCTAGGGTATTTGGGAATGCTGTAAAAAAGAATTTGGAGCAATAATAATTGCATATATTTATTATATACATTCTAATATATTTTTATACCCTACTTGTTATATTTAGATAACAATACTTTGTATTTTTTAATAAATGTAAATATGAACAACAGAAATTATTACTTTATAAAGTCTTTATATTAATATGGTCTATAAATGCAAATTAAAGATTAGATTCAATAGCTTTGAAAAAAAATATATAGTCAAACTCATATTCAAATTTGAACCTTAAGTTGTTACAGTAAAGTTGTAAGTAGATATAACAATGAAAAATACTATCTAATCTAGATCTATTCATGTGGCAAACCGATACATTCATGACTTCTTAATGAGCAATCTGCAATACAAGTGTGTTGAATTGAATACAGTGCAGTTAGTAAAATGGGGTTAAAACTGTATCATTATAGTGTCAGTGGCCCCTCCCGGGCAGCATACATGGCCATTAAAGCTATTGGCTTAGATGTTGAAGTTGTAATAGTTGATTTAATGAAACAGGAACAACTTAAAGAACATTTTCTTCAGATTAACCCTCAGCACTGCGTACCAACTATTGATGATGATGGTTTTGTTTTGTGGGAAAGTAAGGCGATTGCCTGCTATTTGGCCGAGAAGCATGGGAGGGATGATCTCTATCCAAAAGGTTTAAAGCACCGTGCGCTTGTGAATCAAAGATTGTATTTTGATAGTGCTACTTTTCTACCACATATACGAGCTATTATGGTAAGAAGAAATGCTGAGGAAAAGGGTAGGCTAACTTGCTGGAAAAGAATATGTCAAGTACCTACTTAAAAGTCAAATGATTGATAGTCACGAAGTGCCATATCTATTAAAAACGTGACACATGATTCACTGATTACTGTATGGGTAATAAAATATAAATGGTTACTTAATATACAGGTTAACTTGCTATTGAGTTATTCACCGGCAAAGGTAGTTAATTAAAAGAGCTTTACGCGTAATTTGTTACGTCTATTATCCATGTTAATTATACACTAGGTATGCAAGTACGAAGCTTAGTGACCAATATATTTCAACTAAATTTGTTATTCTTTTAAACATGAATTAGTTTGGAAAAATAACTGAGTTTATTTTCAGCATCCCATTTTATTCCAAAATGTAAAAGAAATAAAGAAGCCATTAAAAGATAATTTAAATGTTCAACTTGGATTTCTAAATCGCTTTCTGAGTGACAGTAAATGGGTGGCTGGCAATGAATTAACTATTGCAGACATATCTCTTGCTTCTTCTATGGCTACAGTTATGGTTTGTATTAACATTATAGTATATTTATTGGATTAATAAAAAACAAGTTTGTTATACTTAGTTAATAGGAAAAAAAATAATTTATTTGTCATGATATGTTGGTTTAATGGATAAAACTATACTTATTTGTATGTTTACCTATTTACCATATTAGTAAGCTCTGACTTCATTTTAAAGTTATATTTTTATTAACAGGCTCTTGATTGGGATTTGTCTGACTTTCCCAATGTTGATAGATGGTTCAAGCAATGTGAAAATATACCTGGATTTGAAGAAAATTTGAAAGGGGCAAAGCTTTATGGTGATGCTGTCAAAAGAAACTTACAACTGTAGTTAATTCTTTATTATCTCTTAATTTGTTATAAATAAACATTTATTTCTTATTTATAAAATTTAAGGACTAATTGGTTCTCATTTTTAACCTGTCTCTTTATAATTAGTTTTGATTTATAGCCTTTATTTAACATAATTTGTTTAACTTCTTCTGGAATGTTTTCTTCAATGAGCAGAAGGTAGAAAATGCCCTGATCTGTTAATATCTTTGGTATTAAATCCAATAATTTATCTGTCACCTCCCTTCCTTTCTTACCTCCAGCCCAGCTTGCTTCAATACCATTGCTCATACACTCCTCCGAGCCAGTCACAACGTAAGGGGGATTGAAGATAACAATATCAAACATTTTATTTAGAAAACACATAGCTAGGTTCATATTAACACACTCTAGACCAACCCTATTGTAAATAGCAGTACTTTTAGACATTAAGCAGGCTTTGAAATTAACATCTGTGCAAAAGTATAAGGAATTTGGTAATGCCATGCCCAGGGCTGTTATGATAACACCACTTCCAGACCCTATTTCTAGGCATGAAAAGGGGTTAAATGCTTTTAAAAAGCTTAATTCTTTCTCCAAAGCATCTATAAGGAGAAAACTGTCCTCAGCTGGTTCATAGACATGTTGAAAATCATCTTTATTAATATGCTCTTGGTGTGGAGTTTCCATTTTAGTTGATGCTACCTTGACTTGATATTATGGTACTGGTGCTTTGTACTGGCTCTGATTGTTCTGGTTGTATAACAGCCTTATTCTTATTGATCATTTGTCTTATTTCATTTAATCTGTCCTGTAATAAAAAAACAAATTAGTATTTTCCTAATCTAAGATTCAGAGTCAACATTTAGTGCTAAGTATGACTCCAATTATAGAGTTAAACCCTGAGCAATTGACTGGGAACATTTTGAAGCATATGTGAGAGGAAAATCTATGTGAAATGCAATGTTTTTGACATCCTGGTGTTATACTTGATCAATTTTGGAATACATGCATACACCTCAGGGCCGGCTGAGGCTGGGGTGAAAGGTCACTAGAACTAATGAAAGTAAATTTACAAATGTGATTTTTTAACAATTTCTTTAAAAAAATCTCTTTAAAAATATATATATAAGAGCAGTATATATTACCTGTGAAGCTTGTAAAACATTTAAAACAACAGTAACTTTGTGCTTGCATGCAATAAGTTTTTTCACATAAGGATCCAAATTTGGATGATTGACTAAAGCTTCTCGTACCTTCTCCAACTTTTCATTTAGTGACTCAATTTGCTGTTTCAGTTCTAATTGAGCAATTCTAAAAGAAAAATGCAGATTTTCCAATATATTTAGCCCATATAGACAATATAAATTAAGTTTAACAACACTCAAAATAAATAGGGTTCTAGAGTGGAGTTGGAAAGAGAAAAGAGTAAAATTATATTTAGCAACCTTGTGGCTCGTACTCTATCATCCAGTTGATCTACAGTTGGCTTCAAAAGTCCTAAAAGTCCTTCAGCAAGAGTGTCTCTTGTTGGATTGTCACACAAATTGCCTGTATTTTCATCAGCAGAAGTTGTAGTACTCTCGGTATCATCCATTTCAATAACTCTTCGGGCTCATGCTGTAAGCTACTAACTTTTAAAAACTATAAAGTAAAGTATCAATAATATAACATAAATGTTTAACTTTTTCACACTTCAATTTCATATCTTAAAAAGTTGCATTGAAAAATCAAGATTTAAATTGACAATTGACATAAAGTACTACGAAGAAATGACAACACAATTTTTGGTACATAAATTATACGTCAAAAATATTTTTTATTTTGACGTAGGGGAGCCTTAGCGCTAAGTCTCGTCTGAATCTTACGCTAAAACGTTTTGTTTCTTTGATTCATTCATTCAGAGTCATTTGTGACAAATATACTAATAGAAAGGCTAATAAATTATATTCAATATTATTTAGTTGATAAGAAGGAATACAACATAAAAATGGCCAAGAATGATAAAGTATTTGTTTATATAGACATCGTATAGGAATGTATTTTATTTTTAACCGACTTAAATTTCGACGTCTATTTTTTCTGTTAGCTTAGTCCGTGGACTGAACCGAATCATCGAGGTGTCAAACGATTCGGCAAATAGACATGCGGCCCATAAATAAGATTTATTAATCAGACTGATCGTTTTAGTTTTCCAGAAATGAAGAAAACAAAGTCAGCAGAAGATAAAAAATCATGTGATACGTTTTTCGATTTTGTTATAATGAGGTAGGGTATATATGTGTAAGGTTTTAGAGGTTTTAATCAGGAATTAGTAGAAAAAAACAACAATTTTGTATTTAATGAAATCGATCTAAGGCCTCATACAAATAAAATGTGCCCTTGAATTTCATTTTAATGAAATGCCTGCATTGAATGAAATTTGGTTTACAACCTTTATTCTCAAACTCTTGTTTATGTTTTCAATTTGCTATTTTTTTGAATTTGGTGCCCTGTATACTTATAGTTAAGTATGTGTTCACGTATCTTGTATGCTTATGTTTCCGAATTGTCAGAAACTATGGTAGACACGTTGACAATTATTGTAATAATTACTATGTTATTAATTGATTTATGGTACAAACTCAAACTCAAAATATCTTTATTCAAGTGGGTAACCATAATAAAGGGTTTTTCAACAAGAACTTTGTTTTCTAAAACAAAATAAAACAAAGAATTTAGAGGAAAATGAATAAAATTTTTATTGTATTACAAAGAGAAAAGTTTGGCAATTATGAATGAAAAATGATATCTGGCAAATGTCCACCACGACCACGCTGACAGATGTTGATTCTTTCATCAAAATTTTTAATCACTTTTTGGCAAAATGGAGGGTCTATTTCGTTAATGACATCACGGATTTTGAGTTTTAAGGCTGCAATCGATTCGATTGGCTCCGTATAGACTCTGTCTTTAACATAGCCCCACAAAAAATAATCCAGTGGTGTTAAATCACACGATCTGGCTGGCCACTTAACAGCTGAATTTCGCGAAATTATGCGCTCGGGAAATTTGGTTTGCAATAAATTGATCGTTTCATTGGCTGTGTGACATGTGGCACCGTCCTGTTGAAACCACATTTCAGTGATATCCATGTCATCAATAATAGGCCAAAATTTAGTGGCTAACATCTCGCGATACAGTGATCCATTGACTGTTACCGCATTTCCAGCCTCATCTTCGAAAAAAAACGGCCCAATCACGCCTCCAGACCACATAGTGCACCACACAGTAACACGTTGAGTATGCAAAGCCTTCTCAATAATTGCTTTAGGATTTTCAGAAGCCCAAATGCGACAATTTTGCTTGTTGACGTACCCTGACAAATGAAAATGGGCTTCGTCTGAAAAAATGATTTTTTCAGAAAAACCAGCAGGTTGTTCCTGAATGAACTGAGCGAATCTGCGGCGATTTGAATGGTCGATCAGCTTTAATTCCTGCACCAGTTGAATCTTGTAAGGCTTCAAAGCCAAATCCTTTCGCAAAATTCGCCATTTTGTGCTTTTGGATAACCCCAATTGTTGAGAACGTCGTGAAATTGACAAATTTTGATCTTCTTCAACACTGTGGCTCACGGCGGCGATTTTTTCTGTTGAACGACCCGGTCGAACACGTGTTGGTGTTGGCACATTTTGTACCGAGCCTGTCGACTCAAATTTCGCGACCAAATTCTTAACAGCGGTCTCAGAAGGACGATTATGCTGGCCGAAAATATCACGAATTTTACGAAATGTAACTTTAACAGAACCACCATTTTTATAGTGGATTTGAATTATTTTAATGCGATTTTCGAGCGAAATTGAATTCATTGTAATAATTGCCAAAGCACCTGCTACGAATACCGCCAAAAACTAAATGTCAAAACTATCACGTTCTCGGTGTTGCCACAATTGAAAAACAAACTTCTTGTTGAAATACCCTTTATAAGATCCCGCTATACAACAACCTTCACCGAGATGCTTATTTAATGAAACTTATTTTATATTTAATTTAATATGTCAATAAATATAATCCATATGGGTTGCCTAGCAAATTTCAGTCCAGAGTATGTTTAATTAATATTAAAAAAAAAATTTTTTTTATAATTTGCATGTAGTAAATTTTTTGAACTTTTTTCAATCAATATTTTTAATCAGGGTAGTATTATATATGTATCACTATAACCTTCTTTTATACTAAAGATGTATATATACTTTAGTGTCACATAAAAAATATACACATAAATAATTAATTGATTAAAAACAACCTAACGTTTGCATATTCTATGGGCTTCATACTTTCGATTGGTATAGAATTTATCTAATAATCATACCGGTGAAATGTTTAAAAAAATATATTTTTTTAAAATTAATTAAACATACTCTGGACTGAAATTTGCTAGGCAACCCATATGGATTATATTTATTGACATATTATATATAAAATAAGTTTCATTAAATAAGCATCTCGGTGAAGGTCGTTGTATAGCGGGATCTTAGACCACCAGGTACACTTTCGAATGGTCAAGTTAAATTAATCGTAAATTTACATTTACTACCAGTTCGCAAGTCAAGGGCGCAGAGCGGGTAAGAAGAACTGGTAACTTTTTTGTAACAGGAAGTCAGTGTCTTTTTTACAATACAGTTGTAAAATAGAAACTGCTAGGAAACAACAAAATCAATACTAGTAATATAATGAGAAGTATTTATTTAATTAACTTTTAAATTCATACTTGCTTAACAATCTAGTAAAATATAAACAAAACAATTTCTATAAAATTATGAATTACAATAATTATAATTGTTAATGTTATATCTAACATGAAGGTGTAAACAGTTAAACTAGTTTGAGCAACTATTGTTTAGAATGTGGAAAAATATTTCAGTCACGAGTTATTTTGATGATAATACTTCGCTAATTCGTCAACGCGTAACAAAAACCGATTATGGCGCACCAGTATAGATTAAGATAAAAATATACTTTCAGATAAAAACGTCAGCAAATATTCTTCATCTATTCGTTTAACTTAATAATTTTAACATTTACCAACCAAGTATAATTTTTTTGATCAAACATATTTTTAAAATTCGTATCTATTCATTGATATAAGTACAAAAAACCCAAGGAGCACACTCAACGTCTAAAAAACGTCCTCAAAAAATGAGCTCAACATTCTAAATTGTGCACTCATTTCAAATAGTCTCGCGTCTAATAAGTGGAGTCGATGTTATTTATTTGTGTTTTTTTTTTATAAATAAATTTATGTACTTTTGAACTTTTTTGTGTGTAGTTTTTGACAAATATATTTTTTAATTTAAAGAAAAAACTTTTTAACAGGATTAAAGTTATGTATTATTATAAATTTACAACTATTTTACATCCAACACCTTTTGTCTTCAGTAACCGTGACCACGCACGCTGTAAAGCACCCGAAAAGTCGGATAAATTTAAAATTATGTTAAATAGTTGTAAATAAAAAAGTCATGTTCGACTACACTCAATACCTTGTAATACCGACCACGGTCGGTTGTAAAATTTTATTGCTTTAAGTACGTATACACTACGTTGTAATAACAACTTTAAGCAATTCGCGTAAGGTTGATTTTGCAACAATATATGCTTGTAACATATACTGTTATAGAAAGGGACAGAAATAGTGATTCGGGACACTTTCGAGCGTTACTTTTATTCGAGACTGTGCATCTTGGGTTTTTTGTATAATATAAATTTCAATGTCAACAATCTATTCGAGTTTTTTGAGGTTCTTGTTACACAAAGACAATGAAAACGTTACAATGTAATTTAAGTCTGTAAATTTATAAAGCGTACTTAACTAATTTAATTATGTTAAAAGAAACGTAAAATATGCAGCTCATGTTTAGCAAGCACTCAGTAGACTTAAAGTTCGTATTCTAAGATAACCTAGAGCAAGAACTTACATATGATTGGTATGAGCAAAATCTGAGCTAAGATCAAAGTACGTCTTATAAATTTCAGTCTTATGCCCACGAAACGGATTGTATTGTCAATATTTATTATTTGCATATTAAAATCATTTTTTGCTTTCAATAGAAGACATTTTTAATTAGTTGAAACCATAAATCACGTAAATATTGACAATACAATAGGATTTCACCGGTTTCGGGTGAATTAACGCAGTGCATTAGCGAGTGTTGGCTGATTTTTCATTCAGGTTATGGCACTAGTGTATTTGGCTAATATTAGCTAAACTATTAATGCAGTGTCTCTGCGAGTAAACGCATTTTTTCCTTGACATGCGTATCCATATCGGCAAAATCATTTAAAATTTCTTCGATCATATCGTTGAATATTGTCGGCCATTGCAATTCTAAGATGCGCAAACGCTGGGCAGCTCCACATGAAACTTCAATGGCTTGCGAAAGTTGCTTTCGACCACGAACGCGCCAACTCATGTCATCCTATGTGTAGAGTATGTTGTAAGTGTAAATTAATTTAAACGCTAATCCCAATATCATTGTAATTTTATAAATATATGTATGTACATTTTTTATACCAAAATATATGATTCGCCCACACGAAACCGTTATCATTTACGCAAAAAAACATCTATATACCTAATCCTTTATATATAAGAACGGCTAGTGTAGTTTATAATTATGTAGGTACTTTGGTAAAATTAAAATTTGAAAGATCCATTTTAAGTACAATAAAACCTTGCCTGAGATACACTTCCCTTCCTGTACTGTAAGGCCTCCTTCGCAATAACGTCTCGCAATGCTGGGTCAGCAGATCTTAACCAAGCTTTAGCAGTCGTTACGCTATTCCCACTTTTTCCAAGCCGAGATAAAAGTGGCTGTAAGGGGTCATCGGGTAAGGCTCGAAGGACCAAATCACTTAACCCACTATAAGTTTTATTTGCAGATTTCATTTCTTCTTCAGTTACCTGAAATATACTCTCACATTTGCATAAGCGTTGGGCTATATATAATTAAAAATGCAAAAGGAAAGAAAAGGCCCATTAGAACTTCCGTGAAAATATTTTCTTAAAATTTCCGTTTTGGTTTAAGAGCAAGCAACAGCATATAAAAATCTTGTTTAGGGCACAAAACACGTGAATTACCTGCTCTTCATTTATCTCTTTAAGACCCCAATGTGCTAATCTATAAATTGCGTATTCACGCCAGGTTTTCACGCAAATAGGATTCCCTTCGGGAAGAACCGTCAAGCTTGTGAGTCCTCGTAGTTCAGCTAAAGAATGCAACTGTCCTAAACACTGAAGACCAGTTGCGCGTACCGATATGTGAGAAACATTGGGAAATCTGTAAATATCCATAATATAAGGACCCCCGGCCGATCTACTGCAAAACATCATTCTATTAAACGTAAGTCACAAATCAAATCACAATCATTTATTCCTATATCTAACACAATGTACACGTCTTTTTCACAGTTTTTTCTACTCCATTCATTTTATCCGCCTTCAAAAAGGGACAAAAGAAGGAGGTTTAGAATTTTACGCATAAATATTCTTTAAGTACTTATCGTAAGTTAATGTATACTTATCTTACTTGGCCTTTAACTCTGGCAAACATTGGGCAACAGCGTTAAAATGAACGTAGTGAAATGCAGCTTTCGTTACTGTCTGCGATTTCTCCCAATCCCATTCGCGTGCCAATCGTCGGACTGCCCCTGTTCCCCATGCACTTACAATTCCATCGTTTACTTCTACCAAGTAGTCCACTCCTTGTTCGCGGTCTTTAGTTGTAGGCATTACTTTGGGAATAGGCTCAATCGACTTTAAACTGGCCAAGCTTTTCCCAGATTTAACTCTTCCTGTGGAAGCACGTTGTGCGGATGAAGCTCTTTCACTCCTTCGTGATACTGTTGCACTTCTTATATTTCGATTATTTGTTTTAGTATTTAACGAAACCTGTCGTTTGATTTTATGTTCACTTGCAACAGACCCTACTGCTGTACTACTGGATATATTGCTCGCATTGTCGTTGTCTATATTTTTGGTATTTTTTATTCTTCTACTCTCTGGATCACATACAGACTTTGAACGCATCGAACTGAATTTTTCTCGTCTTTTCACTGTTGGAGTCCGCCTTAGTCTCCTCTGTTGCGTTTCTTCTTCACTGTCTGTTGATGTTGAAGGTAGTGAACTGAATGATGAATCAATTACAGGTTCTACACTTGAGATGCTCTCCCAGCGTTTCAAAATGGGTTCGTTACTGTCAGCAAGTTTAACATTTTCCAAAGACGAAATTATTGGCAATAATATTGGGGGTAGTCGTAGGTCACTGCTGGTGGATGTAGAGTGTGAAGCATCTGTGTCCTGAGAGGCACTACGGTCTGAAAAATTTACTCGCCTTTCTGAAGGCTTTCGAGCAGTATTGCTTCTTTGAATCCTGGTTGCCGGTACTTTAGCCTTTATATAATTTTGTGTTGTCTTGCTATTATCAGCAATATTCCTAGATTCGTTAGCTGGTTGCGCACACACTATCACATCTGGCATTACTTTAGTTTCAACAGTGTGTTTTTCATCTGGAGTTTTACCGTCACATAAATCACTTTCAGACTCAGTATGTTTTACAGGACTGGTTGGGCTCAGGAAGCATTTATTTTCTGTCCTGTGGATAGAAAGATTATTATTGTTGTCATCGAGTAGTACAATTTTTATGACGACATACCTTAAAAGTTCCCAGTTGGTTCTAGCGTTGTTGATAACCTGATCTCTTCGAGCTGCCTGTTGAGCTGATCCACTGAGAGCGCAATACGCTGCATGACCAGCCTCTTTGTTATTACGCCATGCCATCGCCGCACTTCGAACCTTTAATTACGTCTTATGAAAGCTGTTCAAACGTGATTGTAATACAACAAATTAATAAGCCTAGACCTTGAACGACAGCTTTCCTTACTTACTTGATCTGTAACGTGCAGATTTGATAATGATACTAAATTTGGAAGGTATGATACTAAAAATGGTGTACAGTCTCCTCCTAAGGCAACTGGATTACTATCCAATGATACTTCAATCAACGTTGTTGCTTCAGCAAGTGAAGAGACGTCCTCCACACTACAAGATTAACCGCTAAGTAGATATGTTTAAGATAATATTGGTATATTAGCTTTTATTAATTTAGCCAAATTACGAGTAAATTTTATACCTACTGACCTTTGCAAATCATTGTTACTTAAATAAAGCTTTTGTAGTTTCGGCGTAAAATGAAATCCTTGTAACTTTTTCAGCCTGTTCCTCTTAAGATTCAGTTCTCTTAAAGCTAAAAGTCCCTGAAGGTCGCTCTGCCCAATGAATTTTATTTGGTTTCCAGCCAAATTGAGCACTTTCAGTTCGGTCAAGTTAGATAGCCCCCCGACTTTCGTTATTCTATTACCGTGCAAGTCTAGCACTTCTAGTTTCAAAAGGTTTGATAAGCCTTCTATTCTTTTAATCCTAAAAATACATCACAGGTATAGTAGGTGTCAGCTGTTCATTAAATGGGGGAATAAGATTAATATTACCTGTTTTTACCCATTAAAAGCACCCTTAGACTAAAAAGTCGTTCTAATGAGTTAATCTTATCAATTTGATTATCATACACATCTAAGAACACTAATTTCCCGAGATCAAGAGGTATTAAGCCAGATAAACTGTTAATTAAATTGTGCTGCAGTGACAGTAATCTCAGCCCGGGTTCCCCTACTATATGTGGAATTGATGATAAACCTCTCCTGAAAAGAAATAATGGTGATTTTTTTAAACCGCAATATGTTATATCTTCACTTCTCACACTCCTGTAGAGGTAGGAGGAGACAGGAGTAGGTAACTCAAGACAATATTTATCTGACTTTAGTTTACGCCTTTTTATTCAATTAGTTATAGTGATCTGTTTTATGAAGTAAAAGATATACATAACACATTATATTAAGTAATATTACCTATCTAAACTTATTCTATCAGGCAGACGATCTTTTTCCTGTTGAGTTCTAGAAAGTTGCACCTTTCCTTCACCCACTGCCTGCAAACTGATGGTTTCCTCATTGCCATCTCCTCTATGAATATAATGATTACTGAAATAATTCAGGAGTCCAATTTTAATATTGGAACTGCTAATACATTTTTTGTAGTAAAACAGTTTAATATAAGCATAATGTTTAACAAAAATATACCTACTGATAATTTACTTTTAGTTACCTCGATAAAGTAGTGTTAGACCGTTGTAAAGAGGCACGAGGATCGGCTATCGCAGGCTTAATTTGTAGAAACCGCCCATCCCCTTCGTCACTGTGCTCGACTTTGGGAGCAGTTACATCAAAGGAATGTGCAGACCTTCCTCTTGATCTAAAAGCAAGTTTTCTTACCTACGGAAAAGTTAAATAGACTTACTTACTTACTTTCTTACGTAAACCTGGTGTTCATGTAACAAACGACTCACATTTCCGCGATTATATGTGATTGGCATTGGTTTTATGTTTATTTACGTTTATACAATTATCTAAATGTACTTATTAACTTTTTGGCCCCATTTAAAACGATTTAAGTTATAAAAATAAATTCGTACAAAAGGCTTTGGTCCGTTTTATAGCTCATTTTCATTTAAACGGTTGCTAAGAAACCGCGCGCGGTATATGCACAGACAAGTAGAGATGCTAATTACTAGATCACAATATAAAGTATGACAAATAAAAATTTAAAAACCAGTCAGGACTCAGGAGCTCGGGCGGTTATAATAATACTAATAATATAAACACGCACTGACTGTATTTTCCCGGGCCAAATATAAGGTAATAACTTAGTCCCAGACTAATTAATTGTTAGAGAACAAGGTTGTCAATGTTTGTCAAAACGCAAAACTATCAAACTATGACAATCAAACTGTTGTTTTTGTTTTTCCTTGGCACGAAATATAATTTTTAAGACAAACGCAAAGAATCAAGAATTTTAAAATATCAACTTATTACGTTTACTGTCGATGTAACGCTAATTTTGTATGTATAAGCTTCTAAAAAATAGATTTACTGCCCGATTATTTAGGACTTTGGTATCTGCAACATCTTTTGGTCTGAAAATGGTTCGGCATTTTCCAAATCCTTATGAAGATTACCAGCCGGGGCTAGAGCTTGTAAACAAAGACGATGTTATTAAAAATATAGAGGAAAATGTAGGAGTTATTATTAAAAGAATGCAACCTTCTCCCCGGACTGTTGACGGAGGACTTTACGTTGGAACTACCGGTGTTTCATACATGTTTTATTATTTGTCACGAAATCCGTTACTGTCTGACAAAAAAGTATATTTCTTAGAGAAGAGCCTAGAATATCTGCAACCAGCTTTGGAGACATCAGCTGGCGATAAAACATCATTTTTACTCGGAGACGCTGGTTCTTACGCCTTGGCTACTATAATTAAAAAAGAGACAGGAGATGATTTATTTAAAGAATATCTTAAAAAATTCAAATCCCTCTTTAACTTGTATTTGAGTAAAAATTTTTTGAAATGTGGCGGTGATGAATTTTTTGTTGGTAGAGCTGGATATTTAGCAGGTGCTCTATGGATTAGTCGAGAATTGAAAATTCCTGTGTTTACAAATAATGAGCTTTACAAAATCTGTAATGTGATGGTAGCTTCAGGCAAAGAGTATTCTAAAAATCATGAAAGCCCATGTCCTTTGATGTATCATTATTATAATACACAATATTTAGGAGCAGCTCATGGCATTAGTTTTATCCTACAAATGTTGTTGACTGTTCCTGGTTACTTAGAACATGATAAATCTGCTGCTCAAGATATTAAAGCTTCAATAGACTTTATTTTATCATTACAAACAACAGAAGGTAACTGGCCATGTTGTATGGAAGAAATTGGAATGGCTGACCATAAACTCATACATTGGTGTCATGGAGCACCAGGCACAGTGTATCTCATGGCGAAAGCGTATTTAGTTTACAAGGATCAAAAGTATCTAAATGCTTGCAAGAGAGCAGCAGATGTTGTTTGGCAAAAAGGACTACTTCGCAAAGGCCCTGGAATATGTCATGGTGTTGCTGGAAATGGAATGGTGTTTTTGTTATTATACCGACTAACTGGTGATGACAAATATCTATATAGGGCTACTTCTTTTGCTAGTTTTATAAATACAGAAGAATTTTTGAGAGATGCAAGATTGCCAGATAATCCTGAAAGTTTATATGAAGGCATTGCTGGTACAGTGTGTTATTTATCTGATCTTTTGGTTCCAGATAAAGCTGAATTTCCTTTTCAAGATGTCTTTTCCACTTATATGTTCTAATTTATTTATTATGCTATTTCCAAATAGAATTACCCTTAATTTGAATCTGCATTAGAGTATGCATATATAATGTCTGCTGACAGTAATACATGTAATTTTCTTGTCAGTCATTCTTATAATTTTGAAATAAATTTTCTAGTCAATCGGTTATTTTAATACAAAACAGACATGCATTTTATGGCCAACATAAGTTATTGGATATCTTTAACTGACCTATCAGTTATTATAAGTATTTTCAAGTTTAAAAATGTAGGAAATGTTATTCTTCTTCATTGTTTTGAATTGCAGCATTTTCATCAGGCTCAGAAAATGTTTATAGAAAATAACATGCGGGTTGCTGCTTCTCATATAAATGATATTTCTGCACATAATTGGTTGTATCAGTATTCAAGGTTAGGTGTGATTGTTGACGCAAGCTGTAACCTTTGGGAAACAAGTTTCAGTGCTTTCAATGAGCCATTCCAAAGCCCTCTCTCATGGATTTTGAAATCCGATGATATTTCAAAAACAAAAGACATTTTATCTCAATATCCTATTGAGTTTACTTCCGATGTTAATGTATTATGCAACAGAAGTGGTTCTTACAAAATCTATGACTTATACAATAAAAGATACAACCGCAAGGACAATTTTATTCTCAGTGAAATCGGATATTGGAATGGAAACTTATTTTTATTAACCAAACGCAACAAACAGTTGACAGGAGTTAGGCTGCAAATAACTGTTGTATATCCGGACCCTATAAGCAATATAACGTTTAATCATTTTCTAAGTCTACACAAGAAATCCCAAATCGACTCGCTACATAAGCTAAAGTTTTTTACGCTCATCATGTATTTACGAGATATGTACAATTTTACGTAAGTTAATATTTAAAAAATATTGAATACTTTTTTTAAAGGACGGGGCTCTCCTAATGTTAAGTGATATCGCTAAACGTGGACAATAGGAGGCATTAGCCAAAAACGCTCGCGAGTGCGTGCCTTTTAAGATTTGGTACGCTCTTTTCTTGAAGGACCCTAAGTCGAAATCGTATGGAAATACTTCAACGGGCTACACATAGTGGTACCTAGTCTGCGGCAAAATGTGCAATTTCTGATGCCTCTTTAATGTTAAATTACTCAACTCACTATGTTACACTACTCTTAGGTATAATCTCCAACGCACAGCGTCTTGGGGATACTTGCGCAATGGTAGCTTCGATGGGTTAGTAGGTGCTTTACAGAGGAATGAGTCTGATATTGGAGGCACTTCTGTTTTCTTTAGAAAGGATAGATGTGAAGTTATTGACTATGTTGCTGAAACTTGGGGAAGCAGGTAATATCCTTTGTAAAATTAAAAGTAAATACTAAAAACTATAATTTACCCCATATTTATTTTCAGAATTTGCTTCATTTTCCGCCACCCTAAGCATCCGGGTGGTAGTTTTGCGATTTACGCACGACCTCTTGTTAACGCGGTCTGGTATAGCACGGTTGGACTATTGCTATTTATCGGGGCTTTTCTCTATAGTCTCCTTAAACTAAACACATTTTTAAGGCTAGGAGGTTCGGAGGATACTACACCATCGCTCACGGCTTTATTTGTTTTTAGTGCTTTAGGGCAGCAAGGTACTTGATAAGTTGCAATATAAATACTGTTAGTTACAAATTAAAATATTATGTCATGTATAGTCGATTCTCGATTATTTGAAAATGTTTTCCGGTCCTTGAAAAATACTCGATAAATTAAATAAAATCAATGTTAATTGGTCTCCGCGGTAATTTGAAGTTGAAGGCATAGTAACTTGCTCACCAATATGCGAGATATATCACCAAGATAAGTGATATAATTTAAAATGTTTATCATGTACAGAGTTGTCAATTGTTTTTTTTAAATTCTGGACGATGATGAAGACAATCAAAAAAGATTACCGACTTGTTTTTGAAAAAAAAATGTGAATGATTGTTTTTAATTGTTAATAAAATATAATAACAAATCAGAATATGATTAAACTCTTTATTATTCGAGTCCCCCTCCCCCTCGTGGTTATTTAAACGCATGTTATTTTGAATTCTTGATAATGAGAAATTTATCTCTTGAACCAGAATCAAATTCTTGAGAGTCGACTGTATATGAAACAGAACTGCATGCGCCAAAGGACGTGAGAAGTTGTAGCATTGAGTTACGTATCTGCGGCTAATTTTTATTATAAGAAGAAAGGAAGAATTACCGATAGACCTTCGAGCTATACTACATTACTCCACCAAACGACATGCTTATTATTACGATAAAATGGCAGTGGCGCTACACCGTTTTAGGTCTGAGCCTCAGATTTCTTTTTCTGTTTCGTAATCATTTGCATTTGTCTAATCTTCAAGTAGGCTTTCTGACGCCGTAGACTTTTTCCTATCATTAGACCAATATTATTAGCTTAACGCTTTCATTTCTTATTAACTGCCGGAACGTACTGAGGTTTGAAAATGGCACTAAGCTTTGCTCTGCTATAACATATTTTTATATATTCAACTATTTCAGGAATGTCAATACATAGAGGATCAACAGCGGTGAAGATTACGATTTTTATAACCTTTATGTTCACGTTGACATTATATCAGTACTACAATGCAATGCTTGTGTCAACTTTATTGCGTGAACCTCCTAAAACAATTCGTACTTTAACGGAACTATTAAACAGCAACCTGAAGATAGGTGTAGAAGATGTGGTCTACAATAGAGATTATCTCAAGGTTAATAGAAATCTAGGAATTTTAACTTTATTTAGACTCATTCTCTGGGCTTTTCCTTTTCTTCTACCTTATTATCTTTAGATATATATAATTCTACTGTACGTGTGTATGTCACTGAACTTTTAAACGGCTGGACCGATTTGAATGAATATTTTTGGTGTGTTCAAGTGTATTCGAGTATGGTTTAGATTTTGTTCTTAAGATCTGTGTATGTGACAACGTCGGTCGGGTCAACTAGCTATATAAATAGTAGCGTACAACAGATATTTGTAGTAATCTCTTTTCATAAATTTTCCGAATGGCGACAAAAATCTAAAGTTTATTATACAATTTTACAAGTTTAATTACTATTATTTCAGCGCACAACCGATCCCGTAGCAAAAGCTCTGTATCGTGAGAAAGTAGTGACGGCAAGAGAAAACAATTTTTATCCACCCATAAAAGGCATGGAACTAGTGAAGTCTGGAGGCTTTGCTTTCCACGTCGATACGATTATTGCGTACCCCATAATGCGGCGGTCGTTTACGGAATCCGAGATTTGTGAGGTCCAAGAAGTTTATATGATACCTCCGCAAAAGATGGGGGCTATACTTCAAAAGCGATCACCTTATAAGGAACACGTTAGACTTGGGTAATTAACCGTGTTAGTTATATTGTTAAAAAAGAATCAAGTTATTAAAAAATCTAAAAATGGACTAAAAGGATGCGGGGACTGCGGCAGTTACCTTTATGGCTGGTTTTGTATTATATCAACTGTATTTTTTTTAATATACCAGTAGCGCTACAACCTTTTTAGGTCTAGCTTTCAGATTTCTCTTTATTTTTCTATCTAATCGGTAAGTGGGTTATCAGCCTCATGCTTAGCCAGAATTTCAAAGAGCACAGAAAAAGCATCGTGGGGAAACCGGCATGCCTTAGACCCAAAAAGTCGACGGCGTATCAGGCAACGAAGGCTGAAGCACGAAATACATACTTGAGGTCAGGGTTTGTGAGGCCACTCTTTTTTTCAAAGGCATTTCTTACCCGTTTCAGAATAAGGAAAATGTTGGAAACTGGAGTGATGAGCAGATTGAAGGCTATATGGGACGAAGCGAAGCCTCCCTGTGTACGTACACCTGGCACACGCTCTTTTTCAGTCAACATACAAGAGTTCTCTACTGCGCTTATTCTGCTTGGTATTGGGAATATTCTTGCTCTTACTGTATTGGTTATTGAGAATATTGTGTTTATAGTTAGCAAAAATAATAAATATATTAACAAATAAATTTATTGCAGAAATGTCTTACCCTGTATTCACTTGAATTTTTAAAAATTGAAGTTATCTTAAAAGTAAAATTAATAGATATGTACATGTCTAAAGCTACTAAATTAATTCCAACATTCCAAAATCTTGCAATAAGTTATCATTTATCTCTCGGTTTAAAGATCACATTTTTCTAGTTGGTAAAAATTATATTAGTTAGCAATAGTTATTAAGTAAGTAAGAACAGAAAGTACTAAACTATTGCCCAAGGGAGCAAGCGGTACATGGTAGTGTCGCACAGGGCAGACAGAATTGGCGGAATCTGGAGGAGGCCTTTGCCAAAAAAGGGCACACAGATACTTAAAAAGGAGATAGAAATATAAATGTGTTATTATGATATGTGTATATAAGTGTATATTATCTGAAATAAGAGGCTTTTACTAGTATTGTTAAATAAAAAGCATGTAGTGTGCCTGTTAAAGGATGTATTTTTGTGTTCCTAGGTGTAATGCTCGTTGGTAAACTTTTTTAAATAAATAAAGTTGTTGCTTACATATCTTCGTGAATCGTTTAGTAATGTTAATCAAATATTTTCAACGTATGTACGAACTCAAGTTAATATGCATATATGTATTGCCTTTTCTTAGCTAATTATTGTATATTCAAATAGAATTTAGAGAAATTATACCTATTTTAAAGCATCTTTAGATTAATCTTTTGTTGAACACCGGATCGGAAAGTTGAGTTCTAGAAAAGCTGGGAAGGAATTCGGTAGAAAGAAAATAGCGCAGTTGGTCTTATAAATTAAAATCGTTTCATCAGTAATTAATTTATAAAAAATAGCGCAGTTCTTAAACTAATCTCACTTCTTGTAATTAATTTAAACAAGTGCCGTAAGCATTTAATTGGTAATTAATAGTTTATAGGGGTATAAAGAAATACAACGATCCATCTTAAAATCTTTAATTAACATAATGCAATTTATACAAATTAAGAATTATTATTGTAACATGTTGCAATTAGACAATGCTAATATTCCATTGAGGTACACGCAAACTTTTCGCTTCTCTTAAAGTTCACTGATTTCAATTGCGTCATACATTGACACTGTTATGGGGACGATTCCTTAGACGAATTAAAAAAAAAAAGCAAATCCGCCAATCATATTATGCTTATGACTTAAATTCTGTGCAAAAATTTCCAATTTGTGGATAATTTCGGCTTAGAATTGTCAGAAGAACTGGTTCATACTTCGAAACGTGGCTGAACCGATATAAAAATAAATACAACGAAATGTTCTCAATGAACCCACAATTCCAATTAAATTAAAAACGGCAAAGTTAAGAGGAAATCCCCGCTTAGGTAAAAAACCGTATGACAAATGGTGGGTAGTTGCAAAAAACTAGCGCGCTTCACCGCTCCTCCAGAACGATGGTTTCTTGTGGATAAAGATTGAGTGCCTTCAGTGTACTGCTTTGAGATTCCGCGGTCAGCTGAATAATAAATTGAGTATTAATTAATTAAATTTACATTATAATACGCTCCGTTTTGAATAGCGATTAAATCGCGAGGCTGCATAAATAGCTACTTGTTTGGGTTTCAAAATCTACCACATACACAACACTCTTTTATAACAACTCTTAGCTACTCTTAAATACATACGCACACACACACACGTTGTGTGGGACAACATTCACGCATAATCAATGTCTTTTATGACTTGTGTTTGATTAGTAGTATAACTAAAACTACTTTTACTTTTAAAAACTGTTTTAAACAAGCATTTTGTACAACGGAATAACTGTTACCTAGTGTGGAGACTAGCGATAGAAGAATTTTGTCACAACTTATTTCTGCCATGAATAAAGTTATTAAAATATGTTTGAGGAATCGAAAAATGGAATCACGCTATAGTCTAGTGACGTATTTTATATTAAAAATGATACCGGCCCATCAAAACAATGATTCGCCGGTAAGAATGGTGTATAAGTACAAAGCTTGGAAGGCACCAAAAGACCGACGACGCACTTGCAGACCCGGTGTCCATGGGCGGCGGTAAACGCTAACTTTGAGTGACCCGCCTGTTCATTTGCCTCCTGTTCCATAAAAAGCAAACTCGACCAGGTGTCAGATAATAAATACTGAATAAACTTACGTCTCTTCTAGGCCAGCTAGAAATTACTTTGTAGTTCTCTTGTGGGTAACCTTTCGACGCTAAGAAGTCTAACAGTCCCTGAAAATCGAAACATCTCTCTATATATAAATTCTCGTGTCACAATGTTCGTTCCCATACTTCTCCGCAAGGGCTCGACCGATTCTTATGAAATTTGTATGCATCTCCAGTAAAACTGAGAATCAGCTCTTATCTATCTTTCAAACCCCTAAGTGATAGGGGGTCTCCACTCCAAATTTTTTTTAGGGAAATATTTTTATGATACAGTATAAACAAATACATCCAACCCCTAATTGTCACCCCTCTACAACCATCCCCTATTTTTTTATTATTGTAGATAGTTATTTTTATTAAACTAAAAAATGTTTCCTAGAAATAATATACATGGCAAAACAAACGTTTGCCGGATCAGCTAGTATTTTTAAAATAACCAAAGGTTTATTTTTGACGTGATAACGTCTTTAAAATCGTTTTAGTCGGGTGACATGTTCAGAAACTTGTGTCACACCAAAACCTCACGAGCGCGATCGCAGGTATAACGAGAGAGAGACGGACCGATCTCCCGTCTCATCTCACTCTAGCGGCATACAAACGAATGGAGATTTTCTCGTGCGGTTAAGTTTTGTAAGAAAAATGTATATCATAGTCGAATAAGTAAACTTGTCATTTTACACCCGAAATTTATCATCAAAAGTGTGAATAAAACGATAGATGTAATTTAAAATTTGAAAAAATTGTTATCTTCATTAATTCCTAAACCTACTTTACAAACAACCAATGTTTTTTACTACTATGGAGTCAGCAAAGAAACAAGAAAAGAATTAAACGCAAGAGTGACTCACGGCTAACGTGTCCTCTGCCCTAAACCGCCTCTCCAAGCACTCGTGGTGGGGTGGGGGCAGGCGCACCCGTATGCGCGTGACGTCACCGGCGTCTGCGTCTGGCTCGGGAGGCACCCGCGCCTCCGCACCGAGCCTTTGCGCCTCCTTGTGCGCTTCTTGCATTTGGCGCTCGGACTCCGCGCGCTCTATCTCTTGATTCCGTTCTAGCTCTAACTGCTTCTTAACTTCTTCTTTTGCTCTGTTCAATTTTTAAAGTGTTAAACGTTATGTATGAAAGTATTAGAGTCCATTCAAATATTACGTAAGCACTATAGGGGGGAGAGGGGGGTCTTTGAACATTACGTCATCAGTAATTATTTACTTTTTTACACATTAACTGTGCTTGAAATCTAAATGCAATTTCGAGGATTCCTACAAAAAAATTAATACGTTTATGTACTTTTATTTTTGGGAGCTTTACTTTTGCTGACAAGAGAAAAGAGAGGAGAGGGGGTGGGGGGAATTACAGTAAATCTGCTTACGTAATACTAATTAATACTTGAACGTAATTAATATTAAAAGTAATAGTATGCTCCTGACTTATAAAAGCGTTATAGTAAAATTACTTGTAAAAAATCCAGAAAAATCATTGATATAAGTCACGTGACCCAAAATAATCAGAGTAGTGGAATGGACGCTGACGCTCACAGGCTTGTAAATAATGTCTTCGTCTGTCAAATCCTAATATTATCACATTTCAGTTTAATTTGAGACGGATCTTGATTGATATATAATATACAATATATGGGGGAATTCACGTAAAGCAGACAAAAAAAAAGTAAGAATTTGTTTATATTCGGGTTGGTCATACCTCTAGTGGGTATGAACGCAAATAAAATATACATTAAGCAATTTTAATTCAATCAAGTAAATTTATTTTCTAACCTAAAAGGGAAATGTATGATATTAAAAAAAATCTACTCCAAAAAAATCCGAATTCCAATATTTTAAAGGCGCAACTTGAATTAATGTTTCCTTACGTGAACCTTTAAATTTTATTTTAATTTTATATATTTACTATTACATACAATAGTTAATTTTTAGTAAACCAGCACTGAAGATGCCATTAAAATTCTGTGTACAGATCTAATTGGACTTCAGGTTCACAAATGCTGTTTAGTGTGTAATAACTGTATGTATATAATTAATGTTTTCTGTTTCTGTACCAAATATGTAAAAAAAAAATTCAGTAAATTACGCTATTTAGCTGGTAGATTTACATACTATCTTTGGCCTCTACCATTGTCTTTCAAAAGTCTCTTGTTTTATTTACAATTGATATTCTCTTTGGATAAGAATTAATTAATTTTGTATTTTAAATTAATTTTAAAGAGATCTATTGGTAATGGTCGCTGATGTACTTGTCTTTAAGTTATTATTTTTAAAATAAATAATAAATAGTTTATTTGCCTAGGTTCCTTCGAAACGATTATATAACAGACTTAAATGTAACTTTTTATTTATGTAAATCTCTTTCTCCAGTAATGTAATTCTTTTCTCTCTCTCCTGGAGAAAGAGAGCCATAGACAAACTCAGTTGGAAAAAGCTGGATGGAAGATTGGACAATTAGATCGAACAACAAGAAAAATCCGAACAATCAATCAATATAAATAGGCATGTAAATGTCATAATAAGAAGTTAAGTCATTTATAATTTTTAAACTTATGGTCTAAATACTAGCTCACGCTATAAAAGCACCTTGACTTTGAAAATCTATATAGTCATAAAATAAATACCTATCAGCATCAAGACTCATCTGGTACGCCTCGTCTTGCTCCCACTTGACACGTTGCCTCGCAAGTCTCTCCCTCTCGACCTTCGCGTCTTCTTCCCTTTGAACCGCGAACCTTTCCACCGCCTCCATTAAACCCCCCACCAACTCCGACACACCCACGTTACCTACAAACCAAAATATGCTTAATTAATTATAGGGGGCCGTTCAAGTATTACGTCACGCAATTTTTGGAGATTATTGAACCCCCCACCGTGGTGTAAAGTACTGGGAAATCGAAATAATATTAACAATAACGCGTAATTCAATCCCCGCCCCGCATCGTAACGTTTTATAAAAAGAACCCCCCCCCCAAAATTCGTTACGTAATACTTGAACGCTCCCTTACGTAAGCAGATTTACCGTAATCTATCCCCCCCCCCCCCACTCCAAACTAAGTAAAGCTCCCAAAAATAAAAGCACATAAACGTATTAATTTTTGGTAGGAATCCTCGAAAATGCATTTCGTTTTCAAGCATAGACAATGTGTGGGTAATATGTGTAAAATAAGTAAATAATTACTGATGACGTAATCACCAAATAAGAAAATCAAAGCCATATTGCGTTATTAAAAAATCATACCATTGATAACGGAATAGATCTCTGTATTGGAGCGCAGGCGCATGATAATAATCAGCGCGGGCAACCGATCAATTGGAATCCTTCGAATCGTTCTACTCGCCACCAGGTCTAACGCATTTGTCACTGACGTTAGTAATCTGAAAAGTATTGTTATGAAAAGGTTATTTTTGAAGCTTGGTTAGGATTAATAAACTATCTCTTGGTCTACCAAGAACGGTAACGCGACGCCAAGTTACCCCAACTGTGACTGGTGGTTATCGGTGGGAGGGGTTTAGTGGGTACGGCTATGAGACCGCATACCCTTAAAGAAAAAAAACTTAAATAGAAGAACGGCACGACGTGGAGCAACAACACAAACAGTGCCTGAAACGGTTCTGCGACCAGTGGCGGATTGAAATAAAATAAAATAAAATGTGTTTATTATGGAACATAAGATACATGTATCACTTATTCCACGTCATTAAATTTGAATTTGTAGGCATCCCTACTCATCGGCAACAGAGGGTGTAGAGAAAAAGCCGGCGTAAAAAACTCTCGGTACTCATTTAAAATAGCAAATCATCAAACAACACTTATTTTAAAACAAATATCGCAAATTAATTAGAAGTAGCCTGTCTAGCACCAGTCCCAGGCCCTTTTATCAACTAGATAATCGTTGACTTTATAGTAAGCCTTTTTCACAGCTTTTCTTTAATACATTTCTTAAATTTATTGAAAGGCAGAGATAAAAGAGCCTCTGGGATTTTATTAAAGAAGAGTAAATTTAAAAAGATTAAACAGCAGGCTGAGTAGGCTGGAGCCTAGGTATTTCCATCACTTTACCATGGCGTACATTATCAAAGGCCTTCTCATAATCGACAAAACAGAGAAATAGATCCCTGTTCATGACCAAGCATCTCTGTACTGCTTATTACAGAGTTTTATCTAACAAATTCTCGTGACATCCATATATTAAAAAAAAAAATCATTTGGGGCTGTGATGACTGCCCTTTTGGGCTCCCGTAGGTACGTTTGCATTCCCATTCAATAAGAAAAAGGTTCAAAATACTTACAAATTCATGTTATCCGGGTAAGTAAGATCCCAGCCGTACACTATGAAGTTTGCCGAAAGTGTCTGCAGCACCGTTTCACAGCCGAGAAGTTGGGCACAAAACACATTCGACAGGACCGAATGCTCATGATGCAGATACACTGCGAGGAGCTTTCTCTGAAAAAAATATCTAGCTAATTCATGGAACTTGTTTTCTTTATAGGTAATCCTTTAAACAGGTCTTAAAAGGCCGGCAAGGTACTTATGAGCCCCCTGGCAATGTGAGTGTCCATGGGCGGCAACACTTAACATCAGGTGAGCCTCCAGCTCGTCATTTACATAAAAGCATGACGTTTTATTAATTTAAGAAGTGTCACTCTCCTCACATTTTCCTTCAACCCACGATCACGTACGTATGCACGTACATAAAAAAACACCGTCGTTCGGTACCCCTTCACATGTAAAAAAGCCTCTTCCAGCTTTTTCCAACTGAGTTTGTCTATGGCTCTCTTTCTCCAGGAGAGAGAGAAAAGAATTACATTACTGAAGAAAGAGATTAACAAAGATAAAAAGTTAAATTTAAGTCAGTTATATAATCGTTTCGGAGGAACCTAGGCCCAGAGGGAATTTCGTAAATAGTCTAGGTAATTGGCACCCCAACAAAATACAGGAATATTAACTTCAAAATTATAATAAATTGAGCCCGTACTCTAATCATTTGCCCAACGTTTTTTCTCCTTCCCAGGCCCTTTCATCTTTAACCACTTCCTTAAAATCAAAATTATCACTAACATTTCAAAACTCACATTACATACACTTACTAAAAATCTCAAACAATATCTTGTCAACCTGTCCTATGCTACTAATACAGAAAATATTCTTATTGTGAAAAAATAGTTAAATTCTAAATTTGTTTTACGTAGAAATCATAAAGTAAAATACAGTTTACGTGTCAAAAGGAAGAGACTGGCCACAACATCGGGAATCCTAGTATAGTATCACTTTACTATACCTAAATATCCTGTATATTGTGTATAATAAAGTTTTTTCTTTCTTTCATTCATAGGAATATTTTTTTATCAGGCTATCCTAACATTGCGGCTTGCGCAATCTTGAAAAGCCAGATGTGTGTGTTATTGCTTGAATTAAAAAGTATATAATTACCTCTTTGGCTGGGGTGAGACATGACTCCTTGATAGCGTCCTGCAGTGTCCCTTCGAAGAAGTTAGGCGAATTCGGTCCGTACCGAGCTCGGAACCGTTGCGCGAACTCTATACAGCCTAGGGCTTCATCTTGGACACGCTCGGACACTAAAAAGATGAATTATAAAAAATTCTGCCCATAATGTTTTATAACTATCGGAAAAAAAGTGGCAGAGTTTGTTGCCAGTTCTTCTCGTCCGTTCTACGCCCTTGATTTGAAAACTGGCAGTAAAAGCAAAATTAGAAGCATTTAATATGGATTTCTTTATTGACGTTCAGAAGTGTACATTGTGTTACCGAAATGAATAAATGATTTAAAAAAAAGTAATAATAGCTGTTTCCTATAACACGATTGATTGGATCTGCTTTATAGAAAACGCGTAGTTGGAGTATTCTCTAATAACGCGTTATGTAATGATTCACGTTTATCTTCTCGATAAAGGGGATTAAAATCGATAATAAAAAAATTAAAATGCCGAGTTCCCACAGATGGTATTTTGTATATTCTGCCTCGACGTCCGATGACGAATCTCAGCTGACTGAATCCAAACTCCTCTTACTGATTGCTAATTTTTGTCTAATACAAAAATGTTTAATATAACGGTTTGTGTACAAAATATTGAAATAAATAGAAAATTTGATTTATATATTACTCTAATTAGCATCTAAAATAAAACATTAAATATCGATATTAACGGTAACTAACAAAACAAAAATATCACAAAACTGGTCCACCAAAAATCAAAACCCTTAGCTCAACTTCTAATGGAGATCTTCCCAATAGTAACTTTAAAATAGGCAACGCATTCATTGACTTATCCGAGAGCTGTAGTCTCTTTTTGTGACGAAAATTGACACATTTGTGACGGCTTGGTTGACACATTTTATATAAAGAAACACGTCAATATCAGCGATATCTCCAGTGACCATAAGACGCGAACATCTGTTTTCTACGGGCTTTTTGATGATGACATAATAAACAATCTTCAAGTCGTTGCAGCTTGCGTTGGTAGAGGGGAATGTATTCGCAAGGGGGCCAAATTATTTTTGGTATGCCGCTTAGATTTAGCCTTTAAAAATGATTTAATTAATATCAACGCTTTGGTTTTTGATTTTCGTTGAATGGTCGTCCGTGTTTTCATATAGGTGATACGTTTTCGTTTTCTTTTGAGCTTTTGTGTAGTTGGCCCTTGTTCGATTTGTTTATCGCCGTCGCCTTTATTATCTTGTTCTTGTTTGATCTCGGTTGCGTTTTCATTTTCATTAGGATTAAGATCGTGGCAGCTCATTTGTGTTATAAAAATAATATAAAAGAAATATAATAAATTGCGTAGTAAAACAAATTGACAGTATAAGATTTGACGTTGAAAATTCGGCCGCTGTTTGATTTTTTTTTTTTTAGAAAAGAAGTTTCTATTTTCTTACCAGAAGTTTTGAAAGTTAGAAAAAAACTTATTCATTTTAAAAATACATTTATATATCTTACTAGCTGACCGGGCAAACGTCGTTTTGCCATGTATATCATTAATAATAGATAGTCTATGTAATAATAAAAAATAGGGGTTGATCGTAGAGGGGTGAAAATTAGGGGTTGTATGTATTTTTTAATGCCGTATCATAAAAAAATAAAAACAAAAAAATATCTAAAAATTAAAACAAATTAATTTAGGGGTGGACTACCCTTAACATTTAGGGGGATGAAAAATAGATGTTGTCCGATTCTCAGACATACCCAATATGCACACAAAATTTAATGAGAATCGGTCAAGCCGTTTCGGAGGAGTTTAACTACAAACACCGCGACACGAGAATTGTGTATACATATTAGATAACAAATTAACTTGGTCAATACCTATCTATGGGATAGCGGGAAGGATTCGAAAAAGGTGGCGAGGATGAGAGACAAGTGGAAGAATTTGTTGGCATTCACTCCGTTGGAGGTCGTGTACAGTGCCACATACTTTTCTTGGCCGATAAGAGCGTCGCTGTCATGGATATTAGTATTGCCAGTAAATAAAAATTTACCAAAACGGGAATAATTTGAAGTCATACAGGCTAACTTAGTAATTTATTGATATATCTTAATAAAACAATGTATACTAGTATCTTAACGCACAACGGTCCAATCAGGAGTCTAATTGCGGAAAAAGGAGCCCTACAACTAGTATCTAGAAAATACAGTTCTATGCTAAAATAAATGTGACACAAACTTAGGAACAACCGATATGATAGGTTTTGTTACCTGTATTATTAATATAATATCTTTTAAGATACCTAGTAATCAGAACCGTTCGATGATTAAAAATTTGCCATTGTAATTGCACGGAATAAAAATATATACATTTTAGTAGGGTTTTTATTAGATGTTGGTAGATCGTAAATTATGAGTTGTATGTTGAGAGCCAGAACAATGTCAATCTGACATTTCAAAATGGCGACGGTAGTACCAATTTCAGCCGCGGGCCAAGAAAAGTATATGGCACTGTACTAATGTTAAACATAATCACATGGACTTCATGTAATCCTAATTATGTAGTAGGTACTCGAATAGAGGTTATTTTTAATACTTATGCGAAGCAAATCATTTGTATATTAGGTACTACTATGTATAATTAAAAAAATAACTTAAATGCGGATATTTTTAGCTATATAGATATAACACATAACTTATAGAAGCGTAAGTTAAGCAAGAATTACAACACAGTAAACATTGTCGATTGTCTTGGTTTACTACGCAACATTGTTTTACAAATTAAATTTATCGATTTTTTAGCAAATATGGTTAATACCTTCACAAGTATATCCATAAAATTGTTGATGAATTAATTTATAATTTTCGTATTTTGTGGGAAAATCTTAGAGATCTAATTACGTCGTGTACATTAGGGAATATCTTAAAGATAAATAATTCAAGTCAATACTTACTTACCTTTCCCTCGCAATATATTTATTAAAATATTATGTATGTATACAAAAATAGTGATAAGTTTACTAGAATAGAACATACGCACAATGTTAATACAAGGAACAAACTCAGGCTGCAACTTCCCCGTACTAGACTATCTAAAGTAATTCTTTTTTGGAAAAGGGATACTCTTATATAATAAAATCCCAGAGGCTCTTTTATCTCGCCTTTTACTAAATTAAAGAAAAGCTGTGTAAAAAGGCTTACTATAAAGTTAACGATTATCTAGTTGATGAAAGGGCCAGGGACTAGTGTTAGACAGGATACTTCTATAATTAATTGCGATATTTGTTTTATAATAAGTATTGTTTGATGAATTGCTATTTTAAAAGAGTACCGAGAGTTTTTTACGCCGGCGTTTTCTCTCGGCCTACACTCTCTGTTTTCTTATTCAAACTTTAATGACGTGGAATAAGTGATACCTGTATCTTATGTTCCATAATAATCATATTTTATTTATTTTATTAAAAATTGTCGCCAAGATATCCTCACTAATGAAAAAGTGGAGAAAAAAACGAAACGGCCGTACCGTACCATCCTTTTCTCGAAGCAGTTAGAGGCATTTTCAACCCCCATTGCCAAATCAATGTATCAAAATATTATTTAAAACATAATATAAGTTTTGTAATATGGTCACTATAAGATGTCGTTAGGTTAGCTAATTACGTAACGCAGAAGGTTCCTTTAGTAGGGATACGGTATATATTATAAAGGCCGGCAACGCATTCGCGACCCCTTTGGCATTGCGTGTCGATAGGCGGCGGTATCACTTAACATCAGGTGATCCTCCGGCCCGTTTGCCTCCTTATTCTATTTAAAAAAAAACGGTAGAACTGCGTTGCGAGACATGGTTTATTATCGATATCAAAATACGTTTATTCACTTTACATGCGTCTTAGCGCATGCTTATGAATGTCAAAAACGTTTACAAAATTCGCGAAAGAGCAAGACTACGCCATCCGTTCGCAAACCTACCAGGAGGCCTCGTTCCGAGAAGAACGGGCAAGAAACTCAGCACATTCTTTCAATCTAAAGCTTATCAGTTAGTAACACGATTTCTTTTCATATCTTGTTGAGTGGGAAATATCTCAGGAACTAGGGGTAATAAAGCACAAATCTTACTCAAAGGCTGAAGTCGATCTGAAGGAACATCGACGAACATCTCATCTTCGGCAGGGAATGTATCGGCATCCTCGACCTCTTCCACGGAACTGTTTTCACTGTCTGAACTATCTACAATTATCTGTAATTTTTCATAGAATATACGTCAACAGTATATTTCACACACAAGACATATCAAATTAATATTTTAAAATATAGTATGTTCCACAAATCCTATTTAATTGTTAATATTGTAAGGTCTAGTTGATCTAGTTCTTAGGGTAGGAAATTAAACACTCCAATGACTTGATTCACTAATTCACTTCACTGATTTTACGTTAACTGTATAACTTCAAACTTGAACAAAAGAATTGCCCGTGCGCATATGTTACAACCTCTTTTATAATCTATTTCCAACTCCGACTCGACCATCCCACTTCGGGCAGTCGTTCGAGTCAATTCGTAAACAACCGAACGAGTCAAATGAGTAACTATTGCACAAAAATGTTTGGAATTTAATTAAATAAATATTAAATTTAAACAATATTATGTATAGTTTAAAACATACAATATGTGTATTAATTTATCATTTAACAATTTATTTAATGTAGCCTACCTGACTCCTGTGTCTCAAAATCCAATACATTTTTGACGTAGGTCAGACTAAATACGTCATTACAAAAACAGAAACTTACCCTCTTATATTCCCTCTGTTTCGGAGCCCCACGAACGGTTAGTTCATGTTGAGGTAGATTTAACCCCACCATCGCTAGCACTGTGTCGTCCAAGCCCGTTACATTCGGCCATCCTGTCCATACCTGTCAATATATCAATTATACTAAATCTGAATATTATTTTATTACACACAGAAGTAGCGGACGAATAGGCGTTGTTAACCTTTATAAATATACGTTTTAAATTAACAAAAAACTTTTCTTTTAATATAACAGGGGGCAATCAGGCTCATCTGATGTTATACCGCCGTCAATAGGCACTCATGTTGCCAGAGTGCAAAAACTACACTCGCGAGTCCGTTGCCTGCCTTTCTAATTGTAAATCTAAACCATCTATCAAATCCAAATCTTGAACACATAAATTCATCAATCAAAACAAGCACGCGGATAAATATATAATGTGTAATTGATAAACGCTGAATGCAAAACAAAGTTAAAAAATATGAATCATACATTTTGTATACGCAACATTACACAGCAAAGTTTCTTCTACCCTTGAAGTATATTTACTTGCGAGGGTAGAAGGGTAAAAAAAAATAGTTTGTTTTTATGGCTCTTAGCAGTGCTTCCTTTACTAAGATAACACAATTAATACTACATATACAGGGTGGCCAAAAAGTCGTGGATCAAACGCAAATAGGGGATAGATGAGGTCATCAGCGGCAAAAAATTGTTCTAGGGGAGGTCTCTAAGGTCAACCCCTGCAGAGTTATGATTTATTTTGGTTTTTATATGAAAATTGACTTTTTTTTACTAATTCTTCTTAAAATTCGAAAATATCTACATCCTGTATCTTTCTCATAATATCCACTAGATTCGTACTGATGAGTTCTTGCGTTAGACATACTATTTATAGTTGTTTATTGAGTGTATTCAAGATAATATTAAGTGATACGATATAACATTTATTCAAATCATAAATTTTTCTTTACTTTGGACCCCACTGTGAAAAAAAATTACTCCACCGAAAAGTGACCCTATACTACAAATTTTGGCGCATTTAATAGGGATTCTGAAAAGGTATTACACGTGGCCATGAGTCGCTCTAATATCTTTCTAGGAAGAATTACAAACAACGATTGTGAAATAATAATTGTATTAAAACAATTATTTCTCAATGGTTGTTTGTAGGAAACAAAATATTTTACAATAAAATATGCTCAAAATTCCTTACTCTGACCATAATACTAAATCTGCACCGTCTAATCAAATTCCTACGTAACCCTTCAGCCATCTGGCCAATTTTTTTAATCTAGTCTGATTCACACAGTACTGGTCACAGGTAGGTAAATAATCTATCATAAGTCCGAATCGTTGTTGTTTTTTCGTCCTAGAAAGATATTAGAGCTACTTATGGCCATGTGTAATACCTTTTCAGAATCCCTATTAAATGCGCCAAAATTTGTAATACAGGTTCACTTTTCGGTAGAGTAATATTTTTTCACAGTGGGGTCCGAAATAAACAAAAATTTATGATTTGAAAAAAATGTTACATCGTATAACTTAATATTATCTTCAATACACTCAATAAACAACTATAAATAGTATGTCTAACGCAAGAACTTATCAGTACGAATCTAGTGGATATTATGAGAAAGATACAGGATGTAGATATTTTCGAATTTTAAGAAGAATTAGTAAAAAATAGTCAATTTTCATATAAAAACCAAAATAAATCATAACTCTGCAGGGGTTGACCTTAGAGACCTCCCGTAAAACAATTTTTTGCCGCTGATGACCTCATCTATCCCCTATTTGCGTTTGATCCACGACTTTTTGGCCACCCTGTATACATATTTCAATTTATATGGCACATATTTGTTGATATTTAGTCAAAACATTATTTTGTATATGAGACGAAGTAGGTAGTTACAATGTCACACATATACCCAGAACGCACCATAAGCGTTAATGCAATCACTACAATGAATGCATAGTTTTGTTATTCTATCATGTACCACGAATGCTTAGTTATCATGTAAGGGTTTTTAGCTGTAAGAATAGAATTATATTAAAGCCAGTCTAATATCGGCCACCGTAGTAATAGGGTCTTGCATCGACCACCTTAGAATTAGAGTCTAACATCGACTATTAGTTAAGAATACTAAGTGTAATTACTTAATAAAGTTTTCCTTTTTAAAAAAACCTTTAAATACCGTCGCGATTTGACTAGGTAACTGAAGAAAATTTATTATTAATTAATACAGCGAGGAAAATCTGTGTACAGAGACAGAACTTTTTAAATTTGTATTAATTTTTGATCATTATTACTATGTAAATTGTAAATACTGTATATTTGTGTGTTAAGAATTAAAAGAAAACTGTTTTTTGGGTGTCTTAAAAAAATGCAATGTTGTACCAATTTCGAACTAAATACGCCAATATTGACAAGTATCTTTTTCAATATTGGGTTTAATAGGTCGGATAGTTAGGTGTTACGATAGACAGAACATTACAGGATGCACAAAATATGTGACATAATTTAATTTGGGGAAAATACCCCATTGAGTCCAATAGGACCCAATCATTCAATTTCAGCTTTCAGTTGATTTATGGGATACTTGTATATATAAAATAATGTTTTGCCTAATCAACTACAATTATCTATATCAACATACCAAGTATGTGTCATATAAATTGACATATTATATGACTCATAACATTTGTCAGTCTTGTTACTATTGTATATCTATCTAGCCATTCAATCTGTTTATCTAAATAACCATGTAATAGTGACTCGCACTGTCCAAAGTCTAGATAATAAATGTTAAGTTCAAACCTGATGCCTAACAGGTATATCTGTCAGCGAGAAGAGATCATTTTTAACCTCTTGCACAGTTTTGGTTCCTGGGTATTTGAGCGTGTAATCTCTGTCTTCATGTTTCACATGTAGAACATATGTAGTTGTCAGTCTTTCTGCTACCCTAGTACACATATTTCAAATAAATATTATACCGGTTACAAACAATTTTTTACAATAATATAACATATGCTTGTATTATATATATATATATATTTATATATGTATAGGTTTATTACTAAACCATATTTATTTAAAGGCAAGTCTTATCTTCTAATATGTATAAATAATAAGGTAAGTGTTTACTTTTGAATACAATTTAGTGAATTGTAATCAATTTCTTTAAATTTTAGCCTGATAATGGTTAAGAAGCCATCTGTCAATCTTGATCATACATAGTAACATGTAACATCTTTGAAAATACTCACTCTTCATCAGCCATCAATCCATCCGCAGCTTTTAACCGAAGTACGGCATTTCTGGCTAGACCTAAACTTGAAAGCAGTGCTGTGGACGTAGCCTTTGACCCACCCAGTCCTGATATCTGTTGCTGACACACTGGTATACCAAATACCATTTCTAAACGATTTTTTAAATCACCTGATGGATAACAAAAAAAGAAAATTTACTTTCATTTGTAGCACTGAATAGCATATTAAAGATTAGCTCTAGAGATTATAAAAAATAATTAACAGATATTCCTTTACATTAGATAGCTTGGAAGAGTCTGTTAGGAAATATCTAACTGCATTTTTTTACACAAATAATATACCTACATAATTTTTTTTAAAACACCAAGTTAAATACTACAATAAATTCACATTTCCTCTGATATACTCATAAATAAAGTTCAATTTAAAACAAAATTTCTACTGCACTAAAATCCTATCAGTATCTTCGGCCATATTTAATATGAAAGGCTGATCAACATCTTAAAGGCATGGTCTTATTTATTTAGTGAAAATTGTGTCCAATTGTAACTATAAGTGCACACAAAAATATCATGTGTTGTAAAAAATATATATAGTCAAGTAATCTTTGAGTTAAATATAAAAATTATTAAATTGTACTACTTACTGACTGTCGCTGAACCAGACATAATAATTTCTTTTATCTTATTATTACAGTTAACTTGAAGTTCTACTAAATCTGAGGAGCTGTTTCTTAATGAAGATGTTGAAGCCTGATTATTATCTTGCCGATCTAAAAATATAATTAAATTTTCTTTCACATTTAAAGTAACACAAGTACCACTTTTATATTGACTGTGTGTTTAATATATTCAATAAGTTTACTAAGTTCACTCATAGAATATTCTTCTTAAAATCAAATTTATTTTATGATTGAGATAACAAAGCACTAATATAAAATGGTAAGTAGATAATAAAATAATAAATTCCTTTGTTAACACTCAAGTAGATGATCTGGCAAAAAACTTCATACCTACCTTTAAAAATGATTAAAGCTTGACAAAGGCAAAAAAATTGGTTTGAAAACAGTATTAAAATAATAATATTTACCAGGTGGGTGGTTTTTTGGAGTTATCACAGATATGTCATCATCAATCATCTCTTCATCTTGTGCATTATTTGTCTGAGTTGTGGAGTTTCCATCTTGAGGCAACACTCTGTTTATTGCAGACTAAAACAACATTTCACAATGTATATAGTTTTAAATTTGTTTTTATAATAGACAAAGAACATATAACATTTAAATACATACCAGTAAATCCCAATTGCTTTCTTCTAAGTGAAATAATGCTTCGTCGACATCTTCAACATTAGTAATGGTCTGCAAGTACAAATACGTACCATTTTATGTAAAAATTAAATGCAATAACGGAAATCATATGGATTTATGCGTAAATAAAACAAAACAAAGGCTCAATGTCATTGTTAGATTACTCTCGAAAACTAACTATTTTGTTTAGAATTTTATTAGTACATGGAAAGGAACGTTGTTGAATTAATAGTTTATTTGTCACAATTACTACATACCCAAATTATAAAAGCTCAAATATAGTAAAAAAAAGTCACTGTTTTTGTTCATCACATAACCTGCATATCTAGAATGTAATTATTATAAACTTCCTATAGTAAAATTTAAATTATATCTTATTAACTCACCTGAAAATTGGCAAGAATTTCTTCTCTATTTTCAGCCATCGCGATTAATTTGCAGTTTCCACTCGAAAATTCTGATAACTATGACATTAACATTAACAGACAAGTCACTCTTCCCTAACTAACTACAAGTGCTGCCGTTTGTTCAATTGAAAGTTACCCAAATGGTAGTTGATTATAAATACAAAGCTATGGTTGAAATAAATCTTACATAATTCTGACAACCATCCCTCCTGTATGTTATTTTATCATGTTTAAAACAAGTAATTAAAATATAATAATATGGGGTCGGATTTTACTGAATTGTATGGAAAAAATTGAGTTTGCTGTAACAGTCTGTTCCCCGAAATCGGTCACAAATCTCACAACGGCAACACTGTTAAGCGTCAATATTATTTTATGTACACTCGGTGTGTTGCCATATATCTAATATCTTAACGCATAGACTTCTAGAATCTATAGGTATAAAGGAATGTGTAAAAAGGATTTAGTAAAATTTTAAATCAACTGTTAAATTTTATTTTTATTTGAAAATATATTTGTACTGGAAAGAACCACTTAACAGTATAAGTAACTATGTATATGACATTGGCGTCTCCTGTCGACTGTCATCTGTAGATTTTATGAATCACAAGGTGCGACCTACAGAAAAAAATCCAAGAATTCAAATAGTTGAGGCGCGTTAGTTTAACTTGGTTCTCTGCGCACGCGCACTTACCAAGATAATTTCAAATAACATGCCGGCAGTTATTGGACATAAAATAAATAATATTTGTGCGTAGTTATAAATAATCAATTCATAAAAATTTACAAGGCATACATTAAAAGGTTGGTAATTAAAGGTAGACTTCAATTTAATTCAAATATTTTTTTAATAACGACAACTTAAATATTTTTTCTGTTAAGAAGTTAGTAAGTAGTCTTTTTCATATTTGGTAACAGGTTATAAATAAATATTAAGATATTTGTGTAAAAAGTGTATATTATAAATCTAAAATAACATACTAAAAACAAAAATAATGCTTCATGTTATAAAAATATACAAAAATATGGAATGGTATAATTTTTTTAGGTCTTACATTTTGTAATTTCCAGCAGATATGGCTTCCCGGGCCATTCGCGCCCTCACCCTTTTGTCCTTACTGGCACTGACGACAAATGCGCTGACATTAAATGAAGGTAAATTAATTATTATTTTTTTGCCGGCCACGTGCCAGTTATATTAAATTAAAAACAAATTTTTAAAATAGAATTGATTGGCGCCAAGTAGCCATTAGAAGTTGTGAAACACGAAGAAAAACGAACGCGACTTTGAGTTGTCCTATTTGTAGAGTCATTAGTAGTGGCGGGAAACTAAATACAGAAGAACCTCGATAACATAAACCTCGGTAACATAAAAACCTCTGTTACTTCAAAAAATACTATGTTCCCTTCCCATCAGAGCCCAAAACCTCTATAACTTAAAATACGCAACCTCTATAACTTAAATAAATAATCTCTGTATAGGCCCTCAGTAACTAAAAGAAATGTTTCCACAACCTCTATAACATAAAATTGTTTGTGAAGGAGTCATTTTGAAAGAGTGTCAAAACAAATGGTTTCGGTATTTATTGCTTGCACGTGTTTACTAATGTATTGTTAACGTTAAACAATACATTACCTATTGTTTACTTTATCTAAATTCTTCAAAGCTTTGCGGCGCTTAGCTTTGTGACAACGACTTCCTTGCATCATAAGTTAATGTGTTAATGTATTCTCCTCTCTATTTGTCATTGAAAATCAAATCAATTTAGAAACAGTGAATTTTTAAAACAAAAGAAAATCACAGATTTTTTTAAGTAGACTAAACCTTTAGTTGTTATTTTATTTTTATGTAATGTAAGTAATGTGAATAAATATGATTACATATTTAATTTTCCACCCTTCTGATGCATTCAAGTAAAAATGGGAGCAAGGGTACATAGAAACATGTACATACCTCTATATTAACCTTTACCTAACATAGAACCTTGATAACTTAAAACCTCTATAACATAAAATATTTCGTGTTTCCCTTGGACTTTATCTTATCGAGGTTCTACTGTAATAAAAATGTTGTGGATTACAATATGAAATAAAAATAACGAAAAAAGTGTCGTCTGTTATAAATAGGTTCTATGACTTCTATGTTGTTTTACTGTCTGTTACTAATTATGGCATAGATTTTAATTAAGTACATATATATATATAAACTAGGTACTAACATGAATAAGTTCTAGTTTTATTAATTCGTTCGTTAATAAGTTATAATAAAATAAAAGAGCCTTTGTGCACGTATCAATATATAAAATGTAATTGTGTATAATGTTATTAGTGACAGTATTTCTGGTTTAGACTTCTAATTTAAAACAACATACTAGTCGCTTTTTTTAGTTTAGCATGGCTAATTAAATGGCGCGCGAGTTTATGTAAATGTGTGTGTTTAAGTAAAAGGACAACATTTGGTACTTAAGGTATTATTAAATGAAAAACAATAATTGAAATAAGTATGAAGGTCTGTACCTTATAATTTTTCAACTCTAAAAATTGGGTCGCAGAGATTGATTTTGTATGGTCCATTTATGTGGCGCTGGAGTCAGTGGGTCATGGCTTGGACCATATAAAGCGCTTGCTCAATAATGCCGTACAAATTATTTAATACGACCTGATGTCCATATCTTTGATAATATATGACGTTTTTTTTATTGAAAAAAAAAAAATGCGTGCGTACACAGTACACATGTCTGAAGTGAAACTTCTTGGGCAAACTAATTTTTAACTCTTGTTCATATTCATACAATTCTAAAACTTTACAGTTTCGAGACTTAGAGAGAGGTACTTTTTACCTCTCTAGCCTCTAGGTATTACCTCTATAGGTATAGAGGTATTTAATGAATTTAATTGTCAATATTAAAAAGTGTCTAGATACTTAATACAAATGATAAATTTAGTTTTTTAATTTATTTCTTCGATAATAAAAACACGTGGTATTTTATTTTACAATTAGTTATTTCAATAAACTATTTTGCATAACATATAAAATACATTATAATATGTCATAAACTCTCTTTACGAAATTTTAATTTTAAAAATAGAATTTCTATAATTTATTTAGCCCTTCTCACTCTCTCCCAATCGGTCTCAATCGCTCTCTCCCTTTTCTTCGACAAAAACGCTGCAGATCTTCGTGACGTTCAATAAAAAATTTACCCTCATGCGCCTAAAGAAGTTTCACTTTAAAAAAAAATTGGTTGTCTGTAAAGTCAGTTTATGGCCGATAAATTACGTGATAATGTTATAAGAAAACATTGATGAAAAATTGCATATTTTAATGACTTGAATAGAAATAACTCACAAAATTGTCATTTTTTTCTATAATACAAAGGAGTTAATTGAAATTTTTTTTTCTATACCAGTGATGGGCAAACTTTTTAAAAGGAGGGCCAGATGAAATTTAAAAATTTATAGGCGGGCCAAAAAAAAAAACAACTCAATCTTCGAAACATTGAGAAGTAGTTGTTTCAATTCAGTGTTACATTGCTGCGATAATACCATACCTAAGGGACCCGTTGACTATTATAGCTGCACAAAAAAAAATATCACTTCCTATGTGCAATTAATTTTAGGGGTTAATCAAAATCGTGTCGCGGGCCGGATCAGACTAGCCCGAGGGCCGCACTTTGCCCGCGGGCCGTGCTTTGCCCATGACTGTTCTATACTATTCAATTCGCTCGGATCAGGCGGAAAATGACAATGAGTCATGTTACGCTCGGCTCAGGCGGTACATATTTCCCTTGAAAATTACATTCTTATTCATTTACGAACATTTAGGCCTTTAAAGTTATAATCATCATCTCCAGTACGCCCTGCACTGGCCTCTCTATATTATACACTTGGTCAACATATTATAGGACAATACACTGCTGCAATCGAAAAGGAGCTTCGGTATTCCCTAAACTGTAAAGGGATGTGGTTCTTGTGGTATTTTGATAGGAGTTAATAATAGCTTTAATTGTTTGTTTGTGATTTATATATTAATTTTACCGCATTCATTACGCTATAAACATTTGGTTTTGCTTAAAATGAGCGATAGGATAGATTTAGATTTATTACTTTTTGAATTCATATCTTAAAAAAAGAAATGAATTAGGATATTATGCTGTTACATGCGTCCCAAACCTCATAGTCTCCTATCTAAGGTTATCGAACCTTAGATACCTTAGAATTTCGACCATGCCCGCCATAATACCATCCGTACCACCTTGACGTCCGTCGTTCCACATCTGAGCGTTTCAGAATTTTTGCCGCGTACCACTACTATGTGGAACCAGCTGCGCACTGAAGTATTTCCGAACCAATTCGACTTAGGGTACTTGAATAAAAAAAAGCGTACAATTTTTTAAAAGGCTGGCAACGCACTCGTGAGCCCTCTGGCATTGAAAGTGTCCATGGGCGTATCATTTAACATCGGGTGAGCCTCTTCTCCTACCCGTTTGCCCTCTGTTCTATAAAAACTATTTCATCGTTCGTGTCGTTTTACATTCTCTATTTTTTTCATCCCATCAATTTTATCCAATTTTACTTTAGGGTAGAATATCGTAATGATTGAATTGAAAAAGGGGGATAGTCAAGTCAAATTCAAAATTCATGTAGGTAGCACAATGTACACTTATAAACGTCAAAAAAAGAAATATACATTAAAGTTACAATTAAGTTCTCAAATCAAGGGCGTAGAACGAAAGAGAAGAACTGGCAATAAACTCTCCGCTACTCTTTTTAATCGCCAAGTTTTTTGTTTTATACAACGTTTGTAAGGAGCTGCAACCATTACACCATGTTCCACATGACATCTTAAGTAATAAATAATAATAAAATAAATTATAAACAAAGATTTGCCCTCTATCAGCAGGAGGCATGGTGAAATAGGAGCACGCACTTACATTCTCGTGGTAACAACACGCAAATACAAAATCGAAACAAATAAGCTGCAGATGTACGACAGCATCATGGTCTTTTACTTAAGCTGGATATAACGATGTCTCTAGAGTGGAGTAACAAATGCTTCACAATAGCGCATACCTCAATAAACAGCCTACACTATTCATTTAGATGGGCAACTTATAAATACATTAATCCCCCATATAGCGCGATATTTGCCCCCTATAACGCGGAGATTTCTGTAGTTAAATTTTTAAGATTTGTCAAGTCAATTATTCGTTTTTCGTAGTTTTGCACCAGTTTCAATTATATTAAATTCTTGTTCCTAGGTTTTGTATTGTTCAAAAAAACGGTTTTATGAGAATACTCCTACAACGCTATTTAATAGAACGCGGTCCGGACGCTTTCATAGAATATATTTAACAATTGTATACCAAGATGTGTACGCTATATCAGTATTTTGAACTTTCTTCACTGCTTTATACATCTACTCTGGGTGCAAATAAACACGGCATAAACGTGCAGCCTTGCAAATTTTGCCTTTTCTTGTCTCGAACTTTCTTGTTATAGTCAAGTCTTTCAATAGCTTTTCTTTGCGTCAGCAAGACAACAAAGGATTTAATAAAGTCATTTTCGTTTTAACGACGTACTTACTCATTTAACTTTTTCCCTGTTTTGCCTTTGAGATTATATTTTCAAAATTATGCAAATATTGATCCAAATCACATATTAAATGTCTATTATATAATTTGGATGAAAATTTGCCCATTTCCATTTGAACTTAATCCCGCGAGCAACAGCTGGAATATAAGTGAATCCATTTTGTATCGACGTTGTGTCACTGTATTGTTTTAAAACATTATTATTGTTTTAAACATTTTTAACATTATTATTGTTGTGTGGGGGAGGTTGGCAGAAAATGTTGTAAAAAAAAAAATTTGTACATACTGTTCCTTCAAGATTTTAATTATGAATTATTATTATAAGCAGAAATGTTTTTTTGATAATTGAGAATGCAAAACCTTCTGGATCTTCAGTTAAAATAAGATGTGTGTAAAGTTAGTAACACGTGTGTTATTATGTAGTTTTTGTATAAAATAATGTAAGCAAAAATGGAACAAAAATGTTATGGTGGTATAATCTAATAGATATTCTGCCACACATAATAGCGTGCAAATTTGTCTCAAAAGGTAGAATTTTATATAGAAATTACATATTACATTAAATTACTAACATTATAGTCAATTATATTATTTTATCACTACATCATCAAATTATTAAAATATATTATTAGAGTTGTAATTTTGGCAATAATAAAATATTTTTTTTCCCCTATACAGTTCCAGATTTTTTTTGTCATAACCAATTTCTCCCCATGTCTCAATGTTGTCCATTACCGTATAAAATTATTTATGTTTCTGTGAACGATTAAGGACATTTCTATAGCTAAATACCATACTCAGAAAGATGTTTACAAAACTTAACTACACAAGGAAATATCTAATGCTCTATCTCGGCCGTCCAAGTGCACAGTTGGTGGTGACATCATAATCTTGAATTATTAGTTTCCACCCACCCGTAGCGCAGAATTGACACCAAACGGAATTTATGCAAATATCTTGCAACGGAAATTGCACTGTTTAATTTATTGCATCTCTAGTTATATTTAGCAAGGGTTACGTCGGGATCGGCAATTTGTTCAAAACTTATTTTGAAATTATTCGTCATTGTCGTAGAATAGTGACGGATCCGACAAATAGTATACTTTACGTTACTTTTATGTTAGATTTTTGTCATAACTTTTTTAATTCATATTCTATTATTATGACTTTTGGCATACAAACAAACATAAGGATCTGTTTTGAAACAAAATAAAAATAATAACATGAAATTACATGGTTTTCTATGAGCGTCTATCAAATACGTCACATTACCGACTGATTAATTTGAAATTTAAAATACATGGATATTTTTTAATGTAGCCGTAATATTTAGTCAATGTAGTATCCAAATGTGATAAAAAGTGGATTATTATCAAATCCGACATTGTTCTACGATCATGACATGTTGCTCTTGACTGCGTAGTATTCGATTATGTTACTATGCTTTAAGGGTAAGCGGTTTCGCAGAGACGTTGTTGTATGTGGTGACTGGTTTGATTCGCAGTCGCAGAGCTAATTATAATTAGCTTCCTTAATTAGTTCACCGTTTCTTAATAGAGACTGTAAGAAGTTCTATTGCACACTAATTCATGTATTTCATCAAACTAAAGAGAAGAAAATTACTAATAGTCCTTTAAGTTAGACCGTAATTTTAATGGTTTCGATAAAGATTCTGCATCTTATCAATGAGTTTCGTAACTGGTCTGTACTAAATAACATGTCATGTTACCATAACATTCTACTTCCATACGACGTTTTTGAAGTTATACTCCTTTTGGCGCGTTAGGGAGAAAATTATGACAGTAACTTTTTACGATGCACGCACACCGTCACAAAAACCGACACCCTGAAGTTAGCTAGTCAACATTTTTGTTTTTTCTATTGTTAGTGTCGTGTTTTCTACAAACGTAGAATTTTTTTTTTATCTTACGCCAAAGAAGTATAACTTCTAACGCGTATATATATAGAAGTATAACTTCTAAATCCATTGATTCACAGCTAGGGTTTTAGCGCATGATCTAAGCGTTTAGAATCTCTTAACTATTTAGCATTGCTCACTAAAGTTTCTCCGTATCTCATAATAGTACATAACATAAAAACCTTAGTAAACAAATATTTGAAAGTTTTAAAACTTAAATTACATTTGATATACAGACACATTAAAGCGAGATTAAACTAAGCGTAAGAAATGTGAATAATTACTGACGTTTCTGCTCGAGATAATCGTATCCTTAAAAGACGGAAATCTCGCTTGGGAGGCAATTTAACGTAGGCCGCGAAAGATCCTTCAGATAACTTTGATTTACCGACTTCTTGATCTTCAAACAATACTTCACATTTGTCTACACTAAAGCAGTTTATCTAGAAATGTTTCTATGTGGAAATTGAATGGTTTCTACGTAAAAAAGGATTCATATATAGTCAAGTATAGTTTAAAAAAAGCAGTGTAGACCTAGTGTCTTCAGCGTGCGACTCTCATACCTGAGGTCGTAGGTTCGATACCGGGCTGTGCACCAATGGACTTGCTTTCTATGTGCGCATTTAACATTTGCTCGAACTTTGAAGGAAAATATCGTGAGGAAACCGGCTTGACTTAGACCCAAAAAGTCGACGGCGTGTGTCAGGCACTGGAGGCTGATCACCTACTTGCCTATTAGATTTAAAAATGATCATGAAACAGATTCAGAAATCTGAGGCCCAGACCTAAAGAGGTTGTAGCCCCACTGATTATTATTTTATAGTTTAAAAATCTTCATAGGCTATAGGTACACACTGTGATTCATATTGTTGGTTTCCCGTTTGCAAACGCACGATTCTCAATGCACGATCATATATTTTATTTTTTCTCTCAAACAACACATATTACAAGGAGAACAATCAGATACTTTAGGTTATATAAAGGATATATGTGTAGAAATATCATGAGGGCGAAGCACTAACCAGAAACCCTAACTTAGCTAACTTCGTCACAATCGAGGATATATTTAATAGAAAAATAAGCTTTCTATGAATTCAGTGGTCTATGTTAAGCGAATCTAATTTATATTAGTTCTTTGTTATTAAAGCACTTGAAATTCAGTTTCATTTTTAAATCGGGTAAAATTAAATCGCATTTTATATAATATACTGTATTTACAAGTTTCTTAACTTACATAGTAATAATAAAAATTATTTAAAAGTGTGTGTAAATTTGTTTTAATATTCTTTTTATTAACTTATTATTTTGTAAAATTACTTTTGTAGAGTTAATAATACGTATTTTACATATTTAACGTCATTTAATCCTGTGAATCCTCTACTGGTAGTCATTAGGTTTGATGATGGCATGATGATTAACGGCCATCAGTGTATAATTGAAGCTAAGGTTAAGTGATATCACATCATTAGCACGTATAATCAAATTATACACACGCCAACAATGAACTTTTCTGTGGAATACTTTTGTCAAACTGTATCATAACGTTATTTCGTACACGTTATTACACGCTATTTTTTCTATACAAATATCTTATATTAAATACTAGCTGCCCCCGCGACCTTTGTTTCTCCTTAATGTGATTTTACTTCGCCTACCTTTTTAGTACATGGAACATTTTGCTATACCCCAGAGACTGTTCGGTTTTTCGGAATGAAAACTTATTAGGTTTTTCTGTGAATTTTGGAATTAAGGATTGATCGTAGAGGGTAGATTAAAAGTAAGGGTTGTATGTATTTTTGTATGGCTGTATCATAAAAAATAAATACAAAAAAAATTGTCTAAAAAATAAAAATTGGGGTGGACACTGGACACCCCTTATCACTTAAGGGTTTGAAATATAAATAGTAGCCGATTCTCAGACTTATCTACTTAATATGCATAAAAAAATTAATAAGAATCGATCAAGCTGTTTCGGAGGAGTATGGGAACGACAATGTTCGTTCGACACGAGAATTTTTAAATATAATTGATTAAAAATTTAAATTACTGTTCGAAATCATAGCGAAGTTAGAATATAAATTAAAAAATCGTTTCCCATTTTAATGTTGATAGCACAAGTCTTCTGCATATGTTATTGTCATTAACTATCATGTTTTTCTCATTACAATTTCGAATTCACAAAACACTCGTAACAGATGGCAAGATAGGCTGATTGTAATACTTTATCCGGTTGGTGACAAGGCGCCAGATTCGTTTACAGGTCGCTATATAAGGTTTTGCCCACGAATTTATGGTAATGTTAAAATCCCACATAGCGATTGCTTGTAATCGTATCTGTTGAACATTTGTTTAAAACCTGCGGTTATGTTTCGTTATTATCATTGCTTAATTCAGATTTCGCTTGCCCCGGGGGACAAAGTCGTAAAAGCAAAATGTAATTTTCAGGAAAAATAAAAGAAGGTAATGCTATTATTACTAGGATATTAAGTATTACATATAGTATTGTCTTTTATTGACATAACTTTTACACATTTAATAAAACAACTTTTATTAAATGGACATTAATAATAACGGAATAAAGGACACCGTGAGCCATTTCTGCCAAAACCCTCCATCTTTTAGTCGATACCTGGGGAAATAAATACAGATAATGCAACTTTTTCTACAGCTGTGATACTTTTTGACATTCAACACCTTTTGTTTTCAGTCACCGTGACCACGCTGTAAAGCACGCGAAACGTCGGTAAAATTTAAAATTATGTTAAATAATTGTAAATACATAACTTCAATCCGGTAAAAAAATGTTTTATTAAGTATTACATATACAAATATATATACCAAATGAAGGATAAAAAAAATAAAGTTTTAGTCATAGTGCTTTTGACTTTGTTCCCGGGCAAGGGATTTTATTCTTGCTTAAATATTATAAATAAACTAATGGTACATAAACACCAAAAAAGGGTTTTAGAACTTGGTGAAGGGCTACTGAACAAATGCCTTTAAATTAAAACTGATATGTTAAATCACAATCAATACATGTACGCTCTCCGTCGATTAAGTAACGAATAGTCGATTAATAATATTAATAAACCCAACTTAAGCTAACATCCTAAAGTAGCAAAGATCTTTTTTTACCTACCACTAAATTAAGGGTGAGCCTAAATTAGGATTATAAATCTCTAAACGCTTAACTTCTGAAATTCCTCTATTTATAAAAGTAATAAGAGCACCAAAACTGTTAAAGATAATTTTAAGGATTTGATATTTATTACCGAAAATTGATACATTTCTTTAATTGTTTAATAATTTAACAAGAAAACTCGTATGACATCATTTTAATATAAAACAGGCTATTTTTTTACTCCTAGCTAAATTCGCGTTTATACTGTTATATAATTATATAAAATAAAGGTTTTAACATATATATATTTGAAGCCCTACTCAAATGAATGATATTGAATGGCAGGTAACGGGGTAGGGTAAAAAGTGCAGCTTATACGGTCTTCCTGTGATGCGAACCGGCTAATCGTCGATACAGCTATTACAAGTTGCTGATAAACGGTATAACTACTTTACTGATACATATAAGATACGGAATGTGGTCTTGTGTTTGCTATGGGATAATTTTATTTGCCCTAGGACTAAGCGGTCATATCAGAAATGCACAGATGACCACGTCACGACAGGAGAATGAATTGTCTCCTTCCTAAAAGGCTGCATCTACTAACACGGGTGTTCATGGGCTAAAGTAGCTTTAAGGGCCTTTTATGGCTGTACTGTAACTGTACTGTACTGTAATTACGACCTATTTTGACAAAAAACTCGATTAAAAAAAAAAACAAATCTGTGTTATAATATAAAGTTTATTGTAATACCATTAAATTTTCTAATATTACGCGTAAGTCGATCTTTTTCACATCTTTTTATAAACGCACGAGTCATTATAATTTAATAACATCAATGTCATTTGTTATTTGATTTGTCAATGTTGCTAGATCTACTAAATCTACTAATTAACAGACTTTTTGATAGTCTGTAGTAACTTCATACAAGCGCTATTGCACCGACATATAAGTATATATCTTAATATTAGAGAAAGAAAAAGGCCAGCCAGAATATACATTTAAAATTTCTGTGTGCAAATAGATTTGTGTTGAAGCATTTGTACACGTGTTGCAAAATGAAAATAAAGGAAACATCTTTCCGCACAAACACGACGACTTGCGGCGTGTGTCATCTGTGTTAAGAATAGCTTCTGGAAGCTGTAGTTTAACTCTTAACCCGGTTAATTCAAAGTTATCTTAAGTTTAACTCGAAGAAGTCCTTAGTACTATAAATTACGCTCATCCTTAGGCAATTTGTTTAGGATCTTTGACATGCAGTTGTATATAATATATATGTTACGGGTAATGCTAGAAGGTGGAGTAAACCTAGGTTTACTCGGGTTGACTTAGTATTACCCAAGCTTCTTGGGTAAAGTCCGAATAATAAGTAAAATAAATTTAAATTCGGGGTTTACCCATGCTCTACTCAACCCAACCTAGGTCTACCCAACTCTGGCTGGGTAATGTTAAAAATTTGTCTAATTAATTAGTGAAATGAAAATCCAAGGCCATTTTAAACATTTATTATCTGAAAAACATACAAACATAAAAATTATTTATTTGAGCAAGATAAACTGCTGTGACATTTTGAGTTGCATAATTTTCCTGCAGCTTTGCATGAACACTTCTTTGTGGCACATTTTGTTTTGCAATTACACCTTTTATAACCCTGGCCTCCTGAAAGCGACTGTTCATTTGCAAGCTCTCGTAAACTTTTTTTTTCTGGTGATATATTTTCGATATCAATCAGTTTATCATGACACACAGAAAACTGATTCCTTGAGAACATTTCCTCAATAGTACCACGTTCGTTTCCTAGCCTATACAGATCACCAGCTTTTTCTATAACTACCATAAGCACGTTCCGAAACTCGCCTCTTCCTCTATCGACATCTGGTATTTGGACTCTCACCGTATCTCCAACAGAACATGGAGGAAATTTTAAATTAGATAAGGCTTTCATTTTCTTAGCTTGATTTTCTAAGCTCAATCGGGCAGATAATCTATGTTTATTTATATTTTGTTGAGTAGTACAAATTTCACATAAGTTTATTTCTTGTGTACTTGTGCCTGGGTTCATACATCTACTACACTCTAATTCGTCTTTCTTTTTGGCCGTTTCTTCTGAATTTATTTCTAATAAAACGTTCCTTTCACCTTCTTTTGTATTTAAAACTTCTGTTTCGATATCGCTTCTCATCTCCGTGTTCTGTAAGTGGTAATTCTCTGATTCCAGCTCTACATTTAGTAAATCTTCTTGAGATTCTTGTCTAGATTCCGGTCCTTCTTCTTGGGATTCTGGACTAGATTCTGCTTCGGTAGTAAATTCCGTCAACATTTTCTCGAGCTCTTCCTCAGTGTGAATATTGACAATAACTTCTTTTGGAAGAGAAGACGACGCTAAACCCACCTTGACATCACTACCGAACATGGCGGTATAAGGAGCTCGTTTTATTCCATCGTGGAATGCCCTATTTTTCATTAATTGTACGAACTTCAAACCTTCTGACCAACGCTTACAATTTTCGTCGTTCATCCACGTCATAAGCATATTTTGTACGTCTTGATTTGCTCTTTCCACACTACCTTGAGACTGACTATGGCGAGGTTTGCCATGTACTATCTTCAGACCGCTCCACATCGAGCACAACTCTTCTATTACGTGATTTGCAAACTCGCGGCCATTGTCTGATTGAAGAATTGAAGGTGCGCCAAAAATACAAAATATGTCCAAAAGCTTATAAGCAACTTCTACGGCTCGTTTAGATGTTAACGCGCGCAGCTGTACAAACTTTGTCAAATGATCTTGATAGACCATTATGAATTTGAAGTCGCCGTCAGGGTTAGACTGCATGTCAATTAAATCTACTTGACAATCTACGCGACTATTCATTTCTGTTGACACCAATGGTTTGACAACAATTCCTTTTTTAGCAGACTTTAACTTTTTTTGGCATGGTTCGCATAGTCGTAAATATAATTTGATTACTTCTTGAGTAATATTTTTATATTTTTTTTTACATTCTTTTTCCATTCGATGTTTTCCTCCATGTCCAACAGCCAAATGAGTTTCATGCAAAATATCGAACATTTCATCATTAGTCACGTAATATTTAATTGTTGTCTCACTTGAAGATAGAGGAGCAATCAGTTTCTCGACGCCACTTACCGAGCACAAATCAAAACGCTTCAATCGCCGGTATTGTAAAGTAGTTTTCGATTTAGCTTCTTTTGCACTTTTTACCGAATTAATTATTTCCAAATACTGTTCGTTACTAAAGTAAAAAGAATTTAATCCTTTCGCTGAGAATAACTCTTGAAATTTTGTATCAAAACGCTCTCGAAAAGAACGTGCACTCTGTTCGGTCGCCATTTTGTCACTAAGCAAGCGGCGGCGTGGCCAGTGTTGCCAACAAGACTAATGCAAAATTTGCTAAACTGTTGTTAAAATTTAGCCAACACCTACCAGACCACCAACACATTACCCAGACAGAGTTGGGTAGACCTAGGTGAGCATGGGTAAACCCCGAATTAAAATTTATTTTACTTATTATTCGGACTTTACCCAAGAAGCTTGGGTAATACTAAGTCAACCCGAGTAAACCTAGGTTTACTCCACCTTCTAGCATTACCCGTAACATATATACAACTGCATTTGACATGCAGTTGTAATAATACGCTCCCCGACTCCATACGATTTTCCAATCTCATTTCAAATCTTCTACATAAAGACTAGCGTAACCCTTGATTTGAGAACTGGAAGTAAATGTAAAATTAGAAGCATTTAATGTATATTTCTTTTTTGACGTTCATAAGTGTACATTGTGTTACCTATATGAATAAATGATTTTTGACTTTTGACTTACCCATTTCCTATCCTGCTCAATCGTGACTTCTGTAATTCATGTATTTTCTTGTTCTTTTGTATTGCATTGTAATTCATGAACCATTAGATTTGCTAATAGTTTATTTTTTTATTGTGTTACTTGTAATTTTATTTTTGTTAATTTGGCTATGCATTTCTTGCACCCTGAATATATATATGTATTCCTTACTTGGGTTGCCAGGAAGAGACCGCTGGTTAGCGATAAAGCGCCTCTTGCATCCCTATTCATTTTGTTTTGTTTTTATTTTAATATAGTAAAGTTGCGTTTGAAGAACCTAAATCCTTCCAGTAGACATGTATATGCATTGCATTGCAACCAACATTTTCAAGGCCTGACGGACAATACGTAAATTTAAATATATAACGGCATGGAAATACCCACGTTGAATGTACCAACTAAGCTATGAAGGGCCCCTAGTAAAGTCTAAAAATAAATTTTAAAATCTATCTAAGAGTTAGCGTCGTTCCATATATAAATGTCTTAAACGTTTAGCAATAGCTTATCAACAACGTAAATAATATTTAATATCTTCTAGTTCATTGGGTTAAAGTACTGTTATCTGTAATTCACGAATTGTAATCACATCATGAACTATGACATGCGCTGAATATTCACTAGGAAATGCTTATCGACTTCTAATTACTATTGTTTTCATAAATTATTATTTACCGTCTACGTTATATTTAATATTATAGTAAATTTTGTGTCTTATATAACTTAACGTTTTTATGAACGCATAATAGATTTTAGTTTTATAATATCTTATTTTTTCTTATCGTTCACGCCGACCCTCTTATTAAAAACAATCAGTGGCGCTACATCCTTTTTTAGGTCTGGGCTTCAAATTTCTGTATCTCTTTCATGATCATTTGGCAATCTAATAGACAACTAGGTGATCAGCCTCCTGTGCCTGACACACAGCGTCAACTTTTTTGGTCTAAGGCAAGCCGGTTTTCTCACGATGTTTTCCTTCACTGTTCGAACTTAGGGATGAGAGTAGCACGCTGAAGCCACTAGGCCAACAACGTTTTTATTACAAAAGTAAAAAAAATCTATGCATCTAAAGTCGGGGCCTAAATCTTTTATCTCAGACAAGTACTAAATGACTGATTTTTACTATCTGAAGTACTAAATACTTTGGTAACTGAATTCCTTTTTACTAACGAATATAAATAATTTCGTAAATAAAGTACCTACCTATATTATAAATTTAATTATGTGTAATAAAATAACTTAAACTCTCACTCACTAAACAACTATTCGGTACAAATAAAATATTCAAGTACTTTTCCTAACTTAGATGCAACGAACGACGCCATAGCTGCAGCATCAGCAGGCGAAGATAGAGAAGTGGCGATTCTCCTGCAAGGACCTCACGACAGGACAGCGAGAAGAGAGGAACTGTTGCACGGCAAGACTACAGAAGAGAGCGCTTTCTCACTTTTCTATAATAGCAAGAGTAATAAAGGTATTGTAAACTGTGAAGTTATTTCAACTTCGTCAATATTTTATTATATTTTCTCTCTCAGATTTGAGTTGTTTATTGTTACACACACAAATGTCGGATTATCTAAAAACACTTGTAAATTTTATTATCCATCTAATTTAGCAGTGTACGGAATAAATAATAATAAAAAAAGAAATCGAAACACTACTTACTTTAAAAGTTTTAAAATTAAACTAACTTACAGTTAACACAAACTTCTAACATTAAGCTTCGTGTAATCTGAAAATTGTAGTTGAAATGAATGTTTCTTGTTTTATACTATGTCTTGTCTACTACTTTCAGTAAATTCATCAATAACATTCTCGTCTTAACGTAAACACAATTTAACAGAAAGAGACAAAAGAACGAGTAAAAGAGAGCAGTAAGACCGATAAGGTTGTTTATTTAAATTCTCAAATTTTGACGTAATGATAGATTTTTTGTATTAAATTAAAAGTATAGAACATTCCTTAGCCTCAATTAACATTTTTAAAACGCGTAACGATCAATCACTTGACACCGTAAGCGACTGATGGCAGCAGCAGACTTCAGCGATGATTGAAAGCTCACATCACAAAATCAATAAGCGATGATATTGCCTGCTATTTTTAGGTCATAACTTCTGTATGTTATCAGCAATTTACCGAATTTAGTTATAAAAAGTACAAGAGTAATTATACACGCATGGAGAGGTTTAGAAAAGATTTAAACATGTATATCTGTTAAAATGATTATACTACTTTTTGTAACTATACAGTATAATAATAAAAATATCTAATTAAAAATTAATAATTAGAAAATTAAAACGAATTTAAAAAGTTAAGTCCCTGTGCCTGTGTACCTTTAACACTGGCAGCATGTCCTCGCTGTATTGCGGTACTTATTCGTTGAGCGAGAAAAGCACCAGCTCTGGGGTCACCGGTACTATCTACCAGGCCTTTAATTACGACTGTGCACTGGAACCCCATGGCCCAAGAATCTCTACTCCAAAGGCAACAAAATCGAAGTTGAAGGAAAGACTCTTATATTTGAGCCGTTTATTATTTTAGAAAATAATCCTAAATTGTCTGATTTCTTTACTTGTCGCAAAGATCTCACATATTTTACACACATACACATCAATTATATTAGAACATACAAATTTCAAATTAACAAGGCAAAAACAAGCAAACAGTTAATAAACTAAATAGAAAATTAAACCTCATTGAGGGCGTAATGCACAAAATTACTGTAAGTGTAAAATACTATCCTGTTTTCAGTATCTTTGGAAAGTCTGCACGGAGGTCACCTCAAGTCAGTATCGTGGGGCCTAGGATCACATCCAAGGGAGACCCTACTTCTAATTGTGACTCACGAGAAGGTCAAACTATACGTAGGATGTCAACCCTTACACTGGCACCCAATGTCGGGCAGACACGATATCTTGAGTTTGCTGGCGAATAAAAAGTTCAAATTGGTAAGTTATTATAAAAATATCTGAGAAGAAAAAAAATCAAAAGACGAAACGTCGGGTATTGTTTCAGTAGCATAAGTTCACAGGAAATACCTATCGTATATTCATGATACAGTAATAAAGTAAATTGGTTTTTGTAGTAATGTAGTTTTCCTGTTATCTATATTTAAAAAAGGCAGTAGCGCCTTTTTAGGTCTGTGCCTAAGATGTCTGCGAATGTTAAAAGCGTACATACAAAGAAGGTCCATTAGTGCACAGTCGGGGATCGCATCTACGACCTCAGGGATAAGAGTTATAATTAGTTTGCCTGAGATTATAGATTTCCATATACTGCCTGTCTTTGATACAGTTTTTACTCTTATCGAATTCGGGCGTGAGACTTTACAGCTTATTACTAACTTACTTACTAAATACATGATCTTCTTACGCTATTAAATAAATCTTTACAAATAGTTAAGTACTAATAATATTAATTGATTGATAACAATAAAATGATTTTATTCAACTATATAAATATATATCAAAGAAAATAATAAACTAAGTAAAATTGGTTAAGTGACACTTACACAAACTTTACAACTTATACAAACTTATATTGTTGTAATCTTAAACTTGTAATCTTTTCTTCTAGTACCACGAAGAAAATGCTCCCGTAGACATACACGGCAGTGAGAAAGCGGCCCTTTCCTCCCTCAATTGTGACCAACTCAGTCCTCCTACTCTTGTAACAGTAGACTCAGATGTGGAGGAAGTCAAAGACTTCATTGCCAGAGAAGAGAGACTTAAAAGGGAAGAAATGCAAGGAGATGATTATAGAACGAATTATATAGATCCAAATATTTTGCCGGCGGCTCAGCCCACTGTTCCACCAAGAGGAGACATACCTAATATGGATATTGAGTCGTGTGATGGTAAGTTTTAGAATTTATTGTACTTCTGATCAATCAAATTGTTTGAGATATTTGATTTTATGTATATAATTTTATTGTATGCAGTCTTGAATACAATTTCTTGGTCAAACAAACAGTAGACTGGCTTGCAAAGCCTGGGCATATTAAATGGGCTAATAAAAACAATAAAAATAAAGCTATCACCCAAGGGGATTTAGGATATTCATTTATCATCATAGCTAAAATCAAAAAACTTAAGACTATTCAACAAGTAGGTATAAAAAATATAGCCCATTTAACTGCTGAATTTTTAGAATCAGTTCAGAAAATTCTAGAATTATAAGCCTCGAATTCATTGGCGAATTTATTAAAAGAAACATGACGTAACGTACAAATTCAACCATTAACACAATTTCCAGATGAAGTGGTCCGTCACCTCAAGTTATTAAGGGAGACGATTGAGTTACTGCGACGAGAACTAGGAGACCAGAAGGCGACCATAGACAATCTCCGAAACCAAATGAGGATTTGCTGCAGTCGGCCCTCAATTCCTATCGAGAGATGTTCCGGCTCTTCATGTTACCCTGGTTATACTAATTACTAAAAATTATTACTTCCCTAACTCTAGAAAATTTCAACATTAATCACTGTCTTTCTTATCATTTTTGGTGTTACTTAAATTATAAACTAAATTGGAAATCAGTTAAATCTAAATTGACCGCTAGAGAATTTTAACGTGTGCATAACTTTTTGCGTTGTATAAATGTCTTTTAATAATTTATTTCTAAATATTTTGAGTACTAGATTCCCCTAATTAGCAAGGTTGTATCTAGCGGTGAATTTTAAGGTAAATCAAGCAACTTGTGGGTTTTGTATTAAATGAATTTCGCAGTAATCACGTTTTATTTGTTGCCCTTCCTAAGGACCGAGACAGAGTTTCGTCGCCCACGTAAGTTTCAGTTGCTTGATTGGCCTTGGCTCCACCTTAAATGGTTTCCATAATTATTCAACTTTTGCGGGCCCACGAGACTCTGTTTTAAGGCAAAGTGTTTCCAAGCAAAAGTCTTATTATTTATTAATTAAAATACACTCGCAGGCTAATAAAGTGTGGGGCGGTTCTTTAAAGCTTGCTTTTAAATGAACTTTTTATGGACTCTTTGGTAGAAGTAGGGTATATTAAAAAACCTACCAATCTAAGACAAAAAACATTTTTGTATTATATCGTTGGATTAACGCGAATACTAAAATAATAAAAACTTCATTAGCATATATATTTTCCGATAGAAATAGAGGTTAGAAATTTATGTCAAAAATAAGTCGACTTTAGATATGGCTAGGTAAATTTATTCAGGAACTAATTCGATATATTACCTAATTTTTTTTTTTAATTTTCTTCTAGTTATATAAAAGACTAGCAAACTCGGCGAACTCCGTTTCGCCACCAGATGGCTTCGTTTTATGTAACATTTCGTTTGGTAATCCCGCTTTTTTGTTGAAGTTTTTCCTGAATTTTCTTTGCTATAAACCTCACGGACCTTTCCAACGAATGCAAAACCGAGGAAATCGGTTTGTGCGTTCTGGAGTTATAGCGTCAGGAAGATAAACCCGACTTATTTTTATATAGTAGATATGAACATTGACAGATGGTCCTGATCAAGATAAACGATAATAAAGTCCTTCTAAAAACTACATTCGATATGGTTGACATTATAAATTATTTTAAAAATCCTTATTTTACTAGTAAACTCGAATACATTACAAACAAAGATTTATCTTTATACAACCACAGTTAATACAGGAAATAATAATAATATTGTTACTGTTAAGATAGTTGTATAGTGACTAATAAATAAATTAATGCAAATTAAATACGCTATAATAATAATATATTATAATTAATACAAATAACAAAAAGTGCGTTGTCACGATGTCAAAACATAAGGTCTGACGCAGTTTTTCGAAAATCCCCAATGGCAACATAGGATAGGGAAATCATATTACATTAGTTGCATTATTATTTGTAATAATAATATAATTTATTGCCTACAAACAATTTCAATTATTAACGGATTACGTCACAATGAAATGATTTTAGATTAACTATAATAAAAATAGCCTTTTATTGTGATACATTTATCTATCTCATTCTTTTTAGGCATCTATGTGCCCTTTTTTGGCAAAGGCCTCCTCAAAAGCCATTCTTATCTGCACTGAGCCACTCTCTGCAATGTATCACCTGCTGTTTCTTTTGCTCTATCCACCTTCTAAATTGTCTTCCTCTTTTTCGTTTATTGCCCCTTGGGCACCAGTTTAGTAGTTTCTTGTTCCACTATTCTGTTCCCCTTACCATGTGCCCCGCCAATTTCCACTTTTTTTTTTTCCAGTTTATTTATTTTTATTGTAACATCTGCTACCTTAGTTGTTCTCAATGATGTATTCTTTATTATATCTATTCTTCCCTACCATTCATCTTTGTATGCTGCACTTGAATAGGCGAGTTTGAGATCCATATGTTAGTGCAGTAGGAGTATTGAAAAGCTTTCTTTTAATGACCATACTCATTTTCTTATTTTTCATGACTTAAAATGATTGTGGATTACTTGTATGTAAATATTTATATTGCTATTAAAAATAGGTGTTCAATGTCGGAATACTGCAAGCGGAATCGAATGTGGTTCGTGTCCTTCAGGCATGGAAGGAGATGGCAGGAGATGTAGACCGCTGACCTGTGATAGACGACCATGCTCACAAAGTAGGTTAACCCATTCATATAAAATATGGTAACATAGGTTTTTAACTAAAATAAATCAGTGGCGCTATAACCTCTTTAGGTCTGGGCCTCAGATTTCTGAATCTGCTTCATGATCATTTTTTAAATGTAAAAAAAGTAGATGATCAGCCTCCTGTGCCTGACACACACCGTCGACTTTTTGGGTCTAAGACATGTCGGTTTCCTCACGATGTTTTCTTTCACCGTTCGAGCGAATGTTAAATGCGCACATAGAAAGAAAGTCCATTGATGCATTCGTGTAATTGAAATACATCTTTCGTATCAAAATGATTTAATTTTAATTTAATATTATAATCACGTTTTGAAGATTCGTGTGTATTTTGGGATTACAATATTTAATAAATAATTTTAATGTGGGTGGGTCCGAGGAACGAATGGTGTACACATTTCTACGTCTGTTTCATTAATCATAATTTATAATTAGACAGATGGTCAGCTCAGCAGTAGCAGTCCTATCCTAATATTTGCGTGTTGTTCCCACGAGAAACGGACAAATATTTTTTAATATTCTTTTTTACTAATTAACTATTAATTACTTAAGATGTCATGTGGAACATGGTGTAATGGTTGCAGCTCCTTACAAACATTGTGTTAAACAAAAAACTTGGCGATCAAAAAGAGTGGCGGAGAGTTTATTGCCAGTTCTTCTCGTCAATTCTACGCCCGTGATTTGAGCACTGGCAGTAAATGTAAAATGAGAAGCATTTAATATGATTTCTTTTTTGACGTTCATATGTGTATATTGTGTGAATTAATGATTTTAAATTTGAATTTGAATAAAGCAAGAGTACCTTGTTGCCTGAAGAGCTACACCACAGTACAAATTCCTTACAAATTAAACACTTAAGAGAAAAAAATACTATCAATACAAAAACGAAACGAAAACATCAAACAGAGAGTTTGCGTAATAAAAAAGAAAACTTTTGGAAGCATTAGCCGGGGTTAGATAGCACACTTAACCACACATCTAATATAATCTATTATTTTTATTTTATTTAATGAGAAATATTTACAGCTTATAACTAACTTACTAAATATAATTAACGATTTTATAATTAAATGGATTGGTAACAATAAAATCACTTTAATCCAACTATGTATATCTATCAAAGAAAGCAATAAACTAACTTAAAGTAGTTGAGGAACTCTTAGGGTAGTACCTATAACTAATACATAAATAAATATATAAATATTTATCACTATTTATTCCACTGAGGAACCCAGATAAGCTCTTCTTGCCGACACCACACTTGAGTCGAACAAGTCAATATCAACAGTTAAATTGTTAAACTTACCCGCCGTCCTAACCATAAAGCTGGTCCCTCTGTAATTGGTATTGACTTTAGGTCTATACAATAGGTGCATATTTTTTAGTCTCCTATTATACATGGAGACACACCTGTCTTAGTAAACTCAAAACTCAAACTCTAAATATCTTTATTCATATAGGTAAACAAGTAAACTTATTAACGTCAAAAAGAAGTTAAATTAATTGTAAATTTACATTTACTACCAGTACGCATGTCAAGGGCGTAGAGCGGGTAAGAAGAACTGCCCTGCGATTCTGTAACTCACTTTTCGATTTCACGCAGCGGTTTTCGCATCGGCAATTCTGTAAAGGCGGGAGCTAGTAGTTTATTGTTTATCAGAATGCCAAATCATACAATGACTGCTTCAAGACTGATTTAAGAGCGACCGCCGATGCGAAAACCGCTGTGTGAGTTCGAAAAGTGAGTTACAGAATCGCAGGGCTGGCAAGAAACTTTCCGCCACTCTTTTAAATCGCCAAGTATTAAGTCAAACAAATTGTTTGAACTGGAGCAAATCAATCAAGTATTAGGATCATTTAAGTATTCGTCAAATTTATAAAAAGCTTTATTGATTAATTTACGTTTAACGAGGGCTTTGTTTTATTCAGTGATAATTCTCTAATTTCGAGGGAGTTAGTTGTAAAAACGAATACAATTTCCATATAAGGAGTGGTTTATCTTCTGGAGCCTGGTTGGTCCTACACTCAAATTAGTTCTATTTCGCGTATTATACTGGTGAAAGTCACCATTTCTTTTAAAACTCAGGACAGTCAACATTACAATAAATATGTATGTTAAGTAGTCAGATAGGAAGGTCTTAGCTTTATACTGGAGATGTCTGATAAATTTCTTTTGTATGAGTTCTATACGATTCCTACAAATGGCATCATTATTTTATTCATCATTTATGCATAAATAATTAAAGTTAAAATGTATGTAACTCATTGATATTCGTTTAGCGGAGTTCTGCGTCGATTCGGAACAAGGATTCCGTTGTGAGCGGTGTCCAGGAAGACAAACAAGTGACGGACAGACTTGCCGGACGTCTTGTAGTTCCAACCCATGCTTCGGAGGGCGTAAGTTAATTTAATAACTTAAAACTATACGATGGTATTTGTCTTAAAAGGAATATGATAGTATTTTTTTACGTTTGCTTTTACGAGTTTTATCAAAGTTTATGGCTGGTCGATTTTGTAAATATATTAAGGTTAAATGATAGGTTATGTAGCGACACCTACAACCTTCGGCTACTAAACAGTACGATGATGGCATACTCAGAATCGCGCTATCAGAGGTTTTCCGACCGCTATATAGAATCTCGACCAATGGGGTCTTCGGGCTAGGCAGGTGTTAGACTGGTCGACGATCTTCTCTTTAGATCAGGGGAAGAGCTGTATCACCCTTCCTCTTCAGTTACTCAAGGAAAGTGAGCATTAAGAAATAATTTAAATAAGTATTGTGTTTGTTCGCTACATGTAAAAATGCTAATTTTATTATTTGTAATATCTATATATATAAAAGAAAGTCGTGTTTGTTACAACACTTATAACTCGAGAACGGCTGGACCGATTGTCATGGTTTTTGATTTGTTTGATAAAATATCGGATAAGTTATCGAATAACAATAAATAGATTAATTAATTTTACGAATGCAAAAACCATATGGTGCCATCTGTTGACAAAACTACGCATCATTTTACGTCGAATTCGTGTCAGTTCAAGAAATTCCGATCTTGAGGCGAATGAGGAGGTGCATAACCATGCTTTGATCCTGATCAAAAGATGTTGGATATCAGAAAGTGCTTTACATGCAGTATCGCCATATTGACGCTAGAGAGAAGATGCCTAATGTGTAAAACTACCATTCTTCTTTCGCAATTGCAAGCAATAAAACATTTCTGTATTTGCAAAACAGTTGTATTAATGTAAAATGTATTAATGTGAAATCCTAAAATAAGTTAAATTAAAGTAACAACGATATTATAAGATTGTAGGGCGGAACGAAGTTAGCCAGGTCAGCTAGTTAGTATATATATTATCTTATGTTGCTGGTACGATAGAAAATCAATTATTTTCTAAACTAGTCTTTATTTATTAATTACCATATTAAACCACCATCGCAGCATAAACCGAATTTCACAGGAAGAATTAATACTTTAGCGTATTGTTAAAGAACTAAGTTTTTAGGCTAGACTTTTAACTTTTAGGCTTTTAAGATTTGGAATCGATATTTAACCCTAGAAAAATGATAGAGGGCTCGAGAGTGTGCTGCCGGCCGTTTAAAAATTGATAAGCTCTTTTCTTGAAAGACCCTAAGTCAGAAATACTTCGATGTCCATAGTCCTCACAGAGTCAGTACTTAGAGTAAAGACATGTCGCAATAGAACCTTTTTATGTCTCATCTATTAATAACACATTTATATAGGTGTCCAGTGCCAAGATATGCCTGATGGAGGATACCGATGTGGCTCGTGTCCTGCAGGATTCACAGGAAATGGGGAACAGTGTGTCAGGATCACTTGTAGACAGATATCGTGTTTCCAAGGTACTTAATTTTAATCAAACCTTTCCTCAAACATTATTCGTATAATTCGGTGCGTTGCAACGCAACGTACAACGCGTTGTACAGAAGATTATAAGTTGCTTATGATTTTATTAAATAATTGTTAACTTCTCTACTAGAGGGCGTTACTAAATCTAACCCAACTAGTCTCCCAATTTCGCTGTCGGGCTCAGCAACTTATAGTAGATCAGTGTTTCTCAATGATTTTTGTGCCATGCCCCACGTTAGCCTTTTTTATATGCTTATGTCCCCCGTAACACACATATTTTATTACATTTTCCCACCCTTAACAATGAAAATGGCCCCCGATGGGGCGTGTTCCCACGTTAGGAAGCATTGTGGTACTTTAAAGATATTCAGTCTTATTATTAAACGCGGACCACTGATACCATCTTTGTTGCCATAGTAACGATGCTTTAGAAAAAAAACTTTTTTATTTTTTACACCAAAAAATTTTATTTTTGGTATTATAATATCCAATAAACCATTGAAAAAATTTCCAGGTGTGGAATGCCAAGAGACAGCTTCTGGTCCCAGGTGTGGTTCTTGTCCTGGTGGTTATATGGGTGACGGTCAAAGGTGCCAACACCTCTGTGACACAAGGAACCCTTGTGGGGAACGACGATGCATACCAATGCCTTCTACGCCATTTTATGAATGTGAAGGGTGCCCGAAGGGGTATGAATGGAATGGTGAGTATGCCATATCGATTTAATGCCATTGATTCACTAAGTACGGAAGTGATACCGTTCATAGGAACAGAAGAACTTTATAATATCCTACGTATCATTATGTATTGTTCAACAGGCATTTAGGAATACATAGTAAAAATGAGTTCTAGTAGTGCCCCTTGTAGAACACCCCTAAAGAAATTAGTTTTAAAAGCTCAATACACCAATTTTGTACATACAATAAAGCAAAGCCCTTACTCTTTAACTTCCAATAATGATCCAGATCACAATAATGACTTATGAGATATTGCGAGTACTACTTACGTCCGAGATGCATCCGAAAAATGGGAATACCCATACCAATGATAATGTTTCATATCCAATAAGATATTACTGAGTACAGGTGAAGTTCCTAATAGTGGAATGGATTTATAAGAATACGCATATTTAAAAAGTCAGTGTTGCTACAATCGTGCTAGGTCTGGACCTCAGATTTCTGTATATATTTCATGATCATTTGTCAATCTAATAGGCAAGAGATTGATTACGAGCGAATGTTAAATGCGCACACAAAAAGAAAGTCCATTGGTGCACCATCGATCGAACCTACGACCTCAGAGAGTCGCACGCTGAAGCCACTGCTCAATACAACTGGCCAACACTGCTCTTATACAAATTTTACCTATTAGATTCAATAAATTTGACGGCAACTCGAAGCGTTTTGCCAATACATAATATTTGAAAAGCGCTTCAATTTGTATGTAATAAAATTGAATTGGCCAAGCGATTTCTACCTTTAGGTGACAGGTGCCAACATATTTGTGAGACTAGGCGACCTTGTGGTGAAAGGCGCTGTATTCCCACATCTACTAGCGCTTTCTATGAATGCGAGGGTTGTCCTCAGGGGTATGAATGGAATGGTAATAATATACTTAAATATGATTTATTTTATTTATTAATCTAACATATATCTTTATTAGTAATCATAACAATGAAATATATAGTATTTATAATCTTCTTAACCTACATAGTAATAAAAAAAAAATTAATAAAAGAAAATTAAAATAAATTTATAAACCTGGTGCCTGTGGCAGTGTACTTTATATTTGAGCCGTTTATTATTTTCCGCCTGATCTGTGCCCGCCCTAGCCGGCCACTTGCCATCGCGTTTTAATATTAACAAAATAAACATATATTATTTGATTTAAAAAAAAAATTGAGCTGTTTTTCGGTGGAGCCCTGATTCGACAAATTTACCCAATATATTTTAAATTTACTTTTTAATACGAGACTATATTTTTTTTTAATTAATTCTATAACATTAAACAAAGATTCGCTTTTGTATAACCATCTATATAAAAAAATATTAATATTTAGTATTTCTATAGTATTAATGTTATAAGGAAAATAATTTTCTTTTAATTAGGCGACAGTCAAAGATGCCAAAGCATTTGCGACTTCAGGCGTCCGTGCGGAGAAAGGAGATGTACTCCCAAGACCTCGAATCCTTTCTACGAGTGTGAGGGATGTCCGCTGGGATATGAGTGGAATGGTAAGTGGAACAGCAATTTCCAGCAAATCATTATTTATTTCAGTGTATCGAAAAAACATTTCAGACGCTGTGTGTTCGTGAACAATAATAATAAATCGTTTATTTGCAAAGGAAGTAGTACATTCAGATTAAATATTTATGAATAAAACCGTACAATTAGTCATATAGGCATGCAAATGTCATATTAATTATCAGGATATCATAATAATAAGAACTGTTAAGTTGCTTATAATTTTTGTCAAATTAAAAAAAAGGCGATTAAAAAGAGTGGCGGAGAGTTTATTGCCAGTTCTACGCCCTTGATTTGAGAACTGGCAGTAAATGTAAATTTAGAATCATTATTTTTTTACTCATGTTCATAAGTGTACATTGATAATTATATTTAATGTATTCAGGGCTTACTATTTATTCTTAAAAAACTATGCAATGGCCATTTTTCACCCGGGATTTATAGACGATATTATTATTGTCAATATTCGATCAGGATTTAATTCTACTCGCAATGTATAAGGACTTATCGATATATCGGAAAAATGGGACGACAGCATCAATATGTTTAATCATGTAAATCTCGATTTTTGGGTATACACATTAGGGTAACATATTGTAAATGAATTCGCGCGTCGTAGAGAAAATTTAGATTCGATGTGTTTTCGATATAGGCCAAAGAGCTGTTGTTGTATTACAGTTAATTTGACTGAAGGTATGGATATATGGTATAGTATCAAAATCAATATCATATAGTATCAAAATAACTAAAAAACCTCGCGAAATTTTTTAATACAAAAGGTATCCCCAGTTTCCACAACTGTATTGTATTGTTGGAATTTGATAATTAGCTTTAAAACCACGCACTCTTTAGTCTATCCCATAAAACAAAAAAATATCGCTGTCTTCTCTATATCATGATCATTTATCAATCGAATAGGCTAATAGGTGATCAGTCTCCTGTGCCTGACACACGCCGTCTCAGGGTCTAAGGCAAGCCGGTTTCCTCACGATGTTTTCCTTCACCGTTCGAGCAAATGTTATATGCGTACATAGAAAGAAAGTCCATCTATCTCATATCGATATGTCGCCTAAGGCTTTGATATGAATCAGGTATGTTCTTCTTAATATGTTCCAACTCAGTCCAAATTCGTCTTGTTTTTATGATATGGAAATCCACAAACGTGATGTTAATATGTACTCAGGGTAATAATTACAGATATGGTGGTTAACGGTAGCAGTACAACCCCTTAGAATGTCGACAGTGAAGTTTTGTAATCGCAACGGTAAAAACAGAAAAAAAAATCAAAGTGTTTCACAGAACTTTACAAATACATAAATACGCCATACTTTCAACTGTGTGTTGAACGTCTTTTTTGTGTATTTAATATTTATAAAAATGCTATAAAATATTATTAATGATGATGTCATCTTACAGGTTACGCTTGCATAGACATGGATGAGTGTGATCTCATTCGACCATGCGACGAGATGGTGTCATGCAGCAATGTCGACGGCGGCTTCATTTGTGGACCCTGTCCTCCAGGGTTCGAAGGTAGTTCTGGATGGAGAGGATCAGGAGATGATAGGAGGAGGGAGCATTGCGTGGATATTGATGAGTGCGCTGATGGAAGGGAGCCGTGTCCTAAAGGACGGCTTTGTGTTAATACTTTGGTTAGTATGGCTTTGAGATTTTTCTTTCTACTATAAAAAACCCAAGGAGGAGATTTAGCTAACTTTTACTATGTAATGATCGTTGTCAAGTCGCAAATATTTTTCTGGTATTTTAAATATTATATGAGTTACGAAATAAAATTTCTAGCGATAACGAGGTTAAATAATTACAAGTCCAGCTATCATCAAAATTTTAATATAACTGAAGAACTTTGAGCTACTAAATATGACATTTTCTTTTGTTCTGTTTAACAATAAAATTAATCAATTACTCCAATGCGGTAACTTTTACATTTACAACATATACAAAACAATAGATACATAGAAAAACAACTCAACGTCACACAGTAATAGATTAAAATATTTACAAAAATACTATTTCTTACAGTATAGGAAAATCTTTAAAAAAGTATTGAAATTATTTCTATACATTACGTGATGTGTACCTACCTACCCATTTCGAGAAGTAAGCTTTCGCTCTGGGTAATAATAGTAACGACGGCCGATGCCACCTCTTAACTTAACCATCAGGCACCTTCAAAACCTAGTTATATACAAGCAATTGATGTCAAGTACGTAAGAAGTCTGTTTAGGTCCAAGTTTACTTATTTTGTGGCACTATAACCTGCTTAATTAATATATCTCTTATTCATATTTTTTACGTCCAAATTAAAATCTACTGTTGTTCAGGGTTCATTTACGTGTGTGCCATGCGGGGGTCACTTCTACGTAAACACCTCGCGACCATGCATCGACGTTGGAGATTTGGTGCAACGCTGTGACCCGGCTAGATGTCGTCGGTTCAACGCAGTCTGTGGATATGGGCAGACCTGTGTTTGTGCGGTGAGTACTTAGTTAATTGTAGTAGTAGTGGTACTATGGATCAATTATTCCCGATATGTATAATTCCTACTTTTAATCAAGAATTATCAAGATCCATACAATTGCACAAAAGCATTTGTCATCAGTTTATCGTCGAAGTGTGTTTGTATTTGTTTACTTTGGGGTTTCGTATTCGGGACTGTTACATTACTGTTCTTGTACTCAGATTTCATAGCACACGAGTGTGAGTGCAGCTACAGGTGACACGATATTACTGACAATGGTCCGCTGTGCTTGACATTTGTGCAAACACTGCACAATAATATATTAAAATACATATGTTTTAGACTGGCTGGGCCGGTAACGGAACAGTATGCGGCCCCGATCGTGATATAGACGGATACCCGGATCACCAGTTGCCCTGCAATGAAATACACTGTAAGGCTGACAATTGCCCGGAAGTTTCCAACTCCGGGCAAGAAGATGCGGATAAAGATGGGATTGGAGACTCGTGTGACCCAGATGCTGATGGTGATGGAATACCTAACATTCCGGTAAGTACCTAACATTCATGTAGTAAGCATGTTTTAAAGAAATCATTGCACAAACGTAAAAATAAATACTAAATTTTTACATTCATTTTTGTCTTATATTTAATAATACTACCTGTTAAGAAAAGTCTTGACTAAAAAAGGATTAAGTAAAATAAATATAACCCATTTCTGCATACGTTCTTGTATAAATGCTACATTAAGTTGATCACTATGTTGTAAAAAATCTACTTCTTTATTTGCTTTTTATATCTGGATTTAACTAAGAAACAATCATTTCATAGGATAACTGTCCTTTAATACCAAATCCGGATCAACAAGACCGTGATGACGATCGCAGTGATAAGAGAGGAGATGCGTGTGATAACTGTCCCAGAAGGTTTAACCCAGGACAAGAAGATGCAGACAGGGATGGGTTGGGAGATGTGTGTGACCCAGATATGGACAATGATGGTAAATCTATAAATGTATAATACGTAAGAAAGCTTTTTTGGACTCAATTTATTTTACAAGAAGAACCCGGTATTAGACACAATAAAATCCGACAGTTAATCAATAACACACCAATGAAAATGGTTTGGGACAAATGAGTTCAGTCGAACTCCCGTGACACACAGGCCTATGGACTTCGATTTTTAAATTAAAGGAAATTGCATTGTGAGCACATAAATGGGTGCCCAATTTTGTGTCTGTGTCAAAAAATTCCGAAACGACCACCGACAACCACTTAAAATTTGTGGGTTCTGGGGTTTTCAAACAGATTTTTAAGGGCCGATTACTGTCTACTTACTGAAAAGATAAAAATATACTAATACTATAACTTCACGTTTTTTCTTCAGGAATTTTGAATGAAAATGACAACTGCCCCCGAGTGTACAACCCACAGCAAGAAGACATGGATGGTGACTATATCGGAGATCTTTGCGACAATTGTCCAAGAGTGAGGAATCCTCAACAAGACGATGCTGATAAAGACAATGTCGGAGACGCGTGTGATAGCGATGTTGATAGAGATCAGTAAGTATAAAGTGATTTTAGCTAAACATTTGTTCCGCTTAGGCTTCCGTGGCTAAGTTACAAATACACGGTGACAAACGGATCCGAGATTTTTCCCAGTGAATGTTATTTCTCTTGAACTATATGATCATAATAATAATATTAAACCTAGTTTATTCCAAATCTTTACAAATGTAGGATGTATATATTATATAGCTTATTTTTGTTGTATACATTTGTCATATCCTTCCGTACTATTGATCTGAACCCCTTCACGAGTAAAGGCCTCCTCCAGCCTTTTCCAAATATCCCTATCCAAGGATTTCTTTCTCAAGTTTCTTCCTGCAAACTCTTCTATATCCTCAATACACTTTTTTAGGGCGTTCTATACTCCTTCTTCCCTTTGGTCATTTCCATGAAAATAACTATATGATCACTGACACAGAAATATGTTCTAGTAGAAGGATTGACACACGACTATAGTATTTAAAAGTCATATAGATCAGAATTTCACTTCAAAAGTTTATTTAGTTTTGTTAGAAATTGCATTGTAGTAAAAGAGAAATTCTCTCACAAAACATGAAAATATATTTTGATATTAATTATTTTTGTGTTTAGGGATGGTATCCAAGATGGCCTGGACAATTGTCCAAACCTGGCCAACAGTGATCAACAGGATGTCGACAACGATGGCAAGGGTGACGCATGTGACGATGATATTGACGGAGATGGAATTCCTAACCTGGAAGACAATTGTCCTTTAGTGCACAATCCGGATCAACTCGATACTAACGGTTAGTTTGATTACAGATATTGACTGCAGTGTCTAAGAAATTCTTGAGCATCGTACGAACAAGTATTACAAAGAAAGTAAGAAAAAAACGTTTATTTGATTAAAGCAAGAGAGAGAGAACACACAATCACTTTGATCAAAAATAGGTCCAACTCACCTTTAAGTTGCTGCACCAGCAACACTGTTTTTGCTGCAACTTGCAACACTGAACATAACAAAATGTTTAAAAATTAGAATAAAGAAAAAAATTATTAGATAGTTATAGAACATATAATAATTATGAGACTTCTTCTGAGTCATAGACTGCTGCCTTGCTAGTGATAACTATCCATTAGAGACACATTATGAGACAATGCAACTAAATTCCCAACCAGACTGACATTTCAACAGATAACTTTTACATTTTATTTCGAAAGAGCTAATGCTTGGATGGGTTTTGCAGGTGGCTAACGGAAGATAAAAAAAATCCTTTAGTTAGACCGCACTACTTGAGAGTTGATTTGGCTCCTCGATGTTTCTAATTATAATAAAATAAATGTGTTTTCTTCTTTTAATTTATTTGAGAGAATTTTATACTTTATTTGAGTTTAAACAGAAGCGATCTTCAAATATTTTTTTGTGTTTTCAATATGACACGTAATTTTTAGGTGATGGAATTGGAAACGCCTGCGATAATGATAACGATGGCGACAAAGTTACAAATGACTTAGATAATTGCCCAAACAATTCCAAAATATTCCGCACTGATTTTCGGTAAGTTATCACTGTACACTATTGCTATATTTATTTGCATTAAAAAATGTGGATGACGCAGAAATTAATCATCCACGTAAAGAAGTTGAAACTGAATGAGAAGTGACAAATTTTTAGGAACTACATGACGGTCCGCTTGGACCCTGAGGGTACGTCACAGCAGGACCCTAACTGGGAGATAGCTAACGAAGGAGCTGAAATTATTCAGACACTCAATTCGGACCCTGGTTTGGCCGTTGGCTTCGAAAACTTCGGCGGCGTTGATTTCGAAGGAACATTGTTCGTTGATTCGCAGATTGATGACGATTACGTTGGATTTATATTTGGGTAAGTCTTCATAAAAAAAAGTTTACTGATATGAAACTAAATATTGATTAGTTTTTAAAATAATGATAACACATTTTAATCCCATTTATTTAGATTTAGAGCGTTGTTACCCTAGTAGCTTCAGCGTCCAATTTTAAGTCTAAGTTGCTAGATTCGACTCCCGGATGTGCAGTAATTAAATATCTATCTATGTTCACATTTAACACTTTCTGGTCTCTATTTGCCTATTGGAGAAAATAAATGTTCACAAACAAACAATCAGAATTTTGAGGCCCAGATCTTAATAGATAGATTAGTTTTATTGTTGCATTGACTATTGATTATAAAACTAATCTCCACTAACTAATACTCCACTACCTGAAGGAACAAGCAACTTAGATGAAAATGAATCCATTCTGATTTGATCTCCTATCTAATATCTGCTATAAATAAATCTAGATATCAAAACAACAAACGCTTCTACGTTGTAATGTGGAAGAAGTACACGCAGACCTATTGGCAGACGACGCCCTTCCGAGCAGTCGCCGAACCAGGAATACAACTGAAGCTCGTCAATTCAAAGACGGGACCCGGAAAAACTTTGAGGAATGCTCTCTGGAATACGGAATCTACTTCGGATCAAGTGAGATTTTTTACTGACCTCAGAATTTTAAAAACGGGGTTTTATCGAATCTCCGACAGTTTTGAGTTCCAATTCCTTTAAACAGATTTTTTTAAATTCTACATTCTCTATGATTGGAAACAACTTCGACAACTTCTTGGCGAAGTTGTATTCAGTCAGTGGTTAGACTGGTTTACGATGCTCTCTAGTTCGGAGGAAGGGCAGCATCTTTTTCCCTACACACTGTAGATCATTATGTTCTAATGTAATTTATGTGTATGTGTGTTACATTCCCGTTTTCATATTTTCTTGTATTTTTTAGGCAATAATGTAGGTACATTGTTTTAGAACGTATAAATAAATAAATATCAATCACCATAAAACGCTCCATTCATAATTGCAATTCGGCATTTTGATAGTTGTATATATTATCTTTGCTAAATTTCGTAGATGTTTGCCCACAAATTTATCGGAACAGATATTCCTTCCGAAACTTTCGGATAAATTTTTTAGGTTATTTATTATTATCACTTTATATATAAAGTATGTAAGAAAGCGGTAAAAATATTGCGGTGTTGTGTGAATTTGGAGCCATAATATTTTTAACATATTAGGAGAGAACTCGTGAAACATTCTTGTATCAAAAATAAAATAAGCTATACTAGCTGCCTTATTTATTGTTTTTTGCACTAGGATCCTTCAAAATAATGTTTAATTATGTTTACAACTATCATACAGAATACAATACAAAATGATATCGACATTTCAAACAAAATTTCAGAGTTTAAACTAGTATGACTGTAACTGAAATGTATCAGTATCTTCATCAATTATGATTACAATAACCCCTTTTTGCTTGGTTATCATCATCCTTAATCATACACATCATGAGGATATTTTCGGAGTAGTTATCGGATCCGCAACCCCCTTTTTAGGAAAGTTGAGATTAGACACTAGCTAATCGGCCATAGATCTACCTAATCGGGTAACTTTTAAGCTCATAGGGGTCCGAGATAAATAAAAAGGGGGTTGCGGAACCTTATCAGCCGGCCATAACCAAAGATATTTCCAGGTAACTCTCCTCTGGAAAGACCCGCGCAATGTCGGTTGGCGTGAGAAGACAGCGTACAGATGGCGATTGCTTCACAGACCGAAAATAGGTCTAATACGTCTAAAAATTTACGAAAATAACCGTCTCGTGGCTGATTCTGGAAATGTTTACGACTTTACTTTGAAAGGAGGAAGATTGGGGGTGTTCTGTTTCTCGCAGGAGATGATCATCTGGTCCAATCTGGTTTATAGGTGCAATGGTAAGTTTGATGGTATTTTTATATTTGCAGTCCTACTTTTCACTTTTATTTGAATGAAACTTAAAACCTTGAACGTTTTAATACATAATGGGCCCTCTTGAGTCTGACAAATGTCTTGACGCAGTAGAAAAAGTTATGTTCCTAACTTTGAAAGTTCAATCAGTGCCCTGACTTTGGTTCAAACGTGCTGCTTTATATGAACAAAGGTGAATAGTCCCCATATGACTGCAATAAAGAAACAAACTCAAGTCTAATACTAATTTTCAGATAAAATACCGTCGAATATAGTGTCCGAACTACCAACGAGGCTGCTGAAGAAACTGGAAGTAGACCATGATTTTATTTACACGTAATTTTGAAACAAAGCTTTGGTACATTAATAAATGTTAGTGAAAATTAAAAAATATTAAGTTTAAGTCTAGAACTAATCAACGCATACGCTTTTAAGATTGCATTTTAATGTTATATTAGCATTAAAGAAATAACTAACTGTGAACAATTTCGCAATTTTCTTTGAAGATTTTGAGGTGTTTTTTAATATGTATAATTAAACAAAAATAACGCTTATAAGGCAGTTTTTACCCTAAACATTAAATGATATTCTTTAAGTACTACTCGCGCCACAAGAGATCCTCATCTTCCTTCGATGCACGATGATTTGCGTCTTCGTTTCATCGTCCTCTGTTGGACATTGCTCTCTCCCCTAAATTTCCAGTACGACCGGTTTCCCGCGCTTTGCACCCAACTCCACCCTCACCAGATCATCATTCCATCTGGTTTAAGGCCGTCCAACGCTTCGACATCTGTTACTTGGCCTCCATTTCAGGACGTCTTTGCCCCATCGGCCATTCTTTCTTCGGGAAAAGTTTCATTAAATAATTAACACTATCGCAAAATAGGATACAAAAACACAAGAAGAATCCTTTGTTACGCGCAATACTAAGAATTTTCATTTCGTTTATGAAAAGTTTCAGAAAGTTTAATGTAAATTTTATAATATTTGCATTTTGTAAGGTTTGCAGTAGTTTTGTATATGGTAAAACGTCGAGGTTTAGCAGGGTTCATTCTTCGTGGCGTGACTTACCTTTAATGTAAATAAATTCCTTATATTGTGTAATTTGTGACAGATGAGCCTGTTTTAACCTTACGTGTTAATTAAATGATATTAATGTATTTTAGTTTTATTTATAAACTGAATACGATTAAGATAAAAACAACAACAAATTGAACACATAATTATTGTTTAAGACTCAGAGTTGACCCTTAATTACTTATTTATTTTCCTTCAATTAAATATAGTTTGTTATCTAGTTACTTACAACGATAATAACGGAACATTTGAATCCTGACCTATTGATATGATGATATTAAAATTGAAGGGATCTTGAAGCAGGTAAAAGCAATAATATAATTAATCAAACAATTGAAATATTTCTGGGCAGTTATTAGACTTTATGATGCAAATATTTAAATATAAATGGTACCGGAGGCTCACCTCAGTTCAAACTGGCTATGTAATAGCTAGCTTCACAAAGACCAGGAGTTTAAAACCCCACCCACTTTCTAACTCGAGACCTCACGATCACGTCTTACAATAAGCTCGTTACTTTGTTTACCGATTGTAGCTTTTGCACGAAAAATATTTTTATAAAATTAAATTATCTTTCGTTCAAGATGCCGCTTTCATATATAAAGGTTTGATCATAATACAAAACGTTTCATAAAAATGGAGATCAGCAATTTGTTCTGCGTAAGGTTGAGATCGAAAAGGCTTTATTATGACAGTTACTAAAAATGAGAAAATTTCAGAGCCAAAATTTCAAGTAAATGAAAAAAGAGTGATTCTTGTAAAGGGCTTCAAGAAATAACTAGTTTTGGTAGCTCTAAATAAACCTTATTTCACCGTGATCAAATGGCGGAGCTTTCTAGCTTTGCATGGTGACTGCGTCTCCAAAATTACTTACCTTTGTTTTTAGTAGATTTAAAAAACAACTAAGCGCTAGATTGATTGATTGATTTATTTATTGTATACAAATTAGAAAAAAATTGAATTTAAAATAGTGTGGTGGAAGCATAAACCGGACACAGCTTTCTGTTCACCAGGAGCTCGAACTGACATGGTTCTTATATACTAAGACCAATCATATAGATAACATAAAATTATAATGAATATATTGCGCGTTATACGGGACAAACACATAGGTATTTTATATTGGTTTTTCATTAAATCATTACAAAGTGAAGTTGGTAGCCAGTTTGTTAAATTTGGAATAACATAGTCTAATGTTCTTTCCCATATACGTAGATTATCGATTTGGATAATAATAATTAGTTTTTTACGTATTTAATGATGAATTTTAATTGTTTTAACGTAATTTTCTCTAATGCAATTTTAACTTTCTCCTGTACAGGTACAAATTTGATTATGTGATTTTAATTTCTTAGGAGCAAGTACTTTTATAATACGCATTTATATTGCAAATAATTGATCTAGATAAGTATTGCATGCCTTCCATAGCTTAGAAGTCCATATGCTATAATGGATTCGGCCATTGCTTTTTAGCCAGTTATTTTTTATTGCAGTGAATTTGGCTAGTATCGCTCTTAGCCTCTTACAAACTGAGTTAATATGCATTTTCCAGGACATTCGGTTATCTAAATTTTGCCAGAGGTACTTGTGCTCGTGTACTAATTCTAAGGCGCTATAGTTGTTGATGGGGTTCGAGTTATTAGGATAAATAGGTATTTTTTGTAGAAATAAAAAACCAAATAATATTACAAATATATTTATTGTACCGTTGTACATACATTTGTATAACACAGACATTATCACTTAAGAAACTATTTGTACACTAGTAAGGAATCCCAATAAGGATTTGATTGAAATTAGATCTTGTGCTAAAGCAAAGTTAGGAATTAAAGTACGTAAGTTTGTGCTTCGCCGATAACAGAACTATAGCGATAATACTGTATGTATCAAGCGAAAGGCGTATTTAGTCATAAACCAGTATCTTTAGGTCTTTTGCTAATTTTAGTGTGGTACATAACTTTTCCAAACCCTGCAAAGTATAAAATATAATTTTACATACAACCAAATAACAACCATTCTTACTGATATAGTATTATTAGGCAGGCATTACAAAAAGTAAACTCGATAAAATATTTTGTAGTAAACAATTCATTCACTTCAGTGTAAAAAAAAAATCATTCCTAAGGGACAGTAGCAGGTGCAGGTATTATGACAAATTCTCCGATTACCGCTCTATAAATTTCTTTGCTCAATTATAAAATAATATTCTTAGAACTTTTAGTAGTAAAATTCGACTGCAGATTTAGTTTTACCACGTAAATAAGCATGAATATTATCGCTATAGATCAACTATCCCCATATGTGAAGAGTCAGTCATTTATTTCATATAAAATAACCTTCTAATATTTACAAGATACAATAAAATTTGCTACGAATAAACAGACAAAAATTATATAAAATTGCCTTATTAAACTATTATTTAAATTGTATATTATGATATTTTAAGTGTTTCATTAAGTACCTTCATTATTATCCAGGTCGATGTTTTTGATATGAATATTTTATTAAAAACTATTTATTACAAAATGGTACATTGCACTTAGACGGTAGAAGATAAATACGGAAACAGTTTTTTTTAGTTCTTACTAAAACCAAAAGCGTTGAAGTATGATTGTGCAATGTACTCGACACTTGCGATTTGTGTTCCTGTTCCTACATTGTTATTTATTTAAACAGCGGGGTAACAATATTAACCTTCACTATCCAGACAATGTTCATCTCAAGGTATGTTTCTTCTTGAACTAAATAAAATTAAAAACAAAACACTACCGAGTGTTTTTTTGTTTTACTTTTAATTAAACACAAACAGTGACCCTCGATCCAGAACTATTTATTCGAGTTTAATTAAAAAATCTATAAATTTCATTAAACTTGTATTAAAATCTAAGTTATAAATCGGTATTGCCTTAATTCGCTACTCTAAGACAATTTACATTATATTCGCTCATATATACAAGTTACTTCAGAAATATTGTTTGCATAAAATATTTGGTACAAATGAACACATTGTGATAAAATAAAACGGATAAAACAATTCCTGTTTTAATCAAACGCTTGGATTATAAAAAATTGCACATTAGAAAGTTGATATGTTAAATACGATATAAGCACGAAGCTATATTTGCCGAGATTTAAAATTTAAGCAGTAAATTAAGCGTATATTTCAATTTAAATCATATTTTTATTAAAGGATCCGCCAGTTATAATTAATTTCATTAACAAGGTGAATATTTTCTCAGTTCAAATACTTCTCGACATTATTTACATCTCACATATATTGTATTGTCCAACATTTATATTCTATACAAAACCGTACAATAATTATAAAATGAGATGCGGATTATTTTATTACAAGCTGGCTCACTTCACTAAGTACAAAAGCACGTAAGTACATAATAAAATAAATAAACAATCATCAAAACAAATGCCGTAGATATGTTCTTACAGTATTATAATAATAATATTTTGTAAGTTTGCATTATAATATAAATTGCAAAATCTTTATACCAATAGTAAATTCATTAAAAAGCATACGTGTGTCAAAAATATAATAACAAATATTTAATCATAGATTTTATTTCATTCGAAGTTCATTTATTTAAAAAACAATGATTAACAATCCGTGCACCAAATAAATTCAATAAATACCGTTCACTTCGTTTGTTAAATTCAACATAGATTTTGTTTGTAAGCCTCCAGGCTATTTTAAGAGAGATTTTAACATTTTATTAATTAAAAAAACCAATACATATTTAATTCATATTGATTTACTGTTACAATCAAACTTTTGGCAATTTAAATCTCTAGTATCAGCTCAAATACCGCCTGTAAAAATCGAAGTTTACTTCGCAAAGTTCCATGCAATGTTTGTTTTTAATTAAAAAGATTGAAAGTGGAGTTCAAAACTTGAACCTAGATAGACGTTGGTGAAAGTTGAATTAATAAAAGAACAATTTCAAATTCAAACAGCGAACATATTAATGTTTACAGAGTTTGTAAAAGCAAATGTAAATTAATTTACAATAGTTATATAACATAAATAAAAAAAATCAGTGGCGCTACAACCATTTTAGGTTTCCAGATTTTTGTATCAGTTTCATGAACATTTGTCCATCTCATAGGCAAGTATCACCGCCGACTTTATGGGTCCAAGGCATGGCGTTTTCCTCACGATGTTTTCCTTCACCGTTATACAGGCTTCTTCCTGAAGCCTGTATATGCCTATCTATAATGTATACAAAATATTTTTAAAAAGAAAGTGTGGAGTTTCTTCCCCATTCTTCTCCATTTGAAACCTTTTGGAACGAGTAATTAAAAAAAAAATCTTAATTTGTAATTTTGACTTTCAGAAATGGCTTTTTAATAGGCTTAATTGAAACAAATGATTTGACTTGACTTGATGTATAAGATTTTAAAGATTAGAAACGAGACCACAGATTAAATAAAAAAGGTAATTGTTAACTGTTATAACGGAATGCGTATATAAAAACTAAAAATTAATGGGGTTTAAAAAATACAGCTGTAATAAATTAAGGTTTATGTGTGATTAGAAACGGAAACGTCATAATGTTTGGTTAATGTGAATGCTCGTGACAACAATGTACGAGGTTGCATAACAATGACAATTTGACAGTAATTCAATATGCTTTCAGTTGCAAACAAATGATGCATTTTGCAAATATATTGTAAATTAATTATGTATGTGTCCAAATCATGCTTAATATTATATAAAAGTGCTACACTGGTGCCCAAGATACATTAAATAAAAAAAGAAGACGATATAGAAGGTGGATAGACCAAATTAACGAAACAGCAGGTGGTGGAAACAGAGAGTTTCACAGTGCTGACAGGAATGGCGGGATTTGAAGGTCTTTGCCAGAAAGGGATACCTATAAAGAATGAGATAGAAATGTATATGTGTTTAAGTGTAAAATTATCTGAAATAAAATGCTATTATTTTTATAGATAACGCCCGCCTGTGTTCTGGGAAGTACTTTTTTTTTATAAAACAGGGGGCAAACGGGCAGGAGGCCATGGACACTTTCAATACGAGAGGGCTCGCGAGTGCGTTGCCGGCCTTTTATGAATTGGTACGCTTTTTCTTGAAGGACACTAAGTCCAATTGATTCGGAAATATTTTAAATTGAAACCAAAATTCGGAGAATCGTTGTTTGAGTTGAAACGTTATTGAATATTGGGTTTCTATGCATATTATTGGACCAGAAACATGTGTTACGGGTTCTAATAAACATATATTAATCAAAAGACTTGCATGAGATGGCGTTAGGATAAATTTTATAGATCATTAAACATCCTATCACTAATCTAGCACGTAGATGGGAAATGAAACGCTTGTCACTATTACAACTATTGCATCGCTTAAATGCATACTAAAATATGCCTTAAGCCATCCCCATAAGATACATTTTCCTGCATCTGATGTTGCATGTACATCTTTCGGGGTATAAACTGTTCGTGCTCACTGCAAAACGGCGAAATTTATAGCTTCACAGCAATATTAATGCGAGTATTTCACAGTCCTACGTGGTACGGCCTCATTTTTTAATTTGAATGGAAAATGAGAGGAAATTGAATTGTTAAATGGTGTGTTCGAAATGAGGTACACTCAACTGGGCAATTGTACACGTTCTTTTTTGCTGTGTGAGCATAGTAGAATCAGAAATTCAGTATAAAGAAGCAGGTGAATTCGCAGTGCAATTAATATAAAAACGACATATCAGTCGATTGTACAGATTTTTGAATTGAGGTCTTGATGAAAATAATTTCGTAGTTTCTATCTCGCCGCATTGCGCAACAATATCGTCTTGTCACTTGTCAACATCAAAACAAATGACAAAATACATTTCCCACATGTTACCGATACAAAGATTTAATTAATATTATGTAAATATTATTTTATTTAAAGGTTAAAATACAAATTTACAAACATGAACTGGTTTTTCAAATTCATAGTGATGTGATTGTGAACCAGCTTTTCAAAGTACAAATTGATTATGCGAAATTCTTAAATTTTTCCTCTAAAAACATCTTAAAAAATCTGAAATCCTTCACTCCTTCTATATTATAATACTTTTTTTAGATAACAATTTCTTTTTAAAAGTAAAAAATTCCGCGCGTTTTCAGCATGCTTTAACGATATTTCGGTTCTATTCACCGGTAAAATGATCGCAGAATTACCGGTTATTCCTAACACATTGTCTCTGGCCGTGATGGCCCGGGTGGCTGCGGTTGCTGTGGTTGTTCGGCTGAACGTTGTCTCGGAAGTTGAGACGAATCGAGGACAATTGATGGTCGAGGAGGGAGGTTTTCACTGACCATGTGCGATAGTGATAAATCGCTCGACGCGTTTGTGTCGCCTGGAATAAGATTTATTGCGAAATTCAGACTTTTAAATGGCCGTTTCATCAACCATGTATAGATATAATAGGCCTATAGGTTTGTTAAAATTAGCTACTTTATATAATATTCAAAATCAAAATCTAAAATAGAAATTGAGTGTTAATTTTATCGCTTTGTGAAATATATGCCTAACGAAATATGCGAAACATAAAAACTTTTTCTTTCAAGTGATATTTGACGGTTTTGCGGCTTGTTGTAGTGAAATGATCACATCGGCCGAAATCATCAGCCAATGAGAGCTCATGCGTTGTTAATATCACCCTTTTTGTACTCACCATTCACCTTTTATATTCGCTAAAGAATAGACCTATTTTTTCCATAAGCATTTCTTATAACAACAAGTTTTACACAGACGGGATGAGTTCTTGTTTACCGTTCAGTTATAGCAAAAAATATATCAAACCCATCAAAAAAAAGCGCAATAAGAAAATTTACAAGTAATCGAGTCTCTTACCAGAAGGCTGCCTCGGTACGGGTAAGAGAACATCTCCGCAGCCATCTTCTCCCAGCAGTGGTTGCAGAGGTGAAGGCAAGTCACGGGTATCAATCGCCGACGCTCTACGAAGAGAGTGCCTGCTCAAAAGGAACGTTTATCGTTATTTGCCAATAGAATTTAATGAATAAATTTCTAAAGAGACAATTTATTTCTAGTTAATTCTCAAATGGTTAGCTATGTATGGTGCAGGAAATTAAACAACTACAAGGACTGACCAAAGTGTGTTGATGGCGTTAGAAAATAAAAAGACCAACAATAAACTAATACTGAAATGTCACCATGCACTGGAGACAATGACCCTGACAAACAGGGTTACCCAGTGGATGAGCTTGCAGAGAGGATCCGGCTTGCCCGTACTCACTCCTTCTCTTTCCAAAGATCCAAAGACCTCGAAAATCACAGTTGGTCGCAAAACGCGGAGTGCAGACATTCCAAATGGCACTGTCAGCAGTAAATCCGCGAGTGCCAAAGCGACTTTTATGCCTCAACAGAATTAATCTCAAAATAATGATAGGGACAATTACAAGCCACTATCTCCTAAATAAACATCTCTTTGCCCTTGGCGCGACAGAGATTCCCTTGTGCAGAGGCTTCAACGAGGAGGAATCAGTCACCCACGAGGTCCTGGAATGCGTGGCTGTGGCTTCCGAACGAGTGAGATCCTCAGAACAGTGAGGTCACTCTGAAACTTCTGAGTTTCTGGAAGTAGCTAGGCTTAATTAGCCAGGACTTACCGTGAAACGGACCAAAGTGCGTCCTAAGTGCAGAAATTAAGTCCACCCGACTAACTAACTCACTAATTAACCAAATACCGACTATCCAAATTGAAAAGCGTGGCAGCATCTAAAGCAAAATAACAACTTTCGTGAATCTGTGATAGAAAGTATAGATAATAGAAGAGCTGGCCAATACGCTAAAGAGATAAAGATAGTTCGTGAAACCGACCAAATGTCCCATACGCATGGTTACCTCTGGTGCGGCAAGCGCCTGTCAGTGACAGTGAGTAGCGTGGTGTTAGCGGGAGGCTGTTGCCGGGTTTCCTCCCCACTGGTGTTGACGCAGACGCTGATGCTGATGCCGCTCACCTCCCCCTCTCCACCGGCCTCCTCTTCCTCGAATCTGCCCAGGACAGACTCCATTTCTAGGCTACGGTCCAGATGTTACTTACAAATGTTTTATGCTTGGTTTAGATTACAGTTGACATGTCTATGTGATGACATGAGTGTATCAGATAAACAACAGCTAGTTTATTTATCTGTGGCTGAATTTCCGTGACCCGAATATGGGGTGGGGGAGTACATTTTTGGGTCTGTTTTATGTCTAACAAACATCGATTATTTAAACATGCCGGTTTCCTCACGAGTTTTCGCTTCAGTAAAAAAGTAATGTATATTTATTTGCAGGCCGATGGGTGATTTAAAATTTAATATATGCTTAATATTGCTATCACACTGGCTAGAATTATATACACGAAGCCAAATCGTTAACGAATAATTTGATAGCCTGTGAAGCGACATTTATATGTTAATGGCAATTTCAGTCAGTAATTTCGCGTTGCGTAGCATGATACAATTATAAATCAATTTATGATAAAACAATCTACAGTGATGTAACAATTGTGTTTTTACTTTTTAATAGAGTCAACAGTCGACCGTACAATGTAATTATATAATGGCGACATCGGCAAGTACAATAATAATTATAATCAAAACTCTGTCAGACCAGTAGATTTAGCAAGAAGATGTAGAAAAACCAAATCTAACAACGAAACATTGCTGATTATTTGTAAGATTAGGATACAACATTTTCCTTCATCACTCACCGACGCTGTATCAGGTTCTCCATGATGTTGTAGTCATCTTCCTCAGCACCACGTAGATGCTCCTTCTCCATGAAGAGGGCGAACTCTGGATTGGACATCTCACTGGCGTGTCGCCGGCGAACTGACGGTGACGTGGGGCGGGCGGGCGAAAGCAGGCGCGTTGCTATTGGAGTTCTAAAGTAGAATATTTATTTATTTATTTATTTATTTATTTATTTATTTATTTATTCCTTATTTCCTATTTTTACAGTAACTTAATACTAATAAAGGGTATTTCAACAAGAAGTTTGTTTTTCAATTGTGGCAACACCGAGAACGTTATAGTTTTGACATTTAGTTTTTGGCGGTATTCGTAGCAGGTGCTTTGGCAATTATTACAATGAATTCAATTTCGCTCGAAAATCGCATTAAAATAATTCAAATCCACTATAAAAATGGTGGTTCTGTTAAAGTTACATTTCGTAAAATTCGTGATATTTTCGGCCAGCATAATCGTCCTTCTGAGACCGCTGTTAAGAATTTGGTCGCGAAATTTGAGTCGACAGGCTCGGTACAAAATGTGCCAACACCAACACGTGTTCGACCGGGTCGTTCAACAGAAAACATCGCCGCCGTGAGCCACAGTGTTGAAGAAGATCAAAATTTGTCAATTTCACGACGTTCTCAACAATTGGGGTTATCCAAAAGCACAACATGGCGAATTTTGCGAAAGGATTTGGCTTTGAAGCCTTACAAGATTCAACTGGTGCAGGAATTAAAGCTGATCGACCATTCAAATCGCCGCAGATTCGCTCAGTTCATTCAGGAACAACCTGCTGGTTTTTCTGAAAAAATCATTTTTTCAGACGAAGCCCATTTTCATTTGTCAGGGTACGTCAACAAGCAAAATTGTCGCATTTGGGCTTCTGAAAATCCTAAAGCAATTATTGAGAAGGCTTTGCATACTCAACGTGTTACTGTGTGGTGCACTATGTGGTCTGGAGGCGTGATTGGGCCGTTTTTTTTCGAAGATGAGGCTGGAAATGCGGTAACAGTCAATGGATCACGGTATCGCGAGATGTTAACCACTAAATTTTGGCCTATTATTGATGACATGGATATCACTGAAATGTGGTTTCAACAGGACGGTGCCACATGTCACACAGCCAATGAAACGATCAATTTATTGCAAACCAAATTTCCCGAGCGCATAATTTCGCGAAATTCAGCTGTTAAGTGGCCAGCCAGATCGTGTGATTTAACACCACTGGATTATTTTTTGTGGGGCTATGTTAAAGATAGAGTCTATACGGAGCCAATCGAATCGATTGCAGCCTTAAAACTCAAAATCCGTGATGTCATTAACGAAATAGACCCTCCATTTTGCCAAAAAGTGATTAAAAATTTTGATGAAAGAATCAACATCTGTCAGCGTGGTCGTGGTGGACATTTGCCAGATATCATTTTTCATTCATAATTGCCAAACTTTTCTCTTTGTAATACAATAAAAATTTTATTCATTTTCCTCTAAATTCTTTGTTTTATTTTGTTTTAAAAAACAAAGTTCTTGTTGAAAAACCCTTTACAATAGAAAACTAACTTAAAACATAATATAACATAACAAGTAAAAACTTAAAAACCTAAACAATTCTATAACTAATTATAAATAATGAAATTCTTGTGAATTCAGCCAGTATGCAACTAAATATATCCGTCTCACAAGCAATAGTGTTTAGGGTGCGCAAAACACGCGTAAATGGTGCTTCTCTAAGCAAGTTCGTCCGCGCCCGAGGCACTGCCAGCAATTGCGACCGCTTACTCCGCCGAGTGTGGTTATTTGGCACACGCAGCCCCAGTCTTTCCAATATTTCCGCATTATATATTTTACCTCTAATTATTAATATGTATCAATGAATGTCTAACGTAAATGTAGCTTTTAAGAAAAGTATAGAGCTGTAAAAGTATTAGATGTCGTAATAATTATTAATTACGTCAAAAACTATTTGACTGATTCAAAATTATTTCACAAAAGCTCATTTTTTTTGAGTGAGTTGACCTTGAAGACGAGATTGAGATGGAAATTCATTGACGCATCTCCAGCCCCTGGAAGTTGAAGGGGTATATGGGAATTGACCCAAACCAGAATGTCTGCTATTCTGACACTGGGTGAGCAAAACCACCTCGAGTAGTTTCTACATGGCCGCGTTAAATAGGCTCCGGGGCCTCTCTCGCATTCTACCAGGGCCTCAATGGCATAGTTGTTACGATCGAGTTCTCCGGTGCAATATACATTACATAGGAGATGGGCATATCTTCAACTAGTTACTCTAGAATTCGTCCTAAAGCGCTCCCTATCTCATTGTGCTCTCTCCTTCTGTAGCATTACTTGCTCTCAGAATGATTCCATACCTCGTCATTGCCGACCTTATTGGATAACACAAGGTAGGCCAAGGTACCCAATAGTATAAGATCCCGATATACAACGACCTTCACCGAGATGCTTATTTAATGAAACGTATTTTATATTTAATTTAATATGTCAATAAATATAATCCATATGGGTTGCCTAGCAAATTTCAGTCCAGAGTATGTTTAATTAATATTTAAAAAAAATATATTTTTTTATAATTTGCATGTAGTAAATTTTTTTAAATTTTTTCAATCAATATTTTTAATCAGGGTAGTATTATATATGTATCACTATAACTTTCTTTTTTACTAAAGATGTATATATACTTTAGTGTCACATAAAAAATATACACATAAATAATTAATTGATTAAAAACAACCTAACGTTTGCATATTCTATGGGCTTCATACTTTCGATTGGTATAGAATTTAACTAATAATCATACCGGTGAAATGTTTTTTAATATTGATTAAAATACTCTGTACTGAAATTTGCTAGGCAACCCATATGGATTATATTTATTGACATATTAAATTAAATATAAAATACGTATCACTAAATAAGCATCTCGTCGAAGGTCGTTGTATATGGGGATCTTAAACCACAACACAGAACAAAGATTATGACGGAGCTGAAAATGTGTATAACCTAAGATTTAATAACAGATTTTATTTATTTATGGCACGACGTGAGTGACGTCATTTTAGAAATACTACTCCTGAAAATTTCCTGGCTTTAAGCGTGACACCGATATTAGGTGCACTGTAAACGAGTATATGTATATTATAAAGTAGGAAACAGTTATACTGTAATAACATTACACCGAGACGTAATTAGTCACTCTGAACGACCATTAAGTTGCGCTGACCGCACCGTTATGCACCTAACTTTACTACAAACTGAAAATACCAGTAAATTTGAGCATTTTTAAAAGAAAATACTACATTGTTTTATTTTTGTTAAAGTGCTTTGATATTCATTGTGGAACTACTCCGACGTGAGTCAACACGTAACTGTAAATGTAAAGCAGGCAGACACATCTGGACATTTTTAATTTCGACATAAATTGTGATCATTAAAGGCATTTTAGTCCGGTAAAGTTTATATTCTTTTAAATGTGTGTATGTGTGTGTCCTGGCATTTGACTATTTAGTCTCTAGATATATACATATGTGTATTTAGTCTGATAACTAGAAATAAACAGAACTGTTCGCGGAAGCTAGTTTTAAATGCTAATGAGTAGCTTTTATTACGTTTTGCATAAAAGTTTGAAATAATGGGTTTGTCTCTAGTTATGAAGAGTCATTTAAAACTCAGTGCATCATTCTTTTTATGGAAACTATGCATAGATAATAAACTAAATTCATAAATGCTGTCCCCACAATCTATTTTTTTAAACATAGTTAAGATACCGTAGTCTAAATCACAAGCACACAAAAATATCTTATGGTAACCTAATGTTTGATGTCCAATTAACGAACCGGTTTTTTGGTTTTTACTTAGAGATCTATATTATTAAATAATGAAACTTGGCTTTGGCCTTTTGGCCTTAAAACCTGACGATCGTAATTTGTTTACCAAGTTTTGCAGTATCACGAGTTAATTACAACTCATTATTACACTAATATGTATCTTCGATCCTACCTTGGTGTATGCGGTGGTGAGAACAGTCCATACACGGTTTCCAATTCGTCTGTGATGCTGGTGTATTCGTGCATTGCAAGAAGAAGGGAGCGCGGTGCTCCACCCACACGGGATCTAGTTGACGGGGCACCAGTTGCCCCATTTGCCTCCCAACCTGACTGACGACCTGGTTTAACCCGTAATATCATTAATAATACTAAAAGTATCGTTGGTGTCAGTGAGTATTTCACTTTTAAGATAATAAAAGAAAAATTCTCTTTTTGAACACTACTGGTGAATGCAAACAGAATCAGTTATTTAAAACAAAAGTGCGTGCGTATAAAGTACACATGTCAGAAGTGAAACTTCTTTGTCAATCTAATTTTTCTCATGTTCATAGTTTTACAAATCTAAAATTTAGATTTTCCAGTCTTTCTATATTAATGAATGATACTAAGGCTAATTAAAAACCAGAACTAAAGTTGTTATGTATATAGAAATACCACCATAAATATGGTAACAATTACCAAATAATATAAGAAATTCATTATTATCATAATTGCTAACTTATGTCCACATTTTCTAACATAGCTAAGTGGTTCTTAGAAAAAAAGGTCTTGAGAAAAAAAATACATAACCAACAAAAAAAAAAACGTGTGTGTGTGTCAGCTACGACGCACGATTGGAGTTTACTCCTTACGAACGATAAAATGGCGATAATGTTCTGTGGCTGTCGACCATATTTTCATACTAAAGGTGGTAAGAATATATGTTTTTATAATATAAATGTTTGTAGTAGTAATAAAACGTACCTACATCATCTATGCCCAAATAGGATTTTCTTTCTGTGACCAAAGTTACCTTTATAGTAAGAGAAGAATAAGAATGAACAATCTTTTTAGTTTTAATTTCACTGACCATTACTATTGACAAAACTCTATGGCACGCTAGACAATCTACTTTTATTTTTTACACCTGTCAACACTGACAATGTTGTAACGTGGCTGTCAAAACGTGAATTCAAAATAGAAAAGTCTGTGTTATGTATTCCACCTCATGCTACAGATATATATGTTTGTCTCTTTTTACATAACGCCTCAACTTTTCGTGATTACACTTGATTTTACTCCTCATAAAATTTCCGTACCGGGCCTTATAACTCAAATCGTTTCTTAAGGAGTAAACTCCAAAAATGCGAATTTTGTTACTTAATAAAATAGTAATGATATGTATTAAGAAAACCATCGGTGTTCAAGTCTTCGTGACGTTCCGTAAAATTTTTAGCTTAGAAGTTTCACTTCAAAAATGTAATTATTTCGTATTTAAGGAACTTTTAATTAAACTAATAATACAGTTTAGTTTTGTTATTACACAATGTACTACTATAATATTACCTGTTAAAGAATTGTGTACAGAACCGGCATCTACTGCAGAATTGTCTGGCTCAGAATGTGTCTGGCTGTGTTGTCTTCTGGGTGCCAGGTGATGAGAGGAATGCGGGCCTCCCATTCCGCAATCATTTCCGCCCTCAGATCGTCTGCGAATTACCACCACGTTTAATATTTACACATAATTGCATTGCGATTGTGTTTGTTGTGGATTTGGTAATAATTGAAGCTTAATGCAGTTTACATTTGATATTCAATTTAGAATTAACGGATTAAAATATTCTAATTACACAATTGTTGTATGTAAAATTTTAATGATTTATGTATGATATATTCTGGTAAAATTCTTACCTCTGAATCAAAAAGTATATACAAAAGTTTAAAATGTAAAAGTCAGATGAAAAAAGAAAGTGTTATAGAGAAAGATTAAATTTCTAGAGAGATTAACGTTACAACAAAAACGCGTGAATCTCGGTTTAATGTCGCTTTACGTGTTTAGATCTTAGTGCAGTGTAAGTAATAAATGAGCAGGTTAAGCTGGTGTTTTAGACATTGACATTAACTACATCTAAAAGCTAAGCCAACTGCATAATAACCGTCACTTACTGTTTCCACAACCGTCTCCTAACAGATGCAAGTAAACAGAAATTAAAATTTAAAACAATTGGTGATGTCGAATTTAGTTCAATGATAGCCAATTGGGTGATGAATTAAGTCATGCTAACTAAATGATGATGAACTGTCCTGCGGCGTGATTCTACCCTTTTTAGCGGCATCTAATGTTAAGCAGGTTCCACACTATGCCGGGGTAGGCCGCGCGGGCTGACCCGGGCGGCCTAAGCCGCGTTGATGTAGACGCCCCGGGCGGCTTTGCCGGGTTAGAAAATGCCGGCCCGGGCCGTGCCGATCCCAACCCGCATAAAGTAGGTACAGATCAAAGTAAGCCGAGCCGAGCCGAACAAAAATATAGAATGGGGACGTGCCGAGCGCCCCGAGCGGCTTCAGTTACAATTAAACCTCCGACCGAACTAGACGAATTATTTTATTTTCGATTCAGTTTTTTTAAGTAGGGTTTTTTATTGTTCATTTTAAGTACTCTTCAACTAAGTCACCAGTCTTGGTGTTGAAACTAAATAATGTAGGTAGAAATAGCCCGGTTGGCTTCGTTTTCAATGTGGACGTCGTGGCGGCCCGAACGTACCCGCCCGGCTTAGCCCACCCGAGTCAACCCGCCCGGCCTACCGCGGCATAGTGTGGACCCTGCTTTAGGTGCTAGTTCTCTACTTGTCGAAAGTATCACATAAGATATCGGTAAAATATTTTCGAATTTCACGTATTTGTAATTACTTTACAAACTTAACCAATACACTAGTTTAATTGCTTAGAGATTCGCTCTAAGAATACTATATAAGTTCGTAGAAGCACTACGGTTCAAATTTTCAGTAAATGAAAAGTAGAACCTCTTTAAGTCGTACTTATCGAAAATATCCAAAATACGAAAAAAAAATGTTGGTCCCGTCCCTTGGGCATGAACCCCAATACCTTAATTAGGTGTCAGGTGTTTATTTTGGCTACTTATTATTATTTTGATTATATTGTATTATTATTTGTCTAGACTTAAGCATTTCCCTTGAAGTTTGAGTTACTTGATTTTACTTTACTAAAGTTTCGGGGTTTTTGATTTTTTTAATAAATTTCTAAAACGTTTATTTACGTTAACTTCTAAATGTCAATCCAATTTATTGAGCATTGTTACGGTTACTACCACAGAACGAAATCCCTAAAGTGAATTGATATCCTGGGAGAAAATTTTCTTAAATAACTTTATGATTTATAATGTATCTCTACCATAAAAAGAACATATTGGCCATGGATATGTAGAGAAATACGTACCGTCGGGCGTTTGCAGTACGACGTGTGCCAGCGGAAGTGGTACGTGGACGAAGGCTGTTGTTATCCGGCGGAATTTCACGCACTTCCGGTAAGAAAGCGTCATCATTTGATGATGGCACTACACATTGTAAAACATTTTATTTTTATTCATTCACTTAATATTCAGAATGTTTTAGTAATGTTTCAATAATTTGACTGTAAATCATATTTTTGTAAATTTATAGATTTTCGTCTAGTATCGGGCCGTATTATATATAACAATAAATAAATGTAGCATTATCATGTTCAGACATTTATGTACCGTTAGCAAAACTAACATTTATTTCACGGAATAGTGACATCGTATTCATTTTAACAACAAAATTAGTGATTTTTGTTGGCATTTTGTCATTTTACAGTACATCATCATCTTTAGATTAATAATTTGCAAAAAAAAATAAATATCAAAGCACCTTTCTTATCATCACTCGGTTCTGTTCTGTTGCTGTCAGATGACCGTTGACGGGCTGGAGTAATGACCGTTGGTTTGACAACTGTCACGTCAGGCCCCGCAACGCTTGCGCCGGAAGAGGTGGATGTAGAATCCGGTTCCGGTTCCTTAACAGCGACAACTTCCGGCCCAGATTGCGGAAGTTCATCCTGTAAAATTTTGCATTTAGAACTAAATAGATTACTTTCCGATAATTCAAATAACTAGTAATTGATTATAGTGCAGCTTATTTTCAGTATATAAAGCTTTTATTGTAACAGAGGAAAATGTAAAACAGTGGAATCAGCGTTATTACTCTTGGATTCTATATGCAATATACTAGTTGTAACATTTAATATACATTTTTGTAATGAAAATATAGTCGTTCGTAAGCTTTACGACTCGTTACAACAAGTATTTTGGATATTGAACTCGAGTGTTAGGCAAGATAGGAGCCACATCCAAAATGGAGATATCAACATGAAGCTGTGTGATGAAAGTTATGTGTTAAGTTAACTGAATCTGTAGAATAAAATACAGTTTTTATTGGCTTCAAACTATTGTTAACTTTCGACTAAATTATTTATATGTTACACAATACAAACTGTATTTTATTAAATCGTGACGCGTAAAAAAGCCGTTGTATTTTGCAAATAAAAGTACATTATAGCTTTATAAATGTTTCGTCAAATAATTTACTTTATAACCGAACCAAAAGAAATTAGAAACGTTGCGAAGTGATTTTATTGGAAAACAAAAGACAATGAATGGATCAATGGGTGCTTACGTCGGAGGGCTGTGAGACCTCGTCCTCCTCTTGTACGGGACGGACGATGAAGCGCGCTGCGCCCGTGTCGCTGTCAGACAGCACCTGCCCAGCCACAACGATGCCACATCCACTCAATTTGAATTGTGATTCATTGCATTTGAAGTATAATCAAAATGGAAGTACTAGCGCGCAAATTTAGCCAAAAGCTATGTTTTATAGTAAGAATTCGAACGCAATATCTATTTTGTTATATTAAGAATAACGAAAGTTATCAAGTTCTATATCCCTTTTACGCAGTTTTTAGTCAAAACTAAGGTATGTAGAATAAATACTGTCCTTGTAAATAGCTATCAACTGCTTAAGTTTAAGTTTTCTGACTAAACTTTAGACATACGTAATTAAATTTAGTCGTTTTTGCCATTGACTTCTGAATATTAACGAATCACAATACAAATAAAGCAAAAACAGAACTTTTGGAAACACCAGAAGTTCGCTAAAGCAAACATGAACAAATGGATAAAATCAAAGTTTGGTTAATGAACATGCCGACACAGCAAATAAAAGTACATTGGTAAATAAAACGACACTGTGGTTACAATGGACAAATACAACTTCTGGTAAACAATACACAATACGTGATATTATCGCGTGATATATTAATGCCTGTCATGCTATGCCCACTCGTAACTGTGAAATGTCATTGTCAACGTTTACGTGATTGAACGATTGTGTCAAGGTGACACTTCTATATATATATATATACCTAGATCACAAATTTTTGTGGATTAAACTAAAAAACTTAAAAAAGGCGTAGCTAGTTCGAATGTTTCTTACATGATTTTAGTCCCACGAAATCGTGAAATATACTTTTTCAATTATGTGGTCAAATGAAGATTGTTTTCTCCCTCGGAATATCTTAGTATTTGATCTAGTTTGCAAAAATCATAATATAAATTTATCACGCGTTGATAACGATATTAACGATATATGTGCGTGGTTTTAATAAAATTTAATTATATATGACAATCACAAATGACCATTGCAAATGGGCATAATGTTATTCCACATCTAAAGTCTTTAAGATTTCGCTTTCAGCAGTTCAGTATCTTGAACTTTGTAGTAATGAAATGGTCAATTTTAAAATTGTGTTCACGCGTTTTAGGTTTTATTATTCTAAGTATATATCGAACAAAAAGTACACTTGTATACACTTGATCCTGAGTTTATACGTCCTGTACAGCCTGAGTACTATGATAAATTTATTTTAGAATCTTTACAGTAAATTCCGTATTTATAGTAAATTACTAGCTGAGGCTAGCGACTTTGTTCGTTTAGGTAAGTCTGATAATATACATTCGAGTAGGCGTGAGATACCAATATACTGGGATGTCCGTTGCATGGTTCTCTTGTCCAACAAAACTTAGTTATTTTTGTATGAAGGACATTTCAAACTCAAATCGCTTATAAAGAAAAATAATCCGGGAAACAGTAGGTATATACACTGTAGGTAGACAGGATTTGTACACCTTTAAAAGTTATTAAACAAACTTTTAACTTACCTCAGACCGGTCGCTGGCAGTCCTCAGCCTAGCTCCGCAGGCTTGGAAGGTGGGAGGGGGGGGTCCCAGGGTGTCAGTGGAGCCGCGATTGACGAGGGAGGGATGTGTCGCCATGAAACGATGTATCACCGCTAAGTGATTCATTGTCTGTTCCGCCACGTCTTCTAGCTTTCTTAACCTAAACTCTACGCTCTGGAATTTTATAATACTTTGATTTATGAGCCTCTAGTTAATTTTTCTTGGTAGTTAGGTAATAATATTACTAGAATAGAATACCTATTATAAATTAAGCTTATTACACTATTGAGATATTGGCGTGATAAATTGCATTATTCCTCTCAGCCAATTTAATCTAAATCTATTTATGCATCCAACAGAAAGTAGAATTAAGATTTGAAATACACTTTTAGATACATTATTATATTATTGTTAATATAACCTTACAAATTACACTAAATATTCATATATGTAGTGTAATTTTTAAGCCTTCACAAACATCGTCATATTAATAATTAGGTTAAAACCTATTATTTTTTACTTTATTTACCTGGACTGATTGTATTTGGCAATTAGCTTTTTGATTTAAGTCTTCCATTTTGGTCGTGATATGCTCTACTCTGTCCGTCGTATTTCTGACTCTCTCTTCTAAAGAGTTGGATAATTTTATTTCCTAAAAATTAAATGTTTTGGTTACTTTTTACAAGGTTCAGTCAAAGTTACGTACAAATCAGTAAAATGTTTATTACAAGTGCTAGCCTCTGTCTTGTGGGTGACCAGATACTCTTCCCTGATGAATATATAACAATAAAAACATAATTTCTATTTCGTGGCGCAACAGAATTAATTAGTACTGTTATTCAATAATTCCTAAACTTCAAAAACACATAATGGACAAGTATATCAATTAATATTATCAATTATAAATACATATATATTTTATAGTACCGAACCGTTACCGGCCTTTTTATTTATAAACGTTTCTCTTAGTTTCTTTCATTTCATATAATAAAGCCTTCGAATAAAAATTGCTTTATAGAATTTTAAATTAATAAACCGCCACGTTCGAGCTTTCATTAGGATCTATTAATAACTTACTTGTTCCCTAAAATAGCCTTCAACACACTCCTCCTCAAAGTCATATAGCCTCTCCATATCTTCTTTTTCCAGGAACAGCTTCAGTCCGTTGTCATACTGAAACCTCTTGTGTGACACATTCCTCGTCACCCACTTGCAAGTCGCGTAAATGTGGCAGAACGTTATCAGCGGAGGTGGTAGTACCGGCTTCTGTTCGTACTCCATTACCACAGTGAATCTTTGGAACATCCACACCTAGACATAATATTATACGGTTAGAATTGTCTTATGCAATTATAAATATGCATCGTCATAGCATTTTTTATTTAAATAATAGGGGGGGGGGCAAACGAGCCTGTGGGACGCCCGGCAGTCATCGCAGCCCATAGACACCTACTTTAGTGGGTGCTTAGCTGGCCTTTGGGGGAGGCCAGTACACTCGAATTTTGAATAGTTGGAGGTCGTATCTCTCAGGGAAGACCCCCACAGGGATTCGATTCCACAGTTCGCTAGTTTGCCTTTTGAAAAGGAAATGCCTTGTGAAACAGGAGGCAAACGGCCAGGAGGCTCGTCCCTTGGTCCCATTCTGGATTCACACTACTGCAACTACTTGCCACACACCTTATCTAAATCCGTCTAGTACCTTTTGGTGTTTAATGTTGTATAATGAAAAAATACATTGTATAATGGTTATTTTATGATAATGTTTCCTACATTTCGACCTCGGCCTTGTTAAATTCGCATTTACAAATTATAACAAAGAAAACCAGATTTTATACAATTTGGGGCAGCTTATAAAAAGCTTGCTCCGTCGGCGATTAAACATTCAAGAAACGATGCTTATTATTTATTCAATGAAAGGCAACGGTACAACAAAAACTCGACGTTTCAACGTATTAACATTGTGTTACGTAAAAGCATTATAGTAATCATGCATATTGTGTTTATTTCTGAACGTTATTGTCATTTGTCAAATGTTAGATGTCATATCGTGACACGATCAGAAAATATTAAGGAGTATATAAGTGGTAATTTTACACAGGGAACATAAACCGATAATATACAAACAAGACAATTTAGAATAATTATAATGATCACAAAAATAATTACATTTGTGCTCGTTTTCTCTTAGTGCGCGCTCAAAATCGTTTATAATATTATATTAGCATGAATAATTAGTTTTGCGTGAGTGGGAACTATACTAACTATTCTATAACAAAAACTATGCCATAATCCAGAATCGAATACATAAATTAAATTGTAACAAATACTTTGTGGCAATATGAATAAAAGTATTTAATATATTCCCCGAAACTCAAAATTTATATGAAATTAAAACTTCTAAGCCAACGAGAATCTAGACCACCTTATTGATTCGAAATGAAAGTTCGCTGAACTCATCGTTGAAAAACATATTACGTTGATTAAGGTATGGTTAATCAAGTCAATACGAGTAAAGGTCTTATAATCATTGCTCTTAGTCGTAAAACCGTTTATATCTACAAAGTTAATTTTCTAAATCGAGTCACGTATACGAACACCTCACATGAACTTAAACACGTCCAGAAGCAAAAAGGATAAAATAAAAGCAAAAATAAACCTGGTGCGAGACTTCATTGACTTCATTAAATATATTATTGAACACTGCTATAAGGAGGTTTATGAGTAAGATGTTTGCGACGAGAAGGTAGATGGTCATCGCAATTGGAGTGATCCACCGGCCAGTGACACACTTGCTATCACCGACATCCATTCCGCAAGGAGGATCAATGTCGGGAGCGAATACCTCGCCATACAACATGAAGTAGGGTTGGAAGAATATCTACAAAATAAGCAATGAAAACATGCTAAATTAAACTGAAAATTAAATCAACTTAAATAAGAACTAAGAAGAGCAAAAGAAATGAGAAGGTGCGAGAGAGATGATGCATTGATTGTAATAGCCAAAAGTCGGTAAATTTTGTTACGGTATCATGGCAATGTCAAATGGCTAGTACAACCAATGTTACTACAGCGAATACTAAACTACACTGCGCGTAACTAAAATCTTGCAACAGGCAACATCGACTACAGAATAACATAACCAAAACCTGGTGCGAGACGCCATTGACTTCAATAAAAATGTTATTGAAGACGGCTATGAGCAGATTGACAAGGAGAATGTTTGCGATCAAGAGGTAAATGCTCATGACTAGAGGTGGGACCCAATGGCCCACTCGGCAATCCTCTAGGCCTGGCAGGCCGCAAGGTGGCGCCATTTGTTCGGCGAACACTTCTCCGTACAACATGAAGTATGGTTGGAAGAATACCTGCAATTGTTAGTAATATGGTCCTGTAAAGCCGTTAAGTTAGTCACACATAACTTGCATTTCGATATTTGAATAACAAATGTCACAATCTAGTTGTCAAAAGGCGCTTATTGTCAAATACAGAGACAAGTTATACGTAAAATTGACAGCTACGAACATTTGTTATTTCAATAAGGACGTTTAAAACTTCGTTTCAGGGATTTAAAAAACTAAGTACATATATTTGTTCATATAATATGTAATTCCACATCAGATGTTTATTTTAAACATAACCAAATTTCATTGCATAAAATATGAACAATTTAAATATTTTAACTATCACGAAAATGCAGTAGAGTTTTGCGAAAGATCGTTAAAGTTTAGTTATAATTACGAGCTCTAAAAGTCATACGAAGTACGTTTTATGACACAATAATTTCCGCTAACAGGTCGAGTAGAAAATTAAGAATGCGCGCGTGCTGTATACCTCTTGTTTAAATATAATTGCAACTAGGATTTTGAAACCTATATTCTATACACATTGAAATATTCACAAGCTGCTCATTACTATAATTATATCAATTATAATAATGGATTTATATTTGTTTTATACTTACTAAGGTACAAATTTATATGGTATTGTGTTTAACAATCTAATATCTAATATATACAATGCTCGTGTCACAATGTTCATTCCCATACTCCTCCGAAACAGCTCGACCGATTCTGATGATTTTTTTATGCATATTCAGTATGTCTGAGAATCAGCTACTATATAATATCTTTCAAACCCCTAAGTGATAAGGGGTGTCCACCCCAAATTTATTTTTTAGATAATTTTTTTTGTTCCAACTAATCAAAAATAAGTCTTATAACACAATAAGTATGCTTGAATGTCCAGTATGTGAATGTGTGTGCGTATGTATTGTTATATGCGTGCGCATCTGTGTTAGTTTTTGGAATCTCAGAGTAATGCCAAAATACGTAGGCCTCTATAGATCCGAAATCCAATTCGGCTAACTATTTTATGTTTTGTGAGATATTTTTGATGATAATTTTTGTGTTTTGTGAGTTTTTATCTAGCTAGTTTGGCTATCACAGAATCTATAGTTTGGGATATTTCAAATATAGCGATATGCAACGATAAAATCCATGACGATATGAAACTGCCACAGGCAGTTGAGAATTTCAATTAATTGTCATAGCTTAATGGAAATATTTATTCAATGCGTCGCGATCCAGTAACCAGATATTCGTGATATTTAAATATTGAACTTTATTCATTATAAAACCAGATTTTGCTTTGATTTACTTGTAATGTTATCTACGGCGTAGATTCTTTTTTAAATTTTATACAATTATTAACGAACCCTTTTAGTATAATTAGCGGTACATACGCTTTACTGTATCCTAATAATTTTTTTATCGAGGTAAACTTTTTAGCGTCTCCTTAATCTATCCATAATTCGTTACTTACAATCTTCCAATATATTTGTGTACTTAAATGTTTGTATCACTTTGTATGGTTTGGCATATTTCAAACTATTGCAGTTCTATTTAAAAAATATAATAAATTATCAGCAATGGATCACTATTGAACATAGGGCCGCTTTTTGCACTCAACATTTTAATTTGAAGCGTGAAGTTCGATAATTAAATAGCTATTAAATAACAAATTTAACTTTATATGTTTCAACGTCCGCGCAACACTCTACTGCAATTCAAAATATTTAAACAAAGTACTTACTTCTCTAATTAAATACCAACTGGCTTCTTTATCTGGATATAAAATAGCTTGTCTGGCGACTCCAAATGACATCAATACCACTAGTAATAGCACCACGAAGTATATCATATTCTTAACCATTTTTCCCATCATTGTGACTAGAGGACCTATATTGAACAAATATACATATTAAAAACTATAAGAACAGTGTTGGCCTGGTGGTGCGTGCGATTCTCATCCCTGGGGTTGTAAGTTCGATCCCCGGCTCTGAACCTGCCTTTCTATGTGCATTATACACTCCGTACGGTGACGGAAAACATCATGAGGAAACCGGCATGCCTTTAACTCAAAAAGACGACGGCGTGTGTCAGACACAGAAGATAATCCTACCTTTAGAATTATATTTTACGAAAAATAAATGACCACAATTTGATACAGAAATTTGAGGCCCAGACCTAAAGGCTAGCGCCATTTGTGTGTATATAGAAAATTAGGTATATGTAGAGAAATAGAATGCCTCGTTTCAAGGCAGCCGGAGGTCCCTTGTTCGATTTCTGATAAGAACCACTTCCACTGGGAGGGATTAAATAACGGAAAATAAAAAAACAGAGAAATAAAATTTGCGTATGTAATACTTGTTTCGATGGTGTTAAAGTGATGTACAGTTGTTCTTGTTTGTATATTGTAATATTGATCTAGTAATGAATGTACAAAGAAATATCGAGATATATAATAAAAATAAATTTTCATACAGTGTTTCAATTTCCCAAGAGAAAACAATATAGTCAGACAATCGGATTGCACTTTTTCCATTCTGTGATTTAAAAACCGCAAGAGGATTAAAGTGAAGCTTGTTTCAATTTCTTAAAAGCATTTTAAGCGATAAAAAGCTTAGATTACTTCTCTATAAAGTCATAATTAATCTGAATACATGCAAGTTTATTTTGTGTTTAAATAAACTTTATATGGAACGCTTTATCGACCAACAAATTGGAAGCTTTTTTAAAAATAAATTTGAGTAGAACCTTTAAAATTAGACGCATGAATTTAAGCCGGTTTTTAAACAACATTCGTAAATTCTAAGAGGCGTAAATGTTTCTATACAAATCTAATTTGATACCTGTTTTTTTAAACAACAATCTTCGGATCGTAGCAATTACGATTGATATTTTGATTATAAAAACTGGTCATTCACTGGTAGAATAAGAAGAATAATTTTATAAAGCGTTTACAAACAGAAATCTTTGTAATATATTTCACTTCCCGTTGTTCCTTCTTAATATTGGAAGTACACAAAGTGCACGTGTACACAAAGTAGATCTCTAAGGCATATTGAACAGACTTCTACTTAAATAACCTAAAAATAATTTCTAGTTAATCACTTACCTAAATACTTATTAACACCCAAAATATTCAATATCCTTAAATACCAATAAATAATGTCTACACAATATATGACTCGGCCAACGTCCATAGAACTGGGGCGTAGGCGCAGCGTCAGGCCCACGAGGAAGAATATTATAAAACCAGCGTCATACGTATTCCACATGTTCCATGCCCATACACTGAACTTATGTCTAAAAAAGTTAAAGTCTTCAATAGATGATGGGAATATACGCAAATTTAACGACATCCGAGATGCAGTGAGTCACGTATATTTAAAAAATGTTTTCGTAAAATTATTGTATCAAATAATTTGTCACAAAGTATGATGCAAGTACGCTGCTACTAATCGTATACGAGAATCTACGTAATTTAATTTTGTAAAACTAATTAGCAAAGCAATTTTTATTTAAGAATTAATTGTTATAAACTGTAGCAGGGTGCTACGCCGTAGTCGTATCTCATATAGGAAATGTGTTTATTTAAAATGGTCTTCAAATATAAAACATGGCTAATGAATATTCACGTTAGATCACTGGTATAAATGATAATGCTACATTTTTTACTTTATAATGACATATTGTCAAATTGCATAAATAATTGCAATAATTTACCGTAAAAGTATTATGACACAATTAATCTAATAAAGCTTTTGTGTAATACACCAGTCATTATAGACATTCGAAATCGAAAATTTAATAATAATTCCAAAAGTTTTCAAACTTCGGTCAAGTGAATGGTACATTGGGACGACAATAAATCTCATTTTGCAACCTTGTCCGCAGTCCGGAACATAGTTAAAATTGCAATTAAATTAATTTTATGTCTGTATGGTCGTGAAAAAAATTCCAAAAGTTCTGCAAACTTGGGGAAGTTTTCGATATAATATTTCATATCACGTATAAAATTTGCAACCAACCTAAGTGTACGGAACATTTTTTGTTATTTATTTTATTTTCGATATATCTGTCAAATTTGCAGAACTTTTGGAACGTTTTCCTTCAGTTTAATAAAGAACAACATTAATTAAATAATGTTCCGTACACTTAAATTGGTTGCAAATTTGACACGTGATGTAAAATAATATATTTAACACCACTCCAACTTTGCAGAACTTTTGGAATTTTGGTCTCAAGAACTAAGCAAATTATCATTTATTGCATTTTTAACAATGTTCCGGACCGCAGAGCAGGTTGCAAAATTTTATAGTTTGTTTTAATACCACTCCCGACCTTACATCAAAATTTGAAAACTTTTGGAATTATAATGAATTAATTGTCTCGACTGACTGGACTATAATCCGTAATCACAAATATAGTACTATATACTGAAGTAATATCTTACCTAATAGCAACAGGTTCGGACGTAATAATTTCCCTAATTTTCTCACATAAGAACGTTATAATATAACAAATAGAATAAATTTCAGGCCAAGATGGTGTGTGACTCATCTTGACTAATACTGTATATGTAAACATCAGTAGGAACAATATGTATGCGATCTGAAAAAAAAAATATTGTCATATTATGAAAGAATTTCTAACAATTAAATGTTTTAATTGTTATACAAAATTATAATAATAGTGTAAGTACTTGAAAAAATATAAAATTACGTTTAAATAACGCTTTAATATTTTTCAAAGAAATTAAATTTCTAACAAAACTTTTCTAATCAAACATTCAATACAATGTTCGGAAACACGGTATTGTAATTAATTTCAAACTCTTAAAGAACGTAATGAAATATTAATTATCTGAAAGGATAATAAAAAATGAATGATCGGCTAAGATCGGAAGTTAATGCCACTTATGTTATAATTTCCGTTCAGGTTTTGTTGATTAAATATTAATTTAAACAGTGAAACGGAAAACAAATAACATTAATGTTTCTTTAATTTTAGCTTGTTCCCTTGCAATTACTTTTCATTAACAAATATTTAGACTTATATTAACACTAAATTTTCTATAAACGAGAATGAGTAGTTTTTTTTTAAATTTTAGAACGTACGACTTGACGAGTGGTCAGAATTCGACAATACTCGAATTTACGGTTTTTCAAAGATCTGAATGCAAAATCATAATTTTGAGATTCATCCGTTATAATACCAGCCTCGAAACCCGATAAAGAAGAACAATCTAGTATGAGACATATTAATAAAAGTTAAGCTTACCGAATCCGCCCAGAACTTTGTAATCGGCGCCGTAAAAAACTCATAGATTTTCTTCCTAAGTCGTAGAGGTCTCATCCTCTTGTCTTCAGGCGCGTGATATTCAGGAAGCTCTCTGTATGACAGTTCCCAGCCTATTTTACCGACTTTCCCATTTTGATCTACACGGGTCTCGCATTCGGCCCCTGAGCCAATCAACGCCTGCTTGAGTTTAGAGAAATACGTAAAAACGTTACCAAGACATTCAGAGAGTCAAAATAAAATTAGCTTCGAAATTTAAATAGATAGAGCACAGTGAAAGCTGATAAAAAACGGGACATGCAATACAGTACAGTGTTCTGACAGATGATGACTGACACGCACAGAATGAACCATGGTATATAAAGAATGGTATTGAGAGGTCTTCGGTCATCTGTGACATTTTTTCATCTCACAATAGCACGTAGACAGACATTCATATGTCCAAACACTTATGTTTAAACGATTTGACAAAAGCAATTTAAAAATTATTTGACTGTTAGAATATACAAGGCAGAATGTTTGAAGTGATAAGAAGCAAAATGAAGTTTAAAGATAAAGAGGATGGAACTAACGTCTTTTGAACTTTGGCAATTGGTGGTTTAAATACTGAATGCACAATCGTTTTGAAGTTACGGTGAAGTTTAACTAATTTATTAGATTTCTTGTTGAATTTTAGAAGTTAAGTAAAACTTCGTACGAAACATAAAGATAACAAGATTTAATCTTTATAAAAAAAACTAAGCATATTATATTACTGAGTGTTATGTAATAACATTTAATTTTATCTTATGTCATCAAGTTCAAACAATTGACTATAATGTGTGTTAGTGTAAATTATATGAAATACAATTTCTCTGTTTAGCGAAGTAAATCGTGACAAATTATTATATTCCCGTTTGTTTAAGGCCTGAGCAAATTCAACAATGTAAAACTTTATTTAATGAATTCTCCCTCTGTTTAATGGCGCTGTAAAACACTGAGGTTTCGGAAGATTTATGCTTACATTAACTGCCTTTGGTTATTAAATTATTTTATATATTTCTATTGTGAACATTTATTTTTCTTCTTTTTCAGTTCTAGGTGATTAATTGAAACATAATCAGAGACAAATGTAGCAGTCGTAGCTCCGAAGTAATGTTTTGACAGCGCAATTTGAATGCTACGCAGCGCTACGTAATTCACTTGTTAAACTGGTCTGACCTACTCTCGTAGACATGAGTTAATAATGGAGTAAATCCTTCGAGGTGTTTATTTATTTAAAACCAAAAAGTTTTTAGGGGAAATAGTATTTATTCTACGATATTTTGTGTGCGTGACTTAATATTATATACAACGAAGTTACGTAATATTTTAGTTCTGCTACTGAACGGCTAGTACTAAATGCTTATATAAAATTAAACTATTACGTTCCATTTGACGTCACTTTTTTTTTAATTTAGTAAAAGGTACTTCATAAATAGTTTGATTTGGGTTTCTGTTATAAATAAAAACAACGCTTTGTGCTCCCCTTGAATAGTATATTATTCAGAAGGGCATTTTTTATTCATCAATTACCCGGGGACCTTACGAAGCTCGCGTTTATAGTTCAATTTTCCTTGTATATAAACTCGAAATAAAAGTGGAAAATAGATCCAATATAAACATAAAACTCGTGGAAGGAGGAAGCTTATAAAATAGCCGTAAAGTTCAAATAGCTCACATCACAGAGACAAAGAGTGCTTGAATATCGAGTGCTTTGTGTTATTTAAATATCTTATTAAAAGGTTTCTAAGTTACAAGAAAAGTACGAAACTGAATAGGTAACTTATTTAAACAGTAGAAAGATAAAATATTCATAGCCATAAGGCTATTTGGTTCTAATGATTTATTTGTATGTATAAAAAAGAAACAAATGTAACACACACTTGTTTGTATATTTCTTTAAGGCAGAAGTTGCCGTGTTATTTACTAGTAGACCACTGAATAAATTTCAATAATAAAGACAAACTAAGCCATTTAATATATATTATATATAAATATATTACCTATATCTTGTTTTTGTTCGGGTTTTTAGTTAATTAGAATATTATTGAACCTTTACCCAGTTATACGGTGAGGTAAGTATGTACACGAACTTTACTATAACTCACACGTCAATTTGAAAGTTCAGTTTTTGACAGCTTCAACGCTTTTTTTAACTACACATTCTATCGAATGATTCTTGTTTAAAGTTCCATTTATTTCCAAATACGCTCAGGGCGCTATCTCTTTCCAAACAAAAAAATTGTTACTATTACCATTGCTATCAAATTTCACATATTGAGCTTAGTATACAGTGTTAAGTTTTGAAGTATACGTGTAACCAAAAAAGCTTGCAGCTTAAGTAAGTTTAAAATGTAAATAAATTCAAAACTCATGTAGTGTAGTAATATATACGATATTGTGTACTAAAAAGCGTAGATATTCCTACAGAAAGTGTGTGTTTGTACGAAAAGTCAATATTAAACACCTGCGTCTTCTCCGTTTTACCCAACTGTCCCGGAGGTATTATCTTCTTTATTGACAGCGTTCGCCGTTTAATCCCGACCTACACAGTTTATAGTCCGAACAATGAATTTAGTTTTTATTAACGTCTATCTGATTTTATATTAAACTATTCATCAGGTCAGATAACAATATTTCAATGTGATATCAATTTAACATTTAAAACACCGAATGATTTAAATTTTACGCTTTTACTTTAAATCTTCAACGAATTTAATATTCATATTGAGAAAAATATCAGCCTTATTACACAGTGAGAAGCACTGAATAATTGTGTTTACGCTGAGTAATAAGACTTTTTTTTAAAGAAAACACTTTTTTACCGGATTGAAGGTATGTATTATTATAAATTTACAATTATTTTACATAGTTTTAAATTTAACCAACGGTTCTGCCAAAACCCTCCATCTTTTAGTCGATACCAACTCCGGGGAAATAAATACAGATAATGCAACTTTTTCTACAGCTGTGATACTTTTTGACATTCAACACCTTTTGTCTTCAGTCACCGTGACCACGCACGCTATAAATCACGCGAAACGTCGGTTAAATTTAAAATTATGTAAAATAATTGTATATTTATAATAATACATAATTTCAATCCGGTAAAAAAGACAATACTGAGACTTTTCTTATTCTCAGTAATATGGCCAATATGATAATTAGAAATATATAATTATTAGCTATTTCGGATTATATAAACATATCCACCAATACCTTAAATACGAAGTGGGTTTGGATTTATGATTGTTGAATAATGATGTTTAATCTATATAATATAATATCATAAAATAATAATATATATTTTCTATTAATACGTCGCCTAGAAGCCTATATATTACCATGATATTGCAACCTCTACATTCATAAATAAACAATCACGAATCCATTGGGAAGGCAGCGACAAAAGCGTAATGGTAAGCAACAGAACAGTAATTACCTCAGCGTCATTGGGGTCCTTTGTGCTTCTATCATCCTCTATACTCTCGTTTTCCAAATGCTCCTCCTCAGTCTGCGGCATCAGCTGCAGCTCTTCCTTCGACTTGAACTCCAGTTGGAGTATGTAGAGTGGACACAGCAGGCACAGTATTACCTTTTTACAAAGCCGATGTGGCAAACTAAACGCTGCTACTATCACTTAAGCTTTACATGCTACGTTAACTAGGGACGCCAACAACCTTTGTGTTTAAAAAAAACTATAGCCCTATTGGATTTAAAACCTATCTTTGATAACAAATATCGTAATGAAATTCTGAATTGTTTACAGGGAGTTTCTAATACTTGTTACGGGTTTTATAATTATATTATAAACAGGCAATGACGTTATAGTCCGTCAAATTTTTATACATTAACTTATGAAGTCATCAAAATTAAAAAAAGTAATAGTACATCGACAAATTTTTAAACACAAAGGTTTTAAAATTAAAACCGTAATCAGCGTCTGCATGCAAACCGTATAGTCCTACAACGAGATGACACTTAATTAAATGTCATTTTTGATTATCTGACATCTGTCAAACTTCGTCGTAAAACTATATGACACACAGACATCAATATCGTTACGGCGGCGTTATAACCTATGTTACAACTACGACGTGCCAAGTTGTGCGTTAATAGGAAATATAAAGAGATTATAAATGTGTTAAAGTTACCTTTAGGTTGGTGTTCTTGCGGGTTCGAAGGCCCCCCATCCACAGATCAGCTAGGATTATTTGAGAACAGGGATGAGCCAGTAGAGCTCGGTGATTAGCGGCTACAGCAAGACTTAGACAAGTTTGACCTGACCAATTCTGGAGTTCACATGTCAGGAGTTGCTGTGCTTGGTCATCGTCTTGTCGATAACAGTAATCTAACAATTCCAGTGCTGTAAAAAAAATCTTATATAGTAAAGAATATAATCGTCTAAAACAGAACCACCTCACCTTGGAAATGATTTATGTAGGAGACAAAGAAACATGAATACCTCAATTATTTTAACAACAAATTACTCTTATTCCTGATAGACTCGAAACAATATTATGGAAGCGGCAAGCTTCACGTATTGCGTTTAATAATCAGGTGATTATTAGTTTATTCAGGTGAATAAACTAACAAGATGGCCGCCATTAAGAAATTATAATTATTGTTACCAAATTATGGATTGAATAACGTATGTAATATATAAAACATTATTTTCGAATAAAGGGTACTTAATATATTTGTTTTTACTTATTACATGAAAATAAGTGGCTTGAAATATTAAAAAAAGCATCGCGAGGATAATGGCTCGTCTTATGTTCGTTAATAAGCATCAAGAATAATTATGGTTAAGTTCAAAAACATCTTTGTAATTAATCGCGTACAAAATTTAATTAACACTGAGTTCATATGAAAATTAATTTCATAGAACATTTTGGTAACACACAAAGTTTACGGTAGTTGCCGTTGGTGGCGCTAGTGAGCACGTTTTGAGGTCAATTGTAGTTTTGCTCGTTAGGACCGCAATTACTGTTGTGCAACCGATATTTTAACATTACGTTCTCAATTAAATGTTATTGTTGTTTAATTTTTGAAACGTTTTAAATATAAACGCCATTTTAATGCAAGAAACTATTTTACTTCCACGACTACACATGTAACGTAGATGCGGACGCCTTAGCAAAGAAGGCGGCGGTAACATTGGAGACGAACATGGAATACGTAAAGATATCACTTTCTCACATCAGGAAAAAAGTTAGACTGAAAACGATATCGGACAAACGGTACAAGGTTACCGCTAAAATACCAAAAATCTTTTTAACTAATTTTATAGAGGGCTACAAAATTATTAGATAAAAAGACCTAGCCGACAAATGATGCAGATCTTAACGGGACATGGGGCGTTTGCCTGCACAGACTTGAAGACAGGTCCGTCATGTACCAGTCAGACAGTGATGCATCTCATTATATAATATCCTGTATTTGGAGACTCCAGGTGCGATCCGGAGCAACAAATCGAGATGAAGGTATACCGAGCATTTATCCGAAATATTAAAAAGCTTCAGATCGCAACTGGAAGATTTCTGCAGTAAGATAGTGAAATGCGTCACTGCAATAAGAGCGTAGCGGAGGCGAGACAACGGACCCCCACTTATATGAATATATATATAATGTATATATTAGAAAATTTCTTAATATATATTGGTACAAAATATGTGTATAAAATAAGGTCCTGCACCACAAGAGTCTGGGATATTGGGAAATTAAACTTTAATTAAACAAAAAAATACACATGAATCGTGAAAGTATAGACTATGGCCTCCTGGCCTCCTTTAATGACTTAGTGCGTTCTGTGTTCAGTCTCGGCAAAACAGTTATCGAGTTCTAGGTAATAGTTGCTTAGGTGTGTCTGCCTGTTTGTGGGGATTATGGGACTTCCAAGAAGTCAACATTTCCTAGTCTGTCAGTACCTTAAGACGTAAGAAGGTCTGTAAGAAAACCTTCAAAACTCTAAAACTAAAGAAAATTACTTTCTATTTCTAGCTTTGTGTGATTTAATAATCACGACATATTTGAAACGATTTAATTAACATGTATAAAATATAGCCTAAGAAGTAATTTTCAAATGTCAATCAATTGAACTCATACAGAAATAAGTAATTAAAAGTTTTCTCATCTCATCCTCAGATCTTTGGTGTATCTTATGCTATCTACAAGAAGTAGATACTTATATACAAGTATACAAAAGATATAGACTACGTAACAGTCATGCAATATTAATTTTGGTTGGATACAATTTATTTATTTATTTAGTTATTAAGCTTAAGACATCATACACAGTATTAAATCTTCTAATTATTTTACAAAATCTTACATCTAAAATGTGTGACAATTAATGTAAGCATAAGTTTCTCAAAAAAAATTAAATAGAAATTAAAATATATACGATAATACAAGCACACATTAAAATAAAATAAAAACAACGCGAAAAAAATGACGCGATTTTGATTAGAGTAAGTCGAATTGATTCGGAAATACTTCAGTGGAACGCGGCAAAGACTGCCTTAAAAACGCTCAGTTGTGGAACGACGGACGTGGAGGTGATACGGATGGTATTTTGTATTCTGCCTTCACGTCCGATAATGTAACTCAGCTGCAGGTATTAGACCCAATATAATAATTAGGCAGAAACTAGGAATTTTGTTATAAGATCTGTTTTCTTTGTCTACCAACCTTTGGTCTCAAACTCCTTTCCGTAATGGCGTAGCTCCTCATACACTTCCGTCTCCATATCGTCTTCAGCAGCCTCATGAGCCATGGCCTTGTAAAGCTTACACGCTACCAGAGACTTGGCAAGAGCTTCCTCCCCGTGCGTCCACATTAGTAACGCCATCTGGTGCCGCTTAGTCAATACTGCCCACATCTAAAGAAGTATTATCATTTTCTTAAATAGAAAAAATCTAAACAAGTCATATAAGACCCTCATCAGAAAATGTGATTAGTTTTTATAGGATCTGAAAAATATACAGTATTTACAAATTTCTTAACCTACATAGTAATAATAAAAAAATCATAAAAAGAAAATTAAAACAACATAGTATTGTCTTTGATTGACAATACTATGTTGAACTGTGGCTTCACTGATATATGTGAATCGGCCTTAAAAGATGGAGGGTTTTGGCAAAAATGGCTCACGGTGTCTTCTATTATCGCGGATTGTTTCTCTTGAGATTTTAATTTGGATATTATTGGATCCCAGGTGTTTGACAATTTTAGGCCGTCTTCTCTATTAAAATTGGGGTGTTTTTTTGATTTCAATGGCTTCGCGTACGGCTTGGGAAGAATCTTTTTTCTTTTGCAAGTACTTTCGGTTGGTCAAAGCGTATGTAGTGATTAGGCCTATCTAGTTTGTGTGTACCACGCACGCTGTAAAGCACGCGAAACGTCGGATAAATTTAAAATTATGATAAATAATTGTAAATTTATAATAATACATAACTTTAATCCGGTTAAAAAGTTTTTTCTTTAAATTAAAACAAATTTAACAAGTTTGGTCCCTGTGGCAGTGTAGGTACCACCTTTAACAGCACGCAGCATGGCAGCATGGCAGCATTTCCTCGCTGTATTGTAATACTTATTCGTTGAGCAGGGAAGGAACAGCTCTGGGGTCACCGTTACTATCTACCAGGCGCCAACTTAAATCTTTAATTACCCCCACGCCCCAAGAGTGAGAGACTACGGAAAGAAAATCGAAGTTGGAGGAAAGACTCTTATATTTGAGCCATTTATTATTTTCCGCCTGCTCTGTAGCCATCCCAGCTTTTCTGCTTGTCCGCGGGAGGTGAGACGGAGCTAACGTGTCTACACATGTAGCATCCCAAATATGAAGAATGTAAAATATATTTTTTTTTTTAATTCAAAACCAACCTAAACCGTAAAGTGAAGGGTTTATAAATTAAATCATAATTAAACTGCGTGTGTGTGTGCGCACACACATTTTATAGAAATAAACTTCTATAGATCTTTACAAAAAGTGCGCATGCAATTTTATGATACATCTACATTCGCTATTCGATCTAGTAAAAAATTTCTACCCGAAAACTAGCTTAAAGATTTATCGTTTGAAATCGTGATATACCGACACATCAATCCAACTTTTATTTCATTTGGAGAAGGCAATCGCTCCCTTTGATGTACGAGCCATACTATAATAGTCTATTCATTCTATTAAATGTTGAAATTCACGTAAAAGGTGCTTTTAACCTAGAATATTTCACAGTAAAGGAACTTGGTGTGAATCAATTTATTGTACCTATTATTCCTAGGTACTGATTGAACGAACGATTGTAGTATTGTAGTAAAGGTTGCTACTGAGATGCTTAAGAAAATATCATTTTGAAATAAAAGTAACAAATAATTTGATTAGTAGGCAATATTCAATTATATTTACTAGCTGACCTGGCAAACGTCGTTTTGCCATATATATCATTTATAATAAAAAATAGGGGTTGATCGTAGAGAGGTGAAAGTTAGGGGGTGTATGTATTTTTTAATGCTCGTATCATAAAAAAATAAAAACAGAAAAAATATCTAAAAATAAAAAAAAATATTTAGGGGTGGACTACCCTTAACATTTAGGCATCCCCCTAAATAGATGTTGTCCGATTCTCAGACATACCCAATATGCACACAAAATTTCATGAGAATCCGTCGAGCCGTTTCGGAGGAGTTTAACCACAAACACCGCGACACGAGAATTTTATATATAAGATTAAAATACTTTTATCATCGCTCACAACGTCTTACCAAAAGTTCGTTGAAAGGATAATCGAAAAGCGCCATCTCTGTGGTGACAGGCATGAAGCCGGTGATGAGCGACAGGCCACCAGCGTTGTGACGAGTGAAGGAAGCACTATTCCGGTGAACATTCACACTCTTGTTCATCACCTTCGCGTAAATGGGACGAAACTTGCGCCGTGTGTAGTAGCATCTAAAACAGTAAAAAACAAGTATTTTTTTTATAAATCCACAATTTGAGTTAGGTATCTCGATATAATACGACTCGTACACATCCATATTAATTTCATAAAAGGCCGGTAACGCACTTTCTTAAAAGGCCGGCGAAGCAAGCCTTCTGACAATGTGAGTGTCTTAAAAATTATGTTGGTCATTAAATCAAGTTGGATAAAACTGATAAAACAGAGGTTTAGCAATATATAAAAATTACAATTGTATTAAAAAAATATATGGCTTTTATCAACATAGCATTCGGAAAAGGAAGCTATTTATCAACGCCAGGGGCTCATGAAAATTCCGTCACAAAAAATAACACTGGACTCATTCAATTTACTGTAATGCTTGCTGACTACAACAGATTTCAATGAAAATCGATCTCTGTTTCGGATAGGGCAACTTTTATTGTTATTTTATACACTTTAATAAATTTTTAAAGCCGAGGTGCCAATTATATACTGGGAGATGTTTTGATCATAAGTTTTGACAACAATTATACTTAACTGTTCTTATAATTATGACATCATGATAATTGATATTACATTTACACGCCTATTTTATATGGCTGATTGTGCGATCTTTTTTTATAATTAATCAAACTAAATGTACCACTTTCTTTGCAAATAAAAACTTATTATTATTATTTATAAAATACTTTGCTCAAATTTGAATTTTAGTTCATTCAATAGTCAAAGTCAAAATGTTTATTTTACTACTGAGTAGTTTGTTCATTAAATTAATACTATATATTGCAGTTTTTTTGTTTCACGACGTTGTGGTATTATTGATAGACAAATTTAAGTATGACAAGGTATGGTCTACAGATTTTTACCATCGAATAGCCATTAATCATAAATTGTTGTTTTTACCGAACTTAATTATATGTAATACAGGATCTAGTACAGGATCCTACTGCTCGATTCTGTAGCTATTTTTTAAAAAAGTTCATTTTCTGATATAAATTGCAACTATACGTTTTAGTAATAAATTTTATGATATTTTAAATGAAACTATGTAGAAAATGGAAACAAAAGAGGCTTGCCAGTTCTCAGTCAACCGCAAAATAAGGTAGCGTCTCGTATTTTATAGGAACAGAAAAAATATTGGATGAGATATAACAAAAAATATACAGTTTTGTAATTTTAGTCGACGCATTAAAAATATTTGGTGTTGGAAAATTAAAAAACAGTGGGATTTTAGATTATAACACTAAAATTGTTGTTATTATTATGCCTTGTTTGAATATTGGAGTTCAATTTTGTTTTCAAATGTATTTTAAAGAAATTAGTAATTAATTTTGATTTGATTGAATTTTTAGTAAAAATTACTATAGTGTATTGACTAAATAAAGTGTTACTTGGTTGTCTCATGCGCCTACGTCATTTGTCAGACTGTCAGTCGTAATCCGACATCCGAACGGAGCGGTTGTGTGTAGGATGTTTGTACAAGTGTTGTGGTGTTGGTGAGCCGTAAATCACTCCAAGAAGCAGGACATTAAAGTTACGTATTACGTTTTAAACACTTTTAATTTATTATCATATACAAGAATGAATACATATATTTGTGCAAACCGGAAACGCTAATAGAAATATATAGTCAATCTCTCACCTGTAAGCTCCTCCCATGAGTTTGTTGATGACTAGCCCAATATCATGAAGAGTGTACACGTATCCTCTGGGCAAATGGGGTCTCACATCCCTCAGAATATACTGCAGAGTATTACTGGGCCCACTTTTAGTGTTATAAAGCTCTTCTAAACGTGGAATTGTCAGGAATTTCCTCATCGACACTCCATTCTCCAGAAGTAACTTCACGAAATCTAACCTGTCGTGTTCAAGAGCCTGCATCATGGCTTCGTCAAGTGCACCTAAAATTATATGATTATTTAAAATGTTTCTCTAAATAAAATCAAGGTTACCTGAGAATTAAAAATATTTATGACCCAGCATTTTACGTGATACGACCAAAGAGTCCCGGGAGACCTGAGTCATTCCCACTGCCTGCCACTCCTTCTCACCGATAACGTTGTGTCTGGCCTAAAAGTAGTAGGTAGTATAGTATATAGTCGGCTATATACTAAATATAGAGCAGTGGCTTCAACGTGCGACTATCATATCTGAGGTCGTAGGTTCGATCCCCGGCTGTGCACCAATGGATTTTCTTTCTTTGTGCACATTTAACATTTGCTCGAATGGTGAATGAAATCCTGAGGAAACCGACATGTCTTAGACCCAAATAGTCGGCGTGTGTCAGGCACTGGAGGCTGATCACCTACTTGCCTATTAGATTTAAAAATGATCATGAAACAGATTCAGATATCTGAGGCCAAGACCTAAAGAGGTTTTAGCGCCACGGATTTATTTATTTGACTAGATATATCATAAATAAGTATTTTTATGAAACGATGGTCAAACGTTTTGCGTGAACAAAATATCGTTGTTTTGGTCGGCTTGTCACGTTTTAAGAAATTTCTAGAACAAAATAGAAGGACAGTTTAATTTACGGTTTTAGCTATTACTTCGTGGAAGCTTGTACATGATTCTAAATAACCATGTTGGAAAAAATAACAACCTACACAAAAGAAAATGATTCTACGGACGTAAAAACCTAAAAGCGTGACTACTTCCGCCGTAGACGAATTACGTTGTAACCATTGTTTACCTTAATTACTAAAATTTTGCTAATTGAAGCAAAAATTTACTGACAAGTACATGGCGATTTAAGTGCGCAATTAGGAAAATAAGAACTCAACGTTATATTTCTATAAAACCTTACGCTTACGTTACATCATACAAATATCTAAGATATATTTATATAGATTTCGTTGCAAGAAAAACAGTACAATTAAAATAGTTAAATAAAATGGGGGCAACTGGCAGTTCCATTCAAACACTGTAAGAAAAAAATTAAATAAGGTGAACAGAAGTAAAGTGCAGTACTACATAAGATATACAATTACTTAGATAAATATACATAAATAATGAAACAAAACAAAGCAATTAAAACATATGTACGAACTACAAATATATACAAACTAATATGAACTATAATTTACATTGGTTCGACTCTATATATTTCGTTTCTTACTACCTATTATTTAAATACTAAATGGAGGAGTCAAACACCCTTAGATAAATGTATAAATTGCAAAATTCATTAAGTTCTGTTGCCAAGTTTTATAGGAGTCAGACAAAAGCAATTCGTTAATATTCTGATAAGCTTTTATATTTTACACCCTTTGTCTCCATTCAAACCACCTGAGGTTTATTGCTCTTCATTATATTAACTCAATATGAGTCTGGAGACTGGTTGTTGGCTTGAAAGTTGATAAATAGTTCAACCAGACTGATATTAAACTTGTGACACCTGATATCGCTTTTGGAAGGAATTATATTTTGAAATTTCTCTCCTTTTTTTAGAGTATTCTTTCTTAACATTTCGTAGGCCACTGCTACGAACGGTAGAAAGGGCAGTACGAAATTGTAGCTCGTGAATTAACGCATTCTTATAACAGACTATTACCAAACTACAAGTCTTTAAACAATTTAAAAATAAATATAGAAATTTTGAGGTAGCATTCTTATGATAAATCACAATAACATTATTTTTCTTATAAAATTATTGTATTGATAACGGACTAAGATTATACTACTTGAACCAAAAGACTATTTGTGAAAACACTTGGGCTTTTATTAATATATTCCAGATCCATTAAATAGCCATACAAAATGTAAAAAGTAAAACAAAACATAATTCTTTATTAGCCAGTATATAAAACGTTAGCAAAGTCGCACAACAAAGCGTTAATGGAGTCATTATCAAAATATAAATTACTTATTTTAGCTGAGTTCATACTGCGGAAAAGGATAAAATATGCACTAATTATATTATTATTAATTTGGAGCATTTATGCATCATTACTGTGTATAAAATCCTAATAAAATAAGAATAATACAATTTACTTGATAGCGTTTGTTTTTCTGTAACATGTGTTGGAGGCTCATCTGATGTTAAATGATACCCCCGCCAATAGACACTCACATAGCCAGAGGGCTCGCAAGTGCGTTGCCAGCCATTAAATAATTGGTACGCTCTTTCTTGAAGGACCCTAAGTCAAATTGGTTCGAAAACACTTCAGAGGACAGCAGCTTCCACATAGTGGTGGAGCCCGGCAACAATTGACTTAAAAAACGCTCTGTTGTGGAACGACGGACGTTGAGGTGAAAAGGGTGGCACTTCGTATTCTGCCTCGACGTCAGATGATGAAACTCAGCTGCAGGTATTAGACCGAACATAATAATCAGGCAGAAACGGGAACAAATTTAAAATTAAAAGAATAATATTTTCCAGTATAGTGTGCTCACAGTAAGCACTACGTATTGAATAAACAATAAAAATAAAATTTCGAATGTATTCGATTATTTTGACCGAATAAATCTCTAGCGAATTTTTATTAAAATAAGTACCTGAAAGCGGTCGTTGAACCATAAAATTCTACCCTTTGAAGGTTATTTCAGTCACGGAATATTGAAAACAGAATAATATACAAAGGATTTTACAAAGCGCCATTTCAAGTACTTGTTTATTCAAAGTGATCGTGGCTACTGTTTGAAAAGCTTTCATTTACTCAAAATGGGACGGCTGAGGCAATTTAATTTGGCAATTCTTGAACTTTTAATAATGTTCTAAATAATATAGATAAAGAGACTCTTGGGCGCTGAGGTTCAAGTGCACAAGCGCTAATTATAGATTTAAGTTGGCGCCCGTTAGATAGTACCGGTGACCCCAGAGCTGATGCTATCCTAGCTCAACGAATAAGTATCCCAATATAGCGAGGAAATGAGCGTTAAAGGTACACTGCCACAGGGACCAAACCAAATTTGATTGTTATATTTTAATAAGCGATGATGTAATGAATATATATGTTTTTTTATTTGTGATATATAGAGCAGTGTTGGCCTAGTGGCGTCAGTGTGCGACTCTCATCCCTGAGGTCGTAGGTTCGATCCTGGGGACTACCAATAGACTTTCTATGTGCGCATTACAACAGTCTCTTGAACGGCGAAGGAAAACATTTGGAGGATAACCAGGCATGCCTTAGACACAAAAAGTCGACGGCGTGTGTCAATTAGATTATTGATAAGTGATCAAGAAACAGACACAGAAATATGAGGCCCAGACCTCAAGAGGTTGTAGCGCCACTGGTTTTTTTTGTTTGTTTTAAATATATCAAGTAATAATACACTTTTTGTAGTTTTGCCTTTTGATAAGATTTGTGATAGTTTTTCTTTGTAAACAAGTATAGAGATTTTTTTTGGTTACAATGACTAAATATGTATATTGCAAAATCTATTAATTTTTGCGGTATTTTGTAAAATGGTAAATTTTATTAAAATCGTAATATTTAATAATCGTACTACAAATATTGGCAAATGCCCGGAGCTATAGACTAATTGGCTACGAGTGTAGATCTTTCTTGAACTCCTCTTTTATATAATGCCAGAGAGCCTTATAATATACTTCAATATACAATAGCTAATGATCAGTTGATAATATATAATATGCTGTAGGAGTTACTCGCAATTAGTGGACCTTTGATGTTTTTAATTAATTCAATATACTCCCGTATATTGAATTAATTAAAAACATCAATCTATCAACTATTTGTAACACAATATTATAAAATGTAATTCATAGGTAGGGTAGGGATATTTCTGTAGGCTAATATTTTTATAGATAATTATTTAAAACGCAATATCACAGACATCTTACAGGTTGTAAATTGTCAATGTGTCAATGTCAATGTTGTTGCATTGAATTCATCGTCGAGTTCAGCTGCTCTCTGATCGGCGCTGCATCGGATAAATCCAAATGTGGGACCACGAAAGAGATAGCTATATAATATAAATATGTAATATATAGATATAATCGCTTCGAATCTGCGACATATATTTATGATGATTATAAATTGTACAATTATGGTGATAAAAGTTAATCCGGAAAACATATATTTTGAAAATATTGTTAACAAAATTATTATTTCTCGAATAATTAAAAATTACGGATATTGAATGGAAAAAAGCGACAAGTGCAATGATTATTTAACACGTAACTTTTAGTACCAATAAGCAGTAGAGGTAGAAAAGTGATGTTATTTTTTTTTTAATTTCTTTCTAATATAAGTTTAATTTGCAACGATTAACAACTAAGAAATTTTAGTTGGATATTAAGGTATTAAATCACAACTGAATTGAACTCGAGTTTAAAATAAAGAAACCCACCTCGAGGCCATTCCTGTCCGTACACGAAGATCTCGGATCTTGCAATGTCCACTCGATTCCAAGTAAGAGCTAGAGACAGCTGCTCACTTGGTGACAGATGTTGAGCTCTGAACAATGCCGTCAATATCACCTGATCTAGCTCCTGGACTTCGCCACCTTCTGCGCGTTCTTGGATACGGAAGACCGTGATCTGAAAACAAAATGTTATTAAAATGAATTCGGAATGTTGCAGCTGTTGTAGTAATTTCTCTTCTTTTCTGTGTTTCACATTGTGCTTGTTTAACATTGTGCTCCGTAAACTCAATGTGATGTAAAAATTATTGCGTAAATTAATTTAATGATTATTGTATAAATTTAATCTTTGACCCTAACTAAAGGTGCTATTTTGTTATGGGATATTAACTCAATTGTAATGTGTATTGTGTACAAATCCTATATTAATGAATGATTCTATATATATTTTACATCATAAGTTAAATAAAAAAGAAGTTAATAAAACAATCAATTAACGATGGTTTAACGGATTAAACAATACATCGATCCTGACGCAACTCCGCATACGGACTCGTCTGTCTACCATATGCCGACAGCGAATTGTATCTTATTTCGTCCAAACAATGCACAGAGGCGATGAGAACTTGGAGAAACTGATCGTGGTTGGTAACATAGAAGGCAAATATCACCAACCAGATGGACCGGTCAAGTGAAAGACTCATCGTTCTTAAAAGTGTACACTGTCATAAGAGAGGCGCTGGACAGAAACCGGAGGAAACAGATAGTCCGCTTTAGATGCTTCGTTGCTGACCACGACGCTCAGACATGAGCTGCTGATTAAAGAGAGAGAGAGAGTGACGAATTAAAATATTAAACGACGGGTTGCACTCCGGGAGTGCCGGCAGAAGTGAAAACTTGAATATTAACGTTGTGCATTTTTGATATTTTGGAATGGTTAGGGAATAATTTTGCAGGAATTGCTTTAATTATCAGTATAAAAGTACTATCATTTGTGTGGTAGAATACAATATTTATTTATTGCGCTATCGTACACAAACATGACAATTTATATTACATTAAATACGCCGCGCCAGCTGTCTACTCTCCATCCCACTTACTAATTTTCGATCAGGTCACGTGTCCTGACGCGAGTTTAACATTTTTTACCTATTCCAAAAACAGTGTAGTTTTCACTTCTAAAAACGAAATCATCTAAAAAACACGACACTTGAAAAGTCAGGATTAACCGTTCAATTGAATTAGCAAAATGCTTTTATAGAGGCATTGGATTTTATAGAGAATTTCTTTAAAGTTCTGCAATCACCAGACCAGCGCAATATTTAATTCGATTTATGAAGGCGACGTTCTACAGGGAGAATTTACAAAGACGCAATTTTTTCATTTCAACTGTGTTATAGAAATAAGTAGTTTTCAAATTTATTTATTTAAAAAACTTCCTTACTAGGTACCTTATATTATTTAATGGAGAATGAATCTTTTACGGTTTTCACCAATAAATACTGTAATCCTAATATATATAAATTACGTGTCAGGTTGTTTGTCCGCGATGGACTCCTAAACTACCGAACCGATATCAATCAAATTTGCACACCGTGTGTAGTTTAATCCAACTTAAAAGATAGGATAGCTGATATCTCAATTTCTACCCGCAACATTATTTTATTACAAAATATTTGTTTATTATTTGATAGTCACAATTCTAACAGATGGCGCTGTGTTGAAAGTAGCAACGTTTCAAATAAGCTACAATTTAATGACATTACCACCAAAAAAGCATGGTGGTCCCCATGACTGGTATTCTCCTACCGTTTCCCTTGAATAGGTTACTACTCTGTAATATAACTAAAATCTTAACCACAGCAACACTTGGTCGGTCTGCTAGTTTATAATATGGTTTTATGTATATGAATTATTATAATAATGACAATAGAAAAAGTCACAAATAAACTGGCCAACACGAGTTAACGAATATAAACGCTAAGTTATTACCACTTTTTTCAATCAACATAGGTTTTAAACCTAAAACCAGAATGAAAGTGCAGAAATTAAATTAATGCTGCCAGGAACCGCACTAGTTTTTTATTCCTAGTTTTCGAATCGTCCCCGAAAGCGTTCAATACGAGAACATTGTTTACAACCGCAATGATTACTGGATCGAGATTGTGTTCCGTTCAGTTATTGCTTTATGTAGCACGCACAAAATATGGAGCTTGTGTAGTTGATAAAATTCAAAATTAAAACCTTTATTGATTTAGATTTAATGTTTATAAACCTTGAAAGATATACAAATCGAAATTACTAACTTAATCTCTTATTCAAATGCCGTTAAACACCATGCCTCTGATGAGTACGATAAAAATTTCTGTGCCTGTGAGGCTACCACATATTGAGAGGACTAGATCCAAATTAGGCGTTGGCGATATATTATGTCATTAGGGTTCTTTCTAAGGTACATGTCGGGTGTGTTCGTTGCAGGAAGACCTTGAAGTGCACGCTTCATTCCCGTGGTTAAACCTAACGTGGTTCAAAGCCACGATTAACCCACAGTATTCCCTGTGACAGGTATGTTCAACGAACGGACGGCCCCTAATGGAACTGTCAATTATCGTAAAAACGTATGAAAGAGGGTTGCTAGGATTATTTAATGGAAAAAGATGACCTGTTTTCGATTCTCCTAATTTAACTTGGATTGCAACGTCGGCGAAAACGACGTCAATTAAAATTGAGCTCTATAACAAGAAGTTAACGTCCATATTAGCTCAACAAAGTTTGCAATCAGCACAATACAGGTGCACGAAAATGTATGCCTTATAAGCTTTGTAATAAACATTAAATTCACTTGTATCTTTAGAAGTTCTAGTGCTATCGCTGTTGTGAGATTCAAATAGATTTATCTATGTACTTCAATGCAATCTGGATCATACAATAAACCCTTTGTACACAGATGTTTAGTCTCTGCAGGAGGGAACATGTCTTTACTTATTTATCCTCAAATGTAAAAATATGTATTTATTTATAAAATGAGTAATGAGAATGTATGAGGACCTTAGATATTTTCCATAGTTAAAATATACACCAAAAAGCTGGGCTGACGGCTGATGTACTATATTGAATGTCTTGAATATGATTAATTTTAGAACTTTAGGTAATACTCGTTTGCGCCTACAGGCTGTGGACTCACTGAGTTAGGCCTACCTCTATGAATTATGGGAATAATCAAGGAGAAAATAAGTTACCAGATTCTTCTTTCTCGTACACTGAAGTAGTTCGCTGTACAAGCACTCCGCTTGCTGCAACCCCACTTCGAACGTCTTCTGTATGGTGCTTATGAGGTAATCACGCATCGACTCCAGGACAGTCTGTTCCCCAGTTTCTGATGCATACCTAAAATAAAATAAAAGATTGGCACCATACAATAGAATAATTATGGTTGATTCTTGTACCCGAGGTGTCGCTTTGACACATTCCAAATAGATATCAAATTTCAATTAAATTACATAATTAAAACAATCGAGTTTTACGCCCAGTCACTTTCCGTGCGGCTTGATCCCTTGGCGTTGCGTAGAGATGCGTGTTCTACCGCAATTACCATGGAGAGTGTTCAGAGGAGTTGTTCGGACTACTGTTTCGGACCTGGAACTAGTGTTGCCCAAAATCGGTCTTGGTCTTGTTCTTGCGTTTTTGCAAGACCAAGAACGCCTTATTATAGCAAGACCAATACCAAGACTGAACCCCGCAAGAATTGAGCAAGACAATACTTAAGCCTGCAAGACTCTTGCGTCTTGCAGTTAAGACAAACTGAGTTAATAAGTAGGTAATCCTGATTTTGAGAAACGTTCCCCAGTATCAAAACCGTAGGTATCACATATCATAACACTAAACTACGGGCTGCAGTTTTATTTGCAGTTGGCAACGGGCCGCTCGTCTGAAAGCACCCTGAAACGTATTGTATTGGTTAGGTAGGTAAGTACTTATTATATTTCAACAATTTATTAAGTAGGTAGCGTGTTAATACTCACAAATCTGTTCCCACCATCCCATGTGATAAAATTTACCTAGAATAACTTTCTAGCAAAGTTCATACCTTGTAGGTACCTATAATAATATGTTATGCTTGTTTATGTCTAATGTGCAGATCTAACGTTAGTACTCGTAGGTTGGTATGTGCTTAAAATTATAGCTAACAAAATTATATAAACATCATTTAGGTGTGAAACTTATGTTTCAAAGTTTATATTATTCTTCTATTTAGCAAAATTTAAAAGTAACAGCGAGTCGAGTAGGTCTAGTAACAGTTTCTACGGCAGCCAATATTATGGTACAGACGCCAGCACATCAAGCTACTACAATCTATCACATTTCTTCAACAGATTTTCAAGTTTATCGCTAAAGAATTAAGGTTCAAAGTTGATTGGGGAAATGTGACGTTCTGCGAATAAACTGTTGGTCGGTCGGTGTATTATATACCTACTTATTTAATAATTTACCGACAAAGACGCCACGGTTTGCAACAAGTGTATCACAGTATTTGACACTGTTTGAGCGCCGCATTCGCCGACAAAGAGTACGGACAGAGGCACACAAATTTTTACCTATTTTGGTAGGGTTGGTACAGGAGTATAAAATTAAATGACCTTGAAGATGTCCCAGCAGTAGGTAGGTATAAATTGAATGCTCTGAGTTTTTTTTATTTAAATACATTCTCACACTGGCTTGAATTCGAACACTACAGCGTTAAAAGCTGTCGGGCGAGATGATAATTAATAACTAAGTAGGTATTGCATCTATTGAATTGTGAATATTTTGATTTCGAAATAATCATTGTTAATATCAGTAAATGATAGATAGTGAGTGATACCTAGGTACTAAAATATGTGCAGCAAGATTGAAATGTGTATATGCCATGTCAGTGCTTTCAATAAGTTTATTTTAAAAAAGCTCTCTAGTAAGATTTAGAGTTTACCATTCAATTACACACAACAAATTATTGAAAAACAAAAATTATGAAAAAGATATTTAGACTGAGTACTTAGGAAATTAGTAGAAAAATATTCTATCGTGGATACCTAGTTATTAAAAAGTGGATAAACGTTGTGTTTACTTAATTTTATTTTTCTGTGCTAATGCTAACATTGACAACCCCACCAAAATAGGTAAAAATTTAGTCCGCTTCTAGACTTTGTGTTGCCGCCGTCGCTTTCATGTCAAAGGTCGCCGCCACTGCCCATGTCCCAAAGAATAAAATAAGTTTCCGGGTGCTCAGAACGGACGCAAATAGATTATGTTGTCCTCGCAAGGAAGAATGTAGTCGTAAGGATAGGTAGATTTTATAAAAATTGTTGTAAGTAATAAAAATATACCTAGTTTATATTATTATTACCTATTATACCTTTTTAAAGGACATTGCACTTCAAAATTGGAAGTGGGTGATTTTAACAAACTTGAAACGTGGAAAAGCTCCAAATATGAGCGACGTCATATTGCTTTACGCATTTTATTTTAAAATCACACACTTCCAAAAATCGAGATTTGCAGTGTCGGTTTATCAACTTCTATCGTACCTACTCTAGTAGCGACTATTGTCTTCAGCGATGATTTACTAAATAAATAAAAATAATCGTCGTGTAGGTACGACGATTATTTTTCTAAGGAATACAATTTTGTTGCTTACGTTTCTTACTTACACATACTTTAACGACAGTACCTCATTGTGCTCACTTTGTCTAAAGACGCTGAAGCTAAGGGTGTTACCTACGCCTCTGCCCTAAAAGAAGCACGGGCTAAAATAGATCTGAAGGAGGCTGGAATTGAGGGCGTTAAGTTTCGCCGAGCGGCAACAGGAGCCACGATAATTCAGATCCCCGGAGCCGGCAGTGGGGAAAAAGCCGATACCTTAGCCAACCGACTCAAAACAGTACTGAGTGACAGCGGAATCAAGATTACACGGCCCGTCCGATGCGCCGATGTCCGCATCTCTGGCCTGGACGACTCCATTACAGCGGATGAATTGCGCGAGGCGATTGCGGCGAAGGGAGAGTGCCCGGCTGATCAAATAAGGATCAGCCGTATACGACAAGATAGATCGGGTCTTGGCGCAGCGTGGGCTAACTGCCCCGTAACGGCCGCCAAAAAACTCTTAGCGGGGCGTTTCTTTGTCGGATGGGTTGCGGCAAATATTAGTGTTGCAAAGCCAAGAGAGCTACGGTGTTTTCGCTGCTTACAAATCGGGCACGTAGCTAGCCGCTGCATGTCCGATACTGATCGTAGCCAACTGTGTTTTCGCTGCGGTCAAGCCGGTCACAGGGCAGCCTCCTGCAGTGAAAAACCCAAGTGCCTACTCTGCGACGAGGCCGGTAGAAAAGCGGATCACAGGCTAGGTGGCAACAGCTGCACAGCTCCCAGTGTGAGGGTACCCAGGCGCCGCTCGTCACCTAAAAAAAAGACGCCCGCAAAGTCTCCGCGCAACAATGCGCGTATGGAGGTCATAGAAACCGCAGCAAATTAACATGGCCCTACGGTTTCTTCAGAGCAACCTAAACCACTGCGCTGCTGCACAAGACCTACTGTACCAGAGTCTAGCGCAGTGGAATATCAACGTTGGTATTATTTCCGAGCCCTACTTAATACCCGAAAAAACGAACTGGGTTGGCGACCTCGACGGTCTGGCCGCAATTATCGTTACACCGGCAGATGGCTCGCCCTGCATTGGCCCAGTTCGAAAAGGCCACGGCTATGTGGCAGCAAAGTTGGGTAGCAAAATGTGTATCGCGAGTACCTACTTCTCCCCCAATCGCTCGCTGGCTGAATTTGAGGCCTTCCTAAACGAACTGGGAAGCCTGGTGCAATGGAGCCATCCGAGACATTTAGTCATCGCTGGGGATCTGAATGCAAAGTCTGTGGCCTGGGGTTCACAGGTGTCCAGCCCACGAGGAAAAGCGTTGGTGGACTGGGCAGCAGCGCATTGTTTGGTAGTGGCTAACAGGGGCTCTGAAGCTACGTGTGTTCGAACAAATGGAGAATCAATTGTGGATGTGACGTTCACGAGCCCCCATCTTTCGTGCCGTGTTCAGGACTGGGAGGTCCTGACGGGGGTTGAGACGCTTTCGGACCACCGGTATATCCGCTTCCGCACTCTCTCTCCGTCGGCCAATCCTAGCTCGGACCCGTCAGAACTGGGCCCAAAATGGGCACTTGGGAGTCTTAACAAGGAACAGGCGGAATTGGCTACGATTGTGCAGGCCTGGTGCCCGATCCCAGCCTCCGTAGATCCAGAGGAAGAGGCAGAGTGGTTTCGTGGCGCAATGACTTGCATCGCGGATGCTGCAATGCAAAGAAGACGCCCTGGAGCTCACCGGACCAGTGTATTCTGGTGGTCGGCAGAACTCGCCCAGTTGCGGCTTGCTTGTGTAGCAGCTCGTCGAGGCTACACCAGGACTCGCAGAAGGCGACCAATTCGCATAGAAGAGGAAAAACAAGCATATAGCGTATACCGAGATGCAAAACTGGCGCTGCGAATAGGTATCGCCGAAGCAAAAAAGAAAGCATGGCAAGAACTGCTGGACACCCTGGAGCGGGATCCCTGGGGACGCCCGTATCAGATTGTCACAAACAAGCTGCGCTCGTGGGCCCCGCCACTCACGAAAAACATGGAGCCGGAACTGCTCAGCACAGTGGTTGCGGAACTTTTTCCTGAACGCGACGCCCTGAGCTCCCCACATGAGACGACCACGGAACACAGTGTCACAGTGTCTGAAGTATCTCCTTCGGAGCTGAAGACAGCAATAACACGCATGACCACTAAAAAAACTGCACCTGGTCCCGATGGCATGCACGGACGAGTGTTAGCTCTGGCCCTCGACGCTGGTCTTGGCATGCGCTTTCGAGGCCTACTCACGAAATGTCTTAGAAATGGCCTCTTTCCGTCGACATGGAAGACTGGGTTGCTAGTTCTTCTAAAAAAAGGTGGAAAACCTACAGAGTCACCATCAGCGTATCGACCTATAGTTCTCCTAGATGAAGCCGGCAAGCTCTTCGAGCGTATTATTGCCGGTCGGATTTACAATCATTTGGAAACTATAGGACCAAACATACATGAGGCTCAATTTGGCTTCCGGAAACATAGGTCAACGATCGACGCAATTGCGCGCCTGCGAAGCGTCTGCGAGGAGCAGGTGTCACGGGGCAGAGTGGTTTTCGCGGTATCGTTAGACATCGCGAACGCTTTCAATTCCTTGCCATGGGACTGTATCGCGGACGGCCTTCGCCACCACGGCTTACCGGCCTATATAAGAAAATGTGTAGCATCGTACCTCAACGGCCGCCGTGTTATCTTCCCGAAACAAAATGGCATAGGGAGTCACCTCATCAAGTGCGGTGTCCCACAAGGCTCGGTTCTTGGCCCCCTTCTTTGGAACATAGGTTACGATAGGGTGCTGCGAGCGAAACTAGTCCCTGGAGTGTCAACTATATGCTATGCAGACGACACCCTCGTGGTCGCTATTGGAGAAGATTTTAAGGAAGCGCGCCTCCGAGCGACAGCTGGAGTAGCTCGGGTGGTTTATGAAATCAAGAAGCTCGGCCTTGTTGTCGCCCTTCAGAAATCAGAAGCTATATGCTTCTACGGCCACAGAAAAGCTCCACCTCAAGACGTAGACATCATCGTCGGCGGAGTAGCTATCCGGGTCGGTACTACGCTCAAATACCTTGGGCTGATTCTTGACCCACGGTGGACTTTCAGACCACACTTCGTGGCACTTGCCCCTAAGCTCACCGCCACCGCAAACATGCTCTCGCGCATAATGCCAAACCTCGGCGGGCCGAGTGGGGGGTGTCGCCTCTTATACGCAAATGCGATCCGGGCAAAAGCACTGTACGGGTGTCCCATATGGGCCGACAAACTGACCGGGTACAATCGCACAATACTCAGGCAGTCGCAGCGAGTGGTCGCTGCCAGGGTTGCGAGGGCGTACCGCACTGTGTCTTATGACGCAGTGTGTGTTATAGCCGGTACCGCGCCATGGCATCTCGATGCGGCTGCTTTTAGCGAAGTATATTGGAGGAGGGCCGAAGCTCGGGAAAAAGGGGATAACCCCACACTGGAACAATTAAACGCGTGGCGAGCCTTAGAAGACCAAGAATTGTTAGTAGAGTGGGAAAGAGAGCTGGCGGATGCGAGTGCCGGTAAATATACTACCGAAGCCCTCAGACCTTTGCTTCAACTTTGGGTAAGGAGGCGCTGGGGTCACCTCAGCTATCGACTTGTGCAGATGCTGTCCGGACACGGATGTTTTGGTAGCTATCTGCACAAAGTAGTAGGGTGTGAGGAGTCACCAACCTGTCACCACTGTGTCGGAGACAGCCGGGACGACGCCCTGCATACACTTAGGGACTGCCCAGCATGGGAAGCGGAAAGGAGACCTTTGTTAGATGCCCTCCAGGGTGAGGACGCAATTCTGCCAAACGTAGTGAAAGCCATAGTGAGCGCAGGAAATGACGGCTCGTGGAAAATCTTCTATAATTTCTGCGAGTCGGTCATGAAAGTCAAAGAAGAAGCGGGAAGAACCAGGGAGCTTTCCCGTCCCGGAACCCGTCCGCGGAAGCGAAAGAAACCGCAGGCCCGTCAAATCCTCGCCACCTAAAGAGTGCCCAAGCGGGGAAGCAGGGGTCCATGCGTTCAAAAGAAGGGATGGTGATCCATCCCTGCAAGCACTGGACCCGATCTCCCCTAGCTATTCCTAAAAGCGTATGGCCCGATCTGTGAAGGATACTTGCTGTGTCAAGTATCTTCACAAATCAACAATGGGCGGGGAGAGGCGGACACAACCGCCGCATCGCATGTCGGGAAGCGGATAAGGCTCTGCTGTTACCGCATCCCGCCTAAGGCGATTGTTGGTGGCGCCTTGGGGTTTTAGTGGGTATGCACATTCGCGAGTCCCACATAACCCTCCCGCACTAAGCAGTCGCACCGCGGTGGGGTATGCGCAATGCATTTCCCCAAGTAAAAAAAAAAAAAAAAAAAACGACAGTACCTACGTAGCAAAGCGCGCCAGTCACGTGTACGACAAATTGCCTACAAAATGTACCTACGCACACTGTAATGAAATCTGCTAATCTCAACACGCTGCCTGTAGCCTGCCTGCTATTATTGGTTGATGAACATTGTACATTGGTGAATGCTCCAGAATAGTCCGGAAGCCCCCACAAATAGCAATAGGCTAATAGGTATTTGCAAGTCTTGCGAGACTCTTGCAGCAAGATCAAGACTGAGAGCGCAATACCAATACCAGGTGTATTGACGCAAGACAATACCAAGACTGGCCTAAGTCTCGTCTTGGTCTTGCATTTGGGCAACACTACCTGGAACCTGAAGTATTTCCGAACCAATTCGACTTCAAGAAAAGCGTACCAATTCTTAAAAGGCCTGCAACGCACTTGCGAGCCTCCTGGCAATGAGAGTCCGTGGGCGGCGGTATCACTTTACATCAGGTGAGCCTCCTGCCCGTTTGCCTCCTATTACATAATAAAAAATAGATTGCAGTGATTATTAAAAGGATGAGTGTTTCGCTTGGTATTTTCAACATATATTAAAATTTAGGCTAAGGTAAGGTAAAAATTAGGCTATGCTATCTTATAAGCGATCTGTTTCAGGTAAATAATACATATTTTAAAGTAGCACACACCTTTTAGTTCTAGACATAATATCATTAAATACTCCACGAAACTGGAGTTAAAATATGATGCGGTTTTTAAAAAATTTAACAAATGCAAACTTATTATGCCAGTCATATTCGCGTTCCAGTTTAAAATGTTGCAGTATATTCTTTGTTCCATATTAACATAGTAAAGGAAGATAAAAGAGTTTTTAAAACATGAGTTCCGTCTTACATATACTATGATAATTAAATAAAATATAAATATATTTAACGCTGGTCTCTTAGTATGGTGTTCTACAGTTTTTTATCTTTAAATCTATGTACAGAAATCCCGCTCGCGTAAAGCGTTTTTTTAATAAAAACCTAGGAAACCGAATTTATTTATTATAATTTAGATTAATTTTCTAACAAAAATTAAACAGGTGAAAAGGTACGCAAAACGAATAGTGAACTTGTCAAATCATTATAAATTTCACACTACAGAAATATTACTTGAGAAATCTCCGCATTTTAGTGGGGAAATACCGCGTTATATTGAGGACGGAAATTGCGTTATATGGGTGATTACTGTCATCTTATTTTTTACATAAAGTATAAGTACTTATGATTATTTGTAAGCTAGATAAGGTTGTTTTACATTATATTTTTATAGTGTGTTGTCTTCCAATACGAGTATCGTGAAACTTAATATACTGCATAGCATAGATATTTGAGGTCTATGACGGAACACCAGATCGTATGAGCTACAGCTGGCCTTATATATGTCGGACCTCTGATAATCCGAGCTTTAAACTGTGGTTCAACCTAACCGCCAAGTTCTACTCTGACGCAGTAGGATTATACAAGTCTGAAGTTAATCGCAGTCAGGCGTTATTTACGCTCCTTGTATATTCTCAGAAGGCGTGTGGGAGCAAAATTGTGTAGTAACTTTAACTTGGTACACAAAGTTAAATGGGTATACCGACAAAGAGCTAGTGAGATAGGATCTGACACGACACATCAAGGCGTAGGTACTTTGCCTTTACAGGTAGGATAGGATATTTCCGACATAAATTATTTGTTATGTAATCACATTATGGTAACTAAAACATAATTTTAATAAGTTGAATGTTCTTGTAATACGAAATAGAATATGTATGAATGTAATGAAAATGTATAAAAGTAATAAAAATGTTATTTTATAAATTTATATTATTAAATATAGACTTTGAAAACTTCGTCATAATTACGATTTTAGGTTTAGAAGAATTAAAAAACTAATACTTTGTTTGCGCAAATTTTCCCTTAAAGTAATCTATACTAATACTATAAAGAGTTGTATGTTTAAACTTTAACAAAAAAAATGTTTTTTTTAAATGTGTATTACGTTGAAAGTTGAATATGCGAGTATGCGCCATTGATGTCGCGCTTGATTCGGGGTCTGTGGGGCTGGTTCTACACTCCTTCTGCTGTTCAGAGGGGTAGTAAGAGCCACTTGAAACCAACCTCAGGTTCTTGGGGTTCGCCACGACATTCTATCCCGGGCTTAAGACCATAAGATGCTACGTATTTCTTGAATCTATCTATCTATTTTTTAATATATAATCTAAAATTTGTCACCTCATTGTTTTAGTATTGTTTATTACTATTTAGTGTGTAACATATATTTTCTTAACATCATTTAAGTTCTTGCTTCTTTTTATTTTTGCAACCAACTAATTCTATAACGTTGTGCTTAGAGAACAGATAATAAACCTCACCATCCTCATTTGGATGAAGCATTTGGCTGAGCTTTGCTGAGCGGGAGACAGCTGAACTATAGAGTATTTACTTTTATTTATATGACCATACTTCTATCCTTGTGGAATAAATGTTTTGTTGTTTGGAGTGTCCTCTGTCCAGTCACAGCCGGAACCGCCCGCTACTTACTATTAATTTTTTTATTAATAAAGTAAGAATAAAAATAATTTATCGACAGTTTAATATCCGCTTCTAGATACACTTGTCTCCATAATTTACACACATAAAAAACCTATATACAAAACTGTTTGCTTAACGCGCGGAGGTTGGAAAGTTGCCAATTTGGCAGATGATTTTTACCCCTAAATACAGATAAAAACGTTATTTACGAAAATCGTTGTTACGTGCGATCTGAGCCAGTTTAATATGTCTATTTTAAAGTGATTATTTTTTGTGATTTACTATTATAATATTCCGCACAATCAAATTTTATTCATTTATTAGATAATAAAAGGAATAATAAAATAAATATTAAATATCCAAATTCCTCTGTTCCTGAAACATTCCCGTTATTAACTTCCGATAAAGGATGGTTGTAATAAGTTTCTTTTGTCCGTAGCCATTGAAGCTGAAGACAAAAGACTCATTTCACCTTTAAATCAGTTTTTGTTGAAGATTAAGTCGGAAAATTACTTTATGAACAAGCTGATAGTACCCACGATTCATCTGCGTATTATGACTTTCTGCAAATAATCTATATATATTTAAGGCTTTAGTCTTTAGCCAATCAAAGGGGGAACGCTGCCAGTATCTTCGGAACCTTGCCTTGCCTCCGTTTAATAATATATTTAAGTTTTTATATTTTAAGGTTAGTTATTGTCTTTATTGCTCTTTTCTTTGTATTTATAAGCTAAGTTAAATTATCAACCATAGATATATTATTTATCCTATTTAAATTTTATACATCGCTTTGAAACTAGAAAGCTTGAAATGCAACCACACTTTGATTGCACTAAACTTTTCAATAACATTATAATTTTAAATAACGTAAAGGTAATTTGAGCTTTTAATGCGGCATACAATTCCACAGAAAACGGGGATTTGGGAATTGGTACGCCCTTTTTTTAAGGACCCTAACACGAATTGGTTAGTGTGGTACGCGGAAAAAACTGCCATAAAAAGGTTCAGTTATGAAACGACGGACGTCGAAGTCATATGGGTGGAATTTCGTATTCTGCCGTCCGATGATAAAAAATTAGCTGCAGGTATTAAAAATAAAATAAATCAGTGGCACTACAACTGATTTAGGTCTTGGCCTCAGATTTGAATCTGTTTCATGATCATTTTAATAGGCAAGTAGGTGATCAGCCTCCACAGTCAGTGCCTGACGCACGCCGTCGACTTTTTGAGTCGATTCGACTAAGAAATGTCGGTTTCCTCACGATGTTTTCCTTCACCGTTCGAGCAAATGCGCACATAGAAAGAAAGTCCATTGGTGCACAACCCGGGGATCGAACCTACGACGCGACGCACGCTGAATCCACTAGGCCAAGCATTAGCTGCAGGTATTAACCCGAACAACTCCTCTGAACACTTTTCATTCCACGGTGAAACTGAAATCTTGTATCGTACATGGGGCAGACGTTCTACCTGATAATTTCCTAATTACGTAGTTCCATACTAAAACTGAGCAGGCACTGATCAAGTGTTACTCACTTGTGCACGAATGCTATGAGGTCAGCAGCTCGCCCACTTCCATCGCACACCACAACAGGCACTGGTGGTGTGTCAGTGACGTATTCGAGCACGGCGCGCACTGTGTTTGTTCCACCTTCTATTACTAAACACACGACTGGAGTAGACGAATGGGTATCTGGAACAATAAAAATAGAATATTGTCTTTGATTCGAGTTTATAAAGCGGAATATTGCAGGGACTTTGTGGCAAAATATGCGGTTAGTATGGTTTAATGGAAATCATAGTCTCATATCGTTATCCATTAACTTGTGGCAGCTCGCTGGCCAGGAGTGGTGAAAACCACTCAAAACATTTTAATTTGATGTAAGTTTTTTTAAATAAAACTATGTGATATATATATATATTTATGTTTAATATATGTTGTTTTATTGTTTTCTTTGTTGGTTAATAGTTATCCTCAATAAATATTTTTTTATTCTTAATCCATCTGCAATCATTTTTATTCCCTCCGTAATTTGTAAACTGTCAGACTGCGGCCAGTTTCACCCTTTTTAGCCGATACACACTGTCCATCGTTTCCAAGAGGCCCGAAGCTAGGGGGTTGACGTGTTGCTGAAGTCTCATTTTGTATCGCACGGTTGACTCAATAAATATGATTTTATTTATTGACACTTCGTTACCTTATACAAAATATTAAAACAAATCAGGTTACATAAGTTGTAAGGCAACGGGCGGCCTTATCACTAACAAGCGATTTCTTCCGGGCAAACCTATGGAGCAATAAAAGAGAAACATCTACAGAGTGAATTACAATACACCTACCTACGTTTGATTAATTAAAAAAAGGACTATTCAGACTTTTGTGCCTAACAATTCGAAATTATTGTTTTCCTCAGGAATTGAACACAACATCCGGAAAGGTTAACCTACGACATCAATACTAAGATTTCTTTAAACAATTCAACGCAATTCCATATTACGAAGTATAGGATCTAATTAGGAATGTCATTACAAAATTCTATTAGAATTATGCGGTAATTTAAACATTTTCGGCCAAAAATCTCGGCCACTTTTACATCCCCCGAGTGTATTGCGAATTCCATTCCATTTAATCTCCAATCTCCAACGTTAATACCTAAATAAATTAACTAAATATTTTTATTTAATTATCAGCCGTACTCAGAGTCTTAGTCTCTAATGATAAATTAGGTATATAAACAACAGTGCAACTCAGCTTTGAAGATTTAATTTCCGTCCATTATTAAACGATTAATATGTTTCCCTAATAATCAATGTGATAAACTGTGGTGGTGCGACAGACGTCGAGGTGAAACCCAGCTGCTGGTATTAATCCAAACAACTTCTCTGAACACTCTGACAAATGCGGTAGAAGATGCAGAGACCCCATATCTCTACCCAACGCCAAAGGATCCAGAAAAAATCGATAAATTAAGATGTCCCATGCAGAATGGCAACTTTAATGTCTAAAAAGATATTGAATAATCATTTTAAGATGCAGTAGAATACCAAAAATTGGAGCTGTCTACAAGACATCGGTTCAATAACAAGTAGAATAAGAATTAGTTAAAATGTTCTTACAATGCAAAGTTATTGAAATTACTGTGAAAAAAAAAAACAACAATCTATACGTACAGGCGTTGAACACTATCCGCGCAATCAATTTTATGTCTTGAAGATTTTCGTTTTATCGTAAAAAAGCCATAAAATTGCATTTTTTATGTCGAAGGTAAAGGTGTGTTCAAATTTTATCTATGGTGTTTTATAGGGGTGTTAATGAATAAATGTTTTTTTAATACTACTGTAAACTTACTTTTTAATAGTCACCACAAAATTTAATACCTTTATTTTAAAGACACCTCTTATGTGAAAGCGTATTTTTAATACAAAATAAATCAGTGGCGCTACAACCTTTTTAGGTCTCCCTTGCGATTCTGTAACTCACTTTTCGAACTCTCACAGCGGATTTCGCAGCGGCGGTCGCGATCAAATCAGTCGTGAAGCAGTCATTTTATGATTTGGTATTCTGATAAGATATTCGGAGGTTGTAGTTTATTGTTTAACCGCTGTGTGAGTTCGAAAAGTGAGTTACAGAATCGCAAGGCAGGTCTGGATTCTGTATCGGTTTCATGATCATTTTGTCTAAGAGACAAGTAGATGATCAGCCTTCTGTGCCTGACGCATGCCGTCGACTTTTTGGGTCTAAGGCAAGTCGGTTCTCTCACGATGTTTTTTTCCTGCACCGTTCGAGCGTTTGTTAAATACGCACATAGAAGGAAATTACATTGGTGCACAGCCGGGGATCGAACCTACGATCTTAGGGATGAGAGTCGCACGCTGAAGCCACTAGACCAAAACTGCTCTCCGCTTTTAAATAGACTAATAAAACTAATAAGATAATTTTAAGTAAAATCAGTTTTATTTTAAGAAATTAAAATTGATGAACTAACTTAGGGGTAATACTAAAATACGAGAGCTAACAAATTTTAACTAGTTGAACCCACGCCCCACCTTCCCCCCACAACTTTTGAAAGCAGGGAATGTCTCTACATCAGATGGAAATTTATGGATTATGGGAATAAGTATTTTTTTTTGCTTTTGATAATTTTTTCCTTCTTTGACATTTGTTCGGCCATATTTCTTTGCTATATTTACTTATAAATTAGGGATACTAAAGCACACATTTTAAAGTCCTTCATTAAGGGATTTTATCTGTAAATTTTTAATCTGTTATGTTTAATGATTTTACTAAAGTTGGTGTTATTTACAGGCTGTAAAGTAAAATTTGGCATTCTTGTGGATGCACCGCCCACGCTCAGCGTTACTAAATCAAATTATTTTTGCAATCTCTCTTGAAAATGTTTTTATCTATGTTTTAACAGGTTGTATCTATTTGTTTAACTAGACGCAATACGACCCTTGCAAAGCCAAACTGAGAATTGACATTCGTCAAAATGAAATACGTTTGTCAGTGACAGACTGTAGTGTTTCCTGTCATTTGTGTTGGGTTGTTATTGGTTTAATTGCTTCCTTAAATTTTAACTATCAGGCACCTTCGCTTCACAACTTAAAACAATTACACTATGCAATATTTAGTTAATATAGAACCACTGAACCATAAAATGGTCGAAAGCATCAGTGAAATTCAGTGTTCCGTAAGAATTTCTCATCGTCACAATGGTCAAATCCCCTTTATAGCCGTTAAGACGGGATGATGTCCACCAGGAGCTTTTGTTTACTATTGTCACCCTTGAAATTGGATCTTTATGCCCCTTTAAAGGAAATCTTAAGGGACAAGAGATGACAAAGAAAGCCATATTTATAAAGAAATTGCTTAATTATATAGAAATATAATTTTCTGACTGAATACACATTCTAGACAGAGTAATTATAATAAAGAATGGGACTGAATGAATTACTTTTTCCTGTTATCCGACCTCAAGAGAGTGCTTAGCTGGACATACATTTTGTGCATATAAAAAGTTAAACGACACTGAAACTATTTTGAGGGTAAAGACAAATCGTACGATAAAAATGGTATCTAAAAAACCGTTATAATTGTTGTATCGCTCTTGAAGGCTGTATTGAATAATCAAAAAATTCTAACAAAAAAAGTTTTTTCTATGTTAGCCTAAGAACTTTTTAATAGACTTAAAGTCAGGAGATAAGTTTAAGGATAATTTATAATTACCCGATATAAAGCTTACCTTCTATATAAATTTAAATCGTAAATATTATTCTATTTATATCATCTATGTAAGAATTTTTGAAATCAGTCCAGTAGTATTATGTTTATTCGATATAAAATTACCAATATATCTGTTGTTTTGTGATTAGTTAATGATTTGGTTTGTAATATATACATATATAAGGAGTCTGAATAATATACAATTGGTTAATATATAACGCAACTTACGTAAACGATGTCGCGGGTACTAAACAGTCTGAACTCATTTTCTCACTCATTCATTGATGAATGAAAATAAGGACGACATTTCTTTATGTTTATACGAATTCTATGAGTAGATATAAAAATAATTTCGACAAAATCCAAGCTCAATTTCATGGAAGATGTGATGTTTAAATTACAGATAACGTAAATAAGGTATTTATTTTATATCCCAGCTTGTATGAATACTACAAACAGTTTCGCTTAAATTTAGCTACGTTTGAAATAGAAACGATATAACGTACTTAATGTGAGCAAATATTTCACACCACTAAATTCGACACAAATAATACGGTTTATTTGTACGTTTGGGAAACGTAGCTTATTTAGGTATCTTAACGTACATTCATTTATTAATACTATTTTATTTATAAAACTTAAAACCACATGTAGGAATGCTCGAGAGATACAAGAACATGAAAATTTCATACTACCACATAAAAAAACACTAGCAAACAATAAATAAAATATAAAAACGTAAACGTTTCATTAACAGCGTAATATGTAGGTACACAAAATGACAGTAATTAGGAAGATTGTTGTAATATAGGTACATCTATATGTATTTTCATTTACTAAAATTGCGAAATTTGTTATTGTTTGATTATAAAATATGATCACTTAAAACTTAAAGTGATTGTTTTCTGAATTATTTTGTACGGAATAATAGTAACCGCACGATGTATCAAGCAAATTGTATGGATCGAGCGAGTGTCGAGGAGAAGCATGGGAGGGGGCGGGGAGCCCTAAGCAAGGCCGAACCAAACGACCAGTGACCCGCGCGTCGCGCGGCTTGACGTACGCAAAACAAAATGTCGGACGAAAAGCGAAGTAACTTAATATTCTCTAGGAATCTACTAAAACAATTTCTGCGTATGTATAAAGAATCGCCGTGTCTATGGGATCGTCGCAGTCCTGAGTACAAACAGAAGAAGAAAAGAGACGAAGCTATTTCTCGCTTGACGAAGTTAGTCAACGAATACGACGCAAAAGCAACAAGAGTGCATGTTTGTAGGAAAATTGAGAGTTTGCGATCGTGCGTACGACGGGAATATCTTAAGGTGCAGTATAGCTTACGTCACGCACAGAACCCGAATGAAGTGTACGAGCCATGTCTTTGGTACTATAACCTGTTATCTTTCGTATTCGAAGATACAGAGAACAAAAAGGTGCAATGGCAATCGGTGAGTATAGCGATGCGTTCTTGCATCAAAAGTTATTAAACATTTTGTAGGTTCCAAGACTGACAGTTTTAACGTGCAATTTCGATATTGTTTTTTCCATTATTGGTAGTTGTCGGAACCTTGGAATCGCGTGGTACAAAATCATTGGGGCAATCGCAATGTCATTCATCTGTGATTTTAATTGCCGCCGTAATATTAGATAAAATACTTTAATATCTATTTATATAGGGTTTAATACTTACGGATAATGGCTGACTTGATACACAAAATATAAAATTACTTACACGGATGAAGTTTTTGCGCAGCGATGTACTTTTCTAGTTTCCTTCTTAATACGATCTCAGCTCCATATCTGCCCACTGAACCATTGTCCACAAGTAAGAAGTAGGCATGGCGATTGTTCAGTACCGCCAGTTTCGATCTAAAAAAAATAAGCATTGTTGAATAAGAACCATACAAATGACGGTTGTTCCGTTTCATGTCCTAAGTATATCTAGACACAAAACAGTACAACCGCCTGTGTAGTTCTGAAAACTAAAGTACAACCGCCTCAGTAACTATGTTGTTAATCTGTTATCACTCAAGGCCTCTGGGTTTGAATAGTAGTCTAAGTAAGAAGTCAGTACTAAAACCATCAGACTGATCTTTTACATAACTTAAAGTTACAATAAAATAAAAGAGACATCTTTGTCATACATATAACAGCGTGGAAAAACAATAGCTTTTTAATAAGAAGGAGCGTTAGGAGGTATTTTCTAATATAATTTAATTCTAAACCCGCGGACAAAGGAAGAATTTGGAAATGCAAAGTTAAAAGTTTTAATTGCTATGGATCAACACAAATTCAATTCGTGCAAGATCTTATAGATTTGTCAGACACTAATATACTTTTTTTTTCTTTTAAAATCGTAACCAATTAATAATGTGGTGATAATCAAAGTTGTTCTGAGGCAACATCGTTTTAAAAAATCATTGGCGCTACAACCTTTAGAGGTCTCAGATTTCTGTATGTGTTTCATGATCATTTGTCGATCTAATAGGCAAGTAGATGAACAGCCTCCTTGTGCACGCCGTCGACTTTTTGGGTCTAAGGCAAGCAGGTTTCCTCCCGATGTTTTCCTTGACCGTATCAGCGAATTTTAAATGAGCACATAGAAAGTCCATTGGTGTACAGCCGGGGCACAAACCTTCGACCTCAGGGATGAAAGTCGCACGATGAACCACTAGGCCAACACTGCTCTTGGCAACATTCTTTGATAATCTTTTTTTTTAAATTTACTTATCTTAAAATTAGACATATAAAATATTTAATTTAGCTACAAAACTACTAGACTATGTTTTTTGTAAAAAAATCAAAATTTGTAAATTGTCGGAGATAGGCGATAAAAAAATGCTACCTAAATCTGAAATAAACAAAATGAAAACGAAGTCAGCTGCGGGTGGAATTTCTAAAGAACAAAACAGATATACAAGAAAATGTATTTTCGCTTCTCTATAAAGTGTAGATATATGTAGGTTTCGAGGTTGAGGTATCATTTTCGTGTTCGCAACGTCCCTTAGGAAATTATTATTATGCGATAATCCATTACAGCTTTCCACGGAAAAGGATTAATGAGAAACTAAACTTGAAATGTTAGAAGAATGTCTTTTAATGCTGTTAAGAAATAAAGATTTATTTATAAACTTTAATTGTTTATTCGAATATTAGTGATTATATTCTTTAAAGGTGCGATTTAGACCATTTTGACAACAATAACAATGAACAGCTTCAATTTTTTCCTACATATTTTGATCACTCGGCAACGGTGTACCATGCAATTATGTGGTGGCGCTTGCTCTTTAACCCCATAGAAATTAATTAAAACATCATTATTTGTAAAATAAATGAAAGAAGGTGCAAATTTTTGGCTTTCACCTAATTTATCCTGATCACAAACTCCACTATGAATAAAAAAAATACCCTAATCTAACCTAATGTGATTCACGGGGAGCTACTGGGAACTAAGACAATTTCATTTAGGTACATCAAGCATGTAATATTTTTTTTTTTTTAGGGAGTCCAAATCGCGAAGAACGATAAAACTTTACCTTTTAATATGATAACTAATATATAATATGGCATTTGCATGTCTTTTTTTATATGGCTGATTGTGCGGTGTTTTTTATAACTAATCAATCTAAATGTACAAATAAACGAGATATTATTATTTGCATAATTTTTATTGATTTTTAAGTTGCCCTCATATTTATTTGAAGTAATAATTTTAGGCTAGTATGGTATCGATTTTTAGTCTAAAACATAGGTTTCCAATTAATCGCACATGTAAGTTTTATTTGAAAAACAATTACATATAATAACAACAAAGAATTCAAAGGAATTAAATCCTTAATATGACTAACTTCTTAAAATTTAATAAACCGTTTAAAACGTAGCAAGCATTTTCAGTATTAAATAAACGTTAGAGATAAACGCCTAAAAGGCCTAAATAATTAGTACAAAGAGGATTGGATTCACATATGAGAATCGGGATTTATTTCGGTCACGTTGCCTTATGGAATCACTGAAATGGACAATCGTTATTCTACGAGCATAGCAATGTTTCCCAGCAAATTGTATTTTTATACTAGCCTCAAGGCGTGGTTCGAATATAGCAATATTAATAGAAAAGTATTTCTATAAGACCAGATTCGTGGCTAAGTAGAGGCATTTAGCGTGTAATTCAACATTTATTTATTTATTCAAAAAGTACATACACTATCCATACAGTACTACGCAAATACGATAAATAAATTGAAATATATAATATTAAAAACATCATATAAACAATATAAAAACATATAATGCGTTCTTATATGTCGATAGTTTCGAAGAATGGCTTGAAAGCCAACTGCAGAAAATAGGGAAATTATTAATGAAACATATTAATATAATATATTATATAGAATACTGTAAAATGTATAGTTGCAATATTTGTGAATATGTGAGTAACATAATATATTAACAAAATAATTTAGTTATCTACTGCATTGTTTTTTATAACACCATGCGCCTATTTTATTTTAGTATAGTAGTTTTTTGTCGTTCTAGGTACATGGTCTTTACATATAATTATCAAATCAATGTATATGTTACCGGAAAATAACAAAATCCGCAATTTACGAAAATGTGGACGTAAAATAATACAATTTATCTCTCGTTTAGAATCCTACGAATCCTGCGGATTTAGTTATATTCCTATGACATATACACAATATGTAAAAACTATTTTAAAGTCAAAGTCAAATCATTTATTTCAATTAGGCTATGTTCACATGTAACGCGCGTTAACGCGCGTCAACGCGCGATCAAATTTGAAGAGCGTTCAGATGATGAGCGCTAACGCGCGTTGCGAGAGTACTCGTCAGTCTAGTTCAGTAGAACGTAGAAAATGGACATGGAAGAGGCTATTATTTTGTGGTTATATTATAAATAAAAATATAGAGAAAGAAAACGTACACATTGGGTTCATCCAATTTTGAAAAAAAATACAAATTATATCATATTTTTTATACAAATTTGCTATATTCCAACTTGCTGGCCTTTTTTCTACTTCATCGATTAGTAAGTCGATGTCAATATCTTCAATTTCACTCATTTTAAATGCGAGAACAAAATATAATTACGAAAATTAACAAAATTACATGCGATCGCGATGAAAGCACGCGCTCATCTGAACAGCAAACGGACATTACATTAATATCAAAGCGCGCGTCAACGCGCGATCACCTGCGTCTAGAGACTTTATCTCTGAGCGCCGCGTTGACGCGCGTTAACGCGCGCTCATGTGAACAGTTGTATGAAAATACCACAATATCTAGTCGCGCGATTTGAAAACGCGCGTTAAGTTTTTGCCATCTGAACATAGCCTGAGACCATCTAAAATGGCACTTTTGAACGTCAAAAAAAAAAATATATAAAGAAGATTCTAGTTGCCCCTTCAAAAAGGTAGTTTCGTGTGGAGAATAATTACATTTGTAGCATTTATAAATTAAAAAATAATAATAATAATAATAACAAAAATATGTTAAAGCAAAAAATCAGCAACCAATTTGATTTTGTCCAGGGTCTATCATTGTCCTATGGAGCAGGACCAGCATGTTTCCAAGCATTCTTATCTTGAATATTCCAAGCATTCTTATTTTAAAAGAGTAACTATGGAGTTTCTTACCCAATCTTCTCCAGATGAAGGGAAGGAAGAAGGAAAGGGCAACTAGTCATCCTTTTTAAATACTTTTAACTTGTAATTTTGACTTTGAAAAGTGCCTTTTTAATAGGCCTATGTGAAATAAATGATTTGACTTTGGCTTTGATAGCCTTTCGTTACATATGATAATATGGATAAACAAAAACTTTATAGGTAAACATATATAGTATATGTTACAAATGTTCATTTCAATACAGTAAAGGAAATATACTATTTTCAGGAAAGTGAAGTGATAAAAGAAAGTCCGGAAGTCATAACATCTGATAATTATGAAGAATCACCAATTGTATATCCGAACTATACATCGGATTCCATTATCGAAGAACAGACCCCACAGAATTATTACCAGGATATTTACGATAAGAAAATACGTGGGGGAGAACTCAAAGATGAATATGATGCAATAGGTAATACATATAGTTTTTGTAAATGGTTTTTTTATGTAACAGGGGGCAAAGGGGCAGGTGGCTCATCTGATGTTAAGTGATACCGCCGCTCATACACACTCACTTTGCCAGGGGGCTCACAAATGCGTTGCCAACCTATTTTGATTTTTTTTAATATCTCTCTGAAGATACTACTATCATGACGTAGTATCGTGGTTATCTGTATAGTAAGATCTGGCGTGAATAATTTTGCCTTTGAATAATCAGTCTATCTCCAGGTCTCTCAAGGTCCACGCGATAGTATGCCTTCGGTCTTGCCAATTAAGATGAGCTTTTCTAGTTTCTCGTCGCCTGCACGCATTGTGTGACCGAAGTACGAAATGAATTATTTTTTTTTACTATATAATAGTTTTATCGGAAATTCAATAAACGTTTTAGGTGGGTGGATGATTATTTTACACTTCAAATGTGCAACAGAAATCCACAGTAATTACGCCTATAACGCGGTAGACCCAGACCACGTTTTAGGAAATCGCACTGTACGCGTCAATCCATTTTTTTAACAATTCAAAAACTAGGAACACGAATTTACAAAAAATATTTAGTTTAATTTTATAACACAACTGGACTTGACAAATATATATAAATTTCACACTACACGCTTCAGCGGGGAAATACCGCATTATATTACAGTAAGTATAGACAATACATACAGACTAAGCAGCAATATATATATGCCTATGACACCTTAGATATTAAAAAAAAATTACAGCTCTATCGTACCAAGTCATATTCCCTTTCAAACTTGCGTATTTCCTATTACATAAAAAAATAAAAACAAAAGTTTCGTTAGTATTTTATGGCAAATAAATTCTTCAAATCTTTCTCTCGTTCGGAAGCCATTCAAGTATGATAAGATAATTCAATATTTTCTTTCGGAATTTTCAGGACGATGGAATAACATTATCGGATATTGCCAATTGAATTGTAAAGTTGCTCGGTTCTAGATATGGAATTATTGTATTTTTTTTTTAATTTTGTACAAAGTCATCTGGATACCCGGTTGTGACTTACTTGTCTGGTATAAAACAGATTTAGTAATGTGTAGGAGACACTTACAGACTTGACTGATCTGATCTATACGTATATAAATAAAAGAAAGTCGTGTTAGTTACACTATTTATAACGTCTGAAGAACGGCTGAACTGATTTGGCTGAAAATTGGTGGGGTAGCTAAGAACCCGGAGACAGACATAGGACTTTTATCCTGTTTCCGTGGGACGTGACATAAAACGTGGTATAACAAAGCGCTACTGACAGCTAAACGTAATATTATCTATGGTTAAGTATGATTGAAAATTTGACAGTTAGAAGTTTTGAAGTTGATCGGTTGATGTGTTTATTTCGAGTTTCTATTAGCATATCGTGCCGATATTATCATTGACAATGCCATGACTAAGATTTTAGATTTAATTAATGATTTAAGAAATTTTGCACGATATTTTCTTTGTCTTTCAGGAATCAACGTCGCAGCAAAGCTTCGCGCTCTTCCCGCTAATACAAGAATTTTGGCTGAGAAACTTATAAACGACGTCCTGTACCAGGCACAAACTGACTCCTTAAGTGCCTTTACAGTTTTGACATCCCCGGATCCAATTAAATCGGAAACTGTTATTTAAATACTTTGTTTTATTTATAATCTTGGATATAGCAGATCCTAGATCCTTCGTCCGTAGAGAATACATGTTAATAAACTTCAAACTTTATTTGACTTATTTAAATCAAAACAGAACTGTTATATTTTATTTGTATTTGTCTTTATCAAATATATTACCTCGGTGATGCCATAGCATGGTAGGGGACGTCTCTTCCTCTGCCAATGAGTTCATTAGCGCCCTCAACGATGCCCCAGGGCGCTATACCAATGCTGACCACGCGACCAGCGCGCTGTGACCTTTCCAACTGCAGAGCGTCACCGACTTGCCGGGTCACACCTGGGTGGATAGAAATAATTGGATCAGAAAAATACAGAAATGAACGGATTCGTTTTTTTAAAAACACATGATCAACGAAAATTACTTTATAAGGCTAGCATAATTAAACTCGTAATTTTTTTAAGAAGGTATAAATAATCCTATGAATTGAGAACTAGGGGGACGAGGTCTTAGAAAGTTTATTGCCAGTTCTTCTCTTCCGTTCTACGCCCTTCATTTGAGAACTGGCAGTAGATGTAAAATTAGTAGCATTTTATATGTATTTCTTTTTTGACGTTCACACACTACATTGTGTTGCATGAATACACTGAATGATTTTGACTTTGAATATTAAAAGGACATATCAGCTATGCAAATTATATTTGAGGAATCGTAATTCTGGCGTATAAAGCATTGAATTATTTAGTGATACCCCTGTCTATCATATTCCCAATTCGGTAATGGATAATATAGAGTCGATCCTCAGATGAGACATCTCCTAATAAACGTTTGATATATTCGACATTCAAAAAGTTGGAATCCATGTAATTTTTGTATTGTTTTTTGCGTAACTTTCACCTTTCGCTCAGTAAATGGAAGCTCTCAAAAACTAATACATTTGGTTGGGTTTCGTAATTTTTTCATTTATGCCCCGCTTAGTTACATGATGTCTTATGGCCTATAGCCGTCCTCTAGATGACATATTCCATGGTGAAATATTATTTCAATGCTTACGAGTAGTTTAAATTGAATTTTTTTCAAAAAAGTCTCGATTCCTGAAAAGAACTCAAAACGTCGAGTGAATGATTAAAATTTGTATATCTGTTAAAGATTTATGTTAAGCCAAAGAAAATTATGTAAATGTTAAATTAAATTTAAGTCGAAATGAAAACTTCCAAGATAATAATAATGGCCAAGAAAGTGTGTTAAGTCGACCGAATGCCTCTAGCAAGTTGAGCCAGGAAAGTTTAATTTCTTAATTATACAATGCTGTTTCGGGTAACGCTATCACCGGTGCCATTTCATTTTCAAAGCTTTAAAACAATCATAACTTCTTGTTATGTTTTTAAAAGTAAAATGATTATTATAAATTAACCTCCGACGAAAAACTGGGGGTCGCAGCAATGTTATTTATTTCCCCTTTTTTGTTAGCCTGCGTAATTGAGCAGGTTCTTAGCTGCATGAAGATTTGTTTAGCTCTGATGTTGGTTGCCGCAGAAATATCAGGGGTTACTTAAAATTGAAATGAATTTTGTCTCTGTTCTTTCATCTCATTTCCCTCTAAATCCAACTTTGTACATCTAATATTTCTACTTAATTTACAGAAGCATTATCTTAAATAATAAACCTTTATAATGAAAGAGTCCAATACTTAGCAATTTACAATAATGAGACTACTTTTTGCTTTTATTTAATTATCTTGTATACAAGTTTAAAAAGGTTTAAATATTTAACTAATTAATACCTAATTCGGGCGTGTTGTGTGATGGTGTGAAAGTGAGGGTATGTATGGTAGGTATGTATGTATGTAAGGTGTGCTGATGATGCAGGTGATTTAGCGCTGTGGATATTCTTAATACTCCTTTTAAGATTTTGCAATAGCTTAAACAACTCAAGTTTTAAATAGTGGTCGTTATGTGTGCGATACAAAACTTAAGATTTTTGCGTAGTTGGTATTGATGAAACAAAGAATGACCTGTCTGGAGGACCGCAAAATGCCAGGAACAACAAAATATTGCTAATGCCGCATTATATGAAAATGCGTTATAAGAGTACCGTGTTATAAGATTACTGATAATACGGTACGCATTTAACGGGATTACTCCTCATTCCTCATTCGGAAACTGACTTTTCGTACAGAGATGTACAATAATTCTTCTTATACAAAGCTGATTCTGACAAATCGAACACACAAAAACAAATTGTGAAAGTCGGAAATTCTTGTCGTACAATGCGGCGTTAAATTTTTGGTTATATAGAAAATATATCTTCTGCAGAATTTGATGATAGTGCTAAAAAATAAATAAATCAATAGCACTACAACATTTTTAGGTCTGGGCCTCAGATTTTTGTATCTGTTTCATGATCATTTGTTAATCTAATAGGCAAGTAGGTGATCAGCCTTCTGTGCCTTACGCACGCCGTACACTTTTTGGGTCTAAGGCAAACCCGTTTCATTCAGCGTTCGAGCGAATGTTACAAATGCGCACATAGAAAGAAAGTCCATTAGTGCACAGCCGGGGATCGAACCTACGACCTCGGGGATGAGAGTCGCATGCTGTAGCCACTAGGCCAACACTGCTCTCATAATAGTAAAACTTCTGTATTTTCTAATGCGATCGAAGTTATGGGTACCTGTGTTGGTGCCTCCAGTGAATATCCAGGCACCTGTGGTCTTCGCCGCTTTCAAAAGACCTTTCCTCAACACTTTCTTCAGTTTGGGTTGAAGGTCGAAGTTGGCCTTCCCACCCTGGATGGTGATGAGCAGTTTTGGCCTTTCCAACGCCCATTCGCGTGTAAGCAGTTGGACTATTAGCTCCGGTCGTGTATCGTGTGATAGACGGACATACTGAAATTAAAGATAAGGTTGTATGTTTAGGTGAAATTAAAGCTTATGAATGCCTTATGGACGTGACAAATAAATAAAATATTTATTTCCCAAGGACCATCGCGCTAAATATTTTTGTTTGAGCCTCCTGCCCGTTTGCCTATGTAATGGGCATACGAGGCTCACCTTATGTCAAGTGATACCGCCCACGGATACTTATATTGACAGAGGACCCGCAAATGCGATGCCGGCCTTTTTTCCAATAATTGTTGTTGAATGTATGTTGTGTATGTTGAATGTTCGTAGATTATTTTGGACATCGATGTTCTCCAAAATTATACTTAAAATCGTATAAACACACTTTCGTCAAGTACACAAAAATGTCCTTACGTTGTTTATATATAAGCGCGCTGTTTTATAAAGTTCATTAAAATATTAGATATATACCTGTGCCTTCGTAGGGTGTGGTCCTCCCTGGAACTCCACCGTGCCATAGGCATCGGTTGGTGATGGCTGAGTATGCTTTATGGGAACCCATGCTTCACCAACGGGGCCAATGGGGATATTAGCACCGTGCGCGGTCTTGCTTAGGCCACACCAACATCTAGAAATTTGAACATACATATAATATATTATTGCATTATTATAACACACAGTAGGTATTACAATTTTGTTAACCTACATAGTAATTATAAAAATTTATAAAAGAAAATTAAAACAAATTAAAAAAAAGATCGTGCGTACAAAGTACACATGTCAGAAGTGAAACTTCTTTGGCAAACTAATTTTTAAGTCTTGTTCATATTTAGACAAATCTAAAACTTTAGATTTCCGAGACTTAGAAGGAGGGAAAAAGGAAGATATGTTAGGTATTGTCGAAAAAGTGTCGAAAATGAATAACAATTATTAATTTATTTTTTTAAATGTATTTCTTCGATAACAAAGATTTTAATTTACAATTCGTCATTTGAGATTTCAATAAATTATTTTGCATAAAATATAAAATACTAATACTTCATAAATTCTCTTTAGGACATTTTAATTTTATAAATAGACTTCCTATAAGGTAATTCGCCCTTCTCACTCTCTCATTCAGTCTCTCCCTTTTCTTCGACAAAAACGCTGCACATCTTCTTCTTCTCATATTTATAAAGTAAGTTTAGGAGGTTTTATGAACAACAAAGATGATACATAACGTTTTAATAACTGCAAAAACGGAAACAGTTGCCCTTAAACCGAAAAGTTTTAATCTCAAAAGTTTCTGAGTCAACAGAGACCAATAAAGCTTTTAGGACGAGGCCCAAATATTACTCTACCTTTAAATTCATATATTTTTCGCGAAATGAAAAGGCACGAGGTGTTTACACTAGGGACGGTACAGATTTCCTTGAATAAGAGCGACAAATGTATGACAGCCTTCTTTAGTACGATAAAACTTGTATTAGTCTAGTCGACAAGTTGAAAATGGAACAAAATAAAGATACTGCTCTTAAAATTATGTGCGATAGCTCATTGGATCCAGAATGACGTCTAGAAAAATTTGCTAAAAGCGTGTATTAGCACATAAAAAATTGCAAAAGTTATAGACAATTAAAGATGAAAAAAAAATGGCATTTAGTTTTTTGCCAATATTTAATAAACTATTAATATTTAAGAAATTTCAAATAAAGATTCTGAAAGAGGAGGAAATTTCCAATAAAAAACTTTGTTATATATGGTTGTTTTTGTTAATTTTAGAAGTTTTAGAAAAAAATTTAATAAAAGATGAATATTTGTTTATAACAAATTGGTAAGTTAATAAACAATAGAATTGTTGATTAAAAAAAAATTTTTTTCTGTTACTTTATAGAGGACTGTCAATTATGATTTTTAGAAAAAAAAAATTTCTTAACTAATTATTTAAACAATAGAAAATTAAAAAAACGATTATAAACAATTAAAAATTGTTATTAAGGAAAAAATTTTTTTTTAAAAATCATAAAATTTTTAATGTAATAAAGTTGTGTTAAAATTTTTTTTTAAAATATTGATTTAATCAATTTGTTTAAAAAAAATTTATCAACAAATGGCGGGAATTTTTTTTTTTGCAAATCAATAAATATCTTGTATTAATAAAAAAACGATTATATGATGATTTAGAAAAAAAAAATTTTAACAACATTACATGATTTTTAAGTTTTTGTTTAAGTAAAAAAATTGTTATAAACAAAGTATAAATATTTTTTTAACTTTTATGGCACGATCTTGTTAAGTATGTATGTAAGAAAGGCTCTACGAAGCGAAATATTTTTACGACCATTATTTAAACATTTTTTTTCACTTACAATTAAGACGGTCGTTCGAGAAAATTTCGTTAGTTAACAATTATTTAACTTGTTGAAAAATTTACTTTAAGTAAAATTTTTAACGGGAATAAATTAATTATAGTGTTCAGAACACACCATAATTTTTTCAAATTTAAAAAAAATATTCAATACCTTAAATATATTAATTAATGTGCCGTAGTCGCTTTTGACGCCACGCGCGAATCCTAAAAATTTCACCCGCAGACCTATTTTCAGCGTTAAATTAAAATAATAAATAATGGAGATAGAGTTCCGGGAGTTAGGAGTTTTTTATTGGAAATTTCCTCCTCTTTCAGAATCTTTTTGAAATTTCTTAAATATTAATAGTTTATTAAATATTGGCAACAAAACTAAATGCCATTTTTTTCATCTTTAATTGTCTATAACTTTTGCAATTTTTTATGTGCTAATACACGCTTTTAGCACATTTTTCTAGACGTCATTCCGGATCCAATGAGCTATCGCAAATAATTTTAAGAGCAGTATCTCTATTTTGTTCCATTTTCAACTTGTCGACTAGACTAGTATATTTTCGTTCAGTTTGAATTTAAATACGAGAAAATTTGATACAATCAGATATGTATCACTAATTCCTTAAATGATATTGTACGAGCCAAGGCTGTACATTTTGCTCACTCAGGCTTTCTTAGTTGTATAAGTGTGGCGATTTTCTAAATCGAGGTTACGCCCCGAGACTACAGCCAGACATAGGCACTATCTTCAACTGTCACATTGCGTTCATTCGTTATATAGCAATTAGCATTAAGGTGGGAACTGACCAACGTTACGAGGTGTAAGTTTACACAGCGATCATTCGTGCAGTCAGTACGTCGTGTTACGGGGAAACCAGCGAGCAACGAGCCGCTCGTTGCACGCTTTGAGTGCTCCACCCGGCTGTCGGTTTTTTGGCGAATCCTTTGACTGTTACGCGGTTCAGTAATTACGCGTCGCACGTCGCGAGTGGTCATGATTATGATTTTCTATAAATAGTGTCTTTTTTAAGTACTTTTGGTCCAATTAAATTCAACAGTTCTTCAAAATCGAGGCCTGCGTACAAACTTTTTATACTGTCCAGTAATCATTTGGTTTTTAATATTGCAATCAATAACAAACCACCTCATACGCCTGTGTTTTTAAATAAGTTTTATGTCCAGTAACATTTTTTCTTCTTCTTAATTTGGATGAAACAATAATTAAATTATTTTATTTATTTATTTATTTATTTATTTATTTATTATATAATGATCGTAAATAGAAAGAAGTTGGTGTGGTGGAAACACAAACTGAACACAGTTTTTCTGTCCACCAGGTCGTCGAACTTATTTAAATAATTAACTTATTACATACTTAGGCCAGTGACATACTATACAAATTTTATAACATTTTTACCATTAAACCATCAAAATTGCACGAACAACGTAATAAACAAATTGAACATTGTCGCTCCTCAGTTAGCCGATGCAAGAAACCTGTTCTTGACGAGAATTCTCATTCGAATACAGGATGTGTTCCAATATTCGAATATGAATTAAATGACGATGTCTTATTTTTATTACGCATAATTTGCTATTGTTTGATTTATAAAGTAATTTTTTAATTTAAATTTAATATTGGTTCTTGTAATATTAGTAAATAGTGTAGCTGGTAACGAGTTTAATAGATTTGGAATAATATAGTCTAATGTTTTTTTCCCATATAAATTATTGTATTTTGGTAATAGAAATTCGTTTTTTAATTTTCTACGTGTTGTATAGTGATAGTGAGTTTTAGTTGTTTTAAGGTAATTTTCTGTAAGATAGTTTTCATTTAATAATCCTAGCTGTATTTTCTCTTGTATAGGTATAATTTTGAAAAATGCAAATAGCTTTCTGTAGTCTTCTTTATATTGTGATTTTATTTTTAAAGGAGCAATTGCTTTTAAAATACGTATTTGTAATGAAAATATTTGATTAAGATAAGTTTTGCATGTTCTCCCGTAGCTCGAAAGTCCATATGTTATAATAGATTCTGCTAATGTTTTGTATAGCAGTAGCAGAGTGTTGAGAGGTGTTTTATTTTTTATTATAGTGAATTTGGCAAGTATCGCTCTTAGCCTTTCACAGACAGAATTAATGTGCATTTTCCAGGACATTCGGTCATCTATTGTAAGCCCCAGGTATTTGTGGTTATGAACTAATTCTAAGGCGTTGCAGTTACAGTTGATGGGGTACGAGTTAAAGGAATGTGCACAAATGTGGTTGTGTAAGATTAAGTGGGGTGTACGTGCGCTTAGATTGTGACTGGATCGGATATGCATGAACTTTGTTTTATTCGGATTTAGTACAAGTCCCACGTCGTGGGACCATTTAGCCAAATAGAATGAAAGATATCAACATTATCACTATCACATCTCCTGAACACTGGCGGCGAAAGTGGAGCACAGAGATTTGACGAGCATGTTACGCTGATTTTAGAACACAGCGTAACATGCTCGATGCGTAACACGCTCGATGCGAATGCCACATTACACCTCGTAACTTTGGTCAGGTCCCACCTTATCACGCTCGATGCGAATGCTACATTACACCTCGTAACTTTGGTCAGTTCCCACCTTTACATTATTTCCCATATATTCTATTGTTACACGCGCGTGGTTAATATAGAGTGAAAATAAAATCTTTTATTATTTAAACCACCCCGATGATCCGGGAACCGTATGTTTATTCTACGTAATGGATAAAAATATTTTTGAGGACGGGGTAGTTATCTCTAATAATTCTTAGTTGCTACGCGTCATATAATTATACACATGATTAAGATTTTATCATATTACGTAATCCAGACGATAACTGTCTAACTATACGTACCAATATTGCCATCATAAAATATGGTAATATACCGCTACTGCGACCTAAAATTCCAAAATGATTCTCTTTCCGCATATACTAAAACGGCATTTCGTTTCGCGGTGACGTATAAGTTTTTTATTTACATTTTTAACGAAATATGCTACCGACATATTTATTACAGATTACTCTAATGCGGCTAACAATGAAGATTTATATCACATATAAAAAAACATTAAAAAGTAATAGATTAAAATATTTACAAATTATCTTATTTCTTCAAGTATAGAAACGAAGCAAACTTGAAAGTTCTCTTAACAGAAAATTAAAAACGTTCGTTAATCTATGAAGTTCGTTAAATAATTCTATACATTGTGTCATGTGTGCCCTTTTCGAGAGGTTAGTTTTCGCTCAGGGTACGAATAGTAACGGCGGTCAGTGTTACCTCTTAAAGTAACCATCAGGCACCTAGAGACCTTGTTATATTAGAAGACAACGCTTTGATGTCAAGTACGTAAAGGAGGCTGTGTAAAACCAAGTTCAATTATTTTGTGGCACTATAACCTGCTTCCTGTAACTTTGATTCACTCACTTTACATTCCATAAACAAAAAACACGCTATGAAAAATAGACCATAATATAACAAGCAGGTAACAAAAACATCAAACCTTCATCTGACATAAAGGAAAACAGGTATCTAATTTTCTTGTCACGAATTGACAGTTTCGACTTGTAAGACCGGAAAGGTATATTAGCCTGGGGTCTATCTAACTAAACCCGTATTCCCCAACATCCGCAGGGATTCCTTAAACTTATATTGAAAATGGAAATGTCAAACTTTTCTCATAACGCGATAAGTAGAGAAGAAAACATTTATGTCCGTCTTCATTTGGTCCGATTCGTTTTTGTTTATATACGAGCCCCGATGCAAAATAGCTCGCCTAGTGTGAAATTTTCTCTGTGGGATTTTTTCTAACTTCATTATTTTTGTATATATCTATATAAAATATTAAGCTGTTCTACTATCACATGTCGCGTTACTTATGCACTTTTTTAATTAGGAACCAATAAACTATTTTAGCTTTTTAAATTTATACATAATACATATCCTGTTTTTAATTCGAAGAAGAAATAAGCAAAATAGTTCTTTTAATTGTTAATTGATGCAAAAGAGTTGCATCGATTTGAGGATTTGACCGGTTGGTCAATTAAAATTAGTAATAAGTCCAAAATATAGATTATTGATCGTGCACCTCATATCGGGCTGATTAAATTGCTACATTTAAGGAAGTTCAACGATTGTAATAGTTTGAATAAAGTAATTTACTTAGATATAGTTTTTAAAGTGAAACTTTTATTACATCGTCTCAAACTTTTTCGTCTGTGTGTTGAATGTCGCGTGACGGTAGGCCGCGGAGTAGGGATAAAGTGAAAGGCGCTCGTCATAGCAGCCAAGGCCAATATGGCGGCGCCTATAGTTCGCAGCAGCTGACCGTGTAGTGTATAGACTATTATTTTATATATTGTATATATAATCTAAATAATTGTTATTAATATGTGTATAAAATCTAAATAATTGTTATTAATATGTGTATATAATCTAAATAATTGTTAAGTATTATGTATGTCGTACTCTCTAAGACACAGAGTTCAATAAAAATATTAGTTGGAGACTTAGTCTACTTTTATTATTTCCCATTATCATGCCAATTTTCCAATTAAAATTATGATTGATAAAGCGATTTTTATACTCTTAATGGAATATAATTCCAAAATAAATTAGTTAAATGTCTATAATGAGAAAAAAGTTTCACTTTTACCGTGGTTTCATAAAACCACACAATCCTTTTTTTTGGGATTCACCGCTGATTAATCAATTAATTCGTGCGTTCAGAATTTTTGGGGTAAACTAATGATATATCAAGCTACTTAAATATACAATATAGTAACAATTCGGTGAACTTAATATTTATTTTATATTGTATTACTTCAATAAAATCATAAATTAATTTCAGCAAATTTGTAATGACGTTGATTGACTGTTAGGCGGTACAAAGTTCGTGGGTCATCTCGTTATTAAAGTAAATGAAAGGTAACTTACACATGCTCGTCCTTGGCGCTGGCGACGAAGCATTTACACTCGCGTTTATGGAAGGTGCTTTCAATCCAGCTACGTGTGGTTTTCTGAAACGAAAAAATATGTCATGTTAGTACTTGTCTTGTGGGTTTAGTTTCAATCATTATTCAGAAAACTCGCAATTTAAATCGCACTTAACTATACACTTATAATATATCATATAAATATGAAAAATACTAATAAAGTCCAAAATTAGAAGTGTAATATTTTTGAAGTGAAAACTTCTTTAGTGGCATTGTACACTTTTTTTGGAATGGGTAAAAAATTTTAAACTCGCGTCAGGGGACGTAAACTGATCGTAAATGCGTAAGGCGGATGGTGAGTAGACAGCTGACGCGATGTATTTAATGTAATATAAATTGTTGTTTGTGTACGATAGCGCAATAAATAATAATTGTATTCTACCACATAAATGATAGTACTTTTATACTGATAATCAAAGCAATTCGTGCAAAATGATTCCCTAACCATTCCAAAATATCAAAAATGCACAACGTTATTATTCAAGTTTTCACTTCTGCCGGCTATCCCGGAGTGCAACCCGTCGTTTTTTTTGTTTTATGTTTATCGTAACTTAAATGTATTTTAGAATAGATAGCTTGTAACATATAACTGTTGATAAAACATTATATATGATGTGGTGAACTTTTATAAATACGTAAATAAATAACTTTCGCTCGCAACGATAACTGAAAAGCACTCAAAACTTTGTTAATAATGTAATAAATACAAAAGCTTTTTTACTTTTTAAAAGGGGCAAACGGGCAGGCTCATCTGATGTTAAGTGATACCGCCACCCATGGACACTCACATTGGGAGCCTTTTAAGAATTGGTACGCTCTTTTCTTGAAGGACCTTAAGTCAAATTGGTTCGGAAATACTTTAGTGGGCAGTTAGTTCTCGCGGCAAAAACTGCCTTAAAAAAACGCTCAGTGGATTTGATACGGGTGGAATTTTGTATTCTGCCTCGACGTCTGATGCTGAAACTCATCAGCAGGTATCCGAACAATTACTCTAAATACTCTCCTTGATAAATGCTGTAGAAGATGCAGAGTTTATGTAAATAATTTAAGAAATCAAAGAGTAGAAGATTGTCACAATTGATTTATTATTTTTAAACAACTGAGCCAATATTATGCAAATATTTGGTTTTAATTAGATATGTTGTTGACGCCTTAATATATTTGGGTTACAAAGGGAACGTTTAGGGACTCGTAAATTAAATTAGTCGTGTGTATTTTGACAAGTTTACGTTTACGTAATATGAGGAGAGATTGTGCTGACTGTGCACTTAAAAATATTATGTTTGTGTATAATTTAGGGCCGTAACTAGTTAGTATTACCTGTTTAAGTCTAATATTTAATAGAGTATATAATATGTTTTATAATAAATTAATAACTCATTTTTAAAGTACACTTACTTAATTTTGGAAGTTGAATACTTGAATACAAAAGTCATAAAAATAAAAACGTTACGTTACTTAAAACCTAACAAATGTAAAATGTATGTTCACAATTTTTTAATAATATAAAACAACAAGCTGCCCTCGCAAACTTCGTTTCTCCTTAATGTGATTTTACATAGCCTACTTTTTTAGTACATACCAACATGGAACATTTTGTATGCTGTAGCATAAAAAAATAAAAACAAAAAAAATAGCTTAAATTTTTTTTGGAGTGGACATCCCTTAGGGGTTTGAAAGATAGATAGTAGCCGACTTACTGAATATGCATAAAAATCGGTTGAGCCGTTTCAGAGGAGTATGGGAACGAACATTTTGACACGAGGATTTTATATATTAGATGTTCAATTTTGTTTTGAGTAGACTCCCGGGCCGTGAGGTATAAGTCCACAGACAAAGATTTATCTGGGCGTCAGGTAGACAGTATCGGTGACATCAGAGATGGTGCTTTTCTCACATGAATAAGCGTCGTTGTCTTTAACAAAATACCAGCATTTTCTTTGTAATAAAAAAGTGTTTCATTTATATTACTAGCTAACCGCCCCTTCGCATGGCCAACCGTGACTCGTGAACCTTAAAAATTCAAGACCTACATACACCTTCCTCATAAATTTTCAATGCTGGTACGACGCGACGGACGACTTGTTTTTATGTATCATAATATTAATCATAAATCTCTTCCGATTTATACTGGCTTCGCAACTCCGTCTAACAGAAATCTTTTCGGGTTAAGTATAGTCATCCCCATTTGAGTGGGTGGGTTGCTGGCCTTTGAGAGATGTGTATACTTACTCTTTAAACAAATGTACAACTTATTTTGGCTTGACTACAATACAGTTAGGCCAAAATTCGCTATACGAACACGAAATTCTAAAAGTACCAAAGCGAAATTGCAAACACAATACGCAAAACTCTTGAATTCAATTTATTTAAAATGAAAGGAAAACAATTTGTGTTGAAGAGTCATGTCTCGTGCCTTGGCGAATACAAAACAATATGTTAGTGGAATGTCTGCTTAGTAAAACTGTTTGTTATTTCAAATCGATGTTAGCACTACTTTCAAGATACAAAAAGGTCAATTGTCATATAAATGAAAGCTTTAATTATATTTTTTGCTTTCTTTTCTGAGTGTTGTATCTGACTATGATCAAAAAATAAATTAAATCAATGGCGTTACAACCTTTTTAGGCCAGGACCTAAGATTTCTGTATCTGTTTCATGATCATTTGTTTATCTAATAGGCAAGTTGGTGATCAGCCTTCTGTGCCTGACACCCGCCCTCGACTATTTTGAGTCTTGGCAAGCTGGTTTCCTCACGATGTTTTCCTTCACCGTTCGAGCAAATTTTAAATGCGCTCATAGAAAGAAAGTCCATTGGTGCACAGCCGGGGATGGAACCTACGACCTCAAAGATGAGAGTCGCACGCTGAAGCCACCAGGCCAACACTGCAAACTGAAAAGCGATCAGTCCCATATTTAATTTTTATGCAGTCTATTTATTGGTATTTTCGGGTAGCTAAATCTTCAAGTAAAATTAAATTTCATTAATAAAATTGCGGTTTCAATCTTTATAAAACACTAATTAGTGGAGACGAGGTTAGTAAAAATGCTAATTAAACGCTCTGAGATGAAGCCAACAAGTGTAATTAGTGACTTCTTCAACCATTTTGGCATTCGCGGCGTTTTAAAAGCAAGAAAAGGCTGCCTGAAGTATGACACAAATGGGCTTGGCTAGCAGAATATTATTGGCACATCATTCCTCGTTGTGAAATATAGTTTCACGAGATATATGCGCTGTTTTGGGGGAAAACATGTCAGACATAGAAAATTTGCTTTGTTCATAGTTTCACGCTTCAACAAATTTCCTAACTTAACACATGTACATTCCAAAAATTAAACTTTAGGGTTTACTGAGAACCATATTTCGAAATAACATAGTCTTTTGTTAAGATCAAATTAATACGGTTGACGGTCCGCGACAGTCAATTGTTTTGAAGCAACTTTGAAATTGAATAATCTTCTATATACATAAATGATGTACCTCCTGAAACATTAAGCGTATTATTATATGTACATATCCATTGCTGCTCACATTCAAAAGTAAATTAACGGTTATAAAGAGGTATATGATACGAATACTTATCCGCTTCCCAATTGGTTTGATAACATCCAGTTTAACTTTTTGTTACGAAACTAAGTAAAACTAAAAGGCAGGCAACCTACTTGCAATTTCTGGCAATATAAGTGTCCAAAGGCATCACTTAATCAGGTAAACCTCCTAGTCCCTTGGTCTCCTAATACCTAGCCCGTTTCCCTACTGTTACATAGTCACAGTCAATTAATGTGTTTTAAAGTAAATTGTTTTTACTTTAAAACACATTAATCCTAACCTAAGAGAACAAGTTCTCATGGTTCGTTATACATCCATTTCCTTTACACTGCTCTATCCTTGGCTTGTCTCAAGGCTGATGTTGAAACCCATAATTGTCTTTATTTTTATAGACTAACAGGTATGCGACAATTCAAATGCCGACAATTCTCCATAGCAATACAATTTCGTCGATATAATAGTGGTATAGTGATAGATAGTAATAAACAATATTAACTCAAATTTAAACACACAAATATACAGTATTAACATTTTTCTTAGCCTACATAATAATAATATTAATAATTAAAAATTAATACATTCATCGTAAATTAAAACAAATTTATAAGTATCGTCCCTATGGCAATGCATCTTTAACGCTGGCAGCATTTCCGCGCTGAATTGCGATACTTATTCGTTGAGCGAGGAAGCACCAGCTCTGGGGTCACCGGTATTATCTACCGGGCGCCAATTTGAACCTTTAATTAGCGCCTGTATACTTGAACAATACGGCCCAAGAGGCACCACTCCAAAGGAAACAAAATTAGAAGTAGAAGGATACTCTAATATTTGAGCCGTATATTATTTTCCGCCTACACTGCGACTGCGTGAGCTTTTTTGCTTGCTCAAAGGATGGGGCTAACGTGGGTAATATATCTACTCAATGTCTATATATTAATTAAATTAATAGACAGACCACACATATATAAGCGAATAATTTGTACCCTTATTACTCGGAATTTTCTGGGTGCGGAATAATAAAACAGTTTGCATGACTATGTGACCGCATGCCACTTATTTGATAATAAATTGTGGCGTGGTGCCAACTTTTATTTACCGAGCCTTTATAGGGTTAACGAGGTAGTTACCCACAGTGAGTTAATTATTTAGTTATGAAATGAATCTTGGAATCATAGAATCAAAGTCTCTCTCGTTATAGCGGGAGCTTTTTGATTAAAGCTGTTTTTAAACTGAGAGGATATAATATTCATTTATTAAAGGCATTTCTGTATGTACAGTGTAGATGTTTTGAAACTTTTGAGAAATTTAGTTAAAGTAGGAAATACTAAGACATGAACGCCTCACGTCATTCCGAACAATATCTTTCTTTACCTAGCATACATATACTGGATATATGTAAATTTATCCGTAAATATCCTAATATGTATAAAAAGGGAAGACATAAAAACCCTTTACTCACTAAGACCTTCTCGTAAAAACGAATTGATTCCACCTACATCCAGACTACAACATCAATCAGGGCCATTGACCTCCTCAATAAAAATATATATATAAAATTACCAGACAATTTAAAGAATGAAACAAATCACTTGAGATTTACCAAATTGTTAAAGGAATTAAAATATAAGAAATGTTATTCCAGCGTTACCGAGACTGATAGATTTTAATTTATTTATAAAAGTTAAGAACACGTTTCGCAACGTGAAGCCAAAGCAAATATAATAAATAAATAATGTATCTACTTATAAGATTAAAAATGTATTAGAACAGAATTAAGACGTAAAGCATCCCTTCACAACATTGCTGTGTCTAATCGAGGTCCTTATTGTAATTAATCATAACACCTGTAAAATATGAACATAAGTAATGCAATAAAGATTTTAAGACTTGACTTTAAACAATTTAATATCTTAATAACAGAAGTGTAATTGTCAGCATCATTTAAAGACAGATAATTCATCATGATCAATGATCATGTTAAGTAAGTGAGTTTTGTGCAAGGTATAATTTTTTTCAAAAGAAACATTTTATTATTAAGTTAAGTTTCTCGTAAGCCGTCCATGAAAGCGATGAATATTGGATATTCTTTATCCTTCTAGATTATGCAACGCGTCACGAGTAAGAAGATGTAGCTAAACAAAGGCTTGGGATTGAATCCTTACAAAAATATCTCTTGAATTTATGTCATACATAGATGAAAAGTATTTAAAAAAGTAGAGAATGGGATTTTGTTATTTTTTTAATAGAACAGTGCGCAGACTGGTAGGAGGCTTATCTGATGTTAAGCCGACGCCCATGGACACTCAATGCCAGAGGGCACGCGAGTGCATTTCCGGCCTTTTAAGAATTGGTACGCTCTTCTTTTTCGCCCTAAGTCGAATTGGTTTGGAAATATGTACACCTTTGCCTCAAAATCGCTCAGTTGTGAAACGACGGACGAGGTGATACGGGAGGAAATTGATATTCTACCTCGACGTCCGATGATGAAACTGTATATATTTGTGTCTTCTATGGCGGACAGAGATTTTTGTCTAAGACTTGTTGGTTTTCTAACCACTTTCTTTCTGTAATAGTGGATACAGTCGGAATTCGAATGCACGAAAAGCTCGTGAATTGGATAACCACTATACAAAATGCATACTTCTGAGCGTGATAATAATAAAAACAGTTTAATATGTATACATTTTCGCTGTAGGAACTAACTATAAAATTTATGACGTAGAATTCAAAATTTTCTCTAAACTCACACAGAAACAAAGATTAAAGACTTGATGTTACTAAATGTATCTTAACTCTGCACCGAGTAATAACACTCCGGTAAAAGCGTCGCGACAAAGGAAACTTCAGAGTACCTGTGTGGTTGGAAAGTGAACGGTAACTGGGAAAAGATAGAATACATTTTGCAATAACAAAAGTTCTAGCATGCCAATGTAGAATGATGAAATTAGGGTCCGTTTGCTTTGAAGTGTTTACTGGAATGGGATTGAATTATTGAATACGTGAGCATCTGTTTCTACATAAATAAGATATGAAACTAAAACCTTTGCGCCCTGGATATTTTAATTTTTAATATACAAACCAAGCTATTTATCTTATTCAACGAAAAACTTAACAAAGTATATATTAATGAGGTTAAAGATGTCGAAACACGTTTAGGAAACATCTGGAAGAAACGAGGAATTGGTATCAAAACCAAAATCAGACTGATACGAGTTCTAATACCATCATGTATGTAGAAGAAACGTGGACTATCTAAGCTCGAGATAGGCAAAGGATGAGGTGCTGGGGCCGAATGCTTCAAACACCGTGGACTGCGAAGCACACCAATACATCGGTGTAAGTGTACACTTTGTTACCAATATCAATAAATAATTTTTGAAACTTGAAATCAAATTAACACAATTGTTAATTGTCTTCTATGTAGTACTATGATTTAATGTTGTAGTACTACATAGAAGGAAACGATACGACTTAATGAAGAATCCAGTAGAAAATAAATGAAAAGAGAGCACGAGTGAAATGGCTTCCGGTAGCTTGAAATGGCATTGTGCTCCGGAAAATAGCAATCGTTGAACAATTAGAGGCGATATGCGCACCTGAGCTACTGAAGTCACACAATGTGTCAAAATTATAAGATTTTAACCAACTTCAAACATCCGGCTCAGTTGAGTTGAGTTTGACCTATATTTTAGGCAAATGAGCTAAAGATAATAGATTTCTAAACTTACGTATCAGTGATATTGTTAATTAAATGGCCCTTAGAAGCTGTTAATTAAATTGATTAAGCTATTAATATGTACTTAGTAGACAAACATATTACAAATTAGAGGATTTTAGATAAAAATGCTTGGCAACATTCTGGTCCTGCTCTATAGGACAATCAAACTAGATGATAGAGGTTTACATTTTCTTTTTTAAAAAGAAATTAACTTTGACGTAACTCACTTGTTTAGCTATGTTATTTTTTTTTAATAATATGAAATCTATAGTGCAAAAGCAGTGTTGGCCTAGTGGCTTCAGCGTGCGACTCTCATACTTTTCAAACTTAGTGAACACATTGCTCTCAAGTGCGTTTTTCACACTCTTGTATGACGTGAGGGAACCGACATGGTCTAGTAACGAAAATCTTTGACATAATATATCAGACTAAAAAAATACCTATAAAAAAAATAGTCGAAGACAGATGGAGTCTGACGTCATGGTTTGTTTGGTCTATAGGTATCCAGTAATTATGCTATTGTGTCTAAGTATTAATTAGTTTTATAGTTCTGAAAAAAAAATATGGATGAAAGACTACCTATTTAAAAGTAATAATATGTTGTACCTCTTAGAAAAATTATTAACCATATTATTAACCAAAACTCTTGATTTACCCACCAAAAGTTATTTATTTATTTATTCTTGCACCAACACTTTTGTTTCTTGGCCTACACATAACAAAAAACGAAACATTATAACCAATGTGTGGCTCGTCCACAAACATAATGCTTATAATTAATAGTTTTATAAATTTAAAGAAAAAGTTTAAAGTATTTTCATCTGGTACATAATTATAATATTTGCGCGGTGTTGGACAAGTTGCTTCAACATGCGAATCTCAACACTGACGTCGTAGGTTTGATCCCCGGAGGTGAAGGAAAACATCGTGAGGAAACGGCGTGTCAGGAACAGTAGGCTGATCACCTTTTTGCCTATTAGATTGTCAAATGATCATAAAACAGAAACAGAAATCTAAGGACCGGACCAGACCTAAAAAGGTTGTAGCGCCACTGATTTATTTTATATAATTATTTATTAAGCCCATATCATCAACATGAAGCCTGTTATTTCAGGCTGTTACTTGTTATTTTAAACCCTTTTCTCTTGTATATTTTTACAGACTGAAAGCTTTTTACGACAAATTTACTTGTTTATATTAGTAACAGGTGTTCGCTTAGATCCGCTTCAGAGGTGTGGTAAATTTGAAATAGAATTTTTTATCCAAATTCTCGCTTTGTGCGCATAAGCTTATTTACATTTAAAAGCGAAACGAATAGAAAATCGTATTTTGTGAATAAAATATACTATTTTTTTAAAATAATATTATGACTATTTGAATTTACGTCAGGAACTAACTACCATATACGAGAGCACCGAAATAAACATATCTATAGAAATAGAGCAACTGAACGCCACGATTGATATAACGCACTACTGTCAAATTGACTTTGACACATTGACAATTATTTACAACCTGTAAAATGGCTATGGCGTGGTGTTGCCATCAAATAAAACAAATCATAGTGTTTTCAAATTCATAATCTCTGACATATACATCTCAGACCTCTTACTAACAACAAAGTGAAAGTGTGATCGAAATACACTAAAGACATTTATTAAACTGCTCAAATAACTTTTTTCCTTGAGTATATTTTACCCATCCTAGGTTATAAACACCCTTCTTGTTAATCAGTGAAGGCATCTTATCGTCATGGTCATAACTTTTCCCAATTACAGTCAGAAGTAGCGGGCATAAGCTAGTCGGTAGTAAAATACACTAAAGCTAAACAAAGTTATGATTTACGAGTTAGCAACACCAGTTGGAATATTAGTTATAGGTTTATAGGATAACTTTCAAGAACTTATCGTCTTCGGGATAGTTTCGTATAAAAGATAGTGATTTTATTACGAGAATTTTGTAGGTGATTGTATATAATAATATTTCCAACTTGTAGTCCCAATTAATAACTTGGCAACAACTCTATGGGACGCCCGAAAAGGGCAGTCATCGTATACTCTTTCTTTAAACACTTAGAGGTCGTATCTCCCAGGAGAGCCCAGGAGTCGATTCCACAGCTCACTAGTTCGCAAAAAAGTGTCTTGTGAAGCGGACCATGGAAGACTTAGCCATCAAAGTGACGTTCATAAAATTTTGAATTAATACGGCTCCAACGGAGTTGAGACGAGGCATCAACCTGAACCGCTCAGAAAACTCTCCATAGTACACTTTATTGAATACGCATTGCGACACATTGTCTGCGTAGAGAGAGAGAGCATCAAGCCGATCAGTAAAACTTTGGGTACAATTGACAAAACAAGAAGCTGGCATTTAAACTATATATTTAAGACGAATTTTGTAGTTCGTCATTGCATCAAAGCAAGCAGTTGTTGAGCTGTGTTGGCCTAATGGCTTCAGTGTGTGACTCTCGCCTCTGGCTGAGGTCGTAGGTTCGATCCCCGGCTGTGCACCAGTGGACTTTATTCTTCTTTGTTCTATGTACGCATTTAAGATTCGCTCGAATGGTGAAGGAAAACATGAGGAAAACCCAAAGCTCGACGGCGTGTGTCAGGCACTGAAGGCTGATATCGCCTACATGCCTATTAGATTTAAAATGATCATGAAACTGATTCAGAAATCTGAGGCCCAGACCTAAAGAGGTTGTAGTGCCACTGATTTTCCATTGCATCAAAGATGGTGTATTATTATTAGTACCTTCTAGATATATACGTTTAGTACAATACGTTGTTTTAACATCCACAAAATGTCCTTTTTTCATAGGCCGGTTAACAAGCCGCCCTCAATATTAGCAATTCATGAGACACATTGGGTGACAATAGACCTGCAATCTCACACAGACGGACGATACACATTTTATATGTAAATGAACACAACTTTGTTTGACGTCATAGCCAAAGGTTTTGGGTTTAATAAAGTCCTGATTTATTCGATATTACGAAACCTTATTTGAATTGCAGTTTTTATTGCGATTAAAACGAATCTACCTGTGCGTGATTGTGTGTGGGAAAATAGTCGTAAACTTTTTAGACCTGGTGCTAAACTAATTTAAACCAAAATGCTTTTTGGCGGGGAAAAATGATAACTGCGGCCCGCGTCTTATATTATATGTATATCACATATATATAAATACGCATTTTCTTGTTAAAAGGCGTATTTATATTAACGCGTATATATATCGTATTTATATACGCGTTATATCATAAAGAAAACTATTACATAAAGGGTATGTAATTCTTCCATCTAGAAAGCATTTACTGACGCCCACTCGTTGCTTCGTTTAAGGTCAAAGGTCAGTATAGTATTAGGTAAAAGAAAATTCTACTGTACATATAATTAAAAAAAAACTGTAGTTGGTTATGTGTCTAAAGTGTATAGTCTTTTATTGACATAACTTTTACACATTTAAAGAAAACATTTTTTTACCGGATTGAAGTCATGTATTATTATAAATTTACAATTATTTTACATAACTTTTTCGACGACGAACACGACGTTTCGCGTGCTTAACAGGGTGCGTGGTCACGGTGACTGAAGACTAATGAAAGAACAGAAAATAACTAAAATCTAAATATTCAACATTTGTATAGATTGGAAACAAACGCACTTTATTATTATTATTATATTTGTTTGTCAAGCTTTATGAATTTAAGCTGCTCAGCTGGTGAGCATAAAATTCTGGGACATAACCGCAGACGTGCCGATATCCGCCAGACCGTACGTGACGAAATGTTGTTCACATTTAAAATAGGTCTCCAGTTCACTGCTCATCGTCACACTGTTCGAAATTTCATCAAATGGAGTAGATATAGATACATTTTAATTTGAAATATCTCTTGAGATTGCAAATGTTTTGTGTAATATTAAGCGACGGCATAGCTCAATAAAAGGCGCTCTTGAAACACAATATTGACTTATGAGGCTAAAAAAATTATGTTTTCTTAATTATGTTGTTGTTGATTTATTATTGGAGGGTTTTGGTCTAATTCCCCACGGGGACCAGCTGGGTTGGGGAATGTGTTTTTGTTTTGCTGTTGTTGTTGTTTTCTTTTTCTGTGTGATGTTCCGTTTCCGGTTAGTAATTGAGGTAGGAATTTCTTTCAGACATGGACGCTCGCTCACGATAAATCGCTCAAGTAATATAACGATAATATTTGGAAGATATTCAAAACGCATGAAAGCTTTCATCGAAAACGCTAACTAAGCATATAAGATATATACATTTATAAAAACAATTAATGTTTTATACATTTACAAAGAGTCCGAGATAGCATATATAATATCTTCTATAAAATAACTGCAATATGCAATTGAAGAAAGACTGAAATTGTTAAAACTACTCTGTTTAATAATTTGACTATTAATTCAAATATTTATAATACTTTAATTTCACGAAAACAATAACTACGACGCAGAATTAACATTTTTATCATTTAAATAGTTATTTATACCAAATTGTTAAGTATTTGCATTCAACTCAAGAACATACATTACAATCTGTCATTCATGTTAACTGCACATTTAACCGGCTCTAACCTGTCCAATATTTTAATGGACCTACCACGACACTAAAGCCACCTGTTACCCAGTAAACAAAACTTATATTACTAGATATGATCAATTTTAAACGTTAAACGTCTATATATACGTATATATTTTTATAACAAAGCGGCAGTGACATTAAATAAAACAATATGTATCGTATACGTTACGGTACGTATACAATTTTTAAAAAGTCGTTGTTTTTGATACGACTCATTCGATATATATAATAATAATAATTAAATCTTTTTACACTTAAACACATTTATATTTCTATCTATTTTAGGTATCTGTGTGCTCTTTTTTGGCAAAGGCCTCTTCCAAATCCCGCCATTCCTCTCTGCACTGTACCACTCTCTGCCATGTACCACCTGCTGTTTTCTTAATTTAGTCTATCAACTTTCTAAATTGTCTTCCTCTTTTTCGTTTATAGTACCTTGGGCACCAATTTAGTACTTTCTTTCATGTGATATATACATACATTACATTCTGTCATGTATGCAGTAGAGTCGTAGACCGTAGCGTCGTAGCCAGAGTCTAATGCTAAGTACTACGGCGTAGACAACCATAACCTAGGCCAATGTTAGCTACGACAATCTTCATTACAGCTAAATTAAAAAGCGATTCTGGAATTTATTATCATTCAGTCACGCCTTGGCAGTCAAACCTAGACAGACCGCCTAGTTCCTTATATTAATGCCATAATGACCGACCGTCTAAAATATCGCCACATGTTTTAAAACAATTAATTTTGTATACAAACAAATTACCTAAAAATATTGCTTGCTATTTCAGGGTCACAGACTAAAGGTTAATTAACATCATCAATTATTTACGTGGTGATAAATAGACATTATTATTAATAAAAATATAACACAGCCATAAATCCATTCACCAGGAGAAAAATGACTATAGACTATAGTCTTTTTAGACTGTCTACTGTCATAACTGTATATATATTTTTTATTTAAAGGACGGGCTTTGGTATGGCTAATTGTGTGGACACGTTAACCTCGTCTCACCTCCCACGGAAAAACTAAAAAGCCGAGGCGGCCGCAACAGGTCCAAAATAATAAATTGCTCAAATATCTCTTTCCTCCAACTTCGATTTTGTTACCTTTGGAGTACTTTTTGGACTCTTGGTCCGTGGGGTTTAAGTGCACAGGCGCTAATTAAAGATTTAAGTTGGCGCCTGGTAGATAGTACCGGTGACCCCAGAGTTGGTGCTTTCCTAGCTCAAGAAATAAGTATCGCAATACAGCGAGGAAATGCTGCCAGCATTAGAGGTACACTGCCACAGGAGACCTAACTATTTAAATTTTTTTTTAATTTTCTTTGTAGTAATTTTTAATTGTTTTAGTAATACTATGTAGGGTAAGAAAATTGTTATGTTAAGGTTTTTAGGTTTTAATAAACGATTAAAACTATAATTTGACGTTTTATATTTTTATTATATATATTATAAAATAAGGTAATAAATCATTTCTAGCGTTAAAGGATCCTCGTTTGACCCGGTTTCCCGGCCTACTTTCCCCGGAACTGGCTCATTTGTCATGCTAATGCAGGTGACCGAAGGATAACAATTATTAATAAAACATTAAAATACCCGTACAACCATTGTTTTAAACGAATTAGATTAGCATTTTAGTATGCGTTTAATGCTAAAAAATTAGATTGGGAATAAATAACATTTAGTCAACAGATTGACTTCTGAACTTCAGTTATTAAAGAGGCACCGCAAGACAGAGAAAACATTTGCTCAACAACGGACGAATAAGAAATACTATAATAAATATATAATATTAAATGCAAATTATATACTTTGCTATTTGTTAGGCGCTAAAGAACTGTTTTTTGTTAGTAAAACAGGGATGCCCCGGGCAGGCAGGCTCATCTGAAGTTAACTGAATAGATATGGTATGGCCTAAAGACACTCACATTGTCAGAGGGATCGCGAGTGCGTTGCCGGCCTTTTAAGAATTGGTAGGCTGTTTTCTTGAAGGACTCTGACTCTAACTTGAATTGGTTCGGAAATACTTCGGTGGACAGCTGTCACATAGTGATGAGTATTTACAACCTTTAGTTTATTCCTTTTATATTTAATAAATTCAGTCAATAAATGAATATTATCTTATTGTACATTTTTCGTACGCTAAAATATATTTATAAGTCTATGTTTCCGCCTAAGACTGATTTTAATTTCACATATTTTTGTAAGCTGTATGCTGACTTGTCCTATCTTTAATTAATCGTTGTGATTTCTGATAATTATTGGTTGAGTCTTTTTCGTCATTTGACAAGTCTAAAGAATTGTCAGATGGTTTAAATTGTGCATTACGTCAAAAAGGGTAAAAATTAATTTAATTTGGTTTTATAAACCTATTAGTCTTCTCATAAAAAGTCATAGTCTAGCCATAAACACATCAAATTTTATTTAGTTCATGAATCTAACAGGTTAACAAGTTAATCTCAAAAAAATGAATCATATGTTGTAAATTGACTTTCCACTAATGAAAATGTCTATAAGCTTATTACATTCTATATAAGAGTATAAGTAGATGTTCAGAAATACTTAAATTTCAAAACCGAAATTCGACTTAAACTAAGCAAACTAAATATTAAACTAAGGGTCATGAAAACCGATAATTCAATGTCATTGGCTACCCAAATATGGAATATGGTTGCTGAAATTAATTAAAACCAAATAAAATGATTAGATGTAAATTAATTAGTAAAATAAACACGAAACTCCTAAACAAACTGAAATCAACTTTGATTCAAGCGCTTCATTATAAATTCATTAAAATGCTCCTTTCATACGTTTCTCTGTTTATAATCTGACCTTTGTCTGCGAATAAAAAACTTGTCTATACTTAATAAACAAACATTTATTTGTAAAATAACTGTTATTAGTAATTAAGAAGAGAGAACTTTGAGTGCTAACAAATTGGTTACTACATTTTACCTATAAGTAAATCAATTAATTTTATATTAATAGTAATGCCAAAAATATCGTGTCAGTACGTACACCTTTTATAGTGGCTATCTCATGAATTTGGTACTAAGTTTTGCAGAAAGCTCCTCACCTTCATGTCTTTAAAGCGTTAACAATCAAACAAATGAACAAACACAAACGTACGTGGAATTGATAACCTCCTCCCTTGTTTTAAAGTCGGTTCAAAAATAAAATTAACTAAAATAAGAAATAATTTGTTTGAAGCTGCGTGACAACTAGCTTACAGACTGGTCGGACTTGAATTCGTGTATGCGGTTGGTGATTATTTCGACTATGTATTTGCGTGTTGTTCCCACGAGAATATAAATAGGAGCACTATTTCACCATGCCTCCTGCTGATAGAGGACAAGTCTTTGTTTTTAATTTATGTTATTATTATTAATTACTTAAGATGTCATGTGGAACATGGTGTAATGGTTGCAGCTCCTTACAAACGTTGTGTAAAACCAAATCTTGACGATTGAAAAGAGTGGCGAAGAGTTTATTGCCAATTCTCCTCTTCCGTTCTACGCCCTTGATTTGAAAACTGGCAGTAAATATAAAATTAGAAGCATTTAATATGTATTTCTTTTTTGACGTTCATAAGTGTTCATTGTGTTACCTATAAATGAGTAAATAATTTTGATTTGATTTAATCGTTTAAAACTTGAGTTTATAACTAACATAGTTAGGGGTTGCGACGCTAGACTGAGAAAAAACTAACTAGACTTACTAAAGGGTTCTTAAATCTAAGTGACACTTATGTTACCTATAAAGAATATAAGTGTAGTCGACCTATTTGACATTATCGGAATGTTGTATACAATTTATCGGTGTGGGAAAAACTAATTGGCTCATTTTGGCTTCAAGTGTGCGATGATTGCTAACATTTGGTTTGCGCTTCTAATTATTTAACTAAAATATCTAATATATAAAATTCTCGTGTCACAATGTTCGTTCCCATACTCCTCTGAAACGGCTCGACCGATTCATATGAAATTTTTTATGCATATTCAGTAACTCTGAGAATCGGACAACATCTAATTTTCATTCCCCGAAATGTTTAGGGCGGTCCCACCCCTATATATTTATTTTTATTTTTTAGATAAAACTTTATTTTTTATTTTTTTATGATATAGCATACAACCCTTAGTTGTCACCCCTTTACCATCAACCCCTATTTTTATTATAGTAGATAGTTATTTTTATTGAACTAAAGAAATGTTTCCTAGAAATAATAAACATGGAAAAACGACGTTTGCCGGGACAGCTCGTATATATATATATATGTAACTTAACTAATGTTAGGTTACATAACTCGCGTTTTGACTTAAATTTACATAAAACTTTTGTTGAAGAAACATCTAATATAAACAAACACCTTAATCTGTTTAAGCATGTAATGGAAAAATAATGACTTCATTTAAAATTTTCACAAAGTAATCGCCAACATGATAGAAAAGTTAACCTCGACCTGAGCTGAATTAAAAAGGCCACAGAGTATTTCCAACAGTATCTAAGTGATGTGTTTATTTCAAGAGCAGTGTCATGTTAGGCATTCAATTCTTAACGCTCAGGTCGTGGGTTTTACTCTCGGCTGAACTTAATTTATTAGTGCATTTAACTCGTAAAGTCAAGGAAAATATTGCTAGAAAAGAGGGTTGAAATAAATTTAAAAATTACGACGTGGAAGCTTGGATGGCTTCAAGTGAATAAGCCAACTTGAATAGCCATTGGATTATAAATTCATTGATAGCTTTATCAAATGGTAACTTTTTAATGCGTGTACTCTTGTGTAACGGTATCATACTTTAGAGGTAATATATGGGAGAAGCTTTGTTTTTTGTATGTTTGTAACGAATAGATACGAAAACGATTAAATGTGGTGAGAATGTAAATCGAATTAGGAAATGATAGTCCGTCCGCTCCAATCGATTCTAATTTGTTTTATTTTTTAAGCTCAGCTCGGGCGGTTTAGTGAGCGTACCTGAGTGAGCGAAGTGCGAAGTAAAGGACCTTGCCCTTGCCGGTTAAAGCGGTTTTCACCCTAACATGACCATGCTTTGCCGCGATGGCAGCTTTTCATTTGTTAACAGAAACTTAAATACGCGTCAACCTAATGCGTATGTATTACATGACCAATCACAATCGAGCGCGTTGTTTCGTCTTGGGTCTTTTGTTTTACATATTAACCCAGGACATACGGCTAGTTTTAAGTATAGAAAATTTAATTTAACGTTTAAATTGTATTTAACTTCAAAAGACTTTTGTCCAACTGTAATACTTGGTCTGTAGCAAAGGCGCGTAACACACAGGATATTTTCTCTTCTCTCTGGTTTATTTTTTAATTAAGATCCCAGACCACACTTCCTCTTAAGCATTTCGTTCAAATAGTTTTTAATTGTAATTGCTTTCGATCTTTGATTCGAAAAGATTTATACAAAAATAGTTTCTATGTGAAATGATACTTAATGGAAATTAAAGAGTGAGAAAGTCTTATAAAATTGGTTACTTAATTTTTACTATATAATTTATATATTAAGCTAATTTCGTAATAATTATAAAGAAAAACAAATCAGTTATAACATTGATGATTATATTATGAAAATATCGTGTCAGTAGTACGTGTTTTATAGGGTATTCACATGAATTTGGTACCTTCCGGACAAAAAACTTTATCAAACAACAAACAAAAATACCTGCCCTTTGTATTTAACGAAGCTTAATTTAAAGTAAACTCATTGAAAGTCTGATGGTAGCGCTTTTGGTGACGGTCTAAGCCATATAGAGTGGTGCAGAGTTTCTTGCCCGCTCCACGCCCTTGACTTGCGAACTGAACTGAACTTAGAATCAATTTAACATCTTTCTGTTGACGTTCATATTTGTGTACTGGTTTACCTATGAGAATAAAGTTATTTTAATTTTAAGTTTGAATAATAATTATCCAGTGGCGCTACAACATATGGGTCTTGCCCTCAGATTGTATTCGTGTACCATAGAAAGAAAATTCACTGAATGCACAGCCGTGATTTGAACGCACGACCATAGGGATAAGGGTAGATTAAGCCACTAGACCAACTATTCTTTTCACAAAATTAAGATTGTTAAGTATAAAAACATCCTTGTTAAAATATCATCATTTTTGACGCCAGTTGATTAGCATTTTGCCTACTCTCATAAAAAAGCCAAAACCATTGTCCCTAAATTTTTTATGATGGCAATATTTCACAGCTATTTGGGTCCGTGAGGGATGGTTATTTCTTTTATTTGCCTAATTCGAAGTCATTTCGTTCCTTTTACTTCTTTATAAAATACATTTTACATTCGCGTGTGGTCTACATTAGTAAATAAATCATTTAAACCCAGTTTTTATCAGTAAAATAATCATAATTTATAATTTTAAATTCCATATAGAAGACTTGCTGTGTCACGTTAATTTGGTCGTAACACGATATTATAATGTACTTATAAACTTCAGTTCAATAGTTCATTTATTTTACTTCAAATAATAAATGAACTATTAAACTGAAGCGCGCTGTTTCGACTGAATCTTTTTAGTTTGAAGTATTAAAATCCACTTGTTCGGCTGTCGCGTGTCAGTATATCCATCCAAAAATCGATCAGACTAAGAATCCTTGTTTAATGTAATGAGTAAATGCGGTAGTACGGAGTGCGTTTCCATATAAGTGCGCACATTACGCCGGAACATCACTAATCATTTCCGGTTTGTGTTTGAAAGTCAAAATCGACAATTGTCATCCTTCTTTTACTGACACTGATATAGCGCAAACAAAAACTTTTGATAACATTTCTTAGGATTTTAATACATAGACTATAAGTTCGTCCGTAAGGGAATTAAAAGGAAAGTAATAGGATGACGCTTTAAAATTATGAACGTGCTATTGTAATTTAAGTTTTTTATAACTCGTATTTTTTTAATAATACATTCAATAAAATAAAGAATAAGAAAGAAACGACACAATTTTTATTGAATTTTGATAACAACTTTCTTTACAATTCTTTGTTCTGCTTTAATTTTTCCCGGACCAAACAAGATTTAAACAATAGTTAAAAAGGCACCTCCTAGACAGGCTTAATCTCACTTAACATCACGTTTGTAGCCAAAGATCTGTTTAGTTTTTAATAAAAAAGGAAGACACGAATAAATAAACAAATTATATTAAATATCTTGACAGATAGCAGTTAAAAACTATATAACTCGTCCCTCCAGACTTCAAAAATAACTTTTTTTTAATGTAATAGAAGGCAAACGGGCAGGAGGCTCACCTGATGTTAAGTGATACCGCCGCCCATGGACACTCACATTGCCAGAAGGCTCGCAAGTGTATTGTCGGCCTATATTGGTACACTCTTTTCTTGAAAGAGCCTCAGTCGAATTAGTTCGGAAATACTTCAGTGGGCAGCTGGTTTTTTTTATTTATTTTTTTATAGAATAGGGGGCAAACGGGCAGGAGGCTCACCTGATGTTAAGTGATACCGCCGCCCATGGTCACTCTCAATGCCAGAGGGCTCGCGAGTGCGTTGCCGGCCTTTCAAGAAGTGGTACGCTCTTTTCTTGAAGGACCCTAAGTCGAATTGGTTCGGAAATACTTCAGTGGGCAGCTGGTTCCACATAGTGGTGGTGCGTAGTAATCTTTTAGGCTAATATAGCCTTCCCTTCCAAATTACCGGGAAACTGATCGTCATTGATATGTCAACACCCAGTATTCCGATGCTGGGGCTTAAAGGAGAGTGTCTACAAAGAAAGCGAGTAGCGGCAATGGAATTTTTTTTAGCGGAAAAAGTGAAAACTTGTGTCTTATGTCAAATATGACTAGATTTAGTCTACCCAATACCACATTATTTCTCAATCTTGTATATCTTCGAAGCGTTATATACAATAAAAACTATTAAGATAAAAGCTGTTAGTGAAGTAAAGCGTCGTGAGAAAACTGTCTCCGAAACTATCACATAACGTGTCCCCGCAGTAGAGTAATATGCTCTTTACAAAATATAAAGGAAAGAATTCAATATATCCGCAGATTACTTGGTATTTATTGTTGGATACTCTATTTGTTTTTGTCACAATCCCAAGGATAATGTAGGATTGTAGAACGTGACGAAGCATACGAGAGACGTAATCAAAATTCGAAAAATCCTTTTAATGAAACCATATCAAATCGTTATTTTAGTACGCTGCTTTGTTTTAATAAGTGGGGCGCTTAAATTCTTCTTACTCTACTTTGGTTAATTGAGCAGTGTCGTGTCGGTCATAGGTTCGATCTCCGGCTGTGCACCAATGGACTTTCCTTCAAAAAAGCCCGCAACGCACTCGCGAGCCCTCTGGCATGGACATTGGCGGTGGTATAACTTAACATCAGGTGTGCCATATTACCCATTGTAAGTATTGATTATTCTAACAAGACAGACGACGTCTCGAGAATTATCTAGTAAGATAATAAATATAGGTCGACGTCTCAAACGTTAATTAAGATGTGTAATAAATTGTTTCAATTCACTCAACGAGCCACGAAGGGCTTTGAACTAATAAATTATTACTGACGCATTTTCTTACTACATGCATTTTATATAATTTTCTTTTCGATATATGGAGCGAATACGACTACTATGATAACAGTGGTCACATTTTTAGGTCTGGGACTCAGATTTCTGTAACTGTTTCATGATCGTTTGTCAATCTAAGTAGGTAACCTGTGCCTGTAACAGGCCGTCGACTTTTTGGGTCTAAGGCAAGTCTCGTTATGTTTTCCTTCATCGTTCTAGCGAATGTTAAATGCGCACAAGAAAGACATCTTACAATAGGTGCTTCTTGTACACGGGTAGCGGGTCAAAACTTTCTTCCAAAGAACGATTTCTAACGAAGGGTACAGGTGGTTCACCTGATGTTAAGTGATACCGCGGCCCATGGACACTCCAGAAGGCTCAAAAGCGCGCTGCCGGCCTTTTAAGAATTGGTAAGCTCTTTTCTTGAAGGACTCTAAGACGAATTGGTTCGGAAATACTTCAGTGAATACAAATATCTCTTTAACACCATCAGACATATTTCTCCATATTTTTTTATTAGGTACTCTTGCAAACCACGCTTGTGTTATATTTCTAGCTAACAATAGATAATTCTTTTTTTGGAAAGTATTTTACGAAATATGCCAGAAAGCGAATCTGAATTGAGGTTTAATTAATATTACACGTGGCATTGCAATTACTCGGAGTGGGCTGTGTGCATGTCAGAGATGAGAGAAGTTAGGCGCTCGTGGTTAATCTCCGCAATAATTAAATTTGATGCCATTTTGACATTTAGTTTCATTAGGATTTAACGAAACGATTTCATGCACGCAATGGGGTTGCCCATGGGCGGCGAGGCGGTATCACTTAACACCAGGTCAGCCTCCTGTCCGTTCGCCCCCTGTTCTATAAAAAAAGAATCAGCAAATTTGCTTGAACATAAACTAAACTAGACTAGATTAAGATTCAAGTTGGCGCCTCGTAGATACTAGCGTTGACCCCAGAGCTAGTGCTTTCCTCGCTCAACGAATAAATATCGCAATACAGCGAGGAAATGCTGCCAGCGTTAAAGGTACACTGCCACAGGGACCAAACTTTTTAAACCTGTTTTAATTTTCTTTTTATTAATTTTTAATTATTTTTATTATTACTATGTAGCTAAGAAAACTGTTATGTGTAGTTTTCATTTGAATAAATATTTATTGAACTAGACAATTATGTTAATACACAATAATATGGGTTTCTACACACATCTTAAAAAATATCAGAGTAGCTCAGCAAACTGACACAATAAAAATACGTCTATAATAATATCGTAATACAGTATTTATTTATTCTGTATTCCTACAGATAACATAAATTATATACAGTAAACACAATTATACTAAACATATAGCCAAAGATGGAATACATAATATATGTTCAAATATTTACGAAAGGAAAGAGTCAATAAAAATCATTAAATACGTACCCAGTTCGGCTGTAGATACAATGTGATGGTGGAGGGTGTATTCATATAATTTTTAATTGTGTTGTAATCTTCGTTGTCTCTTGTATGGCCTAAACATTTCTGTCTAGTCATAATGACTTTGTAAGCAAGTATTTGATCAGCCTTCTGTGTCTGACATACTAGGGCGGTTTCGTAAGGACGTTTTCTTTGATAATAGTGTTAAGGCCCTATCCCAGCACGAATTTCTGTGTCAGTGCCTCGGGTGGACTGCGGGGCGCAGTGGAGAGCTGGAGCATTGAGGCGCGCCGGCCCGTAATAACAATTAGTTATGTAAAACATAAAATTAACTTAATTTTATCAATATTTTTTTCTGAAATGGATCATGTTCTACATACATTTTCGTCATAAAATGAATTCAAAGTGTCAAAAATGGCTACGTTTGGATTAATTTTCTATCGAGCGAAGTTATTTAAATCGTGTATCGATCTTTCGAAATGGATACATAAACTACTCAACTCCACCTTATTTTTTTCCACTCTCCCTATTTCAAGAAACAATGTACTTTTTTGGAGTTAGCGACCAGATCGGTCATTAATAGTGCTCTTAATTAGAAATATTCTTTGCACAATTTACCAAATGGATAGATCATAGTGATGCAACTGTCATTTTGAAGGCAATAATAATCAATAGGAGTAATTAGGATTAGGAAATTCAAGAAGGGTTTCCTTAACCGTGCTTAGTCACGGCGATAATTATAAATAACTATTAACATAATGTACGGAATATTTCTTTAAATTTGAATGTTAAAGCAGATAATTTAATTAAAATGGAATTTAGCGAAATAAGACAAAAATTGGTCTTATAAATTTGAGACAAAATGGCCTTACGCTGAGATGAAAAGCGAGATACTTTAGGTAGAAAGGTTTTTAAAAGATTCAGTTAGATTAGGTTCCATGTACAGTAATCCCGCGGAGTATAACAGTATAACGCGGAGATCTCTCAGGTTATATGTCTGTAGTGTGAATAGATTTGTGCGTACCTTTGCACCTGTTTCAATCGTGTGTTATAAAATTTAACTAAATACCTTTATTAAAATCGTGTTCCTAGTTTTTGACTTGTTAAAAAAACGTTTTTACGAGAATACTCTAACTACGGGATTTCTTACAAATACAGTATAGGGATCACGCTAGACCCGGACCGCGTTATAGGGATAACTTTATTTTTAAAAGTTTACATCGAGAACGCGCTTTGGTATGATAGCCAAGAAGCTCGGATTTTTTTTTATATAATAGGGGGGCAAACGAGCTTGCGGGACGACCAAAAAGGGCAGTCTACGCATCCCATAGACACCCATTTTAGTGGGTGCGTTGCCGGCCTTTGAGGGAGGAGTAGACTCGCTTTTTGAACATTTGCAGGTCGTATCTCTGAGGGAAGACCCCCCGGGAGCCGATTCCACAGTTTGCTAGTTCGCAAAAGAAAATGCCCTGTGAAACGGACTGTGGAAGACCTCCAATCATCAAGATGAAGCTGGTGAAATTTAGAGGTCGTTCGGCTCGTACGGTGTTGTTTTTTTTGTTTTTTTCACAATGCTTACAATACAGAAAACTGCTTTAATATATTTCCAAGTATAATCGTCAGACTAGTCCATTGCACTGTAATGGCCGTAGCGACTCGCTGTTATTTTAACATGTGATTTGAATTTATTCCCAGACTAATTTCGTAGTTTGAGGAACATTAACAAGAGGAAAATCCGTATTTTAAAAAACTGTTTACCCAATGAACCTTCCTTAAACATAATAGGCCTTTTCCTAAGGAAAATTAATGGAAAACATTGCGTGATTTTCTTTCAATGAAATGGGTTCTGGGCAAGGACTAAGAAAACAGATAAAACGCGGTTTCCTGAATTAATTGTATCAATTGAGTTCAGTTTAATCTCGGAACTTGGTGTCTTATTGTGATCTTAACTTAATGTAAGTTTTATAAACATAAACTAAGTTAAATAAGAATAAATAAATAATAATAATATTTTATTTCAATTAGGCCTATTAGGCACTAAATGATTTGAAATTGAAATAATATGTGAGCCTGATATATCGTGGTAGCTTGATATGTTAAAATTTGTAATGGTAATTATTAATAAAGAAATTTATATGTAAATCATCAACTTTTCGGAGACTATATTTTCATAAATTACTTAAACCGAAATTTCCGCAGTTAAATGTCTAGTTTTACACGAATCAGTTATTTTTATTTAATATGAGGCAAACGGGCAAGAGTCTCATCTGATGCTAATTAATACCACCGCCCATGGACACACTTTGCCAGAAGGCTCGCAAGTGCGTAGCCGGCCTTTTAAGAAATGGTACGCTCTTTCACCTGGCTTTAGAGGTCACGGGCCACTATTATGTAATTCAACAAAGTAATGTAATTTGAGTTTCGATTAAAAAATACAACATTTTTCCTACACTGTTATATTAAATTAAAATTCATGTAAATTGGTCTTTAGACTAAAAGCGATTTCAATTTTCATGTATTTTTCCATTGTTAAGACAAAAGCTACCTACTTATTATTATGCTGAAATCGAAAATAAATTCATAATGTTTTTCTAATTATTATTTACTTGCAATCTATTAATTTATAACAAAAAAAAGGAGTCCCTTTAGGCAAGGTTCCGAAGATACTGGCAGCGTTCCCCCTTTGGATAGCTCGACTATATCTTTGTACGAGGTAGCAGCCAGCTCTTCGGACTGCATAATGTAATGAACATTATGAATTAATTTCTCCAGGGGTATCTCTAAAATAATATATACCCTGCAATCACCACTGCTATGTTAATGCTGGTAGATACCAGTAGTCATACTTATGATATGTCCATTTCAGCATGAAGCTCCTACTGCTAGCTATCTTCCTGGTGACGCTGGTCTCGGCCCAGCAGTACACGACTAAATATGACAACATCAACCTGGACGAGATTCTGTCCAACAAGAAAGTCCTTAATGGGTACTTGAACTGTGTTTTGGATAAGGGAAGGTGTTCTGTTGATGGAAAGGAACTGAAATGTGAGTACGATTTATCATGACAATATTATTTTAACATAATATTATGTAGTGCCTAGGAACTTTATTTTGGGTTAGGTATGAAAAATTGTACATGTTTTTTGGTAATTTAAATATATTTATTTATTTACACTTCGTCACATATAAAAATAAAACAAATATTTATAGCTAACAAGCTATCTCTTCCAGGCAACCCTATTAAGGGAAAAAACTAAAACAAGAAATATTATGAGTAAAGTGCAAGAAGTGCATAACCATGTCTTATAAAAAGAATTATAGAACCTAAATCTAAAGTAATAAAAAAATAAGAATAAATTTGATAAGTATTACGAAATCTAATATATAAAATTCTCGTGTCACAGTTTTCGTTGCCATACTCCTCCGAAACGGCTTGACCGATTTTGATGAAATTTTTTGTGCTTATCCGGTATCTATGAGAATCGGCCAACATCTATTTTTCATCCCCCGTAATGTTAGGGGTAGTCCACCCCTAAATTTTATTTTTTATTTTTTATACAAAATTTTTAATTTCTTTTTTTTTATGATACAACATACAAAAATACATACAATCCTCAATCTTCACCCTTTTACGATCACCCGCTATTTTTTTATTATAAATGATATACATGGCAAAACCACGTTTGCCGGGTCAGCTAGTTAATAATATAAATTTATTCCTTGACAGCTCATATAGCAGACGCCCTTCGCACCGGGTGCAAGAAATGTACCGAGCCCCAAAAGCGGGGTACAACAAAGGTTATCAGGCATCTCATCAAGTACGAAAAGGAAGCCTGGGTCAGCCTTCAGAAGAAATACGACCCCGCCGGCACTTACGCTAAGAAATATGAGAGAGAACTCAAAGGAATATAGACCGTATTACAAAGGACTAGAAAAACTCGTTTAAATTCTCTATAAATCTTAAAACTTGGATAGTTGAAATGTTTATAGATGCAATATTGATTATACGCATTTCCGAATCCGCATATATAGAACTTATACTGCAGTAAAAAATAATCAAGATTTATATTATTGACTGAAATTTAAAAAATATGCATCACTAGACATTATTTACAATAATCTTAACCAACATAATAGTAAAATGTTAGGTACCTGTGACAGTGTACCTTTAAAGCTGGCAGCGTTTCCTCGTGTATTGCAATACTTATTCGTTGGGCGAGGAAAGCACCAGCTCTGGGGTCACAGGTACTATCTACCAGGAGTTCGGTCCAAGAGAACCCAACGGTCCAAAAGTCTCTACTCCAAATGGATCAAAATTAAAGTTGGAAGAAAGAGTTTTGAGCCGTTTATTATTTTTCACCTGGCCTGCGGCTGTGCTAGCTCTTTTATATACTACGATCTAATATATAAAATTCTTTTGTCACAGTTTTCGTTGCCATACTCCTCCGAAACGGCTTGACCGATTTTGATGAAATTTTTTGTGCTTATCCGGCATCTATGAGAATCGGCCAACATATATTTTTCATCCCCCTTAATGTTAGGGGTAGTCCACCCCTAAATTTTTATTTTTATTTTTAGACAAAATTTTTAATTTCTATTTTTTTATGATACAACATACAAAAATACATACAACCCCTAATTTTCACCCCTCTACGACCAACCCCTATTTTTTATTATAAATGATGGCAAAACGACGTTTGCCGGATCAGCTAGTTATTTTATAAATACTAATGAGAAGTGCACTGGTGAGAGAAGTGTCCCAGCTTTCCACGGGTGCTCTTTTATAATTTTATTTATAATTTTATTTAGAATTTATTTTTGTAAAATTGTGATACTTACATTTAAAGCTTGTAAGTTGTGTAAGGCGTATGTTACAAATGAGTTATATTGTTAATCTGTTTTTTAAATAAAGTCATTTTAATATTGTTTTGAGAAAAGTTATTAGTTTTATTATACATACATCTTTAAATTCCTTACGAAAGCACAAAGGCTGATCGAATGGGTACCATACCCCTTTGGGATTTATCAGTCTTCAAACAATTACATACATCTTTAAATTCCTTACGAAAGCACAAAAGGCTGATCGAATGGGTTTTTACCATACCCCATTGTGGGTTTATCAGACTTCAAAAAATAGCAAGTCCAACTGATAACTAATTTCAAATACTCATAAGTCGAGTTCGATTTTCCATTCTCTTGCCCGGAAGAAACATTCCCGCGAGATATCCGTCATGACTTAGACCCAAAAACTGAACGTGAATAGCACGGATGTCTGATGATTTGGTCACATGGACTATAGATGGAGAATTCTGATGCCAAGATTTTAGCTTGTAGAAATAGTTAATACCATTATTAACCCTTTTCGTTAAGGGTGTTAATAGTTACGTAATTCAATATAACTGTGTCCCTTTTTGCAATACGTGAGTGTTAACCATTGCTGGGGTAAAAATGAAATGTGGCGAGTTATGAACACGCGATATTACGTGGAATTTATAACAATTCAATTCTTATCTTAATTAGTCCCAGTAAAGCAAACAGAGCTAAAACGTGGACTAGGTACCGCTACTGGACATACTGTTATATAAAAAACTTACACTAAATAAAAAAAGGCATACAACCCTATACCATATTAATTTCGAATCGTCGTCGTATCTATTGTTAAATAAAATACACATGTTTTGGGTTCGACTTCCAGCAAAACAACTATTTTAAAGGCAAAACTAAGATTCGTCGGTTGTATGATCTATTTTGCACTTGTCACTACGGATCAGTAAACAAATGGGAAAACGTATTGAAGCGACCTAAGCCACCAAGGGTGTGGCTACATTCCTTTATATAAACATCAAAGAACAATAGAGTGGCTGAGAAAACAAAGGAAAATGTTATGGTTGCTGCTTAAAATATTTATACAAAGGATTTCTAAAGAAAATGAGTGTACAATGCTGTGTAAGCGATCGATTTGGACATAATTAAGGTATATATAATATATATGAATGAATGAAAAATAAAGTGCTGTGCTAAATCTCGAGAATGTCTTGACCGCTTTGGATCATTATGATTTTACAATATTTGTGGAAGTTCAGGCAAGATTTAAACTGTGGGAAACTAACTTTTTTTTATTTAACAGGAGGCAAACGGGCAGGCGGCTCATCTGATCTATGATACCGCCGTCCATGGTCACTCGCATTGACAGAAAGCTCGCAAGTGCGTTGCCGTCCTTTTAAAGAAAAATACTAAAAACGACAATTAAATTTTCTAATAAAAACTGTTCCTAGCTGGAAATATTTGGTCTTTATTGTCGTTGGCATATATTTAATTTAAATGCCTTCAGAAATTGGTGTTTTATGGCTGTAGTATAGTCTGACCACTGTTTTAAAAATGTTGTATAATTATATTATGTAGGTTTTTCAATATTTTTTTTAATGTTCTTTACAACTTGTATGTAGTACCCCAAGTATTATTAAGAATGCGCATGGCTTTGGGCCCCTTAAAACACTGATAATATTATATGCATGAAGTTAATGATATTGTCTCAGTTCTCAGAGAATAACATTACGTTTGATTAAAGCCAAAAATATATACCTTCTTCCATTCATTTCACAAATCGTGATGTTTTTATTAATTTCTTTGGGGTTTAAGAGCATGTGCCACCACATTATTGCATGGTACACCATTGCCGAGTGATGAAAATATATAAAAAAATATGGCTGTTTTATGGTGAGATTATTGTAAATAATTATAACAAATTTGACATAAATGTTTGTAGTTTTTGTCTAAAATTTTGTTGTATTTAAGAAAACGTTTATTTACATTCTTAAATCTAAATATATAGATAGAAAGAATTATCTATGTATTGCTTCTATATTATAATATACTGATAAATACTCCACGTTCCAGCAGGTACTGGCCGAGCTTTGTTGCGAACTATCTTCCGTCAAGTCCTGTTCCACGTATAATAAACTCAACAATTTCCTTAAGTGTGTCCTAGAATGTGACATGGGTGTCTATTAGAATTCTTTAAGATGGCGGTTTCTATTAGATCTATCATTTCCCCATGTCTGCACAGTATGTTTTTCTTTTAATTTAGTTATATGTTAGAAAAATGCTTATTATCTCGTTTTCTCTCTCTTATTTTTTTTTATATTTAAACCTTTATATTTTTGGATTTAAATGATAGGAGACTATTTCAATTGAATTGGTTGTTTTAATGAGACCTTATTTATCGAAATCGATAAGAAATGCTCTGCTGTGATCGGGAAGCTGGCAGAGCATTTTACGATTTAATAAAAAGTCCAGAACACTTTCTAAAAACTATCAGGAACTATAGAACTATTGCGTGTGCTGCCAGAACTCTAATTTTTTTGTGCTCTGCTGCTAACTTCACAGACACGTGACATTCGTGGTTTAGGAATGCTAGTGGAAGCGGTTTTTAAATTTAAGTACTGTACGTAATTATACCGAAGTTAAATACACATACAGTTCTTTATTAAACATCTACTAAATATATTTAAAAAGATACTTTAAATAGAAAGAGCATAGACAAGAGTTCAACTTAATAACTACACTCAAACATTATCTGAAACAAGGTCGTTATATGAAAAAAGTCGTCACAAATACGAAGTTCCACTAATACATTCATTGAAACTTGTACGTAATTAGATATCCAGTTTATAATGACCTCCGGGTCTAGCTTCACAGTAGTAGTTGCGAAAGGCTATAAGTGGATGATGGGTCAGAGTTAATTGGACATTGGTCACAAAGACTGGAAGCATTCCGACAGAGCAATGCTTGAGTCAACGATTTTTTAGTATAATTGGATGAGGGTCAATAGATAACTAATCAATTAGTAAAATACTTACGTTTTGAAGTTTTAGAAGTGGAGTTCTGCTTTAATGTCTTATAAATATTAAGAGTATGGAAGATATATATACTAAGTATATATGTCAACGTTTGGTAAGAACGAGCAGCTGTCTCCTGAAGAAGGTTAAATGATTCGAATTGGTTCAAATACGACTGTATATATAGGTACATGTGAGAAAGTGAGTGTTGTAAACAGTTTATAAAAATACATGATTGAAAAACATATTATTAAGGAATTTGCTGCTGGGAGTACCCTGACACAGGTATTTTTTTACTTCAAAACGTTCCAAATTCTTATACACTATAATCAATTGTTTATAATGAATTAACATTGTTTTTGTTTTATTTATTTATACACTTGCGTGATTGAGGTTTCCAAAACCTAACACAGCCACAGCGCACGCTTATAACAACTCTTAGCTACGCTCTCAAACACATGCGCACATTCTTACACTCACACATTCACACAATCAGACTTGTGTTTGATTAGTTGTAACACTAAACTTACTTTTTCTCAAAATTCTTTTTGAAACATGTACCATGTACCACAGAATAATTGTTACCTAGTTACTCACAACACAGGGACTCCTTAGTGGGGACTAGCGATAGATGAATTTTGCCACAACCTATTTATCATGAAAGTGTATTATTGAAGTGAAACTTCTTTATCGGGGTTGGAAAAAAATTTAGTGTAACATTTTTCGGTTACGCGTCACATGTTTCGGTTACGCGTCACATTTGACCGTTACGCGTGTCTTTTTCTTGTCCCTACCACGGTTGATTCGAAGAGATTCTAAACCATTAATAACAAAAATTTATAATAACTATAACAATGATACTAAAAATTCTATTACAATTTATGATATTCTGTAATAATCTATAGTGGTAATAAGGTAAAATGAAATAATTGTATTATTTGCATTCAAGTCTGTGATATTAAAAGCCTTTTGTTAAACTTTATCTAATTTAACTTTATTTAACCAATTTCTGTAAAGTTGCATATAGATAATTTTTCGAAAAATAAGGTCATAAAGAAGTTTTACTTCTTACGTGTGCACACCTAGTACACGCACACATTTTTTTTATTATTATTATTTTGTGCTGTTCGGATACAGTTTTTTGAATCTAAAAATTGTATAGATTGCTAAATAGCGAAAACTGAAACAATTTCACTGAAATAAGGTTTGAAATATAATTTTATAGCATTAGTAGCAAACGCATAGAAAACTGATATCCATTAGTTACACGCAAAAATGTAATTAACTAAAATAAACCATTATTTACCCTACAATTTATGCTAATAGTATGCGAACATTATGAATTGTATATCACTAGATTTTTAATATAGGTTACTCACAAGCACAATGTTTATTTTTTAAATTCATATCAAACCCATTTTTATAAATTACTAGCAAACTCAGCGAACTCCGTTTCGCCACCAGATGGCTTCGTTTTAAGTAACATTTCTTTTGGTGATCCCGCTTTTCTGTTGAATTTTTTCCTGAATTTTCTTTGCTATAAACCTCACGGAGCCCGAGACCCAACGAATACAAAACCGTGGAAATCGGTTCGTGCGTTCTGGAGTTATAGCGTCAGGAAGGAAAACCCGACTTATTTTTATATAGTAGATTATGGTTTGCTACTGGTGTTATATATAAAATAAAATAAAAAATAAATGAGTGTTGCTACAACATTTTTTGGCCTCAGAAATCTGTATCTGTTTCATGATCTAGGCAAGTAAGTTATCAGCCTACTGTGCCTGACACACGCCGTCGACTTTTGGAAAGGCAAGCCGGTTTCATCGCGATGTTTTCATTCACCGTACGGGCGAGTTTTGAATGTGCACATAGAAAGAAAGTCCATTGATGCATAGCCGGGTATCGAACCTACGACCGCAGGGATGAATGTCTTTAGAACTCTTCAGGAGTTATAATATATATATATTAATATTTTATTTAAATAACTGTTTCCGGTGCGTGAAAGTGGTTAGGGGTTATTATGTTATATTTGTTTTATATTTTTTATACTAACCTAACCTAACCAAACCTTACCAGAATTTTTGCCGCGGTGGCGTTAATACTTAATACGTACCTAAGTACCTATTTTCTTACGGTACTACCATACTAGACTACAATAATTCTTAAAACAATATCTGTCTATTGGCACAACTAAATAAAAATCCGTTCGGAAATTTTTCAAGTTTGATACGAACAGACGAAGCCGGGGGACTTAATTTTATAGAAAGTAAGGACTATTTATGACGGAGTGAGATAAGATGAGACAAAACGAAGATAATTGACAGGAAAAGGAGTACTAGGCACAAAATCAAATTTCATCAACAACGAGATTTTATGTTCACCGTAATTGACATGTATTTAGAGAGTGTAGAAAACGTATTATATAAATTTATAATGATGTGGTGTACTTTAATATAACCAAATACCTGAAAATATGACCTGTTTTCATTATATTAATGAAACGAGACCACTGCCAAAGCCGAATAAGCTGGATAATACGAATGCTTTGAAATTGTGTCGATATTGGGAACGTTCGGTCGCAGGTTAGGTTAATCAGAGCTTAATGGCACGTGAATATATAATTCATTGTTTTGTTCCTAATTAATCTTGTGAATACAAGTACCGTGATTAATAAGAATTATTCACTATACTAAAACTTAATGTAATTATTATAGAGACTGTTTCAGAAAGATGCAGTGTTGACCTAGTTTTCAGCGGGCGACTCTCATCCTGAGGTCGTAGGTTCGATCCCCGACTGTGCAACAATGGTCGCATTGAACTCGTACGGTGAAGGAAACCATCGTGAGTAAAAAAGAAGATATCACCTATATATGTCTATTAGGAAAAATAAATGATCAGGAAACCGATACAGAAATCTGAGGCCCATATCTAGAAGGTTGTAGCGCCACTGTTATTTATTCATAAGACTGAAGAAGAAAGAAGAACTGAAGAACATCGAGCAATGACCGAAATAACGCAACTCAATCTGTAGGACACAGCTAATCATGCTTTTTATTTTATTTTTTTCTAGCTCATTAGTGTTAAGTTTATGTAATGGTAGAAATAATCCTTTAATAAATAAATAGTAAAGTAGGTACATACTCCCCATTCAATAAAAAATTGCGTAGGTTTTTTTACTATTTCAGATGTAACTTTACACTTAAACTTAGTTACACATTTCATTCTCTCACTCACTTACTCATGCACTCAGGCGTGTTGAAAAAACTAAACTAATGTAAGGAAAAAATGAACTAAATGATATATATATATAATGGAATTTACTATTAACATTGTTATGGAAGAGCTGGGAGCCCTGACACAGGTATTTTTACTTAAAAGGGTTCCCGAATCTTAATCATTATAATGCATTGTTTATTTTATATTTTTTTAAACAAATTTATAGTTTTAGCAACTCATTCTTTTTATATATCTGTATGCTCTTTTTGGCAACGCCTCCTAAAAATCCCGGCATTCCGGTTGGCACTGTGCCACTCTCTGCCATGTATCACCTGCTGTTTCCTCTGGTCATCCTCCTATGCGTTTATTGTAACTTGCACCAGTCGAATACATTCTTGCTCCACTTTTATGTTCCTCTCAAGAATTGATTAGTATTATATAAATATGACATATCTTCTATTTCTTAACGGTGTGCCATCCCAATCTCTTTCCAAGTCTAATACCACAAGTAGTCGGTGAAAGATATACAATGCTATAAACAATAATAACTTGTAATAAATTGTAGAAATTCCTCGTTTGTTTCATGTCAGAGAAACACCGTTGCCGTTTCTTGAGATTAATTTTTGACAATCTATATTAATTTCTGAGCCCGCTTTGTTCGTTTTACACGCCCAATTTTAATTTAGGAGGCGCATATACATATACTGATTGGAATGTTTTTATTTAAATATTCTCCTAGTAGGAGCCATCATCAATCACCCAAACAAACCTTACTTTTTAAGATATAAAACAACTTTTAAATGCAATTGAAAATGCGCAGTTAAATTTTAAATCTGTAAAGTTTAAGGTATGCAACTCTTGACCCTCCAGTGCGTTTAAACCCCGGATTTTTTTAAGTACATACACTTGCTCGATGATAAGGAAAGGTTGTCTTGAACGGCAAAATTAACGTCGGGTACTTGCCCGCTCATGAAGATAAACGGACACAATTCTATGTAAACAGTTGTATCTAATACATACATATAATTCTCGTGTCACGGTGTTTGTTAAACTCTTACGAAATGGCACGACCGATTTACGTGAAATTTTGTGTGTATATCGGTTAGGTCTGTGAATCGGATAATTTTCATCCCCCTAAATGTTAATGGTGGTCCACACCTAAATTGATTTTTTAGACACAATTTTTTGTTTATATTTTTTCTGATACAGCATACAATAATACATGCAACCCTTAATTTTCACCCCTCTACTATCAACCCCTATTTTTTTACTTCAGTAGACAGTTATTTTTATTGAACAAAAAAAACGTTTCCTAGATATAGTATACATGGCAAAACAACGTTTGCCAGGTCAGCTAGTATATATATATATATATATATATGTATACACATACTAGCAGACCGGCCAAGCGTTGCTGTGGCTAAAGTTTTTTGTTATATTACATAGTTGTAAACTATTCAAGGGAAACGGTAGGAGAACACCAGTCATGGGGACCACCATGCTTTTTTGGTGGTTATGCCATTAAATTGTAGCTTATGTGAAACGTTGGTACTTTCAACACAGCGCCATCTGTTAGAATTGTGACTATCAAATAATTAACAAATGATTTGCAATAAAATAATATTGCGGGTATAAATTGAGATGTAAGCTATCCTATATTTTAAGTTAGATCAAACCGCACACGGTGTGCAAATTTAATTGTAATGGGTTCAGTAGTTTAGGAGTCCATAGCGGACAAACAACGTGACACGTAATTTATATATATTAAGATAAGATATATAAAAAAAGTAAATATAGATTTTTACTATCTTTGAGGATACGAAGTTTACTTCAAACTGGAAGAATAAATGGTAAATGTAGAATCAACACACAGTTACAATGTTAGATTGGCACATATTTTATTTGCGCTAATACCAATACTGTTGACCTATTCCTCCTTTTGTTAGCTCAGGTTGCACAATTGTTTAACTTTCAATTGCGAACTACAAATAGAAACACGGTCTTCATTGTATTAAAATGTAAACAATTTAGATAATTGAAATGAATTGCACAAAAAACTGGTAAACATTATCAATAAGTAGATATACAATTTTTTTATTTATTTATTTAATAAAAAATCGTTGTCCAAATAAAAACAAGTAACATTTAGTATATTTAGTGATAATTATATGTTATATATAGTATTGTCTTTTATTGACATAACTTTTAGACATAGAAAAACGCGTGGTCACGGTCACTGTAACGCATGCTGTAAAGCACACGAAACTTCGGTTCAATCTTCGGTAAACTAATTGTGAATTTATAATAAAACATAACTTCAAATCCGTTAAAAAATGTTTTTCTAAGTAACATTTAATAGGGAAGCAACGGCCTTATCGCTAACAAGCGCTCTCTTCCAGGCAACCCTAATAAGGAAACAATATGAAGGGTAATGTGTACAACCATGACAACAAAAGTAAAAATAAAAGTAACACTGAGAAATTATACAATTACCAAATATACCTGAGATACAGAATATTTAAAATACAAATTAAGTAATCTATAGCTATAGATTTTAGCGTCGATTCCTCGTACTCAAGTATTATCTTAATGCGCCTGCTATAAATTTCATAGCAAAATTCCTCATCCGAATAAAGGCACTAGCACGAACTAATTTGATATTAGTCGATGCGGAAAGAACGAAAATTAAGGCGAATGGCCGATAAAGAATTCCACTTACACATCCAATTTAACTATAATACAAAATGAATGTGGTCAGAATTTAATGCTTTATTGATATCTAGGCTGTGTGACGGTTACATAGGAGACATAGTTATTATCATTAACAGAAATATGTTTGAGGAATTAAATATTATTATACTATCTGGTCAATAATATGTTCTTGAAGCCTAGTTGTATGTACAAAAAAATATAAACGACTGTGACTTGACCAGTATAATAATAGAAACAGAACTAACCAGACTCCAGAAGATAAACCACTATGGAAATGTATGGAAATTGTATTCGATTTTACAAGAAAAACCCAAGCAAAATTAGAGAATTATCACTGAATAAATTAAAAACTCTCGTTAAACGTTAATTAATAACTAAAGCTTTTTCTATACCTATATTTGACAATTATTTAAATGATCCTAATCATTGATTTACTCCAGTTCAAACAATTTGTATGACTAAAAACTTGGCGATTAAAAAGAGTGGCAGAGAGTTTATTGCCAGTTCTTCTTGTCCGCGAACTGGTAGTAAATGTAAATTAGTAGTTAATTGGTAGTAGTTTAACATCTAATGACTATCATGTGTACTTGGTTAACTTTATAAAAAATAATTTTGTATGCGCACTTAAGTAATCACGTTTTCTTCCATGGTTACTCGCACATATAGGTGATAAATGTGTGCCTTTATAAGCGAATAGCACAGATATAAATCTACATCCTCAACGAACTAGGATGTCTTTGGTTCTTGAGAGTACTGCATATTTAAAAAACTTTTTTTTGATAACTTGACGTTAATGAAAGCTTTAGGCTTTTCAGCGATCGTATTCAGTGAGACTACATCTAGGTGGCAAATAACCTACCCCTCCCATCGGTTCCGGTTCCTCACATCCGGTTCGTGTGTCAAAGTCTAAATTGACAATTGACGGACACCGATTTAGCGCAAACAATATATTATTTATGTGTTGCCATACCCATTTCCGCGAATTCCTTATTTCCATTATTTCGCTTGATTAATTTAATTAATAAATCCAAGGCAGGAATTCTGTAATTATTTCGCGTTTAATAATTACATGCGATTAGGTAGTTTTAATTTAAAAGTGACTTATGTAAATTTGTATTATTATATTATTATATCTCGCTGATAAGTTAAAAACGTAAAGCAAAAATCAATTAATATTGTTAAAAGCTTTCCTTAAATGCGAAAGTTAATAGTTGTAATAATTTATGATAAAATTAAATTAGGTTAAATATCGTGGATTAATGTACGATAAACTTAAAGACTTGATTGCTTCTTCTATAAAATGGACCATCAATTATTATTAATACTCGTCCCTGAGTAATGAGAGTTCCAAACTCTAGCCAAAGGAACATCCCAAAGGTGCAACTTTCGAAACTATAAAATGTACTAAATGAATTCTGTTGAAGAGACTAATTGAAGAAAGTTAAAAGCCTTAAACTTTCAGGTACTTACAGATATAAAATGTTTTCTATAAAAAATTCAAAACCTCAAAATACTGTGTTAATCTTTAGAAAATATTCCTTACACTCAAACATTGATTTAGAAATCAAACAAATTGCAAACGTCCGAGGCTCGTTTGTACTATTTCAAGTTAGATACTCCGACGTCACTTCATTGATCTAGTTCATTTGTATTAAATATTTAACTTTAATATTCACACTTATCTCCTTACAAAATTTTCCCTTCTTTGTAATCCTTGAGTTACTCGAACTAAAAGGTACATAACCTACGGCTCGCCTATCTGCTACTTTGAATGGTCCAGTGAATAGGCTATCTCGCTCTTACAACTTAATTACTAACATCGATGAAAATATTGATGTGTTTTACAACTGGCAAGTTTTCGTAACTTTGTTTATCATGCTCTTAATGAGGTATAAGTTTTCATTTAGTTTTGGTTATTATTGTTATTTTTAATTTTAATTGAAGTTAAAACTTCTTAAGCTGCGTTGTAAAAAAATTTAAACTAAGTAAGTAAGGACACGTGACCTGATCGAAAATTCGTAAGACGGATGAGTAGACAGCTGGCGCGGCGTATTTAATGTAATATAAATTGTCATGTTTGCGCAATAAATAAATATTGTATTCTGATAATTAAAACAATTCGTGCAAAATTATTCCCTAACTATTCCAAAATATCAAAAATGCACAACGTTAATATTCAAGTTTTCACTTCTGCCGGCAGTCCTGTCGTTTTTTTTTATTTTGTAGTTGTACGGTTAAAATTTTTCCTTTGATAGTAGTGCTTATGTTCTAATATTATTGATGTGTATGTATAGGTGTATTCAATTTGTGATGTCATATTTTCTTGTATTTTTTAGGCCTACACGTTGTTTTAAAACGTATAAATAAATAAATTGGACGACTAGTGCGCACATTCAGCTCTTTAATTTTTACGATATTTTGTCGAAGGACCAATTTATTTTAACGAACCTAGCAAGCCAGAGCAGAGTTGGTGCAGTGGATTGAACGTGCTCTTCTTAACATTTCTTTGGGGCGTTCGAATCACGACTGTAAACCAAGGGATTTTCTTTTTATGATCCCATTTCACACTCGCTTGTACGGTGAATACGATAACGATGATAACGATATCGTTTTTAACGACAGCTATATATGGCAAAGAACTAGAGGTTTTGGCTCTGGTTTTAATTGAATTAAGTCATTTAATAGAAATGATTTATGTCTACAACTAGTTTCACAAATGGAAACATAATTGACAAGACATCAAATCAAAAAGCAAACTAACAACGTACCCCATTAAAAGTTATATATTAACTTTTGCTGTATCGATTCAGCTTTCTATCAACTAATTCCCTTTGATACAATTTTTATAATTGGAAACAAACAAAACACACTGACATATAGACACAAACATAATATGTGTGTTTGTTTTTTTAATATAGAATACAAAACGAGCCTGCGGGACGCGGTTGCGTTGCCGGCCTTTAAGGGAGGACTAGGTAAACTCGAATTTTGAATTTTGTATCACGAATACACGGATTTTGTTATATGTTCTCCGAATAATGCGGACGGTTCTTATAATAAACAATTAAGTGTACTTTTTAAATCTTGAGGTTACATTATATTCAAAATGGAGAAAGTATTTAATTAATTTACACCCTAAATAACAAAAACATCATACAAAAATGACTATACTAGCGACAATAGCGATCATATGTATTTATGAAACATTATAGATACTCACCTTCAAGTATTTTATTGGCCCCGCTAGCATTTTAGACACAAATTATAGATAACATATTAAAACATTCCACATATCTATGATAGAAAATAATCAAAAATCGCAGATATTGCAAAAACACACCGTTGACTCACGCGCACCGATCAAATGTGTTGAATGTATGTCATGCATCTATCTCTTTTCATGTGTATTAGGATCGTAATTGCATCTCTGTCGAATAAGCAGTACAATATTCTGCATTGAAAATAGATCATCTTATCTTGGTGCTTTTAATGAAAGTGGTTCGGAATATGTCTAACATAAGCATTTCTTAAGAATTTATGTTAAATTGGTTTACATAAGAAAATGTTTATTTTTTTTTATTCACATCTCTAAGTCTTCCCAAACCTGCCACAAATATATCCTGTTCAAGTGCACAACTGAGGACAACGTTTAACCAGGGAGAGCATGAGCGGAATTGGTGACAGCTGGCGGAGTTCGTGAGCTGCACTCAGACAGCAGAGCATGCCTCCGGAGTCTGAAATACTTCTCAGCAATTCCGGAACTTCTTCTCAGCAATTCCGGAAGCAGGCCCATGCAGTCTATTCTACTCCTCAAAACATTATAATGATTTAACTGTCAAAAGATCATCGTAATAAGAGAAAATGAGGGTCATCCCTTATTCAAAGTTTGAAGTGTACTCAGTTGTTTCTATTCTCTAGTTACGGTTAGGTAATTAGAATTTCCGGAGACGCCTTGAACTCGAGGCTTTTACTGAGGGACTTGTGCAATATGTACATTGTTGCCCCTTAGGGATCTTGTTTTATCACATTGTTGAAAATTGTTTGCACGACATTGTCGAAGTGAAAGCTGTCCAAAACGTTCATTATATTTATGTAAATATATAATCATACATTGATATGTTTTACATCTAATATATAAAATTCTCGTGTCACAATGTTCGTTTTCATACTCCTCCGAAACGATTCGACCGATTGTTATGAAATTTTTTATGAATATTCAATAAGTCTGCGAATCGGCTACTATCTATCTTTCAAACCCCTTAGTGATAAGGGGTTTCAACACATTTTCTATTTTTCATTTTTTATTTGGCACGATTTACTTCGTCATTTAAGGCGAAAGAGTGGACATCCACGTCTTCTTAGATAACTCTTTCAAGAGGCGAAAAATAGGCACCTACTGATCAAGCGTGTTCTCCAATATCTCACTGATCTGTTGCGATGGCCGCTATGAGTCGTGGTCATCAAACACAGCTTCAAGAATGATGAGTGGAATACGTGGTTAAGGGTTTAATCCTAAAATAGCTTTTACAATACCGCTTAGTATGAAAGCTTTTGATATTTATTTAGTTCAATGCGTTTTTGAAGTGAAAACTTCTTTAGCGGCGCTGAGCACTTTTTTGTATGGGTAAAAACTTTCCAACTCGCGTCAGGGTCACGTGATGCTGATCGAAAAAGCGTAAGATCGAGGGGAAGGGAGAGGAACTAGTATCTCCCACTCTTTCTACCGTGCCTGAGTATGCTGCTCTGTTTAGGCGGCACAGGGCGCTTGCGCGAATGAACGTGTGTGTTTATGTACAGCGTCCCACGCGTATCCAAGGATGGTGACAGCTGATTGCTTGACTGTTGTGTAGTAAATACACTGTTGTGTATTCGTAAATGTGAATTGTTTAAATTATGGAAATCGAACAAAGTGAATCTATTAATGAAACTTGTACGAAAATTTATTTATTTATTCTCATGACGCATCTGCATTGCTTCAAAAAAAAATTGGAAAAAGCTTTGATAAATTGCCAATGATTTTAAGTGGAGATTTCAATATAAACTTTGCAGACGATAAAAATCAATCATTAATTGAATTTTTAAATAATGAATTTGGTTTAACTATGTCAAATGATCGCAATTTTAGCACAACGAAATACAAAACTACTATTGATGCGGTCTTTATTAGACACTTAAATAGGTTCGAATCAAAACTGTTTGTTTCTTACTTCAGTTATCATAAACCAATTGTATCAGTTGTAAAAATTTGCGATGATGATTCTGATAATAACGATGGTGTAAAAGTCGTCGAAATTATGGATGGAAGTTGATTTTTCTGAGAGATAAAATTTAATGTAATATATAAATAACGATATAATATTATAAATAACAATATATAAATTGTCATATTTGTGTACGATAGCGCAATAAATAAACATTGTATTCTACCTCATAAATGATAGTACTTTTATACTTATAATTAAACACAACGTTAATATTGAAGTTTTCACTTCTGCCGGCACTCTTTTTTGGTTTGTAATACCGAAAGGATTCGATATAAGATTTTGACAGTTTCCCTGTAATCTCTCATTAAGGTGCACAACTACAGACTATATTTTCTTTATTTATTTCCTACGGATAACAAAAATTATAAATATACAAACAATAACACTAATAATATAGCCAAAGATGGAATACATAATATTTACAAAAAGGTTCCAACATTTACAGAAACGAAAAAAACAATAAAATTATTCAATACATTTGACTAAGTAAAACCTAATTCGGTGTGATGTATGATGGTGTAAAAGTGAGGGTATGTACGTGAATATGTGTACATGTATGTGTGATTGTATGTGGGGTGTGCTCAATTATTAATACGAAAGATAAAAAAGTTGTAGAAGAATTTTAACAAATAAACAGCGTGAGGAAAATTCGTCAAACTAAAGAAAAGAAAAACGATGGAGTGTCGCATACCACTTAAAGTTAATGTTAAGGCCCTATCCCAGCACGAATTGCTGTGTCTGCGAGGCGCAGTGGAGAGCTGGAGCACTGAGGCGCGCCGGCCCGTAATAACAATTAGTTATGTAAAACATTAAATTAATGTATTTATATCAATGTTTTAAAGTTATTTAAATCGTGTATCGATCTTTCAAAATGGGTACGTAAACTACTCAACTCCACTATATATTTTTTCCATTCGCCCTACTTCAAGAAACGATGACGAAAAATAGAAAGATTTGATTGAGTTAGGCGACGAGATAGGTCCCTTAAGGGTATCTTAACATTGATTACATATTCATTACCCATCGTACACAAATACCTATTAAATGTCATTGATTAGGGAATGTTCCCAAATTTGCTTTCTGATTTGAACTATTTTTTTAATGGCAAACTAGTGTTTAGTGTTATTCACTTTTAATTATAATAAATCAAATTAAACTCCGAAAGTCAAATCTCGTCTGGAATTGTGACCTTCCAATTCTTACCGAATCGACTTTTTAAACGAATGACGAATACCAATAAAACGGCTACGCATTTATCGTTTCTACTTATTCTTCATACAAAACTTTTTGAGTCAGTTTGATAACGAAACCGGTATGACCTAATGGCACACTCATTTCTATATAATTTGTTAACATTTTATTTACATTGGTAAATAAGATTGTGTATACTTTCAAATTGTTTTCTGATATTTAAGTAGCCTGTTAGTCTTTTTTTTTTTTTTTATAAAATAGGGGGGCAAACAAGCTGCGGGACGACCAAAAAGGGCAGTCTACGCAGCCCATAGACACCCATTTTTAGTGGGTGCGTTGCCGGCCTTTGAGGGAGGAGTAGGCTCTCTTTTTAAACATTTGGAGGTCGTATCTCTGAGGGAAGACCCCCCCCGGGAGCCGATTCCACAGTTCGCTAGTTCGCAAAAGAAAATGCCTTGTGAAGCGGACCGTGGAAGACCTCCAACCATCAAGATGATGCTGGTGAAATTTAGAGGTCGTTCGACTCGTACGGTGTTGAAAAGAGGCAGGAGGGATCAACCCAAACAATTCTTCCGAACACTCTCCGTAATAAATTTTGTAGACAACGCAAAGAGACGCAATGTCTCTGCGTAGCGATAGAGAATCAAGCCGATCAGTAAGACATTGGAGATTGACAATTCGACAAGCCAAAAAAAATATTTTTGTATTGTAAAGAAAGATATTGTAAGTTGTAACACAATACATGCTAGTGTGGTATTTTCTGTCAGCCTGACATTTCAAAATGGCGACGGTAGTATTAAAAGTACATATGTGGCGCTGTAACCTGAATAAACATCTAATGACAAACAACTTAATCAATTTGTTAATGAGACTAGCGTTAAGATACAGGCTAGGCGTATTTCAAACGCTAGTGCTCATAAAATTATGTAAAAGGTTAACCAAAATGAATAATGTATCTCAACGATTCGTTGCCTATTGTATGTAGGCAACCTTTACAATGTAAGAACAAAATGTAATTGTTTTGCGTCAAATAAAGTATTTTTTATTTATTATTATTATGACAGCATATTTAAATTATAGTACCAAAAACACCTAAATCATTAGGAATGGAGTGGCATTAGCACTTTCGTTTTGCGTGACACATTTAAATTTTATTTAATAACCTACTGTTATTTATTTACTGTCACGCAACTATAAGGTACTTATGAAAAGGTAAATATAAAAGCTAGATATATATATATATATGTCAAATTTGAGAATTGTTTTCTGTTCGTAAGATTTTTGCGATAAATTCATCGGACGATTATTTGCTATGCGTTTGATTTTGAAACTTTTTGTTCACTCAAAATTCCTTCTAGTTGGGTTTCAGTTACCGCACATGGTCCGTTGTGCGTAAAAAAACCTATAAAGCAGTTTAAGACAGTACCCTAAGGTCCTTACAGAACTCACAACCTGTTGGCAAGGGAAAACCCGGTAGACCGAGGCTTCCTTGGTGGGATGGAGTTGTCAAGGACCTCGAAATATACTTATCAAAGGCTAAGCCCCACAAGGGGCTGTATAGCCATTGATGATGATAAAATACAATACCATGAGTTGAAATATATATTTAATTTTATTGTATTGAATTAGCCGGTATGAGCGGGGTCTATTGAAATGTATTTATTTATGTATCAAGGAAACTAAACAGATAAAAAATAAATGTAAAACATAAAAAAAATAGACACATTGGACATAATATCCAGAAAAAAAGTTTCACTGATAAAAAATACAATACAAAGTAAAACAAGACAAAACATGACAGCACAAAATTTAACACTAAACTAGCAGCTATAAAAAAGAGAAGATGGGAACAAGTTATTTCATTTACGCATATTTTTCTAATAGTGACACAGTCTGTCAAATTACGCCAAGTACCTACTCAAAGAAAGTAATTTATATTTTTTTTATTTTATTGTTGTAATAATAACAGTAAGGTAACTTAATTAGCGAAAAGATATTAAACTAGCTGTACATATCGTATAATACAAGAAATATAATAATTGCATACGAAAACATTCGTGAGTTGTAGTTTGAGCTATTAATAATAGTCGACAAGAAATCGATTGGACTGGCTTGTGTTATTGCAATTTTATGAAACACGTATATTTTTAACTTACAATTATGCCTAATGGGAAAACATATTAATGTGTATTTAAGAGTTATCCTACAGCAGGTGTAACTAAAATATTTTAACATAAAAGTTGGATACCAAATTAAATTTATTAATGAATTTCCTCATCGCTTGATATATCTGAAACGCCTAAATAACGCAAGGTCACCAAAAATTAAATTACAGGGCCCTACTAATTAAACCCACTTAACCTCTAGGAAATTTATCCATAGACAATACTGTTCAAAATGACCGTTTATTATCTACACTGATATTTACACCTCAGACATCAGGTTGACGCCGCCACGAGTGGACGTATCGCGATGTTGGTTTTCCTAAGTTTACTTGTGTTTGCGTACGCGCAAGATAATCAAGCTAATCTCTCTGTAAACACGACCCAAGGCGTGGTTATCGGGAGCCGGGCCACCGATGGAAATTATTACACGTTTTATGGTTTACATTATGGCGGAAACACGGCCGGAGAAAACAGATTCAAGGTAATTTTTACTGATAATAATTTCTAAACATTACATAAGTGTGCAAAATCTTTTAACGACTTTGTCCTTTAGGTCACATTCGTACTGTTAGTATATTTAGTATTTCAAGATTTAGAGTGCTTATGACGTCATGCCCCATTGCGGCGAAGCATGTGTCTGACAGGTTATTTGGGACCCTTTGATTAAGAGTTCATACTAAAAATTAATTAAAAGTTGTTTATTTATTATAAACAAAGCATTATAATGATTAAGATTTAGGATTAAGTAAAAAAATACCTGTGTATTCCCAGCTCCATAATAAACTTACGAGTTAATTCCATAACAATTTTTGTATTTTAATTGCATTTTTTTTAACTGTTCACAACACGCGTGAGTGCATGTGAATGGTAATGAATGAGTGAGTGTAATGCGGAAGCTGTGTTCATAAGCCAGTCATTTAAGCTTTTTTTTTTAGATTGTGGACGGTGAGCGGGTACATATTAAGCAGCCTATTTAATTTATTATAGATTTATGCCTGTTTATTGCGTCTGGCGTTACTTGGGTCCCTTATGACATAGATGAACATCCAATAAAATCCTATCGTTATCGTTATCGACACTCATATCTGTGTTATATTATTTTTATGTATTACTATGTTAGTCATATTATGTAGTCATGTATATTTTCTGTCCGCAATGGAAGGCGGTGACTGTTACCAAAGGACTTCTAGGTCCTCTCGCAAAGATGGTCATTACCAAACCCGTAAAATACTGTTGGGAAGAGGCAAATAAACTTCATTATCATTATTTTGTTTGGTAATTGTTTACTTTACCTCAGGATTGAATGAATACTGGTACACTGTTGCACACGGGCCTAAGCCAAGTGAAAACAGTTTTATTATTATTATTTTAAAGTAGTGAGCAAACTGTAATTTAAGTATAGGTGTGAAGTATGACTCACTCGATTAGATTATCATGTGTCTGAAGCTTGATTACCTAACATTTTTCATGTAGGACAAACCAGTTTTGGCTAATTTTAAAATAAAATATTACAATTTAAATAATTTTAAATTTATTATTATGCTGGAAATTGGTGTTTGTATTACTTTCCAGTATTATATTATTATTGCATAGAATTAATAAGTAATATTTAAAGACACGACAAACACATAAATGGATTTATGAAACGTTTAGTTTCTAGCCGGTAACTTTATTTTATGTGTAATCTATTAAGCTATGAACATTATTATTACTTGTAATACTATAATACATATATATATATATATATATATGTATAATGTAATACATATATGTATAAATGTGACTGATCATCTGATCAACTGATCATTTATATTTAAGTTAGTTCAACTATTTGGCATAGCAAAAGTGCTATTACGATAACATTTTACGGATAATGAATGAACGTTAACTTGGTTTTCTAGAATACCGAGTAACGTTTGATATAAACAAAGTGTATTCACTAATGGGAGAATAATCATCTAAAAAAAAATTTGAATTTGTAGTCGTGACAAATGTTTTGTAGTTATTTGAGTTATCCTTTATATTTAGAACACAACAGGACAAAATTGTATCAGATATTTGATTATTAAATTAATTTATAAATAAGCATTATTATCGTATGAATTGATAACAAAATATAATTCTATATCATGCAACATCACGATTCAAAATTTTATGTAACGGGAGGCAAACGGGCAGGAAGCTCATGGACAGTCACATTGCCAGAAGGTTCGCAAGTGCGTTGCCGGCCTTTTAAGAATGAAGTACTAACAACTTTGTGGTTCATATAATAACTATATTGAAACAGATACATATGCCTCATAGTAACGGATCTTTGATCAATTAAAAATTTCAAAGCAATTATAAAATAATTTAGGTTTAACCACTTTAAAGACAAGTATATGAATGTAATTAAGGGAAGCCTTATGCTGATGAGTAATTAATTAACCTTTGCTCAATTAATTTTAATACCTCAAAACCTCTTTTATGCTATAGAAACTCTTGAAGTACCGATTATATAAATACCACAACTCGTTTCAAAGAAACTGGGCGTAACAGATAAGACTACAGTCGTGTTACATTGATTTCACAAAATCTAAACAGAGATAATGACCAGTACTTAATGTATTTTTCCAGGCACCAACCCCTCCGCCATCATATCCTGGAGAATATTACGCTATTGACAACAAAGTTATTTGTGCTCAACCATCTCCTAGAGGACTCATCGGTGTTGAAGACTGTCTCGTACTAAATGTTTTTACACAAAATGCTACCGGAAACCGACCAGTAATAGTTTGGCTCGAAGGTGAGGAGTATACGACAACCAGTCAAGAACTATACTCATTTAATAAACTGGTTGAACAGGGTGTTGTGTTGGTTTCCATAAACTACAGATTATCTATATTTGGGTTCCTCTGCTTGGGAGTACCAGATGCACCAGGTAACGCTGGAATAAAGGACGCGATTCAGGCTTTAAAATGGATCCAGCAGAATATTGCTGGATTTGGTGGAGATCCAAATAATGTAGTTATATTAGCACAAGGATCAGGCGCAGCCATGGCCGAATTGATAACCTTATCGCCTCTATCGCAAAGTTTAGTGCATAAAGTTATAGCCATAAGTGGATCAGCATTATCACCGTGGGCCGTAGCATACGAACCTGTAAAATACGCTAAAAGTTTAGGCGAGAAGCTGTCATACACTGATAAATCGAATACAGATCTGGCCAAATTACTGGCATCAACGGATCTAAGCATTTTAACTCCGGCACTAAATGATTTCGAATTCTACAACAATACTCCTCTTTTCGCACCGTGCGTCGAGCAATCAAGTCTGGGAGAAGAGAGAGTTTTGACAGATTCACCAATAAACTTAATCCGTAATGGTAACTACAATGATGTCCCGTACATCGCTGTCTTTGTTGATCGGGAGGGGACACTGCGTGCTGAACAAGCCGCAGTAAAAGATTGGCTAGGTAAAATGGACAAGAACTTCACCGATTTTATACAAGTCGATCTGAAATTTGAGTCTGAAAATAATCGATCTGCTGAAGCCCAAAAAATAAGAGATTTCTATTTCGCACAAAGAGTTATCGCTATGGATACAATTGAAGATTTCTTAGATTATCAGGGTGATACCTTGGTAGCGGTGTCTGTAATTCGAGGAGTAGCAGAGAGAGCAAAAACTTCTAAATCGTCAGTGAGGCTCATGGAGTTTGCTTATCGCGGTACCCGCAACTCGGACTGGTCATATCCACAAATACCTCTTAAAGGAGCAAGACATGGTTCATTGACCAATTACTTATTTGACTTTGATTTACGGCCAAGCGACGCAGCCGTACAAAATGCAATCACTAGCCGTTTAGTAGCTTTTGTTAAAGTTGGGTAAGAATATTTTTCTTTTGTTATTTTATACGATGACGATATTTTGTCCCTTAAAAGTAATTAAGTCTAATGAAGGCGAAAACCCTAGCAGTAACATTTACTTATTAAAATACGGTATAAATACTGATATCACCAAAATAAGAACAAAACCGCGCAGACATTATTAGATTACACCTCTGATATACATATTTAAAGCTATATAGTATAAAAGTTATAAATTTTTTACAGAGACCCGAATCCAACTAATTTCGTTAACCCTGGAATCCAATGGAACACCTACACTCCAGAATCAACAATAGCCTTGCGTATCAGTGGCGACGATGAAATCATAGCTGGAAGAAGCTTCCAGGAGGAGGCGAGAGTTAACATCCACCAACAAAAAATGGACTTCTGGAATTCCATGTACCAAAAGTATTACAATCCACCACAATCGACGTCTTCAGCTGGAAGGCTGTTATGTTTGAGTCTAGTGTTAACATTAAGTCAGATTTTAATTAAATTGCTCTGAGAAACTCGTCCATAAATTTAAGTACAGTGTTTGGCCATATCTACACATATAGTAAATAGACGAAAGATGTGAACACCAAAACCACAGAACCGATATTAAATATTAAAAAAAATATATAAAGATAGCAAGTTAAATAGTTATGTTATATCACTATGATCGAATTAAGTAACATTTCGATAAGATGAATTCAATACTTGGACTTAGAAATATTAGAATAATAATAAGTAGCTTTTTTGAAAAGTGAAAAAAGTACCATAATATAAAAACTGTTGTAACAATAAATAATGTATTTGAGTATCCTCTAGCTCAATGTTTCCCAACGTTTTTTGTGCCATGCCCCACCTTAACCTACCTAAATGCCCCCCCTGTATGTATAATACAAAATTTATATATAAAAAATGGAATTGTTCACTTCCAATAATTTAAAGAAATATTTTTCCATATTAATTTATTGAGATCTTTGCGCTTGATGCTTGCTGCACAGAGATTTTATATTAGGTTCCAATTTTGTTAGCTTCAGTCCCAAGTCTCCGCGTTGTGTTATATCCATCTGATTTCGATTGCCCCTCTTAACAATCAAATTGACCCCCTGTGGGGCGTAGGCCCCACGTTGGGAAACACTGTTCTAGCTGGTAATTTATAATAAAAGACTATTATATTATTATTTCTATTATATATTATTATTTATATTCTTCAATGTAAAGCAGAGACAAATAGGATATTAAAATTAATACAATTGTGATTAATAACTTGTCCAATTATTTACAAAGCGTATTTCTATATTTTTGTAATTAATTAAGGCCAATTATAACTAATTATAACACGATAATGTTATATTGTTAATATAAGATGATTGTTAACGCGAAAAAGAAATACAGTAATTATGTTCACAATTAAGTTTTGCTTTTGTCAAAGATAAAGCCAAAGAGCGATTATTAAAGAAATATAATTTAAATAATAATTAAGAATATATAAGATTTTAAATGAATTTATATGATAATATAAACGTTTAATTTTATTTTTATTACCCATTTTTAAATAGAAAAATTTCATTTCGAGCTATATGTATATATGTGATACAAATGATATATTTAGGCTATCCAGCTCTTGTGCTTAATTTCGTATTTGTATAGTTGTTTTTAAATTTTTCGGAAACTAGGTCACATCAGCATGATCCTATATTCCAACGAGAACAGTCCATGTTTCATTCAAACGTTTGTTTGAGGATAAAAGTTGTTTAAAATAAAATTAATGACAGTAAATTCCTTTTATTACTCATATTTAACATGAAAGAGATATCGTAGTGACGACATTAATTCAATTTTTAACAAATGTTTCGTATTCTGTTCTGTATAAAATATCTGTGTGGTCACACGTCATCGATCAAGTTAAAGAAGAATTTTTGACAACTTACCGCTTAGATTTAATAAGAGCCAACTTACCTGTAAAGAAAAAACTATTTATTAACATCACATTGAAAGTCTTAAAGATGCTCAAGCGCTGCTATTATAACTCAAAAGTGAATTATTGTTTTATGTTGTAAAGCACAAAAGACAGTACGTAAAATTGAGTAGCTATCGTAATAGCAAACTAAATACATTCAGAATATTACATACATTAGAAATTATTAATACATTTAGAATTATTTAATGAACTACCCTCTAAAATTCGTAAGATTAGCGTGTTTAATTAATTCAAAAGGGCATTAAATATAGATATTAGAATGAGCCTAATAGACTAAAATTGGGATAGCTGATGGCGACGCGTATCTCGTTCGAGTATAATTATATTATATTAAGTTTCTCATGTAAATAAAAATACATTTTTTGTAATGAGAAATAAAGTTCTTTAAACATTAAAATAAAAACTTAAGAAGCAGTCCGTAGCTTATTTGAAGCTAAAAAGCCCAAAAATGTTATAACTATACAGTATACACATTGTATGGATAGTTGATACGTTCGAGCTGTCAAAAAATATAATTATACCAATGCTAAAATAATCGTAACGTCGTGCATAGGATCGTCTACTCGTGTAAAAAAATCGTTCAATAAAGACGCCGAAATGTTTGCACTGTAAACGTAAATATTTATATAAATAATTGACCAATCTGAGGGGACGGCAGTGCGCCCGCCGAGTCTTGACGAAAAGCGTCACGGCCGTACTATTCTCGAAGCAGTTCAGGCCAATTTCGACCCCCTATATACTCAAATATTTAAAACATAAACTAATGTCAATATGGTCCCTATAAGATGTTGTTAGGTTAGATAATTAAGTAATAACTTAAGAAGAAGTTCCCATAAGTAGAATTTTAATAAATTAACTGACTTGGTATTACATGGATCTGAGAACTTTTTACGGTAGAACTGCGTTTTTTTACAAGGTTTTGTTGGCCTATTTACCGCGTGTAGCTACAGATGCACTGAGAAAATCTATTCAAATGCTTGCATTTAAAATCATGTAGTCATAGACAAGAAGAGGTGAGAAGTCGACACATCATTCATGCATGACAACTATATTCATATGAAGTACAGTTTGTAAAACTTTGTAAGTTGTTTTAGTTGCGTAAATTATTTTAGAACGTGTTGTGGTCGCGGTTGCCATGGCAATAATTTTAAATTGAAACTCCAAGGCTGTAAATATATTGACGAGTTGGTCGGGAAATGTAGAAGTTTGTTTATAAATAAACCAATTTATTAGCGGCTTTCCATCTGGGTTTTTAATTATGATATCATGTCGATGTAAGTACTGACACATAACATACAGTGAAAGTATTTGAAACTGCCTAACGGCTAAGTGTCTCTATGCAGGATATCAAATTTTACTAAAAGAAAACGATATTAAAAAGAAACATTAGTTAATTTTAGAAAAACAAAACTCGCTTAAAAAATCTATAAAAATCATCATAAATTAATTTACAATGAAATCTCTGTAATCTATAAAATCTCCTAATTTGTAATTCTTCAAAGTTGAAACCCGTTATAATTAAGCTTTATATTAATTACGATATTCCTAACACTGGATATCCGTTAAACGTTAAATGAAGGTTATATCCGTAAAAGTTGCGAATAGAACCCATACAAATACAAAAAAGTTCGTCCGGAAATGGAACAATGCGGGTACACCAAGTTCACTTCCAAAGCTCCAATGGGCGATCCTTTGTTCTTTGATGCAGGCTAGCTTAATAGGTTACATATCTCAAAATTTATTCACCGACTTCGAAATAAAAGGTAAATATATACATGACATTGTTGGAAATGAGTATTAGTATTATCTATGGCGGAGACTAAATGGCAAAACCACGTGATATTTTTCGATTGAAAGTTGTATTTTTGTTTTATATTTTACTAGCGGATCCGACAGATATTGTCCTGTACACGTCTTACAAACAAAAAAACCTAATTATTGAAATCATTCTCGACTCCAATTGAACACACAAAAAATGTCTTCAAAATCTGTCCAGGCGTTTAGGAGTTTAATTACGAACACATGCACAGAAGATTTATATATATACCGCCTCTTTATTTGCTGTATAGATAAATAACTTAGATACCGACTGCAGCACCATCTGCCGGGCTGATTTGTGAAAGTAAACCGAAAGTTTGTGCCACCCAAACGCATAAAATAAATATATTTAAATCGGTCCAGCCATTTAAGAAGAGTGACATACACACATACAGTAGAATTTTATATACAAAGATTTATTCATTTAGCCTCAAATACATACCGTATCCTTACAGTACTAAACCAATACGAAAATGTCGAAAAAACAATACATTTTCTATGTCTAAAATAATATTAAATACACAATATCAATATCGAGCGAGTTCATGAATACGTCCTTACTGATAGGTAAGTGCACTTAAGGGCCGATTTAATGTAATTAAACAACTGAAACTGCTTCAAAGCATAATGCTGAGCCAGGGCCAGTTACAACCACAACACACACACACATTAAAAAAAATCAGTGGCGCTACAACCTCTTTAGATCTTGGCCTCAGATTTTTTAATCTGTTTCATGATCATTTTTAAATCTAATAGGCAAGTGTCTACAGTGCCTGACACACGTCGTCGACTTTTTGGGTCTAAACATGTCGGTTTCCTCACGATGTTTTCCTTTAACGTTTGAGCAAATGTTAAATGCGCACATAGAAAGAAAGTCCATTGGTGCACAGCCGGGGCTCGAACCTACGACCTCAGGTATGAGAGTCGCACGCTGAAGCCACTAGGCCAACACTGCACACACATTACACACTTAAAATGTTCCTTTTTTTATTTCGATGAATTTTGTGTTATTTTTAATTTTTGATTATTATTTTGTGTGTTTCTTTAGAAATAAATGTTATGTCTATGTCCAATTATTTTGAATTTTATTGTTAAAACTAGGTTTAGTAGGCACTTGACAGTCAATAACGTAGACCTACTTTATATATAAGTTGTATTATGTGGAATGTTATAATATATTAAATAAACATTCATCTTCAGAAGCTACATCTGGATTCTTGTTTTAACATTATCGATTCTATTTGCATAAGTATTTACTTTGGCGATTCACTAGTGTTTTGGCTGAACGCACTAAATTTAGCTTCGTGGAATTACTTTATATATTTTAGTGTTATTTATTAACTTTACCAGATTTGAGGGGTTCTCGTAACTTAGGTTAAATTAGTTTAAATTTTTAGTAGATTCTTTTGTTTTAATTCTTCGAATAAAGCCGCGAATAAAACAAAAGATTTAAAATATTGAATCACCTTAAAACACTTCGAGCTGTACTAAGGAACCTTGTACAGAACCCCGTTAGCCCTGTGTTCTAGAAATTAATAGAATTCCCTTTTTTTAAAGAAAAGATAACGAAAAATGTGTTACAGATTTTTCTATCTGACAGAAATGCATTTTCTTAAGTAAAAGTTCAACTGATGTCTAAAGCCTCCTTAGAACCCCGTTATACGTTCGAAACCGGGTCAAAAGGGTACGGTCAAATGTAATCATAGCAAAGTAGAAATTCCACAACAGTAGCGTTGGTGCTCCAGTGCGGATTCATACATGCATTGGGCGGAACAAATCTCATCGACTTTATGGAGGTACTCGTCGCAAAACAAAGAAATACATACATAAGTTAGTTATGACGCTTAATCTTCGGGCCAATGAACCCTTTATAACCTTGGTTCTATAGGGAAGAGTGTTGGTTTTTAATTTTATATTAATAATATGATAATTAAAATTATTCATATTATACAAATCTAAAACTTTAGATTCCGAGACTTAGAGGGAGGGAACAATGAAGATATGTTAGGAATTTAATTGTCATTAAAATATTAAATGTGTCGAAAATTAATACAAATTATAAATTTAATTTATTTCTTCAATAATAAAAACACGTGGCATTTTAATTTACAATCCGTCGTTTGAGATTTCAATAAATTATTTTGCATAAAATATTAAAATACTAATATTACATAAATTCTACGAAATTTTACGAAGAAGAACTGGCAATAAACTCTCCGCTACTCTTTAAAAGGCTTGCAACTAAACATTACCATAGATATTTAAAACCACTTTTTTGCTACCGCTACATAGCGCTTGATTTACGTAGCTGCATGCGCCCCTTGCATCTAGAATGAATTCTCTCTCTATCTCATATTTGTGATGGTGGAGAGAAAGGGACGAAAAACCCATCCAAAGCTATTCGCCTGAATGAAGGTAGGCTCGTCCATCTATAACAATCGTAATTCACAACTATCGATTTTATTCATAGTGTTTGATATTACGATTTTATCTGTATCTCTGTATCTGTGTACTATAAAGGAAGATCGGTCAAGTATTTAGAAAATATATATTTAGTATTGCTTATAAATTATAAAAAAACCACTCAGGGGTTAAACCTTGGTGCCTGAAGGACTACACCACAGTAAAAAAAAACCTGATAAAATAAAGTGTAAAAAAAAACAATACAAAAACGAAACGAAAACATTACAACAAACAGAGACAGTAATGAAAAGGTTTATACGTAATACATAATATACAATTATCTTGAAAAATTGGCAAAAATTACCTAGCAAAAATATGTGGTCCGTTTTTCGTGTACATTATTTGCGCATTGGGTGAACGTGGATCTTCAAAGAGTTGTTTCCATGGTTACCGACTATATGCATAGTTATTGCACTACATCTACCTAAAATGAGAACCGAAATGCTTTCTGAGATACAGAAGTAGTAGAAGTGGATTCGTTTCGAATACGCCTGCAAAACTTTTTGGTAAATGGACTCTAATGCAGGTAACACTTACCCAACCTTCTTTCTCCCATGTCCCACCTTACCCTTCCTAAATTTTTAATGTTAGATACATCATTTTTAATAATAAAAACTTAAATAGGTTTTAAACAATCACTAGGAAATTGTTAACGAAATAGTAAGTAAAATTTCAAAACAACACTCAAAATGAAAATTACAAATAATTTTAATAAATGCAAAAACATCGTACAATGGTGGCGTGATATATTTAACTTTTTATGTTTTTAATATTATTATTTTTTGTCTCATATAAGTGATGTATAAATGAGAATAAACTTCTTTAAACCTTAGCATAATTATCTCCTGTCAACGATCTATAGTTAGGCTTTAAAAAGGTTACATTCGGGACCAAGTTTGTATGACAAATCGGTTTTTGGAACATATAGCGGAGTGGTGTCATAGTGCAGACGCACTCCACCAACTAGTAAATAAATACTATGTTCCGGGCCATATAACTAAAAACGTTACTACATAAACAAAATTATTGAGTTCAAAGTCATCTTACACATTGAAAAGTTATTTAGAGCTGTTTTTATCGGAGTACATACAAATAGTGTACTTCCAAATATTTATCTTAAACTTCTAAAATAGATGTTCTTATGAGTTTTGTTTATTTCGATTATTTTCTATACGAAGGTCGTCTTAATCCTCAATTGGTATTTTTGCATGATTTTAAGAATTGGTACGCTTTTTTCTTGAAGGTGAAATAATGATGATGATGATGAATGATGAAACTGATAATGAACTAAAAAAAAACTGGCATCAAAACGTCGAGTTCTACAGCTTTTAAATTTACAGTGAACCAGGTCTGATGCTGTGTCGCCCAAGTCCGTTAGTAGAAAAGGATAGATGATAGAAGATGATACTCTTAGTTATGATCATTCATTCTGTAATGAGATCATTCTGTTATAGCACTGAAAATATTGAGTACAATTTACAATCTTAAAACAAAATAATATAATAATATGTGAGTGAACTTATGCAGTACTAATTGAAATTATCGATGCGTCATTAAATAACGATATTGTTCTTACATTTAGTTTCGTTAAGTACTTATTTGTAGAAGGCCATTCCCTGTATAGTGTATATAGCGTACCTATATAAAGCGATATAAGTTGGGGCAACGGCGTTATTGTCAGCTCCCATCGTCATTATAAGTCATATTACTAATAAATTTGTCAAATTCTTAAGTCTAATCAGTTTAAAAGAGTTATTATTTGTGGTTTATTCAATTTGCCAATAAAAATTAGCGACTATTATTAGTGTCCATGGGCGGCTTCATCACTGTTGCGATTGAGCGGCATTGCTTTCGCTATTATATGTTAGATATAACTGTTGCTTCCGTTGTTTTCCGTCATATAAAACACATATAAGTACTTCATTTATTTTAGTATCGTGCAAAGCTAGTAAAACAGAGTGTAACATGAAGTCTAAAAGAATACATGTGTAACTAATAAAAAGGCTTTTATTTCATTGATTTTATTGACTGGGCGGAAAGCTTAGGCGGGTAAAGAAGTTACAAATAGAATTACTTTCGGCACTCAATCGCCCTACATATCTGGTTTAAGGGCACTTATAAAGTAGTAATTCTTTATGCACAGCCTTGTCTGGTGTTTTTTACGGCCTATAAAAATTGAAAAGGTGAGGTTATTTCTAAAAATGAATATTTATCATATTGAAGGCACGAAACTTGCCCTGATTTAGTGCGATAAAACAACTGCTTCTTTTCACAACGTATTTTATTTAGATTCGAAACTAGTATCGAAATATGAATTTGCAGATTATCACAGATCCAACTAGATTAATGGTGCAGGTGCAACCTTTAATTCCGGTAGTTGAGCAGTAGTGGCTCAGGAGGTCGTAGGTTTGATCCCTGGCTGTGCACCAATGGATTTTCTTTCTATGTACACATTTAACATTCGCTCGAACGTTGAAGGAAAACATCGTGAGGAAACCGACATGTCTTAGACCCAAAAATATTAGATTGAAAAATGATCATGACACAGATTCAGAAATCTGAGGCCCACACCTAAATAGGTTGCAGCGCCACTGATTTCTTTATTTTTTTCTTGTTCAGCAATTCTAGGGCTTGTGTGCCGACTGTATTCACAGCTGAATCCCCGATATTTTAGTATAGTCATCTGTTAATATACAATACATCGTACTGTTATATTTTTATAAGGATTACTTAGTAAATGAGAACGGTTTCATAATGTCAAACTGTTAATGTTAATTGTGTAAAGTTAGTAAACCCTCTTCTTGAGTTGTGATATTTCTGCCGAGTATAGTTCTTGATTTAATACGTACGTTAATAATATTATATATTATTGTTTTTCAAACTTAAATATCAACAGTAATTATACGTAGGAAAATATAATAGTTTTTCAAATATATGGGTGTTCATGACTCATTTTCCCCACTATTTTAGGAGACTGTACTGACTGAATGTATGTCCGCTATGTACTCCTAAACTACTAAACCGATTTTAATCAAATTTGCACACGGTGTGCGCAGTTTGATCGAACTTAAAAGTTAGGGCAGCTTACATCTTAATTTATACCCGCAATATTATTTTATTACAAATTATTTGTTAATTATTTGACAGTCACAATTCTAACAGATGGCGCTGTGTTGAGAGTACCAACGTTTCACATAAGCTACAATTTAATGTTATAACCACCAAAAAAGCATGGTGGTCCCCATGACTGGTGTTCTCCTACCGTTTCCCTTGAAGACGACTATGTTATATAACAAAAACCTTAGCCACAGCAACGCTTGGCCGAGTCTGCTAGTTACATATAACTTCTTCGAAATTCCCTCAAGCTTTAAACAGTCCTTGCCGTAGAAAAGGACAACAGACAATCGTAATATAAGCATGAACGCACGAGCTTGTTTCTTCATAAATATTATCATTTAAGGTCACTATTAAGCTGTGTCTAACTTCAGTGAACTGTCAGTCAAAGTGTTTGCAGTGTTGATAGGCTCCACAGACTTAATGACTTTAGCGACAGCCTGTCAAAATGTCAGAAAGTTTCAAGTGTTTCAGTAAATTGTCTTATAATTATCTACCTATCTACAGATGACGGAATAGATACTTTATATATTTGGTTGAATTTAAATATGTACGTACGCATATAAAGGGTTACCCATACTTATTTAGTTCGCTCGAAAGCTATAAGGCCGCCATTTTCGTGCCTTTTAAATTATTTTAATAAAGGTGTATGATCCAAGTTAATACAGTAATGTATGAAGCAACATTTGCAAAAATTTTATCAAGGCTAATGGTAAAGATCATACATTGTCTCCGACGAGATAAGTCTTTATTAACATATTGTATTAATAAAATAAAAATAATAATTATACAAAATTAAAAGATAAATTAAAAAATTAAAAAATTTTAATCCCTGCGGCAGTGTACCTTTAATGCTGGCAGAATTTCCTCGCTGTATTGCGAAACTTATTCGTTTATTATTACTGTATAGGTTAAGGATATTGTAACTACTATATATTTGTGTGTTGGCAATATTCAGATTACAGTTAGGAATTACTGAATTTGAAAATTCTTAGCAATAGGCTATTAGGCACGAAGGCGTGTGTCGGACGCAAATGGTTCTACTTGCCTATAACAAAAAACAATGATTACGAAACATTTTCTCAGAATTCAATTCTATTTTTCTATAGGCTATTTATCATCGCCATAAAATAATAATATAACAATTGACTATGGTGATATGATTGATAATGTAATGTTATATGTACTACAATGTAAACTTCGACGTTTTAGTTATGTAAGACAAATTTACACGTCGTTATGTGTGGCAGAATATGCGTACCGTATAGTGTACTTACCGCCATAATATTTTTGTACTATATTCTTGCAAATAAATTATTATTATAAAATTATATATCTGTATCTCAAATAAATAGATTATATATTCATAGCGATTTAGGAAGCCCATGATCAATTTGACTGCAATCGTAAAATAGTAATAAAACGCGAGAAAAAATTCGTTCCGTTCACGGCTAATAATAAACTGTATGAAGGACGTGCCTTGCAACGTGTTCTAGCTAGCTTATGTTCCCGACTTCGTCTCAATCCTGTCTTTTAGGAAATAAAAATTGTCCTTCTGCCTGTATCTAGATGTTATGAACTTAATTTTAGACACAATCGCACTTTGAGCAGGTCATTTAATAAAAAAGGGCCTCATAGTCTAACGGCCTTATTAAGTGTCCGCTAGTTGAGGTGTATCGGGTTCGCTTCCCGGTTGGAGAGGAAGTTTATTTCTATAAATTTAAATTTGTGTTCTGCCTTTGGGAGGGTTGTGCGGTATCAGGCGAGTCCTTAAACCGTACACGGAGGGCACGGTCGAATTTCTAAAACAAGCTGTAAGTACCTTAGAATATAGACGGTGGTTTTGGATGTCTGTATCAATGCGTTCTAGGCTACCTCTCTAAATAGCAGAGGGCTTTGAGTGTAGACCCAGCCCCATAGTCACCGCGTCAAGCTTCATACATGGTGCGAGCCTGCATAAGCGCATTTTCACGTCATTAAAAAAAGGTCATAAAGATTTAAATTGGTGCATAAGATAAGAGATCTAACGAGCAACTTAGAGAGCGCTGCCGAGAAACCCCCATTAGTCATCAGATCCAGCGACGCAAATGGAAATGGATAGGCAATACACTCCGGAGGGATCCCAATGATAATCCCAAGCAGGCGTTTGATTGGAACCCGCAAGGAAAGCGAAAGCGTGGCCGTCAATGAGGCAAGGAGATCCGAAGACTTGGAAGTGAAATACGAGGCTCAAGACCGAACACGATGGAGACTCACTGTGGACGCCCTCTGCCCCATCTAGGGGTTATTGGATATTAAGTCATAATCATCAGACGTTTTGTTCCTTGATTCAGTGTTGGTTTGCATGGTAGGAATTTGCGAAGTTAATCTACTATTTGAGACCACTAAATAAACGACTCTCAATACAACTTTCTTACTCATAACCGGCCTATGGCCCCCAGCGACATTTTCCTGTTCTCCATCCTCAAGAGAATGCTGGACAGAAATTTTCCGCTGATGAAGTGGCAATCGCCGAAACTGAAGCCTATTTTGAGGCTTAACACAAATCGTACTATAAAAAAGATATCGAAAATTATGACCGCTACAATCGTTGTATCGCTCTCGAAGGCAACTGTTAATAAGCAAATCAAATTCTATCAAGAAAAGTTTTTTAGCCCACCTAATAATAGCAATTACAAATTAGTTGCCTGGAAGAGATCGCTCGCCCGTAGCTCTAATTTTTTAATTCATTTACTGGATCTGAGTTTCCCATTAAGTAAGATGCACAGATGAAAGAGGGACTATAAAAGAAGAGGCCGCCAGAGAAAGAAAGGATAGAGAAATTTGTAAAAGGAGGCCTTTACCCGTGAAGTTCCGATCTGGTACTGAAGGATATCAAGTAACAGAAAGTAGAAACAAATTATAACTGTATATTGTTTACATTTGTAAATATGTATTGCAAATAAACTGGTTTAATTATTATTATTTTACTGGTATTGAAAAGCGCAGTGTTAAATAATAAAACGCGGCAAAAACTTCTCGGCTTAAGTTATAATACGTTTATAAGTAAAACGCGTTTTGCGTAAATATTCGGTAATGTGCTACGTAATCCTTTAATTAAAACAGTAATACAATAAATAACTGATAACATTTAAATAAAATAAATATTTATAAGCCGTTTACACACCTATGACGTAAACACGTAGTGTTGTAAAAATAATAGGGCTCCTTCCCCTATCAGCTCATGTGATGGTAACTGATACCGTCGACTGAAAGCTCGCAAGTGCGTTGCCGGCCTTTAAAGAACTGGTACACTTTTTTCTAGAAGGACCTTAAGTCGAATTGGTTCGGAAATACTTCAGTTGGCAGCTGGTTCCACATAGTGGTGGTGCGCGGAAAAAACTGTCTTAAGAAACGCTCAGTTGTGAATCGACGGAGTTCGAGGTGATACGGATGGTATTTTATATTCTGCCTTGACGTCCGATGATGAAACTCAGCTGCAGGTATTATTCCGAACCTCTCTCTGTTTAATTAAACCTGTATTTATTTCTTGATTTTTAATTAAAATAGACACCATTTTTAATTGTGTAACTCTCTGAACGTGGTAGCTTTGAAAATCAGCGAGCTATCATTGCCATATGGTCATAATGGATGATGCAAGTATCTCTCTCTCCACAAGACAGCTAATCTATTTGTTATGATACTTCTGTCCCCCAATTTAGATGAGTTGTATTTTGCGTATTAGATTGTCAAATAATGAAACAGATACAAAAATCTTAGGCCCAGACCTTGAGGTTGTAGCCCCATCGACTTTTTTTTAAACCTGTCAGATTATATTATATTTGATTTGATATGACCACCACTGATTTATTTATTAATTTGTCGCGCTCCTGTTACATTTAGGTATACAAACTACTACACTATACAGACTACTATTGTTACATTAATACAAACAACAGTGGTTAATAAATGCAAAATCTGTAAATTATAAAAACATATATTAATATAGTTTCAGTAGTACTAATCCATTGCTTATTATTGCATCATTGGAAAGAAAATTATTACAAATGGATACACGCTTCTATCGGAATTGCATTTGGAAGATATGCTCCGATAAACGGTACAATTTATGTGTCTAAAATAAAGAAAAATTATGTCATAATTTAGTTAGTAATACATACGTACCTTCTTAGGAGGGTTGACAGTATTTTGTGTGTATGCCGAAGTGAACAATATTGTATGTACCGGCGCTTCAGTAGGTATACCCAGTGACGTCATCTCGCAGATAATACAACCTCCTAGATACACAATTTACTTTTCACTATGCCATATACTATGTTCTATACTCTGTGATGTTTTGAATCTTTGCGGTCATATATATACAAAATTAGTAAGACAATTGTCAAATGGAGAGTAAAGTATTTATTAAAAAATCAGACGATGTTTTGTTGCTACAGAGGTATGTCAAAAGTGTATAGTTTTCTAACCATAAACATATGTATTACAACTAATAGAGGGAAGTGTAAGGTTGAGACTCCTGTGGGTATGTCAAAATTCATTTTTGACGTCGAGGATTCAGATTTAGCGCTAAGCCTCGTTTCTTTATCATAAGCTACGGTTTCCTAGAAAAGCGGAGCCGTTATCTAACAGCCGTAATGTAACGTTGGGTGACGTCACCCATACGTTGTCTATAAATAACTCGGAGTAGGTTTTCTAGAGAACGTTGAGTATCATCGTAACGTCAAATAGCGGTGCTGCAACATTAGTTCAACGTTTTTCGCGTGTAGCGGTGCCCATATTTAATTGACAATGAATGCAAACGTGATTGTTTCTTTTCATTATGTTAAAAAGTGAAGACGGCCGTTATTAACAACCGTAAAAATGACGGCCGTTAGTTAACGGCACCGCTTTTATAGGAAACCTAAGCCTTAATCCCACGACTATACCATTATGTGTAAACATGTGCGTATTGTGTCGTTACGTCATTGTTGCTATTTTTGTTAACTGTCGAATGTGTAAAATCTATCTATCTATATTCGTAAGTTCTATTAATTAAATTTAATATTTGTAAATATTTACATTATATATTAAAAAATATACTTAAAAATTTTTGCCTATTAATTAAAATATTTATGACAAAATTGTCAGGAAGCATTCAGCCGTATTATTAGATACCCTAAATGAATGTGTAAACTGTTAACTTTCTGATTCTGATGAATATTTTAAAGACCTGGATCAATTAATATTGCATTATACAAGTTACAGAACGTCAGCGTATTGACTTGCAAATGTGATCTGCAGAAACTACTGTAGTGTATGCTAAACGTTCCGTTAAACTGTTTGTTTACGTATTCTATGTTAATTTCATAGTAGCCCTTGATAAAGGAATCTAATCTAGAGCTGTTGAGTACTCAGATATAAGCAAACTTAGCTAGCGCATTATTACGTTTTTGTTAAAAATTGTTATAGAGATTTCGTTCAAATTAAGACTAAAAAGCTAACTTAATTACCTTATAAAATTACAATAATAACACCCAATTTAACTCTAACTTGACTGATAAGTTAATTTGTTTAATAACGCGTTTTTATCAACTAAAAATACATAAAAAATCAGGTATCTTTTGCTAACTATCATTTATTATTGAACTTAGGATTCAAAATCTTAACATTTGGATTTATATATACATATTGTATTCATTTATATGTTAAAAGCTTTTATATAACTGTGTATTATAAGTGTAGCTGTACTGGAAATCTGAAAATGATACTATTTATAAATTATAAACACTATTCCTTTGTCTTACAATCACTAAATTACATTTTTACACTTCCCTTTACGTATCCTAACTTCACTAACGAGAAACTGTTAATATTTTGACATTAATAAACAACATTTTTCTCCAAATGTGTAGTGTTAAATTATGTCAGATTGTGTTCAAATAAGTAATCGTACCTCTAACGTCTTCGGGTTTAGTATAAGCATTTAATACACAAATAATTAAGGCACAACACTGCACAGAATGCGGGAACGCATAGAATAAGACTGATTTACAAGCAACACGTTACCTTGGTACGAAGTAGCTAGATTAATAAATAAATACGTCAGTATGTTTGTATTTTGATAACGTTATAACATCGTCTGAACAACATTTTAAATGATTATAGGTACAGTTTATGATTGTATAGGTTTAGTGGCTTCATAGTGCGATTCCTGAGGTCGAAGGTTCGATCCCCGGCTGTGCACTTTCTATGTGCGCATTTAACATTCGCTTGAAGTTTGAACGGTGAAGGGAAATATCGTAAGGAAACCGGCTTGCCTTAGACCTAAAAAGTGGACGGCGGGTGTCCGGTACAGAACGCTGATCACCTACTTGCCTATTAGATTGACAAATGATAATGAAACAAATACAGAAACTGATTTATTACATTTTTACAGTTTATAACTATGTGAGTGAATGCAAATTGAGAGATCATTGAAGGAAGATGGCATCATGACACGATTGATTATGATATGACAAACTCTCCCCAATCTATCAAGATATATGTTGGGTATGATTACCACTACCATAACCAAAAAATAGTTGTCGAAACTAAATGCATGACGACAGAAAAAATTTAAAGTGTTTTTAAATAAATCTTTTAAGCTGAAATTTTATGATATATTTTAAGAGCAATATTTGCGTCATATGTTATATAAATAGACGTATGTAATACAGCTTACTACTGGCGTGGCGTCACTTTTTATAATCTATCTGGGTGAAACTGTTTAGTAAAAGAAAACAAAACCTGTAGTCCAATCACAGACACACGCACGATATCCGTGTACCTCTTAAGGGAGCGTTCAAGTATTACGTAACGAATGTTGGGGGTGGGGGGTCCTTTTGTAAAACGTTACGATACGGGGCGGGGATTGAATTACACGTTATTGTTAAAAATATTTTTGACTTTCCAGTACTTTACACCACATAATGGTAACTTTTAGGTATAATGAGTCACTAGGTGTTCACGAAACGTTTTACTATATTGGGTACTGAAAAATGTTAAGGTGCGTTACATGGGGGGCGCGGTCAATTATCTCCAAAAATTGCGTGACGTAATACTTGAACACTTCTTCAACCAATCACAATTAAACGACAAATATTCCTGGTCCGGGAGGCACTCATAGCTGGTTGTCCACGAGCTATCTTCCATTAGCAACGCCCTGTTCTGCATATGAACTTAACCATTGGTTTTTCAGTTTTAGTTTTTATTTAAATTCGAATTACGTAATTTGTATATGAATTTAGGTATCTGTTAATGAATATAATTTATAACATAATTTCCCGCATTTGTAATTGCTGGTTTTGTCAAATCCCTCACATAAATATACGTGATATTGTACTTGGTCGGAAGCCATTTATCTAGCAAGCTTCGAGAACAATCTCAGAGAGCACAATAATTAATGTGGTAATAGCTTCAAAAGGCATTATTTAAGGCTTTGCATGTCTTGTACTTCGTACGATTACTTGTTCACTTAAAAATTCTTACGATTTGTTTTTCCTCTATGTTGTCTCCGTTGGAAGGTCAGAGATCATTATGACTTGTTACGCATCTGAATGCATTCAAACGGACGTAATATGACGTATAACGTCGCGTGTCGTCGTGTCTTTGAATAGAAATTCTGTTGACCAATCACAGTCGAACGAAACCGTTTGTCTTTTGTTTTACATTATGAAGATTAATTGAAGGGGTCATGAAGGAGGTGTTACGTAATTCGTGTCCAAAATATTCTACCCGTGCTTTGGGCCGACAATCTTCTGCGCCGTTTACATCTTTAGGACACTCAAATCAATGTGCTCATATTTTCCAATCATTTCTCAATTTGATGCTTCATAGACTTTTTAATATTCTATACGTTTCATTAAAGTAACATTTGCAATAAAGAAGTCACGCAAAAACCTTCCAGCAAATATTTGTAACAAAAACATACGATATCCACGGAAACAATAACGCAGGGAGATAATTTTCTGGATGATTAATGTTTCTATGCGCCATTTGGCGTACAAAACGTAATACTCTGTTCTACCGCTGAGTAGAGCCTCTCGTATTGCTTTATTCGTGTCTGTGTTGTTAATTCTGACACACACATTTCAAAATTAAATTCTTTTTTTGTTTTGGTGAACTATTATTATTAAATCTCAATAGTATAAGACCGAGATGCTTATTTAATGAAACTTATTTTATATTTAATTTAATATGTCAATAAATATAATCCATATGGGTTGCCTAGCAAATTTCAGTCCAGAGTATGTTTAATTAATATTTTAAAAAAATTTTTTTTTATAATTTGCATGTAGTAAATTTTTTGAACTTTTTTCAATCAATATTTTTAATCAGGGTAGTATTATATATGTATCACTATAACCTTCTTTTATACTAAAGATGTATATATACTTTAGTGTCACATAAAAAATATACCCATAAATAATTAATTGATTAAAAACAACCTAACGTTTGCATATTCTATGGGCTTCATACTTTCGATTGGTATAGAATTTATCTAATAATCATACCGGTGAAATGTTTAAAAAAATATTTTTTTTTAAATTAATTAAACATACTCTGGACTGAAATTTGCTAGGCAACCCATATGGATTATATTTATTGAAATATTAAATTAAATATAAAATAAGTTTCATTAAGTAAGCATCTCGGTGAAGGTCGTTGTATAGCGGGATCTTAGACCACAAAGACATAATTTAATAATTAAATTTGTCTTCCATATTCAAAGCTTCACAAGCGTTTGAAAATCGTATACAGTAGTAATGCTTAAGAACATGAAAAAAAGCCAACTTTTTCAAACTTTATATTTGAATAAAACAAGAAACTGCGGGTTTTGAATAAAATAAAAAAATCAGTGGCGCTACAACCTTTTTAGGTCTCGGATTCTGGGTCTCATATTGATGTATCTGTATCATGATCATTTGTCAATCTAATAGGCAAGTAGGTGATGATTTCCATCACCGTTCGAGCGAATGTTAAATGCGCACATAGAAAGAAAGTCATTGGTGCACAGATGGGAATCGAACAAACGACCTCAGGCCTGAGAGCCGTACGCTGAAGCCACTAGGCTAACACTGCTGCGTGTTTAAAATACAATATGAAACACGAAAACGAAGCGATGGCACCTCTCGTTTGATTCTGATTAGTCAGGAGCACCTATCGTCCAATCACAGACTCGCATTCCGAATGACCAATCGTAATCAAGCGAAACGCGCTATCGTTTATTCGTTCGTTTTAAATTGTTACAGGTATACCTTACCGTTGATATTTATTGGACGTCACCACAAAGTTATATCGTCGACGGTCTGTCAACCCATGATAAGCCAGGTAAATAACAATTTGTTTAACCAAGGGGCAGACTAGACATTACTAGGTAAGCGATAACGCATATGGATCAGCGGAATTTTTTCTTAAATAATTGTTTATCTTAATGGGATTTGGAGTAAACACTATTTTTAAAGAAGTTATAAATCTTCTGTGACGAAAAATGCTGGACCTTAAAATGATTTAGCTGGGAAAGATCTTAAGATTAAACTTAATAAATTATTTGAAATAAAAGACATCAAATTATAATTTAAAACACCTTCTAAAGCCCAGCAAGCATTTTTATGTATGTACGTTGTATTACTCTATTCATCGAGCGAGTGACGTCTACAAAAGGCGCACGGCTGTTAATTGTCATTACACGTGACAAATGACAGTTGACAGCCGCGGATGACAACTGTCGGCTGAGCGGACCGCGCAGGTGTTGGGTTGCCAAGTTACGTACCAATTTAGGTAATAGTGTTACATTACAATTACTATACTCATATCATAGAATCAGCATCAACTAAGAATTATATAAAATTGTTTTTATTTTAACATTTTCTATCGACACAGACAAGTGAAAACCCCAACGAAAGAGTTCGGTGGCGGTTGTTGGAGCGTTGTTCAATTAAATGAGACAAGATTCTGAAGTTAGTCATTCTCAGGCATGTTTTTTGTTCGCATTAATACGTACAACTGAGTTTCATTTTCGGACGTCAAGGCAGAATACAAAATACAATCCGTATCACCGTTTCTTAAGGCAGTTTATGCCGCTATGTGAAACCAGCTGTCCACTGAAGTATTTCCGAACCAATGTTACTTAGGGTCCTTCAAGAAAAGAGCGCACCAATTCTTAAAAGGCCGGCAACGTAGTCACGAGCCATGGGAGAGGGTATCACTTAACATCAGATTTATCCTGCCCGTTTGCTACTTAAAAAAACAACTAAATTGTATGCATATAAAAAGTTAACATTTTGTCACATAAAAGCTTGTGAACGACTATTGTAAAATGATTCAATTAAACTAATGTATTTTAATATTATCCTCAAGCAACGGAACAGCCATAGTACACTGCTACATAACTCAAGCCAAACATTGTGACTAATGTTGCTCTATAAATAAAAAAACATTATATTAAAAATATGAAATGTATTTGGCAAAACCCCAAGTGTTATTTAAGGAAAAGTCTACCAGATTAATGTCAATAGAACTATTACAGGGTACAATATGTTGTGCAAATATTTACATAATATTTTAATACTTCTGTATATGTAGGTATATCGTAAAATGAGGTTAGCAATCATTGCTAAATTCGATAGCGCTAAACAAAGAAATGCAAAAGCAGTGTTGGCCTAGTGGCTTCAACGTGCGACGCTTATCCCTGAGGGTGTAAGTTCGATACCCGGCTGTGCACCAATGGACTTTCTGTCAATGTGCGCATTATTTTCGCTCGAACGGTGAAAGAAAACATTGGGAGGAAACCGGCTTGCCTTAGACACAAACAATCGACGGCCTGTGTTAGGCACAAGAGGCTGATCCTACTTGCCTATTAGATTGACAAATGATCTTGAAACAAATACAGAAATCCGAGGCACAGACCTAAAAAGGTTGTAGCGCCACTGGATTTTTTTCAATTTTAAATGCATAGTTAATTAAGTAGTACTTAATCTCTATGATATAGAATCACAATAAAATAATAATAAAGACACCGATCAATTAGCATACTATTCATGAAATTCATTTCCCCACGAAAAAAATAGAACCGGTCCCCACATACTAAATGATAATTACTTTATATTTAAGCGAGTATTGGGAGTTATGAGTTAAGCGATTCAAATTCAAATTAAATTTAAAATTGTATAAACTTTGCGTGTTCTATACAATCTCAAAGATAAAAATGATGTACAATTATCATATATATCTTACAGCAGATTCTGTATAATCGCAATGAGGTGTAATAGGTACATATAAAGAGGCAATTGTTTTTGAATCCATATAGCAACGTCTTTATTAGAAATAATAAAATTTTGGTAAGATACTATTATTTTTTATTTACAGAAACATATAATACGCAATAGACGTCTTTAATAGCCTGTTTCCTATAATTATTACATCGATACTACTATGTATACACAAGGACTAACTAGAAATGTTTTCATTGTAGACCAATGCTATCAATATTTAATATTATACAGTAGTATACAGTGTAGAATATAAAGAAATATATTTTATTAATACTTATATCACTGGTGAATACTCCAGTTTGCTGTAGTACTCCAATGCAAGATGCAAATCACGCTGACGATGTCAAGGTTGATCACATCTCGTTTATATTAGTTTCTAAGAGCATTTTTATACGGGGCAATCGCGCCTATGCAGATGGGGCAATGCGCAGACAGCTCCTTCGTGGAGCTCCGGTCTTTGAGGGAGGCCAAAGACAGGGGAGAGTGGAGGAAGTTCTGCGGCGCTACTAACATGATCTTCAGAACTGAAGAAGACGCTCTTTATTTACATACATGTCTGTTCCTAAGACCTAATTACACTGCGATTTAGTTAAATTTCGATTATCTTGTTTATATAAATTACGCGTCACGTTGTTTGTCCGCTATGGACTCCTAAACTACTTAATCGATTTCAATCAAATCTGCACACCGTGTGCAGTTTGATCTAACTTACAAGAGAGCTTACATCTCAATTTATATCTGCAATATTATTTTATTGCAAATTATTTGTTTATTATTTGACAGTGACAATTATCTTTATATATTTACTGTACGTGTGTATGTCACTGAACTCCTCTTAAACGGCTTTAATGAATTTTTTGTATGCGTTTCAGTGGCGCCCTGGATGGTTTAGATTCACAAATCAGTTCACAAGATGGCGCTGCAGTCGGTACTTTCATACTTTGTTTAATATCCTAATCGCTTGAAATATCATGCTGTCCTATTCGTTTCTTGCCAGTTCTTCTCATCTGTTCGATACATAACGAATAGTAAGTAGCCTTGAAAACAACGCTCTACCATACATTGCCATTACATATTTACTACCTAATAAATTATCTAGAAATCAGACAAGGACTTAGTATGTGATATTTATAACTTAAGCATCATATGTCACGGCACACGATTCCCATGAAGGAAAACGACACTGTTTCTATGCAAACCAGAGTGGCCTTTAGCGGAGCGATAAATGTGCTTGTAAGTTAACACGCACAAATCTAGCTCACACATAAATTAATCATTAAATAAGTGACTCGTGATAAGTTTAATGAAGCGGCTGTTGGGACTCATGCAGCGCGTAGCCGCAAGGCATTTCATTTCCCATATGTCCTCGGTATATATATTTCCTAAAAAATGTAATGTATTTTTTTAAATCTATTTTTAAATCAAAATGTATAATAATTTATGGCTAAGTGAAGACGGCTGGACGAATTCGAATATTTTTATTTATTTCTTGAACTCTGAGGAAGGTTTTTAATTTTTATAAAGATAAAAAATTTAATAATTCTAAATTTAGCTTTATTTAAGTACTATTTCGGAAATGGGAGTCTCTATGGGCATTTTATATGTAGCTACTAAAAAGTAGACAAAAAATCGTATTAGGACGAAGCAAAGTTCGTATTTATTCAAACAAAGTACCTATGAAAGTACCGACTGCAGCGCCATCTGCTGGGCTGATTTGTAAATCTAGACCATCCAGGGCGCCAACTATACAAAAAAATTCATTCAAATCGGTACAGCAGTCTAAGAAGAGTTCATTGGCATACACACATACAGCAGAATTATATAAAAAGTGTCATCCTGAACATAAATAGATTTATTCTAAAATCCAGCCATATTATCATAATGACTTGATATAATACGTAATGAGAGTAAAACTGAGTACTTGTCCACTTCATCAATCAAAAATTTTGTGTAATTTGGTCAATGTTTGTATATTATGATTAACGAGATGTTTAGTATATAAAACGCTGAGTTGTTAGCCCATCTGAAAGGATTCTAAAGGATAATTAGTGGAACATATATGTATTTAGCGCTGACTAATTGAATAATTACGTTATTACACAATTTATTAATATAGACCTCATTCAATATCATCTTTTGTATAGAAAGTTCTTTGTTTTTTCACTGAACAGTAACACCGGAACCCTCAAAACCATAACAATGAGGTTTTTTTATAGAACAGGGAGCAAATGTGCAGGAGGCCGATGGTCACTCACAACGCCAGAGGGTACGCGAGTGCGTTGCTAGCCTTTTAAAAACTGATACACCCTATTCTTGGACCCTAAGTTAAATTGGTTCGGAAATACTTCAGTGGGCAGCTTCCACAAAGTGGTGGTGCGCAGCAAAAACTGCCTTTAACTGCCGTTGTGGAACGACGGACGTCGAGGTGACAGGTGGAATTTCTTATTCTGCCTCGACGTCCGATGATGAAACTCAGGCAGGTATTAATCCGAACAACTCCTCTGAACACCCTCCATGGTAAATGCGGTAGAAAATGCAGAGAGATCCCACATCTCTACGCAACGACAAGGGATCAAAGCCGCTCGGAAAGAGATAAAGGGGATAAGAGGAAGATATCAATAAATATTTAAAAATATAACAAATCAATTGCATATCATATATATTTATTAGAAGTCAGAATTTATAATACCATACAGCATAGGAAACAAGGAAACATACGGTGACCATGAAAGTACTTTGTAAATTTAATTAGTTTATATACGCTAGTTACATCATAACATGATGACAAAATCAGTTATAACTAGCAATACAATGATCAATTGTGTTCCATCAACACATCCAGTAGAAGTAGCAACATAATGCCACTGCTGGGATTACGTCAAAGATAAATTATTCAAACAACGCTCAACAAGCACGCCGGAATTGCCACACGTTGTCGACAGCCCCAGGTACCGCACTGAACGATTTGGGTCCTTGTAAAAACAACAACAGGACCTCCTTGCTCCCTTCCATCTTCTCCAAACAGTTTAATATGGGTTCATATAAGCCGAACTTCAATAGTCATCTTCTGGACTGGCGTGCCCTTGTACCATCCATTTAACATGGGATTGTGGCCAAACGTCATTTTTTATAGAACGGGCAGGAGGCTCACCTGATGTTAATAGGCTGATGTGGTACGCTCTTTTCTTGAAGGAGCCTAAGTCGAATTGGTTGGGAAATACTTCAGTGGGCAGCTGGTTCCTCAAAGTGGTGGTGCGCGCCAAAACTGCCTTTAAAACGAATGGTATTTTGTCTGTTCAGTTCTGTACAAAGAAAACCTACGTTCCCTTTGATTGTGAATGATGAACAGTTTCTCTAGTGCAATATGCACGCGTCATGATGCATATCAGATGAAATATTGCCTTTTACGACTTTCCCATTACATGCACTGTTGAATGTCGATATTTTAAAAGGTTTGGTTAAACAATTTTTAAACACAAATTTCTGTTTATGGTCCGTGATTATTTGCTTGCAAAAAGTTTATCAGCCTTCTGTGTCTTTCGATTATATGGCATGCCGATATCCTCATGATATTTTCCTTGAAATACTAGTAAATGAGCATATAATCAGAAATGTTCATTGATGCACAGCCGGGGCTCAAACTTACTAGGGATGAGGTTCGCAAGTTCAATCCGTTAGACTAACACTGTTTTATGCATCGATAATATTCAACTTGAGATTGAGTTTTGATTGAAAACATAGACAAATTGAAACAGGTGTTTGAACCCACAAAGCTATTAAGCTTGTGGGTTCTTGGTAAGCAGATTCACTGCAATTTATCCCTCCAAATTGTCAGAAAAAGAATGCAAAGCTTTCAAAAAAATTTTACATTTATTTTTTGTAGGAATCCTCGAAAATGCATTTCGTTTGCAAGCATAGACAATATGTGGATAGTATGTGTAAAAAGTAAATAATTACTATTGACGTAACCACCAAATACGAAAATCAAAGACCACCGACCGATACATTAAGTAGAGTACTACTTCATAAGTTAACAGTTAATAAATTTCTCATTAATTATATCGCAAGCCTAATTGATTGATGCCTACTTTACATAATCTCGATATAATTAACTTTATGAGATAAGAACAAGGACAGCGTATTCCATTTAAAATGCGGACTTTCATTCTGTTTCTAATTACAACTTCTCTTGCATTTTATATTGCCTCGAGGCTGTGCTAAATTATGTGTGAATGTTTTGCTGTATGCGAAAACAGGGTTATACAGTAACGACAGTATATATTAAATTTGCATGAGTTGGTGAATTTTACAGTAAACATGATGGCCCATGGTTGGCCGTATTTAAAGTGTCGAAAAGAAACATTGATGAAACTGTCTAACAAGAGGCTAATGTTAAGATCAAGTGTCGCATTTTAATTTAAAGAAACCCTGTGATTTCGAAAAAACTGTAATATGTTTCTTTACGATGATATGAAGTATGGCATGGCTTGTGGGTCACGTAAATAAAACAAGTGAGTAGACAATAGTAGGTCAAAGAATCGTGTCATGATATCAAATATCTTTTTCTTTTTCTGTTTCATGATATTTTTTAATCTAATAGGCAAGTAGGTGATCAGCCTGTGCCTGACACACGCCGTCGACTTTGGGTCTAAGACATGTCGGTTTCCTCACGACGTTTTCCTTCACCATTCGAGCGAATGTTAAATGCGCACATATATAAACCTAAGGCACGCACTCTGAAGCCACTAACTAACACTGCTCTTAAAAATAAAATAAAATAACTTTAATCTGACCTGCCTGCTGGTGTCAAGAAAGACCAGTGACACGGACCAATTAGGAAATAAAGATTCGTTTATCTTGAATTTCAGCCCTTGAAAATAACTTCAATGCAGTATAAAATTAACTTTAGAGTGAATAAAACGGATTAATTTATAACATGAATCTATGATAAGGCTGTTAATTACTTACTCGGACAGAATTTTAGGATTTTACTCTCAGAAACTGCATATAATATTTTTATCTGTGACATAATATGTTCTAGATATAAATTTTTATCTATTATCACTTCAGTCAGACTTCATATTCATCAGACATCTCAAATTTCAAGGACCGATAGTTTTATATTATGAAATCAATGTAAAATACTGAAAGATAAGTATATGTAATGAAACAAACCTGCATAGGTTTTTGAAGTGAAAACTTCTTTAGCGGCGTTGTACACTTTTTGGAATGGGTAAAAAATGTTAAACTCGCGTCAGAACAAATTCGTAAGACGGATGTTTTTTTTAAAGGATTCATTTGTCTCTTTCCTCAGATACATCGATGCATGTTGAATTGGACCTTTAGTCAATAAACTTTTTTATTGTCCGTTGAGTGAATTTACAAAAGCTCTATTATATGTTAGTACCTATAGTAGTTCTTAATTTATTGCTTATAGTAGTTCTTAATTTATTGCTGTTTTTGTTTTAAATATGTGATTTTATTTTTCAGAGTTAATTTCTGTTTGTTTGTGTTTCGTGTATAAATATAATTAATTTGTTGTGCATTCTTGTCAATTTCAATCACCGGTTAGGACAGGATTGTTTTTTATAAATAAATAAATAAAAAAATTATCTTTACTATAACTACTACTAAAGATTTTACAAGGCACAATTCAATTCTAGCAGTCTAGACTTGACTGATAATGTCAATGTCATTTAGATTTGTATACATAGGACTCACAGAACTTTAACATACGAAAATAGGTTTCCATAAATAACCAAATAACTTAATAGTTGTTTGAATATTGACCTTTTTTTATAACCGTTGCTGGCCGCCGACCTCGGTAGTTCAGTTCTACCATGGTTGTAAAAAGTACATAATAGTTGACGTATGGACTCGATGTACTTACGTGCTTAATAACATTTCTCAAATTACACAGTATTTAAGGCTATTTTTTTCAAAATCATGCTTGGACTACAAAAGTCTTGGATTCGTTTCAACACCTACATGCTTGAAAAACAATGAAACAGAAGTGTCTAGCCCCGTTGGAACACAAATTTCAGTAGTGGGGAACACATTTCACTTAAAATACTTACCAATTTCGACATAAAAACACCAAGGGAATCATGCCGGAAGATGCATCTCACTGACTGTACAATATCATTACCACGGCGTAAAGACAATGATACAATAATTTAATATATATACAATATCATTAGTTCAGAAACACGGCACTCAATCCAACAAAACAAGAAAAAATTTAATTAAAATGAAATAGAAATATTGTGATGAATGAATATTTATAGTAACAGATTGGCTGTAATTCATTTTGATGATTTTTATAAAAGTTGCGCACGCAGAATCTTAGCTCGAGACAAAATCCCCTCTTGGCAAGGTCCAAGTAAATTCGGTTGGCCTTAGTGGGTCTTGACTGTCGAAAAGTGGTTTTTGACCCAGGCTAAGTTACGTGCTGAGAACGAAAGTTTTCTTTAAATTTGGACGTACATTAATTGCATGTAAAAATTACATAGATGAATAATGAGTGAACATAAAAATGCAAATGTAATGACATTGACAATTGACCATGCCCCAACCGAGCTACTGACTTTCTTTTTATCATCAATCATCGGCATTGACAGCGTCAGCATCGCCAGACCAATTTTCCTGAGACCACTTTGCACGCCCTGTTGAAAATAAATATATCCATAAATAATAAACATAGTCCCATAATAAACAGTAACAGTTGTCATACGTAATATTAAATTCTAATATAATATCTAATTTCCAATTTTGGCAGGTGTTTTAAGGGAACTGGGTACTTAACTGTGTAACTTCTAGTAGCGATATTGATCTCAACGTGTTTTTGGTCTGCTGGATCTCAAGGTTGCAATATTAACATCAAAGAAGAAAATAACAAAAAAAATATGGAAAAAAGGAATAAGGTACATTTTAAGTGTGTATTGTGTGTGTGTTGTGGTTGTAACTGGCCCTGGCTCAGCATTATGCTGAGGAGCAGACGTGTTCCACAGAGATGGTCATTCCAGCCAGAGACCACAACGGTTAGTTTGTGTCTCTGACGCAAAAAAAAAGAAACATAATGTAATAACTAATAACAATATATCAGCGCTTCAGATACTGGGACATACATAAACTCTTGCATACTATTAGAAGGTACATCGTAAGTCCTCTGTAATAAACATCGTGATAATTTATATTCCAATTTATTCTCTAAAACTTTTAATGGATGTGTTCTAAATATATAATTTTAGTTACAGAAATTTTGATGAGGGTGATCTAAAATATTTTAACTCGGCTTAAAATAATATTTTTTGATTGACTTATTGCTTTGTTTCACTCGAATTGTGTTGGACGCGTTTTTTTCTTATCTTTTTGTCAATTATATTTCTTAGTAGTTACGTCGTCAATTTTTTAATTTTGTAGTGAGTGTTTTGTGCGTTGTGTGACTATTGTAAGGCATCAGTCAAAACTCTGTTATTGTTGCCAAACTAATATAATTTCTCCATATCCTTACGAATGACAGGGATATATGGAATCGAAGTATGTACTCAGGACTTATTACTTTAGTATAAAATTGTGTATCGGCAGCCACAGAACCGTTCTTTGTGGTACAGAATGGTTTTATAAATAACGCACTATACCTATATTCCTGTAGACAAAAGATTCATACACAATTTGCAAATCAATACAATTTATGCCAGTTTTGACATCTGCCAAACTTTATTTACGAGTAACATTTAATGAAAAGATATCGGTGATATTGCGTTGCAATCAGTTTTAATTACATTTATGTTACATTTTATAAAGACTGTTAGTCTGAATTATATAAAGAGTTGAAAAATGGCGAAAATAGAGGACACCGTGAGCCATTTTGGCAAAACCCTGCATCTTTTAGTCGATACCAACTCCGGGGATATAAATACAGATAATGCAACTTTCTCTACAGCTGTGATACTTTTTGACATCCAACACCTTTTGTCTTGAGTCACCGAGACCACGCACGCTGTAAAGCACGCGAAACGTCGGATAAATTTAAAATTATATTAAATAATTGTAAATTTATAATAATACATAACTTTAATCCGGTTAAAAAGTTTTTTCTTTAAATATAAAGAGATATTAAAACGTTTAGTTTTTCTTATTCTACAGCGAAATAGGTCAAGACTTTTTAAACAAAATAATGTATTGTTCAAATGTGGTCCAGGCCTCACATTTCTATATCTCTTTCATGATCATTTGTCAATCAGGCAAGTAAGTAATCAGCTGTGTCTGACACACGCCGTCGACATTTTGCGTCTAAGGCAAGCTGGTTTCCTCACTATGTTTTGCTTCACCGTCCGAGCGAATGTTAAATGCGCACATACAAAGAAAGTACCAGGTGCCCAGCCCAGAACCTACGACCTCAGGGGTGTGAGACGCTCTCTGAAGCCACAGGGCCAACACTGCTCTACGAAACAGTTTACATATTTTAAATGTAACAAAACTTAAAGTGAAATTGCTGGAATGAATTATATCCTACTGTCAAGTGAATAACTAAGATGAAAATGTAGTCGGTACACGTAGTCGCATTGCAGTGAAAAATCTACATTTTACAGGAATCCTCTATTCCCATTAGGATTCACAATTTACCGTCCGTTTTTGACGTTCATATTTTCAAGGGTGCGAAAATTGTAAAATGCACCAAAACTTCCGTAAAAAATGCAACAATTATATTAATACTTAAGGAAGAATTAAGTTTATTGTACAAAAATACGAAAGAAGAAAAAGTTTTGCGAATTTTGTGAGTGAAATAGATTTGATTTTGTGCTTGACACATGTCGAATTTGAAGACATGCCGGTAACATCATTATGTTTATCTTCGCCGTAAAAAATTATCGCTTCTCGCTTGCCGTTACGCGAAATATAAATACAGCTCAGCCTGTGCAATTTCCTAGAAGCAGACAAAGACGGCCGGTCTTCAAAGCCCACCCACACATAGTTGATATAACCTTATCGACTTTTATATAAACAATTGATAGCACAGCGCGTGCTATTACACCTGTACTGTAAGCCAAACTAATTTTATACACTCAACATTAAATACATATTCAAAGCTACTTTGATAGATTTCTGGATAAATCGCTTTTTAAGACCGCTCTTTTAGCTGTCAATCCAGGAATTTAGGGACCTTACCTTGAAAGCCGCACTAGCAAAGCGGTAAACACTTAATTATGGGGTCACTTAACTGGCCTGCTATTTCCCCTCTTGCCCCATGAATTGTTTTTCGTCTGTGATCCGCCGTGCCTGTGTGCCGTCAATATGTGGTAACTTTCTTGTAATATTAAAAAACTTAATAAATCCGTTTTTATGCAACAATTGCATAAACTACTTGGTGATACTAACATGTACGTACTGTTTTATTTAATTTTTTTTCCTATGACTTTTGCTGTAATGAACGGAGGAAAATAAAAATTAGCTTTTCTTAATTTGTTATTCACATTTACAAGGAGCAGTTGAGGAGTGTTTGCCTAGTGGCTTCAGCGTACGATTCCTTGAGGTCGAAGATTCGATTCCCGGCTGTGAACCAATGGACTTTCTTTTAAGATGTGCCGATGTATAATACACGAAACGAAAACGATAATTGCCGAGATACAAAACAGCTAAAAACATGGCTTTATACTAATAAAGGAATGTACTAAAACTCCAGTCACAAAAACCTATAAATAGCAGCCTAATTCATTATTATAAATGCGTAATAAACCAACCCAGCTTTAACATAAAAGTTAAAAAAAACATTTAACTCGTTTAGGGCCAAAAAAAATTCCCGTATTTGGATTTCTCTCAGAGTTACATGTTTATTCTACATATTGGTTGTAAGCTTGCAAAGTTTCACAATTGCATGTATCGGATCCGTTGGGATGATCTGAAAATAGTTGAGCTCAGCAATTTTGAACAAATTTTCCAATCGGAAAATTATTAGCAATTTAGCGCAAAAGGTTATCAATACATTATGTATTAAATAAATCACATATGAATGTTACATATTCTATATGTTCTATTCTTTTACAGAATGGAGCTGCTGCACCTAGTTAGGTGATAGTTTTAATCTGAATAGATATATAATATGATGGGGACATTTAAAAAAATATATTCTACTACCTGACTATCTTTTTCGGCAAACGAATAATACTTCGGACGGCTCTGACTGATAGTTTAACGTGACAAAACATTTATGAAATGATTTCATACTTATATGCAATCATTTCTTGAATTGAAAACTTGACTATTTTTTTTTAATTATTACTATTTTGTGTAGTGATAATTTGCTGATGAATTTTGACACAAAGAAGCAGTGAATTCTCGGCCACATAGGCTAATGGAGTAGAAGAGAGATAGATGCGGCGCAAACGTACAATGAGCGTAACGGGACAATTAGTCATGCTTTACCACGTATAAGGCGATTCACGTTGTTAATTAATTGCTTAATATTTCGTATTTCGTGAAATGAAATTCAACATTAACGCTACGAATATAGAGTATTAAGAGTTTTGTCGTTAAATAAAGTGTGTCGCGATGCCAGCTCATTACATTCACTATTAAATTTACGTGGCAAACTTGCGATTCTATTACTCTCCCAATCGAGTTAATATGGCGCTTATAATATAACAGTCCATCAGCACTTCAATCGCACGTATTGAAAAGAAATACAAAATCGGGCATAACTATATATTCGCCTAATATCCTTAATTAGTTATTGAATCAAGAGTTGGAATTAAGCTCTTGCCTTTATCAATAAGTTCTAGTCTTCAAGTACTCAATGAATGGCCTATTTCCACGAGCTGCCGATACAGAATACAAATTGAATTTTATCCTATTCGAGCTGATTACTGAATACTAAATAGGAAATTGATTTTGTATACAATGACTGATAATTTGCCTAAGGATAATATCGAAACTACGATTTGAGAAAAGGTGTTTTCCGAGGGTGAGGGTCTATTGTCCCATGTTCACCGAATGGTGAAGTTCAGGCGGTTTACAGCACATTCCAAGGTTGGATTAATAAATCAGTCAAAAGTCAAAAGTAAAAAATCATTTATTCATGTAGGTAACACAATGTAAACTTATGAACGTCAAAGAAGAAATATGACATTAAATGCTTCTAATTTTACATTTACTGCCAGTTCTCAAATCAAGGGCGTAGAACGGAAGAGAAGAACTGGCAATAAACTCTCCGCCACTCTTTTTAATCGCCATGTTTTTTTTTACACAACGTTTTTAAGGAGCTGCAACCATTACACCATGTTGCTCATGACATCTTAAGTAATAAATAATAATAAAATAAATTAAAACAAAGATTTGTCCTCTATCAGCAGGAGGCATGGTGAAATAGGAGCACGCACTTACATTCTCGTGGGAACAACACGCAAATACATAGTCGATACAACTAACATCACCGCATACACGTATTCAAGTACGACCAGTCACCACAAGTAGCACCCGTTCACGAGTATGACGCATGGCCATGAGTTGGGAATAATGAAAATTAACAGCCTATATGTCCACTAATAAGGATCAAAGGATAATTCAGAAGAAATGTATCAGTAGAATACGGTAGACTCGGACCGCGTTATAGGTAATCGCGTTTTATTACTTTCACGTCACGTAGAGCACATTTGAACAAAAAAAATGTTTCCTAAAAATAATATACATGGCAAAATAACGTTATAATAAATAATATATTAAATATTTTGGAAAAAGTGATGCCATTTTTTCAATGCGAGGTTTTGGTGGAATTTGGAAATTAATATAAAACCAATTTTCAAAATTTCTTGAAGGCTTGCTGGACTACCAAAGAATTGATTAATGAATACAAATAATTATTTGTATTTTTTTTATAGTATATTGCCACTCCCTACACTATAAAACAAGTTTACGGCACACCCAAAAATCCAGTCGTTGCAGCCCATATCACCATTTTGGGTGTGTTGCCGGACTTTGAGGGAGGAGTACATACACTTTCTTTAAACAATTAGCGGTCATATTTCGCAGAAGACTACAATAATAAGACTACAATATTTCCCAAAACTATGGAAGGTCTCTATTATAAACATGGTTCCAAAACCTGGAAAACCTCCAACAGAAGTTTCATCATACAGGCCTATTAGTCTTCTCCCCTTGCTATCAAAAGTATTTGAGAAACTAGTCATTAGTCGCCTTCAACCAGTACTCAAAGAACAAGAAGTAATACCTGACCACCAATTTGGGTTTCGTGCACAACATGGAATAATGGAACAAATGCATCGGGTTACTCATACAATACGACAAGCCCTAGAAAGAAAAGAGTATTGTTCAGCAGTATTTCTCGATATACAACAGGCTTTTATGGCATAAAGGCCTCCTGTGTAAGCTTAAGTTGAACCTACCAAATACTGCCTACCTTCTCCTGAAGTCTTATTTGCAAAACCGTATGTTCCGGGTCAAATGTGGGGATTATATATCATCAATCTGCCAAATAGAAGCAGGAGTGCTTCAGGGCTCAGTGCTGGGTCCATTCCTTTATACAATATTTACAGCCGACATACCAGTTACGGACGATGTTGTCATTGCAACCTATGCAGACGACACTGCAATCCTTTCCTGCAGTAAAAATCCAACCGAAGCATACGTAAAGCTACAAAAATGCCTGGACAAAATAGGGTTATGGTTAAAGAAGTGGAGGATTCGGGCAAGCCCAGCGAAATCAGCTCATGTCACGTTTACACTAAGAAGAGAAGAGTGCTCACCGGTGACTCTGGAGGGAGCTGTTTTGCCAAAACGGACTACAGCAAAATATTTGGGCATGCACCTAGACAAACGCCTGACTTGGCAAGACCATATAAAAACCAAGAAGGAGCATGCTATTGGTAGGCTTCGTAGCATGAACTGGCTATTAGGTAGAAATGCCGCACTCAGTTTGGACAATAAACTTCTCATCTACAAAACTGTAATTAAACTAATATGGTTCTATGGGATACAGCTCTGGGGGTCAGCAAGCCGCTCTAATATCGAAATCCTGCAGCGGCTACAAAACAAAACACTGCGAAATATGAGCGGTGCGCTGTGGTTAACACGAAATACTGAAGTCCATAAATATTTGGGAATTGCCACTGTCGAGGAAGACATTAAAAGATCAACCGTGCGATACAAAATGAGACTCCAGCAACCCCCTAGCTTCGGGACTATTGAAAACGACGGACAGTGTGTATCGGCTAAAAAGGGCGAAACTTGCCGCAGTGTGACAGTTTATAAATTACGGAGGGAATAATAATCATTGGATTTGCGTTCTCTAATTGCCATCATTTCCCATAAAATCTGATAAAAGCCATGAGGCTGATTGCAGATGGATTTAAAAGGAAAAAAAAATATATATATTTCCCAGAAAAGACTCACAGCGGGATTCCATTCTACAGTTCGCTACTTCGCAAAAGAAAGTGTCTTGTGAAGTAGACCGTAGAAGAGTTCCATCAAGGTGATGAAATTTTGAATTAAAACGGCGCGTACGGTGTTGAAACGAGGCAGAAGGGATCAACCCAAACCATATTATATGTACATCCTTTGTACATGTTTAACTATAGTATATAAATATATATATATATTTCGCCGAACAAATGCCTTGTCAGAGACATACAGAAGAGAATCACAATACAATTATATACCTTAAAAGATAAATTTGATATATATTCATATATATATGAAAATACATTAACAATATGGGAAAATTTTCTTACTCACGTGCGTACAATAAGTAGGCTGTGGTGTCAGCTAAGTTTCCAATTACACCAGCGTGTGTAATAAGACTTTTCTATATCATGGTATAATCACAAAATCTATTATATATATATAATACAACTATCACAAGTAAACTTCGCCATCGCAATCTATCCAGTGCTTCCCGCGTCCAATGTCGAACCCCTATTGCTTCGAAGTCCTTGACAATTCCATTCCACCAAGCCATCCTCGGTCTACCGGGTTTCATGGCACCGGGTTGTGAGTTCAGTAAGGACCTTGGGGTTCTGTCGTCCGCCATTCGGTGCACATGTCTCAGCCACTTGAGTTGCACTTCGTCTAGGATGTTATAAAGTTTTTCACTGTAGCAAATACGCCAAACACCGTCGTCGCAATACAGCAATAGATAAATTTAATAAATTACCATTATTAGCGCTTTGATTATTTCATACATGGAAACTCTTGGAAATTAAATGCTTACACTTTTATATACGAAATCCATAAAATAAAATGTTTCTATAATCGCTGTGAGTGAATCATTTAAATATTCATCCAAAAAATGTAGGGATTTTAGATTTAAAAGCTTGTTTGATATTGAAAATAAAATTAAAAAATACCAGTCATAAATCAATTTTAACGCATATGACCCCACATAATATAGTCCTGTCTTCTTTCATAGTCTAACATTCATTACGTCATGATAATTTTAATAGATGCGCTGTACAAAACCTTACTATTTAGCTCTACTGAAAGCCTAAGTAATTAATGTCCATCAAAGTATGAAGGGCAGACGGCGTCAAGATAATATAACAATATTACTTGTCCACTTATTAGCCGTAAAGTATGATAAGATAAAATGAAAAAGTGTTGGTATCGCAAGCGGTATTTTTCGTTAGTCAATCAAATCATTTATTCCTATAGGTAACATTTTAAATGTATCTTTACTGAGCTTTCAACTCAAAGACGTTCAACGAGGACTGGCAATAAAATCGCCGCCATTCTTTTAAAATGCTGTTTATTATTGTTTTACAAAACGTAAGGAACTGCATCGATTACATCATGCTCCGCATTATATCTTAAAGCAATTAATTATAATAATGAGAAATAAATAATAATAACAAACTCTATCAGCAATGGTCATAGTGACCACTCATTAATCATTTTGTAAAAATTAAACTCATTTTGTGTAATGCAAATTTTGTTTATATATCGTCCATAAATAACAGAACCAGTTACGTTCTGTGAAAATTTATATGAAAATTTTGTCTTTGCCAGCATGACTTATTGGGAGCTTAGTAACTCATTGCCAATGTCCTAACCTAACCTATGTTGCAACTGTCAAAAATTTTAACAAGTTGTCAAATATATTAGTCATTAATTCAGCTTAACACACTTAACTCGAGATAAATAAACTAAGATACAATTTTAATCTATCTTAACGATGTAACACATACAATCGAATCGTGATTCAACTATATCTAATAATTGTATTATACTTTCCGTTATGTTTAGTTAGTTAATGTAAAAATGGCAACACATAATTTTTGAAACCTAAATATAACAATCAAATATACAGTATATATATATACAATTTTCTATCTGTCATAGTAATAATAAAAATAATTAAAACGAATAAAAAGAAAATTAAAACGTATTTAAAAAGTTTGGTCCCTGTGGCAGTGTTAATGCTGGCAGCATTTCCTCGCTGTATTGCGATACTTATTCTTTGAGCGAGGAAAGCACCAGCTCTGGGGTTACCGGTACTATTTACCAGGCGTCAACTTTAATCTTTTATTACCGCCTGTGCACTTGAACCCCACGTCCCAAGAGTCTCTACTCCAAGGGAACAAAATCGAAGTTGGAGGAAAGACTTATATTTGAGCCGTTTATTATTTTCCGCCTGCTCTGCGGCCAACCCAGCTTTTTTCTTGCTAACGTGTCCATACAAGTAGAATCCTATTTACAGGGTGGCCAAAAAGTCGTGGATCAAACGCAAATAGGGGATAGATGAGGTCATCAGCGGCAAAAAATTGTTCTACGGGAGGTCTCTAAGGTCAACCCCTGCAGAGTTATGATTTATTTTGGTTTTTATATGAAAATTGACTTTTTTTACTAATTCTTATTAAAATTCGAAAAAATCTACATCCTGTATCTTTTTCATAATATCCACTAGATTGGTACTGATGAGTTCTTGCGTTAGACATACTATTTATAGTTGTTTATTGTTTGTATTGAAGATAATATTAAGTTATACGAAATAAATTTTTATATTTAATATGGATTCTGAAAAGGTATTCAGAATCCCTATTAAATGCGCCAAAACTTGTAGTACAGGGTCACTTTTCGGTGGAGTAATTTTTTTTCACAGTGGGGTCCAAAGTAAAGAAAAATTTATGATTTGAAAAAATGTTATATCGTATCACTTAATATTATCTTGAATACACTCAATAAACAACTATAAATAGTATGTCTAACGCAAGAACTCATCAGTACCAATCTAGTGGATATTATGAAAAAGATACAGGATGTAGATTTTTCGAATTTTAATAAGAATTAGTAAAAAAAGTCAATTTTCATATAAAAACCAAAATAAATCATAACTCTGCAGGGGTTGACCTTAGAGACCTCCCGTAGAACAATTTTTTGCCGCTGATGACCTCATCTATCCCCTATTTGCGTTTGATCCACGACTTTTTGGCCACCCTGTATAAAAGCCCGTCCCATCTTCCAAGGTATTAACGACATCCCATCCGGTCGTTTGCCATCGTTTATTTTTTTTAATAATAGCGAATGTGACTATATCACACTTTGACAATTGACGCATTGTGTAGGTCAGGTAAAATCTGGCAAAAGTAAACATTTTTGACCGGAAACACGAAAATGACTATTTATTATAAAAAATAAATTTTTATATGTTTTGTTAAAATAAGCCACATTTTAGCGAGCGGTTAACCTTTTTAACAATGACGTAAAAGCGAAACTATCCCTTGTTTGAACATCGATAACATTTTGTGTAGTTATGAGTGATCGTGACGTGAGTTTTTCTAATAATATCCAACATAATCTGTGGTATTTTCTATGGGAGATCGGGCGTTAGTTTTACTATCTATGTATGTAAATAGTCTTGCTGAGCACTCGCACAAAAAACTAAATTTCTCTCACACAAGTCTTAGGAAAAACGTCTTAGGATTTTTATTTACAGATATTATGATGTACCTAACCTTTCCGAAATTAATTCTTCGTATAAGGGCGTGGCGACTATAAAATATGTGCACAACAAATAAGAATCCTGTGAAATGACACTGCAATTGATATAAAAACTAAGTTTTCTAAATCATTTGACTCTTTTTGTGCATGTGAACCAATATTCCTTAGTCTTGTCCTGTTCACACGTCGATGACATCTGTTCTACGGGTGGTATAAGTGACTACAGCTATGTGCCAAAAAGATAGGTCTCACTGATTTTCGTCACAACTTTGGTAGTGATACAAAAATATTATAAATTATAATTTTTTGAACTGGTAGTAGTACTACGTTTTCAATGTTATTCAAACGATTTCAAGAGCAGGGTTGATATTCATCTTAATCAATTCGTTATTTATTACGTGTCATTACTAACATAGCTTATGTTGGATGCTATCACAATCTTATTTTGGAAAAGTAGTAATGTCAAATTTACAAAGAGCAGAGAATAAACTTGAGACTTGAAGTAAATCATAGAGTTGATTTAAGTACCGTATCGAGAATTTATCGAGACGCAACAAGAAAACTAGCGATCCTTATTTCTATTAGCCGTACCAGTAGGTATGTATTTAATTTTTAAGCGAAAATTTGTATTTTTGTGAACATAAAATTAGGGTCAAGTGAGTTCATTGAACGGTAATTAAACGGAATTGCACTAATTAAATGATGAAAACCGAAACATTCGACGATTACCGTTAATGCCAAACAATCTGGTAATGTAGGATCAATAGAAACTTATTGAACACGGTTCGTGGGATCTTATAAATGTAGAGTCATTAAGAGATATTAATAGACATAGGAATTGTTTCGCATTATTATTTAAATATGTGAATATGATCTTATAGTTATTCCAAACACCAATTTTGGAGTTTATAACCTAAACGTCACTATTACAGTCCGCACATAACCTATATCGTATTTGTTTTCAAACTTCTTTGTCACTTTAACAATGGTTAAACTGTACAGTGTACAACCACTTACCGTTTTAACTTCATTGTTAGACGACTTAGCATTTGACATTGCCTTAATCATCCTACTGGAGTTATCCAAAAGACACTTTTGAATGCTCATAACTTGGTTTTTTATAACCACTGCACTGAACGAATTCACATTATTGGCAAATATCACGTCACATAAACACTTAACCCATATGGAATTGTGGAAGGAAATCACATTTTATAATGTAACTCGCGATTTGTTAGGTTATATCCATTGATTTGACGTAAGAAAGTTTCGGTTTGCTTGAAGGTGTGACGCACACCCTTCACAAATGATGGCTAGCGCCCGACTACGGAGTAGGAGCTGGCAAACGACGTACGTGGGTCATCGGAGCGCCTGGCAATTGTTGCGTACTGCGGGCCGCAAGGCGCAAGCTGCTGTTAACGGCTCCCCCTGCCACTTTTAAGCAAACAAAGAGGTAAGAACATTGAGGTCATATCAGATACTGACCCTCACTAAGAAATCCTTAGAGTCTTTGGACTAATATGTTATAAAAACTACACTTTAATTAATAACTTTTCAAAGAAATTATGTCAAAAAATTTGGTTTGTATTCATTTTAATAGTTCTCTTAATTGTTCATTATAATATCTATTTGATTTTTATATATTTGGACTGACAAAAATGGGTCTGAATGAATAACCACCATATATTATAAAACCTAAAATTTTAAACATAGCCTCCACATATTATCAGGCGCAAATATTTTCATAAAGTGTCTCACGATTTCTGATAAAACGGTTCATTGAATTTCTTGTTTCTGAAGTTTTTAGTCAGTTAACCTAATCCTAATCTTTAAGATTGTCTTTTATCACGAATATTACGCCATTGAATAATTAAGGTACCGCAGAGCACAGCAAGTCGCATATGAAAAAAAAATGGTTTTGATAACAAATCGAAGAAATCAGCTAGTTATAAAAATAAAAGGTGCATATTTTTTTAATAGCAAATCACAAAATAAAACGCGATGTAATTATATTTTCTAAAATACTTTTTTCCTTGGTGTTAATTAACACTACTAAAATTTATCGTTTCAGTTTTAATAAAATGTATCATATAATATGATTTATTAATAATTTATCACTTCATTTGTCGTAAAGACTGGTAACTGGAAATGCAAGTGCCATCTAGGTAAATTTTAGGTTAAGTTTTCGTACAACGTAGATCTAATTCGAAATTTAGTTTAGATGTCGACGTCGTTAGATGACGTCATAAGGGTTTACAGGTATAGTGTATAGTGAAAATATATTAATAACTTTTAACATGTATTCTAGACTTAACATATTTTTATGTAGTAGCGTTTGTGTCTACACGTGTTTTGAAAGAAAATAAATAGATGGCGCAGTATTAAACTTAACATTTTATAAAAGTTCTTAGCTTCTTCCACAGATGGCGCTATCAGACCGGTTTAGCGTTCTCGTTCATTAAAATTTGTTATTTATGTAAAGAAATGACGATAAAGTTGTATCGTGTGTTATCTCAGTTTCGTTCCACAAACGTTAATGATATTCCGCACAGAACTGTCGGTAAGATTGCTTAATTTCATTTTAAATACTGTATTTTACGTAATATTTTATTAGTCGCCTATTTCTTACAAAAAACGAGCCTCAACGCAGCGGTAAGTTTTACGATTTTAACCTGTTTATGAACTTGTAAACATTGGTAAATGTGTATTTATCTAATACTTTACAACGTATGTATATATAACTAGTATTAAAAAGATTTATCGGATATAATCACGCAGGTGTTACGTCTTATAAATAATTTAAATTCAATTATATAGATAAATTATATAGCAAGTTAGCTTCTAGTTAATTAAACGAAATTAGCTGTCATTTCACGCTTAGTTCAAGTGACGATAAAAATGGAAACAGACACTGGTATACGTCACAAACAGATTTTTGTCATAATATGATACGAAGCTGACATAATACGCACTCGCCGACTTGAATGGTGTTATAAAAATAAATATAAAAATGTTTTTACGCATTGAAATTGCGACTTTATTCCATTCAAATTTTGGTGAAATTAGCTTGAACATGAATATATAACTTGGAAGCATGTTTACAAAAGATTCTCTTGATTAGTATCTCAATAATATAGTTACTATTTTAGAGTGTTAGATACTGGTTACAAATACAATGCTTAAAAATTAATTCAGGCAAAATGAGCGCCAGAACCCCAGATCCAGCAAAGGTTGAGCTTCGCAAGCAGATAGCTGATGCAATCGCCAAAATGACTACAGAAGAAAAAGAACGACAATCCAAAATTGTATTTAATAAGGTAACTATAGATTATTTAAAGACTAAGTCAAAATCTTGATATTATTTCGTAATGCGACAGAGTCTTCTAAACTAAACGTCATGCTTTCTGGCATCCACTCCACGCCTTTTTCTGGCACCTGTACTCGTTCGGCATTGTCCCGAAAAGCCGGCACCGCATTTCACCTAAAGCAGGGTCCACACTATACCGCGGTAGGCCGGGCGGGTTGACCCGGGTGCTCTATGCCAGGCGGGTACGTTCGGGCCGGCACGACGTCCACACCGAAAACGATGCCGACCGCGTTATTTCTACCTACATTATTTAGATTCAACACCAAGACTGGTGACTTAGTTGAAGAGTATTTTTTAGAAGTTTTTTTTTAAAGTGTCCTTAAAGTGTTAGTGTTAAATCAAACAAACTTAATCGAAAATAAAATAATTCGTCTAGTTCGGTCGGAAGTTTAATTATAACTTAAGCCGCTCGGGGCCGCTCGGCACGTCCCCACTCTATATTTTTGTTCGGCTCGGCTCGGCTTCCTTTGATCTGTACCTACTTTAAGCGGGTTGGGATCGGCACGGCCCGGGCCGGCATTTTCTAACCCGGCAAAGCCGCCCGGGTCAGCCCGCCCAGCCTACCCCGGCATAGTGTGGACCCTGCTTAAGACAGTAGGTACTTCAACCTGGGCCAGCGCTTGCAACTCTATAGAGCGCACATTCGGGCTTATATAGAGTACTCTTCTCACCTCTGGGCTCCTCAGTACCAGCTCCTTCAACTTGACCGTCTTCAACGAAGAGCGATCTAAATCGACGATCAGTCACTTTCCGAGCAGCTCGATCGATTTGCGTAGAGGTGTGGGGTCTCTGCATCTTCTACCGCTTATACCATGGGGATTATTAAGAAGACAACCTGCTATTTTTTTTATTAGTAATCTTACAGCTAAAATACATATTATAAAACAAAACACTCAGATAATATACAAAGCCAAAACATAAGTAAAAAAGAAAAAAAATGAAAGAAAACTGAAGTTTAACATTAAACAAACGACAATAAATACTTAATAATTTAAAAAAAAATTGTTACTTCTAAACTAAGTCAAAGTCTTCCCGCCTCTTCAAATATTTCCTCACATTCGGTGAGGTGGAAAATATCAACATAATCATAACAATTAATGTCATAGATTAAACCCGAAACATTATGCAGATAATTCGTGTTCGTACTAGGCACATGGATTTGTCAATTGACAACTGTCACTATCATGTCGCATTCGGTGGAGGGATTCTTAGAGAAATTAACGACAACAAATAGGGGCTATCTATCCGCCCATTGAGAATATCGTGCAAAAATCTTGCTGACTCCGCCGGCATTCTAATGTGTCTAAATTAAAATTAAAAAGTTTGCCGTCTGTTTTCTTAAAAATGAACAACCTTTAGCAGAAATTAAGTTTTCTTTCCATTAAAGGCGATATTAAAGTACGATTAATATTATTTATTATAAATAAATCGTCTACCTGGGTCTTGTTGTATCCATTTTATTGTGTATACGAAAGTTTAAAATAACAAACGTCTTATCACTTATAAATTAACCTCTGTATATTATGATGATATTATTGTGTTAATATAAACTTTTCCTCGACATAATTTATTTTATTTACGCAATTATCGAGATTAACTGATACACTATTTTCATATTATAACCCGTTAAGCATAAGTGACCAAATAGCTGGTTCACATGGTGAATAATACTCCGTTAGTTACAACCCTCTATTGTTCATGGTTATTGCATCAAATTTATTTCATCATTCCATAGACAAGTTGAAATTCGATTATAGATCAAACGGCTGCCTCATCTGTTAAGTGATACCACCGCTCATAGACACTCAATTCCAGATGGCTCACGAGTGCGTTGTCGGCCTTTTGTTTGGTAAGCTCTTTTTTGAAAAAAAAAGTCGAAATTGTTCGGAAATACTTCAGTGGGCAGCTGGTTTTAGCGGCAGAAACTACCTCAAAAAACGCCCAGTTGTGAAACGGTGGACGTCGAGGTGATACAGTTTTGATTCTAATATTCAAAGTCGCGTCTTAGTGCAAGTATAGTAACACTTCGCAATAGCTAAATGTTCTCTCAATTCTCGTTTCCGAGTCGGTTTCCTCAAGGGGTCTTCCATCTGCCTTCATCGTAAATGCATGTGTCCATTCCGCGAAGAGAAAAAAAAGTGCGTGCGTACAAAGTACAGATTTGTTTATATTTATACAAATCTAAAACTTTAGATTTCCTAGACTTAGAGGGAGTGAAAAAGGAAGATATTTTAGGAATTTAAAGAATTTAACTGTCATTAAAATATTAAAAGTGTCGAAGATTAATACAAATTATACATTTAATTTTATTCATTTATTTCTTTGATAGTAAAAACACGTGGCATTTTAATTTACAATTCGTCATTGAGATTTCAAAATATTATTTTGCATAAAATATAAAATACTAATATTTCATAAATTCTCTTTTAACGAAATTTTAATTTTAAAAATACAATTTCTATAAGGTAATTCACCCTTCTCACTCTGTCTCAACCGGTCTCAATCGCTCTCTCCCTTTTCTTCGACAAAAACGCTGCACATCTTCGTGACGTTCCGTAAAATTTTTACCCTCATGCGCCTAAAGAAGAAGTCACTTCAAAAATGTATTAAGTAATATATGTACTTAAAGTTCGAGTAAGGACCCAAGAGGACTCGTACTCAACAGAACCATTTTGCAGATAATCAACCACCCATACTACAAGACCGCGAACCGCGTCGCACTATTCATGAGCACAGATCAAGAAATAAACACAGCGCCCATTATATCCCACATCAAATCCCGTGGTGGTTCAGCCTTCGTGCCGCAGTATGCTGGTGGTATCATGAGAATGCTGAAGCTGGAGACGGGTGATGAGGATGCTATGCCGTTGACCAGGCATGGGATTGCCCAACACTCGAAGGACCAGAAACGGGAAGATGCTCTAGATGCGGGTGCGTTTCGAAGTTATTTTAGATTAACTAAATTTTTAGGTCTGGGCCTCAGATTTCTGTATCTGTTTCATGATCAATCTAATAGGCAAGTAGGTGATCAGCCTACTGTGTCTGACACACGCCGTCGACTTTTATGGTCGAAGACAAGCCGCTTTCCTCGTGATGTTTTCCTTCACCGTTCGAGCGAATGTCAAATGCGCACATAGAAAAAAATTCCATTGGTGCACAGCCGTGGATCGAACCAACGACATTAGAGATGAGAGTCACACGCTGAAGCCACTAGCCCAACATTGCACTACAAGGTTATCGTAACATAAATTCTACTTAACCAGAAATAAGGTTATTCTCATTAAAAACATTAAGGTCACTTACATGAGAATAAAAATGTTTTATATTAGAACCAGAACTGTGATACCATTTTTTATAAGGACTAGTAACCCATAAACAATTCTCTTTAGAATATACAATTGCAGGAAAGGGTTTTGTATCTTTTTTATTCAAAGTTCTTTAGAGTCAATTTAAAGCCTAACCAACAACGGACTTTTGGTCTCCAAATTGGACCTATGTCAGAAACTCGGGCGTAAAAATAACCTAAAATTGTTTCGGAGATATATTTTCCACTAAAATTGTATCCAAAATTCAAAATCATTTATTCATATAGGTAACAAACACAATGTACACTTATGAACGTCAAAAAAAACATACATGCTTCTAATTTGACATTTACTGCCGGTTTTCAAATCAAGGGTGTAGAACGGAAGAGAAGAACTGGCAATAAACTCTCCGCCACTCTTTTTACTCGCCAAGTTGTATTGCAGCTTAAATCTTGGCATCGCTTTTTGGAACATGTTGGCCTAAAGGGGCTATTATACTGAATACATACGAACACCTCAGTATTTTGGTGAACTCTTTAATTGTTCCCTTTTCAGGTTTGGATTTAATTATCGCTCCAGGGGTGGCGTTTTCTCCGGAAGGTGGTCGAGTTGGTCATGGCGGTGGCTACTACGACAGGTACATAGCCAACTTGCGGTCTAACCCTAAGACTGCTCCTAAGGTAGGTACATCATTTATTTAAGGTTTATTAAGTTGTTAGGGCTAATATCAGCTGAGTTTCATCATCGGACGTCAAGGCAGAATACAACATACCATCCGTATCACCTTGACGTCCGTCGCTCCACAACTGAGCGATTCTTAAGGCAATTTCTGCATCGCATTACCACTATGTGGATCCAGCTGCCCACTGAAGTATTTCCGAACCAATTCGACTTAGGCTCCTTCAAGTAAAGAGCGTATTAATTTTTAAAAGACAAATCCAGCAAAAATCCCGCGGGATTACAAACAGTGCGGGATTGCCATCACTATCGGATACTCATTTCTAAGCCCTAGTTTATGTTTTAGAAGTTAACTAGTCACATTCTAGAAGTTTTTTTATGTTACAGGAGGAAGACGGGCAGTAGCCTAACCTGATGTTAAGTGATACCGCCGCCCATGGACACTCAATACCAGATGGCTCGCGTATGTGTTACCAGCCTTTTAAGAATTGGTACGCCTTTTTCTTGAAGAACCCTAGTTCTTAAACATAGTTTATGAGTACAAAGTCTTATTAATGTATAATAAGTAACGCCTTTAATAATAAGCTTTGTACAAAAGATAAGAGATAAGGACGTAAGAAATGTTATCTATGTTTTAAAATACGTATTATTATTATTATTATTTTCTTTTTTTGCGTCCGAGGCGCAAACTATCTGTTGTGGTCTCTGGCAGAATGACCAGCGCTGTGGAACACGTCTGCTTCACAGCATAATGCTGAGCCAGGGCCTGATTTAATCACAACACACACACATTACACACTTAATATGTACCTTATTCTTAAAAAAAAACCTTGTGTTGTTCTTTTTTTTATTATTATTATTTTGTGTGTTTATTTAATAATGTATGTCTATGTCTATGGAAAATCTGCTATATCCACAGACTATGACACTTCAGACATTATAAGTAATTATGAGATATATGAAAACGTATTTGTTAAAAAAAATATTCACTTCTGACGTGATTTTTGACAGGTGGTGGCTGTAGCTTTCAACTGTCAGGTTCTAGACAAGGTGCCCATGAATGACCTAGACCAGAAAATAGACGGAGTTGTCTATGCAGGAAGTGTTTAAAGTTTAAATATATAATATCATTGCTTCTGTATGTAATATAAGGTATGTTAATTATTTTAATTACGTGAAATCTTTTGCAAAACTGTAAGGAATAAACATTTGTGTAATTAAACAAATAATTTTTATTCATATTTTAATGTAAACAAAGACTGATTAATATTTAACAAAAATTTAATAGAAATTTGAATTTTGACGTAAGTGTAAAATAATTAATACATTTTTATATTGACATTTAAACTATATACATCTGGCACTTTTAAAATTTAAACTAAATTCTTCATTATCACATAAAACATTTATTGTGATGGTAAAGAGCTCCGACATTTATATATATGTAGAACAAGAATGATATATTGTTTTAACATATACATAATGTAATTAATAGAGCGACTCTTTGAGGTCGTAAGTTCGATCTCCGGCTGTGCACCAATGGACTATTTGCGCATTTAACATTCGCTCGAACGGTGAAGGAAAACATCGTCAAGAAACCGGTTTGCCTTTGCCCACATGAGTTAGGTACAGGCCGATCACCTATTATATTGATCATGAAACAGATACAGAAATCTGAGGCCCAGACCTAAAAAAGGTTGAAGCGCCTCTGATTAATTTATTTATTTATAATGTAATTAAAATAATAATTTATTATCTATACAAATTTGATTACATCTTCATTGACTCCATAGCTACTTCAGTAAGATTGTTTTATTACCTTTCGATCTCATGCATGAAACATTCAGTAATTTCATGATTCTCGCTGTTATAGTCATGGTTGGCCCTTTATGACGCCAGAAAGTTACCGTCAGACTTTATATCATAAAAAAATACCATAGACAAACAAATGATTCACTGTCATTTGGTGTGTATTCTAACTTATATACTTTGAGCAACTGAGGGAAACTGAAGCTGATCAACAAAGTTTCTTAAATCATTTACATCAATACAGAATATAAAATTATCAACAGTGTCTATTCGCGATAAACTCAACTTACGGATTTTGTGTGGTTTCAACATAGTTTGCGATTCACGAGTAACACTAAAATATAAATTAAACTAATTATCAAACGGCTTATAAAAACTTATTTTCTTAAAAATATTATATTTTACTAACAAATAATTCGGATTGATAATATCATCTAAACATATATTAAATACAATTATCACATTTTAAATACTCAAAATTCCTAACCAAATTTTAAAAGATTTTTACATTTATACTAATTTTTTCACCATCACATTACATCGGTAATTTTACATTGTTTCATGGGATACAATTGTTTTTTTAAAAATTTAAGCTAATAATTCGAATGCTTAATACTAAATTATCACAAATCACATTAGCAGGAACTCAGATTACATTCCTCTAATATTTATGTCATTTTTTTTATTTAATCCTAAAATGAACATGTAAAATCAAAATGCCGACACCAATTACTCGAGGAAACTTGTAATAAACCTAGAACACCTCCTGTCTCTGAATTTGTTATTCTGAATTGTTTTCATTATCAAAATAAATAGGTAATGAAACAAAAATATATTTCGGATTAACACTATACCTTTAATTAAAAGTTTGATATTGAAAATCGGAAAAATCAAACCGACCCTACAACGGAATTTCCTTACTTAACATAAAACAATACAATTCAATGTTTTTTTCTATACATCTAAACTCAGCAGAATAATTCATGAAGAAATTAAAGTTAAGTTAAAAAAATTAAGATTTAAAAAAACTATGCGTCCATTAACGACACACCCAAATTTGATATAGTTTGAACGTGACGTATAAGTAGCGGCACGAAACTCTAGCGCTGACCGTTATTGCGCAGAAGTAAAAAATAAGGTACCGGGGCTAGCGGAATGAAGAGCGTCGATTGGCTCTCCAGTCGCATTTTGTCCCCCGCGCGACACTACACATGCGCAGCAATCCCCTCCACGTATCGGCCAGCGCTAGACTTACGTGCCGCTGGTTATAACTTGGAAAAGCGAATTCTGATATTGATGAAAGAGTAAGACTGCAGGTAACGTTTCTCCATCTCTTTTCGAGCCTACGGAACATCCAAAAGTACTGTCATCGCAGTCCATAGACACCCATTTAAGTGGGTGCCGGCCTTCGAAGGAGGCTTATACTCTTTCTTTAAACGATTTAAGGTCCTATCTCCCAGGACAGACCCCCACCGGGAGGCGATTTCACACTTCGCTAGCTCGCAAAAGAAAATGTCTTTATTTATTTCCCAAATATTCTAAGTATCTTAGTTATTAATATGTTATACTTCTTGTGAAGCGGACAGTGGATATGGTACATAGATAAGAGAAAGCACGGAGGTGATTTTATAAGGAATATCATTGCGTCTATTAAATTAGATAATACTTAATAGTTAATTAGTTAGAAGGCATTGAGACAAATAATTAATTATTAAATTTTCAATACCAACACATCAATCAAAACAATTATTGTTTTTGTAACGAAATCCTTGTTCTTGGTCTGCATATCAGATTGCTGAAACAAAAACGATGTTAAATCATGGGTAAAGTAATGATTGTCTGTTCCGTAACCCCCCAATGGGGCCGGCAACATTTCATATTGATATATTTTTCGTTAGGGGCAAGTGATCTGCATAGTTGCGGAGTCTTGGTGCGTATAGACTGTATACGAATACAGGGTAAAAAACGTCGTTTAATTTTAATTGGATTTAATAAATTATTGTTCTGTGTATTTCTGTCAAATTGTGTAAACGAAATAAAAACAAATGAGTGCTTTAAATAGGATAACTCACGCACTGTGGGGGGTCTCATAGCCTAGCGGTCTTATTAAGTGGCAACTAGGTGAGGGGTACCGGGTTCGATTCCCGGTTCGAGGGCAAATTTTTTATTTAATTTAAATTTGTTCTCGGCCTTTGGGAGAGTTGAGCGGTACCGGGCGAAACCGTACATAGAGGACACGGTCGAATTTCTAAAAAAAACGCAAGCACGAATTATAAAAAATCCTATACTTGACGCTGGCTAATGCGCAAATCGTGCCAGAGCCATAAATAAAAAAAATGAAAAAAACTCATGCATTAATTTAGTATGTTGCATAACGAAATAACAGAATATTAAAAGAACCACATAACTCCTTGTCTATTGTAGTAATATTATTTAGGTTTTACGAGTATTACTTTCTTGTATAACTTTAAGTAGTGATTAGGTTTTATGGTAATTTATGCGTCATTGATAGAGATCTTCAAAATAAAACAATATCTGTCTCTCTAGTTGTTGCATTGAGATCAATCTCGTTTGGTAAGTTCCGAATGAGTATTGTAATACTTACTTAACGTAAAACAGCTCCAAATAACCTCTGCCCCCTCGACATGAGTAATTCCACTGCAGCAACAGCAGCCAGGAGCAACAGTAACGCTATCAACGCCAGAGCAACGCGGCAACGTCTGCGCTGCTTATGCCTGCGAGCAAGGCGCCTCGAAAGCTCCTCGCCCTTCGCACCATCTAGAGTGAAAAGCGCGCTGGCTGCCTGCAATTGTAGAAAGCACATTGTTATATAAATGTAAGGTGATAGAGCCATCTTCTTGGAATTTAGAATCGCTACCTATTCGCTTTGGCGGGTTAGAGTGGAACCAGGAGGTTACACAAGATGAAGCACAGCGTTTCTCTCAACTGCTCACAAAGTTAGCAGTCTGGCAAAGTTACCTTTAGATCCTATTCAAAACTTAGCAATTAAAAAGAGTGGCGGAATGTTTCTTGTCAGTTCTTCTTGCCCACTCTACGCCCTTTACTAGCGAACTGGTAGTAAATGTAAATTTACAATTATTGAAACTTTTTTTTGACGTTCATAAGTGTACTTGTTTACCTATATGAATAAAGATATTTTGAGTTTGAGTTTATTCTACAAACTCCGAAATTGCGGAATAAAGCAAGAAATGCGTGGTCAGCATCCGGCCCACCCTTAAGTTTATCTTCTAGCGTAAATTTTCAAAGGAGCTTCTTTGAATTCTGAATTCCAAAACTTCTTAGGTCAATTTGAGACCACGCAAGGTTGACGGCATGGCAGTGGGGACTAAAAAAGCCGGTCACAGTCATTATGCATTTATTGGATTCAAATACGTGTCAACCCACGATTGTAAGGCGAAACGAAAGTATTTATAACATTGTCTATCACATATATACGACTCCAATTCTTCAAAGTATTCGATGTGACATAGCAAAAAAAAAATTAGCTTATAATGACAATGGATGGGGCACGTTGCTCGAAGTACAGATGGCCGATGGGGCAAATAAAACCTCGAGTGGAGCCCGAGGACCAGTCGACGATGCGTTGGACTGCCTCTTATTAGGTGGCCAGAAGACCGTGGTGGATGGGTTGGATGCAAAGCGGTGTGGACCAATCGAAATCGATGTGTCAATAGCAAGTCGCCTTTCGTTAATCGAATCAAATGAAATAAAAAAAAGCATTAAGTCTTTTAATGTTTAAATTATCTGTGGTCGATCGAGACAATTGCGTATTTCGATTGCATAAATTCATTTATGTAAAAATCGTAAATAAATATCACTGGAATTTCTATAATTAAGGTTATTTTGACGAAATTCAATTAATAATAAAATTTTATTAAAATTTTGGGGACATTCGTATGACATTGCATTTATTGTACGTACTACTAATGTCTACGGTTTTGTTTGCTAAGAATTATAGTAAATTCTCTGTATATATATCTACGTTCAGATGTTTCAAACTATTTCTTAAACAAAAACGCACGCACAGTATCCGAACTATACTAGCAAATCAAATCACAATTGAAATTTAGTTATTCGACACATCGTCGCCCACATCAGTGATATAGCTTTCGAGCGATCTCATCCAGGCAACCACTTATTTATTTACTTCATATTCCTACAGCTAACATAAATAATTGTATATAACATAAAACAATTATACTAAAGTTATAGCTGAAGATGAATTACAAAATATGTACAAAAACGTTCAAATATTTATGAAAGGAAAAAATTATTTAGTACGTAGTATGTAAGTGAAGGTGTGTATGTGGGGTTTTTAAATGCATCAAAAATAAGGTGAGTGCAAGAATTGCAAGCTAAAATTTAACACATGCTAGACCCGAAAGGTTAAGTAAATATAGCATTGGCATCTTCAAGGAAAATTACTATAATTTCCTCAAATTATAATATAAATAATGTAATTTATTCATAATAACCGCTAGTGAACATCCGACATACAGTTATCGATAATTTCACAGAATATTTGTAACAGTACCCGATCATAGACTTACGAAAATAATTCTTTTGTCAACATTTAAGGCTGTGTTAGTGTTTAACGCACAACACGGATGTTCCTGTGTCAGACACAGAAGGATTACCTACTTGCGTATTAGAAATGATCACGAATCAGATACAGAAATCTGAGGACCAGACCTAAAAGGTTGTAGAGATTGCTAATAATAATTTAAGTCTGTATTTTAACAACAAATTTTCTAATTACCCCAGTAACATCTCTTTTAGAGTGTAAACAGAATTTTCCAACAGAGCAGTGTTGGCCTAGTGGCTTCAGCGTGCGACTCTCATACCTAAGGTCGTAGGTTCGATTTCCGGCTGTGCACCAATGGACTTTCTTTCTATGTGCGCATTTAACATTTGCTCGAACGGTGAAGGAAAACATCGTGATGAAACCGACATGTCTTAGACCCAAAAAGTCGACGGCGTGTGTCAGGCACTGGAGGCTGGTCACCTACTTGCCTATTAGATTTAAAAATGATCATGTAACAGATTCAGAAATCTAAGGCCAAGACCTAAAGAGGTTGTATCGCCACTGATTTATTTTCTACCAATAAAAAAAAATTAATAAAATAATTGAAAAAATTGTGTTTTTCGTGCTCTACTGTCAAATATATTCTGTAATGTTAGTGCGATTGTGAAGTCAGAAATAAAATACAAATACGGGTCAAGTACGAAATATTATACAAAGAAAATTATTTTAATAACAATGGAAGATAAACGCCATGTACGCAGGTGCTATTGTGAATCATTTGTAATGTATGTTAATTTTAATTTCGCAAAATAAATTGGTGTTTGAAGAATCTTTTTCGGTATTTTGGTGTTTTTTTGTAAGTTTGGTTCGTGATACCGACAGTCGAGTTTATAATGGGCTGGAATAATAAAGCAACAAAAGAACGTACACAACTCAGCAACTAATTTTGGCAACTTAAAAAGTACTTTTTAGTATTTAATTATTGTCGTTATTGAGGGTAGATGTAATGCTATGTAGAGCATTGTACGTATGATATGATATGTTTTAGCATTGTATGGAAGACAAGCTAAACCAACCAAAGGTAAGTGATTTCAACGCTTTACGGGGTCGGTAAATCGTGGGACATAACATGGAGTTTACACTGTATATTCTGTACTTTAAAAATTCATAACTTGACAAGTCAGTCGTTTTTGTTTTTTTTTTTCATTTTGGCAAGGTTTCTTTTTTTTTTTTTTTTTTATAGAACGGGGGCAAACGGGCAGGCTCACCTGATGTTAAGTGATACCGCCGCCCATGGACACTCTCAATGCCAGAGGGCTCGCGAGTGCGTTGCCGGCCTTTTAAGAATAGGTACGCTCTTTTCTTGAAGGACCCTAAGTCGAATTGGTTCGGAAATACTTCAGTGGGCAGCTGGTTCCATATAGTGGTTGTGCGCGGCAAAAACTGCCTTGAAAAACGCTCAGTTGTGGAACGGCGGACGTCGAGGTGATACGGGTGGAATTTCGTATTCTGTCTCGACGTCCGATAATGAAATTCAGCTGCAGGTATTAATCCGAACAACTCCTCTGAACACTCTCCATGGTAAATGCGGTAGAAGATGCAGAGTGACCCCACATCTCTACGCAACGCCAAAGGATCAAGCCGCTCGGAGAGGGATTGGTCGTCGACGATTCGAACCGCTCTGCGTTGTATACGGTCAAGTGGAAGGAGCTGGTACTGGGGAGCCCCCGCCCAGAGGTGAGAGCAGTACTCCATGTGGGGCCGAATTTGCGCTTTATATAGTTGCATGCGGTGGCCCGGAGTGAAGTACCGCCTCGCCTTGCTGAGCACACCAAGCTTTTTGGAGGCTAATTTAGCCTTTCCCTCCAAGTGACCGCGAAACTGAACGTCGTTCGATATGTCAACGCCAAGTATTCCAATGCTGGCTGTGGCTTTAAGAAGAGTGTTTTCGAAAAGAGGAGTAGCGACAAAGGGTGTTTTTTTAGCGGAAAACGCGCAAACTTGTGTCTTCTTGGGGTTAAATTGTACTAGGTTTAGTCTGCCCCAGTCTGAGACTCCACGTAGTAGCGTTTCGACTTCAGACACAAGTTTGTTCCGGTACTCATCAACAACTGCCCGAGAAATACCTGCCCGGCCAGTGTAAAGAATATCCCCAGTGCTGTCATCCGCATAGCAGTGAATGTTGCTAAGTTGCAACATATCATTGATATGCAGAAGAAATAGGGTCGGGGATAGAACACAGCCTTGTGGGACCCCAGCGTTCACGGGTTTAAGGTCGGAACATGCTCCGTCGATGACGACCTTGATGCTCCGATCGGCCAGAAAGCTGGAGATCCAGTCGCATAATTTCTCGGGAAGCCCATAGGCTGGAAGCTTCGAGAGCAGTGCTCTGTGCCACACCCGATCGAAGGCTTTCGCTATGTCCAAACTTACCGCCAGTGCCTCCCCCTTGGACTCAATTGCCTCTGCCCACCTATGGGTAAGGTATACAAGGAGGTCACCAGCTGAGCGACCTCGACGGAAGCCGTACTGAGAATCGCTAATCAACTGGTGGCCCTCTAGATACCTCAAGAGCTGGCTATTAATAATGGTTTCCATTATTTTGGAGAACAAGGAGGTTATAGCAATTGGGCGATAGTTGGACGGATCAGAGCGATCGCCTTTTTTTGGGATCGGATGTATCGAAGCGGTCTTCCAGCACTTCGGAACAGTGCCGAGCGAGTACAGGTACCGGAAAAGGCGCGTTAAGACCGGAGCCAACTCAGGAGCACACGTACGCAGCACAATTGGGGGGATACCATCCGGCCCGCTCGACTTATGAATGTCCAAGGAAGATAGTGCTTTGCGGACAGCACGTTGCCGGAATGTGATTTCCGGCATCGAGGAATCACACCGCGAAATGGTCGGTGGTGATCTCCCTTGGTCATCCAAAGTCGAGTTGGACGCGAAGAGACAGCCCAAAAGGTCGGCCTTTTCCTTCGCAGTGTGGGCCAGAGAGTCATCCTCCCTGTGCAGTGGCGGAATGGAGGGCTGACAAAAATTCCCCTGGACAGCTTTGGCGAGAGACCAGAAGGCTCGAGTCCCTGAAGGGAGTTGGGCCAATCTCTCGCCAAATCTGGCAATGTGCTCTGACTTTGCCTTAGTGATTTCCCGTTTAAAGGACCTGGAGGCTGAGTTATATGCTGTTTTAAGTTCGCTGGTATTGGCATCACGAGATTTCGCCGCTTCCGCCCATGCCTTAAAGCATTCTCGCTTTCGACGCGAGGCCGCCTTGCAAGAACGTTTAAACCAGGGCTGAGACTTGCCACCGATAGGCACCGCAGAAAATGGAATAAAGAGTTCCATGCCCTGCAGAACCACTTCGGCGACAGAGGTGGCGACGGAATCTGGAGCTTCCGGCGAAAAGCACATAGGCCCCCAAGGGTAGGACGCAAAGAAAGACCGCATCCCGTCCCAATCTGCTGACTTATAGTGCCAAATACGGCGACAACCCATAAATCGGGGCCGTGAAGGGCGCGTAGATGGCACAGTACTCCGGACCACACAATGATCTGATGAACCCAATGGTGGGTCAACAGAGACTTGATAGTTCTCCGGCTGTGAAGTCAGCAGAAGGTCCAACAAAGAGGATTTATGACCATCCACATCTGGTATTCGCGTAATCGCAGGGACCATTTGTGTCAGGTCGTAGGCTAAAGCAAAGTCGTGAAAGGATCTTCCCGCGTGATCGGTAGTTTCAGAGCCGAGCCAATCGGCATGGTGGGCGTTAAAATCGCCAAGTATCACGATTTCAGCGGTAGGAACCCTTTCGAGCAGGGAATCTGTAGCCATTTGGATGTGCTCAATGAGTCGGTCAGTTTCTAAGCATCAGCCTTAAAGGCAGACACGAGCATTTAATTTTTCTATATAAATATATATATATAGATGCAATATAAGGATATGAAAATATAAGGAAGTTTGCTTTGTGCATATATGTACTTTAAAAAATATTCATGTTGCCTAGCCGCCATAAATAATTTATATTTCGGGCTTTCCCAGATAAAGTGTTCTAATGAAACAAGCTTTTCCTTCAAGTATTAAATTTCAAATGCCGATCGTAATATCTAATGACTAATAAACCATGTGATAAATTACTCAATATAAAATGGAAAATAATTTATTTCTAAATCATTTCATAACAGAAAACATTACCTTCCTCATGTATCTCTCTAGAGACTGGTGAAAACCATGTGAAATTCCGTGCAGTTTTTTTGAGTTTTTTGTTAAGGAAAGGATGCAAACGGGCATGATCTGATGTTAGCGATACTGCCTCCCATCGACACTCAATGCCAGAGGGCTCGCGAGTGCGTTGCTGGCCTTTAAATGTAATAGAAGTGGCGTAGCGAGCCACATTCGTATTCTTGTCAAAGTCAAAACAAATCATTTATTTCAATTAGGCCTATTAAAAAGGCACTTTTCAAAAATTACAAGTAAAAAATATTTTAAAAAAGACTAGGTGCCCCCTTCCAAAAAGGTCCTTCTCCCCTTCATATGGAGAAGAATGGGCAAGAAACTCCACAGTTAGTCTTTTAAAATAGTTTTTACAATATTTGTATTCATATGTCATGACCATGTACCTAGAACAAAAAACAACTAGTACTATAATAAAATAAAATAAGCGCATGTTATAAAAAACAATGCAGCAGATAACTAAATTATTATGTAAATACACATGGTGCTCTTACATTAACTAGATTTTATGGATGAGATTAGGACCAATATATTTTGACTAATTAAATCCTAAATATTTATTTCCACCACACAAATAGTAAATAGTAATAATATTAATTCAAAATTGATAAATAAAATATTTAAACAAATTAAAAAAGTTTTTTCCCTGTGGCAGTGTACCTTACGACTTCGTTGACGAGGAAAGCACCAGGTCTGGAGTACGATCTACATGCCTGTGCATTGAACCCCACGGCCCAAGAGTCTCTATTCCAAAGATAACTACAATCTAACTTTGATTTTTATTATTTATTTGACTAATTGAAATGAAATTATATTTAACAGTATACAGTATTATATTTCGGACACACACGGGATTAAATCCTCTACAATCGAACATATATAATATATCCAAACGCGGCAATTGTTTGCAATTCTCCAACGTTCTTGAGTCTGACATGCTTCTTAATAATTTAGTAACAATTACCTCTTACCTTGCCATTACTTGACAATGATATGTGGGAACGATCAATTTTGAGCCAATTATTCTCTAACCTGCGGCATCGTGACAAGTGTACGTGATATAAAATTATGTTATAACATACCAGACAAATATATTAGCGGTTTAAGCTTCGAATATACAACCTTATTTGTTAAGTACTGTTCTGCCTCTTTCTATCACAGCGTAAACACAATTTAACAGAAAGAGACAAAACTTACTTTAGTTAAAATAGTATAATTAGATTGATTTAGTTTTCATGAACAAGCGTTTCTGTTATACTTTGCCGCTATACTTAAATAGTCCGCCAAAAACAATAAGCAAATATATTATATGTAACAAAATCGTCCCTGTGTACTTTACTAAAAAGTGAATGTTTCACAGATTACGAAACTTGTTTATGAAACACAGGATATAGTTAAAAATTAGTGTCAATTGCCAATATGCATTTCCGTTAACCAATAAATGTCAAATATTCTACAAATAACATTTATTAGTAGTCCAATTATTACTTTAATAGTAAATTGAATAAAGATATTCATAACATGAGCAGTTGGCGTAGTGTACGACGTCGTACGACTCTCATCCCCGGGTTCGTAGGTTCGATTCCCGTGCAGTGGACTTACTATGTCTGCTTTGAACACCCGCACGGGCGAAGGAAAATATCGTGAGGAAATAGTCGCCAGACTTTAAAAAGTCGACGATGTGTTTTAGGCACAGAAGGCTCACCTACTTGCCTATTAGAAATGATATGGAACAGATACAGAAATCTGACTAGACCTACAAAGGTTGTAACGCCATTGGTATATATATATTATTATAACATAATATAATATAATGCGATAGTCTTTAGTAAAATCTTGGCAAAATACTAAATTGTTACGGGTTGGAAAACACAGACTAAATGCTCTGATTCATTTTTAAAAATTACAAAAAAAAAACAGACACAAATCATTTTAAAAACAGACACATCTATTACACACGAAATAATGAGATTTATAGTGCGTTGTTTCATAAAAATAATTTACTGAAAGTTTTTATTATCTTTAGATTTCATACCGAGGAAGAAGGAAACGGATGTTCGGTAGAAACAAAAATGGACGTCCCAACAGAACACATCGACAAACGACGCATGGTGACGCATTTAAGAGGTTTTAAGGCGATCGCGACATTGTTATTTTTACTTAAAATCGAGTAAAAATTTGCGCTTACGATATCTTGTCGTAAATCTAGAGAAATATCTTAAATTCATTACATTTATCATAAACAACCTATTACAACTTTTATACAATAAATATTTTAAATTCCTCAACTCTGGTAATACAACTTTTTACGTATTGTGTCCTACAAGACTTGTCGCGAAATACCTCTCTCGTAAAATCTGTCAAATTAACCAAAGGTTACGCGAACACTAAAAAATTTATTCTATAAAAAACTAGAGATTTATATTTTTAAAACTAGAAAGAAAGAAATAATATTCTCCAATGGATCGCACAAATAGATGTTTTCTATGTGCGCATCAACACTACAAAAAAAAACGTAAAGAAACCGATATTTTCCAAAAATAGCCGACGTTCACATGCGCAGCAAGCTAATCTTTCATAATGAAAATAACCGTTGCTGTATTATCAATGTTTTTTTTTCTGGAGGCTCACCTGATGTTAAGTGATATGGACACTCTCATTGCCAGAGCGCTCACGAGTACGTTGCCGGCCTTTTAAGAATTGGTACGCTCTTTTCTTGAAAGACCCTAAGTCGAATTGGTTCGGAAATACTTCAGTGGGCAGCTGGTTCCACATAGTGGTGGTGCGCGGCAAAAACTGCCTTGAATAAGGCTCAGTTGTGGAACGGCGGACGTCGAGGTGATACGGATGGAATTTCGTACTCTGCCTCGACGTCCGGTGATGAGACTCAGCTGCAGGTATTAATCCAAACAACTCCTCTGAACACTCTCCATGGTAAATACGATAGAAGATGCAGATGTTACTTAACATTCAAGTTTGTTTGTATTATTAAACATCTTAAATTATTTCATTATAAAATTTCTTAAAAAAAGAAATTTTATAATTTTTCAATTTAAATTAGCCCCTTACAGTTTAAATAAAAACACATCACCTATATATAGATATATTCTTTCTCATAAAATAAGCGTTAATAAGAGACCAAAAGCCTTAAAGTATTAACTATTTAATCACATTTTACCATTGAATAAATGCTAATTTATGTGCACCTCAATTTTATGCGTGTACGTTCAAAATTAATAATTATAAACGGCGGAGTCGTAAAATTAAGCATCCATTAAAGGTTCAATAAAATATAAATAATTATAGTTACATAATATCGGCTCAGATTACAAAACAGGTTATAAACATTAATTTCGATAGAAAAACAACAGATTTCGATAGAAATAAGAGTATGTAATGAAAAATCAATTTGTTATTAACTATTCATTTGCTCCGAGGGGTAGAAGGATAAAAGGGCGCCTCAAAAGTGGATAGAAGAAATAGAAGCGTTAGCAGGAAGCGAATGGAGAAAGAAAGCCATGAATATATATATTTGGAAAAACGTTTTTCTTTTTACCCGTGAAGGGGTTCCGATAAATGGTACTGAAGGAAGCTAGGATATTAGGTTGACAAAAATGTATATAACAAATCTAAGCTGTATATACTTTTGTAATGATTGAAAATTAAACGGGCTTTTATTATTACTATTATGATGATGACTATTATTATTATTATTGTTACAGCTGGCTAGCGTAGTTAAAATAGACTTCAAAAAAATGATCTAAGGAGAATTCCGTGCCGAGATTTAGCGCCAAGTCAAATCACAGTGTGTCGGACAGGAGTTATACTTAAAACTAAATCTAGTCTGTGAAGCTTAACCTAAGCGCTTGATTAGTAATTATGTCTCGTACGTAAAGGCCGGCAACCCACTTGCAAGCCACACTTCATGGGCGATGGTATCGCTTAACATCAGGTGAGCCTCCCGCCTGTTTAACTCCTATTATATGACACACTACAATCATGACCTCGGTTTCTGAATGTCTCCCTTAGCTTTTTATTATGCCGCTCAGCACTTCGTTTGTTTGGCGTCTTCCATAAAAACTATGATAAAATAAAAATGCACTTTGACCTTCTTAAGACAAGACGAACAGAGATTGAAAGCACGAACTACATTTACACAATCATTAATTATTCAAAAACAAATGTAACCAAAATATTCCAAGCCCTGGCTACTTCGAGGTTGTTGGTATTTTACAAGAATTTCATTGCAACATCATTATTGGCACAAACAAATTTTAATGAATATTCTAGCGGCAACTGGTAAAACATTGATTAGAACCTGTATAGTGTATAATAACATTATTTGTTCAGATAATAAATCTTAACGCCTACAGTTTCATTTATCACTAATGTAAAAATTCCAATTTGGACAGAGTTAATTAAAACCAAATGAAATCTTTTTTCACGACTTGCTTAACGAACTAGATATTAAATTTATCTAAATTTCCATATTTGGAAATTTAAATAAGTAAACAGTGATAAATCGGTGGAGCAGTACATCTGCATACAGAGAACATTAAAAAAAATATACTTTCTTTAGAACTTATTATTATAACTTATTTGTAACTAATTTATATGAGTTTTTGTTCTATCAATAACTAAGTTTTTACGGTTTTGTGTTTAAAACTTCGATAGATTTTGTCAAATTTGGTGGAAAGTGATTTTACTTTTCATCGCTGGTAACCATTACTTTCTGTCTGTTCTCTAAACTATATGATTAATACAGCAATTAAGAAAAAACAAAATTATAACAAATTTTAAAAGTTTGCTCCCTGTGGCAGTGTACCTTTGATAATTACTTTAATGTATAACAATAATCACGACGTGGATAAAGTGTATATTATACATATGTATAATATGATGATGATAACTTTATGGATTTTAAATGCAATTGTGTCAAACCCCAAGCTACTACTTCACGACTACTTCATCCGGATGCGCGTTTTACCTGTCACGGTAAGTTACCATCAGCTCTAAAAGTGCACATACACATTTTATTTATTACTGTATATATTTATTTGTACTCAAAATAAAATACACTAATAAATTTAACTGACATTACAGTTTACAAGATAGCCATTAATAAAATAAAATAAATCAGTGGCGCTACAACCTCTTTAGGTCTTGGCCTCTGATTTCTGAATCTGATTCGTGATCCTTTTTAAATCAAATAGGCAAGTAGGTGAGCCTCCAGTGCCTGACACACGCCGTCGATTTTTTGGGTCTAAGACATGTCGGTTTCCTTAGGATGTTTTCGTACACCGTTCGAGCAAATGTTAAATGCGCACATAGAAAGAAAGTCCATTGGTGCACAGCCGGGGATCGAACCTACGACCTCAGGTATGAGAGTTGCACGCTGAAGCCACTAGGTCAACACTACTCTTACAAGATAGCTATTAACCTTTGCTAACTTGCCATAGTTTTTGAATATCTAAAGAAAAAAAACTAAATAACCGTTATATGGTCAGATAGTTTCTTCATCTGCTAAACTAATATTTGTGTAATACTCCTTGATTAAGAAATGCTCTTTTTACATTAACATTCACTTTACTTATGACATCAAAAATGGCCGAAACAGTTCCTATCAGTAAATGTTCGAAATCTTAATATTGTAAACGGTAGCTATCAAATTATTAATAGCATTATTGCCCTTAATTTTAATGCTACGAATTTCAACATAAGTTTATAGATAACGAAATATTGCGATATAATCATAATTTACTCGGAGATACATAAAATCGTTATTTACGATTTCACTTTATTGAAGGAAGGAAGGATTTCCATTCACTTCGCTAAATTATTTTATGTGGCCACGATTGAGCGATTAAACATAATATATTCTTTGTTTTTAAAGGGTTTTTAAAGGCTGAAGGGATAGCCTTACAAAAACTTTCCGTGCATTTTTTGTAGGCGTCAATTGACTTTACATCGTTAAAAAATTGCCAGTTTTATGATAAGTTATAGTAGTAAAGTGAATATTAAATATGAATATAGTTTTTCCTATACTAATATTATAAAGAGGAAAGGTTTGATTTTTTGTTTGTTTGAAATGAATAGGCTCCGAAACTACTAGACCGATTTCAAAAATTCTTTCACTGTTGGCAAGCTACACTATTCCCGAGTGACATAGGCTATGTTTCATTTTCAAACATTTTAGGGATGCTTACTAAAACTTGAATAATCTAACCCAAGGTGTAAAAAAATAAACAAAAAACTTCCTTCAATCGTGTGCGCTGCGAAAACTATTAATGATAGAACAAAAGTATTACAATTTTTCAGGACACATCACTAGCTACAGAAAATGTCGCGACAGCATGTCTCTATCTACTATATAAAAAAAAGTCGGATTTTCCTTCCTGACGCTATAACTCCAGAACGCACGAACTGATTTCCACGGTTTTGTATTCGTTGGAAAGGTCTCAGGCTCCGTGAGGTTTATAGCAAGGAAAAATTTCAACAGAAAAGCGGGATCACCAAACGAAATGTTACATAAAACGAAGCCATCTGGTGGCGAAACGGAGTTCACCGAGTTTGCTAGTATTTTATAGATACGTATAAGCGTCCTTTTATTATTTTTACCACCGCTAGAAAAGGATCTTTATTCGTACCTAGGTATTGATTCTTATCAAAATAATTACCAACGTTTCACATAAGCTACAATTTAATGGCATAACCACCAAAAAAGCATGGTGGATTGGTGTTCTCCTGCCTTTTCTCTTGAATAGTTTACTACTATGTAATATAACAAAAATCTTAGCCACAGCAACGCTTGGCCGAGTCTACTAGTTGGACATATGTATATTGGTTGTTGCTGAATCCTAGATTACGTTAAAAACACCGAATAAAACCGACAGCGTATTCTTGATATGGTTACATCTGTGGACGAATTAATAGATACATTCCTCTCATCAACAGCAAAAATCTCTTAGGATTTACAAGGACAGGGACTAAATAATCTATTATAGTATACCTAGATAATTTTTTTTAAACAAATGTAACACATGTCATATTCGTTGAGAGATATAACGGTCAGTATAAATCCATACGTTTATATTTAATTCAGGAATAGACGTTATTATAATAGGTGTTATAGTGTTCAAGCCACTCGATTCGTGCGTTACCTTCATGCAAGATTGATTGACTGCATCCAGTGAGGCATAAACAAAGACGTACAAACAATTTCAAGCGTGATTGATTTATGTAAATCGATGTGGTGCTCTTCAGGGTCCTATATTAGGGCCGCTACTACATTCTATTTATATTAATGACAATATTAATTTGATTACAACCTGTGAACTATAATCGTCAGAATAATTTATTATAACTTGTGTGTGATTGAATTCTGACTTTATAGCGAGGTCTGATATCTCCTTTATAAGTGAAATCATAGATGAAGATAGTGTACTCTAGAAGTAAGAATTTCACGTTACTTTAGCTTTGACGATAAACAAATGGCTGATGGCTGACCATGCGTAATACTCGTGAACGGGTGCTACTTGTGGTGACTGGTCGGACTTGAATTCGTGTATGCGGTGATGTTAGTTATTTCGACTATGTATTTGTTGTTCCCACGAGAATGTAAGTGCGTGCTCCTATTTCACCATGCCTACTGCTCATAGAGGACAAATCTCAGTTTTTTATTTTTTTATTATTAATTAACTATTAATTACTTAAGATATCATATGAAACATGGTGTACTTACTGGTTGCAGCTCCTTACAAACATTATGAAAAACAAAAAACTTGGCGATTAAAAAGAGTGGAGAGTTTATTGCCAGTTCTTCTCGTCCGTTCTACGACCTTGATTTGAGAACTGGCAGTAAATGTAAAATTAAAAGCATTTAGCGTTTAATATGTACATATTTCTTTATTGAATTTCATAAGTGTACATTGCGTTGCCTAAATTAATAAATGAATTTGAAATATTATAGCCTTCTCTACTTTGAATATATACTAAGTCGGATTTATGAGTGAAGTAATTGTAACAGCTTAACCTTAAGTAGAATAGTAGTAAATTAGTGTTTTTAAAAATAATAGAAGAGTCAAATGTCACATGGTATAGCTATCATTTTCCCTACTTGAAGACGATATTTGGTAGTTATTCGTAGGATTTCTTTAAAATCTTAGCACGTAAAACTAAAAGAAATTTTAATAATAATATTATCATTGAAATGGTTACGATGTGTAACTCCAGTGGTTATTAATGCAACGGCCTTGTTAATGTTTAATTTATATGAAAAAATTAAATTAGTTTATTATGGACGCACGTTTATAGTCAAGCAGGTATTAATATTATTTTCTACAAGAATAAGATGCTTTTTGGAAACTCCATTCCACAGCTCATCCTTGGTAGGCAATTCGTTTAGGATCCGCCATTAAGTGTGGAAATAGGCTGCTCGACTCCATACGATTGGTTCCTTAACATCTTTTAAAACTCTTCTTAACCATATCCTATTCTGCTCAATCGTGACTTTTGTAATTCTTGCGTTTTTAATTAATTCATTATCATTTTTTTTGTTTTCTGTTAGGTTAAGGTTGGGGATTCTAGTTTTTTTTATAAGATTTGATTATGCACTTCTTGCAATTTATCCATCACATTTTTTTTCAGTTTTTTTACTTACAAGGGTTACCGGAAAGATATCGCTTGCTAGCATTCAGGCCGCCAGTTGCATCCCTTATAATTTTAATGTATTATCTTACATATTTGTTTTTCTATAAATGTAAATAAGTGTATATAAATAAGACGAGCACAAATATTTATACTTCCGATTAGTTGTCCGAGGGCTACTTAAGTTTTCTATTTAAAAATGTATTGTTACAAGCGTACTATATTAACTATAAAGACGTTGCAATGACAAAAAACGTTAAAAACAACAGTAATACACGACACACCAATCAGGGATTGTGTATATTATTAGAACTGACAATTGTAAAACGTCAACAGGCTATCCAGTCAGTATTTGGTAATTTCTAATTCTGTCTTTTCAATTTTATCTCAAAACTAGTTGGACAAATAAAAACGATTAAATTCTACAATAGGGCAACATTAAATTGTTTTAAAATTGGCCAATCTTTCCGACGTTGTGGTCACATCGCATCCGCTCTCCGTCCTTCGTACGTTTTGTCACACATTCTCGTCTTTGTACCATCGCCTTACGAATTTAATGCAATCACTCGCTATTATATTTCGCAATATATTGCACGATTAGTATGTATACATAATTTATAAGTCATTTGTTTTGAAATATGAAATGTACATTAATTTAAAAGCTTAACACTTAATGTGTTAATCACTGCACTTTTAAGATACTTTTATGTGTTGTTGCGTTGTTCAATTCAGTAACATTCGTTTGCATTGAAAAAATAGGTACTATTTATTTATGATGTTCTAAAGAATTTTCAAGTCAGATAATGAGTATTTTCTATCTTTATTTAGGCGAAATAAAATGCGCAGAGCAGTTGCGTAACTATAGCATCTGGGGCCCGTGGCAAATCTTTCGTGGCAATTCTTTTGAAAAGGCCCTGTCAGTAAAAATCGTCCCTACCCAGTTTAATTTTAATATACTTCGAGATTTTCAGCGTACTCAATGCTCAATACACATTGTATATATCCCACTAATGTCCATAGTCCTTCTATCTTAGGCGAGAGGGAATGGGTTAAGTCCCCACGCTAGCCAAATGCGTATTGGAGACTTCACATTCATCCATAGAACATAATATCTCTTGGGTCGGGGCCCTCTGTAGGCCCTGCCACCCTATTGTTACAACACTGGCGCAGATTCGATAAGAACTTGGAGAAACTGATCGTGGTTGACACAGAAGGCAAAATATTACGTGGCCTATCACCAACCAGATGGACCGATCAAGAGACTAATCGTTCTCAAAACTGAGAAAGACTGTTAGAAGAGAGGCGCTGGACACAAACCGGTGGAAACAGATAGTCCGCTCTAGATGTTTCCTTGCTGACCGTGATGATCAGACATGAGCTACCGACTGAAGAGAGAACCTTTTAGCAATTTGCAAAAAGCTTGGACAAATGGACAAAAGCTTTCCGATAGCTCAAAAGTTTATTGAAATAAGTTGATATATGAACACATACAAATAAATAGAATATCATTAACAAAATACATATACATTAATAAACTTTAGGCAATAATGTCGGCAGTAATAAATAAAAATTAAGATCTCAAAATTAATGATGCACAGTTAAATATGATTAAATGTTGAAAATAGTCGATGTCAAGGACTTAAGTGTTATAATCAATTATACATTAAAATATAAAGCTTCCAATTTATTTATCGTACATACAATGTCATACGTAAAGTGAAAAATTTGCAAAGTCTGTACAGTCATGTAGCAAAACTTATACGAAAATAAACTGTTAGTTGTTTGAAGTAAAGAAATTGCATCTGTTGCCGCCTGCATGGTCATGGGTTATCTTTTCTTTTTTATATATTTACATGGGGCAAACGGGCAGGAGGCTCACCCGATGTTAAGTGATACACTCACGAACACAGCCAGATTTCTAGAAGAACCTTAACTCGAATTTGTTCGGAAATACTTCAATGGGCAGGTAGATCCACAGAATGGTGGTGCTCGGCAAATACTGCCTGAAGAAACGCTCAGTTGTGGAACGACTAATGAATGATGTAATTTAGCTGCAGGTATTAATCCAAACAACTCCTCTGAGCACTCTCCATGGTGGTAAATGCGGTAGAAGATACAGAGTATTCCCACATTTCTACGCAACGTCAAGGGGTCTAGTAGCTCGGAAAGTGACTGGTCGCCGACTATTCGAATCGCTCTATGTTGAATACGGTCAATTTGAAGGAGCTGTTACTAAGAGGAGAGTCTAATAAGCTTGAGTATTTATTAAATGGAGCTTGAAAAATTAGATAGACTAGTTTATAACCTGTTCTGGACAGTAATTCTTGTCTATTATTTCATATTAACGGCGTGTTCTTAGATTTTGGCGTGGTGGAAAGTGTACTTAGATCTTTTAGTAGCATAAGTTCTAAAGAAACATTTAAAGAATGAACGTTATGATCTGTTCACCTTACATGCCGTGTTTAATCATCACAGGGTCTATCAAAAATTACTACGCCAAAAACAGCCTATATAATATATTTGCTCCACAAACAATAAAAATACTTTCTCACTTTTGTCTGTAATAGTACCGTCAAGCGGTGAATCGTGTCGCAATGGCCCGCGGCAAGGCAGTTTCGCGGTCACCGTCAGCGCCAATATAGTCCACATACCTTCTAGTAGTAACCCAATATTTTAACACATGAAGTATTATATAACAAATTTTACCTTCTGTTATGAAAAATCGATCAACTATAAACATGAACATTTAGCTGTCACGGCCGGTCTGGAGAATTTGTATGTCTATTAAAACCATAAAAGATATAACTTTAGGTTTAAATAAATCTATATATTTGGCGTTCTAGATAAATACAGTATAATATATTGGTATAATTCGTTCTATGAACTTGCTTGTATCTCAAACCAATTTTTCCCGTTGAAATTAGTTGAAATGCCATTAAATCCGCTCCAGCACCCAAAACACACCCCAGTTGATTTTGTTACTGCATAAGAAAACGGTTTCACGCTTTAATTCAATAGACGTCCTCTTCGGACCCATTGTTATAAAAATAAATGTGCTGTACAAAAAGAGAAAATGCTCAGAAAACGAGGAAAACAAACGTACTGTCTGCGGTCTGGTGGGTGGAACTGTGTGTAGAGTGAGATTCCTCGTATATAAAATCCTGCTTTCATCTCAAAGCAAAACATCACTTGCTCGGCTGCTCGTGTTTCAAAACACTCGTATATTAGAGCAATCGTATATCGAGGTACCACTGTGTCTTTTAAGCAATAATAACAATCGAAAGTTGTCTTAAAACTTTTTGACATTTCTATAATTTGACATCAATATATTTTTGACAACGTCTAATAAATCGATGACGCCCGCTGCACGCACGTAAAAACATGACTCATTGTCCCGTTACGCTTATTGTTCCGCTACGCTCATTGGACGCTTGCGCCGCTTCTATCTCTCTTCCACTCGACTTAACTAGCAATCATTTCATTATTGTTTTGTTATGACGATATCACGTGAAAGACATTTTTTGCAATATTTTTTTCCTAGTAGTTCGTGTTTGACCTAAATTGTTCTATAAAAATCAAGTGACAAGTGAATTGAGTTACTATCCGTTATGAAACTGTAATCGTAAGAAACCGCGTGTGCCGGTCACGTGTTTATGATTAATTAATAAGGCTTAATCATTGCAAGTATTCTAGTTTTTGATATGACATGATATTCTACTTTCCAGTAGCAAATATTGCTTTATCTGTGATGTCACACCTTCAAATCTATTGCAATTATAAGCAGGTTATATCAGCTATCAAAGAGTTGACATATCTTTCTAGTATATAATTAATTCGATATTGTAATGAAGGAATTCTTCTCCTATATTATAAGCATTTTCAGTTCATTCTAGTCTAGTTTACTTATGTATATATATTTAATTGTACTATATTTCTGTGTACTTTGTTGAAAGTATACAGTAATATAGTACAATTAAAATAATTAAATTAAAAGTAGGGTAACTGGCGGCCTTATCGCTTTCGAACGATCTCTTCCAGGAAACCACTGTAAAAAGTGAAACGAACAATAATAAAAAAGGACACATGAATCTCGATAATTTTAGATCAGTTAATTCGAACGTTAGGGATACGATGTGGACAGGTAATGCTTGTACAGTAGAGATTTAAAGGAACAGCTACGCGGATAGGGACGGGAAGTGAATTCCAAAGCCTCATTAAGAGACCCTAAAGGATTCGCCAAGAAATGAAGAGTTATGAGATAGGATTTTTATGAGCTAAAAATTACAAATAAAAGACCTCAATGTGTAAAATCTGCGACATCAAATTGTAGCTTATGTTATAAATTATCAATTAATATGAAAATACGCACAAAAAATATGCGTTTCCAAAATATTACATGTTAAAAAAACGTGTTTGTACTTACGAGTATGTAGACGCGTTAGAAGTTAAGTAACTTCTTTGGCGTAACAAGATAAAAATCTTTAATAATTGTTCTACGTTTGTAGATTACAATTTAAGACACTAACAATAGAAAAACTAAAATGTCAACATTTATTTTATAGCAAACTTCAGGGTGTCAGTTTTGTGTGACGGTGTGCGAGCGCATCGTAAAAATTTACTCTCTTATTTTTTTTTACCCTAATGCGACAAGTACATAAAACTTCAAATACATCTGCAATATAAATTTAAAGAGCTGGCAACGCTAATGGATATTAAATATTGGCAATATATCAGATCTAAATAAGGTCCCGAGCTCGGGAGACCATTATGGATGCAATATTTTATAGTTAAACGCTAATCGTTGTATCGATTTAAATGATTAATGGAACGATTTATTGTGGGTAATTAGATAATGTCGTTACATAAACCAAGCTATCAGCGAAGTGTTCTTAGTAATTGCTGCTTGAAAATATTTTATGGGAAAAAAATATCCTTCATTTTCACCCCTCTACGATCAACCCCTATCTTTTAGTATTTTTATTGAACTAAAATAATGTTTCCTAGAAATAATATACATGACAGAACAACGTTTGCCGAGTCAGCTGGTTACCCTATAAAATAAAAGTACATAATTTAAGAAACGACTTACCAGTAAAGACATGCCTGTAGATTTAGGCATCATGGTGACATCACCAGGTCGTACACCAGGCCCGCAATAAGGTAACGATGGTCCCCGGTTATAGCCCCTGGGTGGGTCATGTAGGGCTAAAAGGGCAGCATGCAGCCGCGCCCTAGCAGCACTCACACCGCTCGCCCCACGGACAGCTGCTTCTACCACTTGCCCCACATCTTTCTCCCATCTAATATTTAAAAAATATGAAGGTAGTCGTAGAATATTCCAGTCATTTAAGCATTTATTTTCGATAGTCATACATATATTAGATTAAAACACAGAAGAATTAGAAGTAGAAATCTGCGTTATAGAGCAAGTGAAAACTTCAACTTGCTCTTGACTGTCAATATATATCACTAAACAAAGTCACTAATTAGAGGTAAGGATCTTTTTATACTCTAATAAAGGGGGGGGGGGGGGGGCAGGTCGTTCCTGTCATGGTGGGTCACCCTCAAATATATTTCATACTGACCGGCATCCTCCTAAACAAGAGCGGATATCTTCTTTTAAACTTCTGGAGAGGGTACAGGGTGGGGTGCCATCAGAATCGGAGGTACTTTGAGATCCATTCTTTTCTAAGTCCGAGAGTCTCGGCTCAACTTCATATTCCTCATTCTTTGGTAAACTTGGTGATACGCGACCGTGGCTGCCTCCGCCGCTGCCATAACCTAATATTGAAAGTTACAAAAGTAACAAAAACTTTGTCAGGTCATAATTTAAGACAGACGTACTTTTAAATACTTATTTATGTCCAATATTCAATAACATAGTAATAATAATCAAAAATTGATAAATAGAAAAAAAAAAGTTTGGCCCCTGTAGCAGTGTACCTTTAATGCTAGCAGCATTTCCTCGCTCTATTGCTATATTTATATATATAAATAAAATTGACTTTTAACTTATTTTAATATATATCAAACGATAACAAATTGTACCGACTATTATTATACAACGAAGCCTATCAGTATATTTTACATTAGAGAGAGAGTTCCGGAGAAATATGATCACATTGTACATATAGAGATCACATTTATCTATTTTATTTTTATATATTTACACGTAATACAGAAATAGAGTACAATTAAACAATTAAAGAAAAGGAGGCAACTTGCGGTTTTATTAGTATCTAGCTACCTCTACCAGGCAACCACTGTGAGAAAAAAAATTGGATAAATGCACAAGACTACAAAAGATAAATCTTATACAAGAATAATAGATCAAAACAAATCATTTAAAACATCGGTCTCCGTAAAAGCACCAGTAACATAAAAGATGATGAAAGGCCTAACATTTTCTACCTGATGAGTAAGATGGCGCTCGTCGAGGGTTCCGGGTGTCATCTGCAACCTCCACTGATTCCGTCTCCAGTGAGTCTACGATTATCACTACCTCTTGTTCTTCCTCTTCAGTGTACAAAGGGTTTGACCTGAAATTTAGACATCTCAATACTTGGACTCTTACCAGAGGGCAACCAACAATTGTTGCACATATTCTACATACCATTAATAATAATGTTAATTAATATTTGTAGTAATAACTTCTTTATTTCAGATTATAGTGTAGTTAGTGTTAGTAACATTTCGGTTTTAGTTGCTATGTTAGTGTAGTATTTACAAGACAAAAAATCTCTTAGGGCATTGGCAGCATACTAACGCTTTAAAATACGTGTATGCTCCAAAGAGTCTACGAAGATGAATAAAGATTTAAAGCCAATAGAAAAATAGATCAATATTCTTATTAATACCGAGTAAATACCGAGAATGTAAGTGCGTGCTCCTATTTCACCATGCCTCCTGCTGATAGGGGACAAGTCTTTGTTTTTATTTATGTTATTATTATTAATTACTTAAAATGTCATGTGGAACATGGTGTAATGGTTGCAGCTCCTTACAAACGTTGTGTAAAAAAAAAACATGGCGATTAAAAAGAGTGGCGGAGAGTTTATTGCCAGTTCTTCTCTTCCGTTCTACGCCCTTGATTTGAGAACTGGCAGTAAATGTAAAATTAGAAGCATTAATATTTATTTCTTTAATAGCCGCGTACTGACTGAGCGAGCAGCCTCGCGAGGCTGCCTCGCGAGGCAAATCCTCGGTCGGTCAAGACGTGCCTCGCCCGAGGCAAACGCACGCGCTGCCTCGCCCGAGCGTGCCGCGGCCCGAGCCGAACGTTGTCGGTTTTTGTCGATGTTCAAAGGCGCCTCAGTACGTTTGCCGCGCTCACTCAAGACGGTAGTGTTTTGCCTCGCTTATTCGTTGCGTGTTAGTTGTGCGTCATGGATAAAGAACAGTGTCTTAAATTAATACGACTATATGGTGAATATAGACGACTTTGGGATGCGCAATGTCCTGATTACACAAATAGAGGACTAAGGGAAGATGCATGGAGAAAAATAAGCCAGGAAATGAACCTTCCAATAGCTGAATTAAAGAAAAAAATGGACTCTTTACTAGGGTCTTACAGGAGGGAAAAGTCGAGAGAAAAAAAAAGCCGAATCACAGGATCAGGTATTTATTATTTAATGTTTATGATTAGGGTTAACAACATTCATTTTATTATATTCAAAGTTACATCGGTTTTTATATTATTTCTAATATTATTTCTAATATTATTTTTTTTTATTTTATACTGCAGGTCGTGGTGAAATATATGTTTCGAATTGGTATGCCTATGAAGCCTTCAGTTTTCTAGGAGATAGAAATCACCCAGGAAATACACAAGATACTTTAGGTGAAGAAGTGAGTACCTATTATTTACTGATAATTATTCTGCCAAGAAATTGCTCCGTTTGTTATGAAATGTCTCCCTAAATGTGAACGTATTTCTTTTATATTTGTTGATCCTCGCCGTGGTATGGCTTGAATAGATAGCATTGATGACATTTCTGTATCCTGTCGCCATCGGCCGGGTATTACTGTCCCTTCAACTTCGGCATCGAATGATCCTGGGGGAGTGAACCTTTGTGAGGAAGCTAAATCTCTACGCAAGTAGTTATATAAGCATATGGTAGTCAATACGACTTTCGTAGCTTTTTCTGGTTCTAATAGTAGCGGCTTCCTCAGTACTCTAAAAACGGAGCTTAAAATGCCAAAGGCATTCTCCACAACTCTTCTTGCTCTGGACAGCCTGTAATTGAAAATCCTTTCCATTGAACCTCTTTCTGGAGTACCTTCATAAGGTTTCAATGTGTAATCATTGAGAGCAAAAGCTTTATCGCCTAGAATAAAATAGGGCACTGCAATTTTATACGGTATTTGTAATATTTCTGGTGAAGGAATGTTCAATTCCTTCTTTTCGACCTTTTTATATAAAATTGGTATTTTTAAACACACCGCCATCTGATATACGTCCTTTGCTGCCAACGTCTACGTACAGAAATTTATAGTTAGCGTCAACTAAAGCAAACAGCACTATACTTGGAAACATTTTGTAACAGTCATAATCATTGCCACTATTTATCGGCGACTGTAATATAACATGCTTCCCATCCATTGCTCCTATGACATGTGGGAAATTCCATTTGCTCTCAAACTCTTTCGCTATGGTAAGCCACTCTTCTTCGGATGATGGTATCTGTAAATAAAATTAAGTAATAATTTCTATCTTTACAGAATGCAAGTCTGGATAATACTCGAAATGATGACGGTTATAACGAAGAAAAAAATGAAACTTCAAACTCGACGACAACGGAAGGACCTAAACAAAAGTCAACTAGACCTAAAAAGAGATCCAAAATGAACGAAAGTGATGATCTTACTGATAACGCCATATCTGAAGCATTAACACTCTTACAACAGTGTGCAAGCGATAATATATCAGAAAAAAATGATCCCTATAATGTGTATGGCCAATATATAGGAAATGAGTTGAGAAAGTATGATAAAATTACATTAGCATACGTAAAAAATGCAATAAATAAAATTATCTTTGATGCAGACATGGGAGCATACAGTGGTTATAGTTATTATTCTCAATCATATGGTGAACACGATAATTTAAGATATATGTCTCATCCCTCTTCCTCATCGACGCCATCTACATATTCGATGCCTGCTGCCTCACCAATGCCTTCTACCTCACCGATGCCTCCTACTTCACCGATGCCTCCTACTTCACCGATGCCTCCTACTTCACCGATGCCTCCTGCCTCATCGATGCCTTCTACTTCACCGATGCCTGCTGCCTCACCAATGCCTCCTATCTCACCAATTTCGATGCCTCCCCCTCCTCCTTCTCCAGCTCCTCATCATTAAATATTTGTTTGTTTAATTTTCTTATATTATTTGTCCAATTTTCTAATCAGATTAATAAAAAAATAATAAAAATATGTAATTTTATTTTACCTTAACATAATCCTTCAACACCTCAATTATAGCATCACAGACTTCAGGAACTATAACCGATATCCTTTGTTTTGATATACGAAATAGATACTGTAGACTGGTATAAGAATCTCCTGTGGCCAAAAATCTCAACGTCACTAATAATCTTTCCCTAGCGGATATTGCTTCTCGAAAATTTGTGTCCTTCTTGCTTATTTTGGCGTTTATGAGAGAATACACATTGTCAAATTCGATTTTACTCATTCGAGTGAAATTTTTTTCTTCGTCATCGAAGCACAACTCTTCAAATAATCTGTTCCCAGCCTGTAATCTATTTTTGTATAAGAGTTTAATCCAAAAACGTTTAGTTTTCTGTTTTCTTTTTTTTGCAAGCCTTAGAATTATTAAAAAGGCAGTGGTAGCGACAGCTTTCCGAATGTGCGGCCTCATGGTGGTCTCGGGCAAACTATACGGGCACGCGCGGTCTCTATTCGACTTCAAGTTAAACTGAGCGTCGATGCTCACGATGGCTCGGACTTGCCGCGCGAGGCAGCCTCGGATTAGAAAACTTACAGACCGAGGCTGCCTCGCGCGGCAAACGTTGCGAAGCAAACGTCCGAGGCTGCTTCGCGAGGCTGCTCGCTCAGTCAGTACGCGGCTAATGACGAATCACAAGTGTACATTGTGTTACCTACGTGAATAAATGATTTTTGAATTTGAATTTGAATTTAAAACGAAAACGTTAAAAGAAAAGTATTTTTGCTTCATCTAGCTTCATATTCTCGGAAAAATTTAGTTCGCTTCATTCATAGCGAATGAGTGTCAAAACATTGAATTTTCGTGGAAATTGAAAACGCTGCTTTTGCTTTAAGTTTTGATTAAAAACTGAATTCGACAGTCACAGTTCGAGAACTGCGGTATAATCAGAGAATATTATTATTTTGAATCTATTCCATAGGTGCGATCCCCGGCTGTGCACCAATGGACTTTCTGTCTATGTGCGCAAACATCGTGAGGAAACCGGCTTGCCATAGACCCAAAAATTCGACAGTGTGTGTCAGGCACAGAAGGCTGCGTAGTAGATTGACAAATGATCATGAAAGAGATTCAGAAATCTGAGTTGTAGTGCCACTGATTTTATTTTTTAAGCTATGGCTATCATTATAAAATGCCATATGATTATGGATGATATTAATATGACCATATCATGACCAAAACCATCACGGATAATACTGGAAAGAAGGATTACTCGAAAAACTGCGAACTTGTTTTTTTTTAACTGTCTCTGCACAAAGACATCGTTTAACATAACGATCTAGCCTAACTTAAGACTAATTAGTAATTTAAGTTTAACTTTACATACTAAAAAGGATTTTTAACATAAGTGTCCAATACTTATAGTCTCTATAAACGGGAATACACTCTGTTCTTGTGTCCTCTTTTCACTATTAAGGACTTAAGACTAAAGTGCACTAACACCGCACGTGGTGTCAAGAAATTGAAAATCTTAGAGTAAAAAAAAAGCTTGCGTACAAAGAACACATGTCACAAGGGAATTTCAAAATAGAATTCTCACTCTCTCTCAATCGGTCTCGATCGCTCTCTCCCTTATCTTCGACAAAAACGCTGCACATCTTAGTGACGCTAATATTATTATTATTGCGTTTCATCCGTAAAAATTATACCCTCATGCGCCATGTCTAAAGTCACCATAAGTCTGTTTGAGGGGGCAACACGTATTTGAGGTATGTGATCACATTTGTATGTCATTTACCTTTTCAATGCGTCACAATAGTCAAAACAAACAATAGAATATATTTACATTAATGAAATCCTTTGAGGGATTACGCACATTTGAACGCAAGACATTGCAAAAGTCACTTCACTATGTACTAGCGACCTTAGGATGTCTTTTCTATTCTCAACACATTCAAATACAGACAAAATATGCAGTTATTGTAAAGGAATACAAATTTTATAATTGATATTTCTAAATCTATGAATATCGCTAATATTGTTTATGTATATTATATACGCTGTATTGGTTATAAATGAAATACTACTTTTCACCCTAAATCGATGTCAGTCAAAAGAGGAAATAAAATTTGCCTTTGACACAGGATCCGGAATGGTAGGTTCTGCCGTAATGGTCGCGGGCGCCCTCACATTTAACCATTTACCATTAGTACAACATTTACACATTACCGTCGCAAGCGCACCCTTGCCCTGCCAAAAGCCATTTAAATCAGTTATATTCGTTAGTTTGAGAGATGTATGTTGACCCAAATAACAAATTATTTGCGGTTGGCAGAAATCTTCAATGAATCAACAAAATGGCTTCCTGTACAGTCATGTGGAAGACCTCTTACGCCTTTCTTCATGATAATGTTGCTTTCGCTTTGTTATATTGTTTACTACGTGACTGCATAATCTCACTTAACAGCTGTTTGTATGTATATATTTTCTTAATAAAGAGATGAGCCAAATTGAAACATACAATTTCAGAAATCATAGAACCTTTTTATTGAATTTAATAAGCCATATACGCAGCGCCGAGTCAAAGAGACTGTCAGACTAAATAAGTAACCAATATTAACTTGAAAAAATGCCGATGCCATGATTAATTTAGAAAAATCCCAAAATTTTGAACTTGGCTATATCTTCTTAAAAGTATTATTGTTGTTCAGATTTCATTTGAGCATACTACTACTGACACGGCTCGCTTGGTTGTTCAAAATTTTAACAGCTGAAGGTGCAGGATACTGTTTAATGATTACGTCATCAGTAATTATTTACTTTTTTACACGTTATACCCATTTCGACGAAATGCATTTTCGAGGATTCCTACAAAAAAATTCGTTTATGTACTATTATTTTTGAGAGCTTTGCTTACTTTTGCCGACAAGAGGGGGGGGGGGGATAAATTGCTCACGAAAGTAAATTTATATATTATGTGTGAATGGTGTAAGTAGAATTAGTATTTAAAATGTGGTTTTAAGACAATAACTCAGATTTAAATATTATCAATGGCGCTACAACCTTTTTTTTGGATCTGTTTCATGATTATTTTTTAAATCTAATAGGCAAGTAGGTGATCAGCCTCTTGTGTCTGACACACACCGTCGACTTTTTGAGTCTAAGACATGTCGGTTTCGTCACGATGTTTTCTTTTACCGATCGAGCGAATGTTACGTGAGCACATAGAAGGAAAATCCATTGTTGCACAGCCGGGGGACTGAACCTACGACCTCAGGGATGAGAGTCGCACGCTGAAGCCACTAGGCCAACACACACACCCTGCTCCTGTGCCATACAGATACTCCTGAGTCCTGACAATAATAACGTTTAAATTTAAAACTTTAAGCTATCATGTACTAATTACTTTTTAAATCATCCACAAATCATTCATCGGCGGTATCGCAAAGATAAGACTTGTAATTGTCTACATTGCATGCTCATCAAAGGTCATCCTCTCACAACACGACACTCGGGTCACAGACATTTGTCACGCTATCGAAATGTTTAACAAACCCACATTAGGAAATAGTTTTCTCTTATATCAATAAGGAACGCGATGTGGCATACATAGATAAAGGCCATCGTTTGGATATTTTAGTTTATTATAGATTATAGTAGATTATTAAGTTATAAAAGCACAAATTACTACATACGAGTGTTTAAATTACATTTTCATTATTTAATAAATAATAATGGCATTTTATTTCAGATTCTTTTACACTTAAACACATTTATATTTATATCTCTTTCTTTTTAGGTATCCCTTTTTTGGCAAAGGCCTCCTTCAAATCCCGCCATTCCTGTCTGCAGTGTCCACTGTCTGCCATGCCAACTTAAGTTTATTTATTGTTATGTTTTCCTTAATCAAATCTAAAGTATGCGTGAAGATGTGTGCTGTTGCGGATTTATCTGTATCAGAATGTGCCAGACTTTGAGTTCCAAATTATTTTTACTTCCTTTGTTTATGTATGGATGAACAGTAGATATTTATTTTTCAACACCGGTGAATAACAACATTTTATTCCAACGCCAGAATTTTGAATTGGTGATGTTTTAAATTATTTGGCATCTTGATTGTCATTTAATGACTACGAAGCAACATTTCAGTCTTAGGTTAGAATTGGTTAGTAACAAAAGCGGGTGTGATATACCGATGGATGAGGATACTATACCTAAGTACCGGCGGCATATCATCGAGTGCTCGGAGCGGATGCGGTGGGTGCGACGCAAACGCGCGCGCCGGAGCGGCGGTGTTACCGCGCCGTCCCCCCGCGCACCCCGCACCGCACTCGCCACCCCCTCCACCCTGTAAAAGACACATCATTGTAAAGAATACTATTGAGGCTTTAAGCTTAACCTCATATAGCTAATAATAAATTATGCACCCATTATCAGCGACTAGATTTCTGTATGTTTCATTTGATTTTATTGAAGAGCTCATTAAAAACTTAGCCGCTTTAATAATTAAAATGAACACTAGCACAATAGTTGATCGATTAACGCTTAGATTATATGAATACAACTATTTTAAAAATTCAAAATCAATAAACGACGGGTACGTTTGGAACGATGTGGAGGTAGTGAAGGAAGAACTGGGTTCAAGCTTTGCTATTAAGCATTCGAAGATTTTCTCTTACACTTTATTTTTATTTATTTATTACAGACGCAAATTATAATTTAGGTTTTTATAACCAAAGGCTGTTACCCGGCCTCGTCCTAAAGTAATCAAAATCGACAGGTTCTAAAATGTTTAATAATCCAATTAATTTAAAGGTCTAAGGTACAATAGATATAATAACCAAGGTCCTCTCTTGAGTGCCCTTTTGAAACCTTTGCTTACCGCCTTAAGCAGTAAAACACATAATTATGAATTCCTTACGTAATTCTTTTGAATGGGTTCTTTGTAAACACGCACGTATTCGTAAGATATAATATTACTTTGAACAATAGAGTTGATTATCAGTAGAAAACCTTTAATTTTATCAATTGTTTTCACATATGTCTATGACATAGCGATTATAAGGAGTGGTGAAGGCTTTCGTGTTTCTACTTGAACGTTCTTGATATAAGAACTTAGGGTTAATTTATAGACATTTAAAAATTAGTTAAAAAAAGGCATAATCAACACTTATTAGCAGCACTGTTAACTTATTCGTTTAACGAAAGTCTATCCGTTTCGTGGATCAGCGCCACCGGCGCGGCGGTGCAGATTTTAATACATACACAAAAATCTTGCCCGCACAATGACGATAAATCGTGCGTCTTTACTCAAATCTCAAACCTCGCAATAAGTTCTTAAATTACCTTAATTAAGAATAGAATTATAAATATGATTTTTGAATTAAGAGCTTTTAGCTCTTTAATTATATTTAGGTTTACAAAAAAGCCCAAGGTAATCTACCCATACTAGTAAAGACTTTTTTAAACCTATAATCTTTAATACAGTATATATTATATTACGTATTATATTATTACGTAGTATACAAGTATTGAAGAGCTTTCTTTAAAAAAAAATGAAAACAGCGTTAAGAAAAATAACTAAGACAAACAGATGTTACAATAAAAATAAATAATCTAAAGGGGAAATGGGCGGGGCACAAGAGGAACAGAAAAGTTGAGCAAAAAACTACTTAACTAGTGCCCAAGGTACAGTACACGAAGAAGAGGGAGACAACTTAGAAGGTGGATAGACCACATAAAAGAAACAGCAGGTGGTACATGGCAGAGAGTGGCACAGTGCAGAGTGGAATGGCGGGATTTTGAGGAGGCCTTTGCCAAAAAAGGGCACACCGAAGAAGAGGATGAAAATGGAAATGTGTTTAAATGAAAATGTATCTGAATAAATATTATTATTATTATATTATGCTCTAAAATAGAAGTGGCTCAGATAAAAGATGGACTTTAAACAAGGGGAAGATAGAAGAGGGCGCTTTAGAAAAAGGTGTATAGAAGATATAGAAGCGTTATGGATAAAGAAAGCCATGGATAGAAAAATTTGGTAAAAGTTGGAGGAGGCCTTTTCCCGTGAAGTTCCGATCAATTGTACTGAAGGATATACAAGTAACAGAAAGTAGAAAACAATGTATATAACACATTTAAACTGTTATTGTTAACATTTGTAAAAATTTAAATGTATGGGCTTATTTATATCGTAATCCTACAGCTATATATATCCAAAAAGGTTCAAATATTTACGAATTGAAAAAATCAATAAAAATTATGAAGTACATACAAACCAAGTAATTCGGCTGTGTTGTGTCATGGCGTGAAAATGTATGTACGTGAGGGTATGTATGGTGCTCATGATGCTATGGATATTCTTAATTCCCTAAGCATATTACGCCTTCCTTTCTTATTATTTTTAATATTTTTACAGTTCATGCAAAAAATAAAATTAATCAGTGGCGCCACAACCTCTTTAGTACTTGGCCTCAGATTTCTGAATCTGTTTCATGATCATTTTTAAATCTAATAGGCAAGTAGGTGACACACGCTGTCGACTTTTTGGGTCTAAGACATGTCGGTTTCCTCACGATGTTTTCCTTCACCGTTCGAGCAAATGTTAAATGCGCACATAGAAAGAAAGTCCATTGGTACACAGCCGGGGATCGAACCTACGACCTCAGGTATGATAGTCGCACGCTGAAGCCACTAGGCCAACACTGCTTGAGTTCATACAACGCCGAGAAATTATTGTTAATATAATTTCTCGGCGCTGTATTACATGAGTTAATGTAATCACCGTTAAAAATTATACCGTTACGTTACAAACAATAATGTTATAAAACAACGGCTCTGTTACCCAAGAGCGAAACTGGGACACTGTCGTATGGCTAGTTGAACTTTTATTAGTGTCATGCTGTTAGACAAGACAGGTTGAATATGATGTTTCAAATTTTTTTTTACATATTAGCCAACATTATTACGTGCATTAATTGTTGTAGTATTTGTTCTGTTCATTTCAAAGTGTAGCTGTTCTTGTTTCATATTATGGCTAAGCTGTTTAGAAGGTCATTTGTTTCTGTTTGGAAGTCACAAAAGGAACAACATTTGATTCTGTTGTTTTTTATATTAATTAAATCAGAAGATTACTTTTTTTAGAAGAACAATATATTCAAAACTAATTTCTTATACATAAACAGTTCTAAACCATATCCTATGCTCAATCGTGACTTGTAATTCATGTATTTTTTTGTGAATTGAACCGTAAGATATTTTTTTTTTTAGTTTTACGTTTTTTAATTGTAGAAGACAAATCTTTCTTTTTTAATTATTTTATTATTATTTATTACTTAAGATGTAATGTGGAACATGGTGTAATGGTTGCAGCTCTTACATTGTGTAAAGCAAACAACTTGGCGATTAAAAAGAGTGGCGGAGAGTTTATTGCCAGTTCTTCTCTTCCGTTCTACGCCCTTGATTTGAGAACTAACAGTAAATGAATAAGAACCATTTAGGTAATGTTTATTTCTTTTTTGACGTTCATTAGCGTACATTGTGTTACCTATATGAATAAATGATTTTTGACTTCACACTTCTTAAACTCTAAGTATTTCTTTTTTAATTGCTTTTCCTTACCAGGGTGTCTGGAAGAGACCGCTTGTTAGCGTTAAGGCCGCCCATTGCCTAATAATTTATGTTACTTGTTTTTATTTGTAATATAACGAAGTTAAATAAACAAACAGTTTTAACACAAACATGATATGAATCTAATCTAAAAGCGTGGGAAACTAATGCGATGGTCAAATATGGAAACCTAATTACCAAACAATCAACCCAAATTTATTGATTAGGTATTGATTTAATTAATTGATCACGATTTAAATCAATATTTAAAACAATCAAGCTATTATAAAAATGTGATGAGAGAATCTCTTTATTTATCAGATTTTTTTCTATTATAGTCAGTGTGATCAGCCGTGACTGAAACAGGTGGCTCAACTTTCGTGTTTATTATATCAACATTGGTAGTACCCCTGACTACGAATCCATGGGTCCCGGGTTCGATCCCCGGCTGAGACGAACATCGATGTGATGAGCATTTGGTGTTGTGCTTAGGTCTTGGGTGTTTAAATATATATTTATACTAGCTGGCCTGGCGAACATCGTACCGCCTAACAGTCGATTCTTTATTTGTTTAAAATACTTATTCTGCTATTCGGGACACCGGTCTAGCTAGTAAGATAAAAAAAAGAAAATTGATAAGACAACAAATACATTATGTCAAAAAATAAAAATTTACCTTCCCAGAACCCCTCCACTAACACTTGAACTTTATTAATATGGTTTTTAAGTTCAAATTGACTTTTAAGTATTATTACGAATATTTTGTATGGGAATATAGAAAAGTGTTGTTTTTAGACTTTTACACTCAATTTTTTAATTTTTCTCCATAAGAACCATCCTCGTACTTCAAGGTATATTATAAAAAAAAATCAGACAAATCGGTCAAGCCGTTCTCATGTTATGTCGTGACAACGGAAAACGGGTTTCATTTTTATATATATAGATGTCTATCTATCTATAATATGTATGTATATCCGTTGCCTAGTACCCATAACACAAGCTTCACCAGCTTAGCATGGGACTAGGTCAATTGGTGTGAATTGTCTTTAAAAAAAACTTCTGCTTTTCTTTACCATAACTTAATTGTGCACATAGAAATAAACATCTATTGGTTTTGGAGTCTGAACTCACGAACAAAAGCAGTGGGTTGAACACAACTATTGCGCTATACAATACATTGTATGATTGAAAGGCAAGTATTTTAGCCTTTTATCTTTATATCAGACATTAAATCATTAACAGTTACGTATCATTAAACAATATCCTAATGATCGCGTAATTAATTTCATTGTTAAGTATTGCGTTACATTCATACATAACGCATAAGGCCGGGTATTCACTAACCATAAGTATTTTAATATTTTAAGTATATTTTAAACTAGCTTAAAAACTAAGAACTTGTGTATTGTTGTGTATTCATGTTAAATTGGTTTTCAAGTTTTAGGTAGTAAACTATAGTAATAATATAACGACATCTCGTGAACCGAATACTGGCGAACTTAACAAAGCACTGTGGTCTCCAGGTTTTAAAATGGGAGATTGCTTGGCAACGGAAGTTGCCAGATTTGGCGAGTCCACCTCCTTAGGAGACTTGAGACTCTCGACAAAGGTATCCAAGGAAAATTATGACAGCCCTCCTTCCAACTCGACTTTGGATGATTAGGGAAGGGCACCACCGAGCATTTCGGGGTGTTATACTTCGATGCCGGAAATCAAATACTGGTAACGATCCATTATGTTTGGACATTCATAAGTCCAACAGGCCTATTAATTTATGGGTAGATTTCATAGATCCTGCGGATATTCTTTAAACTTTATAATGCATTAATTAAATATTTTTGAAGGGTTCTAAAAGTAATTTGGGCTGTAACTTCTGGAGTATGTCGAGAGCACAATAAACTTTCGAGGTCTCCGAGATCCTCCGTGCACGGTCTGGGAGCATACAGACGCATCCTGAATGAGGCTACTGAAAGATTCAGTGACTTGCACATTTAATGGTTCAGCTGCAAAGGTTCGGTCGGTGCTGGGGACTGTGGAAAGACTTAATGTGGCTTAAGCGCAAGCTGTATCAGCTCAAGCTGCAATAATCAATAAAAGAATTCGAAATGAAAGACGAAAATATTTACTTTTTAAAAGAGTTTATAACAATTAATTGTGTATACCATAAATTGTATTGTCTATTGTCTGCACAAGCGAACACTAGTCGTGACTCGACGTCAAATCAATTTTGGAATGCATTCTTTTATTACCGATAAAATTATAACAGATGCCAGCACTTGTTAAAAATTTGACAGTTAGGTGATACGTGCTGCCTTGACCCTAATGTAGGATTGGATTTAAGTGGAAAATAATAAAATATAATCCGCGTTCAAGGTTCGTGCTTTACAATTTACAAATGAATCTTTTTATATGGTAGTCTATAAGTCATCCCAAGTTTTAAACTAATGAATACAAGCTGTGGTTTAGTTAACCAGGAAAATGTGTGAAGAAAAATCATATGGATTTGATACTATAGCTTACACAACAAAAAAAAATCAGTGGCGCTACAACCTCTTTAGATCTAGGCCTCAGGTTTCTGAATCTGTTTCATGATCATTTTTCAATCTAATATAGGTGACCAGCCTCCTGTGCCTGACACACACCGTCGACTTTTGGGTCTAAGACACATCGGTTTCCTCACGATGTTTACCTTCACCGTTCGAGCGAATTTTAAATGCGCACATAGAAAGAAAGTGCTTTGGTGCACAGCCGTGGAACGAACCTACAACTTCAAGGATGAGAGTCTCAGGCTGGGCCACTAGGCCAACACTGCTCTTACATAATAAAAACGAATACTAACCGCTGTCAACACTGATTTTCAGTGGGCCCATATCTTGCAGTGACAACTTCACCAATTATGCAATAGACACTAATCAATTAAAACAATAATAAAACTATTAAACACTATTAAACTAGTTTCATTCTAAATTCCCAAACCAACAGTGTTGTTTTCGTTTCTAGTTTGATTTTTAAACAAACTTAAAGTTTGGTATGCTCTCGATGTACTCTAGAAGTTAAAGCCCAATTTAGTTTTAGAACCCTTAACAAATATTTCAACAAAGTTTTTATAAAGTTTAATCGACTCATGAATTAATTTCACAATATAATATTAAATCTCAACAGGTCTATTCTCGTGTGGGTATCGGTTCATAGATATGGAGTTATGCTTGGACATAAACAAAATTATGACTACTCCTCCATCGTAGTTTTTGAAGCCGTTGTTTTTTTATGAATGCACGGGGTTTTATGATGTCAACTGATACCTCCCGCCGCCCATGGACACTCTCAATGCCAGAGGGCACTGCACAGCAGCCATTTTATGTATATATTTATAAAATGACTGCTTCACGACTGATTTGAGAGCGACCGCCGATGCGAAAACCGCTGTGTGAGTTCGTAAAGTGAGTTACAGAAAGCAGGGCAGACTTGAAGAATTCAACCACCCACGTTTTATAGTCATGGTCAGGGCACAACGCGTCGAATGATTCCAATAAATTTATGAGACGTTAATGAATACTCAGCCAGTGAGACACCGCGAATGAAGAAGTGAGTTTAGTTTATCCACATTTGTAAAAAAAGTTCATGGTCCATGTTATCAATGCACTGAATGACAAACATTAAATCGTTGCGAAATAATAGTTGGAGCGTCATTATTTAGGCAAACAAAAGTATCTCGTCAAAGGTCAACAAGGCAAAATATCTTAAGAATGTAACAATTTTCAACTCTTACGTAATTGTATTTGACCTACGCTGTCGTAAATATTATGAGAAGCTTATACGAGTTTTTAAAGGGTGTGTCCTGATGTTGAGACGACGACGCCCATGGACACTGACACTGCCAGAAGCCTCGCAAGTTCATTGACGTCCTTTAAGGAAACGGTACGCTTTTTTTAAGGTTCCACGACGGCCAGATTTTAAGCCAGGCGCTTCTAAATTTCACCAACATCATCTTGATGGCTGGAGGTCTTCCAAAGTCCGTTTCACAAGGCATTTTCTTTAGCGAACTGTGTAATCGACTTCCGGTTAGGGTCTTCCCTCAGAGATACGACCTCCAAATGTTCAAAAACCAAGTATACTCCTCCCTTAAAGACAACAACGCACCCACGAAAAATGGGTGTCTATGGGCTGCGATGACTGCCCTTTTTGGACGTCCTGCAAGCTCTTTTGTTAAGCGACGGCAACTTCAAAGGTAACGCACTTCCAAGCTCCCTGGTGTTTAAGATCCATGGGCGGTGGTAGTCGTTTAATTAACAAAAGAAATCAGTGATAAAGATGCTTCTATGTCTCAACTTCTATTCTATTAAGAAAATAATTCAAGCATAGGCCACTGTTTAGATTTTTGGACTTGAAACAATAATATTGATAATGTAACCTACACTTTAGCTAACATTCTTGTGATCATGAAAAATATCAAATAAATTTAATAATTAATTAAATTTAGCTTTAATGTATACAATGACCCAAATTTTATCTTTGTTTACCTACAATATAAATTTGAAAACCTTGAACGCTTCTTTGGTGAAGATCTTCAAATTAATAACATTTTTTATCGCAATATAAATGCAGGTTTAAAAAAACATGATATTCTCGTTTGTGAATATTTAAAAGGTTTGCTTTAAATCCAATGGATCCTGGCATAAGCCTGCACCTATTTCTATGGTTATTTTTATTTTATAGATGTCAGACTTCTGGGCCTGACACACGTAGATTTTTACACCAAGTTTTCCTCACGATGTTTACCTTCACCGTGCGAGCAAGTTAATTAGACACAAAGAAAGAAAAATAGGATTAACCTTTACATTAAACCTCTTTTGATATTAAAACATGTGTAATTTGATTCGAATCGTCCAAATGTGTGTATAGTCGGCATATATAGTCGGCAGAGCTCTCTCTCTGCGCAGAGACATTGCGTCTCTGGGCGTTTTCTATAAAGTGTACTACGGTGAGTGTTCTGAAGAATTGTTTGGGTTCATCTTACCTCGTTTCAACCCCGCACGAGCCGTATGAATTCTAAATTTCACCAACATCACCTTGATGGCTGGAAGTCTTCCAGAGTCCGTTTCACAAGGCGTTTTCTTTTACGAATCGACTCCCGGGGGGGTCTTCCCTGAGAGATACGACCTCCAAATATTCAAAATTTGAGTGTACTCCTCCCTCAAAGGCCGGCAACGCACAACTAAAAAGAGGTGTCTATGGGCTGCGATGACTGCCCTTTTTGGGCGTCTCGCAGGTTCGTTTGCCCTTTTATATAAAAAATAGATACTGGTTTGCGCTGATCGAAAGAATGCATTACCAAATCTAGCCTTGCAGATTTTTTCGAAAATGTTACCATGTCTGTTTGTTTATGTCATATCTATGTTTTACCTTGACACTACTTAGAAGCATTTCGCATTTGTTGAATCCGCAATCTCGTGGTGTGTAGAAGCAGATCTAAGGATTATACCTACCAGACTGCTAGATTTGGAATCTACACTTCTTATCTTGCGTAATCCTAATCCGGCAATGCGAATTGGGAGCGATGATTAATTCAAAGAAGATGTTTCGAAATCAACGTTTAAAATAGATTCCAACGACGTTTTTAAAAGATTATCCAAATCACGTAATAGAACTGAATGATGCCTTCTGGCAACAGCGAAGTACATAAATTAAGTTGGGAATAAATAGACAGAATTTTAAAACAGTGCTGAGTGGACGGCAATATCCAGAAGACGGTGAGAAAGCCAATGTATCTGGTTTGATCTAACTACAATGCAATTTTTGAAGATGTAGACACTTTCCACCTTACTGAAGAGGGTGTGAGGAAATATAGTAGGTAGCGGGAAGACTGACTTTATTATATTATATATCAACTAGCTGTCCCCGCGAACTTCGTTTCTCCTTAATGTGCTTTTAATAAGCGTACCTTTTTAGTACATACCAACATAGAACATTTTGCTATGCTACCCCAGAGAACATTTTGCTATGTTCGGTTTTGTGGAATGAAAACTTTGTAGGTTTTTCTGTGAATTTTTCTCTATATAAACCTCAGAGTTCAAGTCATAAGATTTTAAGTAAAAAACAAAAAAAAAATTTTTGGGGTTGACATCCTTTATCACTTAGGGGTTTGAAAGATAGATAGTAGCCGATTTTCAGACTTACCGAATATGTATTAAAAATTTCATAAACATCAGTCAAGCCGTTTCGGAGGAGTATGGGAACGAACATTGTGAACCGAGAATTTTATATATTAGATTTATTATTAAGTTGTAGTTTGTTTAATGTTTAATTTCAGTTTTCTTTTTTTAGTCTATTAATGAACTTGACTTGTGTTTTCTGTTTCGTATACTTTGTTTATATGTTTGGCTTTGTATATTGTCTTAGTGTTTTCTTATATAATGTGTATGTGTAGCAGTAAAATTACTTATGAATCTTTAAATTTATATTGTTAAAAAAGATTAATTATGTATAAATAATTGTAGTTTGCATGTCAGTCTTGATGTCCCTTACGCAACAATTTATAAACAAACAGTTATCTCGCGTTCCGCTGCGCGAGCAATGAAAGTGCGGAATCACAGTAATTTACAGCCTAATAAATTATTTAGGGTTCTGCAACTATGAATATAAAGTGTTAATTAAACACTTAATTATTTCTTAACAATGAATTTTACATCCGAAGAAGGTCAAAACTTAAGAATAAACGTATGAATATGAAGTGTACAAGGGAAAATTGTTGTGAATTAATACACAAATACCCCAATATAATCAATCTGTAGCGACACCACAACACGACAATAATCTATGCCTCTCGAATTGTACGATGTCGTCTACCCTAAAACGCGCCAAAAGGTGTTTTTTTTATAGAACAGGGGGCAAACGGATAACCTGATGTTAAGTGATACCGCTCATGGACACTCTCAATGCCAAGGACTCGCGATTGCGTTACCGGCCTATTAATAATTCATACGCCCTTTTCCTGAAGGACCCTAAGTGCAATTGGTTCGCAAATACTTCAGTGGGCAGCTGATTCCACATAGTGGTCGTGCGCGGCAGAAAGTGCCTTAGAAAACGCTCAGTTGTGGAACGACGAACGTCGAGGTGATACGGATGGTATATAATGCGATAGAAGATGCAGAGAGATCCCACATCTTTACGCAACACCAAGCGTCCTGCGACTGGTCGTCCACGATTCGAATCGCTCGACGAATACGGTCAACCGGAAGAAGCTGGTACTGGGGAGTTCCCGCCCAGAGGTGAGAACAGTACTCCTTGTCCGGTGAATTTGTGGTTTATATAGTTAATGTTTGAGGGCAAAAATTAAAAAATACTTTGTCTAATATCACCGCCTACCTAAATGCACTTATAATATTCTAAACAAATATCAAATGCTCATAAGTGACGGGCAAGTAATATTATTTCCTATTTAACGAGGAAATGCATTCAGTTATGGGTGCAATGCCGCAAGGAGCTTTCTAGATATCACTGTAAATTAAATTAAAATTACTAGTTGACAATTGCTATACCAACAGCGGTGTTTTATGAATCTCGTTAGTGAATTTGCAGCTTTATATATTATGTCAATGGCGCTACAATCTTTTAGGTATGGGCCACAGATTTCGGTACCTTTCCGTGATTATTTCTAATAGCGTGTTGTTCCTACGAGAATGTAAATACGTGCTCCTATTTCACCATGCCTACTACTGACAGCAGCTTAACAAACCTTTGTTTTTAATTTTTTTATTATTAACTAGCGACCCGCCCCGGCTTCGCATGGATGCAATGCTGATACTAAATTCAAAGTGCTATAGAGTATATGGAGACCTCCGACACGCTGCGTCCCGCAATTATTAAATTTGTAATATCTTCGAAAATAATAATTTAAATCATATGCTGTAAAGGGCCATATAGATCTATATTAAATCAACAATGAATTTAAGGTATTTCATTGGATAAGGATTAATGCTGTATTGGTTAAAATTGCTTCGAAAATTAGCCATTATTTGTTGTAAAAAGTAAATGACAAAAAAAAATTATTGTGGGATATCCATAAGACCTTTTCAATGTGTACAATACTTAGTACATTATTTTGATAAATCTCGTAGTAGGGTTCGCAATGTAAGTGGAAAAAATGTAATTATTTACGATTTGCGACACCATTAGAAACCTCAAAAATAACAGTATTTCTCCATCCATATTTAATGGATGTTTTTATACATACAAGCCTTTCTCTTCAATCACTCTCTCTATTTAAAAAAACCGCATCAAAATCCGTTGCGTAGCTTAAATGATTTAAGCATACATAGGGACAGAGAAAGCGACTTAGCTTTATAGTATGTAGTGATTAACTATTAATTACTTAAGATGTCATGTGGAACATGGTGTAATGGTTGGCGATTAAAAGAGGCGGAGAGTTTATTGCCAGTTCTTCTCGTCCGTTCCGTACGCCCTTGATTTGAGAACTGGCAGTAAATGTAAAATTAGAAGCATTTAACATACATTTCTTTATCGACGTTCATAAGTGAACATTGTGTTACCGAAATGAATACATTATTTTGACTTGACTTGACTAGGAAAGTGGGTGATAAACCTTCTGTGACACACACCGTCGACTTTTTGGGTCTAAGGCATGCCAGCTTTCCTCACGATGTTTTCCGTCACCATACGAGCGAGTGTTAAATGTGCACAAAAAACTCCGTTGGTGCAAAGCTGGGGATCGAACTTACGACTCCAAGGATGAGATAGACGTTGAAACCACTAGACCAACACAGCTCAATTTGCATCTTTATCTAACTGAAATTAATGAATAGAAATGAAATTAATCTAATTTCACTGTTTTAATTAAGTTAATAATAAAACTGAGTTCTCTATATTCATGAAACTGACAGAAACAAATATTTACTTTAAATTAAGTAATGTTACGTCATTCTGAATTAGTTTTATTATTCGGTGTCGAAACCCTTGGTCCGTGGGGTCCCAGCGCTATAAGGCTTTTTAAGGAAATAGCAAAAAGGTTAGTCGACATTATAGGAGACCGAAGAGCTGGCAGCTACCTCTGACAAATGATTAGTCTAGCTATTCAAAGCGGGACCGCAGCCAGTATCTTCGGAACCATGCCTAAAGGGATTCCTTTTAATAATATATTTTAAACACATTATTTTTGTAATTTTTTTATTAAATAAATTTACCACATTTTATATTAAATAAATGTTATTTAAAAATATATATTAATTAATATTCTATATATTTGAAAATATAGACTATACACACTAGTTTCACTGACATTAGGTAGTATCTACATAAGGAAGTATACAGGCAACCGTAAAACCTGACAGTAAACAAAATAGAGAAAGTTTGGTATACGTCTGCCCGCGGACCACAAGGTGCGCGTGCGCGTCTTGATGCAATAAGGTTAAGTCATAAAACTTCTATAGAAATCTTTATGACTATGTTATAATGATGATCCTAACCTTAGCAAATTATGAATAAAATTAAAAATTACCGCATAAATAACCAATACCGCATAAATAATAAAATCCAAGAATTATTGTCTACCCCTCCTATAACACGGTAGATTGGCCTCATGTTATATAATACGCGTTGTACGAATATTCTCGCGTTACATGCTTGTATAGCCCCATATAACGCGTTATGTACAAATGATTTACGTTTATTTTATCTCGTGAAAGGGGGTTTTAATCGAATATTTAAAAAAACTATTATGAACGAAATAAGTACGTAGATATCATTATATATGGCACAGTACAGAAAAATTAAGTGTGAAAAAAAAATGAAATCTCCGCGATATAATATGGGGCAGCCGTGTTATACGAGGGACTGAAATCGCGTTATATGAGTACCACGTTATATGAGCACTCTGTACGTTTTAGGACAGAAAGACATATAGGTTTTACTTAGGTATAATAATATATTCTTAATACGAAATTAAGTTTTATTTGACTTTGAAATTTATAATAATCAATATAGAGACATAGTAATAGCAAAAATATACATATTAAGTTAGTTATTTAGTTAATAAGTACTCGTTATTTAAATATTCTATATAGGTTTTTATCCTTACTACAATTTTATTATGACCTGATAACACTAACACATGGATTTTATCATAGAATTTTTTTTTAATTATAGAGTTTATTATTAAAATATAAATATTTGGGTTATCATATTGCTTAAGGGGCAGAGCCTTAAATTCCTACAAACACAAAACGAACCAGCAATTCGACTTAGGGTCTTTCAAGAAAAGAACGTACCAATTCATAAAAGGCCGGCAACGCACTTGCGAGACTTATGGAAATATCAGTGTGCATGGGCGGGGTATCACTTAACATCAGATCGTGCCCCTTTGCCTTTTTTATATAAAAGGCCTGAAGAAATGTCCAAAAGATTTCTAGATAAAACGCATTAACTTAAGATAATTATTTTTAAGAAACTCCCAAACTCCCAATCAATTAGTACATGCCTTTTGTACGGCGGTGACCTGCTGACGCAACCCACTTTTCTCTCATTACGGTACGTTATACAATCGTAAGTCGACATTGAAACCGACTGACCGCGTTCCTCGCATGCCAATATTATCTGTTGATTTACACCTTTTATGATAAACTATTTTTGGTCACCAAATTGCTCAGTTGTTTTTGATAATGATGTCTTTATTATGCATGTCCTTTGGCAAATTAAGGTCGCGTTTCAATGAAATTCAGCGCTTGTTATTCGGCCATATTTTTTGGATCAAAGTTAGTTGTTTTAGTTATAACGTTTTATATTAGGACCAAGCTATGTTTCTTTGTGGTAGAATTATAATAATAATATATTTATAAAATCAAACAATAAAAATCATAAGTTATTATTGTGTTAGTTACAAAATTGGCCTAAATATCATATTATTTATTTGGGAAACAAAACAGATACATCTCTATACAATAAATATAAAAAGTTAAAAATAAAACATAAAATTATACATTAGATGTATCCACAAAAAGTTTCACTGATAAAAAATATGAAACAGAACAAAGCAAAACAAAACATGACAGCTCAAAATTTATAAATCCGGAGAACGACAAACATACTGGTAGCTATAATAAAGAAGAAAGATACAAGGATTAGGACATTAATAGTTGTTTTAAATTATTTTTAAATGAAGGAGTACACAGTAGTAGGAGATACAGGTAGCTTGCGCATCGTGGCGTAAAAACAATCCACCATAACCAAACATTTTAGACTCACTGCAATAGTGAGGGATCCCCATCAACACCCAGAACGCATTATTGAACTGAACACGACGTGCGTTGTATGATTTTTTTGTAGACATTAAATGATGTCCAATTTGCTCTAAACAGAGTGATTTTTATCTCTCACGAACACCGCTGAATGAGCATATTAGCTCTAATAGCCCTTCGTTCCTCAAAGTCAGCATCGTCTTTCAGAGTAGAGGTTAACAAAATGCCCGATGTATTTGACTGTTACACACATATATATATACACATACACACATAGTCACATACACCCAGACAACTTTATTTCTACTAACTTCTAACCAGTTGACTGTTTTGTTTTGTTTTTCTTACCTTAGCTTCACTTTGGAAGACTATACACTGACTTTTACAATTGTAAAATAACCCTTTATCAGCATAGCTCTCACATATCAAGAGTTTCCTAAGTACACAGACCGAGGTGCTCAAAAAAACTTATACGCTTGGAATAACAATAATTTATTCATTAATTTAATTACGTTAATTTTATCGTTTAGTATAATTTATTTCATTTTTAACGTATTACTAAGTTCTCCCTTAATCGATGGCTGAATATAAGCTTATATAGAGATTTGCATTTATAGTTTCGTCGTGAAATAAAATGTAAATAATAATTGCGCTCAATTTCTATTCCGCGATAATCGAACACATTAGGTCAGGTCAGGTATTCTCATTACATAATTATCATTGTAACCACATGACCGAATTCGTAATATATTATGTATGTATGGTACTAAAAACAAACAGTTTATTTTTATGTTTATTTTGTTTGGAACGCTTTGTACAGAGCTGGAAATATTTAAAAATTCTGCGAATAGGATATGTTTTTTTGGAATTACAGCTGTGTCCTAAATAGGTTGTATTACTAATATTTATATATAAATCATCTGTGCGTATGTTTGTAATTGAACCTCTAATGGCTGGACCCATTCTGATGAAATGTGTGTTAAAGTGGATTAGATTTCTATTATTTTTATTATATATTTCTATTTCTTTCAGGCTACCGCTGTAAGAAAAAAAGGCACCCGAAATGCAAAACTACAAACAATTTGTATGACTCAAAACTTAGCGATTAAAAAAAGTGGCGGAAAGTTTCTTGCCAGTTCTTCTTGCCCGCTCTACGCCCTTATCTTGCGAACTGGTAGTAAATGTAAATTTACAATTAATTTAACTTTTTTTTATGACGTTCATAAGTGTACTTGTATATGAATAAAGATATCTTGAGTTTGAGTTTACATAAGACATAAAATTACTTCGTTTAACTCATGAAACAAACCAATTTTATCAATCATAATAAATATACTATTAGAGATGAATAACACTGTCATTTAAAATACCGTAAGATTAAATTCTTTAGTTATAAATCTAAGTCCAGCATAGAAACAAGGTATTTCTCAACTCATAGTTGTCAGTGACACCGACTGACCGAAGACCTCTTAATGAGGTCATATTTCATAACAAAAACTAGCGCCTCCATTTGTAAATACCAATGCATACAGCATTTAATTGGATATTCATTCATACAATATAAAGCAGAATTCTATAATAGACCGGCAACGTATTCGCATCTGACAGTGTACATGGTGTCTATCCGTGATAATCCTATCCGCCTCCCCCCTTCGTCCTCCACTCCTCACAGGACAGGCATGAAGGTCCATTCTCATCCTCATCTCAGTGTTCAGACGCGAACGCTCAAGCTCCTAGCTACTGCATTTACTATTTATTATAAAACATATATTTCTAAGTAAATGTTTAGGAACATATCACCAGTCTAATACATAGTGTATTTACATTACCAGTGCCGCTATAACCATTTTAGGCCTGGGCCTCAGATTTTATGATCATCAATCTAATGGGCTAGGAGGTCTTTCACAAACGCCGTCGACTTTTTAACGTCATACAAAATAGAATATACTTATTGAGTCTAAGGTAGGGCGTTTACCTCGCGATGTTTTCACATAGACAGAAAGTCCATTAATGCACATCCGGGGAATGAACCTGCGATCTAAAGGACGAGAGTCCCACGTTGAAGCCACTTTTACAAGTGTAAAAATGACTCCCATCTCTTAGTGCGACAATAGTTTTAATATATAATCTAATCAAAGGGCCAAGCTTTATTGGATGAACCCAATGATGAATTGATGTTTACGATCCCTTTATATAAAATTCAGTAATTAAATAGATATGAAAACACTATCTCATTTTTAAATTAAAGGTTTTTTTATAGAACAGGCAAACGGGAGGCTCGTCTGATGTTAATTGATACCACCGCCCATGGGCACTCAATACCAGAGGGCTCGCGAGTGCGTTGCCGGCACTTTAAGAATTGGTACGCTCTTTGCTTGCAGGACCCTAAGTCGAATTGGTTTGGAAATACTTTTGGGCAGCTGGTTCCACATAATGGTGGAGCGCGGCAAAAACAGCCTTAAAAAACGCAATCAAAAAAAATATGAAAACACTATCTCATTTTTAAAATAAACTAATGAATGCGCACGCGAATATAAAATTATGTGAAATAATTACGCAAAGTGACCTTGCAAATCAATTCGCAAGTAGGGTTACAACTGAAATCGTGAATTTAGTTTATTAAAGCCTGATCTTGAGAGCTATGTCGACACTCACTGTCTGAAAAAATAGAATCCCACACGTACACACCCTCAAACACACACCCTAACATTCACACCCTAACACTATCATACAACACAACCGTATTAGGTATGACTTTTTTTTTATGTAACAGGGGGCAAACGGGCAGGAGGCTTATCTGACGTTAAGTGATATCGTCGCCCATAGACACTAGCCACTAGCCAGAGGGCTCGCAAGTGCGTTGCTGCCCTTTTAAGAATCGGTCCGCTCTTTTTTTGATGGACCCTAAGTCGAATTCATTAGTTAAATGTATTCAATATGTTTTTCTTTTGTAAATGTTTTAACCTTTTTGTATATTGAGAGTAATAACGAAATAATAAAGACGGCTTTATTGTATGTATTGTTTATGTGTAGCACAACTAATAGATACACTTTAATCAAATTTTTAAATGAATAAATGTTGTTATCAATTTAACAAAAAAAATATAAAATAAAAAAAACTGTTTCGTCGTACATTACAAATAATTTTTATTCATAGCGATTGCGTCCGTAATTAATTCAATCTCGCGCAGATTTTACCATGTCTAGTTCAGATTGGATTTTTTTAAAACTAGTAGTCTATAAATCACTATCTGTATTTACTAGTGAGTATCCTATAAAATATAGTAACAGTTAAATGTGAAACATCAGTGACAAATCATTGTACCTAATGTAGATAAAATACAATTTAATTATTAATTTGATGTTATCTGTGCAAAAGAAAATACACATCAAATTGTCAACCAACGGGTTTCTCAGGTCAAAAAAGTACACTTTAAGCCCTTACTCAACAAGTATTACGTAGTGTTTGTGTAGTATATATCGTATATATCTATAACATGTTTCTATTTCTTATAAAAGTTTAAATTTTATAGCAGCTTACGTAATAATATGTAAACACGTAGGTACTTAAAGCTGGATCGCAAGTCGGAATGCGTACTATATACTGTACTATACTGTATACTGGAATATATAGGTATGTAATCATTAGATACAATTTCATAATATTATCATTTGATATGTAGTCAAAATGTTTTTGAAATATTGATGCGAAACAGAAGCCTAGTTTCCACAGATATCATTTTGCAAGTTGATACAATTAATTCGATAGTGATATGATTATTTGATATATTCGGTAATGAGACACTAATGTTATGGACACAAGTCATGTTGCTGTTCATTTAACATTTGACCCACGGCTTACAGCTAATACAAAATAATAGTTTGGAGCATGAATTAGTAATAATATAAGACCTAAAAAGTTATACACTGCAAAACAATTCAGTATTTTGTAAGCAACTGTAATAAATCTGTGCATTAATCATCTTGAACTGCTTAATTATATTCCTTATAACAGGTTGCTAGGTTCGTTTCCACGTAAAACAAAGATTATTTCGGCGAGCACTTATATAGTGATTTTGGTATTTTGCTATATACTGTATATAAAAAAAAACGGTTATAACATCTATTAATTGAGTAACCCATTTCTACAAATAACGTCACTGGCATAGCACCCCATCTGCATATGTCACTTTGTGACATTGACAAATGTCAATGACGTTCCATACACATTGGGCTCACTATATTATCAAACAAACATAAAAATGAGTCCACCCACTATTATTTTAACTGCAATTAAACTATTTGTAATACAAACAAAAATAATTGAAACATCAGACTGGCCTTGCCATTTCGCAAGAACTTCTGAAGCACAAATCCTAAGACTGATTTAATCTTACGAGTTGTGGAAGAAACTTGAACACCAAGTTGGTGGTCAACTTGGTTTTCCCGATTGAATAGTTTATTCTTTCCTTTTTTTTTTCTATGATTTTTAATTAAGAATTGCTTAATATACATCTATTTTATATTTAAACTTGTTTTAATCTTTGGATAAGAGATAATAGATACAAAGAATGGTTGGCATAGTGAGTTCGGCGCGCGATTCTCATTCCTGATATCGTAGGTTCGATTCCCGGCACTAATTGACTTTCTGCCTATGTGCGCAATTAAATCGCACGTAGGTTGAAGGAAGGCAGGCCAGGCCACCTTAGACCCTAAAAATCGACAGCGGGTGTCAGGCAGAGAAGTAGGTCATCTTGGACAATAAATTATCATGAAATCCGTTTTATATCCGTATAGAAATCTGAGACCTAGAAGGTTGTAGCGCCACTGTTTTTTTTTTAAATAAAAAACATAGACAATGATTCCATTCCTTTTTACACAAGATAAATATTGTGAAAATATTTCAGACTCTCAGACAGAACGAAAAGCGTTAAATGCATTTGGAAATGTATTGCAATAGTTACAAGAAAAATTAATAGATAACCAATAAATTAATAATTATTCTCGCATTAGATACCATTCATTTAACATAACCAATTTTATTAATTAAAAGTTACGGACAAATGAGGATTCAGTTTACTTACGAATATATGTGTTGCAGTTGTATATATATACGTGTTATTTAAATGTACATATAGTGTAGACCAAAGACAATTTTTTTTTTAATTTTGTTCAAAAAAATATTTCGTCCACAAAAATCTTATCATTTCATTTCACGGTCACTGTGCTAATTATCCAGAGCTTGACATATTCGGTAGTGGGCAGATTAATTTAAGATAAAAGCATTGTTAAGTGCCTATCTGATACCTAATCCGCTGTTTTGCTAGTGATTTTTTTTGCTTTTTATTGATAAGATCTAAAAGTGTAATATTTTTATTGTATTTTTACTTTTAAATTTCTTGTATTATTTAGTTTACGATAATTAAATGTTAATATAACATTGTCATGTATTTCAGAAAAGCTAGCTTGTAATATAAAATGTAGATATATCATTATATATAATGTGGGGAACTTTAAAAAATATTTTGTTAGTTGCAAGTAATAAGTACAGTTTTATGTAATATTTCAAAAGTAATCGTTACTTGGCGTGGCGACTATCGATTTATATGATTTTATTTGGATTTAATTACATAGCGCGTCAAAAAAATTCAAATGCGAAAAGGCACATATTTCGACTGTGTTTAAATTAGAATAAAACAACTTGCGAGGACAGTAATATTACGTATATGTATTCGCTAAGCATGCTTAAGATGCGTGCGATATTTCTTAAAATAGCGATACATTTGCGGCTTTACGGGATATTATTAATTTTTGAATAATAATGTTTCACTAGAACATTACTTCTATATCTGACAATTTGGCATTCAAATTCCTGCATTTATTCTTACTAGTTGTTTACTTTGTAGTGTTTTAATAATTTAATTATTTTTATCAAATTAATTTACGCTACCGTTTCATACATAATATATCTTTTATATTCAAATGTACTTTTTAAGCTATCTGTAATTTGTTAACAAAATACCAATTATACGCGTTTTATTGTTTAATTTTTTGGATTTATATTGGTACATTGATATTAGGTTACTCACAATAAGATGTTCGATTTAAAATTGTTAATTGTTCTTAACTGAGAAATAGCGAATAATGGCGGTAAATTAATAAAACAATACCTTTTGATTACATGCTTGGGAACATAATTTATACAAAAATAACATTGCGGTGATAATATACGTTGTTATATTAATAATATACAAAAATTCTAGATTCCCCTAGTTTTATTTTTATTCGTTTAATTTTCCTGAAATTTTCTTTTGGTTTAAGATTAACTTACTTTTCGACAGATGGTGCTTTAGCTTGATATATCTTCACAAAACAAACACAACACTTTGGCGAGCACTAATGATAATGCACTTCGTTCTACACATTATTTTAAAAAAATGACATTCACTTCTTGGCCGGATTTAATTTTTTTTTAATTAAGTCAAAATTATGTATAAACTCGTCAAAGTCTGATCATAGACAATTAAGATAAATCGTACGAATTTTAAAAAGTATGTCATGCAAATGCGGGCTGTCAAACCGGGTATACACGTTACGTAAGCCGTGTTTACGAAGCAAGTTAGCAGCAGAAACTGAAAGTGGTTCCCGACGTCTCAACCCCACCCCGATGCTACTGTTAGGTAATACAAATTACCATTAATCCCATTATCGTCAGCAGATCCGCCATTATTGTATTCCATGTTGAAAAATTGGCGGGAATGACGTTCGGAAACTCGGAACGAATTGCTTTGTTTCAATTATGTAATACATTTTTTAACAATCTTCGCGGTAATAATGACTTCCCTTACTCATCATACTAAGAAGTATCTGCCTCTTTGCGAAGATTGAAGCTATGGTGTTTGTTGTGCAGTTCTTCCACTAATTTTTGTAATGCGTAGCGCCATAAGATAAGATTATCGCGCTCCTTATAGCGCTGTGGGTCGATATTCTTGTACAATCCCCGGTATTCCATTAGCTGTATGACTCATCAATTTCTGCTTCCTTGTTCTTGTTGATGGTCGAAGGAAATTTTTTTAAGGCACTTCCATGTATCAGGACTTGTGGATGAAGCAGATAATTGACTAAACTCTTCATCCAAAGCATACTTCCGTTTCATTCTTTTGGTATTCGTATCGTTAAGCTTTCTTAGATTGAATTTCATTTTCTGACAACTTGCATTAACTTTTTTAAGTTTACAATGAAGGCGAGTAACTACACGATTGTGATCAGATCCAATATCTGCCCTCGGATGAGTCTTTGCGTTTTTGATACAAGTTCTAAATCTTTATTTACCATTACATAATCAATTTGATTTCGCACAAAACGTTGAGAGGTGACAACAGAAAAATATATATTTGCGATGATCATGTCTTTTTTTTGATAGAATTGTTTCAAGGTGTACCCTCTGCCATGTCAGTTCCCTAAAGCTGTTACCTCAGAAACTTTGGGATTCTCATTACCTATTACAATGTTGATATCATGTTTATTTGTGTGTTTTAAATGCGTTTTTATGCATGCATATAGATCTTCTAACTTGCTCTGCGGTTTTTGCACAGTTAGTGCATAAATTTGAATTAATTTAATATTGAAAAGCCGGGTGCTCATCTTTATCATCATAGCTCGATTAGACCTTGGTAAAAAATCTGTCACCGTCTTCGAAAATTCCTTTTTAACAAGAATTCCAACGCCACACGGTTTCTAAGTTATTCGTTCTCTGAATAATATACCGAAGTTATAATTTTTTTCTTATCTAAAATAAATAAAACAAAGCTACACGAATGTTACAGCCGTCGTTGAGTTTTGCGCTTAGCAACATGAATCTCTAAATATTCATTTTTATTTATATAGATTGAAATAAATCTTAGTGGTATTTGTTTAAAGGAGTCAAATAATTATAATTGATGAACTTTGTATAGGGTCGGATTAACTTATATAAATAATAAGACATTGAAAATTAAACCAATTTATTTAAAAAAATTCTACAAATCCCGAACTAAACACTAATTTTAACAGTTTGACTAGATTTAAGTGCAGTGGCCTTAGACAAACAATATTGCACGAATATAACTGCACTGATCACTAAAGCCATAAGAAAAAATAAAATAATTGAACACAATACAAACTAGCTATGTAAAAATCATATTATATTCAGCTTAGGGGAAACTTCGATAATTTTATGCACAGCACTAAAATGTAAAATTATATATAGCAACGATCACGTTTGTATGAATCTTGGCTCCTTGAGCGTATTTGTAACTAATGAAGGCACTAACGAATAATTTCCCAAAATATATACAAGGAAGACACATATGGCTCATTAAATAAAAATTGTTGACGTCCAAAAATGGAAGATACTAGATACCCACGACACAGGGAATCGTAGTGCGGGAGCTAGTGTCTAGTGTATCTATCTCTATACAAACAACTTTTCAAATATTTTCTAGACGTTAGTAGATTTATTTAAATTTACATCCAAATACACCCAAGGTGCGTCGCTCAAAACCATACATACAAATCGCTACTGCTTCGCGTTTATCAAATTTTACGAACTCTCCGTGCTGGTGTGTCAACGATAAAGAAGGTTCTATGGAATAACGTCCTCTAAAAATACCAGTAATTATTTTTACTAGTCGTTTTTCTAAAAAGCAGCTGGTTTTTAAACCTCTGCCTACAGTCACTGTTACATTTACCATTCTTCTTCAAAACCGGAATCATAATCAAACCAGTAGTTTCGAAATAATAACCAATATAGAAGACAGTGCAGTTAAAAATTCCCAAGAAATGGAAGAGCTTTCGAAATAACTAAAGGTTAGAAATAGATTCGAAACTTGCCGAGTATCACTTCCATATGTCAAAAACGCATTTGACATATAGGAGCCATACTTAACACTGTCCCGACAGAATCTTACCCTAATAAACTTGGGATTATATATCTTTGAAACAACATACCTTAATTAACGACAACGCCCACAACTTTAATTAACTTAACGGAAACTTCGTGAATAATTTAAGTTAATTAAAACTGCGTTTAAGACTGGTCCTTGATATGCATAACTCTTTCAAGAAAAATAGAGATTTTTAGTTAGAAAGCCTTATACTACCAGCGTATAGCAGAAATTACTATCTATAAGCTCATTATGGCCATTATTTGAGCGACATCAAGAAAATATACAGAATCTTCATTGTTCAACCAGACTTATTCGTTTCAGATGGAGTATTATGCCCCTCAAATGATACTCACATAAATATCTTCCATCGAAATTTGATAGTTAGATGACGTCATTATGGTTTGTTAGTATTGTCAATTGATAACTATCAGTTAAGATAGCATAGTAACCCGTCTGATACGTCAACATTGGTCAAATTAACTTAATTAGCTGTAAACAGTTTTGTATATGGTAGAACCGGGATAGATGCCTCATTCTTGTTAAAAATATTTACGTAAATTTCCTTTTTAGTTTTATTTTAATTTAATTTTTGATTAATAAATCTCAGTGGAATATTTTCGATATAAACAATAAATAAATCCTTTTCAGTGACCGCAATAAAGAATACAGTTTCAAAATCAAATCTGGATTGAATTATGTAACCTAATTGTATTGTACTAATATAATAACATTTTAACATACACCAGACAGTGGAGTTAAAAATAATTCTAAAAAGCACAGATTTAAGGTAGTCTTTGAAATACAGACTATTGGTTTATGGTAAGAAACAATCTATAGGAATAGCTTTCTACATCCTTCGCCTTCCAATTTTCTTACTTGACGCCCTTTCTTCTTTTTGATCTTCTCTTTAACATTCTACTGCTTCTTTTTGTGTATTTATTGCCATAATTTTGGTAGAACTTCATTTATGTCTATTTCGGTTATTTTCGTAGTATGTTTAGCAAATTTAATTTCATTAGTTTCAAGAGGACATCACTTTAATTAGATAAAATTTAATGAAGGTATTTTTTTGAATAGTGAGTGAGGGCTTATCAATGAGGTCGTAGGTTCGAACACAGAAGAAGGATCACCTACTTTCCAATTAGAAAAAACAAATCACCACGAAATTGTCACAACCATATTTGTGTCATGAATAAAGTTTTTATTATTATTATTTAACTGACATAAAAATCTGCGGCCCAGACCTAAAAAGTTGTAGCGTCACTGGTTCTTCTTGCATTTTATTAAGAACATAAAGGCATTTTACCCCGGTTTATTAACTTATACCAATAAAATATCTCATTATAACCAGCGGCACGTAAGTCTAGCGCTGGCCGAGACGTGGAGGGGATTGCTGCGCATGTATACTGTCGCGCGGGGGACAAAATGCGACTGGAGAGCCAATCGACGCTCTTCATTCCGCTAGCCCCCCTCAGGTACCTTATTTTTTACTTCTGCGCAATAACGGTCAGCGCTAGAGTTTCGTGCCGCTACTTATACTAGCAAATCTATGCTCTAACTAAATTGTGCGTTCGATTCAAATAAGTTTACACATTCATTGAGGGTTTCGAATAAATTTCAACAGTCAATTGTCAATGTCAATGTCGGTTACGTCAAATCGGACAGATAATTTCTCATGCTACCTCAGTGACACTTATATATATTCGTTATTTTTAAATTCAAAGGCCGAAATCTCTTACCTAATCTTAGCCTATAATATTCTATAATTATCACATTGTATTTTTCCTTAAATATTTGCATGCATTGAGTTTGAGTAATATTGAATAACAACACTTAATTTGAATATTGTCAACGGTGCAATTTAAAAAAAACCGCCAATATATTGAACTGTCAGCTTCTGTGCTCTGTGGTGTCATGTAATTTTTTAAATTGCTCTCAGTAAGAACATAGACTATTAAGAGTTGTTTTTATTATTTGTTTTTACCGTGTTTTTTTAGCTTTTCTCGTATAATTTCGTTGTCGATTAAAATTACCCAATCTCTCACTTAATCTATAACTTTGAGCCATTTTATAATATTATGTTGCATCACATCTCGAACACACACCGTGTTCAACTCATTTTACAATTCGTATGATAAATGCTTTAACATACAAGATGGACGAAAAACATATGGCAGACAAAATCGGTCAAATAACAATAAAATTAATTTAGAATATTTACAGTTAATATCAAAATGTAGATTATGTAAATAAATGATATATCTGTGTCATTAAAACTAACCCGCCCGAAACGGTAAATTGTCAACTCAAGTTCTAGACCATTTGACAGCCGTTATTTTAAATAATGCTAGAATAAATTATTGATTTAATATGTGCCTGATCTGTGTTATGGCAAGTTGTAATATTCAATTTGGAATATAAAGAAAATGGCAAATTACCATTTCGGACATAACTTATACAAAAATATATTCAGAACAATAATATAAATTAGGTTAATATGAAAATATTTATACATAAGTACGTATTCAAACTATCAGTGTGTAGCTTTTTCGCCTTAGAACGAGTGAATTATATTTCCTTATAATATATTAAAAAATATAAATGGCCAAACGAGGCTCAATTTAATAAATATATCTCTTACGAACCAAAGATTCAACCATCTTTGAATAGAATAAGAATTTAAATAAACATTAAACAACCACAATTCAAATTCTACTTTTAGAATTCGTAACGTGGTTTCAATGATAATGGACACAAAAATTATGCGAGTTATATACCGACCATTTTACTTTTGACACTTTGACAATGTACCACAGACAGCTGACACTTTGACAATGTAATTGATATCATTTGTCATTGTCAAAATACATAATACGAAACCAAAGCCGGATTTAATAGCTTTAAACGCGTTTTTACATGTTAAAACTATTTTGAGTTTGAAGTTGAATTTAATGTCATAAATTCGATATTTCGCGTTTTTTTTTTTATTTATTCTTAATTCAGTATTGTGTTTAAGCTGTCAAAAGTTTGGTCGGAATATAATCCAATTTTTACACAGATAATATCACCTCTATACAACCATTGTACTATTTTTCTAACATAAAATGTTAAATAATATCGCTTAATGTCAATAGAAGCTTCGTAAATAACTTAGTATGATACGAGTCCCGTATTCGTATTTATATGAAAACTCGTAAGTCATTGTCAATGTTAAAACAGGTGTCCCAGACATTAACGTCAAGACGAAGTCAGGAATATAGCATTGATAGGATGGCATAACGATTAATTTAAACTTTGGTTTGGTAATAATTAAAAAAAATAACAATTTTATTTATTAATTCCCTAGGGTTCTACTTGCACTATCACCAAACTTCCGATTGACGTTGATTTATGGGACAACCTATATAGATTATAGGCCACTTAAATTTAGGAACTGCTCAAACAGCACTGTGCACTCGCTATTTGACTGAAATGGCATAATGCCCTATGTCAGTATATTAAAGATTTCACAGACTAGGTTTTAGACAATAACGAAGAAAAATAATTTTACAATTTGACATATGATACATATCGATTGTTTCATGTATATAGATAAAGCTTTAAATAGAATATCATAGTCTTGTAATGACAAATTCAATGGCCAGTTTTGCTCTATAGTTTCGCTAACCATTTAATTTTTACGTGAATCTTACCGCAATTTCTAATCTAATCCAACATTGTAGTATAAAAAAGATTAGTTATAAAAAATAATGCATCAATAATTTTTTTAGAATTTAAATATATGAAAATAATAATATACGGAATATGTCAAATACGTCACACGACTATTGTAACCTAGACTATCTGTCATGATACGTGCCACGATATGATATCTGTGGTTAGCCTATATTTTAAAGAATATAATAATATATATTTAAGCCGTTTAAGGCAGTTCCTAAATTTGACTTAACTTTTTTGCACAGTAGAGTCTGATCTGTTGAATCAGAGTTCTATATTTCAGTAAAGATAATGATGATTTACGTGTTTATTGCTTCGTATTAAAGTATATTTTAAAATAAAATTAAAGTATACTTAATTATACAGGGTATACTCCGTGCATGATGAGGAAATCGTGTAAATCTTTTGGCACTTGTTCGGGACGGTACTTCAATCCGTGGTGCGCCAGCGCAGACGCTGCTAAACAGCTCAGCCTAGGGTTCAGCGCAGAACGGACAAGAGACTCTGCTGGACCTAGAAATTTTAATTTTAAAATTATAGATCTTTCTTTTCTTTTTTATCAAATAAATAAAATTAGGCCTGCGCCGATATTTCGTGACTTTCAATAGCGTTTTTGTATGCAATTTGATAAAGTTCTTGGAATATTTGTAGCGCTGATGGACCCAACCTCGCGATCGCTGGGTAGATAAACTTTACATTGAAGTCGGGGTCGCTGTAGCCAAATATTAACCAGGTCTTTATGTGTTTAAACCCCAAAAGGAAACAAAGAACTTTTTGCTAATAAAGTGTACAATACGCTGATACAATACGCTGCTGGCTGGCTGGGATAAAATATTTGCCATTCTATGAAATAACGAAATCTTTGTGTTACCTATAACCTAACATTTTAAATATGTATATGCAAATTTTAAGCTATTATTATATAGAAGTATATTCCACGACCTTGCTGTCCACGATATCGTGAAAGAACAGAAAGGTTAAATATTAAAATCAAATAGTTGTTAGTCTTTACCTATGAAATTTTGAGATTTGTAAAAGCATTTTGTTTTTTTTTTATTACAGCTAGCCGGGGATCGAACCTACGACATCAGGGATGAGAGTCGCACGCCGAAGCCACTAGGCCAACACCGCTTTCATAATGTATACGTACCCCCAATAGAAGCGACGAGAGGGGTTATCCCGTCCATGTCCATAGCGTCAACGTGTGCGCCGCGTGCGAGTAACTCACACACACAACCGCACAACGCCTCGCTCCAAGCTTCCCGTTCCTCTACACATAGGACTGCACATTTATACTTAGCCTCTGCCTTCGACTGCTTTGCAATTAGCAAAAAAAAAAATAAAAAACGTATGGCACTCGAGGACTGCCGCAGTAAAGCTATTGCATAGCATTTTTTTATCGACTTATGCAATTATAATTTTTTATTTATGCAGTATTTTTTGAAGTGAAACTTCTTTATCGGGGTTGATAAAAAATTTAGTGTAACATTTTTTCGTTACGCGTCAGATTTTTCGGTTGCGCGCCATGTTGCTTTTTGAAGTCAAACTTCTTTATCGGCGTTGGAATGAAAGTTCTTTATCGACGTAAGGGAGAAATTTTGTAGCAAATCGTCACGTTTTTCGGTTACGCGCCATGTTGCTTTTTGAAGTCAAACTTCTTTATCGGCGTTAGAATAAATTTTTTTATCCACGTATGGGAGAAATTTTGTAGCAAATCGTCACGTTTTTCGGTTACGCGCCATCTTTTTCTTGCCCCTACCACGGTTGATCCGAAGAGATTCGAAGCCATTAATAACAAAAATATATAATAACGATAACACTGATAGTAATAATTCTAGTCAATTAATGAAATTCTGTAATAATCTTAGAAGTAATAAGGTAAAATGAAATAATTGTATTTGTATTCATGTCTATGATAATAAAGCCCTTTGTTAAACTTTATTTAACCAATTTCGTTAATTTGCATATAGTAGATCATTTTTCGAAAAATAAGGTCATAAAGAAGTTTCACTTCTTACGTATGTACACCTAGTACACGCACACATTTTTTTTTTCTTTGATATTAATTCAATCTACTACTCTACCAGACTCAGACTAACACGCCTATATAGTCTATAGTCTGTCTCACTCTAACGCGAGTACGCTAAGTCACCGATCACGCCAGACCGATGTGAGACGCAGAATGCGTTATGTCCCGCTCTAACGCGTATTGGCCGCACCTATATTACGTCATCGTGTGCTAGGTTTTTATTTTCGTTACGGAATTTCTTGATTCGGTCGCCGCGCTCAAAGCCCCCGATAAGTCTATGCAATAGCTTAAAATTACAAAACACGGTAAAACATTTAATTTCATTGGAGGATGAAAATGTAATAATTCCTGTTTTACTCACTTTACTTATATATAGATTGAATTAATAATTAATTGAATTACCTTTACTATAACATTATTATTTATACGTATTTTTATACATTTATCAATAACTACACCTAACTAACTAAAAAATAAATAAACAGTAAAAAACCTCTCTGAAAATATTGATAGCACTCACCAGGCATATACTGATAGGACAGCAACGCAACGTGTAGGGCAGTTCTCCTCGAGTCATCGGCCACGTCCACATTCACACCGCACTCGAGAAGCAGTCTAGTTGTTCTTGTGCAAGGGAATCTGAAAGTCGAACAAATTCATTCAATACTAATAATCATGCCTCGTGATATAAAATGAATCAAATTGCAGCGTTTATCCTTCTCTAACTCTAACTTCACATCATTTATCTATCTCTCTTCATCACAGCGTAAATACAATTTGAAGGAAAGAGACGAAAGATGCCTTGGTTTTAGTGAACCAATGTTGAGTATGTTTAATTAATATTATAAAAAAATAATTTTTTTTATAATTTCCATGTAGTAAATTTTTTTCAATCAATATTTTTAATTGGGGTAGTATTATGTAGTATCACTATAACTTTCTTTTTTACTAAAGATTTAATATATACTTTAGTGTCACATAAAAAATATACACATAAATAATTAATTGATTAAAAACAACCTAACGTTTGCATATTCTATGGGCTTCATACTTTCGATTGGTATAGAATTTATCTAATAATCATACCGGTGAAATGTTTAAAAAAAAATATTTTTTTATATTAATTAAAATACTCTGGACAGAAATTTGCTAGGCAACCCATATGGATTATATATATTGACATATTAAATTAAATATAAAATACGTTTCATTAAATAAGCATCTCGGTGAAGGTCGTTGTATATCGGGATCTTAGATCAAACCCTCAATTCATCTTTAACGATCAACCTCTATTTTTTATTTGTTAATTAAAATCTTATGACTTGATCTCTGAGGTTTATAGAGAAAATTTCACAGAAAAACCCTAAAAGTTTTCATTCCGGAAAACCGAACAGTCTCTTGGGTAGTATAGCAAATGTTCCATGTTGGTATGTACTAAAATAGTACGCTAAGTAAAATCACATTAAGGAGAAACGAAGTTCGCGGGGGCAGCTAGTATACATACAGTCGACTCTCGATAATTTGAAACTCAAGGGACCAGAGATAAATTTCAAATTATCAAGAGTTCAAATTAACAAGTGCTTGAATAACTACGAGGGGGAGGGGCGACTGAAGGAAATAAGAATTTGATCAAAATTTGTTACTTATTATCTCTATATTCTTATTATGTATTAACAATTATTCACAAATTTTTATTTCGAAAAGAAGTCTGTAATCTTTTTTTGAGTGAGTGACTCATTTATGTAAACAATTGACAAGTCTGTGCATGTATGTAAACAAACGACAGGTATGTGCATGATAAACGCTTCAAATTATAGAGAGTAGGGAAGACCGGATTTCAAATTATCGCATGTTGGCGAGCAAGATAATACTTTTTCAACTTCAAATTACCGAAGGGACCAATTATCATTGATTTTATTCAATTAATCGAGATTTTTTCAAGGGACTGGAAAAAATATTCAAATTATCGAGATATTCAAATTAACGAGTGTCAAATTATCGAGAGTAGACTGTATATTAATAAAAACATAAACATCTTACTGGCAAACATCACTAGTATGAAAATCGTCAACTGGCGTCCGTCTGTCCACGGCGAGGTGCAACAGTGTACCGCCCGTACGAAGACTCACGTCACGCAGATTGAACACCGAACATCTTGTCAGTCTGTTTGTTTGCTGCAAACACAAAACTATAATGGGACAATGAAAATAAAAACCATTTAAAATTAATAGTATAGTTATTTTGTTTAATATGCATACTTATCACCTCGAAAAGACCTTTACTGAAAGCCACAGCTCGCTACTTCGCAAAAAAATACTTGCGAACTATGAAAGTGTAATTTTTCAATTTGTTCTCATATTTATATACCCTCCGAATTTCTGATGTACATACACTGTCCACTTTTGATAATAATATGCGTTATTTGAAAAAAAAAACAAAAGAAAAACGATACAGTCACGCACGCACACTCACACAAACGTTTGCGCACACGCACGCACACACGAACATACTACTCACTAAGGAATATTATTCCTTATTTTGTAATTTTATATAAGCTATTCTCACCTCATCATTATTAGGATTTTCAAGCAACCTAGCAGCCACAGCAACGAGATAGAGAGCAGTCCGTACATTGCTCTCGTACTCCTCCTGAAAAAGATCTCACTACAGAATTTACTTAAAACCAACTCAACTCTTTCCTTTTGTGTCCTCTTATTAAAAATATGGTTTATTAGTTTAAAGAAATCCAAAACGTATATGTATGTGTACATAAAAGAATTTTTGTTATGGATACTCTAAAACTACTAAACCAATTTATAAAATTTCTCCAATATAACGCTATATTATTCCTGAGTATTAAAGATTTTTGTTTGTAATAGAAGCTTTTTACAAATTCTTTCACAGTAGTAGGCTATATCAAAAATTTATTTATCTATATATTACTAGCGAACCTGACGTTCACACGTATTAAATACAAAAAAAAATCATGTGTCCAATTCACACGTGGTAGAAGTGAAACCTTCAAAAACAAAGTTTTATAATTAAAATATGTAAATTAGACTTTTTCTCTATCTAAATGTAGGATCTTTTCTTTAAAAAAAAAATATTTTAATGATAAATTTCAATTTATAACTTTAATATCAATGTTTATTTGGTAAAAACTAAAATAATAACGTGGGAGAAAATGAGATAGGAAGCATTATACAGTGTATAAACTTTAAATTAGGCAAACTTTTAATTAAGTGTAGTAAGAAGTTTTCACTTCAAAAAGTTTCTATAACTAATGATATGTAAATAAAATTGATAAATAATCTAATTTTATAATTAAACTACTTACTTGATTTTTTAATTCAGAAAATGATCAAATACACACTAATTTAAAGTTTATACACTGTATAATGCCTCCTATCTCACTCTCTCCCACGCCAAATCCTATTAATTTATGTGTCTGTCTCTTTTTACTGTCGCTTTTTCCGTTGCATCCGGTTTGAAATCACAACGATTCTAAAGAAGTTTCACTTCAAAAAACCAACTATAGATTTGAACTTTGCTCGAATCCACGAACACAACATGTTTATGATAATCGGTCAAGCCGTTTACGTTAAATTTAATTAAAAACACACAGAATACGAAGAGTAAGAAGATGAAACGTACTATCAAAGCTTCAGTGTCACTCTCTACCTCCAGTCTTTTGACACCTCTTCGCAATTCTTCAGCGCAAGCCTCCAATACCTACCCTTTGATTAAATTTTTTTTTAAGTAAAAAATGGGTCACCTTTATCTACACATTATAAAGAAAAACTTTGTTTGTTTGTTTGATTGTAATGAATAGGCTCATAAACTACTGGACCGATTTTAAAAATTCTTTCACCATTCGAACGCTACATTATCCACGAGTAATATAGGCTATATTTAATTTTGAACAAAAATAGGTTCCGTAAGATATTAGGGTTTTTCGGACACAAGGTGTAAAAAAAGTTACTTATTTTGCGTACCCTGCCTAAACTATTAAAGATAGAACCATAAAATGTTCTAAGTAATTGTAGATCTTATAAATATCTACAAAAAAGTCCGCGACACACTATACCTATCTATGTCGAGTGAGGCACAATAACCATAAATGATATAATGACATGGCAAAACGGCGTTTGCCGGATCAGCTAGTAAATTATAAAATAACTTTCCTTAAACCTAATAATTAAAAAAAATCATAAAGGAAGCCGTTTCATAGAAGCTTGGTTAAAAACACTGTGACACAAGATTTATCAATAAATAGTTATGAGGAGTGTTGGCCTAGTGGCTCAGCATGCGACTCTCCTCTGACGTCGTAGGTTCGATCCCCGGCTGTGCACCAATGGAATTTATTTATATGTGCGCATTTAACATTTGTTCGAATGGTGAAGAATAGATTTAGTATAGTTAATGCGTGAAAAGACGAAAATTATGGCGAAAAAGGGTGGATGGTTAATTTTAGATAGGATCTAAATGGAAGGTAATGGAATAATAACTTTAAAAGAATATATTTTCTAATAACAGTTCGTGGCATCCAAACATATTGGTTTGGTCCTTCGAGCCGGAACTAAATGAACTTGCGCATTTTACCGTATTGTTTTAGTAATAAATCGAATAATTACCTGATAAAGCGGTAATTCAATTCCAATATGAATCATCTGCGAAAACACCTGAGCGAACCTCAGTAGATCTTTAACAACCGACACCTGGAAAAAGGAAAAGTGTTATTAGTCAGTGAAAATCTACAAATGGACGCCGTGTGACACGCAAAGATTCATGACTAGAAAATATTATCTATGGCCTATATAATATGTGTTGTTGTACACACCGAATTTCACATAAATTAACCAAGATCAACTTACAGAGTTAAGAATCCGTAATGTAAGGGCGTGTCTCCACAACGCGAGGCACCGTTCGAATCTTGCTTCGTCAGCAAAAACCGCGCCCCGAAACACCACCGGGTGGGGCAGATCTGGACATGTGCGACCGAGAATTCTCTCGCGGACTGTTAGACCTTCCATGTGCAACGCGTGAGGGTTACCGTGTAGTCTCTCCACCTCCTGAGGTCAAAAACAAATCATTCATCAAAATGTACCACAGACGAAACAACTTGTGACAACTTAATTTTTTGAAGTTATACTTCTTTAGGCGCGTTATGAAAAATTTATGAGAGTGAAATTTTACGATGCGCGCGCACCGTGACACAAAATTCAGTATGGGCGCCGAAATGGGAATAAGACAAGTAAAAAGAAATAGAATATGCGTGACGTATGACCATAATGACATTTGTAGTACCTTTTAAACAAATAAAGCAGTTTTAATTATTTTTTCAAAGAAATTTAGCAATGCTTTTTCACAAAGACCTATTGTTACTTAGTTAAAAGGTTATGAAACATACCTAGTTATTAAATTAAATTAATAATAAATAATAATTGTTATTAATATTAATTAATAATTGAATAATATATTAAATATTGTTAAATTATTAACGCTAAATATCTATTATTAATTATTTAATATTTAAAAAAATAAAGAAAGCCAAAGAAGTATAACTTCTTACGCGCGTACAAAGTACACGCACCAATTTTTTTATGTAACAGACAAACGGGCCGGAGGCTCTCCTGATGTTAAGTGACACCGCCGCCCATAGACACTCACATTGCCAGAGGGATCGCAAGTGTGTTGCCGGCCTTTTAAGAATTGGTACGCTCTTTTCTAGAAGAACCATAAGTCGAATTGGTTCGGAAATACTTCAGTGGGCAGCTGGTTCCACATAAATATTACAAGTTTTACTGTACAATGTGGTAATTTTAAAAATGTATTATAAAAGTAAGATTATAATAACAACGGTATTTTTGAAATTACCTCCAAAGTGGTACTTTCTCGCCAGTTATCATAGGCCGGTATGGGGTCGGCGGGTTTCTTCAGCAGCTGACCATATCGAGTGTCGTATCTCATCGTCATTGCTCTGTGTAGGTATTGATACGCCATCTGTCAATCAATTGTTTCATTTATATTTAAAAAAAAACTAAAAGTATTTAATATGTTCATGCTTTACTCTAACAATTTCCCTTTGTCATCTTAATATCGCCTCTAAAATCGGTCTGTCAGTGTTTTAATATTATATGTGTGTTCAAGTAGATACGAGAAATGTTTAGGTGATGTTTTTAAGACGGATGAACAGGGAAAACTAATATAATTTTTTTTATTATTCATCGATTGGTACTATGTAGTAGACACTTTAGAAGGTGAATAGACCAAATAAAGGAAACAACAGGTGGTACATAGCAGATAGGAATGGCGGAATTTGCAGGCCTTTGCCAAAAAAGGGCACACAGAAACCTAAAAAGAATGAGACAGAAATAAATGTGTAAAACAATCTGAAATAAGATATTATTATTATTCATCAGTCATTAATTTAGTGATTTGCCTTATTGAAGACAATTCATCTTATTATCCCACAAGTAGTGGGCAGTTTTAAACAAATATAACCCCTTACCCGTAAACAATAATATTCTTTATCATTAGCAAACGAAGCGCCAAGTAGCTCAAAAGCATCAATGGCCTGAGCGCGCGTGACGTCCGGCCTTGCCGCGAGTATTTCCACTACCGACGCACGGGCGCGTTCCGCTGCACACTGCAGCGGTGTCATGTCTGCAATATAATAGTCATTTTATTAAACCGACGATAATATATTCATACATATAGATTGTATGTCCTATGTCCTCAACTCCAGCCGCCCCACTCAGAGCTCTGCCCCACACGCGCGTAACTATCGGTTCATAATTTTGCAATGTTGCTATTGTAAAAAAATATTAAAAACTATTTTATATTATTAACTGGTGACAATAGAACCTACACAAAATGTTATTTTAATTCTGTTAAGTGTGTTCTTAAATTACACAAATACACATGTAACTCCAATATAGTGTTAAGTTTTTATTTACTACCGATAAATAGGCTATTAGACAGTACGAAAAATAACTGTTATTGAGAGTATATATGTATAAAGATGGCTTTAAAATAATCACTTATTTATAAATAAAATGCAATCCAAGTAAATATTTGGTCTTCGTCTATTTTAACTTTTGGAGTTATATGTGTATTTGTCCACTTAAAAGAATTAAAAATAACAATTTATAAAGGTTCTATAGTAACTAATAAATAATATAAATCGGTTTTTAAAATCTTATCCGTGGCCCATTATAACCTTCTTTACAATGGCAACATTGCACGCTGCCATATTAGTTTCGTCACGCGCGAGAGCTTTTCTTATACCATTAACATTATTTATGAAACTTTATCATAAAAAACCCAAAACAACTTTATTCATATAGATAACCGAGTACACTTATGAACGTCAACAGAAAAATTGATTCTAAATTTACATTTACTACCAGTTCGCAAGTCAAGGGCGTAGAGCGGACAAGAAGAACTGGCAAGAAGCTTTCTGATAAGCTTAAGCTCTGAAGAAAAAATATATTAATTACATTGAAAGTTTTATTATAACGCTAAATAGTTAAATAAAGTTTATTAAAATATCACAAAAAAGTTAAAGAAAAGGACATTTTTTATTTTAAAATGTTGACTATGCTAACTTCACGGTGTCGGTTTTTTGAGACGGTGTGCGCGCTCATCGTAAAAATAAATGAACCGATTTTATGAAACTTGAACTTTCCGCTAACTTGGAATATAACTAAGACGTCGCTCTTGACTTTAACTTCTACTCGACCACACTCTCTTACCGTTTTGGTTAGTTAGCATTTTGGCGTTATGGTCTATCAGTGCGCAAACGACGGCTGCATGTCCACATTCTGCTGCAAAGTGCAACGCAGTCGCACCGCATAGCGCCCTATCGTCCACTCTTGTTCCGCTTTCCAATAAAAATTGTACCTGGAACAATTTTCACTCAGCTCAACGTATTATGGAGGAAGAGCAGACTGAAGGTCCTAGGCCTCGACAAGTTGTAACTCGCGAACTTGCGAATCGACCAATTGTGATTGTTACCAAGAGTATAGTCCTCCCTCAAAGGCCGGCAACGCACCCAGTAAAATAGCCTGCGATGACTGCCCTTTTTGGGCGTCCCGTAGACTTGTTTGCCTATGTTATGTATCACTAGGTCATTATTTATAATTTTGTAATCTATTTTTTCTATCTAGTAAGAATTGTTCCGTATCGACTGTTGTACTACTCCTTAGTCAAGGGAATTGTATTCCTAACGAGAAATAAATATCTCTAACAAGTAAACCTTGCAGATGAGCCTTCCAGCGTTCCAGGTGTCCACGGGCCGCCGTTAAGAAGTGACCTGTCTTCTCGTTTATATTCCAGAACTAACTATGTAGTTAAATTTTCGTATAGTATTTATATAGCAATTGTATATTGTATTTTGGCTAACTTGTGGTTGCTGTTTAACTCGCTAGATGGCGCTACAGCCAAAAATAAACAATATACTGTGATAATGTGACATGTAAAAATAAACTTACGACATCCAAATGCCCCTTATACGCCGCAATCATTAGGCATGTGTTATTGTATTTGTTAGCCTTGTGAATATCAGCACCATGCCTAACTAAATACTTCACGATATCCAAGCGGCCATCAAAACAAGCAGCTCTCAGTGGGGTACTTAAAGTCTTTGTAGCATGATTCACGTTGGCCCCGGCTCGAACAAGTCTTTTCACTATTCCTAAGTGACCAGCGCCTGCCGCGCACCATAGCGCTGTGGCTCCTGGAATATTTAAAAAGTTCTATAACACACATTCGAAACGTTTTCACCAACAATTGTAAAGATAAACTAGATGGCGCTTTTTTTAAGTCGAAATAACGACAAGCGCTGTTCGTTCGATACAAATTTTATGACAGCTCGGAAGTTAGCAACAAGTCCATGCTCAGTTCCAGTAAAAGTTTATACAACGTTGTATACAAATTTTACATTTTGCGCATCGTTACGAGACTCCGATACACCATGAAGTTTGCACCGGACATATAAAATATCGAAATATATAAAATACGAATATAGTCGTCTATTAAATTTGGTTGGGGATTGGTGGTGGTGAAAACGAAAACCTAATCTATTTCTCTACGATGAAAACTAACCTGTCAAGTACAAAAATTCCCTGATGGTTTCTAAAAGCAAATAAAAATTAAAATGTTTCCCTTTGTTCGTGAATAAAGCAATTATAGTCGACTAAATGAGTATTTATCATCATAAACAAGCATACAATAAAACAGCCTTTATTAAAAAAACGTGTGTGTACTTATGTAGTTTACTTTAAAGAAGTTATACTTCTTTGACGTTAAACAAGATTAAAAAAAATCTAAAATTTTATTTTACACTAACAATTTAATACATTGAAAGTTTTATAACACATTATCTAGTTAAATAAAGTTTATTTAAATATCACAAAATAAAATGTTGACTATACCTAACTTCAGGGTGTCGGTTTTTTGTGACGGTGCGCGCGCGCATCGTAAAAATTTACTCACATCATTTTAACGCGCCAAAAGGAGTATAACTTCAAAAATATACGTTATTTGCGGAATAAAGCATCTAATCTAATTCAATCCCAGCCTCGCTTAGTTACGCGATGATAACAAATAAACTTATCGCGTTTTGTGAAATTGCAAGTCAGCGTAGCGATTTATAACAAATAGAATTTAATTGGTATAAATCATAAACACACAAAGATCTGGATTATTGCCAAACTTTGTGAACGAACACGTTACCAGTTTCTTTGTGTACAAGCGGGCAAGCTAATTATAAAATGCCACGCGCACGGGCGGATGACTGCGTAAAAAGTCAACGACACACGACCCCAAAAGAGTACATCCCTTTGATAAATAAAACACGCCCGTTACGTAAACAAACTTTTTAAACTAAAGAAGAATTAAAACATTAATGTGCGAACGACACATGCAATATATCAGTGTTATTCAGTATGTTATATTTTAGACAACTACAGTCAAAATCTATTATAACGACATCGAAGGGACTATTCATCGTCGTAAAAACCGATAGTCGCGACAGACGATGGCGTTGTTATTAAGTACCTAAAGCCGGAATTACATTATGAAATTAGTTGCATGAAACTTATTTCCCCAAACAATCGCGGAGGGCTCGAAACTCTGTTATGAAATTAATGCATGCATTACGAAAATATTATAAACTGTTGGTAAAATTAATGTCCCGAAATTAATTTCATGCCACTAATTTCGTAATATAATTACGGCTTAATACATACTTTTACCCACCGGGACCTTTGATTTTGGTCAATAAGTGGTAGGTAGGTATGTTGTTCTAAACGATATCGTCGTAAACGGTTTTGACTGTATATTAGTGACAAACGAAAAATATCCGAAATAAAGGAATTCATTCTTTATTATTTAAAGATATGACGAAGCTTTTATTTTGTCTTCCATGTCTCATTACGATTAGACAAAGAGATGGTTAATTGTTTTCAATAATAATATTCGTTAATTTAATGTTCGCATATTCTGCCAAACATAGTAGCGTGCAAATTTGTCTTAAAAGGTAGAATTTTACATAAAAGTTACAATTGCATTATCAGTCATATAGTCAATTCTTATATTATTTTATCACTACATCACTAGATTATTAAAATACATGATTACGTTATCAAATTAATATTAATTATAATTTTTCACGTAAATAATCATTAATAGAATAATACATTTATTACGAAAGTAGTACATTAAGTCGATTTTTAGAAACTGTAGTAGGAAAATCTTTGTATGTTTTTAATAGATTTTACATACCTTGATTGCCATACAAAAGGTGATTTTTCGAAACAATTTAAAATTTATTTTTTAGATTCCAGATTAAATTTGGCATAGCCATTTCCTTCATAAGCCAATTTCTCCATATCTTATGCGACAGTGGTCCCGTTGGAATAAAATATTAATATTTTTCTGAACGAATGACATATCTAACACATATATCATATACAGGGAATTTTGAGCATCTTAGACAAAGGTAAGCAACTCTCTAGATAGTTCAAATTGCTCATACACTTTTTTGAGCCTTAAATACCCTATTTGCTGACTGAATTTCCCCAAACTATAAATCCATAATTATCTTAGTATAAAACATATGCATGATAAGCAGCTAATACCATGGATATCCTTATCAGTCATTCAACAGAATAAGGAACTATTCCAGTTTTTATAAACAAGAGCAAATTTATAATTAACATTGACCACATAACTTATAAGAGCGATATCAATTTTAATATGAAGTTTTTTTATCATGTAATTCCAAATTTTCGCAAGTACTTCGGAAATTGAGAGAATAATCTACATTGGGTTTCTACCATTCATCATGGTCATTTGCATTTAACAAGATTTAAAAATGTCGGAATTTCGATCTTTAATTTTTTTTAATGGAATCTCGTTGGCTTTAAGGGCCTTTACAATCGGGTACCGGACTGTTTAAGCAAGCGTAGCTCGGCCAGAATGGTAGTTTTTCCCGCAACTAGCACAAGGGTGTCTCCTGCGAGACTCGGACCTCGCCTTTGGCCTTTAGGAAGCACACTGGAGTGATCGAAGTGCGAAGTAAGGTCTTTTTTCGACTATTTTTACTAGCCGCGCCAATGACAAATTAAAAGCCGCCCTTTAGTTTGTCATTGGCTATCGTGATTGGATCATCCGGATCCGTTAGTACATGTCGGGGCCTACTTCGGGCCTTCGGGAAAAGTGATCTTTCGCTATCCTATATATACCCCGGCAAAAACATCAAAGAAAGATAATAAAACAAACAACACGAGTCGACATTGCATAATCATATCATATATCATATCATTGCTTAATTATTTAGTACCATCGTTATCACTGAGAATAATGTTCCACATAGTTTTAATCATAAAACCATTATACATTTAAATAATATTACTTCTTCAAAATAATTCTGAAATCTAATAAATTTAAGGGCAAATACATATCCTCCACAATTTTATTTTGAATACACGTCGGCATTGCGCCAAGATAAGATTATTGTTTACGCAATTTTTGCCGGCCACCACCGCTATGTGGAACCAGCTGCCTGAACCAATTCGACTTACGGTCCTTCAAAGGCCCTAGGCTTAAAAATCCGGCAATGCACTCACGAGCATTGAGAGTGTCCATGGGCATAACATCAGATAAGCCTCCTGCCCGTTTACCCCCTGTTCTATAAAAAAAAACTGATGACTATATTTTAATGATAATACTTAAAACGTAAAATAGTCTTCGCACCATGACTATAGGAAGTTTTAATCTACGACTCTATCCAATTGATAATAAATCTTGCAATTATGATAATACACGTAATATAATTCGTATTATTAAATTCGTAAATGGGTGATTAATTAGGTGAGTATGACATAGATTAGTGGTGATTTTAGAACAAATAACATTTTTTTTTTATAATCACAATTTTCAATAATAAAATGTTAGGTTATGCTAATAATCCCGCAGCTATCTTTTAAACTTACACAAAAAGACACAGCCGGCATTTTATTTTATAATGCACAGAGCAGCCTAGCATTCTGTAAAGGTGGGAGCTTGTAGTTTATTGTTTATCAGAATGCCAAATCATAAATGACTGCTTCAAGACTGATTTGAGAACGACCGCCGATGCGAAAACCGCTGTGTGAGTTCGAAAAGTGAGTTACAGAATCGCAGGGCTGGGCGGAGTAAAATCCCGCCAATTTATATTTTTTTCAAAGATCTCATTGTTTTAAATTAATAAGCCATGCGCTTGCAATGAATAACATAACTAATTTAGTGTTATACTTGCATAAATAATAACAGACCCATTGAGATAACTTACGCCAATTTAACGCCATTAGAACACGCTATCGCCTTAATGGGTTTCATTTTGCTTACCTTCAATAACATATTCGTCAAACTTTACAGTGCCTTCCGTTTCAAGTCTTACAGGAGGACGGAATTTATCTAAAAGTATTCGTACTGCTGCCTCGCGCCCATGCCTTGCAGCAGCTATAAGGGGTGTACATTTGACTCCATCACAGCATACATCCTATAATTAATAAAACACACAACATATTACACATCAATTATTTAATTGACATGCATGTGATGATAAAGAATTGAATATAAATGATATATATACTACTACTATATCTGCATAGTAAAAAGAAACAAAATCTTTTTTTTTTCTTTTTCAAAATCTTTCTTTACCTATATATGTATATATATATATATACATATATGTGTAAATCTTAATAGTACTTATGTTTTATATTGTAAAAGCAGAACAAGGTAAGACAATATATTTCAGGTGTTATATAAAGCAATGATGACAATAACCTTATGACTAAATGGTGTGTCAGCCTGGGTCCTTTTTGTAGAAGACCCAAAGTTGCCAAAAGAAGCTAAAGCAAGTGGTAAAATAAATGGGAAGCATTATACTGCACAATTAAAAATAATAGTTTAAAAGAAAAAAGGCAAAAAAAAATAAAGGTATTTAATAAAGATATAGGTCAACTTAAGATGCAAGATTATATTTAACTTGATTTTTAGAAGATACATTCTTATTAAAGTTAAAGATTCATCCAACCATGCATAATTTGTGTAATATGAAGTAATATATTTATAAGGAAAAGTGTGAGTAACATTTATCATGCACTGTTTCACATGAATTAAGGATAGATCTTACACATGTTACATATCTAATCATTGTTAATAATAAAGGGATTTAAAATCAGAATAGCCGTTATGACATTATTTAAAGGAAAAAACATATTAATCCATGAATGATGTATTGACAGGTAGTGAATTCCATAACCTTATTGCAACCCTAAAAGATTCAGCAGATTTGGCTATTCACATGTAACTTTATGTTGCAATAACTCCTTAGACTTGATATGCAGGGTTTAATGAGATTTTGTTATGTGGAAAGACCCTGAGGCTTATTATATTTATAGATATTAATACTATCAATGTATGTATCTGAAAAAACACACAGATACAGAATTAATTTTAAAAACTTAGCTATGTTAGATGATAAGGATGGAATGTTTTGCATGTCACCCAATTTTTATTTAGTAGTAGTTTTGCCTTTACAAAATAAATTATAAACTTTAAATGGGTTTGCACTTGAGAATATTCTGGCAGTGTGTGAATGTGGGCCGCAGTATCTCTTAACATCAAATGAGCAAATGCTTGCCCCCTATTTTATAAAAGTAAATAATGTGTTCTATTTAATAAAAGTAAAATATATATTTGGTACTATTTGCTGTACTATACAATCATGTAAATAAGTAAGAGTAAGACATAACATAAACACCACCAAATTCCATTGTTGAGTAAAAAAGTTGATTGATTCCTTTCAACAATGGTTTTCTTTGAGGTTAAACTAATTTTGATTATTACATTTGCTGCCAAACAATGTTAGTAGGTTGAATAAATTCCGAATGAATGCATAAGGCCTTCAAAAACAAAAATGTCGCAACAAAAATAATTGCACAACGCACTAGAATCACGCATCAGCTATCATAAAGATTTACACGGATAAAAATAGACATTATTATGAACGTTTTTCTCTTTCAGCCGACAATATATTGATATTCATTAGACTTACGTTGTTTAAAAGGTCGTCTATCTCATCTGTATTTTTTTCATACAATAACGCGTAAAGCGTTAAAGCCATTCCATCTCTAGCAGCGAAAAACACTCGATCTCTTAAACTGCTGGAAACATCGTCCAACATTAGTTTTTCATCCATCGTTATGGATGTACAAAGTAAAAACAATTTAACACAGCACACCACTGCACTTCCAGTAATAAGAATAATGTATTTTAATATAAATTGTTTACGTGCAAACAACGTTAAAACCGCAACGAGACAATACGCGAGAACATTAAAATAATCGAGAAATGAAAATGAATCGCTTTCAACTCTCAAGTGTCTTGTTTAATTGAAAATCAGAAAATTCTAAAATTGCCAATCGCCAACAGGGAAAACTTCAGTAAGTAATGACAACTGACAAAAATGCATTGAAAGTTGACTTACTTCTAAATGTCAACACTGACTTTAAAGTGGCTTTTGTAATCTTGTATATTATAAGTTTATTATATTAACATACTAAATATAACATATAATTATCACTAAAACTAATAATAAAATAAAATACATTGAAATAAATAACTAAACTTAACATAAACTAAAATATATCATTAAAAGGAGTCCCTTTAGGCAAGGTTCCGAAGATACTGGCAGCGTTCCCCCTTTGAATTGCTAGACTAATTCTTTGTCCGAGGTAGCTGCCAGATCTTCGGTCTCCTGTGATGTCGACTAACCTTTTTGAAATTCTTTAAAAAGCCTTAAAGCGCTAGGACCCCACGGACCAAGGGTCTCGACACCGAATGGGACAAAATCATATTCTGAGCCCAGACCCCTGTATTTGCATGCTTTATTTTTTTCAGCCGCTTCACAAGCCGCACCAGCTCTGTAGTTGGTTCCATGTAGATGGGAAGGGGCCAGCGTGTCTGAACAGGTTGCATCCCATACCAGTACCCGACCCATCTTCCATGGAATCAAGCTCATACCGTCCGGTCTCTTGCCATCGTCCCTTGCAATACCACTCGGCTCAAGTAGACTTGGCACGTTGACGGTGGCAAGGGAACGGCGTATGATATCGTTAAGTGCGGCATGTCTCGAGAAGCGGCCTGCACTTTTTTGGCATGACAGGCCGTGATGTCCTAACTTGTCGACATCACTGCCACAGGGACATATATGAGGAGCGCAGACCGGAACCCCAAGCCGTAGACAGGTTGCGATTCGAAGCGTGTCAGGCTCAAGAAAAGTTCCTGTATTTGACGATGGGTAAGCGTGAAGCCAGTAGCCGGCCTCATGCGTACCCACGGCCAAAAGCCTAGCACGCGCCGAACCTGTACTACAACTCAAAAGATCGTCAAAAGTCAGTTTGCAGTGTATGTCATCCCAGCTCCTCTGTGAATTTAGAGATAATGGAAAATTTTGACCTGGGCATGCAATCAAGAAAGCGTTTCTAGCTTCTTCCAAGCCAGCAATCTCAAAGTTTGAAGGGGAAGCCCTTAAAATTTTACTTATGAGATTTGCTGAACTATGGACAGAAGATAGAAAAGCAGGCAAAGCGACACTGGAAATTTTGCGAATTTTTTTTTTTTTTATTTTTTTTTAATCTTGTATTATACTCACAAGCCACAGAAGAAACTAAAATCAAAAATACTTAAATAAAGATTATTTTAGTGTTTTATATTTTATAATAAATAAATAATGTTTATTTTTAATTTATTGTATATTAATTTCCTGATAAAGTGCATGTGATTTATAAATGCATCCGTTGAATGCATCCTGTCACTACAGTGGCCACGTCTTGTCGAAGTGGAATTTAAGCAGCCAATAAGGTGGTTTCTTCAATCCTTTCAAATTTCAGTTTGACGTTTTTTGTAAATTGTTTTTGACGTGTAACTTACCGCTTTCGGCTTTCCATTTATTTACGAAACTTTAACTAGTTTGATCTCAATTTTCTAATACCTTTTTCGTAATGGCTAGCGGTCAATGGGAAGTTGTTGGAAAGAACAAGAAATCCCAAAATGGGAAAATGAAAAATACTAACGAAGATAAAAAGTCGATCAAAAATGGACCAAAACTCGAAGATTTAGGTAAGTATATTTAAATACATTAAATCCACTGAAACCAGAAATGTCAATTAAATTTTTTAAATTGTTAATTCTGCAGTTCCAGCATCGCAGATTAAATCATATTACGATGGCATGGAAATCGATGATACAACAAAAACCAAAGAAAAAAAGAAAGACGGGGAAAAAAAATCTAAAAAACAAGAAAAGAAAGAACCGTCAAAACCAAAACCTCCAAAAACAATAGCAGAGGCTTTAGAAGCGGTAAGAAAATTTTACATTTTTTTTATAACACTACTATTTTGTCCATTAAGGAATAAATTGTATTCAGAAAGTTTAAGTAATTGCAGTTTTAAAAAAATCCCGCAACATTTACGCATTATTTTAGTATTAAAGATGTAATAATCCTATTTCATGTACAAGAAACCTTTCAAATGTGGCAATGGAAGTTATATGATTTATTTTGTGTTATTTGGTATCCAATAAAAATGATCTTTATTGAATATCATTTTTATTGAAATTGTGTTAATTTTTATTTCAATACCATATAATTAATTATAAATATTAATATTACATTATATTTCAGATTGATGCCACAGAACTAGCCAATATAATTGCCACAAATAAAGTTAGGTTCTCAAATGCTCCTTTGGTTTGGTTGAAAGAATTAGCTAATTTCTTAAATTCCAAAGTTCCTATCGATGTTGATGATCCCACATTTTCTAATTTCCCTCCAAATTACCCAGTCAGTGTGTTGCCAATTGACATAAAAGCTAGTCTAGATAATGTACTTCGAGATGCTGGAAAAGCAAACACTCAACTTTTCTTTGATGTTACTCTTACAGCTCTTGCAAATGACATGAGCAGAGGTATGTATTTTTTTTTAATATCTTCAATTATATATAGGTTTTAAATCAAAAGTATTTTCTGTCAATTACTGCTGCTGCTTGTACTATAAACTAATAATAACAGTATGATCTAATGTCATGTCATGTTACAGGTCAGTCTGTTAATGGGCATAGATTACTACTACAGATGTTAGCCCTAGAAAATTCCGATTTCTGTATCACCTCCTTACCAAAGAGTGCGAGTCTCAGAAACTCATACCAAAACCGCCCACCCATTGGTTTGTCACTCTTATGGGCTTTAGGCCAAGGCGGACATAATAACTTTGCAGATGGAATGAAAGGTAAATATATAATACATGTAACTAAGTTTGTGTATAACAAACCTTTATTAATTGCTGGATTGACAGCTCCTTAGGATGTTTTCTTAAGTAATTGCCACAATCTGATACATCAAAAATATATATGAACATGACAAGAGTCCCGACCAGCAATACTTTTTTTTTACAAAACATAATGAAGAACCTTTTAAAAGCATATAAAGCGTGTTCCATAGAAAATGGTTTACAATATATTTCATTATCTTAAGAATGTTTTAAATCTGGGTGAGATCATTTATCATTATGACATGTTCTAAGGTAGGTGATAAGAAACTTACTCAGTTTTTATCTTATTACTTTATTCACTATGTAAACCATGAGTGCTATTCTTATGTAAAAGTTGTTTATCAAAAGCAAAGTCAGGTTTGAGTGCAGTAAATGCAAATATTTCAAAAAGATGTTAACATATACAGTGCAAACTCTTTATAATGAATATCAAGGGACCAAGCATTTTTATTTCTTATAGGGAGGGAAGAAATAATGTATGGGTATTGAGTTAAACCAAATAAATTTAAATCATTTTTACGTTATGGAGTTATTTGTTATAACAAATGACGTTATACAGAGTTTCCACTACTACTACAATTAGTTGTGTATGTAGATAATTAAGTAAATTAGTTTTTATGATAACACTATGTGCTTTCATTCATTCATTAGCCTTTATTTATGAAACTCAATTATAATGGGCATTTGCCACGGAAGTGTCTTAAAAAATGCAGGGATAATAAATTGTTATCACAGACATCACATTTAAATGTTAATAAAGTTTTAATTCTATAATGTAGGCCTTCTCATGCTTATCAACCTTTGTTGTAGAAGCAGACTGATTAATTGTCATATAAATAGGAATTACATAAATTTCCAAGGCACACAAGGAGAAAGAATATAAAATTTGTGAAACCTAAAATTCTACTTCTGCTAAGAAAACATCTATTTGTTGCTATTCTTTAATAATACTTACCTATTTAAAAATAATGAGTTTCTTTTTCAGTTTGGCAAGAAATATTCCTCCCTATAATTGAGTTGAAGAACTACACCAAGTACATAATTGCATATCTCTCCAACCACCTAGATAGGCACGCTAGGATGGATGATACCAGGGTTAGTCAGGAACAGTTACTGGCAATGTTTGATACAATTAACAGTAAGAGGAATGGACTGTCCAAGGAGCTGTCAAGTGACCTTATCAAGCAATTAGTTAAATATAAGGTAAATTCTATTGATATTTGTAAAACTAAATTAACTAAATTTCAATTTATCTTCTTTATCATGATATAGAATAAAACACAATAATGAAGTACTTGTTACTTAGCTTTAAAATGTTAAGGTACTAAAGATTTTTAGGTTATGATAGGATGCTGTATGATCATATGATGAATGAAATTCATCAAGATGTGTTTAACAATATCAATCTAACATGCAAATTCCCTTTATATTTACAAGTTTACTTCATTAAATATTTAATTTCAGGATATTTACTTCAGTAAAAGTGGTAATAAACTTCAAGTGACATTCAATCAGTTTATGAAGAAACTACCCAATCAATACCTCAGCGGAATCAATTTGGATCCTTACAACAAAGTGATAGTCGAGACCCTGGTTAACTGCTTAGCTATGGATGACTCATGCAATGCCACATGGCGACAATTGTTTAGTAGATGCAGCAAGCAAAGTGCCACTCTGATTGAATATATTGGTAAGCAAAATCGTATCTAATAATATTTCTTTTTAACAAAAAGTATTTTACAATTTTATAATTTTTTAGACACAAATTGGGCAGAAGTCAGTCGAAAGCTAAAGCATAAGTCACTTAAAATAACAATTACTCAGTACAAGGAGGTTTGTGGTGAATTCTTGAAGGGGAAGAAAAAGGATGAGACTGTCGTTAAGGCTAACAGAATATGTCAGGTGTGTGAAGATAATTAATACATAAAGATGGGTCTTAGGGTAAGATTCCGGGTCCAAAATGACTGTTGATTGATTGATTGACTGTATTTTATTGGATTCGACATACGGTAATCACATTGAGCTCTATACCTTGGCTCTGAATTTAACTAATTTTAAGCTTTTAGGCTGCACTCAAAACTGTCCCTTCAAAATGTGTATGATGTTTATGGAAACCGTTGAAAAATCTTTGTGTGCGTGTGTATGTTTTTGAAAAAGAAAAAAAATTAAAAATCATATAATATGTATATAATCATATATTTCAAATACACCGCCTTCATAAACACAGATTCAAATAACGAAACGAATACGTTATAAACGGCACAGATTATTGATTTTCGGTTGACGTATAACCTAGATAACTTTCACTACATGATATGCCAATTGCCAGTTGTCATTATGCCTATTTAGTTTGTGTCAGCTATATCTGGGAAGGGTCGCTTCGGTCGAAAAAATCGAATATCATCGAAGTAATATTTTAAGACTAACTAAAATACGACGTTAGTAAATTTGTTAAAGCTTCCAAGAGTTGAATAAGACCAACGTACTAAAGTAAAGGACTATTAAAAGTAAAATTACATTTAACTATTTTATTTTCTAAAGGGCGTTGTTTTAGAGGAAAAACTTGTTTACTAAATACCTCTGTAAAGAACAGCTATTAGACTTACCACGTTACATCCGCTAGTAACTGTTTCGCTGTTGTTCAATATATACTGAAGCTTTGTGGGAGTCTTATGATTTCAATGAGTAGATTTTTTCACTAAAATTATGTGTAACTAGTAAATTATCTCGATTATTTCTTTTGATTTTTTATTTTGATAGTTATAGAAGTTTGATTTTTATGTAATTTTTTTATTATAATATTGGATAACATAAAAGATTATAAAATACTGCTTTAAAGTGTTAGTGCATTGTGATAATGATAATGTTTGGCTTTATTTGACAGACTTAATACAATATGTGTTAGGCATAGGTTGAGAAAAATATAAACCCTGAAACTACAGTTATTTTATTTATGTGCGTTAAGATAAGGATACAATTGCTTCCGATTATTACATGTAATATATTACTATACAAATCATAACAATTCTACTCTAAAACTTTTGTTTACAGGATATTTTAGACAGGATGACTAGTACAAGAAGGTTTCCTTGGATGTGGGCAATTTTGTTCCTGTTAGTGGGTATAACTGGGCTTATTTCATATGATGTCTCCCGAGTTAATGGAAACTTTCCGAGTAAGTTACATATAATTTGAAAATATTGATAAAAATATTACACAGAAAGTTAGCTCTCCCAAGGAACATTAATACATTACAGCCATTATAATTTTAATACTCATTAGCAGTCATCAACATTCAGTAGTTCTATCATATCATCCATAATATTGCAAATTATTATTCTCTAAGGTTTAAAATCAAAAATTAGAATTTCAAGCATAGTCATCCTTTGATTAAATGGCTTAATTTTGAAAATGTTGAATTTACAAAGGGAAAACAGTAATTTTTTTGATATTGTAATGTAATACCTTTTTAACCTCCATTGTTATTTTTAATTTACATATATTGAAGGATAATGTACATATTTTCTGCAATTTTTGTTATATAAACTGCAATTGTAATGTTTTTAGATTAAGTGTAAGTTCTTATTTCGTTTCTTTGCAATTATATTTTTTACTTTGTATCATCAAACATTGAATTAAGTAATGCTTTTTAGATTCATTTAAATGTATAGTATTGTTATAATATTAGAAATAAAATTATAAATACTTTTTCAGAAAGCACAACTGGTCAACTTTTGAATGATCTAGGATTGTTAGAACACAGTCAAAAAGCATGGCAGAAGACTCTTTCTTCATCTGCTCGTGGATACATCTGGCTTGAGACAAATGTACCAATATACTATACACAGGCAGTTGAGTTCTCAAAACCCTACTCTCAACTCTCTAAGGACCTCTTCGCCATTGGTGTGAAGAAAACAGGAATCCTTTATGGGAATATGAAAGAATATGTCATAGAGAAGACCCCAGTGATTGTAGCTACTATAGACCAATATATCCCTGGCGCAGTTGAAACAATTCAAACATATTTTGTGAGCGGTGTGGACACAATAAAAAAATATTCTAATGAATATTACCAAGTTGTTGCTGAATACTTGGCAACGAAAGTTTTTGTGTAAGTTTGCATTTTGATCAATTTTTTGTCATTACCTGTTTTCAAGGTTAGCAAGATTTGTTTAAAGTAGATGTTAATTGATTTTAAAAAGTTTTAGTTAATAAAAAATTTATGATATCGTGAAGAATAAATTTATTCAAAAGAATTTTTAATGTAGTAATTGTAATTTTGTTTAATATGTATATTTTCTATCTATTTAAGATTTAAATGTTTTTTATTTGAGACATTCACTATTCATAAATGAGCAGCCTTTGCCGGTAATCTTCCATGTTGTTTCAATTTACATACATACATTATTACGTAACATTTTATTTGCTTCATTTATTGTATCTGCAATAATTTATTCTAGGCCCTCTGAACTGCAGAAGTGTATCTGGTGAATTATTAGTGATAATTTTGTTATGTTACAGAGGCGAATGGGCACCAGAGATCTTGCAAGTTAAAACCCAACTAGCGCTTAATGCCACCAGGTCTCATGTCAACGACTATTTCCACTGGTTCCGTGAACAGGTACATACATATTCGAAGATTCCCTGAAGACATACGTGGGAATTATGAACAGTGAGTTAGTGTTATTGTGTCAACCATGTTTTACAAGGTCATAGTAATTTTTCTACTATTCATGTTTGAAAGTTGAGTGTGGTTACTGTTTGCTAATCATATCAATAATAATCATATATATTTTGTACAGAAAATTCAATGTTTGCCTCCTGTGAGTAGTTTTAAGATATGTCATGAAAATATCACATAATTGTTTTAGTAATCGATAGAAAACTAGCCATCACCATAGATTTGTAAAGTAATATTTACTGTTGTAGGTTGACACAATTTTACTAATTAAATTAGCAGTTTGGACATTGTTATGCTTATTGTAATGTGGTGCTGCTCATAAAGCAGTGATGTCTTATATCTCTTTCTATAAGATTTAACATTAAGCAATACTAGATAACTTACATCTAAGGTCATCAATTAATAAATCGGCACCACATTATTGAGTACGAGCAATTATTTGATTACCTTATAATCCATTTAAATGAGTTATCAAGCACAAATTTAATTGTTAATTGTTACATCAACAACGAAATTATTAGTATTTTAAAGAAATGAAGTGAATTACATAAACAAATTGAGGTTTTTTATATATTTTACTTACTTTAAAAAAAAATGAATTGAATGTATTATTTTTATGTAATCCATGACATTAATTAGGTATTCAGTATTCTTAAGCATTCCCAATTGCATTTTGTTTAATAATTTTGAAATAAAATTCTAGTTACCATCATTAATGAAATCACAGTGTTAATGTAGAAAATATTGCTATAAGTTTTTGTAGTGTATTTATTTTGTGTTGAGTGTGTTTTAAATTTTAATACAGAATCTAAATTAAAACGTGTTTCTTTTTTCATATTTTTTTTTATCAGAAAGTAATAATAACATTTAAATTATAAACAAGCCGTTTTTGGTCCACATTAGTAAGCTTTCCAAAGTATGTTTCCTTTGAACTTAGTAAATTTTCATTACCTAATTTATTTGTTACTTGCTATAAGTACTATTAAGAGCAGGGTTAGCTTTGTGCAAGACTTAAGACCGGGCATTATGCAAAATCACTCATCATAGATTAGATTTTATCTAAATATGTGATGCAAAAATAATAAATATGTATTGATCTTTCACTATAATTTTAATGGTTGACTCTAATTAAAATAGTAATTCCTTGATTTAAAAAATCAGTCACTTAACCTTTTGTCTCATCTCACGCGAACTACATTGATATGAGAAAACTAAAGCTTTGAGTAGAATAAAAACAATTCCCCAAAAGTACACTAGCACACTTACGCATTTATAATATTAGTATGATTATGTAATTATAGAAAGATTCCATTAAATTTCAAATCAAACGGCGTAGTATATGTAAACAAAACAGATGCTAATTTATGATTTTATTGAAAATGAGACCTATATTTTGCATGATGTCGACTGTTCCGCCACGATAATTGCGTTTGTCACTAAAGCTGGTCAAATCTTAAATTTTGCTAGCTTTAGGCCCGCTTTTAATAAGTAAGGGAATAAAACAAGTACACCATGTGATGAGATGGAAACATCTCCACTTAAATAAGATATGTAAAAAAATAATAATGTAGGATTCCTATTTATATAGAAAATTAACATGTTTTATCCTTAAAAAATAACTTGGTGGTATTTTCATAAATAGCTTCTGCAAGTTCGTTGATGTCTTCATTTCGTATTGCCGCTAAAATTTCCAAAACTTGTCTGTAAGAAAATAATAATGTAAAGTATTATTTCCCGATAGTCAAATTACATACATATGTATATGTAAATGTACTTACATACATTTAAATTTAGGGGTTAATGAGTTGAAAGCTAAAGTGAAGCCAATTTGAATAAGCAGCTAAAGCAATCTATATATTTAAAAGAAAAATGGTCTTCGTTGTAGGCCCCTTCACGCCTAAACCACTAATCGTATCGACATGAAACTATTACATATAACATTCGATGCGAATTTTTTCCTAGATGGTTTATGGCTTATTTATTAAATTCCAACGTTCCTTAATTTTTTTATTGCTGTTTTACTTTTATGAAAATTTATCCATACGGACTTCACCGCGGAAACATTCGGGGAGGCTTCCTAGAACCTCTAAACGTCAACATCTGTTAAAAACTCGATTTTCGAAATATTTCAATTTTCTTAGCGGGAAGTTAAAAAGAAGAATAATAAAAATATGAAAAATAATAAAATAATGAAACATAAAATTTATTTTAATTCGTCCAGCAAATCGGGCGCGAAACGGCTAGTAATTCAATAAATTTAAACAAACTCTAAAATACATACACAATATTTACAGGTTCATTTCTCCCTTTCACAAGACTATCATTTTCCAGAGTGAACTTTTCTTTTTTAACTGTTGGTCGTTTTGTAACTACATGTTTGTGTCCTGGGTGTGTCGGCTTAACTTCACACCAAGGGCTGTCGGTTTCAATAAGTAACTTATCTTGCGGTATCTTTGCAACAACTTCTAGATTTTCTTCTGTTCTTAATGAGCTGAAAAAGAGCTATATTTGCAAATTGTTGACCAGACTTGAAAGAACTTTTAAGGATAAGTAAAAATTTTGCAAAATGATGCTATGTCTAAGTCCAAAGAAAACTTAAGCTACAGGGATTAAATAAATAAATAAATCAGTGGCACTTATAACCTTTTTAGATTTGGGCCTCAGGTTTCTGTATCTGTTTGATGATCATTTGCCAATCTTATAAGCAAGTAGGTGATCGGTCTCTTGTGCCTGACACAAGTTGTGGACATTTTGGATCTAAGGCAAGCCCGTTTCCTCACGATGTTTTCCTTAAGAGTCATACACTGAAGGCACTAGGTTAACACTGTTCAGCAGGCAAGGCAAGCTACAGATAAAAAGAGCTACCACCTTAAAATCAACATATTAAAAATGTATATTATTCTAAAAAAATTGGTCTCAAGTATTAAAACATTACTTACCATCCATTTATACCTATATGCAAATTTAATTCTAAAATCTTTTGAAGGGCATTATAGGAGCCATCAAAGGAATGAACAACTCCACCAGTAATACTATCTCGATGTTTCTCTAAAATCAATACCAAATCATCAGCAGCCTCTCTGCAGTGCAGAAACAATGGCAATTTGTGATTATGACATAACTGCAATTGTAATTCAAAATATCTAAAACAAAAATTATAACAGTCAAACATGGTGGCAATGGGATGGCGAAATCTACCGATCTTCATTAAAGTGTAAATCTCTTCGGAAATATTAAGGTTTAGTTTTGTGTCCGATGATGGCAATTGAATGAATTTCAGACAAATAACTATGCTATTAATATGTTAGGTTAAAAGGCTAGAATGGCTCTAAGTACAATTCCATAAGCAAGAATTGTAAAGTACCTACTTGAGTTGAACATCCTTTTGACAAAAATTTAGTCTCTCATAGTCCAGGCCAAATTCTCCAATAGCAACAACTTTGTCTTTGTTGTCCAATATTAAGTCACTAAGGTCACTGAGGTATGTTTCAGGACTATCACTAAGAAATTCATCACATCTAGTTGGATGACATCCTACAGTAGAAAACAATCTTGCTGAAATTTATATAAGAAAATAATTATAATACATAACATGGCCATAACAAAAAGATTACCAAACCACGTTTTTCTATTAAGTTGCTAAGTAAGACCCTCTGCGCATGGAAAATGTCAGAAGACTAATAGCTAGCAATGTACTTAATGTATGTTAAGTACATTGCTAGCCTGAAATTGTACACTATTTCTAAAAGTCTTAATTAGTTTGGAAATACATTTTCGGTTGGTGGACTTACTATGTGCGCATTTAACATTTGCAGTGAAGCCAAACATTGTGAGGTCGGACATGTCTTAGACCCAAAAAGTCGACGGCGTGTGTCAGGCACTGGAGGCTGATCACCGACTTGCCTATTACAAAGAAAAATGATCATGAAACAGATTCAGAAATCTGACGCCTAGACCTAAAAAGGTTGTAGCGCCACTGGTTTATTTCTTCATAATTTCAAATAATCAATTTAAGTAAAATTATATTTGAAAACTACTTTAGTGTTTTAAGTCATATAAAATTTACCATTTCAAAATACTTACAATCTGTACGTGCCAGTTGTAAAGCCTCTTTACTTTCTGACAGGCTTCCTCCAGTAATAATAATTTTATTGAGACCCCCTGACCAGGCACGGTCTAAGACCTTGTGTAAATCTGGGTCATGTTTCCTTGAACCGTGATAGATTCCTCGGTACATACCGTCAGTTAAGTTTGCTCCAATATCTTAAAAAATAATGAGTACTACTTGATGTTTTTATCATAAGTTTAGTTTTTTTACCATTTTTTACAATGGTACTTTTACCTATATATTTTTTTAAATTTGCCATATTCCTTATTGATATTTTAAATTTGCAATTATAAGCCGATTTATTTCTTTATTATCCCAAAATAACCAAATATTTTTTTTTTTTTTTTTTTTTTTTTTAATAGCCTCACGCAGAGCGTATTGCCACAGACAAAGGTAAGGAAAACGGAATAGTAAAGAAAAATAATTTTACACCGAATGAACATTACATCGATAAAGGATAGGATCAGCAGGATATAAAACTATCTCTAATACAAAATACTACATTATGGAAAGGAACAGTAATTAATAAAATATATATCATACAAAATACGATTTGTATACATATGTATGTATTTATAATTTTATATTATTTACAGTAAGAAATAAACATAACTTTTTATATATATTATTATTTAAAGATGAAAGCAGAACAGGAACAGATGTAGGTAACGGGATACTAGAAGAAGGATGAGAATGATCGAATAACATGGAGTGGTTATACCGAGGACAGGACAGAATGATATGATTTAAATCACCAATATTCAGCCCACACTCACACATTTCACTATCAATAATATGAAATCTGGAAAGGTGGGCTGGGGTACACACATGGCCAAATCTCATACGAATGAGAGACGATGTTTCCTTTTTATTAAATTTCATTTTAAAAAACCATGGCTTTAGTGGTATTGTGGGCTGTATACATGAAAAATATTTACCCTTAATTAAACTGCTCTGAATCCAAAGGTCAGTCCAAGATTGTCGAAGAAAAGAAGCAGGAAGTGAGGCCAAATCATGATAATAATTTTTATACGAGTTAGAATCGCCATCCTTAACAGCTTCATTTGCTAGTTGGTCTGCTATGTCGTTACCAAAAATACCAGAATGTCCAGGTATCCAACCAAATGACACAGACAATCCCAATTGCTCACATTCATACAGCAAACTCCTAATCTCAATAATGATAGGAAAAATTAATTTGTTTTTTAATGGATATTTTTGGAGAGCTTGAAGAGCACTAAGTGAATCTGTGAATATGATGGATTTCTTAAGTTTCTTACTCAAAACTAATTTTAAAGCTTTAAAGATACCGTAACATTCCCCTGTGAAGATTGAGGACTCTGGAGGAAACATTATTTTTATTGTAGTTTTACTTTGTAAGTGAAATACTCCTATGCCTACATTACCAGGCGAACCGTGTTTAGAGGCATCTGTAAATATGTAATTGTACTCATGGCAGTGTTGTTCACAGAAATAATTAAAAGTAATCCTTGCGTGGGAATCGCCCTTGTTTATACCAATATTGAATTTAATGTCTGGAGAAATAATTAGAGATTCAAAGTTGGTTCCAAATAAAGGGTAAGTTGGTAAGGTATGAGTTGGAGCTTGAATATTGATAAATTTATTGAAGCTGACGATGAGACAAGGTGAAGATTTATTTGACCAGTACTTGGAAGATGTCAACAATTGAGATAATTCTTGAAGCTTAGAACGGAGAGGATGGTTGGCATATTGAAGGGAGCGAAATATGAATTTATCAGATAAATATTGTCGTCTAAGATGTAATGGGGCTTCAACACATTCTACTTGTAAAGCATTAATTGGACTAGTTTTCATAGCTCCTGTAATTAATCTTAATGCCTTAGACTGTATATTATCCAATTTTTTTAAACGGGTTGCATTTCCAGGAGATAATAAAAAGGTACCATAGTCTAAAATACTTCGGATTAAAGCATTGTACATGAGTTTCATACAAAAGGGATGGGCACCCCACCATACACCGGATAAACATCTAAGAATGTTCAAGTTTCGCTCACACCTATTAAAAATGTAGTCACAATGATTTACACCAGAGAGCTTAGAATCTAAAAACACACCAAGGAACTTCACAGAGTTTTTAACAGGGATAATATTATTATCAAAATACACGTTGATTGGAGGAGGGAGACGCATTCTAGAAAAAAGCATGGCAACACTTTTAGTGGGGGATATTTCAAGGCCATTAGTATCAAGCCAAGTTTTTAATAAATTAAGAGAATGAGACAGTAATGAGCAAGCAATGGCCGGTGATTGATGAATGGAATAAATTAAAAGGTCATCAGCATACTGGAGAATACAAATCCGATTACCCAAAGAAGCTTTCAAATCATGGGTATAAATATTATATAAGATGGGACTTAAGACTGATCCTTGAGGAAGACCTCTCCATAAGGTTCTGGTTACAACAGTGGAGTCTTGTGAAATTAGAGTGATGTGTCTTTCGTATAAAGTATTTATGATAAAATTTGATAACATTACAGGTACATTCAAATACTGTAGCTTTTTATGAAGAACTGACAACACTACATTGTCATAAGCGGATTGTACATCTAAAAATGTGGCAACAACAGAATCGTTCCTTGAAAATGCTAAAAAAATGTCAGTTATAAAGATGGCAATACTGTCCATCGTACTCTTCCCTCGACGGAAACCAAATTGACTGTCACAAAGTAATTTATTGCTTTCTACAAACCATTCAAGACGAGTTTTCACTAAATGTTCACAGAGTTTTATCAAGACCGAGGATAATGCAATAGGACGATATGAATTTGCGTTAGAGGGATTTTTATTAGATTTCAGAATTGGTATAATGATCTGGTTTTTCCAGCGTGGAGGGATATAACCGGTTAACATAAGTGTATTTATCAATTTCAGGAAATATTCAAGAGTTTGGTCACCTAAATGAGAGATGAAGGAATATGGGATTCCATCGTCACCAGGAGCAGAGTCTATAACTGAAGATAGTATTCCTTTAATTTCATACATAGAAAATGGACTATTGAGACCAGAGGGGTTCAATGGCATCAGAGGTATAATTATTGTTTCAGGAACTGTAGTAGGAGCAAGTCTGTCGAGGAATTGATTTGTTAATGAATCGGGGAGAGAACCAGAAGTTTCAGTAAATGCACACCTGAATCTTCTAATATTACGCCATACCACAGAAGGACGGACATTAGGGGAGATGGAGAGACAAAAAGATTTCCAGCTATCTGTTTTTTTCTTTTTGAATAATAAACTAGTGGCCTTGAAAGCATCTGTAACCAGATCAAAATTTTCAGATGTACAATTCTCACAATATTGGAGCTCAACTTGTTTTCTTTTTTTAATTGAATCTGAACATTCTTGATCCCACCAAGGTGGAGATGGAATAAAGCCCAAAGCACCATTTTTAAGTGGAAAGGTTTTGTCTGCTACTTCTATAAATAATTTAGTTAATGCATCAGCACAAATTGATTCTGAACCATGTGAGATATTAGGAAGGGAAGTCATCTTTTGTTCTATACGGGATTTAAAGGTATCCCAATCAGCATCATTAAGTCGATGTTTTAATCTAGGTGAATGTCTAAATGTAAAATTAATCTGAAAAGGAAATCTAAGAAGTAAAGGGAAGTGGTCACTACCATAGGAAGAAGAAAGTGTAGACCATGAAATAGTGGAAGCTAAACTAGGAGTACAAATGCTTAAATCAGGGACACTTGAGCCTTCATTGGGAGAGGTACGCCGGGTCACAGAACCATCGTTAAGAAAGCAAAGATTATGAGAGTTTAACAGTTCCATCAATGAAACTCCGTATGTATTGGTTGTTGAACTGCCCCAAGAATTATGTTGACTGTTAAAGTCGCCTAATAAGATAAAAGGCTTAGGAAGAGTAGAAATGATAGAGTCAATTTCAACAAAAATAGAAGAACTAGGATGAGGAATATATATTGAAACATAGCAGATATTATTAACAATAGCAGCAATAATTGAAAAATCATTACTATGAGAAGGAATAGGAAAGTGAGAAAAAGGAAGATGATGTTTGACTAGTAAGGCAACTCCGCCATACCCGTCAATACGATCCTCACGGAGACAGGCATAGCCTGAGTACCTACAAGGAGCACCTGGTTTTAACCAGGTTTCCTGTAGAGCGAAGATAAAAGGTTTATATTTATTTATAAGATAAATAATATCACTTTTCTTAGACGAAGCACTTCTACAGTTCCACTGTAGAGCTTTGGCTTGCTTGTCCATTATTAATATAATTTGGTAAGCTAACAATAGTGTCAATTAAAGGAGCAGCGTTGGACGGTGAAAGAATATTAGACTGTGATAAAGTGTTAATAAGAATTTTTATTAGGTCTGCAATTGATTGTAATGTCAAATCATTATTGTTGTTTAAGTTTAATCCACAACCATTTCTGGGTGAGGGCATATCATAATCTTTAATTAATTGTTGTTGTGTATTTCTGTCATAACCTTTGGAAAGTTTAGGAATAGATTTAGGTTTGAGAAAAAAAGTCTTTTTGTAAGAGTTACTCAAAGACTGTTTATGAGACTGTTCATTTTGAGGAGTAGAAATAGTAGAAGCACCTACATTGGAAGAAGAAAGTAAAGCATCAGCATAAGAAATTTTTGAGATAGGTGCATGAATTTTAGATGCTTCAGCGTACGAAATACAGCTCTTGGCCATAGATTCTTTGATCGCTTTTTGGCGAACAAATTCTAAACATCTTTTACTTGTGGCAAAATGGGAACCTTGACATAAACAACAGTATGCATCTTCCTCTAGGATAGAGCACTGATCAGCCGAATGGTCTTGGCCGCACTTGAAACACTTTGGTTTTGATCTACATAATGATTTAACATGACCAAATCTGCAACAATTGTAGCACTGTATTGTGGGGAAAATGTAAAGATCAACTGGTAGGGAAGTGTAGCAAATAAAAATTCGCTTAGGTAGTATTTGTCCATCAAATGTAAGAACCACAGTTTCAGTAGGCTTAAACTCACTGCCATTACTAGTAATAATACGCCGTCTCATTCTTCTTATTTTTAAAATTGGACCGCATCCAACAGGTAAATTAATATTTTCCGTAACTTCTTCATCTGACCACTCAGCAGGTATGCCTCTTACAACACCCATACGGGTAACAGTAAATGTTGGGATAAAAACCTTATACTCGACTGATTGTAAAGCAGAGTTATTAAGGAAAGAATTTGCGTCCTGGTAATTATTAAAAGACAGAGACAGTCTATTACGACCAATTCGTTTTAAGCTTCCGTTAACAATATTGTGTATAGAATTTCTTTTTAAGAAACGACCAAAAGCAATTGGGTGGACTGAAACGCTATCATTTGGAGTTTGCTGTACTCTTTGTATGTGAACAACATATGGTACTGCATCACTTGGCTGGTATCTTAAACGTGCTACTGATTCTGGCTTTTTATATTCATTAGAATTAAGTTGTGACGGGTTGGATTGTGACTCATTGAACAAGGGAGCAGTGCTAATATGGGTATTGGTTAAAGGAATGCAATGACATTCGTTTGGTTTAATTTCCTTGCCCTCATGTTTCCGACTACGTCTCTTTTTGTTACAGTGGGTGCAATGTTTATGCACAGTGGCTCTCCGTTTTCGAGCACCACTGCTAGACTTTATAGATCCATCTGTTTCCATTCCAGACTCATCATTTGAAATAGTTACTAAACAGCCCACCCCAGGGACTTCTCCGCCCCCAGGGTCATCAGGCGGCTCCATAAGGAGCAAAAGTATATTAAAATAACTTACCAATAAATCTTCTCTTTAATACACTATTAAATAAAACTAAGAAATAACAAATATATATACATTAACTACACTAGACTACTGATCCAAACCCTAGAAATAAAATAAAATTTAATTAAATCGAAAAACGCGTCAGTCAACGATCGTATTTCCCGCGCTTCCAAACCAAATATTTATCATCTAAATTGGCATTTGGCATCCTCCATCAATTTATATGATCAGCTGACGTTAGTTTTAACTTTTAGGGGGAAAATTCGGAAAGAAATAAGAATTGGCATTACTGCACTGGTGAGTGGTGTCAACTGTCAATTCACATTTGTCAAATGAACACATGAATGAATGAACAGTCAACAGTGAACACAAGTTAAGCTATTAGTCGTTCGCAGTTTTAGGTTATAAACTAAAAATATTATAAATAAACTCACCGTGGCCTTGTGAAATTAATGCCACTTTATTTTACAAGTTAATTAATTATCTTAATTTTTATTTGTCGTTTGTTTTTAACACTAATGTGTTTTTAAAATTATTTTTGTAAGTTACAATGGATTCAAATTTTCGTATTTTTGTTGGAAATCTACCTGAAAATAGTTCCGAGAAGGACTTAGCAGCAAAATTTTCCTCCTTTGGAGATATAGTAAATATTGATATTAAATGTAAACCTGACGCTGAACCTGATAAAAAGAAATTTGCCTTTGTCACATTATGTACATCAGAATACAATATAGAAGCATGTGAGTAATTTATTTCTATTATTCATTTCTTGTTATTTATTTGGTTATTTCATACAAAAATTTATTATTTCTCCTCTGAATTGACAAACATTGTTCAAATTAGTTATTTGATTTGCAGGCTTAAAAGATTTTTCAAATGAATTGTTTTTGGGAAGGCAATTATATGTTACCAGAGCACGTGAGAGTTTTTTGGAGAGGCTCCAAAGGGAACGTGAACAAGCTCAGCAAAAGGAGACACCAAAGGTTGTTTACAACATACATTCTCTAATCAATACTATACTTAATAATATATGTGTATCTTTTACAGCTTCTTGAAAGTAACTTTAGTACAAAGAAAAGCTTTGAAGTTTCTAGAAATAATAAAAGAAAATTTATTAATGATAATGATTTTGAAGATAAAACTGATGGAAATTGCCATACAGGTTCTAACCCGGAACCTCAAAATAAAACAAAAAACTACAATGACAGTTCAAGAAATGTTGATGTGAAAACGTCTCAATTTGATAAGAAACACGAATCTGAAGCTAAACGATTGGAGTCTATGAAAAGAAAGAGACAAGAGTTCAAAGAAAAGAAAATGATGATCAAAACTGGATTAATTGGTATTGTAAGTACTTAATGAAACTTACCCTTATTATACATAAAACCATTACCCTTATTAAATATAAAACATGGACATAAATACTATTTTTGTTTTCATGTGATAATCTTAAATATTAAGAAATTTAAAGATCTGGTTTCTTTGTAGATCACCTGCACCACCTGACTATTTATCTATTATTCTTTATGTATAACTAAAACTTCTATCTATATGATAATTTTTATTTTAATCATTTTTTAGGATAAACCTACCAATAAAAAAATATTTTTTTCTGATAATGAAGATGTATCTGAAACAACAAACAGTAAAAGAAAACCAGACTTGTTTGAAGGAGATGGCAGTGGTGATGAAATTAACTTTGAAATAAAAGAACAATTCGAAGGAAGAAAGGGACAAAAGGTATAAAAAATTAGTTCGATTTATTAATGTTTTGTTTTTTTCACTTACTACTGAACAATGAAAAATTATTTAATAATAATAATCTTACGCAAGGTATTAAGATTTCAGCTTACAAGGTGTTGTTTGAAATTAGTAATTCATTTTTCAAATTCTTGTAGGTTTTAGATCTACAATCGAAGTACAAAACTGATAAGCGGTTTGTCTTAGATGAAAGATTTGCCGAAGAGTCAAACGAGGAAGATGACAACATTGAGAACATTGAATTAAATCAGGCGGATGAAAAGGCCACACAGCTTAATATCCTGCAGAATGTTTTAGGTGTACCAATTAAAACTAGGCAACATGACCCTTCAAATAAAGTCAAGTATGTTTTTTTTGGGTTCTTTTAGTGGAAAATAGAACTTGTTTCTTTTTTCATAATTTTTGAATATTATAATAACACATTCCCATAACATATCTGGAATATATTTTTATATGATGGCAAATATATAGTTAAGTATATTTCATACTGCTAAATTAGAATATTTATTTCATTTATCAAAACCTATATATGTATATGTATGTATAACATAATGCTACAACCACATTTAAACACTGATGAAACCATGGGCCACAGCTAGTATTATACAAAATACATAATGCCTGTATTACAGGGCAAAAATTGGTATGCTGCGATTTGATCCTTTACAACCTGAGCATGCAAAATTTCTTGCACCAATTGAACCAAAGCAAGAGAATAAGAAATCTAAAAAGAAAAAATTGAAGGACAATGAGTTACAAGAGCCGGAGCCGGTACCAATGGAAATTGAAAAAGTTGAAGTCTCAAAGGAACAGTTTTATGAAGTTAGTGAAGTTTTAAAAGAAAGTATCACACAACCAACAACATTTAGTTTACGTAGTTTATTTTCAAAAGGAGAAAATAATGACGAAGGTAGGTTTTAATTTAATATTAATATGCTATCTGTCTTAAAAGGATTTGTTATGATAGGAATAGCTTTATAAATATTAATGTTTCTCTTTGCAAACATGTGTTCAGAGAAGGCATAAGGAAAAATTCACTATGTATCAAATTGGGAGCTACACTTTATTTTTTAAGATAATGTTTTCTTTTGCTTTGCAGAACCACAAGTTCAAGAAAAACAAAGTATACAAATTGAGAAAAAGATGGATAAGAAAGTAAAGAATCCATTGGACCCAGGTGAAAAAAATCCATTTGTATATGATTCATCAGATTCTGAGGATGAAGAAACTAAAATTCAGGAACCAGTTCAAACTGAAAAATCTGAAGTAAAAGCTGTATGGAGAGAAAACTTGTTTTTCACAAAGTTTGATAATAGACTAAAAGGTAAGTTGGAAAGATGATTAAAGTAGTTGCAATTTACTAAAACTAATTAAATAAAGAGTCTTATTTAGAAGGTTCCACATTAATTTTAGTTGATAATGTTTCTATACCAAAACAGTTATGATTCCTCCATCATAGCATTACTTTTACCTGTTTCAGATGGATTAGAATTTTTTAACACATCAATTGAAGGTTCAATTCATAAAGAGAGACGACAATTGAAATCTGTTATGAAGAAGAGACTTTATAACAAGGAGCGTAAGAATAAAATGTTCCAAAAGAAAATCGGAGGTAGAAAAAAGACAATGAAAAAGACTTATAGAAAAATCTAAATTCAGGGTCATTAATAAATGAAATAAATCATTTTTGATTGTGTTTTATTTCTATTTGCCTTGATCTCCCAACAATTGTTGTACAAAATAATTACATACTTGTTACAGACTGCCAGCTAACTAATTGAAATTAAAGTTGGAACAAATACTGTTTATATTTGTAGTTAAAAGAAAATTATCTATAATATTTTCATTAATTCCTATCATAGATGAGGAAATTATATATTTTCTACATAGCATATTATGAAACTATCTCCTCTTCCATGTAGGCTTCTTCCTAGCACCGGGTTGACCTGGCTTCTTTCTTTCTCTTCTACGATGATCTCTGGTAAGCAAACCAGCAACTTGCATTGATTCAAGCATACTTTTATCAACAAAACTACGTAGGCCCCAAGCTATGCCCCATCTTATTGCCCCAGCTTGCCCTGAAGGACCTCCACCTTCGATGTTGCACTCCACATCCACACTATTCTGAAGGCCAGTAAATATTAAGGGGAATATTACTTGCTCTCTTGACTGTATGTCTTCAAAGTAGGTTATGTCTTTACCATTAATTATAATTTTTCCTGTTCCAGGAGAGTGAATGGTTACATCCCCTCTTGCTTTCTTCCTTAAACATTCATATGTTGTAATATATGCTCTACCTTCTTCATCAAAACTGGGCTTAGGTATCTCTAATGCAAATTTCTGAGAGGCAAGTGGCTTCCTATAGTTCTCAATGAAATCAATGCATTTGTAAGAATATGGTGTAGAAACTAACCTCTCCATGACTAACTTAAAATTATCATATTCCAGATCTGAAATTGTTTCTACTAGCATTATTTCTAGTTGATCTTTGGAAACCCAAACACTTGATGATAGTTCTAGTTTACTGTTTTGGTCTGGGGTGGCTTTGTTTCTTATTACTTTCTCTTCAAATTTATACAAGTTTTGTAGATGTTCTGCAGCATCATAAAGTAATTTAAAAAAGTTTGGCTTTCCAGTATAAAATAGGAAATGATGAGGTCGCCCAGCTTCATCAAACTCAGCCGCTTTTCTAGCTGGAAAAACTTCTTCAGGTGGCTTCATTAACGGTCTGGCTGCTGGATCGTAAATACCACTAGGGAACAAATATTCAATTGCTCTATCTACATCTCTTTGTGTAAATGTTTCGGGATCTTCGCCCATCATATTAGCTAGATGCCTCTTACCGATGTTGTACTCAATTTGTTGCTTTTTCATGAAATCATCATGTTCTCTTGCTCGTTCCAAATAAGCTTTCATAGGTTTGCTAATAGATTTCTTCTTATTCAAAGTTTCCCAATCAGTAAATTGTTCGTAAATATCATGTGCATTTGTTGTATTCTTGTGACTGCTGCTATATTGTCGCGCATTTTTATTATAAACTGAGTTAAGAAAGGAAGAAAAATATTTTGATACAGGCATAACCTGTTTTAGTGTAAATTTTATAACGTTCGACATTATATAGTTTATAATTACAGCTTTTTATAATAAACGATAAAGTTTTACATATCACAAACCACAATTGAAGTGATGAATAAATAGTAAATATTTAGTTTTACATTTTAGTTAAAGTTAAAATGTGTTCGGTCTATAGAGCACAGATTAATTATTTGGTAAATGGTAACACTTTGCTTTATTCATCTGTGGATATAAGTATTGAGTTATGACCACAGATTACATTATATATAGGATATGTAATCAGCACCGTGATCCAACTCTACAAAATATTCCGATCGACTAAAAACCGCAAATTTTTTATTGTAAGCTCGGTTGAGAGGTAATTTCTTTTATGAAAAAATAAGACAGTCAAGTAATATACCTATAATAGCTGTTGTAATTATGCGGGTGCATTTCACACATTTACTTACATAAATTTAATGACCTGTGTGTTATATTTTTTTTTTCGTTTAGTTGTAGTATTTTTTAATTTTTCTTAGCATATGTTTTTTGCTTGTGTGCAAAATAAAGGCTCAGCACTTTGTAGATATTTTTCTATATTATATCTGCGGGGGTTAATGAAATGGCCAAGTAATGTATATATCCCTAACTAAATGTATCTACTAACTGCGTACTTGATTGCCGATCTCATTATGCGATGTGCCTAAAGATAAAGTACGGAAGTGCTGTACATACTAGACTATAAAGCTATTAGAAAATCTAAAAAGAAAGACATTATTGCAAACAAATGTAAAAGGGATATAAATCTGTAATTTGTATTTCTACACGTTTTAAGAACTTTTCATGGTATGATAGTGACCTAAGACAACTCTTAAGTAATGAATCAATGATTAATGCATATTTTTTGGTATTCCTAGTTCTCTATTTTCTTGTCATTGTTTAAAGAATCAATAATCAATATAACATTACTTTATCTCCTTTTACGAATTAGGATAGGGTTAGACAGAGAAATAAACAATTTTCCTACGTTTGCTATTTTATCGCAGATTCTATGATAAATAATATATGATGTTATTATTGTGCGTTTTCCAATTACAGAGCATTTTGCGACTCAGTGCCGCACAATGCCGCATAATGCTGAAGCTTAATTGGAACGTGAATTAGTTTTCAAATGCATCAGCAGGGTGCGCTAAGTCAGTGTTGACAAAAAAATGGTCTGAATAGAGTTAGCAACCTCATTAATGTATAAATAATGTGGTAATCAATAATAATTGGTTGAAAACTTTTTACGCTTAATTTAATCATCAAATTATTTAATAAACATTTTTTTCTGAAATAAGAGAAAACCTTTAAAGAATATAAGGTTTAAACAAGCTAAATTAACAGTAAAATATTTAGTTTCATGTAAGAAGTTTACATCATTTACGTTTTGAGTAATATTTTTTAATGATTTCTTAAAAAATTAAAAAAATTATATACTTTTTCAAAACCATTGCAATTTTTTGTAAAGTATAATCCTGTAAAATAAATTTGTTTACAGATCCGAATTTTAAAATAAAATTGTATTCATATTTTAAATGTGGAATATAAAAAAAGTACTATTTATACCTTCATCCATACTAATATTTTTTTTTTTAGCAGTTTGAAATAACTCTAATTATTTTAAAAATCTACGACGAAACGAAAGCCTTACAAATTTTCAACAATAAATAATATTTACTAACGAAAATTTAGATAAATGCCAACTTAAAGAAAAATACTGGTCAATTTTCTGTCACTGTGTTTGTATTGTTTGCGAGAGCGTTGGTTTTGAGAGTGCCCAATTGTGCGAAGCGTTGCTGAAGTTGGAACACTCAACGTTGTGCATTATGGCGCAAAATGCGCTCTAGTGCTGTTATTGGAAAACGCACATTATGTGATTGGCCTAAAGGTCTAAATACCAGGTCATAAACTCCAAAAAAAAAAATTATGTGACATTTGGATTCTTGACAATCAATTGACATTTCATATTTGATTTTTGACTCAAAAATTTTGAGACTTTTCCTGTTAAAAAATGCCTATTTTCTGTTTTATGACTTGAGAAGTTTAAATTTTTATTCTGTTATAATTTCTTGTAAATCTTTTATTTAATAATAATACAATTTATACGTAAGACAAAGGGGTATGGTGAATGGTCTACAGACTTTAGCCTGGCCGGAAGGCGAATAATACAAATAAAAAATATTAATAATATACATTACATATTATATTATTATATTTTGATCGGCGGTCCTAATTTTTCTTGATGCTGACTTTGTGTCATAATTACTTTTGCGTTTCGAATAGTAATAAAACCAGCAAAAATGAGGGACAAGTATTTAGTCGAAGAAAATATGCATTTGGTATTTTTATTCTATTACTGGTTGCTGTTTTATGGGTAATTTCTTCGGAATTAACTAAGGTAAACATAGGTTTGGTAATTAGGTTGTTTTATAATTTACTACTTTTATATACTATTTCTAAATACTTTCCTCTTATTTTAGTACATATATATTGAGAAGAAATTGGAAAGACCTTTTCTTGTAACCTATGTGAGAAGTTCGTTATTATTTATATACCTCTTAGTACTGTGTTTTACTCCACCTACAAAGGATCCATGCCAACCAGCTGAATACACAGTAAGTTAACGAAATTATGGGCTTGACTTTGTAAGTAGTCTTACAGTGACCACCCGTTTCCCTGACAAGATCAGTACAAGTTTTACTGTCTCAATAAATACTTGTAATATGTTTTTTTTTATATTGTAGCAACTGACAGAAGCAGTAAATGAAACCGATGATGAGTATAGTGAGGCCACAAATAGTTTGGTATGTAAAGTTTTTATCATGACAAGTAATTGCCAACAGTAACGAATTAATAAATATAATTTGTAATATAAAAATATTATTGTGTTATATTAGAAGTGAGCTGTTAAGGTACATTTTATTAAATAAAAAATGTTACTATTAAGTGCTTACAAACTTACATTATCGGTTTATAAGACAGTTCTTTAAAGACACTACATTAATCAATTTAAATAAAAGACATTAGTATGTTATGTATAGTTTATTCTAACAACAGTTTATTAGCTTAGATTGCCTAGATTACAGTGGATTTAAAGTGAAATATTGTTTTCATCTTACACCAGGGTGACTCAACATTTGTACCAGTCCGTGCAGGAGAAACAACAGATAGTGATGATGTAACCCCAAGAGCCGTCAGATTCAACAAAGTAGCTGAGGTATTTACAGGTTTATTGGCTTAGTGGTACATGCTCTGAAACCTAGGATGGTTCCATTTCTGGTGAAAGAATAATTCCTATGGCTTAGTACGCATAAAAACCTACCAATACCATAAAACATATTTTAATCACAGACATGTCTATGCTCTATTCTCGTTAGAGATTTGAATTTCCTGTAATGCTTAATATGTTGTAATGCTACAAATCTTATTGAAGTAATCGTCATTCTTATAAAAGCAGATTCTACACTTCTTTCATCTGCAAATAATGACAATTAGGGTTGCCACCCATACTTAATAATAAAGTATTGTACGCTATTTCAGGTTATTGTGCGCTATAGAATATGAGAACAATAAAGTACACGAAAATATATTTTTTCGCATGATGTGATTTCTTTAGTCGTAAATATTCAAAAAATATTTAAATTTATTAATTACGTAAATTCGTTAATCAAAATTTATCGGTTGGCGCTCAATCGATGTTGCCACTCACCAACGCAACACTGTCACATAACTTCAGGGCTTGTTATATATTAAATAAAATACTTATAAAAAATATATTGTAGTTTACTTTGACACTATGTACTTTATTTTTCTTGTGTATGTGTACTTTAATTGAAAAAAAAGGTGGCAACCAATTCGACTTCGTAAAATCATGAATTTATCAATGACAGGTGCGAGTCATGTCAGCCGCGATGGCCGGTGAGGCTCTACTCGCCCGTCTCTCGTGGTCGGCTTCACTCCGCGCCTCTGAGTTTGCCCAAAGACGTGCCGCGGCAGCAGCCACTCGAAGACATATACGTCTCGCACTTATATTTACTATACCTGTAAGTTTTATCTATCTATGTTTAAAGCAGTGATATTAGGATTTGACAATTGACAATTGAAGAACCTTTTTCCCTCCAATTAGCATTTTTTTATTATCTTTGCGGTAAATGTTATAAATAGGCTTAAGATTTGGACTGAGCAGTGTTACCCTAGTGGCTTCAGCGTGCGACTCTCATATCTTAGATTCGTAGGTTCAATCCCCGGGTGTGCACCAATGGACTTTCTGTCTATGTGCGCATTTAATATTCGGCTTGCCTTAGACCCAAAAAGTCGACGGCGTGTGTCAGGCGCAGGAAGCTGATACCCTTCTTGCCTTTAAGAATTAGATTTATGAAACAGATACTTAAATCTGAGGCCCTGACCTAAAAAGTTTCTAGAGCTAGTTTTTATAATTTATCGCGTTGATAATTTTATGTAAATCATATTTGGTTCTGTATAACGGACGATAGCTTAACCTGACAGCGTCATAACAAAACATTGATGAAGTTATTGCATACTTTTATGAATAAAATTTAATCATTTTTATTGAATTATCACTATTGTATGGATACAAAGATCGAGTGAATCCTCGGACGCATAAGCCAATCGACTAGGAGAGAGATAGATGCGGCGTAAGCGTACAATGAGCGTAACGGGACAATGAGTCGTTTTCGTGCGTGCCGCCGACTCGTTATCGATTAATGAGACGATCACGTCAAAAAACATATTTAAGACTCAATATTTTTAGTTATAGCAATATCCTTTCGTTTATCCCTTTCTATCTAACTACATATAAAAAGCCTTTATTAATGTTTAGCTTATATGCTAGAGTAAATGGGCCTAAAGTAATATACAGGGTGTCCCAGAAAGAATGGATAATCCGTGAACCCCGCACGGAACAGCCTTCCAGCGCTCAGAAAAAAATATCAAAAAAAAAAAATTCCAAGTGATACCCAAAATATGTTTTTTTTTAGAAAAACATACGTTATTTTTACTTTACTTCACATTCATGTGCACAACGGCCACAAAGTAATGAAATTTGTGGCGTTTTTGGTGTCATCTTATTCCTGAAAGACTATGCTACTAGAAATACATTAAATAACATAAGTATCTATGATACTTTTTTCAAAAACAAAATAAGAACTTGAGTTTTTGACATGAAATTTGATAACAAAATAATTTTGGCATAGTTTGAGAGTGTTTCATGTAAAAAAAAAGTATGAAAACGTAAGTGGCCAGCTATTTAAAAAAAATGCGCAGTTCATACCGTTTACAAAATGGTATAATACATCATTTTATCTAATACCACTACGAAGTTATTGCTATTGAGATGCAAAAAGAGTAAATACGACTAAAAAAGGCTCTTCTAAGATAACGTGCGTAGCGTCGTTCATTTATTTTTGAAACGCTCTCTTGAACACGGCTGCGTAATTCCTCCAAATTTTAATTTTTTTTTTGAGTACACTTGTTCCTTTAGACATCCCCAGTAAAAAAAGTCAGGTGGGTTTAAATCCGGGGATCGAGGAGGCCACAAAATGGGACCCAAACGACCAATCCATTTATTTGGATACGTGGCATTTAAATAAGCACGGACGTTTGTGCCATAATGTGCAGGGCAGCCATCATTCTGTAGCCAATGGGATTCCCTTACCTCCTCAGGCACTTCTTCCATTAAATTCGGGAGATCATTTTACAAAAAATTTAAGTAACTATGAGAAGATAAATTTCACGGCAGTTCGAAAGGACCAATAATTATCCCGTTTAATATACCAGTCCAATAATTTACTTTGAACTGGTATTGCGACCTCTCTTCTCGCATTAAATTTGGATTCGAGAGTTGCCAGCTGTGCAGATTATGCATATTAAAGTATCCGTCTTTTTTTAAAGTTGATGCGTCGCTCCATAGAATTTTTCCAATGAATTGTGGATCTTCTTCTATTTTTGCAAGCATTTGTCGACAAAAAAACAATCTTGCATTGTAATCTCTCGGTTGCAGAGCTTGGACGCGTCTAATATGGTAAGGATGATATTTATTTATATTCAGTATACGGTGCACGGTCGTTTTCGGGATTCCAGTACGCCGTGATATTGTTCTTACAGAGGTCGACGGGTCTTGCTCAATTTCTTCAAGCACAATGTCTTGAGTATTAATATTCGCTAGTCTTCCGGAGCTCGTACCACCAATGCCACTGCCAGGTATTCTGCCTTCCGAATAACATCTGTGGACTCTCACAAATACACAGTAATCTGGATGACGCGCATTAGGATATCCTTCTCTATAAAGGGCTGCAGCAGCACTTGCGTTGCTACTGCACTCACCATAGATGAAGTGAATGAATCCGCGGTATTTTGATTAACTGAATCAGTCCAAATACAAGGCAAGTGGTCGTTAAAATCACCAACCAAAGTCCAAATCAGTAAGCAAAATGAGTAGTCCAATCAATAGCCAGAAATCGTCGTTATAACACTGATTCAAACTCACAGAGAAATGCGAAAGGAATGCACACATGCGACACCGAACAAGTCGAGAGACGCACTAGATACTAAGTAAACTAAGTAAATTTCTTTGCTATGTATCTGAAACCGATCTGATAATGATCAAACCGGTGCAGTGTACCGAACGAAAAAAGATCTTTTCTCTCACTTGTTCATACTCTACAAACCTATTCTTGTCTCGTGTAAACAACATATGGGCTTGGGCCACAGTAACCACCCCAGGTACAATAAAAAGGGACCCTTTTTTGGAACGCTATTGTCAATGTTACCGTTTAAGTCAAGATAAAATATCATTTTACAATAATTTTCTGTCTTAAGTCGTATTTACTCTTTTTGCATCTCAATAGCAATAACTTCGTAGAGGTATTAGATACAATGATGTATTATACCATTTTGTAAACTGTATGAACTGCGCATTTTTTTTAAATAGCTGGCCACTTACGTTTTCATACTTTTTTTTTACATGAAACACTCACAAACTATGCCAAAATTGTTTTGTTATCAAATTTCATGCCGAAAACTCAAGTTCTTATTTTGTTTTTGAAAAAAGTATCACAGATACTTATATTATTTAATGTATTTCTAGTAGCATAGTCTATCAGGAATAAGATGACACCAAAAACGCCACAAATTTCATAACTTTGTGGCCGTTGTGCACATGAATGTGAAGTAAAGTAAAAATAACGTATGTTTTTCTAAAAAAAAACATATTTTGGGTATCACTTGGAATTTTTTTTTTTTTGATATTTTTTTCTGAGCGCTGGAGAGCTGTTCCGTGCGGGGTTCAAGGATTATCCATTCTTTCTGGGACACCCTGTATATTATACTTATTACGTATCGGCAAACAATTGTTTATTTATTTACAGCTTGTTCTTCGAGAAAGGCCGCCTCCAAATTTTCCAATCGTGGCGTTCTCTAGTGGTTCGATTCCACATTGGACCTGCTACCTGTTTTGTATTATCCCCCATCTTATGGCCTGACTTTCGTACTCACTTCTTGGGTACCACTCCGTTACAATTCTGATCCATGGATGCTTCTTTCTCATATGACCCGACCATCTCTACTGTGTGACATCTCGGTGTGTGGTGTATGCATCCAACTATAACTTTGGCTTTTTTTTTCAGTGGTTCATATCAAATTATCTATATCGGCTTAGCTTGCTCCATACGTCGACTTGTTCCGCGACAATTTACACGTCAACAACAAGTGCATTTGCGCTATCACTCGGCGCTTTATTCGCTCAAGCACCAACCGACAGATTCAGCTTTTCGAAATTCTTCTCGGTTTTACTCACCGCAGGTGGAATGGTAAGTGCTGGATAACATAAATATCTTCTAAATTTTTAAAGGATGTTAAAAGTTTGACCTGTATGCATTTGATATTGGAATCAGATATTCGAGTCTTTTTAGGATTCTAAGCACGTGTCTTGATGTAGTGTGTGTTTGTTTATTTTTTACAGAAACTAAAAGGTTTTGATTTAATCATTTATATTTCAACCTTCAAGAAATATCATAGAAATCGGTTAAATAGTTTATGGGTTATGGGAGGATACACATTTCTGCTAGGAACATATATAATGGAAAATTAAAAAAAAATTATATGTAATAGTGTTACTTCATTTTATAATGTCTAAGGGCAATAGCGCACTAGCGGCCAGGCCGCAGCGGCCAGGTCGCGGCGGCCATCGAGATAGAAACCATAGTATGAAATCGCCATATAGCACGCGCACCTGGCCGCACGCGGCCAGCGGCCACACCGGGCCGCAGCGGCCAGCGAGATCGAAGCGACGCATTTGCGGCCCGTGTTCGGTCGCTGGTCGCTGCGGCCACTGGGATCAATTGCATTGTAGTTAAATAAGCAGTGTGCGCGCACTAGCCGCGGCGGCCACACATATTGTGGAACTACAGCGTGTTTTGTAATCATTGCGATGTCTTTCGACACGGAAAGATTTATAATTTAATTAGCTTAACAGTTAAATCCTAACAGTTCTTCAAACGAAGACTTGCTCATCCGCAAATAATTAAAGAACTTTTCGTCATATTGCTGAAGGTCGGTGAAATAAGTATGAAATAATCCCTTTGTTCGCCTTTCACGTAGTAAGGGATGGACCCAATATTTTTTCCTTTTCTTTTTCTGCTTCTTACTAAGATACAAAAGCACTGCTATTTCCTCAACGTCCATTTTGAAGCGCGCTGTATAAGCAACTGACTATCGTAGCCGCAGTTTTGGCCGCGTTGCAAATCGCAACCCCTGCGGCCGGGCCGCGCGTCTGGCCGCTGCGGCCTGGCCGCTAGTGCGCTATTAGGGTAAGGCACTTCCCTCAGTAAAATAGAGTATTTTGCAAAGAAACTGTTGATCTCTGTGTCATTCCCTACTCACTCTTTATATAAAGAAACTAGCTGACCCGGCAAACGTTTGTTTTGCCATATATGTATATTATTTCCAGGAAATACTTTTAAGTTCAATTATAATCACAAATACAATAATCAAAAATAGGGGTTGATCGTAAAGGGGTGAAAATTAGGGGTTGTATGTATTTGTATGCTGTATCATAAAAAGTAAAAACAAAAAGTTTTGTCTAAAAAATAAAAATTGTCCGATTCTCAGACTCTGAATTTGCACGAAAAATTTCATAAAAATAGGTTGAAACGTTTCGGAGGAGTATGGGAACGAACGTTGTGACACGAGAATTTTTAATATTAAAACTTGATCCTATCCATAATAACAATGTTTTAATTTTGAAGTATTAAATAATACGTAAATTATAAATAGGTTCATTAAAATATACAAAGATATGTTTTTATTTCAAGGTGGTGTTAGTTTTATCGGAAAGCCATGGCAGTAATTGGACTGCGGTGTTATCGGCTCTTGGCTCTGCACTTTGTTACGCAGTGCATTTGCTATTGTTTCGACGAGAGTTAAGGAAAGGGGATGGAATTAATTGTTTCTTACTTGTTGGTAAGTAAAATTTGTAGTTATTTTTGAAGTGAAGTGAAGTTCTTTAGGCGCTTGAGGGTAAATTTTTTACGGAACTTCACGAAGATGTACAACGTTTATGTCGAAGAAAAGGGAGAGAGCGATTGAGAGAGAGTGAAGCTGCGTATAAATTAAGCGCGGCAAACCATCGAACATTGGCGCGCGCGGCGGCCGCGCTCTATGTAGACGGGGTCGCCGCGCGCGGCGACTCGAACATTGCCGCGCTCGAACGTGCCGCGGGTCGATCCGCTCGATGTCGGTTTTTGAGACCGCATCAAAGGAGCTTCAGTCGTTGGCTCGCGCGCAGTTGGGACGGTTATAGTTTTGGTGATTTGGCTCGCGCGGCGAATACGTAAAAATGGACAACGAAAAGTGCCGTTTACTAATAGAATTGTATAACGCTAAAGAATTTTTGTGGAACAGCAAATCCTCCCAATACCACAATAAATCGCTGAGGTATGATGCGTGGGTAGAAATCAGTAAGAAAATGGATATACCTATTCCTGACTTGAAAAAGAAAATGACTACACTTTTGGCGTCCTACAGAAGAGAAAAATCTAGAATAGCTAAAAGTTGAAGTTATAGTTGAGTGAACTGGTCTGACCCGCCGCGGTTTGTTCGTGATGGATCGCCTGCGCGCGGCAGTCACGTCCAACTAAATTTATATCTACATATTGGCTCGCGCAGCAAATGAACATCAACTCTGGTCGAACATTGGCTCGCGCGGCTGCCGCGCTTAATTTATACGCAGCTTAAGTTACTAAATGTTTGTGTCCGTCATTTTAGGTATAGTTGGCTGTGTTTGCGGTTGTCTTATTTGGACATTTGGCGGTGTACTGGCACTCACGGGAGTGGAGAAGGCGGAACTGCCCTCGCCTCGTCTCTGGAGCTGGTTGCTGCTGGATGCTGCACTTAGTCCTCTGCTTATGGAGTCATTGTGGCTTTGGTAAGTGATATTTTTGTGTACTAAATGCGTTTATATTTGGACCGGCCTGGACAATGGACATGCGTGCCCCCAATAGGCTACATGCCACTTCAGCATCAGATGGGAGTTGTGGCCAAACTGTCTGTTCTGTAATAAAAAAGTAAAAAGGTTATTGAGAGAAATCCGTATAAATTAGGATTTTTAAAAGCGTAGAGTAAAATAACTTGTAAATAATATTTAAATTATTGAAAATTCGATAATTTAACATCATTCTGGCACATTCATTCTTGTATGAGTTTTTAAACTTTTGCGTGGCTTAAAGGCTGACATAAATAATTAAAATGAATTTTGATATACGGGAGTAATAGTTCGCACTAAGTCTCGTTTCTCAATCTCACCTCTTCATTTCTCTATATATAATATTTATATATTAAATGAATTAAGTAATACTTTTGATTTTTTGACGTGATAACGTCTTTAAAATCGTTTTAGTCGGGTGACATGTTCAGAAACTTGTGTCACACCAAAACCTCATAAGCGCGATCGCAGGTATAACGAGAGAGAGACGGACCGATCTCCCGTCTCATCTCGAGCGCTGCCAGTCATTCCGTGAATGTATGAAGAAAAATGTATATCATAGTCGAATAAGTAAACTTGTCATTTTACACCCGAAATTTATCATCAAAAGTGTGAATAAAACGATAGATGTAATTTAAAATTTGAAAATAATTGTTATCTTCATTAATTCCTTACTTCCCAAAAACTTATATCACCAATAAGACGTTATCACGTAAACATCTCGATCGTAAACCTACTTTACAAACAACCAATATTTTTTAAATACATATAATCAAAAGTGTCAAGAACCTAAGCCAGTCTCATAATCTGTGATATCAAAGTCAAAAATCATTTATTCATGTAGGTAACAGGTACACATATGAACGTCAAAAAAGAGATATATATTAAATGCTTCCAATTTTACATTTACTGCCAGTTCTCAAATCAGGGCGGAGAACGGAACAGAAGAACTGGCTATAAACTCTCTGCCACTCTTTTAAATCGCCAAGCTTTTTGTTTTACACAACGTTTGTAAGGAGCTGCACTTAATAACAATTTAATAATACAATGAATCATTGTGATTATACATACAACAGACCTCAAACACTGGGCCCATATTATAAAAAATAAAACCCAGTTTCTAATACTGAAATATCCTTAAAGGGGTAAATCATTAACATCATCGCGCACAGCAACAAGCGTATTAAGCGCATCAGTGGTGATGTGTGCGTGCCTTGAGGCGTGGCGGGGTGAGGGGGGCGTGGTTCGATCGTGTGCGGCCGTACTGGCCTCGTGCGGCTGGTTCTGCGCAACGCTGGATAGGAGCGGTCTGCCCGCGCCTGCGGCAAGACTGCTACTCAGACTTCGGCCGACCGATCGACTCACGTGAGTATATTCCTCTCTATACAAAGATTTTATCTATCTATACAGGATTCTTCAAGAAACGCGAAAATTGAAACTACTGCGCAGATTTGGTTGCCGTTGTCTAGTTAATATAAAATCAGTAACGCTACACCTTTTTTTAGGTCTGGACCTCAGATTTCTGTGTCTGTTTTATGTCAATGTTAATCTAATAGGCAAATAGGTGAGCCTGAAACACGCCGTCGACTTTATGGATCTAAGGCAAGCCGAATTTTAAATGCGCTCATAGAAAGAAATTCCACTAGTGCACAGCCGGAAATCGAACCATTTTTTTTTCTTTGGGTTGGGCATTGGCTAAAATTTGTTATTGATTTAAATATAAAACCATTATTGGTATGAAACAGATGTAATATGTATATAGAAGAAGTATTCCATAACTTTAAACCTTCTACACATTTTTTTTATATGTATTAGGAGGCAAACGGGCAGGAGGCTTACCTGATGTTAAGTGATACCGCCGCCCATGGACGCTCACATTGCCAGAAGGCTCGCAAGTGCGTTGCCGGCATTAATTTCAATAAATAAAAATAGATAAAATCGCTGATGCTTGGCAGACCCATGCGACTTTTTCGTTACAAAGACGCCCCTTAGAGGTTGTGTGCTGCAATATTTATTATGAGAAGATATTTTTGCGTTAATAATAAATAAATCAAAATAAAATTTGCGGGCTACTCGATTGTGAGGAAGTTGCAGGGTTATATCCTTTCTATAGAAAGTAGAACATAGTTTCATAATCACCTGAGCAAAAATAATATATTACAGGACGATACGCAACATTTCCGATTTGGATGAGCAGTCCGAGGCGCTCATATCAGATGATCCGACGTAACACGATAATTTTAATGTCTAGAATAAATTGTTTGACTCGCAGCACGAAGTTTGCTGATGCCACACTTTGCGATTGTTTCACTTAAAATAATCATTACTAATTTTGTGTTTCACTCAGCGCTTTTGCTTATTTATTTTAAAAAAACAAGACTAAAAATTGTCTAAGTACAGATACCGGCAAACTTCTTGAGCATTAAACAAGGGAGTGGGGGAAAGTTTGCGCATCGTACACAAACGCAGGTCACAAACGTTAACTGATTTACCAATCACGCGACACGTCACTCTCCCGCCGCCGCGCACCACCGCCCGCCGCCCCCCTCCCAGTGATACCTAAAAATCGCCTCTGCGCAGGCAAGGACATTTGTTCAAGATGTTTGCCGGTATCTGTATGTCGTATTATTTCGTACGAATCGAACTTAAATATTGGAGTTAATTTAAGTGAAACGGAACGCAATTACTAGTCTATGTTGTAGCATTTATTGACGTTTAAGTATTAATAATCTTCGTAGCATTCCATAAAAAACTATTTTTGTAAATAATTTATTTATACTAAAGTAACTTCAAAACTTGAAAGTAGAAAAATCATGGCAACATAGAGAATTATAATTCTCGTCTTCTGTTTCTTACAAGTGTATTTCTGGTGGATTTTATTATTATTGAGTGTTAATTTTATGCCTGTATTAAACCTTTTCGTGTGACGTTTAATGTTTTTATACATAAATATAACCCATAGACCAAAGTATTCTTGTGAACCTTCAAAAAAGTTGCAGTGTATCAATTTTGTGATCTTTCGAATTTATAGATACAATATGATGTTTCCTAGACCTGTGAATATGTGTAATTAATAGGTAAGTAATAGTTGTGTTGTTCCACTAAAGCAACTCTAGAGCTCTCATGGTTTTGGCGACGAGTTATATAATTCAGAATTTAACTCGATATGAGATAAATGTATACTAAACTTACATATTACTATATATATTGATCATTTGTGTATCGCAAATCCGAAGTACGCTCTAAAGCAGTGTTTCCCAACCTTTGTTGTTCCATGCCCCACTTTGGCCTTACCTATCATATTTTCTAGGAAGAAATTACTAGGAAATTGTAAAAGATATAATGAAAAACATAAATTCTTATTACGATTAGTTTTAATAAATTTTCATGTGAAACATCTATAGCCGCACGTAAAACCGATTTCTGGCGTGGCGACGCATGCCGTGGCGACGCATCGCCACACTATATGATGGTATATATATATACAGTCTATATGCAGTAGCGTGTACGGTGTGTGTATTTCGAAGTCACTGATTGAACGAATTAAGTAGTCACGTATTTGAAATAAATTAGTAAATTTGTGTATTTAATGATAATAAATGTTTATTTAATAAATAGTCATCGTTATCTGGAAAAAAAATGGCATATGGCATATCATTATGGCATATTCCTATCAGAATCTGTTCTTCTCTGCATATTACTTTTACAAAATAATGTCGATGTTTCACATCAGCCAGGCGTCCCGTGACGGCTCACATTTTTTTTCGAATAGCTATCAAATTGCCCCCCTGTGGGACAGGGAACGTTGGGAAACACTGCTCTATAGGTTCAAGTTAATTAAGAAATTGATTTTAATATACTTTCGTCACTTTATGTTAAAGTTTAGCCAATTTTGTAATTATTAGTCAATCTCATAACTGAGTTAGTGCAATGCTATTTTCGAAAAAGCTTCCTCAAGCCCCATTTAATTTTTAAGACATTCAAGGGTTATTAGGGCTAATTTTGATGTATTGAACTAGTTTTATACCTAAGTTTACGTAGCCACATATGTGAAAAATTGATTTTTGTAAAAAAAGGAGAATAATAATTTATTTAAAGCTAAATCCGGCTCGAAGGACCAACATCTTTTGTATTATTATGACCCACGGGCCAGGATTTTTAACAATATGAAAGATTATTATTTATTAGATACGGGGCCAGCCCCGGGTCAATACCCGAAGCAAAATTGTAGTCCTAGTTATTTAATTTTTGTAGTTAGGACTTTTTGTGGACAAGATTCAACAAATTTTAGCCTAGTTCGCAACCATCAAAATAAGCACCGGTTCAGGCCGCCTCGGCAGTTCATAGTGTTTAAGTTTGTACTTTATTACTCGACATATGTATTTTTATTGGTTGGGAGAAATAATTTTGTTGAAAAATCATATAAAAAAACTATTTTAATAGAATGTAAGATCAGTATTGTGGTATGTATATAAGATTTCTGTAAATAAACTGTATTTTTTTATTATTTTGCAGTGCAGATGATGGAATGTTTAAATAACTAGTAGTCTATGAAACAATCCTAAAGAGAGAAGGCCGAACAATTTTAACATATCCGAGTATGGCTTTGATATTTTTTATATGAATGAAAGCCCGGGATGACTTATAATATATGAAAAGATCTGTAAACACTGAATGATCTCTGATAGGCCTAAACTTACCAAATTGTTGGCCTCCATCATCTGTGGGAAGATTGACTTTCGTTTTGAGATTATTGGTATATTTATATATTAATCTTGTTTACAATATCTGTTGCACAATCTTTAGATGCAATTGTTTAAGTTAAACTGAATGTACCTAATAAATAAACAGCTTTTGATTCTTTGGTTTTATTATTAATAATACAATTTGTTTAAGATTATCTTATATATAATTCTATTGAATGTGTGTATGTCACTGAACACCTCTTAAGCATATCCAGTACCTTTGGTAATACTGGTAGTCTATAATTATTACCAATTTCCGTTAACAACCGTTTTCATACATCCAGCAGGAAGGTAGGAGGACGCCTTATGCAAAATGTAAAAGAAAACAGATAACAGCCTAGGCAAGCCCGCGTGTAACATGTGTTTGATGCCAAGATCATCATGCTTGATTGATTTCAACTAATAGTCCCTCCTAGAACTACCGCAACTTCTGTTGGACAGACTCCAAAAGATCCTCATGATATAAGAACAGATTTTGTCAGCGGGCACCCTTGCAGCAGTTGTGTGTGTTGTCTTTGTAATGCTCTCTAAATGTTTGTTATTTGAATCGGTTCCAATTTGTTTTTTCTAATGAAAAAAATATCTGATCAAAATACGATTTAGCAGCACATACGTATTCGCAACCACTCCGGACCATTCTAACTGGTCTGAACTGAATTCTAACTAGTTTAACTGTAAAGGAAAGTTTAATAATTTTAAATTCAAAATAGTACTGTTAACGGGACTTAAATTCTGTGGCGGTTGTTGTAGGGATGTTCAAATATACTTATGTTAAATTATAAATGAAACTTTGAAGCTGGATGTCAACTGGTTTTAATCGTTTACTACTTGAGCTTATTACTAACATAAAATTAGGGGTAGTGCGGTTGCGACGCTGGACTAACAAGAAACTAACTTGGCTTAATTAAAGGTTCTTAGATCTAAGTGACACTTCAATATAAGTTTCGTCGATCTATTTGATTTGGACATTATCGGAAACGAGAATGTTATATAACAATTTATAAGTGTGGGAAAAACTAAAGGGCTCATTTTGCCACCAATTGTGCCAGGATTGATAACGTTTACGCTTCGAATTATTTAATAATATATGTATGCATCTTAAATAATGTTAGGTTACATAACTCGCGGCATTTATTTTTATAAATAAAACTGAAATTTATGTGCTCCATACCATATAGGGGGTTAAACCAGAGGGGTTTAAAGAAAAGAAAACCAAAATAGCGAGGATACAGAGTCTAAAGAGAAATGACAATGAATAATCCGTAAATAAAAGAAAGTAGGTATATAGTATTTTTATCAATTTTATAAGCTCTTCAATTACAAGCTAGTTGTAAAAACTGCAAATGTTATGGAGAATGGAGATTAAATGCCATTTGCTACATGCTTTACAACTGATAAGTTGACAGCTGTCAATTCACATCCCGTTTCGCTAATCGCTTCACGCTTGTTACCTGCAACAGATTGTTTATGTAAAATAATTTAATTTCTAATTACCTTTATATAATAACATTAATGATGGATGTTATAAAACTGGTCGGTAAATATTTAAATGTACCCGTGGGTCCTTTGTGTTATAACACTGACAAGGTAAATTGAATAAATAGTTTTCTATCTACTGTAAATGTTACTAAAATTCTAATTCTCTACTTCATCTTTCCAGATACCGACTACAGTATTAGACAAGCAGAGTGTGGAAGGTTTTGCGACAATTATATTACATTTGACATCTAAAAGTGGATACAGTATGAGTCAAGAAGAGTTACTTATAAGCTATCAGTGGCTGGAACACATTGCTATGTATAGTAATCAAGCTTCTTCTAATCCTACTTTTGCTAAGAATTTTCTCCAGGTGGGTATCTAATTTCCACATACTTATGGCCTACAGAACTTAACAAAACTCATATAGAGAAAAAAAAAATTATATATTTGCTGTTTATTATTTAGGTTATTTTCTTGTCAGTTAAAGTTAATCAGCCTTGTACAATGTGCATTTATGTTAAGATATTTGTTTTAAAATTACAATATTTTTTTTAGACAATTCATTATGTTTACAGTCCAGTTCAATTATTATTGTTTTTCTAGGAATTGAATCATTTTGTGTAAAGTAATTCATATTGTACATATAGTTACCTACTTTATTAAAGTGCTAAGCTTGTCAATATGTTATCTTCCAGGGTATTAACAGCGCTCTAGAAAAGAAATCCTATTTGACTGGAAATAATCTAACAACAACTGACATAGCTGTATTTTATGTTGTACAGCCTCTTGTGGTAAGAACTATAAAACAGTAATTAAACTTTAATTTGTCTTAAATATAAATCTATTCTATTTAGAGAAATTCTGCATATAATGTTGAATTTTATATAATTTATTTAAAATTAGAAGGAATCTGTTATTGATTTCAACATCCGATCCTTGTACAATATCTATGATAAATTCTGTGCCTGTTTTGTAAAATAAAATATTATTTTATAATTTGAGGTTGTAATAGTGCTAAATTTTTATTATAAGTTCATAACACTGTTATGTTACCTTACTTTGTCAGTAATAATCTTTATGAAAAATATATGTTTTTTTTGTGACTAAATGAAATAATGGGTAGCAAATAAGAATTATATTATTTCACATCACTGTCACTACTGTTCTCTTTCCACACATACAAATTACCCATTTTCGTTATATGAACACATTATGTAAACTTAAGGTAGCATGGTATATTTAAGATATTTTTGTTTTAGAGAAACTTAACCATATTGGAGCAGGAATCATTGCTACACCTAAGTAGATGGTGTAAACATGTACAAGCGCAACCAAGAGTGTGTTCTCATTGTGCCCCAATCCCATTAAATACTTTGAATCTACATATTCTCGCACCTGCAGTACATTAAGTACAATGTGTAATTTTATTGGTATTTTATGGTAATGTATTTTAATTATACGATCTCGAAATGAAAGACTTAAGATATGTTTTATTTTATGCTGCTGCAATAATATTTTTGGTATGTTTTTAAATATTTGAGTTTCACACACTATGTCGGAATTTATATAATGCAACTCAATCAAACTGTAATGATTATTGAAATGGGTCACAAAAGTTAAAGTAACCACATACTTTTCAGACAAAAGAATTTTTTATGTACTATCAGTTAAAATTACCCTTTAAGAGTGAAGTACAAATTTTGTATTTCCCAAAATTAACTTGATAATGTTGATTTGTAGGAATAGTGATATGTACTACAAACAAAGAATTGTTATACTCTGTACCCACATATTCCATTCTTTATTCTAATCCTACGTGAAAATCACTCATGTAAAAAAATATTGTTACAGGATTAAAACATTTAATTTTGCCAATTTTACAACTTTTTTTTTACTACACAGCAAGTATGGTATCTAGGGATGACAGTTAAACTGTCACCTTGGATTATAAAACTTTATATGAGTGTTATTTAATGTATGAACTACTATAGTGCCAATTTTCTTAACTTTCAGCAAGTATCTTGTATCCCTCCTTGGTATAAAATACCACTGCCAAAGCAATTATTGCCTCATGAATTGAAGAATGTCAGCTTGGATAAACCACTAGTGTACCACCCTCAGCCATTTTCCTACCCTGGATATCCAGTTATATTATATTTATAAAAAAATTGTTGAGATATTTCAGACTGAAATACAAGACTTTAATTATCTAGTTTTTATATATTTGCTGTACTATGTTTGTATGTATGTTTCTTCTAATATATTAAAGGCTCCATAACGAACTGTTCCATCTATTTACTTCAATATTATTTATTTAACTATCAAATCTTATTGAACCAAAAACGGATTTCACACTCTGTTTTTTTATGGGTCGCACAAACAAGCAGATGGGTCAATGAACAAAGTGATAACCGTAGCCTATGCTCTCTCCTGTGTAACGTGGGTAACCTTCAGAAGAGAGACTTGGCTTGAATTCTGCTATGTGTTATGTGCTCTAATGTCAAAATTCAATACATATTTTAAGCACGGGACTCAGACTTAGGCCGTTTGTCCACCGCCGCCGAGTTTAAAATGACGTGACGGCGATCGTGTGTCCACCGCGCCGATATATCTGTGGCTCAGTTCTATAGCTTGTAACTCAAAATAGCATATTTGTACGCAATTACAACCACAACACATACGCATTACACACTTAAAACGTACCTTGTTTTTTAATAGAAAAAAACAATTGTTATCTTTTTTATATTTTTGGATTATTGTTATTTTGTGTTTCTGTGTGTGTTTTGTAAGTAATAAATGTTATGTCTATGTCAATTAATAACTGCCTAACATATTGAGGGCGGTATATTAATCTAATAAAATTCAGTAACATATATAATTTTAAAGAATTACATCGCCTATCCCTATCCTTTATTATTTATTTATTATTGTTTGTGTTACATTGGTTTTCCGATCAGAGATTCTTAGCATCAAACATCGCTCCAGTTTATGTGCATACGAGCAGCCATTCTCTTCTGATTCTGTGAATTGGTATAAAAATATATTAATAAGATTTGGTGTACCTTATTGTTTTTTTGTCCTGCAATGACCCATCAGAACTATTATTACAATGTTACTAGTTCTCCATAACGAAGTATATTATGTTCTTTCTTTAAAGAACAGGATGAATACGCCAGCCTTTTAAGAATCGGTACGCTCTTTTCTCAGAACCCTAAGTCGAATTGGAAATATGTAGGTACCACAGAACTGCAAGATTTTCGAAATATAATATTTTGAAATTAACTATAATTTGATAGAATTCCTATTTCGCAATTATGATTCGACTGATAAATAGCACGTATTTATCACGAGTGATACAACATTATGCAACATCTTTGAAAATGAGTCACTAATTAAACGAAGACTTACCAGACTCCAACTCTACAAAACAAGCGTGGACTTGATCCTTAAGGACAGTTCTGGTTTGTTGTGAATTGAGTGAAGTTTGAATCTTGTTCCATAATTCCGCTTCTCGTGGAATTCCCCTTGAATCAATCTGGAAAACCCGTTAACAATGTAAATAACTGTTATTTTGACTTAATGGACAAACCGCAATAGCACTTACCACTTGTAAATTGGCAAACACGCATTGACTCAGGCACTGAAAAAAGTAATTGCTTTACAATTGCTACCCATTTAATGCTAGGCGTTAATTATTGAATATGGAAACAACTAGAGGTCAGGATTTGCATCTTCTCAACCTAAATAACACTATTTGGGATTCAACACTGATGAAAATAATTTATTATCAACTGTGTAATAGAAGTGGTAAATCTATAATCACAATATGCGAATAAATTCACCTAATCGCCTTGATTATTTTATGTTTATTTTTATTACTTTATACAATTGTGTATTCCGATATAATAATGTTAAAATGTAGATAAATGTATAAATTCCCATTGTAAAAAAAAGATTACCTGTTGCATGTAAATTGATCATTAAGAAAATACCTACCACGAACTTATGTAGGTACGAGGTCGTCCATAGATGGTAGGTAATATAACTAAAATCCTATAAAATCAAATGTACCTGATCCGTATCCTTAGCTAGGAAATCCCGTTTACTTCTATACATATAGTTGCTATTGTTATTATAATTCAAAGCCGGGCGGGGTATAGTTTTTATATATTTTTCACCAACATCCCCAGCTCCAAAGCCCTTATAATCATAGTCTGTGGCATTTAGTACGTGTATCCGATTTTCCTGGCTGTTATTTCTACGATCATGAAAATATTGATTGTGGTTTTCTTTGTTCCCATCAATACGCGTATAATTGTTACTTCGACGTTGACGACTCTTCGGAACTTCCAAAGAACAAAACCGTAAAGCTTCCGATATTTCTTCCTCTAATAAATGAATGTTGCCTTCGTGGCAAAGCATTAGTGGTATTAGTAATGTTAATGTGATAGCAAACATATTGCCAAATGAATCTGTGGGAAAAATGTTCAGATTTAATACATTGTGCGCAGGAAACAGTTGTTGCTCTTGACAGTTGATTGGCGTATGTATGAAGGGAAATTTGCTGTACAAATTCATAATCATAACTATTTAATAGGTCTATAGGTTTATAATTCTTACTGAAGTCTTCGTTTTTCAATACTGAAACATTGGTTTCGTAAAAACACTGTACTGTGTGTTAAGTGTTAACTGTTGAAATTAGTACCGAGACCTTTCTAACCTTTCATAAAAAAGGAAGTCTTTTTTTATTATTGTGTATATTAAACACACAATAATATATATTTTGGATATTTGAAGTTAACAATTTTTGAAAAACAACGTTAGGAAGCGGTCCTTTCTTTACCATTTTCAGGCAAGTCGGTCTACATCGCGGTTTATAAGTGTGTCATTTAGAAAAAACCTAAAAATGTAACATTTTATACATCTACTACTACTATATAACTTAATAATGTAGGTATTAAATGTCATCATAGATCCATCCCGCTTAAGGCAATGCTAGAATTTTAAATCTGACCTTTATAATTAGACATTAGGCTTCGTAAAATGCACCATTCTTCAATAAGCGGTTATTTGTATGATTGTAAAGTAGGTTCGCTTATACGACTGCCGAATACGCCTCTTGAATTAAAACAACGTTTATAACATATGTATTTAATAAGTTCACGCTTTCAAAGACTTATTAAGTACAAACTAAATACTATAATTAGATGAAGTATGAAAGAGATCTCACAAAATTCAAATAAAACAACAAATTCTTATTTCCCTTTTCCGTAGTGTCCCCATTTCCCATTACCCCAGCCCGACCACGATGCTTCTTGGCTTCCGAATAACTTTAACCCTGTTCCAAATCCACTAAAGTTAAGAGGTCTTCCGTACACTCTGGTGCCAGATAAATTCGAATAACTGCTGGGGACTACTCCTGTACCTGCCAACAATACAAATAAATTTATAAAAATAATTTTGAAGAAAATAAAAGTGCTAAAAATCTGATCACTCCCTTGATTATCCGAAGAGCCTATGAGATTCTATATTATGAAGAGGTTAATTTTGTAAGTTCGTTTGTAGAATCTATGAAACTACTGAACCATTGAAAATTCATTTGACAGTATTAAACAACGCTAACCTAGCAAATAATTCCGAATTACACAGACAGAAGTTATTATAATTATTAATAGAGCCCTTCGATCTCCAGTATGAGTTTCGATACCGCGGGTTCGCCGATCACCGATGACACATCAGCCCTTCGGAAGGTGAGAACTACATGGAACTTGCTTACAAAAACCTTGGTTATGGTATCGCGGTCGCTATTGGATGTTTAAGAAGGGGCGCTGGTCTATAAGTATCTATATTATGTAGAAAATCCTATCTGAAAAATGTAAAGGTTTTGGTAGTTTATAAATAAATTAAACATATATACAACCAGATTTTTGTTTGATATATCAATGTACTGACAAGTTCGAGGGATGTATATCATAACATATTCATTTTATAAGCTCACGTGCAAAGAAGAAACAAGTAAAAGTAAGAAATCACATTTTCAGTACCTCCAAAACCTCCATAAGTTCCAGTCAAATGAAATTGTATCGGAAAATGAATTGAACGAATATGCGGCCAAAATGTTTCAGCTTCCACCATCGCTTCCTGGTTATTCGCTGGCTCTGAAATCGTTTTTAAAAAATCCCATTGAAATAGTCGTATACCAAGTAGAAAGTTTATAACCAGACTAGAAGAATGATAGTTATTAAATTGTTTCGAAAACTTATCTTGAGGATCACAAGCTATGTTATAATTTATAATATTAGTTCAATTTTTTCATTATTTCTTTTAAAAGTTACAATGACTTTAAAAATACTTCCATAAACCTTCCATACCGATATTTAAATAGGATGTAAACGTATCAAATAAATTTTTATACTTTTATTACATATAACTAGCTGACCCGGCGAACTACCGCCTAACAATCAATGAATGCTGTGCTACGGATTAGTTGAACTTAATTTATGATTTTAATATTAAACCACCAATATATATGTCAATCGGTTTTCGTTACAGACATTATTCTACATCAAAATCTAAAAATATTATTGATTTATCTTGACGATTTGAAACCTTTACTTTGTTAATATGTTCTTTAATTTGAGTGGAGAGTCTCCCGTATAGACGGGTGAAAATTTTTTACTCAATGTTTTAAAGTTATTCTGCTATTCGGGACGGAGACAAATACAACCAAGAAACAATGAAAATCAGTCTAGGAGTTCTAGAGTAATAAGTGTCCGAACAAATCCGACTTTGTTTTATATATTAAGATAATTGAAAACGAAATACTTATATAATTTTGTTTCAATTTGAAAACCAAAGTGGAGACACTGAGAGACTCACGTGGGGAAATGATAGCGGCTATATTTATAATACCTTTATCGACAGTAGATTTGGTATTTAAAGGCGCATTCCTGGGTTGTGTCCATATAATTTCCGGGTTACTTTCACTAATAGAGATCAGTGGAGGGCTTGGTGAGAGATATAATGCTGGGTCTAATACTGCACAGTCAGAAAGTTGGAAACTGAGTAACCACCACATAAACTGAAATAACATAAACATATATATAAAATACCATCAGACTATATAATTATATACAAACTGTCCCGTTTCTTTAAATATTTTGTACTAAAAGCTTTAAACTGTATTCGGTAACATAAAATCCGACACTATCGACATATTTATATGTTCGCAGAGTGAATTCACAGTAGCGATATTGTGTATATTATGTGTTTAATATTATATATGTGCCTACTTTATTTTATTTAATGTTTCTCGACATTATCGTATTGGCATGGTCTGTAATGTATGTATTTCTGTAATAAATAAATAAATAAAAAGGTTTAGTTAAATTAAAACTCCTCATCTTTTGGCATCGGTTAAGATCATATGTAGTTTAGAATCGTTTATTAGGACGTTTCTAAGTTTATTATTTCTCGGGGAAACACTTAATAAGTATGTTTATGTGGGTTTTGTAGTTGTATGTTAAACAATGACTAAGGAAAATATAGATGACTATCAGGAAATAACGCATCGCTTATGTGTCTATTATTGTTTTTAAGTCATAAATTAACGTTAGTCATAAACTTGAAAATTAATTAATCTCACGTTTCTGTCATATTATAATTGACATACATATATGGAGTAGAAAATATTTTCTCTCAATACACTCTTGTAACACATTACAGACAATTGTCAAATGTAATTAAATTTCTAAAAAAAATACTGTCGAATACACTGGTGAAATTTTTTTTATTAGCATTGTATAAATAAAATATACTATAAAAAATTCTGTTCTTAACATATTTAATATCAAAATATAATGTCGACAGCGATACGAACGTAGCAATATTTAGGATCATAGATATTTTTGAATGTCAATTAACATTTGTCCATGAGTAAAATATTGTTTCATCAAATTTAAACAGGCATCGCAACGAGAAATATATAAAAACTTAACTTTACGACGCAGCTGCTACGCATTTGTACTTACGCAAATTTATATTATATCCAAGAATCCGAAAATGATATTACGTGCTTTGAATACCAACATATCCAGAACACGTGTAACTCATGGGATTCCCATTACACTTGGTATTGTAAACTGGTACTAACTAGTTTTTTTTTTTCGAATTAAATTACTACTTTTGGAAAGAAAATGTTCTATTAATGAGTATTTGGATGAAATATTATAATTTATATTCATTTCATAACGTAATAATATACTTTAATAATGTGATGATGTACTGATAAAATAATATAAGAATTGACTCATAATGAATTTCAATTCTAATCTACCTTTTACGAGTAAGACAAATGTGAACGTCATTATGCGTGGCAGAATATGCGAACTTTAGACTGTATCACCATAACATTTTTGTACCATATTCTTGCAAAAAAAAAAAATATTATTATTATAAAGAAAACCCGGCCCGGCTCCAGTCTACTACCAATAGTAATAACAGAACTAATAATAAACACGATAATATACATAATAACGAAGAAAACATTTAATCCACAGGGACATTATATTATATAAATAAAGTAGTTTAGGTGTCCTTTGGCGATACGCTCAGCTATTTAATTAGAAATAATAGCTATCAGTTTTGGTATCTAATCTACCTTGCATAATCTATGCTTAAGAAGATGTTTTCTATGGATATTTTTGCAGTTCATATTTTTAATTTGACACACAATAAAATATAAAATTCGTACTTACAAGCATTGTGACTTGCTTCTTCGATCACTTGATTTTATATTTTTAGGTTTCCAAGTAATAATAAAAATAATTATATTTATAAACCTCAAATTGAGATACTGTTGCTTCAGTCTTTAGTATGTTATAAACTGAGTGAGTTGAGAATAAAATGAAACGCTTTCTCGGGATTAGAAATTTTATTACAGGTTCAAGGACGCATTGCGTGTGGAGAAAGTTTTAGTTTTATTAGTGTGGAAGGATGAACTTCATTTATTTCTAATATAACGTTATCAATTTGACTTTGGATCTTTAAAATGTTTTTTATGAAGTCCTGGGAAAGTTTAGCGGTGGAACATGATAATGATCCTCCAGTCCGAGTCACTTGAGGCAGCTCAATTATTGAGGCCATCGCCAGAGATATTATATAGTTCACAGGTTGCCTAATACTTAACACTTAAAAGAAATCATAAAACATACAGAAATCTTAAGCCAATCAAAAGTCAATGACTATTTATTATTGACAAACGTGACCTATTTTCAATTTCAATGACTTTTACCATAAATTAAGTTACCAATGACAGGAAGCAATTGTTGTCTACAATGTGGTATTGTGTTACGTTAATTACTTTGTCAGTTAGTTGTCTGTGGTTAGTTGTTATGTATGCAAAACATCGTAATGTTCTCTGAGTAATGAAGAGGTTATATTTACGATACACATTTATTAATAGTCGATGACCAATCCCTTTCCGAGAGGTTTGATTCTTTGAGGTTGCGTAGAGATGTGGGGTCTCTCTGGATCTTCTACTGCATTCACCACGGGGAGTGTTCAGATTAATACGTGCGTTAATTTTTCGGATTAATACGTGCTGATGAGTTTCATCATCATCGAAGCAGTATCATCAGGACGCCTATCGGTCCACATCTGAGTGTTTTTCAAGATAGATTGACAGCGCAGCACCTCGATGTGAAACCAGCTGTCCACCGATGTATTTCCGAACCATCGACTTCTGAACATCGGGTTCTTCAAGAAAAGAGCGTGCCAATTCTTGAATGGCCGGCAACGCACTTGCGAGCCCTTTTTGAATGTCTATGGGCGACGGTATCACTTAACATCAGATAGGCCATTAAAAAAAAATATAAAAATAACAATAATGTGTTCATTAATTTTAAGTACATATGCATTACAATGTGTAACATTTGGGAACCCTTGTAAGTAAAAAATACCTGTGTCAGGGTTCCCAGCTCTTCCATAACAAACTTAAGTATCCTTAAAATATATTCATTTCTATTTATTTATTTATTTATTTTTGTTTTTTCAACTGTTATCAACACGTGTGCATGAGTGAGTATGTGGGTGCAAATGTGTGGCTGAGTCAGTGAGTCTGTGAATGAATAAAGTGTGTAACTACATACTAGATCTCAGAAGGAGCTCTAACACTTAGTAAATTGTGTTTATAAGCCAGTCCTTTAGTAAATAAATAGAACTATAAAATAATCGAGTCCTCCTTCAAGTTTTTGTTTGCTAGTGGATTCGCAATTAAGCTGAGAGGGCGATTATCAAGCCTCCAGTCGTGAGTTCGATTTCTGTCTGATTTTTTCTTTGTGCAGTTTGCCACAACCTTAGATCATAAATAGAAGTGTGTCACAGAAGGGTGACATACAATAAAAAGAATGAATAAAACAGACACAGAAATGTGTCATACTATTGTTAGGGGTGACTATTAAGGGGTTTCATACATACGTCATCATATTCAGTTAGCTATATTTAATTGTATGAATCAAATTCCCATTAGCAATATCATGATTGTTACTAAACTGACAAGTAAATCACATAATTGACTGAAATTACATTATTATAACTTTAATGTTTGTCATTAAACAAAATATGCCGCGGGGTACTCTTTGCCGGATCGAGGATGTGAACTAAAGTCCAGAATTATTGATAATACCACGATCCGAGGCTACAATCAGTATGATGCTGTCGTACCTTGAAGCACGCAAACAAAATTAAATTCCGACCGCTAAGGATATTTACAAATTTAAAATATAAAATTTATCTTTTTGGGATTTGCTGTGAGGGTCATGCAGGAGGTTGTCAGAAGAAATAGGTAATAGTAGAGTAGTAATATAGTAATATAGGTAGTATGTAATAGAAAGTAAACATTCGGCTTACCAATAGATTTCTGTAAGCTAAATAACACCTCCGACGACTACATAGTCGGGGAATGGAAACGTAAAAAAAAAAAGAAAAGATATTTACAAATTCTCGGCTTTAGACAACGGGGCCTTTAGGCCATAAGTGGTTAGACAGTGGCTGCCCACTGCAGTATTTTCAAACCAATTGGATTTAGGGCCCTTCAAGAAAAGAGCGTACCAAGTCTTAAAAGGCCGGCAACGCACTTGCTAGCCTTCTGGCAATGTAAGTGTACATGGGCAGTATCACTTAACATCCGGTGAGCCTCCTGCCCGTTTGCCTCCTATTAAAAAAAACACCTCCACCCATCTCCTCCACATTTATTGAAATAGAAGTTTTTTAATAGAAAAAAAACGGTAATTTGTTATCATCACTTATTATAATAATAATAATAAATCGCTTATTTACAAAGTGGTACATTCAGATTGGTTAATTATAAAAAAACATCACAATCAGCCATACGAAAAATAGGCATGCAAATGTCAGATTAATTATCATAATGTCAATAATAAGTTAAGTTATTTATAATTGTCATCAAAACTTATGGTCTAAATACTCTCCCACGCTATAAAGGCACCTACCTTGCTTTTAATAATTAGACATTTGAGTCAACTTATTACCTTACGAGACAAAAACTGCGCAAAAAGCGCTCGTAAAACATGTAATAACATATTTATACTTTTATATCCGTTATTATGTATTTAGATAATTATTACTTAAATTAATGAACATATTACAGATATTAATATTTTTAAATTCTACTCTCGTTTGTCAGTTTGTGATGTCATCAAGTCTCTTAAATATAGTCCTAAAGATAGGCCATACCTGTTTTTCCGTTCACATCTCAAGTATTTAAATTATTTGGCATTTTAAGATATTTCGCTCCCAAAGAGCGCTTGTTGTGTTAAAGAAATGCTGGGGATTTCCAAGGTTAAGCAGGTTCAATAATTCGTCCTTCGCACGTTGTTTAAACTAGTTAACTCATTCCGGTTCATGTTTACATTCTATTAACGGTTTGTTTGTCTGGTATTTTGAATGCGTCATGAAATGTAGTCCTACCATATCGTAGGTTGTATTGTATGTATGCAAAATAAGGTGCCCAGTAGGAGAACGCAGGGTTCTTTTTCTATATAAATAAATTTAAAAAAAGCATTCTCGGGAGCCCCGACAAATTCTCTAAGAGTCTAGTCTATAGTCTCATAACTCATTAATAGCGGTCTGTTCCGGCTTTGCACGGTTAGACATTTCTTTTTTAATATAATATATTCTATAGCCATCATATTAAAATATTACAAATAAAAAAATAACAGAAAAACAATAACTAATTTTAAAATTTATTAATAAAAGAAGTCTCTTTAGGCAAGGTTCTGAAGATACTGGCAGCGTTCCCCCTTTGAATAGCTAGACTAATTTTTTGTCCGAGGTAGCTGCCAGCTCTTCGGTCTCCTGTGATGTCGACTAACCTTTCTGCTATTTCCTTAAAAAGAAACATATATACATATGTTCATCAGGGATAATGTAGGATTCTAATGGTGTAATAATTTTTCAAATCGGTCCAGTAGTTTTAATTTAACAAACAATCAAATCTTTCGTCTTTTTTATAATGATTATAAAACTGACATATTTAGCTTTGAACTAGCAGGAATACAATGTGTATTGTAACACACTCTTCGCGCATTTTCATCATCATTCTATAGTTAATAAATATTTAATTCGGAACCAGCCTAACACGCATTATATTCCGTTATAAATATAATGATTAATGACGTAAATACTAGAACGGTCCATTAAAAATATCTCAGTATTATGTGTAAACAAAATAACTTGTTTCAAGACTGGTCCATAGGCGTGGCCTGGTTTATTCGCTTTAAAAATGAATGTCATTTTTAAAGCGAATAAACCACTGGTACTAAAGAAACAATAAACATGTAAATTACCCTTGAGTACTATTTGACGGGTCTGAATGCGGAAATTGTTATATTTATATATTATAAAGAGAAGATGCTTGTTTTAAAAAAAAAAAAAAATAGAATAAAAAGATTTAAGAGTCATGTTACCTTAGGTATGTTACGCCTCATAATACCCTCAGATTTAGAAACAATGTTAGCTTAAGACAGTTTTTCTGAACATCATCTAAGCACTACTGTGAAACGTATCGTACCCAATACGTCTTAGATGAATATATCTATATATATAGCCACAATTCATCAGTAAAAGGGCACATGGCAAGAGGAACGGAAAAGTGGAGCAAAAAGAGAGTGTCACAGTGCAGAGAGGAATGGCGGGATTTTGAGAAGGACTTTGCCAAAAATGGCTCACAGTAAAGAATATACGTGTTTAAATGTAAAAGTATCTGAATTAAAAGGCTGTTATTATTATTACTCAGTAAATAAACTGTTTGGTGCAAACAGATTTGTTTTTAGTAGTGTTTCGTAATATATTATTATTAATTACGCTTTGTACATTTGATGTTTGTGTAAAATGTTAGTGTCTACCATTTTTGCGTATAATAATAAAATTATAATGATTTTCCTTGTTATTTTTTCAACCATGTCGAACCTGATAATCATAAAAGCATCGGACGCAAAAATGTATAATAAATTAACGTTTTTTATGGTTGTCCAAGCTTCGAAAACACTTTAAATTTTTTAGTTTTTCTTTGATTATACAAAATATTTTTGGACTCAGTTTCGGGAATGAGTAAAGCTGACGTAAACAATAAAATAAATATTATTATAAACGTTATTTATTCATATAAATCACAGATTAAGTACATAGGCAAGCCGTTAACGTCCCCATCCTTGATGGCCCCATCCTCTTCCTCCATATCCGCCACCCCAACCTCCTCCATAACCGCCACCCCAACCACGGCCGTAACCACCCCATCCTCCTCCATAACCACCACCCCATCCGCGTCCGTAGCTGCCGCCCCATCCGTTACCATAGCCGCCCCAACGTGATTCCTCTGCTTGTAGTCCTTCAGCTGGTACTTGCACGTCAGGGGCAATGGCAGCATCCGCCGGCAGCGCTGACACGTAAGCCACGCAGGCACATAAAAGCAAGACAAACGACAGGAACTGAAAAAAAATCGATTTGTCAATTTTATTATATATTATACTTGCTGACCCGGCAAACGTCGTTTTTCCCTGTATATTATTTCTGCGAAACATTTTTTTGTTCAATAAAAAATGTATGCATTTTTGTATCATAAAAAAATAAAAACATTTAGGGGGATAAAAATAGATGTTGTCTGATTCTCAGACTTACTGAATATGCATTAAAAAATTCTGTCAGTCTGAGAATCAGACAACATCTAGGAGGAGTATGGGAACGACACGAGAATTTTATATATTAAGATTGTCATAATTTTAAAGAACTTTATTCGAATTTTCTCACAAATGTTACTCCAGGAAATTGGAAATAACTGACATTCGAGTTATACCAAGCTTCAAAGAGCTTCACAATTCACAAACAATTTAATTTGCACTTAAATAAATATAAACTACTCAAGATACTTACAGTCTTCATGATGGCAAGTTTCCGAATGTCTCGTGTGGTCCGATGCGACCTATATATACAAAACACACCTTCATGTGCTTGTGACTAATCCTTGCAGGTAAATAACCTACCATATATAATATAATGAAACCTCATCTCACTTCTAAATCGATCGGTAATAACACAATTATTACTTAGTACATAATTGTGAGTAATATCTTTGAAGGTGCTTAGAACATCTTCCGTATAACGTTAACAATTTTTGTAGGGCTGGCATATTAGTAATTTATTTTATTTAAATACTGTTTCAATAGCTAAAAACAGCCCCTGCTTTAACAAAACAAAACAAAATTTTAACTTATCAGTTAATCGATTGATCAAATATACAAAGCGTAATTATTATATTACGAAACACAAAAGTTGTAAAGCTATACACAGCAGACTATTTTTTAACACCTAATCATATATTATTACTAGGGACTATGTAACCTGATTGATGCCATTAGGAAAGTTCACAATAAAAGCACGTGCTAACAGAACCAAAATAAGTTCCTGAATATTTTTCAAAAAAAAATCTATTTGCACCAAACAGTTTATTTACTGATTAATAATAATAATAGCGTTTTAATTCAGATACTTTTACATTTAAACACCTATATCACCTGTATCTTCTTTTAGGTACCTGTGTGCCCTTTTTTGCAAAAACAAAACAAAATCTTAATTGATCAGTTAAAATGTTGCAGCAATGTTGTACCTATTAAATTAATCTACCATTAGAGATAATTATAACTCTGAATATATGACTCTGAGTACCGATGTAAGTAGCTAAATTCGAATATCTAATATGAATCCTCGATCCTAATCTATCAATAGTTTAATCCCGCTTAAACATTTTTGTGTGTTTTGTGTGTCACAAATCACTTACTGCTGGAAAAGAAGATACTTGTCTATGGAAGAAAACGGTCATAAGGTGGCTGTCCCCTACAGCTACTAGTTTATTATTGAAATATATGTAAAGTTTCTAATGTTTACTTAAATTCACTTTGTAATATAATAAACTTTTGTTGTATCTTAAATCTACATTGTTTATCATTCGCAAAAAAGAAATAAAAAAAAATCAATGGCGCTAGAACACTTTTAGGTCTGGGCCCCAGATTTCTGTATCAGTTCAAAAATCATTTGTCAATCTAATGGGCCAGTAGGTGATAAGCCTCCTATGTCGGTATAAAGTTTTACTTAACAATAATTACAATAATTAAAGAAGTTGGTTAGCTAAGACTTTCCGTATTTTGTATGCATAAAAATTTAAATTACAAGTAAATTGAAATTGTAATAGAAGAACATTTGCTCGTCACGATTATTACACAATATAAATAATCGTTTAAAAAAAATAAATTGAAATGTGCTAAGTCTATCATTATGAAGTCCAATGACCCCGCGTTGGGTAGCAGATACTTTTAGCCAATCAATTAATGAAGACACACCTTCGATAAATATTGTTTCGCCGCAAATCGAACCCGGAATGTGGTCATGGTCACCCTTGGGTACTAGTAAGTCTCGGAGGCGAAACACAGGTAACTAAAGCAGGTAGCTACTAAATTATAAAGCGGATTTTATTTTATATAACACAACAACACCAGGCAAACGGGCAGGAGACTCAACTGATGTTAAGTGATATTGCAGCCCATGGACACTTACCAGAAGACACTTACGCCAGAAGGCTCGCAAGTGCGTTGCCGGCATTTTAAGAATTGGTACGCTCTTTTCATCAAGGAATCAAGTCGAATTGGTTCAGATATACTTCAGTGGGCAGCTGGTTCCGGATAGTGGTGGTGTGCGGAAAAATGCCTTAATAAACGCTCAGTTGTGGAACGAGGGACATCGAGGTGATACGGATGGTATCTTGCATTCTTAACGTTCGATTATGAAACTCACCTGTAGGTAGTTCGAACAACTCCTCAAAATTTTCCTATTCATTATGACGGGACCTTTTTAATTTACCTACACTGACAGCAATAATATTGAAAATGAAGTTGTAAATAATTCGTTTTAAAATATCATAGGAGTCTTAAAATAACTAAGTACGCAACAAAATAATGTTCAAGGATAGGTTCGCATTTATGATGCTGTGAATCATTGTCATGGGAACAGCTGTTATTCAATATGACATCTTTTTTATTAATATATAATTTACCATATCATAAATAAAACACAGTGTTGGCCTAGTGGCTTCAGCGTGCGACTCTCATACCTGAGGTCGTAGGTTCGAGCCCCGGCTGTGCACCAATGGGCTTTCTTTCTATGTGCGCATTTAACATTTGCTCGAACGGTGAAGGAAAACATCGTGAGGAAACCGACATGTCTTAGACCCAAAAGTCAGCGTGAGTCAGGCACTGGAGGCTGATCACCTACTTGCCTATTATATTTAAAAATGATCATGAAACAGATTCAGAAATCTGAGGCCAAGACCTAAAGAGGTTGTAGCGCCACTGATTTATTTATTTTTATATCATAAATAATATATTCATTATTATAATGCAATAATATTGCTTGCTCACAACCAATTTCGTTGCAATTAATTCGTGATTGAGTTTAGTCGACGGCATTATGATAAATGTGTTAAGTCATTAATATTTGTATAAAAGTGTGTTGGAATGCAAACAGCTTTGAACAAGGCATTTTGCAAGGAATACTTTTTTTTTACAGTAAAATTATAAATTAAATGACCACTAATTCGAACTTTTAACTAATTTTAATGAATATACATACATTTAGTTAAAGTGTTTTCAAGTACCACTAACTAACAATCACGATGTTTTTCATCACAGTATGAACGCAGTACACTGCTCTAATATATATTATTGGATATCCTAAAACATTATCTTGTAGTAATTTACTACTAATATATTTGAGTATTAATAAATTAAAATTGTAAGTTGAATAGTTGCATAACAGTATTATTATGAACAATTGCGTATTATCTATAACGTTTCTTTCCGGCAACCTTCGGGAGCCTTCTGGCAATGTGAGTGTCCATGGGCGGCGGTATCACTTAGCATCAGGTGAGCCTCCTGCCCGTTTGCCTACTATTTCATTTAAAAAAAAAATCTGTATTAAAATAACAAAGCCTTTAAGCGCTTTGAAACTAGTTTACTTTTCTGTTATGTTTTTTAGTTTTTTTGTTGTTATTCCCTTAAATTTTCCGTCAGTTGTTGATGTAAACAAGGTTTGTTTTTTGAACTTAAGACGATGATAAATCTCACACATCATCTTGGGTTTCTTAATAACACTCGTCCGAAAATAATTCAAAAATTCATTAAGCTCGGGTCAATGCACGGGAGTCATAACATATCAACTTGGTTTGTATACAGTACAAAATTTTATACATTATAAATTAACATTTTAAAGCAATCTAAAACTTTACATAATGAAAACGTTCTTTTTACCAAAAAGCTTTGCATATGAGCAGTCTTATCATAGCGGTTAAGCCGACCAATCCTGAGGACATACGTTCGAATCCTGGCTATGCTTCAATGGATTTTTCTATGTATTCAATTAACAATTCGTAAGAAATCGGCAGACCAATTTACGTACTAAATTATCAATCAGATTTTTTTGCTTCATTTATGTAGGTATCAAAATACATTAAATTGAGTTCAGTTTTACTAACAAAAAGCTTATATATTGATGAAGACACATGTAATTAAATATTCACTTTAATACTAGACGTAAGATATATCTTTAATTTAATTACAGTATGTAACTAAGTTTATAATAATAAATTATACAACGCTATATACAAAGCAAGTTTTGAATCAACGTTTAATTTGGATTTTTGTTTTAATAATACAAGCGACATTTTCTACATCATTTAATTCCTGTATAGCAAAATATTCTGTCATTTTTTTCAACACAGTATTTAGTTCTTTTAACAATGTTTGTAGTGCTAGTAATGTCACTTGTATTTCCTTTTATGGTTGATGCGTGGGTTTTTACTTTGATTTCAATGTCAATGTCATCAGCTATAGTACTTTCATTACCAGCGATTGTAATGCTCTTGTTTTCAGAATTTCGCAGTGTTTTATCGGATAATGTTACATTTTCTTTTGAGCTAGCGTCAGTTTCACTATCAGGCGGTGGACGTCGTATTCCGTTAAATGGTGCATTTTGGTATCCGCATTCAAGCCTTCCATTTCGTATTCGACAGCCATTACCGGCATCTGTGATTTCTTCGGATCTTAATTCCCCTTTGTTCTTGTTGTAGCCGCAAATTTTTCTATCATTTACGTATTTGCACTGGGTTATGTCGTAATCATAACCTTGACAGGGTTTCGATGTTTCTTCTAATGACTTTGTTCGTAGAGCTGGGTTTAACAACTCATCGGAATCTTTCAATGTTTTCGAATCGGATTTTATAAAATTTTCGCTTTCGTAAATCAAAGGATCAAATAGAATCGGTCCAATTTTTGGAGCGCACGAAATTAGCTGTATTTTAACGATTATACAAAATCCCTGGAAGAGATTCCTAAGATAATATTTATGGTAATACGTAGTAATGATATTGCTAAATATAATCAATCATAAACCTGTCTTACCGATGTTATTATTGACATTATATATGTAGTACGTACGTAGGCACTTGAATTGCATTGATTAATCACCTGGGATTTATCGATTGTTAATAAAATGTTTGTACAATAGCATACAGTTGTTATTTTTTATTTTATTTGTAACTTAACTAAATCTTCATTTAATCCTTATTAGTAAACATTGTTAGCTTATTTTATTTGTAAGTAAATGATGATTAAATAAGATCTAAAATATCTACAGATTAACTATATGAACAATAAAGAACATTATTATAGCTGTTTTAGCTTGTGCCATTGAGTATATTTGCCTTTTTTTGACACTTACGTACGCTGCCAAATTACGTCAAAATTTGTTCTTAAACTGTCGCGATTTTAAATTATTATCAATATATTTAATAATAGACATGGTTTTTTTTTAAAAGGTAAGGCAAAATTAAGTTCAGGCTGTTTATAATTTAAACAGATATGGAACGAGCAGCAGAAATCTCGTTTCTATGGAATGAATAATTTAAATAAATTAGCAGAATGTATGTGCGCAAACAGAAGACACTATAAACAACTAAATGGCAAAAGAATCGAAAAGCAAAGGAAACATTATAAAGAAAAAAAGAAAGAGAAAATTAACATGCTGCCAGAGATGCAAACGCAGAATTGTCAAGTGGTTTTACAGAAGGACAAAAAGATGTTGTAAGAAAGCCATTTTTGGTGTTCCAGATCCAAAACTATCAGACTATGACATAGCTGGAGTTAATTTAGGAGACGCCAGGGACAAATTAAAAATAAATGAAAGCAAATCTATTAAGGATAACTCTGAAAAGAAAAAGCCCTCCATTGTTACCTTGTATAAAAGTAATAAAAAGAAATCGATAATTAGTATACCATTTAAACAAAAACTCATCAGGGAATATGACGATATATCTTTAATCAAACCGAAGGGTAGTATTAAGGCAATTTTAAGTGATTTTAAAGAAAGAAATTTGTATATAGGATTATCTAAAGATTTTACAAAAAGCGATAGAGATTTTTTTTCTAAAAAAGCAAAAGAATACGAAGAAAAATATAAAAAAGCTTCCCTTTTAGACGATTTAGACAAATATAAAAGAAGTTCATACATGAAAAAGTATGATGATAAGTACAAAAATCTATCCTACTTGGATTTCAAACAACTAGAAAGTATGGATAAAGATAAATTAAAAAATAAATTATCGATCACATCTTCTAAACATAATATTTTAAAAACTATGCTAAGCGACTATAAGAAAAAGAAGTTTTCGTTAACAGGCTTATTTAGTAAATCAAAAGTGGATATGGATAAACTTGATAAAGAGAAAATACAAAAACTAATAGACCTTTACAAAGATAAAGAGAAGAAGAAGAGTTTTACTTTCGTCAAACAATCCAAAATTAAACAGCTTAAATCAGATTTGAGAGCGAAATTAGCTGGTATACATTGAAAAATTATATACAGAAATATAAACCTGAAAGGTCTTTTGTCATTAACGATACTTGACTGAAAATTAATAATGACTTATACTTATTGGATTCGTGATAAGAACAATGTACGCATGTTATAGTTCATGCATTCTGGTAAATGCCTACACCTAACATTTATAGCGTAAAAAATCATGAATTCAAACTGTTCTTATTTTTACAGTTTTTAACGAAATTATTACAAGTTATGTGTTGCACTTGTGGTGATCATGATGTGACAGTAACTGAGTCTGGGAGACTAATACACAAGGGAATTGAAGATGCTACAGAGACGGCAACACGACGAAATAAAAAACGATGCTGTCCTTACAATTTCGACAGCAAATTTTGTAAAGTAATCGGTGACCGGCTCCTCTGCGGCTATAACACTAATGTTGGAACACCCCGAAATAGTGAGAAAATTGTAAATTTAAATAATGGATGTATAATAAGAGGTGGAAGATTAGAATGTGGTTATTTTGAACCTCCCTATATTAATTCTCGAAGACCACCTGGTTGGGATCAGGAGTCAGTGTACGAAAATCAAGATATAGACTTGGAGAATGACGTGGATACATCTATGTCGTCTCCATCTTTGAATAATAAGTTAAATTTAAAGAGAACAACTAACAATTTACCTGGATCAACTAGCTGTCTTGAAATACGGGACAGAATTGTTTGTCGCAGGTTTTAAGGTCATTGGTTAAAAATAAACGCCTTTCACTTTTACCTTAGACATTGAGAACTGGGACAAATTTTGCTAATACTTTTCTTGAAGGCGTATTATGGAGACAGAACAATAAGGCCAACATACCAGCTTCAATGTTTGCTTAAACTATGCAAAAACATAAACGTAGATAAACGCTATGTTGCGCGATATATTCTTTCGTGCGTTACATTTTTACGCACAAATATGTCTACTTGGATATTTATTATTGATAATGTTTTAACAAAAGATAAATATAAATAAGTTTCTGTAGTATCGTAGATGCGAGCGAAATCAATTTAAAAAAGGAGTTAAATTAAAGTAGCAATGACGTGATTGTATATTGTAATTGTTTCTTTAGCTTAATTTATAAATAAACAGATTTAGGACCCCATGAAATATTTAAACTGTCCAGTTCGTAGCTCTCCCTTGTTTGTATAGTGAGAATAAATTATTAATATAATTGCTTCCAATGAGTGTTAGGAAGCAGATTGTAAATTCATAATTTCTCTTAGAAATTGCTGACATAGAAGCTGTAATCTAATACGTCTAACTGCGAAGGCAGCAATTATATCCAATACTTTCCAATGTAATTTTACACGTAGAAGTTACCTTTGGGTTGCAAATACTAAATTTATCTACATGATTTACGACGGATTGTTGTTGAATAGCAATAATAATTGCACTTACCTTGCCATCGTAGGCTCTGGTTTAGTTTTTTTACTGATATCTCTTCCCTAACACGGAAGCGACTTTATTATTTACTAGCAAACTCGGCGAACTCCGTTTCGCCATCAGATGGCTTCGTTTTTTAACATTTCGTTTGGTGATCCCGCTTTTCTGTTGAAAATTTTCCTGAATTTTCTTCTATAAACCTCACGGAGCCCGAGACCTTTCCAAATGCAAAACCGTGGAAATCGGTTCATGCGTTCTGGAGTTATAGCGTCAGGAAGGAAAACCCGACTTATTTTTATATAGTAGACTATATCTTATACCTATATAATAAATATCTAAAAAGCATTGTATTATCTAGTGAGTACGGTGTGTTTAGGTTTTTTTACATCTGGTACTGAGTTCAATTCCCAGTAAAAAAACTATTGTTTTGCATTGAAATGGACATATAGCTGAAATAGTTGGTGCCTTTGTTATAATTAATTATTATTTCTTTTATTTAAACAAAAATTAAAATACAAAAGTTTATGTGCCGGAAAACAAATTGGTCACAATTTTCCGCCCAGAAATAGAAATTAAGACTATTTTATAAAATTACATATTAAACAAAATATATACAGTATATTATACAAAATATGTAGTACAGTTCATTCTAATAAAAAAAACATTTCATAAAAATTAAATCAGTCTAATAAATTTAACACTATCTCTTCAATAAATAATCCAAAGCATCTAATCCACCTTCTAAACTCGGTGGTCCATCATCAGCTAATAAACTGAATATCTCTTTCATTATTTTCGAATCGCCGTCATCTTTTGGGTATAAGTAGTCCAAGATGCGTGTTATCGATTCAGAGTAACCTCGCTGCTCAGATTTTCCATCGAGAAGTTTTCCAAAGGTTGTCGTTATTAATAAGAGAGATACCAGGGCCAGTATTGCTTTCATTTTCCTGAAAAGACATTGTAAATTCTTAAGGTAAAGTTCATTATCAGTGATCTTTATTCGTGGGAAAATAGATTCGAACGAGATATAATAGGCATGGTCGCATTTAGAGGTCTGGCGCTCTCGGAGTAATAAAGGAATCGAGGCGAAATATATTCCAAATAAAATTGACAATTCTTTTCAGTCGAGTTTTCCAGTAAATAATTTATTGTATATATATCGATTCTTTTATGATTAAATTCTCAATTGTGGAGGATTCCTATTGTGGAGTCTTTCTATTCAGGATCCCTAAAAGCCGGGGCTGATAATAGGTTTCTTTGGCGTCCCAATGAGACATTTAACGTTCGTTCCATTGATATGCTCTCATCAATCATAATTTGGGAGTGGGTTGCGGTAGTGGTGCCATGGCGTTTACATAGAGGTACTGGGTTCGATTCCCTACTAAATAATTATTGATCACGTTAGAAAATAAAGAAGGCTGATAAACTATGGTCCTAAATTCTGTGTACAGAATTTTCTGAATATACCCAAAGTTTTATGATCAACTATACAAATAATCAACTTAGTAGGTAAGCGAGCATTCCTATGGTTACACATATTTCCTTTATTTGTGTAAATATCAATGTGAAAGTAGGCGTATTTGACTAGAAAGTTAAGGGCGTTATCTCTACCGTTTATCGCAAAGTGTATATTAGAGATTTTCCTAGAATACTGCAGTTCACAAAAGAGATTACGACCTTATATGAATTACTAGCTGATCCGGCAAACGCCGTTTTGCCATGTCATTATATCATTTATGGTTATTGAGCCTCACTCTACATAGATAGGTATAGTGTGTCGCGGACTTTTTTGTAGATATTTATAAGATCTACAATTACTTAGAATATTTTATGGTTCTATCTTTAATAGTTTAGGCAGGGTACGCAAAATAGGTAACTTTTTTGGTTGATTTTTTACACCTTGTGTCCGAAAAACCCTAATATCTTACGGAAAACTATTTTTGTTCATAATAGCCTATATTACTCGTGGATAATGTAGCTTTCGAATGGTGAAAGAATTTTTAAAATCGGTCCAGTAGTTTATGAGCCTATTCATTACAATCAAACAAACAAACAAGGCTTTCCTCTTTATAATATTAGTGTAGACAATCTAGCCTATACAATAATTTTGGCTAATAAGTAATATTATGTTGACTTAATTTTCGACAATACTAATAAATAGCTTAAACTATGGTAATGTTCATTATGACTAGTGTTCTATAATGTTTTGACACTATGTTCGTGTGTCCGAGATACCGTATTTGCACTTATCACTACACTAGGTTTATTAACACGAAAATATTAGTTCTCTCGTTCCTGTTATATCAAGAAGATTGTGTATTAGGTACTGAATGTAAATCACCGCTTCTGATGTCTACAATATAACATCAAAATAAAAAAATTGAAATGGCGTTTTGAAGTGTTTCAGTTAATTTAATAATTCACGTCGGCTGTATTTTCATACGTTTCAAATGCAGATCTTCCATTATCAAAGTATAAGACACCACTGAGCCAGTCCCTACTGGGGTCATCTCGGCCCGGAACTAATTAATTATTATTTTGCAAATTTAAAACCGACTTAATTTTTTTATTAACTATTGACGATATTGTATTTTATTTTCTGTATTCCCTTTAAGAAATCAACGACCAAATCAATCGATATCAATGTAGCTGTGAAGTCGAATTGTTAATTGACTGCGAAATCTCGAAGAATAACTATTTAATATTTGATTCATTCTAAGATGTGTTGTAAGCGTTAAGGCAGTTTATCCGCGCACCACTACTTTGTGAACCAGCTGACCACTGATCCAAACCAATTTAACTTAGGGTCCTTCAAGAAAAGAGCGTACCATTTCTTAAAAGGGCGGTCCATGTCACTTAACATATGTTATATATAAAAAAAAAGTCTAAATCATAATAATTTTGGTAAAAAAGAAGCGCTTCTATGACCACGGAACAGGGGACAGATTTGATAGATACATTAACAGATAGATATAATCTCTCTATGTTATCAATCTGTAAAAACATAGAATCGCTACTCGTATGATTGAAAATTATATACGAAAAGATCTTACCCAGACAATTTCGCATCCAAAAACAACACAAAATCACTGCACTTTATATGTATTTTTAAACATATTGCGTGCTTCGTCAACTAATTAAAAGCAGTGTGTTATCCATTGTCCACATGTGGAGTGACATGCGTTGGTTACGAATGCTAACCAACCCCACTTTCTTTATGAATTATGTAATCAAGACACGTTTCCGTATAATTAATATGATAGTCGCTTATTTGCTGCGAGATACGAATTAAAGTCAATTCAAGTCAAAATCATTTATACATATAGGTAACACATTACACTTATAAAGTCAAAAAAGTTTAATATACATTAAATTCTTCTAATTTTACATTTACTGCAAGTTCTCAAAACAAGGGCGTAGAACGGAAATGAAGAACTGGCAATAAACTCACTGCCACTCTTTTTAATCGCCAAGTTTTTTTTACACAAGGTTTGTAAGGAGCTGCAACTATTACACCATGTCCATGATCTTAAGTAATAAATAATAATAAAATAAATTAAAAACAAAGATTTGTCCTCTATCAGCAGGAGGCAGAGTAAAATAGGCACTTATATTCTCTAAAAAACTATTTATTTCTTATAAAAATGTTTTGGGATTTTATTTCCTGAGCACATCCTCGAGTTTTCAAAATAAAAATTTGACCTAACACAGACATTTGACCAACTCCGAGTCTGAATTCTCCTTTGTTACATATGGCCAATTGTTCTGTATGGCTGTGAAGCTTGGACAATTAAAGAAGATACCCGCTGTAGGCTAGAAGCATTTGAGATGTGGTGCTTTCGTCGCATAGGCTGGATCCAGAAGGTCTCGAACGAGAAAGTTCTTAATCTAGTTGGATTGTCAAAAAAACTTATGACATTAAACAACGGAAAGTTGCGTATCTGGGCCACGTGTTGCTCCGCTATTACCGCTCTCAATCAATTATAATAGGTAAAACCGAGGGTAACCGTGTTGGAGAGTGGATGGGTATTGCGACTGCGCAAGACTTGCTGCATCTGGCAAAGGACAAGACACGCTTCACGAGACTGACGCCTAACCTTCAGTTATGGAGAGGCACCAAAATAAGAAGAACTAGAATTTAGTGAATTGGTACTTTTGTGATTTAGCCACGAGGAAATTGGGAAATTCTGTTATAATACAATTCACATCGCTTTTGTTTCTAATATATTTCTTGGTAAACAAGATGGGAGACGATTTCTAGTTAGTGTTATCAAGTTTTTTTTGTTTCCCGCTTCGTTCGATGTATAACTTTCGCTAGTCAATAGTGTTTTTCTATTAATTTACTTCTAACAATAGCATATTTGATTAAAAACTTGAAAAAATCTATACTATATCATTAGTAAGCTAATTAAATTCAATTATTCACTTTCGCTACCGCATACGGTAATGTGTAATCTAACAAACTTATTTTTACTTAAATACCATAAGTTCCGCATCTTCGTAACATAGCGGTCTTTGTACTTTCAAATTTGTATGTTTACATTCAAATTACGGACCTTTCTTTAAGAAAAAAGTATTTTGTTGGAAACGTGTATTAAATTTCACGTGGCGTGCTGACTTCGTATTCCGTTGATGTTCGGCAAACCTGTCTTTGTACTTTCAAATTCGTTACGAAATCTTTGATTAGAAAACAAATTAATTATAATAAACGACTCCCGCGTCTAATAGCGCGCGTAATAGGCGCACGAGACCCTCGAGTTTGAGACTTCATCCTGGCTGTTCACCAATTTATAAAATAAATCAATGGCGCTACAACATTTTTAGCTCTAGGCCTCAGACTTCTGTATCTGCTCCATGATCATTTGTCAATTAATAGGCAAGTAGGTGATCAGCCTCGTGTGTTTGACACACGCCGTCAACTTTTTGGGTCCGGTTTCCTCACAATGTTTTCCTTCGTACGAGCGAATGATAAATACACATAGCACTAGAAATATAGTCCATTGGTGCACAGCCAGGGATTGAACCTACGACCTCAGTCGCACGCTGTAGCCACTAGGCCAACACTGCTCTTCTGCACCAATTTATATGTGCGCAATTAATTTGTTGATACGGTAAAGGATATCTAAGACCGGCAAACGAGGGTATCTGATAGGGACAGTAGGCTCATAACTTTCTCATCTATAAGGATTTATTATTAAACAAACAGTTGGCTCTAAGACGAAGATGTGTTGTATGCTACTGGATTTTTGTATCTCGGTTACCACTGTACCGATTTAAATGAGATTTGTATCGTTTTTAATTCTGCATATAAATGACTGTTAAATTAAAAATTAGTCATACACAAGAAGGTTAGGAATTGCACGCTTAGTTAACATTCCTCTTGTCATTATACTATTTATTGCGTGTCAACAAAGTTTTACCTTACCTAAAATCCTTCAAGAAACAATGATAAATAATTGATCCGGATTCTTATTATTTAAACGAGCAATATTTTATTAAATCATTATTCTTTAGACGGCATAGAAAGCAGATTGTTAGCAATGAATAACTTCTTTAAAGTTGGTATTTTTTAATACTTTTTTCAATAAATACAATACGTTTATTTTAAATATTTTTTATCATTCCAGGTCACAGTGCTGTACTTATCGCTTTATCAGTGTGACCTAGTGCTAAGTAGGAAAATTATAAAGAAAGTATGGATACTCAAGGAATTTCCGCACGGAGTCCTCCATCCATTTAGTCCGATATCGTTAATAAAGGAAGCAATTACGCCCTTAGGAACATTGAGCGTCGAACATCTCATAGAAAAAAGAGATTTGCATCATGACCACACACGAAAAACAAGAGATGCTGAAGATATTGAACTACCAAATATTGAACAAGTAGTTGAACCAGATGCTGTCATTGAAACACAAAAAGAAATTGTGTCTCAAAACAATTTTCTCACCGATATTATATTAACACGCGTGGAGTTTCATAGGGGTAAACCAGTTGATGCTATTAAGTTACAATCTATAACATTTCCTGGTGAAACGAATCAAGATGGTGTAGGTTCATTGTCCACAGATACAAGCTCAGATCTAGTGGCGCAAGCTTCATCGAAAGAGAGTTTAATTGATACTGAACATGAAAGCGAACCTCCAAAGGAAACTGAGAAAATAAACGGTGAAAGCGAAAAATTAACTGAACCAAAATCAGATGTAGAACTAATCAGTAATGTAGAAGAGAAGAAAAATGAAGAGGAAGATAAAAATGAAGAGCTTCAAGACGGCAAAGAATCTCAATTGGAACTATCAGAAACCACAGATGAAAAGGTATCTGGTGAAGTGGCGCAAGGTTCTGAGGAATCACCAGGTGTAATTGAGAATAGGGAGACCGAATCAGAGGCAATTAGTGATAATGTAGAGGCTATACCGGTTAAAACTGAACCTCTAGTTGAAGTAACTCCAAAACCTATAGAAACTCCAGCACTTCCAGTGAGTCCGTTACCACATCCAATATATATTCCTTTATACACGGATGTCAAGACACCCGTGCCTATTCCTGTTCAGCCTGTGGTATCGGAAGTAGTTGTTACAGCACCGCCTGTCGTAGTTGTTACAGAAAAGGAAGTCGTAGTCGCACCTCCACCTCCACCACCAGTACAAACAGAAACAACTGTGATCCAAACAGAACCAACTCCAGGTTTGTTTACTCGTGGATCACGTTTTATGTTAAACGTTAGCTCTCGTATTTTAAGGAAATTGTTAAGATTAGTTTCAAGGGTACAATCACGTATTCCGCTTCCTCCAGCCGAAGCATAGATATAAATAATATATATATACTACTTCGTTACTTATTTATTGTTGTATATTAATAACTGGGTTTGTACTCTATTAGTTATTTAATAAAAAATTTAGATATACGCTATGTATTTCTTTCCATCATGTCAACAATCGTAGTAAATGACTCACAATATTATATTCTCCCTAAACCCTTTAAATGTAGGATCAAACCCATTTGCTACAATAAAATTCAAGATTCTTTAAGACCTGGAGGACGCATAGGAAATCTTTCCCCATATTCTCTTCTTCGTATGGTTTACCGTAACTATGCTACTAAACATTACATTTACACGAATTTTATTCTGCGTTATGAACACAAAAATAAGACCTAATAATTTTCATAAATCTCATAATTACCTTTAATAGCGCCATTAAGTATTTTACGCTCACTACGTACTATGTCGTTATATGAGTAGATTATGAATTTTAAATATATATATGCATTTTTTAAATGCTAGATGGTAACTTAACCCGGTAATTAAACTAAAAACCAGCATCAATTGAAATACCAATTATAAGGATGAAATCTCTTTTGCGTGTGCTTACTTTTTATATGAAACATCCTTATTTAACATATTTAACTACAATATTTATTAGTTTTTTATGTTATTATATATATTATTATATATGTTATAATTTGTGTTAATATGTGTCAAGAAAGTTAAAAGTAGAAGAGAATTCCATCTTTCGTTAAGTAAGATTAAAAGACTTAAAACGAAATGAAGACATAATTTTATTAAACAAAAAGATTTTTATAACGTTGTAATCTATTCAGGAGTACATCATTGGATTGTTTGTCAATCATGGTAATCACTTTCCTAATTTGTGATTAAACCCGCTACCTGAACTTCCCTGGTTTCCACCATAACCTCCCTGGCTGCCTCCATAGCCACCGCCGTTGGAGCCTCCGGAACCTCCCGAGGAACCTCCCTGGCTGCCTCCATAGCCACCGCCGTTGGAGCCTCCGGAACCTCCCGAGGAACCTCCCTGGCTGCCTCCATAGCCACCGCCGCTGGAGCCTCCGGAACCTCCCGAGGAACCTCCCGAGCCACCGCCACTGGAGCCTCCGGAACCTCCCGAGGAACTTCTCTGGTTGCCTCCATAGCTACCGCCGCTGGAGCCTTCGGAACCTCCTGAGGAACCTCCTGAGCTACCGCCTCCAGAACCTCCTGAGAAACCTCCTGAGCCACCTCCACTCCCACCCGAGCCCTGGCTACCCCCATTGCCACCCGAGCCTTGGCTTCCACCATATCCCCCTGAGCTACCCCCATTTCCACTTGAGCCTTGGTTTCCACCGAATCCAGAACTCCCCCCACTGCCTGAGCTTTGGCTTCCACCTTGGTTTCCACTAGATCCTGAGCTCCCTCCATTGCCTCCTGAACCACCCCCGTATCCACCAGAACTACCACCACTTCCACCCGATCCTTGGTTTCCTCCAGAACTCCCTCCGTTACCTTGGCTACCACCGGATCCGGAGTTGCCAAATCCTCCCGAACCACCACCAGAACCTCCTGAACTCCCACCGGATCCGCCGGAGTTACCACCATAACCACCAGAGCTGCCACCACTGGAGCCTTGACCACCACCTTGGCCCCCAGAGGAACCACCACTTCCTCCGCTAGAACCTCCTTGTGAGCCTCCTCCTAGTCCACCAAGACCCCCAGAACCACGTAAAGCGGCTCCTAGTCCACTCCCAGAGCCACGACTGGTTCCGGTAGCTCCAGAGTCACTTTTGCTTCCGAACAGACCCGACTTGGCCTTGCCAAAAGCGTCGGAGCTGCTACTTGTACCACCAAATTCATCTCCTTGAGTGGCTAGCACTGAACAAAGCAGAAGGACTACTGCAAGGCATTTCTGGAATAGATAAGAGTAAATTCAGAATACAAGTACAAGTATGTGTTCTAATCTCTATCACTTCTATAAGTAAAAATCTTGGTGACAATTCAGTCCATTAGTTAAAAAAGAATTTAATTAAAATAAGCTTAGTTTTGTATATTTAGAAAGCAGCGACAGTTTGATAGTTTGTCAGTTCATAATAAATATTCATAAATCAAACAATTGCATATTAAAATAAAATAGACAATATTGCATTAAAGTTATAAAATTAGTGATTACCTTCCCCATGGTGGTGTATTTGTTTGCCTGTTACAAACTTCTGTTATACCCTGACTGGCTCACCACTATCTTATATACAGGGCATAAGTATATTATAATATATTCTATAATGTAGATTGGTATTTCATATTTTTGCAAATACTCAATTAACAATAATTATAAGATTCCTTATGCTCTAGTTCTCTGTAAAGATTATATTAAACGTTTGTATTACAATGAAATGATTGTATCGCGGGAAGCAAAAAACTATTAACTTATACTAAAGTAATTTGCCCTTAATTCTAGTAAAAATACAAACTGTAGTAAAGCAAATTCAACTTAACTGGCATTACCTTATATGATCCAATTAAGGATTTTTGGTATAATCTTGAACGCATAACAAGTAAACTCAAATTTAGGTTTAATATGATGCAAGTATATCACTAGCTGGTACCCGCGACTTCGTCTGCGCTGGATTAGCATTTCGAGACGCTTATAAAGGGCGTAGTAAGCCACTAACATTATGACATTAAATTTTTTAGGTCGCATTTAAAAAATATAACAGCCTGACAATATTGAGATGTTACAGTCGCACTATATATTAGTGACATAAGAATATTGTCAACATAAGAAATACGGTAACGAAGCACTCCAGAGCCCATTTCCGTCATACATTACATATGTGTAACTCTAGCAACCGCTAGAGTATGAGGAGCTATTGCCAAGGTTTTGGCAGCTCACGCCACAATAGCTCGCAGATGGTAGATTTTTTTCCTTCTTATTTGATATTTTGGACAATTCACACAATATCTTTATAAATTGTAGCCTAAGTGTAATACTGATGTATAAGCTATATTATTATAAAGTTTCATTAAACTCCATTCAGTAGTTTTTACGCGAAAGAGTAACAAACATCCATCCATACTTACAAACTTTCGCGTTTATAATATTAGTAGGATGTTGTAATAAGTACTATACTAATAAATGTCAGTGTTCATCGAGACGGTAAAAACATGTGTTAATGAATAGTTAAATAATTTATTCATAGAAGTAGATATTATGGTAATAAATAAAAATATATATTAATACAAATATATTGTAAAGTTAACATGGTTGCTGTTTTCTATAATTTTGCAGTATGTATGAAGTCCCCTTGAGAAATACAACAATAAACCTCATATTGTATTATTTTTTAATTTTATGTGAGTCGGCCTTTGATGCCTGAATAATTCGTCGAATTTTCCATCTAATAGTACGTTTCTTTCTCACTTTTTTACTTTTGTATGTGTAAAACACTGTCCCCAGTCGAGCATCAAACCCAGGGTTGAGAGACTAGGCCACCACTGCTCCATAGTAGGAGGCAAATTCTCAGTATAACAAAGGCTAATGCTTATGAACATATTTCAAGGTTAATAAAGGAAAAATCCTTTAGCGATCATAAATAGCACTTTAATTGTATAGTGTATAATTAAATTAGCGGTTCCACGTAAATATTGAATTATGACTTCATACTTATAATTATTATTCTTGACGTCGTTGGTAATAAATCCAAGTAATTCAAGTATAGTATCTTTAAGGAGTAAAAATCATTCCTAATTAATGTTGTTCATCGACTGAATTATTTATTATATTATTTTGTGCATACAGGTAAAACCTTAGACAGAAAAACACTTAAATTTTAATTAATATTTATTTCCAACACACAAATATTCTTAACATACGTAGTAATAATAATTACAACAACTAATTTAAAAAGTTTGGTCGCTGTGGCAGTTTATCTTTAACACTATTTTATATCGTAGAATAATTTTATATTAATAAATAAAGCATGAATGAAATACAAATAGAAAATAATAAGATTCAATAAAATTATTATATATGTATAATTAGACATAGACATAACATTTATTACTAACAAAAACACACACACATAAACACAAAAAATAACAATAATCAAAGACAAAAATAAAAAAAAATATATATAAATAAAATATTGTATTTTCCTTTTCCTATTCGGTTCGTTTCAAGTGTGTAATGTGTAATGTAAAAATTATCTTATTAAAACACTTTGACGGTAAAGTGAGATATAATTATTTTTTTATCTTACAACAAGTACGTACTACAATTTAAAAACTCAATTCTAGCTGTAATTAATAATATTGTCAGTAGTTGGCGAATATATTTCTTGATCTACCTGTCCAATATTGTTTACCTCCGCGCCGTCATTAGCAGCTATTGCATTTGCGGCATTGTTCGAATTGTCTTCAAGTATGTCCCCAGGCGTGAAAAATCTAGTGATTAAGACGCTGACCCGAAATATATCTAGGCAGTATCCTGTGCTTAGGCATGCTACGAGGAGTACAGCTACTACCTGGAATTTAGGAGCCTGTGTCAAACTATGGAAACTATATGCAATTATTATCATGCGCAGCAGTGTTGGCGACTGTTAAACCTATGACCATTGGACTTTTCTCCCTATGCAGTGGCGTAACGATAGGGTGGCAGTGCTGGCAAAATGCTATGGGCCCCCGACCCAAGAGGGCCCCTGCCCAAGAGATATTATGTTCTATGGGTGGATGTGAAGTCTCCAATACGCATTGGGCCGGCGCGGGAACTACAGACCATTCCCTCTCGCCTAAGAGAGGAGGCCTATGGCCATTAGTGGGACATATACAACGTGTAATTGAGTACGCTGAAAATCTCGAAGAAAATTAAACTGAGTAAAACGTGACGATTATTACTGATAAGGCCCCATCAAAAGAATTTGCCACGGGCCCCATTTACGCCACTGACCGTATGTGCGTATTTAACACATGCTTGTACAATGATATAACATCGTAATTAAACCGGCATGTTTTGGCCCCAAAATTGACGGCAAATGAAGTAAAAGCTTCACCACCTACTTACCACTTACAGAAATACACAGAGAGATCTGAGGCAAAAACCAACGATGGTGCTACCATTATTTTGTTTTAGTTTATTTTTCATGATTGTTTATTGTTTTCCGACCATTGATCCTTATTTCGTGCGTCCACGTAGTACAAAACACTTACAAAACGTATAAATAATGATAATTTAATAAATAAAAAATATTAGCTTACCTTAGTATTCATTTTGTTTTTCTCAGGTTTGACGAATAATAAATAGAATTAGAAATACTGGAAAGTCAGCTTCTTATAGATGCACATAATTATTATGTATCTTTTAGTAGGCGCCCTACATTTGTTTTGATATTAAAATATATTTACATTCTTTAAAGGACTAATTTTATCAATACCAAGTACGATGCACTCGTTATTTTATGTATTAAATTACATTAGTAATGTCACCAATTTAAAAAAGAACCATTCTATTAAATTTCCCTTCATCCTGTCCACTTCAAATTATGTATTACAACCACAGCACACATGCATTACACACTTAAAACATACCTTGTTTTTTAAAAGAAAAAAAATTGTTATCTCTCATTCTTTTTTTTCTTTTTTTGATTATTGTTAGTTTGTGTGTTTCTGTGTATGTGTTATGTAAGCAATAAATGGTATGTCTGACTTATTGGATTATTAAAAATGTATGAGACAATTGATATTTGTTTATATAGATTTAACAAACATCATTCTATATATCTTTGGCAAGAGGAAGAGTAAAGTGGAGTAAGTAAGTATTTAGTATTAAACTGGTGCCCAAGGATAATTTAGAAGGGCAGACCAGATTACGGACAAAGCAGGTGGTACAAGTGCAGTCAGAAATGGCGGGATTTGGAAGAGGCTTTTGCCAAAAAAGGGCACACAGATATCTAAAAAGAGAATGAGAAGATATAAAAATAACACATCTAAATGTAAAGTATTTGCAATATCTTTAATTATTTATTTTTATTAAACAAATATACAGGTTTAAAATTTTTTGTTCCATTGGTAGTATACCTTTAAGGCTGGCAGCATTTCCTCGCTGTATTGCGATACTTATTCGTTGAGCGAGGAAAGCACCAGTTCTGGGGTCACCGGTCTTATCCACCAGGCGCCAACTTAAATCTTTTATCAACGCTTGCCATTGACCGGCTTCCCTAGACCCAACTGCCTCCAACCTTGCGCGGTTATATATATATTGTCGTGTTAATGTATTCTTCAAAAGCCTCTTTGAAAATCGGTGTCCCTTAGAGATACAGCGATTTATTATTTTTACATTTGGAGCAAAGCTATTAATTTTTGTGTCGTCGGTGTCCAAATTCTCACCATGGACATATAATTTTACATTTATCAAAACTTAAAGTGATGCGATCTGAAAGTACAACATCTGCTTGACCTAATAGTACCATCGTCAAGATCAGACGTTAAAATTTGATTTTAAATTTTTTATGCAAGAATTTATTGCGAGACTAAAACTAGCCGACCCAAGACGATCTCCTTGTTGTCAACAACCAACTTCTGAATAGAGTTCGTAACTTTTGTATGTTAATTTTGATGGCTCTGAGTAACACTGTAGTTAGTATATATTTCTTGAATGTTTTCTTGCTTTTTTATTATTATTATATAGATTTATACTTAGAAATATGAAATCTAAATGTTATATGTATATAAAATATTTGCACCTATCGCTATTATACTTAGTGTTGTATATAGTTCGTTTTGGAGACTATTTTTACAAACGGATAATAGACAAAAATGTTACAGATAAAAGTGGTAATTTGGAAAACCCAAGAAAAATAATTTGTACAAAGTAATTATGGGTTTTCATGAGAGCCAAGGGCACAGATAATGCATGAGGCAAAGCCAGTTCAGACAGAGATAATGTAGGGTTCTTTCTAAGACATAAAATAAGATTAAAACAAGTCGTATATTTCGTTCGATAATAATAATTAATTAATCTTAGCTTTAGGATAACAGCGGTAATAACAAAAAGTGCTTTTGCAAAACGTTACAGTAAATACAATTATTTATTAAGCTTTTTTAATTTTTATGTTTAATTTATATAAATTAAACTTATTCGCTATTAGAATATAATCATTAAAGATAACATAGATAGGACCGGTGACCATAGAGCTGGTGCTTTCCTCGCTCAACGAATAAGTATCGCAATACAGAGAGGAAATGCTGCCAGCGTTAAAGGTACACTGCCACAGGGAACAAACTTTTGAAATTTATTTTAATTTCTTATTTAGCAGTTTTTAATTAATTTTATTATTACTATGTCGGTTAAGAAAATTGTAAATACTGTATATTTGATTGTTATGTTTAGGTTTTAGTTAAATAAATATTATCTTAAAGATAAATCTTACGTTACACTCTATGATACTTAACAAAATACACTAATTCAAACGTATATTGTTTATTAATCGAATAAAGAAACCATTAACCATTAACCATATAGTCATAGTGTTACTTGAAAAAATGGCAAATTTAACTCATGCATTGCATGGGCTGTAGAAGAAAATAGATAACTGAAAATACTGTTAAGAGAATCCCACACGCGTTTCAGTCGGTATTTCCCATCGCTGATAAGTTTAATTGTAGTTCTTTAAAAAGGCTGTGCTTTACTTCTAGTGTTTAAATCGCACACGGCATTATGTATTCTCTATTACTCATTTTCGTACTCTTTTCTTGTTGTTATTGTGCTGATGATTATTATTCCAAGGAAAGCACCAAGGAGTATTGGCGACCTACAACCCCGTCTTACTGGGAGAAGATCAAGCCGACAACGTCCAAGGATGATAAGCATCTCTTAATACAGACGACATATGCTAAGCCATACTACGTCACTGGACTATATACGATTCCGTACTATGTGTTTGGCGAATTTGCAAATGTCTACCAACGACCGCCATTTGGATATCCCGACGTGAATTATTTTAATTATAACATCAAGAAGCAGAGTAAAGATAAACAATATGTACCATCTTATAAGGCGTAAGTCGAGTCGACGTTTTTCGCTTTAAATTTATGACTTTTTTTTAATTATGGCGCTTTTATAACTATCGTAATGTATCAAGTGATAATTATGTTGACAAGTGTATTCAAATATAATGAATGATAAATGTGCAATAATTTTACATTGTTACTAGCTGACCCGGCAATTGTTTGTTTGGCCATGTATATTATTTCTAGAAAACATTTTTTTATTTCAATGAAATAACTTTTTACAATAATAAAAAATAGGGGTTGATTGTAGAGGGGTGAAAATTAGGGGTTGTATGTATTTTTGTATGCTGTATCATAAAAACAAATTTTCTTTTCGAGAAAATCTATTTTTAAACCCCTTATAACTTAGGGGTTTGAAATATAGATAGTAACCGATTCTCAGACTTACTGAATATGCATGAAAATTTTCATAAGAATCGGTCAAGCCGATTCGGAGGAGTATGGGAACGACCATTGTGACACGAGAATTTTATATATTAGATTACACACTTTACAATTTTTATATAATTTTAGTTTCTATGTGAATCCTGATATGGTGTCCACCAGTGTATACATAATTGATTAAATAAATGAAAGAAAATCTAGATAATATGAGATGTTTATTAAATTATTTCAACTCTTGAAGATTATTGTTTGCCGGATTGATTTCCAGAATTTAACTTTTCTAATAATCCTGCAAATGTCTGAAGGAATCCCGTAGGTAGTTTTTTGAAGACTCCAACGAAACTTCCCAGGTTTTGTGATCCACCGCTTCCACCCCCACCACTTCCACCTCCACCACTTCCACCTTTATCGGCACCGTTCGCCTTATCTCCTTCGGCTTGTCTTGGGACCCGTACTCCCGCCAAGGCCACGTGCACGAGGCACAATACAACGGCGAAGATGATTACCTAAAATTGTATTTATTATTTTTTTCTGAATCCGTTTGAGGCATGAAAGATCATTAATGCTATCTGAATAGGATTGGTTTATCAGTCATTAAAATGGCGTATTACATACTTAGATTCACATCCCCTTCTCCCATTAGATCTATTGCAGTAGCGGCGAAAACCGCTGTGTGAGTTCGAAAAGTGAGTTACAGAATCGCAAGGCTGAACACAAATTGAATGAAGGAAAATGGCAGTAATAGTTAGAACTAATACCCAATTTGGTAAAATAATTTCAAAAAAAACTTATAATTTCTTATTTTCTACAATTTTTTTCAATGCTTGCATGCTGCATTGCTTTTAGCAAGCTTACCTTGGAAGTCATGTTGATTATTTGATACCAACATTGGGTGCAGTGTAAAATATATACAAAAAATTATCTCCATTATATTAACGATAACGTGAATTAAACCATTCTGAAGTCTAAATTATTTCCTAAAAGCATTATTGTAATGCAACAAACTGCATTGCCGCGTATCATTAAGATACCAAAAACCCTCATTTAATGAATTACTTAACCCGGTACAAATACAACCAAACTGTTTCTTATTTTATAGTGAACGTGTAAGATTCACTTAAAATGTTAATAGTTTAATGTATTGAAATTTGTCGAAATGAATAAACAAAAAATAAGTAAAGAGCGTTGTTTCAGGTTAAATAAAAAATATAAATAAAAAACATCAGTGGCGCTACAACCTCTTTAGGTCTGGGCCTCATGTTTGAATCTGTTTCATGATCATTTTTAAATTTAATAGGCAAGTAGGTGATCAGCCTCCAGTGCCTGACATACACCGTCGATTTATTTTTTTGGGTCTAAGACATATCGGTTTCCTCGCGATATGATCCTTCACCGTTTGAGCGAATTTTAAATGTGCGCATTTAAAATTCGCTCAAACGGGGATTAACCGGGGATAACCTACGACCTTAGGATTAGGATAAGAGTCGCACGCTAAAGCCACTAGGCCGACACTGCATTTTTTAATTAAAAATTATAAAAAATATAAATTTTGATGATGTAATGTTTAATAAAATACACCCTTATAAAAAATTTCACACAAACATGCAATTGAATTAGTTATCGTCCTTGTCGGAGCCCTTGTTCTTCGATGCACCCTTCGCCTTTCCCTTAATCGAATTAGTGAGGATTGAGAAGGTTTGTGTTGGGTTCTTGGAGATCTCTGAGAAGATTTTGTTAAAGTTCTTTATGGCTTCTAAGTTGCTAAGAGAAAAGCCGCCGTCATTTTTCTTGTCTTCGTCATCAGATGACGCAGCTTGCGTATGCATGATGCAGGCGAACATGACGACAGCGAGGATGGCGATCTGTAAAATTATACAGGGTGGCCAAAAAGTCGTGGATCAAACGCAAATATGGGATAGATGAGGTCATCAGCGGCAAAAAATTGTTCTACGGGAGGTCTCTAAGGTCAACCCCTGCAGAGTTATGATTTATTTTGGTTTTTATATGAAAATTGACTTTTTTTACTAATTCTTCTTAAAATTCGAAAATATCTACATCCTGTATCTTTTTCATAATATCCACTAGATTGGTAATGATGAGTTCTTGCGTTAGACATACTATTTATAGTTGTTTATTGAGTGTATTCAAGATAATATTAAGTGATACGATAAAACATTTTTTCAAATCATAATTTTTTCTTTACTTTGGACCCCACTGTGAAAAAAAATTACTCCACCGAAAAGTGTCCCTGTACTACAAGTTTTGGCGCATTTAATAGGGATTCTGAAAAGGTATTACACGTGGCCATGAGTCGCTCTAATATCTTTCTAGGAAGAATTACAAACAACGATTGTGAAATAATAACAATTATTTCTCAATGGTTGTTTGTAGGAAACAAAATATTTTACAATGAAATATGCTCAAAATTCCTGACTCTGACCATAATACTTAATCTGCACCGTCTAATCAAATTCCTACGTAACCCTCCAGCCATCTGTCCAATTTTTTGAATCTAGTCCGATTCACACAGTACTTGTCACAGGTAGGTAAATAATCTATCATAAGTCCGAATCGTTGTTGTTTTTTCGTCCTAGAAAGATATTAGAGTGACTCATGGCCACGTGTAATACCTTTTCAGAATCCCTATTAAATGCGCCAAAACTTGTAGTACAGGGACACTTTTCGGTGGAGTAATTTTTTTTCACAGTGGGGTCCGAAATAAACAAAAAGTTTTGATTTGAAAAAAAATTGTATCATATAACTTAATATTATCTTCAATACACTCAATAAACAACTATAAATAGTATGTCTAACGCAAGAACTCATCAGTACCAATCTAGTGGATATTATGAAAAAGATACAGGTTGTAGATATTTTCGAATTTTAAGAAGAATTAGTAAAAAAAAGTCAATTTTCATATAAAACCAAAATAAATCATAACTCTGCAGGGGTTGACCTTAGAGACCTCCCGTAGAACAATTTTTTGCCGCTGATGACCTCATCTATCCCCTATTTGCGTTTGATCCACGACTTTTTGGCCACCCTGTATATGAGAAACACTATCAAAGAAGCGTCTCCCAGATCAGAAAGAGTTTTATTTGTTTTCCAAAGATCGAACCTTTGAACATTTTAAAGACAATTCAAAGTTAATACAATAAAAATAGTAATAACGTACCTTTGAAGAAACCATGATGATATCAGGATTGTTTAGGTGATTGCTGTGACCTAAAGTTGACTGATGATGAAGCTAGTCTAGTTCTAGCTTTTATATAGAAATAGTTTCGTTTACCAATTTTATGTTCTTGAATTTATTACTGATAAAAATGTAAATGTCGGTTTTTTAATAGTTTATGGCGTCATTTGGGAAATAGGTATTTTCTATTTTATCTTTAAGTGATTAGAAAAAGGTTAACAATAGTTTCAATAACGACAAACAATTCAAAACATATTCGCTTGAAATCACAATCACATTGGGCATTTTTTGCCGTTCACTGATTTATTGTATAAGTACATTAATAGATTAGACTACCTTTATCAATGCAAAAAATGCTGTTTAGTTTTCAAAACACTATTATTACCAATTTCTGGTATTACATTATGATGAATGAATTATTTATTATTTATGGTTATATTCAGTTTTTTGTATTTGTTATTTCATTATGTAATACTAGCTAACCCGGCGAACTTCGTTCCACCTTATAATATGGATCAAGATCAAAGCTTGGTTATGCATCTCCTCATTCACCTCAAGATCAGAATTTCTTGAACTGACTTGAATTCGATGAAAAATGGTGTGTAATTTTTCAACAGATGCCACATGCTGTTTCCATTTTTTAAATTAATTAATTAATTTATTGCTATTCGATAACTTATTCGATATTTTATTACTTATTCTGCTATTCGGAGCGGAGAAGAATCCACAAACGGCGGACGTCGAGGTGATACGGGTGGAATTTCGTACTCTGCCTCGACGTCCGATGACGAAACTCAGCTGCAGGTATTAATCCGAACAACTCCTCTGAACACTCTCCATGGTAAATGCGGTAGAAGATGCAGAGTGACCCCACATCTCTACGCAACGCCAAAGGATCAAGCCGCTCGGAGAGAGATTGGTCGTCGACGATTCGAACCGCTCTGCGTTGAATACGGTCAAGTGGAAGGAGCTGGTACTGGGGAGCCCCCGCCCAGAGGTGAGAGCAGTACTCCATGTGGGGCCGAATTTGCGCTTTATATAGTTGCATGCGGTGGCCCGGAGTGAAGTACCGTCTCGCCTTGCTGAGCACACCAAGCTTTTTGGAGGCTAATTTAGCCTTTCCCTCCAAGTGACCGCGAAACTGAACGTCGTTCGATATGTCAACGCCAAGTATTCCAATGCTGGCTGTGGCTTTAAGAAGAGTGTTTTCGAAAAGAGGAGTAGCGACAAAGGGTGTTTTTTTAGCGGAAAACGCGCAAACTTCAGATATATTTAGATAAACTTAGTTAAAAAAAGTATTTAATTGATACTTAAATACACAGAGTTTGTTTGGTATGGGATGCTATGTGGACGTTAGCTCCGTCTCACCTGCCCTCGGACAAGCAAAAAATCTGGGATGGCCGCAGAGCAGGTAGATGGTCTCTCCTCCAACTTCGATTTTGTTCCCTTGGAGAGACTCTTGGGCCGTGGGGGCAAGTGCACAGGCGCTAATTAAAGATTTCAGTTGGCGCCTGGTAGATAGGACCGGTGACCGCAGAGCTGGTGCTTTCTTCGATCAACGAATAAGTATCTATTATTGTGCTGATGATTATTATTCCAAGGAAAGCACCAAGGAGTATTGGCGACCTACAACCCCGTCTTACTGGGAGAAGATCAAACCGACAACGTCCAAGGATGATAAGCATCTCCTCATACAGACGACATATGCTAAGCCATACTACGTCACTGGACTATATGCGATTCCGTACTATGTGTTTGGCGAATTTGCAAATGTCTACCAACGACCGCCATTTGGATATCCCGACGTGAATTATTTTAATTATAACATCAAGAAGCAGAGTAAAGATAAACAATATGTACCTTCTTATAAGGCGTAAGTCGAGTCGACGTTTTTCGCTTTAAATTTATGACTTTTTTTTAATTATGGCGCTTTTATAACTATCGTAATGTATCAAGTGATAATTATGTTGACAAGTGTATTCAAATATAATGAAAGATGAATGTGCAATAATTTTACATTGTTACTAGCTGACCCGGCAATTGTTTGTTTGGCCATGTATATTATTTCTAGGAAACATTTTTTTAAGTTCAATGAAATAACTTTTTACAATAATAAAAAATAGGTAGGTATATAGTACAGGGGTGAAAATTAGGGGTTGTATGTATTTTTGTATGCTGTATCATATAAAATTAAAAACAATTTTTCTTTTCGAGAAAATCTATTTTCAAAACCCTTATAACTTAGGGGTTTGAAATATAGATAGTAACCGATTCTCATACTTACAAAAAAAATTCATAAGAATCGGTCCAGTCGTTTCGGAGGAGTATGAGAACGACCATTGCGACACGAGAATTTTATATATTAGATTACACACTTTACAATTTTTATATAATTTTAGTTTCTATGTGAATCCTGATATGGTGTCCACCAGTGTATACATAATTGATTAAATAAATGAAAGAAAATCTAGATAATATGAGATGTTTATTAAATTATTTCAACTCTTGAAGATTATTGTTTGCCGGATTGATTTCCAGTATTTAGCTTTTCTAAAAATCCTGCAAATGTCTGAAGGAATCCCGTAGGTAGTTTTTCGAAGACTCCAGCGAAACTTCCCAGGTTTTGTGATCCACCGCTTCCACCCCCACCACTTCCACCTCCACCACTTCCACCTTTATCGGCACCGTTCGCCTTATCTCCTTCGGCTTGTCTTGGGACCCGTACTCCCGCAAAGGCCACGTGCACGAGGCACAATACAACGGCGAAGATGATTACCTAAAATTTTATTTATTATTTTTTTCTGAATCCGTTTAAGGCATGAAAGATCATTAATGCTATCTGAATAGGATTGGTTTATCAGTCATTAAAATGGCGTATTACATACTTTTGACATCCCCTTCTCCCATTAGATCTACTGCCTTGCGATTCTGTAACTCACTTTTCGAACTCACACAGCGGTTTTCGCATCGGCGGTCGCTCTCAAATCAGTCGTGAAGCAGTCATTTTATGATTTGGCATTCTGATAAACTATAAACTACAAGCTCCCACCTTATCAGAATACCAAATTATAAAATGACTGTGTCACGACTGATTAGAGAGCGACTGCCGATGCGAAAACCGCTGTGTGAGTTCGAAAAGTGAGTTACAGAATCGCAAGGCTGAACACAAATTGAATGAAGGAAAATGGCAGTAATAGTTAGAACTAATACCCAATTTGATAAAATAATTTCAAATAAACACTTATAATTTCTTATTTTCTACAATTTTTTTAAATGTAAAAGCAAGCTTACCTTGGAAGTCATGTTGATTGTTTGATACCAACCTTTGGTGCAGTGAAGAATATATACAAAAAATTATCTCCATTATATTAACGATAACGTAAATTAAACCATTCTGAAGTCTAAATTATTTCCTAAAAGCATTATTGTAATGCAACAAACTGCATTGCCGCGTATCATTAAGATACCAAAAACCCTCATTTAATGAATTACTTAATCTGGTACAACCCATATTTTTAGTCCTACCATACAAACAAACTGTTTCTTATTTTATAGTTAACGTGTAAGATTTACTTAAAATGTTTATAGTTTAATGTATTGAAATTTGTCAAAATGAATAAACAAAAAATAAGTAAAGAGCGTTGTTTAAGGTTAAATAAAAAACATCAGTGGCGCTACAACCTCCTTAGGTCTGGGCCTCATGTTTGAATCTGTTTCATGATCATTTTTAAATTTAATAGGCAAGTAGGTGATCAGCCTCCAGTGCCTGACATACACCGTCGATTTATTTTTTTGGGTCTAAGACATATCGGTTTCCTCGCGATATGATCCTTCACCGTTTGAGCAAATTTTAAATGCGCACATTAGTCGGGGATAACCTACGACCTTAGGATTAGGATATGAGTCGCACGCTAAAGCCACTAGGCCGACACTGCATTTTTTTAATTAAAAATTATAAAAAATATAAATTTTGATGATGTAATGTTTAATAAAATACACCCTTATAAAAAATTTCACACAAACATGCAATTGAATTAGTTATCGTCCTTGTCGGAGCCCTTGTTCTTCGATGCACCCTTCGCCTTTCCCTTAATCGAATTAGTGAGGATTGAGAAGGTTTGTGTTGGGTTCTTGGAGATCTCTGAGAAGATTTTGTTAAAGTTCTTTATGGCTTCTAAGTTGCTAAGAGAAAAGCCGCCGTCATTTTTCTTGTCTTCGTCATCAGATGACGCAGCTTGCGTATGCATGATGCAGGCGAACATGACGACAGCGAGGATGGCGATCTGTAAAATTATATATGAGAAACACTATCAAAGAAGCGTCTCCCAGATCAGAAAGAGTTTTATTTGTTTTCCAAAGATCGAACCTTTGAACATTTTAAAGACAATTCAAAGTTAATACAATAAAAATAGTAATAACGTACCTTTGAAGAAACCATGATGATATCAGGATTGTTTAGGTGATTGGAGTTAACTGAAGTTGACTGATGATGAAGCTAGTCTAGGTCTAGCTTTTATATAAAAATAGTTTCGTTTACCAATTTTATGTTCTTCAATTTAACTGATAAAAATGTAAATGTCGGTTTTTAAGTTTATGGCGTCATTTGGGAAATAGGTATTTTCTACTTTATCTTTAAGTGATTAGAAAATGGTTATTTTTTATACTGACAAACAGTTCAAAACATATTCGCTGGAAATCACAATCACATTGAACAATTATTTTGCCGCTCCCTGATTTATTTATATTTAAATTAATGCTGGTTTGCTTTCAAAATACTATTATTAAAAAAAAAAATAAGAATTTACTAATATCTGGTATTATATTCTGATGAATTAATTATTTCTGTTTATATTAAGTTTTTGGTATTTTTTTTCATTATTCATATACCTAGTTAAAAATGTATTTTACTGATAGTTTAATACATAGACTTTGTTTGGTATTTATGGTACTTATGTGGACACGTTAGCCCCTTACCTGCCCTCGGACAAGCAAAAAATCTGGGATGGCCGTAGAGTACGTGGAAAATAATAAACATATTAAATATAATCCTCCAACTTCGATTTTTTCCCTTTGAAGTAGTGACTCTTGGGAAGTGGGGTGACCCCAGAGCTGTGCTTTCTTCGCTCAACGAATAAGTGTCATCTTATTAATTTTTAATTATTATTATGATTACTATGTAGGTTAAGAAAATTGTAAATATGTCCTTTTTATTTGTGTGTTCCATAAAATTTAAGACATTCAATATTTTTTTCCTTTCTTTAATATATTTTTGAACCTTTTTGTATATATTATTTATTCCATCTTTTGCTATATCTTTAGTATAATTGTTTTTTGCTGATCATGTTGATATGTACTACAGAAGTTGTATAGAAGATACGTTTTTCAATTAACACTTTTTTGCGGATTCGTTGTTCTTGGTATTGCCCTAAGATTTTTTAACAATAATAAATCTAGATATCTATTAGTTTTTAACTATTGCATTACTTCGTGCATGCGTAAATGTTTAAATTGTTCTTACAGTTTACAAATCTTTATTACAGGTAGTTTCCGGTTTTAGATAACTTCAAACAAACTAGTATATTTAAAGGGTAAAAATTTAATGCAACATGTAGTGCTCAGAGATGGCTAGAAAGGTACTTAAAACACTTGGTTAATGTCAAACACTTTTAAAAAATATCAGCATATTCAGGTTCTGGTTTCGATTCCATGTGAAATAATTGTTTATTGCAATTATTGTTTTGGCTTGGATAATATATATAGTAGTGTAATATATACTGTAACCCCGAACAGAACTGTTATTCAACAGCCCATTGGTTCCAGGACTTAAGAGACAGAGGTTATTAACATTTTCGTTTGGCTTCTACAAAAATAAAATTTACTTTTTATGCTTATTTGTTCACAGGTAGAAATCATCGCGCTTGTCTTGTGCATTTTCCTATTAAAGATATCTTCGGGAGATGATTATGAAGATAGAGATTGGCCAATTGGTTTCGGATACAGAGATCCCGAAATTGAAAATGCGATGATTGAGAACATATCACTAAATTATGAAGATTTAAGCTCTTTAATTGCTTCAGTTTTTAATAGGAAAAATAATCCAACATAATATACAGCTGTTATAATGTATTTTTTTGATTTTGAAATAAATGAATGAATTCTTTAATAAGGCGTTTAAAAAAGTAATGAAATGTTTCCATTATTTTTAAAGACAAATAATGATCATAGGGGAAGTACTTTAAAGTCCGCATTCAAATCCAAAACTCAGATCTCCTGAGATATTTGAAATCATATTTGTTTATTGTTTCTTTGAAATGTATTTTTAAAGTTAAACAGTTAAAACTAGTTTTCAAATCTCTCCCAGATTTGATCATCTATCAACAAGTCAGCGGTTAGTCAGTGTCCAAGTGAAATGTGAACAAGTTAGCTCTTATTAACATGTTTAATTAGTAAAATTACCTTATCTTCACTCTAGCGCCAATATGGTGATACTGCATGTTAAAGCACTTTCTGATATACAAAATTTTTTGATGAGGATCGATCGAAATCAAAGCCTGGCTATGCATCTCCTCATTCACCTCAAGATCGGAATTTCTTCAACTGACACGAATTTGACGTAAAATTATGCGTAGTTTTGTCAACATATGGCACCATATGGTGTTTGCATTCGTAAAATTAATTAATTTATTGTTATTCGATAACTTATTCGATATTTTATTACTATTCGGAGCGGAAAAGAATCCGCCAAAATAGAGATAACTAACATCAGTCCAGCCGATCTTGAGTTATAAGTGGTGTAACTAACACGACTTTGATTTATATATTTAGATTTCCGATTTGCCTTCATAGCGTTGAAATGGAAAATGGAAATATCAAAGGAGATTAAAAATCACCTGAGACAACATTTGAACTCTGATTATAAAATAAAAAATAAAAATATTAAAAGCCGCGGCAAATAGGCCACAAATTGGCATAAAAAAGTGTTAAATTTTGCAAGCAATAGACGGCGTGAACAAACATAACGCTTGTAACATACGAAGATATTTAAACCCTCCATGCGCTGAAACTAATTTTAACTGAGATGATATTGATCAATATTTGTGTGCAGCCACCTTTTTTGTTTTTAAAATGTATGTTTTTTGTATTATATACTGTATATTCTGAGCATTCTGATAAACTTGCTAGGTTTGTATATCCATAGTTGCTCACAATTTGAAAATAATTTTCCTGTAGTTTTATATTTTTTTTATCTTTTCGTGTATTTTGCCAATAAGTGCTTATCGCATTAAATATTTTATAAATAGCTTTATTTTATAAATAATTTTATTTATAAAAGCTTTTATAAATATATTTTGTATGTATTAGTGAAAGTAGTTAATTATTATGTAAATTAGTATTTAAAAAATATAGTTAAGTGTGTAAGTAGCAATAGATTAAAACAGTGTAAAAGAAAATGATTTCTGTAATTGATAAAAACCATATTTCAAATTGAACATTGTTTTACCTGAAGTAATTTAAGAAATCCATTATTGAATGTTGAGGCTTTAAAAGTATGTAAGTATATGGATTTGGATACATTAGAACAAAATAGTTTAATTGTGTTTCAGAACATTATACATTACACATAAATTAAGGAACAACATATTTTACTGTTTTATAATTGAGGCACGAGACATCGTCATATGGAAAATGTGCTTATTATGACAGCCTGATTAGCATTTCCCTAATTTATATTACATCTGTGATAATTGATATGAACCCTCTCTTCGAAGAAAGAAGTTCTTCCTCACGGGCAATCCTTTAGTCGCTTATATTTAGTGTATACAGCAAATCTAATATATAAAATTCTCGTGTGTTGTTGTTGTTGCACATACTTCTCCGAAACGGCTGGACCGATTCTTATGACTTTTTCACTTGATGAATCGTCTACTATCTATCTTTCAAACCCCTAAGTGATAAGGGGTGTCGACAGCAAAATTTTAATTTTAATTTTTTATCATTTTTTTGTTTTTATTTTTGATGATATGATACAGCATACAAAAATACATACAACCCCTACTTTTCACCCCTCTACGATCAACCTCTATTTTTATTATTTTAAAGCTTACGACATCACACAGAGTACTAAATCTACTAATTATTTTACAAAATCTTACATCTAAAATGTGTGACAAATAAAGTAAACAAAAGTTTCACAAAAAAAAGGAAATAAAAATTAAAAAATACAATTACTATTTAACTAAAAAAATGTTTCCTAGAAATAATATCAGGTCAGCTAGTGTAACTTTAATATCTGAAACAGTATTTTATAAACTTGATACTGTACTCCTGGCGTAATAATTAATTTAACAATTGAATGTTGAAAGTGAAGTGTGGACCATCAATATTTCTTGAACAGATGACTGTTATATGTTTTCTTTGTTCACAAAACTCTCTTCTATATTATATGAAAATATCTCGAATATATATCTTCTTTTCTATATATTTTCTTAGGCTTAATAGGAAATATATAAATTCTGCAAATACTCGTTTATAAATTTTCACTAAACACTACATTCACTTATCAAATTTTCATTTTGTTTTATATTAATATAGGCAAAAGATTCAAGCAAAATAGTAAATATTATATCTTATTGTATCTTTCATGAAATAAATATAAAGAATATATTGTTATCAAAACATTTCATTGTTAATTAGATCTAGCTATTTGCTAAATGTTCGCTAAACATGGTTTATAGACTAAAATCTACATTTTTATCGGTTTAATTGATGATCGTAAAAGTGGCAAAGGAAACCACATTCATATAAAAGCTAGGCCTAGACTAGCTCCGTCATCAGTCAACATTCAGTCACCTTCAGTTAACCCCAATAACCTAAACAATCCTGATATCATCATGGTTTCTTCAAAGGTATTTACTATATTATTGTATTAACTAGCTTTGAAATGTCTTTAAAAAGTTCAAAGGTTCGATCTTTGGAAAACAAATAAAACTCTTTCTGATCTGGGAGACGATCTAGAATTATTAATACGCTTCTTAGACAGTGTTTCTCATATATAATTTTTCAGATTATCATCCTCGCTATCGCCCTGTTCGCCTGCATCATGCATACGCAAGCTGCGTCATCTGATGACGAAGACAAGAAAAATGACGGCGGCTTTTCTCTTAGCAACTTAGAAGCCATAAAGAACTTTAACAAAATCTTCTCAGAGATCTCCAAGAACCCAACACAAACCTTCTCAATCCTCACTAATTCGATTAAGGGAAAGGCGAAGGGTGCATCGAAGAACAAGGGCTCCGACAAGGACGATAACTAATTCAATTGCATGTCTGTGTGACGACGTGTATTATTTACTTTAATAAATGGTGCAACATTAAATTTTCTTTTTATGAGATCATAAAAATATCTCTTCCGAACTACGACCGATAAATTATACTAAAATCCTGTAAAATAAAGCTATTATAGTATACAAATGAAACCTAATTTAAACTGAAAAATATAAGTTTTTAATTTAAATTGTTTAGCTGTCGCTGTCAACGAATGTTATACAATTCATACGATAATTTATCAGCCTTTCGATTCTGTAACTCACTTTTCGAACTCACACAGCGGTTTTCGCATCGGCATTCGGCGGTTGCTCTCAAATCAGTCGTGAAGCAGTCATTTTATGATTTGGCATTCTGATAAGGTGGGAGCTTGTAGTTTACTGTGTGAGTTGCAGAATCGCAAGGCTGGTTTTTAAAAGAAAACATCCAACCATAACTTTTCTGTTCTATTTAAAGTAATAATATAAACTCATCAAAGATTTTTTTCTTTAGCGAAGACCCAGCAAACTTTGTTTGTAACGTAACCACTCTACGGGGCATGGGTCACATTTCGATAGTTATTCAAGTATTTACCTTTCCTTACCTTGAACCGTAAGTCCCCTTCCCAAGTGCAGGTTGAGGGATGACAGATTATTTTTCGGTCTAAGACATTCTAGTTTTTTGATCATTCTATTTGCAATTCACGCAAATAAAAAGGCAAAATCGTAAGCACGCCCAGAGTTCGGACCCCCACAGAGTAGATAAACGCACGTTTACGTACTACGGACGTAAGAACGTTTCTTTTCTTTCTTATCTACTTAACCTACTAAAAATATGTATAGGTAGAGTGCCCGGAGCATTCAAAACCGTAAAGGGGCCATCCATAAAGTACGTCACACGAATTTTAGGACTTTTCAACCCCTCCCCCCGTCCTTGTCACAGGTTGTCACATTTTTATAACCCCCCGCTTGATGTGACGTAACACCTTTTTTAATTTTATGTATGTATTTAAAAATAATCGAGAGAAAACAGCTATTTTCATTTTTTACTTATTTTTATGAAATAATAATCTAATAAAATCAACATAAAGTCCATCATTTCACGAGCACTCGCCGACGACTTAAATCTATTTAAATCCTTACCATTCAAAATTCTCGTAAATTTTAGTGTCTCACTTGTATGAGAGATTATCGCAGAGCGAGAATGCTAAATTATTAATAAATATAGATCAAGTTCGTAAATTTTTAATTCACATCCAAACTTTGCGTTTTAGTATTTAAAATTTTAACATGTGACGTCACAAAAGTATTGACCCCCCCATGCCCCTTGTCACACGATGTCACACTTCGGTGATACCCTCCCTCCCCATTAAGGTGTGACGTACTTTATGGATGGCCCCAAAAACTCAGATTAGATTTACAGTGAATGAATACTGTAAACATGCTATACTGCAGTGTAGCATGTTTACAGTGCAGCGGATATAGTTGTTCCATTACTTCACCTTCTTACAGTGCAGCGGATATAGTTGTTCCATTCTTCTTCATTCTGTATAATACAGATAGATGAAGTAGAAGAAAATATTTTATGTAGACAACAATTTAAATAAACTGATTTTGTACTAATATTTTTTTTCTTTTCATTAGTCGTAATTAAAACCTTATTTTTTTTAATGTACACAGATAGAGTACGTTTCATTTATAATTAAACTGGTCGAGAAATTCCATTGTACATAGCAGCTGTCGCTCCGCTGTCTTGCTGTTCGAGATCCCTACTGCTATTTTTATACACAGGTTTCTTTGAAAAATATTCCTATATGTCAACTCAGGTAAGATTTAACATATAAATAAAATAAAATACTGTTTAAAGTGAAAATATATGGTCAAACATTAATTTTTCATAATATTTTTTTTTAATTATAACAATGGAATGCACAAAAAAAATTTGGGTAAACATTGCAATTTATAGCTTAAAAACAATATCCAACATCGATCATATTAATTCATTCACTGTAACTCTAATCCGAGGTGAAAACCCCCAGGCGCTATACAGTATTCAATATCTAGAACAATGTTTTTCAAAATCAATTCCGAAATTCGAATAAGGTATAATGTATTTGCAAAGAAAGTGATTGATTGAATAAAAGATTGATTAATTATAATAAACCGCACAATCAGCCATATAAGAATAGGCATGCAAATGTCATATTACTTAAGTTATTTATAATAATTGTTGTCAAAACTTATGGTCTTAGTATACTGCCTTTAAAAATGTAATCACTTGAAAGCATTAAACGGCAGTGATATGGCTATAACTTCTTCGAACTAGAATATATAGCGATTAAATAGTTAAATAGCCTCCACAATTTAACCTAACAATTTTTAAAATATGAATTATCGCATTTTTAAATAACATACTTTATATGAATGTGTATATGTAATTCGATTAAAATAAAAGATAGTTTAACATAACTCAACTTTTATTTATAATACAATTCAAAGTGATTCCTTTCAATTATTCTAAGCACGGATATTTTGTCCAAAATTCCTGACTAAGGAGTATCAGCGGCCACTGAATTATAACTTAACTGGACGCCTCTGGTTTCTTAGATTTGTTGGATTTCTTGTTCGAACAAAATGTCCCATGTTATCGACGTTGGAGTTCTGAGCTGCTACAGCGTTTGCAGAATTGTTTGGACCCACGTTAACTGGGTTTCTTTGATTGGCACTGTCTGTACGTGGGTAGACGGGATTATTCGGTTTTGCAGTGACGAATGTTACGCAGCATAGCAGGACGAGAATGGGAATCTATTAACATAAGATTATATCATAAAACACTCAACCACTCAACAAACTTTTTTTTATTGAACAGGGGGCAAACGGCCAGGAGGCTCATCTGATGTTAAGTGATACCGCCGCCCATGGACCCTCTTAATGCCAAAGGGCTCGCGACTGCGTTGCCGGCCTTTTAATAATCAGATCAAAAACACTTAATAAATATCAGAACTATAGATCATCATATCAGACTTAATTACACTTATATTATATAGACGAAAGATATTTATGTTTGTAATGAATAAACTAACACACTCAATACATGTTGAGTAACATAGGTTATATTTATTTCCAAAATATTTAAATAAATGTCTATCAGTGCGAAGTTGTTAGCCAGTTGATAGCTAAGTTATTTCTGTTATTAGTAAATATTCGTACAGTAATACATAGACCGTATCGGCTTACAGGTCATGTTAACAAAGCTCAGATCGTGCCTGGACCGGTTCTGTGACAAAATTATTAATGTGAAGGGTGCAAAAAAAAAATTAAAGATGCGCATAAAACAATATAATATATACGACGTAGCCGGGGCGTATCTCGTAGACGACGAAGTATGATGATTTTAATTATATGTATGTATGTATGACTGTAACTTAAAGGCATCAATCCTGTACCTTTTTCGAGCCGAGATAGTCCACACCTCGATTCCATACAGGAATACTAGAAAAATACTGAATACTTACTGTCATCTTAATTACTTCAGTTAATCCGTTGCTTAAAGATTGCTTACTGCGTTAAAGAACATCGCACAGTATTTTATAATTATTTTAAACTTAATTTCACTATCTACAAAACAGGAAACATTTCTTTTATGTCTGACTTTTAGAGGTTTTATCGGTGCATTCATTTATTTGATAAGAACTGGAACTCTTTTTAACGATGTAAAATTGAATTTATTTAAGCCTGTTTAATTCATTAGTTAGTTTTCATGCCGTTCACTAGATGGCAGTTGATGTCCTAACGGATCTGGAGTCCGGACGATCCAACAACAATTGCTAACGACAATTAATTTTTGTTGAAAAATACTACTACAGTAATACCCCGACTTACGCGAATTCGGAGTTACGCGATTTAATTTTCTCAGGTGGAATCAGTTCCAGGGCCTGATGAAATTTGCAATGAGATCAAAGACGTTGTCGAACTTGGTAGACAAATAAATTTAGATGTGGATAGTGATGATGTTCAAGAGCTGTTGGGTTCACACAATGAGGAGCGAATTAGATACTAACTATTTCCTAAGTTATTGTTTTATTTAGTCTCCAGTCCCAATTAAAGATACTTTATTTACATTACATTACATTTACATACGCGAATTCGACTTACGCGGATAGCGCTCGGTCCCACCTATCGCGTAAGTCCTGGGTATTACTGTATTACATTATTAATGAGAAGCTAATACATTACCCGTCTTCGGCTATATAAAAAATCATAGTAATAGGTATACGTATTTATAAATGAACATAATATATTTTTAACTGACTCCAATAAAATCTAAATTATTAACTCCATTGATTTTTTTACTGCTGGATTTCAGAAGAAGGGGATAAAATCGTTGATTTTCCCCTGTTGTGTGAAATGAAGTCCCGCAAAAGTCAATTTCAATATTTATTTCCTAAATATTTGTTCGTTGGAGACATAATTCTCTGTTTAATCTACCTAAATAGTTACCAAGTAATTGACTAACGGCCGCTTTCTAAACTCAATCCCAATTTTTACTACTAGAGATTGATATTTCCGATTCTAAATAATTTCTCCAAAAATCCATTTCTCATAAACTACTTTTCTATAACCGATCGAAAGTCAATATGTTTTTGTATCTTTGGGAGGACCGATCGGTCCATTTTTTCATTCAAAACAAACTTCTGCTGGTAAGTTTTTAACAGCTGTTACTTGCAATTTAATATGCTGTTATATTAAATCTATACGTTTTATATAAATAATCACGTCTTCAAATAGAAATATAGTTCGACTAATAAGGGTAACGCGTAAAACGAAACCACATGAAACCTTTTGTTACAAGAATTTCAAAGCAGGGATTGAAATGCTGATTCTCGATCGCAAAACATCTGGATTGGAAATAATTTTAGATTATCGATCGAGTATAGAAAGCGGCCGTGAGTTACCCAATAGAAAGTATTTTGAGGCTGAATTGGATAAAATAATAAACTCAAACTCAAAATATCTTTATTCAAGTGGGTAACCAAGTACACTTTTGAAACGTCAAGTTAAATTAATCGTATATTTACATTTACTACCGGGTAAGAAGAACTGGCAAGAAACTTTCCGCCACTCTTTTTAACCGCCAAGTATTGTCATACAAATTGTTTGTACTGGAGCAATTCAATCCCAAGGATTAGGATCATTTAAGTAGTCCTCAAATTTATAAAAAGCTTTGTTAATTAATTTTCGTTTAACGAGGGCTTTGAATTTATTTAGTGATAATTCTCTTATTTCGCTTGGGAGTTTGTTGTAAAAACGAATACAATTTCTATATAAGGAGTGGTTTATCTTTTGGAGCCTGGTTGGTCGTACACTCAAATTAGTTCTATTTCGCGTATTATACTAGTGAAAGTCACCATTTGTTTTAAAATCGTTTATATTTTTTTGGACATACAACAAGGCTTCAAGAATATATTGACCAGATAGTGTCATAATATTTAATTCCTTAAACTTATTCCGTACTGACTCCCTCGGAGAAACACAACAATAAATAAAAATACTTATTAACTTCATTGCATTCTTTAATGAAAACTAAACATTGTTTAATACATATTTAAGTTCATTAATGGGTTTAATGATTTGAGCGATTAACCTGCGAAATTCTTCGGGTAGTGTCTCAAGCAAGGTGGTTATGCTCGTGAAGAAGGATGAAGACTCTTTTTCGGGTACTAAAATTGTTGCTGCATCACCATCACTAGCACCGGTGGTATCGTCTTCGGCTTGCCGTCTTACACGTTGTCCGTGCGTGCAACATTGCGCTATGATGGTTAACGCTAGAAGCAGCTTGATTATGGACCCCTATAATACGTTATTATTATAGAACAGTGTAATTTTAGCATATAGAATCGGCATAAGTGTATTTTTCTTTTGATCTGAGGCTAACCAATGAAGGATGGAACCGGTATGGATGTTATCTTTTAAAATTGAATGTTATTGTTTTTTATTTTGCCAAGAAAAATCAGTTTTTCAACTTACAATAGCAATTCGTTCACTATAAAGAGAAGACAGACACAGAACCCAATGTTTCATTATTAAAAAAATTATACCTACTTCAACCCAGAAATATATGTTTACTTTCAATTTAATGTATTACAAAGTCAAAGTCAAATTATTTATTTCAATTACGCCTATTAAAAAGGTACTTTTGTATAACAAGTTAAAAATATTAAAAAAATGACTTTAGTTGCCCCTTCCAAAGGTAGTTTTATACGATGGAGGATGAAGGATGGCCAAGAAACTCCATACTTATTCTTTTGAAATAGTTTTACAATATTTTGTATACATTTATTTGATAATTATTTTATGACATTATTACAAACGTCTTCGATCAGTGTTTCCCAACATATCGCCCACGCCCCACAGGCGGGCAATTTGACTATCAAAAGGGGCAATTCGAAGATAGACTCGACATGTTTAATTATGTGTTTTGAAAATTTGCTTACTGTATTTTGTTAAGAACTTCCTAGTGATTCCACCCAAAAACCTATCACTTATTTCAATTTAATTAAATTATTTATGTTAAAGTGGGTATAAGAATTTTAGAAAGGCTTAGTCGGGCAGGGCACAAAAAGGTTGGAAAACACTCTTATCTATCCCGTTCGTGTCCCATTGCTTTTTTAGATAGATATATAACTACTAAATAAAAACGATAGTGTGACTTTATAACGTCATTCGTTATAACATAACACTTTATAACGTAAAAATGAGTGTCATTTATATGGTTTAACGTATACATTAATGCTCCCCTCTCTATACAGAACCCTCTCTATAATCTACTATATAAAAATAAGTCGGGTTTTCCTTCCTGACGCTATAACTCCAGAACGCACGAACCGATTTCCACGGTTTTGCATTCGTTGGAAAGGTCTCGGGCTCCGTGAGGTTTATAGAAAATTCAGGAAAAAATTCAACAGAAAAGTGGGATCACTAAACGAAATGTTACATAAAACGAAGCCATCTGGTGGCGAAACGGAGTTCGCCGAGTTTGCTAGTAATGTATAACAATGCTCGGTCATTTGAATTTACAATTACTATTTAATTTATTATTCAATTATAGAGAGCAGTGTTCTGACATCCCTGAGATCGTAGATTCTAAATAGTTGACGGCTTGTGTCACGCACAGAAGTCTGACTTACTTATTAAGAAAAATAAATGACCACGAAACTGATACAGAAATCTGAGGCCCAGAACTAGAAGGTAGTAGCACTACTGGTATTTTATTAATATTTCACTATTTAGTAGTAACTTTCTATACTTTAAAAAAAAAATATACATAAAAAATGAACATGCATATATATAAATATACATACCATAGTTTTGCGGACTACGTTTAGCACGAAACAACTTGAAATAAAACTGTTCTACTTGGTGGAATAGAATTTATGCATTAGCTGTATAAAATATCATTACATGGTGAATTTTAAAAATAAACGATATCTACGAACATAAATTATTATTATTTTATTAAATTAATTTTAAATCTAGTGGAACATTTCAGTATGTATAAATTTAAGATTCCAAAAATCAAACATATGTATTTTTATATGGTTAATAAAATTTAACATATTGTTTATTCAACACATGTTAATAATGAGATATAACATATATGTAGCAGCTAACTGGCTTAATAAGCCGTTCATCTAACAGCTTAGCCTCTTAACTTAACAGCGCCGTTTAAGTAGCGGCCTGAAAGAAATTCAGCCGTACCGTTTGTACTTTGTAACATTTGATAAACTGGCTGGCTAATGCTTAGGTGATGTTCGAATCCAAAAACTACTTTATTTGGACGTAAACAATGACTTAACAAACACTGAAAATGTTTAGAAATTTCCGTTCCTCTCTACAGTCTACAAATCGTCTCATTCGATGGAACCACTGAGAAAAGCAGTGGGCCCATTCTTCCTTAGGAGTCTCTTCTATGGCATTTTCGTACGCTTTCACCCCATCTTAAGGGCTCGTAAAGCGAATACCTCGAATTTTATCTGTAGTTTTGGGTTGGTAGCAATATATCCAGCTTTCATCACCTGTGACGATGTCAAATACAGCATTTGAGTCACCGCCGTTGAACTTATCTAATATTTGGCGACACCAGTCCATGCGAAGGTGTTTCTGGTCGTCGGTTAAAGTATGGGGAATCCAGCTGGTTCAAAGTTTCCTGACGCCTAAATGTTCTCGTAATATTTTTTGAACTTGACTCATACCAATGCCTAGGCATATATCCCATATCTGCTGATAGGTCACTCTCTTGTCTTTCTCTATCATGCGTCGCACAGCACTGATGTTATCTTCAGTAGTCGCTGTTAAAAAACGTCCCTCACGCGGATCATCATTGAGATTGCTACGTCCACGCTTAAACTCGTTAAACAAACTGTATATCGCAGCCTATTGTTACGAAGACGGGTCGACTGCAATGTTTTTGGATTTTACCACTAGTTAGAGAAGTTTTCAGCAGGCTGAAAAGTGATTTCTGACCGTTTCAGGAGAGGGTCAATCACATATTAGAAATTCGTAATTCTCATAATGTTACCGTAGTTTTCAGGAGCCTGAAACATTTTTCAGGCCGTTTCAGAACAAGTGCAGTCGAGTGATACACTTTTCAGGAAACCCGTTTTCAGGCGTTTTCAGGCCTGGTTATACCCCTATGATGAAGGAATAGTCTAGAACGAATTTTCTAGGTGTGGGACAAGGACGGAATGATGCGAGAGAGAGACGGAAGATCGGAACCTTCTCGAAGCTAGACCGAGCACTCTAGAACACCGTAAGACAAGGACGGAGCAATGTGCGAGAGAGATAGCACGCACGTTCTAGAATTGTGCGATCGCTACTCAATAGCGCTCCCGCCTAGAGAGTTCTCGAACTTGCAAGACTATTCCCAGGGATATATAAGCGAGCCGAAACGCGATCAGTTAGTTCAGTTTTGAATGCGATACCAAGCGATAAACACCGGAGTGAAAAAGTGCGAATATAGTGAAGACAAGTGGATACAAGTGAATACAAGTACTGTGTGAAGTGCGAGTAATTAACGTAATTAGTGACAGTATTTTGTGTGTGTATTCAGTGAATTATAGTGCGTAATTTCCAGTTTTTAGTGTAACAAATTCCTCGTAGATTTAATTGAAAATAAATCCTTGAAGAGATCTACGGCGTTTCTATCCGATCCCCTAGCTCGTAACATTTTGGTGTCAGAAGTGGGATAGAAAAATGCCAATTACTCCAAGGGAGAATCAAGAGGAGTTTGTGGCCGAGTCTCCAGCTGCGGAGGGAGTGCAGACAAGGGCACAATCAGCACGCGACGCCGCCCGGCGACAAAGTTTCGATGCGAACCGCGGGATGGGCGAAAGCAACGATGGCAACATCCTCCTTGCTCTGCGCCAAATGATGGAAGAACAGGCTCAAACACGTCGTATGATGGATGAACAGGCACGTCGTCAAGAGGAACAGGCTCGTCGTCAAGAAGAACAGGCACGACAAATGATGGAAGAACAGGCACGCCGTCAGGAAGAACAGGCACGCCGTCAGGAGGAACAGGCCCGTCATCAGGAAGAACAGGTTCAGCGATTGATGGAGGAACAGGCTCGCCGTCAGGAGGAACAGGCTCGCCGACAAGAGGAACAGGCACGCCAAATGATGGAAGAACAGGCTCAGACACGTCGTTTGATGGAGGAACAGGCTTGCCGTATAGGAGAAAGATTAGGAGATCTGAAACTAGAAGTAGATAAAAAAATTGAAAACTTGGAATCTGATATGGACTGCAAATTTTCGAAACAGGACAAACGTATTCTCGGATTAGAACAAGAGATGCAGTGCCTGAAGACCAAAGGTGTCGTAACGACTGTAGCACCATCTGGAAATCTGAAAGTACCTCCCTTTGACGGTACATCTTCCTGGGGCGCGTACAAAATACAGTTTGAGACTATGGCAGAGTCAAACGGGTGGAATGACGATCAGGCTGTCACCGCCCTTATTATGGGACTGCGAGATGAAGCCCTCACCATATTAGAAACCAAGACAGGTAAAGTGACGTTGAAGCAACTGCTGGATGCCCTGGAATCACGGTATGGAGACGCACATTATGAGCACGTCTATAGGGCTCAATTAAAGGATAGAATTCAGCAGACAAATGAAACTTTGCAAAAATGGGGATTTGAAATAGAGAAGCTGGTTAGGAAAGCCTACGCATCCTCACCAGACGTTGCAGACAAGATGTTGGTTCAAGCCTTCGTCGACGGTATTCGAGACCGTGAAATTCGAATGGCTGTGAACCTAGGTCACCATAAGGACCTCAAGAATGCTCTTGCTCATGCGTTGGAAGTGGAAGCATTTTGCAAGGATTCTCGACCTAACCGCATTAGGGCTGTCTCGGAAAAACGTAGTTCCCAACGTGGACCCACCTGTTACCTCTGCGGGGAAGTAGGGCATATGAGGTTTTCGTGCCCTAAGAGAGATCCCCGAGGCGAAATGAAGACAAGACGTGGGGAGCCCGATGACGTGGATGTGACTGCCGCTGAACAGCGGCAGGGAAACGAATAGAAGCCAGGACCACGGGGCGGGTGCTGGCCGGTTCTGTAAGGAAGGCCCCAAAAGTTATGATCTCTCAAACTCAGGATGGGAATACCATTGTCATCGACGGAGAAGTTAACGGCACTAGGTGTGAGTTAACCCTTGATACTGGAGCTTCTCGGACAGTAATCAGATACCAACTTCTGAAGTCATTTTACAAGAGCCTTTCTGGTGGAAATGTACAGCTCCTTACAGCTACTGGTCAGCACATAACCGTTCGAGGAGAAGGTATCGCTACCTTCAAGATTGGTGGAAGAACATACAGGCATAAGGTGGTTATTGCTGACATCGTGGATGACTGTATTATCGGTTTAGACTTCATGAAGCATTACAACTGTAAGATTGACCTGAAGAACGGCACATTCAAGTGTAGAGATGAAGTAGTTTCCCTAAAAGATAACACAATGAAGAACGGGTACGACATGTATAGAGCTATCATTGAAGATGGTACAGTTAGTAAACAACGAGATATAGTTCAAGCAATACTGGAGGACTGTAAGGAAACCTTGACGAGGGAAGAAATGTCGAAAGCAAAGGGACTATTAAAAACATTTTCTGACATGTTTGCTACGCACGATGGAGATCTAGGAAGGACAGGTGTAGTTAAACATCGAATTGAGACTGGAACCGAAGCACCTATACGTTTAAGACCGCGACGAGTACCTGTCGCATATGAAAAGAATATAGACAAGATGATTGCAGAAATGTCAAACCATAATGTTATTGAAGCATCTTCCAGCCCTTGGTGCTCTCCAGTAGTTTTAGTCAAGAAAAAGGATAACAGTTTAAGGTTCTGCGTCGACTACCGTCGTCTTAACGATATCACGAAGAAGGACAGTTATCCGTTACCTAGAATAGATGACACCTTGGATACCTTAAGTGGGGCAAAATGGTTTACAACTTTAGACTTGAAAAGTGGGTACTGGCAAGTAGAAATAGACTCAAGTCATAAAGAGAAAACAGCGTTCTCAACTGGTAAAGGACTATGGCAGTTTAAAGTTATGCCGTTTGGGCTTTGCAATGCACCTGCCACCTTTGAAAGACTAATGGAAAAAGTACTGTCAGGACTAATAGGAGAAGCCTGCTTAGTGTACTTGGATGATGTAGTCATCATTGGGAAGGATTTTGATGATCACATACGAAATCTGCAACGGGTGCTCTCCAGACTGCATAAAGCCAACCTGAAACTAAGTGCAAAGAAATGTTTATTTTTCAAGAGAGCAGTGAGCTACTTGGGGCACATTATATCAGAGGATGGAGTTCGAACAGACCCTGAGAAGATAGTTGCGGTGAAGGATTGGCCAGTACCTAAAGATAAAACTGAAGTCCGCGCTTTCTTAGGCTTATGTTCTTACTACCGAAGATTTGTGAGAAATTTCGCGGATATTGCAAAACCACTTCACAGACTCACCGAACAGAAGAGGAAATTCACATGGGATGAAGAGTGTGAAGATGCGTTTAATGAGCTCAAGAACCGACTGTGTGAGACTCCAATACTAGGCTACCCGGATCAAGATGGTGAATATGTGGTAGATACAGATGCCAGTGGAATTGGCATTGGAGGTGTACTATCACAAGTAAAAGGTGAGCACGAGCAAGTAATAGCCTACTTCAGCAAGTCATTGTCGAAACCAGAACGGAACTACTGTGTCACTCGGAGGGAACTACTGGCTGTTGTGAAGACGCTGCAGCACTTCAGTAAATACTTGCTAGGTCGCAAGTTCCGTCTTAGGACAGATCATGCTGCATTAAAATGGCTACTTCAGTTCAAAAATCCGGAAGGACAAGTGGCTCGATGGATCGAACAACTGCAAGAGTATGACTTTGCTACTGAACATCGCAAGGGCAGAGCCCACGGGAACGCAGATGCATTGTCTCGAAGGCCATGTGAGGAGGATTGCAAACATTGTACAAGACACGAAGGTAGAGAGGTAGCCCATGTAAGGATACTAAGGACAGACACCATCAGTCCAGATTGGTGTGGGAAATTAATTCAGGAAGAACAACAACAAGATTCTGACATTAAACCAATTCTGGACTGGATGAAATCTTCAGCTATCAAGCCGCGGTGGAATGATGTTGCATCTACTAGCACCACGACCAAGAGTTACTGGGCTCAATGGGATAGCTTAGTTCTTCATAATGGAGTGTTATGTCGTAAATGGGAAAACACTCGAGGGGATGCATCTCATCTACAGTTAGTTGTGCCAAGATCCAAGGTTCGCAACATCTTGGAAATGTTTCATGATGGCTCATCGGGCGGACACTTAGGAGTAAAAAGGACTCTTCTGAAAATTAAAGAGAGATTTTATTGGATACATTGCCGTGAAGATGTGGAAGACTGGATTCGGAAATGTAAGGCTTGTGCAGCAGTCAAAGGCCCACAGACGAGAACTAGAGCTGGTATGAAGCAATACAATGTCGGAGCTCCATGGGAGAGGATAGCCGTTGACATAGCTGGACCATTTCCGTTAACAGAAAAAGGAAATAAGTACATCATGGTTGTTATGGATTACTTTACGAAGTGGCCCGAAGTGTTCGCTATTCCCAATCAAGAGGCAGTTACAGTAGCTGAGATACTTGTAAATGACGTATTCTCTAGATTCGGGGTACCCTTGGAGATTCACAGTGATCAGGGAAGAAATTTTGAGTCTTTATTGTTTCAAGAAGTATGCCGACTAATGGGAATTCATAAGACGCGGACTACTCCATATCACACACAGTCAGATGGAATGGTGGAACGCTTTAATCAAACCTTGGAAAGGCACTTGGCGAAATTGGTGGACAGCCATCAAAAAGACTGGGACAAGTATATTCCGTTATTTTTAATGTCATACCGGTCTGCGGTTCATGAAACCACGAACGTTACACCTGCTTTAGTCATGTTTGGGAGACAACTTAGATTACCAGCGGATATTGTAACTGGACGACCACCTGACACTCCGGAGAGTGTTACAGAATATGCTGCGGATCTGCGTAATAGACTGTATGAAATTCATGAACACGTACGAGCATCACAAAGCAAAATAAGTGAGACTACGAAGATTAGGTATGACAGGAAGACGAATCACATAGAATTTAAAGAAGGCTCGCAAGTATGGCTCCATAACCCAACAAAACGCAAAGGCAAATCACCAAAGCTTCAAGCTGACTGGGACGGTCCATACACGATAGTCACGAAGATTAATGACGTTACTTACCGGATAAAGAAAATGAGTGGTTTAAGGAGCAAACCGAAAGTCGTTCACATAAATCGATTGGCTCCCTATAAAGGAAGTAATGATGCTCGGGACGAGCATGTCTAAGGAGGGGGTAGTGTTACGAAGACGGGTCGACTGCAATGTTTTTGGATTTTACCACTAGTTAGAGAAGTTTTCAGCAGGCTGAAAAGTGATTTCTGACCGTTTCAGGAGAGGGTCAATCACATATTAGAAATTCGTAATTCTCATAATGTTACCGTAGTTTTCAGGAGCCTGAAACATTTTTTCAGGCCGTTTCAGAACAAGTGCAGTCGAGTGATACACTTTTCAGGAAACCCGTTTTCAGGCGTTTTCAGGCCTGGTTATACCCCTATGATGAAGGAATAGTCTAGAACGAATTTTCTAGGTGTGGGACAAGGACGGAATGATGCGAGAGAGAGACGGAAGATCGGAACCTTCTCGAAGCTAGACCGAGCACTCTAGAACACCGTAAGACAAGGACGGAGCAATGTGCGAGAGAGATAGCACGCACGTTCTAGAATTGTGCGATCGCTACTCAATAGCGCTCCCGCCTAGAGAGTTCTCGAACTTGCAAGACTATTCCCAGGGATATATAAGCGAGCCGAAACGCGATCAGTTAGTTCAGTTTTGAATGCGATACCAAGCGATAAACACCGGAGTGAAAAAGTGCGAATATAGTGAAGACAAGTGGATACAAGTGAATACAAGTACTGTGTGAAGTGCGAGTAATTAACGTAATTAGTGACAGTATTTTGTGTGTGTATTCAGTGAATTATAGTGCGTAATTTCCAGTTTTTAGTGTAACAAATTCCTCGTAGATTTAATTGAAAATAAATCCTTGAAGAGATCTACGGCGTTTCTATCCGATCCCCTAGCTCGTAACACTATCATAGCTTTGTTGTTGAGTAAGCCCACAACGAAAGTCATAATAAATCATTGACCGAAAATTTTCTCGCCTTAGGTTCATTTCCACGTGTAACAAGAGTTTTAGATTTGCCGCCCATTCACAAAAACAAATGACAAATGAATGCAATATACTACATTAGGTTACCAAACAGTTGAAAATCTAAATTTGAAATTCAAAAAGTTTTCATAGGCAATGTTTATAACTGGCCTATTCTAAAAAAATTCAGGGTTACCCACGTATTTTTAACATCTAATTAAAGCCTCAAACCAAACTTATTATTAAATATTAATACTGATGTATTGTGTGTCTCAAGCCTTAGTTATTACACTACAACCTTTTTGGGTCTGAGCCTCAGATTTATATATTCGTTTCATGACCATTTATCAATCTAGTAGGCAAGAAGGTGATCAGCCTCCTGTGCCTGACACACGCCATCGACTTTTTGGGACTAAGTTTGTTTATTTTATGTTTCATTTTTAACTTTTTTTACTGTATAGATGTATCTGTTTTGTTTCCAAATAAATAAGGCAAGCCGGTTTCTTCTCGATGTTTTCCTTTGCCGTCGTAGCGTTTATTAAATGCACACATAGACTGAAAGTCCATTGGCGCACAGACGGGATCGAACCTACGACTTCAGTCGCACGCTGAAGCCACTAGGCCAACACTGCACTGCTTATCTAAGCAATATAGTGTATATAGCAGTAAGTATCCTATATACCTTTTTTTAATTCTACGTAAATAATATCGTGACAAGTTAAATTAATTATATGTTAATTTAAAAAATATGATGTTTTTCTTCGATATAAATTTCGTTGTACATAACAAAAAATCTAAACATAATAGGGATTTAAAAAGCGCAAAAAACTTATATACCAAACTAGTTTTTAAACACGCGACACTGGCGATACTCGACGACTCGGTCTCAATCGCTCTCTCCCTTTTCTTCGACAAAAACGCTGCACATCTTCGTGACGCTTATATTATTATTATTGCGTTTCATCCGTAAAAATGTTACCCTCATAAGCCTAAAGAAGTTTCACTTCAAAAAGTTTTTCCGTATGTTCCAGCACTTTTTCGGTTCTCAGTGATATGTCCTGTCAAGCCCGCGTCATAACCGCAACTATCCCCGTACTTCAACAAACCCAAAAAGCCTTGAAGTTGCAAGCAGACCACAGGTGAACGTTTAGAGCTTTCCGTCTTCAAACCTCATATAGTCTGTGGACAGTGAACCTGTAAGTCTAGAATATTAATGTTTTGAAATGTCTTAAGTTCATAATATTATTTTCACACATGTATCTCCTAGATTGTCGTTTTTGTAACATGTGCGATATTTGAGAGCATAAATAAAATAAAGTAAAGGCACACAATCGTAACAGCGTTGCGCAGTTATAAAGTTCAGTTGAGTTTTATACAACAATATTTATCGACAAATAAAATAAATAAAAATAGCATGTATTCGAGTCCTATAATAGGGATTTCATTAATTTTATTTCACTATATTAATTAATGTACACGATCTCCGACGGAGTGAAGGCCTGCAAATTATTCGATTTCCCGCTATCTCTTTTATTTCATCTTCCTAGGTTTCTAGTGGTCATCCTTTTTTTTAATTCTCTACTTATACACTGTATTTGTACGCCCTCCCATCTTTTGCGTTGTCGGCCGCTTCCTCGTTTTCCGTCTCTAGAGTACTATTCCGTCAGTATTCCATGTCCAATTAAACAATAAATCATAAGGAAAATTATCAATAATGAAGAATGACACAGAATCCTTGGTAGTGCGTATGTACCTATAATTTTGATGATTATTCTATCAAATATCCAACATGTGAGTCCGGTCACAAATTATCCAATTTGCACTCGTTAGGGATGACCTAAATTTGTCTGTGAAAAAAAATACCTCTTTGTAAACTTTTCGTTTAAAAATTATATACCTAGATTAAAATCAGTGGTTACAACTTTTTATACTGACCTCAGATTTTTGTATATACTTTTTATATATATATATAGCACCTGCTTAAATCCACAATTAAACATTACGATCTATTTATAAAATAATAAGTTTAGTTTAGTTACTATATTTTAAGGTTAGTTATTGTTTTTATGTTATTTTTTGTATTTGTAATATGTTAATAAAGCTGTTTTTATTTACTAAAAATTATATTTAACATAAGAAAATGTCCTATTACAGTCTTTATTAAGAGGAAGGCACTCTATTCTAGTGTATATTTTTTTAGTTTTGTTAATAGATAAACAACTGTTCTAAAGCATGCCGGTATCCTCACGATATCTCTTATTCATATTAAACGTAATATAAACATCAAATCAGTCTTATTAAACTTTGCGTGTGGTTGGGAGTCTCAGCTGTTCTGAAGAACTAAGAATTTCCTACACTCTGAATCCTACCAACTTATGAGCCTTTTTTATTTTATCCAAGTGCTAATAGCGCTAATTAGTTACACAAATCTGTTAACAAGAAAGTTTTCTAAATGGTAATTACGTCATTTAAAGCGTGTGTTATAACATTTTATTTAAATTGTCATACTTAAATAACTTTACAGAGCAAATAGACAATTTCAATAACTCCGGAAATCAATACAATCCATGGCGATGCCATTTGCCTCGCCTACCATGCGAGATGGAGGTCATACAACCATAGCTTATGTTATCGATATTACCTGATTGTTCTATAACCTATGTCCGTGTATTTGATACCTAACACTAGTTTATGAAGTGTTTTTCTGTAAGAATAAAATAAAAATAGTTTTTACTTTTACTGTATTTTTAACATAAGCCAAAGAAGCGCACCTTTCGAAGTTTCCACCTGTTTCATTATGACTTCTCTTTTCTGATCTCTACTTAATTTAATAATGGTAATCTCTTTTGTTTCACCTACCACGCCAACTGCACCAAGACTCAGGATTCTACAGGAGTGACCTATTTGCCATCAGATAGACCATACTGGCAACAAACAATCAATATTCCGAAATTTCCGTCGCGAACTTGACATTGTTGATTTAGTTTTTATGTGGTTATGGCATAATTATCTAAACAGAAGTTGATACAGACAGATATTTTATAGCTATAGTTAGTTGTGTGTTGGTATGTATAGGCAGCGGCACGTAAGTCTAGCGCTGGCCGATACGTGGAGGGGATTGCTGCGAATGTGTACTGTCGCGCGGGGGACGGAATGTGACTACAGAGCCAATCGACGCTACGCGCGCCCGCTAGCCCCCCCAGGTACCTTATTTTTTACTTCTGCGCAATAACGGTCAGCGCTAGAGTTTCGTTGCGCTACTTGTACCTTCCAACTATAAGGGCCGATTTACATTAACTTAGTGTTTAGCAGAGTGCTTTAGGATAGTACTTTAGTTGAAACATGTAAACGCTACTTGCTTTAGTACGGTTCTACTTGACTTTCAAGTTGAATCAAAATAGAATCGCTTTTTATTTTTGTTTCAAGTGATACCCCTCCCGCGCCCGCGCACCCACCGAGATCTTCCCTCGTTGTGTGTAAACACGTAATTTAGTAAAATCTTTAGGAGAGTGCATAAGTGCCGAGAAACGCGTGCGTGTTTTTTGATTTTTAAAGATGGCTAAATGGTCGGAAGATACAACTATCAAATTTGTGTCTGAATATGTTGTTCACGAATGTTTGTGGAACGTTAAAAACAAACAGGCTAGGCATTCGGCATACACTGCCTTAAAAGAAGCTATTTTGTTTATTATTTAAATTTAGTTTATTTATTTCGAATAAAATCTCGTCTTCTATTTGTTTCATTTGTCTTATTGGTCGTTCATCTCTATCTATTAAATTGTGTTTATGCTGTGATAGAAAGTGACAGGATTATTTTTTTTTAAAATGGAGCATTCGTTTAAGATTCCCGCTGAAATGAACTATTGCAATCTTAAATCAGACATTGTGTTATTGTTTGCGTATGAAGAAAATGTATCAATGAAACAGTATTATATCGCAGACAGCCGCTATAGCTTAACACAGCCACCAACCATAGATTAAAACATCTATGGCTGGATATAAAAACCTAAATAGTTTGTCTTTGGGCCAACCCTTAGTTATTTTTGAGCACAATGTGCGTCACAAAAGTAAATTATACCTTCCTGTGACCTGTCTCATGAATGGACAGTGGGTGTTGGTTCTTTGTATTGTTAACATCTATTCTGTGTGTTCAGCATCCAATAATGGGAATTCGCTTGTTTATTTTTATGTGTCTCGTAAGTTTTGTTTGTATCACATACAGCCCTTAATTGATGGTATAATATATATGTACGTCGGGTACACAATTAGGAGAAATGCCTCCCAAAATATTCTTTATATAATGCGTTGTATCGAATATAAATTTTGTGATTTTGTTTTACTTTGAATTTAATTTAACATAATGTTATTCTGATATTTCACTTTTCATATAGCAGTGATGGTTTTTAAACAGTTATTTGATTCAAGTTTAAATGAATCAAACTCATTTGATTAATCCTTTCATTTTAATTATATGCAATGTGATAAATAATCATATTATTTAGTCATAGTATCATAAAAACTAATATAGAAAATACCTACATTCAATACTTTTTATTTGTGAAACAAAACGTTTCCAATGCTGGAAGGTTCAAATTACATTACTTCGCCGTAACTAGCCGACATATTTCAGCCTCATTTAGGGCCACAGAGAATAAACAAAACAATATTTAATAGGCATATTGGCGGTTGTCGGATTGCTCGTTATCTAGAAATTTTCTTCCCTATTATTAATTTTTCTGAAGATTTGTTTTAGTTATAATGGTTAACTCGCCAACCGCTCTCTATTTTAACTAACATTTCAGATGATTATGATTAGTGCACTACCGAACCCTGAACAAAGAAACAGAAGAGATGTGATGGATACAATTAAGCAAGCTGGGGACTCGGTGGTGAAGACTCTCAACGACGCTGGGGATGCTGTAGTTCACGTGTTCAAACCAACAGAGAAAAACGTTTTAGACAAAATGGCGGATGGAATAAAGGAACTTGCTGATTAGTAATACTTTGTCTCTCTCTTTATTTTTTACCCTTGTTATTTGTGTTGCCTATTGTATGTCTCTGTAGTGTGGACACCCATTTGTTCTGTTGTTCGTGATGTCCTGGCTAACTAAGTAAGCCTAGATCCTTCCAGAAGCTCAGAAGTTTCCTGGGCACAACGCAAGTTTCACGGAGCGACCTTAATGCACCGAGGATGCTCTTTGAAACCGAATTTTCGGTGTTTTCTTATTTGTCTCACTTATATAAATCTTATATAAACAACAAAGTGAGAAAAATATTAACTTCCACGGAAAATCAGATCAGGACCGTATTGAAAGAATTTCTTGAGGACCATTTATGTCACTTAACACAATGAGCTTACTTTTATATTATTTCCTCTCAATGTAACCAACATTACTACTTGTAACCTACTATAAGTTTTACAATCAGTATACGCTTTTATTTTACCTATAAAGTCTAGTTAAATGTATTCAATCTGGGTTTAATATCATCTTAAGAACAGAACCATCTTTCTCCATGTTTGGTAATATAATTAAATTCGTATGTTTTACAAAATTTAATCCTGTTAGTTTTATATATGAAAATATAGTAAAATGTAAAATAAAGGTATTTTTTATAATTTCGGTTTTATGTACACAACCATACTTTTAAGTTTATTAGTAATAACAATTAAATATATAGTATTTAAAATTTTCTTAACTTACATAGTAATAATAAAAATAATTAAATATAAAATTAAAACAAATTTATAAAGTTCGGTACCTTAACTACCACTAACTAAGGCCACATTTCAATAACAGACCGCACAAGATGGGGGTGGGGTCCAGGGAAGCCGGTCATAGGCTTAATTGGACCCTGAATCACCTCGCACTGCCCATATGTGCTTTTCAAACCTTGGACACCATGGCCTCCATTACCAAAAGGATGTAGTTGGTTTTAATTTGGCACCTGGTGCATAATACCGGTGACCCCAGCGCTGGCGCTTTCCTTACTGTAAAAGAGCGAGAAAATGCTGCCAGAGTTAAAGGTACACCAGCCACAGGGATCAAACTTTTTAAATTTATTTTACTTTTAAGTTTAATATCAATCTAACCTACCTCAACCATAAACCAAATCTCAACCCTGATATATATTAAATGTTGAACAGGGCTGGAGCACACGACGTGTTCGAGCCCTAAAATATTTATGAGGACTACGGACTTGAGGAGGAGGGAGCTTGGACTAACATGGGAAACATCTTATATTTGTGATATAATGGTATCATTGATATATGATTATATCATTACCGACAGTTCCTTTCTTATAAAATATGATATGGACAGGAAACGCATATCGATATTTTAAGGAAGACAGGAAAAGAGACTGATACAAACATAACTGATTCTGACGTAATCATCAAATCAGTCTTATTAAACTTTGCGGGTGGTTGTGAGTCTCAGTTGTTCTGAAGAACTAATAATCTCCTACACTCTGAATCCTACCAACTTATGAGCCTTTGTTATTTTATCCAAGTGCCTAATAGCGCTAACCAGCTGTACAAACATGTTTACAAGAGACTTTTTTAAATGGTAATTACGTCAATTAAGGCGTGTGTTATAACATTTTATTAAAATTGTAAAACTTAAATAACTTTACAGAGCAAATAAACAATTTCAATAACTCCGGAAATCAATACAATACATGGCAATGCCATTTGCCTCGCCTACCATGCGAGATGGAGGTCATACAACCATAGCTAATGTTATCGATATCACCTATGCCCGTGGATTTGATACCTAACACTAGTTTATGAGGTGTTTTTCTGTAAGAATAAAATAAAGATATTTATTTGAGTAATTTTAGGTTATATTAAAGTTTGTCTTTTTTAATATGAGTGCCGAAAAAGTGACCTAATCTGTGAACGTTTCGAAGTTTTCCCGAGTGTTTCATGTTCTGTGCTCTCTTCCAATCTCTACCCATTTCAAAAATTGCTTGGCTTTCCCCCCTTTTTTCAGCTGGGCCAGAACAAAGAGCTTTTGTTTAACTGTTATTTACCATCACAAAGACCATACTGGCAACACACAATTAATCTTACAAATTTATTGTAATGTAAATTACCTACGTTAATAATATAATAATAATAACAAAAGCCCTTTATTTGCTAACCTTTTTTACTTGCTATTCTTACAAATGTAAAATTAGAAGCATTTCATGTATATTTTTTTTTTTGACGTTCATAAACGTACATTGTGTTACCTACTGGGGCTTTCGGGAGGTTTAGTCAGTTCACCAGCCTTCATTCATGTGATTGTTAGGGTACATGGTGTGTCAGTTAATAGTCCTTCGTCTCTTTCTAACAAATTATGTTTATGCTGTGATGGAAATAGTTTATGCTGTGATGGAAATAGGATTGTTTTTTGACGTGATAACGTCTTTCAAATCGTTTTAGTCGGGTGACATGTTCAGAAACTTGTGTCACACCAAAACCTCACGAGCGCGATCGCAGGTATAACGAGAGAGAGACGGACCGATCTCCCGTCTCATCTCACTCTAGCTGCATACATAGTCGGGTGACATGTTCAGAAACTTGTGTCACACCGAAACCTCACGAGCGCGATCGCAGGTATAACGAGAGAGAGACGGACCGATCTCCCGTCTCATCTCACTCTAGCGGCATACAAACGAAAGGAGATTTTCTCGTGCGGTTAAGTTTTGTAAGAAAAATGTATATCATAGTCGAATAAGTAAACTTGTCATTTTACACCCGAAATTTATCATCAAAAGTGTGAATAAAACGATAGATGTAATTTAAAATTTGAAAAAATTGTTATCTTCATTAATTCCTTACTTCCCAAAAACTTATATCACCAATAAGACGTTATCACGTAAACATCTCGATCGTAAACCTACTTTACAAACTACCAATATTTTTTTTTTAAATGGACCATTCATTTTAGATGCCCGCAGAAATGAACTGATGCAATCTAAAATCACACATTGTGTTATTGTTAAGAATGTGGAATTGTGTGGAGAAAATTATCAATTAAACGATATTATGACGCAGCTGCCATAGATTAAAAAATCTATGACTGAATGTAAAAACCCTAAAAAGTAGGTCGTTGTGCCAACCCTTGGGTATTTTGGAGCACAATGTGCGTAACAAAAGTAAATTATACCTTCCTGTGACCTGTCTCATCAATGGACAGTGGGTGTTGGTTCTTTGTATTGTTAACATCCATTGTGTGTTTTCAGCATCCAATTATGGGAATTCGCTTGTTGATTTTTATGTGTCTCGTAAGTTTTATTGTATCACATAAAGCCCTTAATTGATGGTATAATATATATGTACGTCGGGTACACAATTAGGAAAAAATCACACAAAATATTCAATATATAATAAAAAAACGTCTTATTGGTGATATAAGTTTTTGGGAAGTAAGGAATTAATGAAGATAACAATTTTTTCAAATTTTAAATTACATCTATCGTTTTATTCACACTTTTGATGATAAATTTCGGGTGTAAAATGACAAGTTTACTTATTCGACTATGATATACATTTTTCTTCATACATTCACGGAATGACTGGCAGCGCTCGAGATGAGACGGGAGATCGGTCCGTCTCTCTCTCGTTATACCTGCGATCGCGCTCGTGAGGTTTTGTCGCGCTCGTGAGGTTTTGGTGTGACACAAGTTTCTGAACATGTCACCCGACTAAAACGATTTTAAAGACGTTATCACGTCAATAATAATGTATAATAGAAATACATATTAACGTATTTATCAGGTGCGGTAAATGCGTTGTATCGAATATAAATTTTGTGATTTTTTTAACTTTAGAATTTTACATTGAATGTTATATTATTCACTCTTAACATGTTTCTTTCACTCTTCATAAATCAGTGGTGGTTCTGAAACAGTTTTTTTTTATTTAAGTTTAAAATAATTAATGTGTGCCTTTGACCTCTACGAGGAGTGCTCAATAAATAGTAATAATGCGATATATTTCCCTCGGAAAAAAAAACTTAGATAATATTATGACATTTTATAACAATAATAAAGCAATCAAAACTCTTTTGTTTTTTTTTTAATAGAAATCGTTTGTTTGCGTCGGGTCTGAACGTCTTCTAATAAAGACCCCTAGTACAGAAGATGAATTTATTTTAATTTTTTAATTTAAGTTATTTAGACTTCGTCGTCCGTAAGTCCTTAGATAATCAAAAACCACACTGATATTTCTCGCATGTAATATTTTATTATACTAATCCTAAATCTAATCCCAATATAATTCTTCTTTGTGACAAGTTGAATTTTTAGGTGCGCAGTTTATAACTTCGTGACTACTGTTATAATGTTAATTCAACTCTAATAAGACTATGATGATCAGTTCCAAAACCCCTCAATCAAACCCCCTCATTAACAACAATATAATAAGATTAATACCCCCATTAAAAATATATTAATCTTATCATATTGTTGTTAATAAAAATAAATTTCAACAACTTTCTTTTAACTGTGCGAATTGTGTATTTAAGTAAATACAATTTTTTTTTTCTTTTTTTATGAATAATGTTTTATATCCGTACATATGTTTATTGTTTATACATACTTACACACTTCTTATAGACATCATTGAGGCAAATTAACATGTTTCTATGTAATAAATAAACTCAAACTCATTTGAATAATCCTTTCATTTTAATTATTCGCAACGTGATAAATAAGCATATTCTTTAGTCATATTATCATAAAAACTAAGATAGTACAAGTTAATAAGGAAATACCTACATTCAATACTTTTTATTTGCGCAACAATCCATATCTGGAAGGTGGAAATAGAGATTCAAATTACATTACTTCGCCGTAACTAGCCGACATATTACAGCCTCATTTAAGGCTACAGATTAAGGATAAAAAAAAACATTATTTAATAGAGCATGCAGGCGGTTGTCGGATCGCTCGTCATCTAGAAATTTTCTTCCCTTTTATTTTATCTGCAGATTTGTTTTAGTTGTAATGGTTAAATCGTCAACCGCTGTCTAAAACTTTAACTATCATTTCAGATAATTATGATTAGTGCGCTACCGAACCCTGAACAAAGAAACAGAAGAGATGTAATGGATACAATGAAGCATGCTTGGGACGAAGTGGTGAGGACTTTCAATGACGCTGGGGATGCTGTAGTTCACGTGTTCAAACCAACAGAGAAAAACGTTTTAGACAAAATGGCGGATGGAATAAAGGGACTTACTAATTAAATATTGTTTTACTCTCTGACTGACCTTTGACACAGTTAATTTCTAGAAGAAGAGAAATTGAGTTATTTGTGTTGCCTAGTGTATTTCTCTGCTATGAGTTTAGTATAGGACTCAGTTTCCGTAGACGCATATTTGGTCCGTTGTACGTTTAGTCCTAAGTAATGGCTATTTAAGAATACCTAGCTCCTTCCTGAAGGTCAGCAGTTTCCTGGGTATTTCGCAGGCTTCACGGAGCGACATTAAGAAAAGAAAAGAGAGAAAAATATTGACGGTTATCAACGACACTCCGGTCAGCGTTTGCTTGTCTTTTGAAAGTATCTCTTGTGAACGTTAGGAACGCTAGTTAATATTGCTTATATTATTATTTTATCTTTTCTCTCGTGGTACGCTTCTTCTATAGATTTAACAATCAGTATACCCGCTTTTATTTTACCTATAGGCTATAGCTAAAGTCTAGTTAAATGTATACAATCTAGTTATACAATGAATAAACCTGTTAATTGTTTACATTAAAACTAAAGAAACGCTAACTTAGCTACGCCTGATGAGATGCGCAAATCTCAATCGTGTTAATATATTATATTAACACTTATTAAAATCAAATAAAATAAGAAATTAAATCATTATAATAAGAATCGGAAGTTAATTATGACATACACATGACACATAACAACACAGGAAATACACGTGAGTTTAGAGACCATTAGTCCAGCTTGTTTTAAAGCCTTTTTAATTTTATTTATTTACGACAAAATATGGCAAATATATAATTTAAAACTAACTTACATACTAATATACAATCAACAACATCTTACATTCGTCTCTCAGTCTAAACAAACATATCCAACTTTGGTAGGGTAGCTTTCAAAATTGTTAATCAACAAAATCATTGGTGGACAAAATTGTTAATCAACAAAATCATTGGTGGACAAAATTGTTAATCAACAAAATCATTGGTGGACAAAATTGTTAATCAACTAAATCATAAGGAATTGGTGGCTGCTGGTTACTTCATAGCTCTCATATAAATCCTTTCTTAAATATATCCTCAGAAGTGTCTGATTGTCCTCATTTTACATGTGTGATATTTGTCAGCAAATTAAAAAAAAAACATTAAAAAATCGCTTAAGACCGTTAAAGTTTTACGTTTAATTGTGTTGTAATCGCGCAAAACATTGGTTCAAGCAATTAATAAAGTAATACAAAACAAATTTATAATCTCTCGAATAGGCTATTAAGACAGATCGTTAAAATAACTTATTAATTGTTACTTAATAGGCTATTATCATAATCGATATTGGAAAATACCAATAGTATAACCAGCGGCACGTAAGTCTAGCGCTGGCCGATACGTGGAGGGGATTGCTGCGCATGTGTACTGTCGCGCGGGGGACAAAATGCGACTGGAGAGCCAATCGACGCTCTTCATTCCGCTAGCCCCCCTCAGGTACCTTATTTTTTACTTCTGCGCAATAACGGTCAGCGCTAGAGTTTCGTGCCGCTACTTATAACTATATCAATTTATTTTTATTAACTGTATTCAAACTTCACTGTGGTATGGCACATCGTCGAATTCGACACAATTACGACTCTCGGATCCAGGGTCGTTTAAGATTTCTATTAATTTATCTGTCCTTGGCTCAATTATCGTCACTGGCCCTTCTGGGTAGTCCGGTCTTTTGTGATAGCTGTAGTCCTCTCTATGCTTCTTCCGTGCTAAAACAAACACACCAGATACCTCTTTAGTCTTCTGTTCGTGCTTTTGAGCAATTTCTATATTGGTCCGGCGTATATCTGTTATGTCAAATTGAAAACGTTCCGATTTATGCCTTTCATTGCAGAACATGCAATATGCGATGAATATTATTACGATGACAGCCTGAAAAGGGAATTTTGTATTCTGTGAATTATAGATTATTGACATAAGCTCCCGCCAATTTCGTCCGCGTGTATAATATAAAACTACAGTCTGTGGTGACGAAATTAACGCTAATCTGCGACGATTTGAAAAAAGAATATAAATGCATGATTACATAAAAAGGATTACGAAGTAAAGACTTACCAATACTATGGCACATATGAATGCGGTGAGAAATGCGGACATTATTTGATTTAGTACACGAGCGATGCATTCGAGATCGAAACAGCTGCTGGCGATCGTCGTTGAACTCAATTAAACCCAATAACTCTTTTAACTGTGACGTCATTAGGTCTATTGCCATAATTGAAAGTAATTCAATTCATTGTGATACACAGATAACGCAGAATTTTTGCAAAATTAAATACCTGCGAGGTACACTGGCGTATTGCGACTAAAGATTTATTATTGTTTTTTTTCGCTTTGTCATCATGACTATTGGTTATTTCACAATACTGAATCATTTTACTGCGTAGAAAGGTTTGTGAACCTTTTCTAAAACATAAAACAGTATCGTGATTTGAGTTTTTGTAGATAGATATCTATAGGTAACTAGATAGTTATATCAGTTCAAGGAATAATTATCTTTGTCATTAACAATAATTTATAGATAGATTTTTTAACATTTACTATGACTATCTGGGTTAAATTTAATTAGAAAATAAGTGAATGTAGTGGTTTGTTTTTAATTACATTTAGTATTAAATTGAAAAATACAGTCACTGAAGGAGTTTAAAAGAAATCAAAAGGATACAATATTTATTAATAATCATTAATTAACCACCAAGATTACAAACAGAATAATATTATAAAAAACAAATAACACTATAACGCCTAGTATAAACACTGAGCAATCAGTTTTGGTGATGGATGGCTTTATTAAGCAGGCGTTAAATTTTATAGTCATTTAGGTTATGTCAATGATAGGTAGTACTTCGACTACTAAAGGGTATCGATAAAATATATATTTTTTTAATTGGAGGAAATTTAATTTCGACTGAGTTTTTTTGAGTTGAAATCACGTAGAAGATTGTAGCTGATTTAATGCGTTAATTCTAAATAACATGGTATTTTGAAAGCGTAGTTTTGCTACAATAATTATGTAGTTTTTTTTAATATGAATTCTATACTTAATCAATGCCTATAAAAACCAATGTTTAATATCGAGACGGGCTCTTATATATTGGCCTTAAATATAAAAATAAAATAAAATATGTTTATTATGGAACATAAGATACATGTATCACTTATTCCACGTCATTAAATTTGAATTTGTAGGCATCCCTACTCATCGGCAAAGAAGACAGAGGGTGTAGGCCGAGAGAAAAAGCCGGCGTAAAAAACTCTCGGTACTCTTTTAAAACAGCAAATCATCAAACAACACTTATTTAAAACAAATATCGCAAATTAATTAGAAGTAGGCTGTCTAGCACTAGTCCCAGGCCCATTTATCAACTAGATAATCGTTGACTTTATAGTAAGCCTTTTTACACAGCTTTTCTTTAATACATTTCTTAAATTTATTGAAAGGCAGTGATAAAAGAGTCCTAGGATTTTATTAAAGAAGAGTATCCCTTTCCCCAAAAAAGAATTACTAACTTTAGATAGTCTAGTACGGGGAAATTGCAGCCTGCGTTTGTTCCGTGTATTAACATTGTGCGTATGTTCTATTCTAGTAACGTATGAACTATACTTTACTAGTATATGTAGTAAAGTATAGTTCATACGGGTCAAGAATATCTAAAAAACATAACGTTACCCAGACCGATTCGGCTATGCCGGCTTATCTGTGATGGAGACTGGCCCATGACACAAGATATATTATAGTGCACACGTACGAAGATGTAGGTGTTCTGTTTTACATAAATGTCATAGCCTGAATGATCCGATGTCTGACACGAACGGAGTATAGCGAGATGAAGCGTAGGATATCGTTGTGGACTTGAATGTCAAAAACGTATTAGATTTGACACGCAGAAGTCTTTGTATATTATATTTGCGAATTCGAGCTTTTTAGGATTTTTAACACTATAATGGAAGTTTCCTAACTTCTTATTGTAATTTATAAAATGATTTTCTTGGTAAAATTCCATTGGCTTTTTATAACCGACTTAGGATTTACACCGGATATATCTTATTTATTTATCGTCTATATCTTTAGACTTACGTTAAATAGTTGACTACTAGGATTTCCTAGATTTGCAGAACAAAAATAAACTAAAGATTTATTTAACAGGTCACTTAATACTAAGTGGTTAAATAAACAAATACATAACAAGCATTAGTGTGTATTTACATTACATAATAAATTGCATTATACAAGCTTTTATTTACAATTATTTAATCACTCCGAGGACCAGCGGGGTTGGCTGAAACAATGATTGTTTTTAAAGTTATATATCTTTTCACCGATAACTTAATGAAGTTGTATCATTCAACTATCTCACACTTTAATTTATGTTCATAATCTTTCTATATATAAATCTACTGTACAATTATGTCACTGAACTGCATTTAAACGGTTGGACCGATTGAAATGAATTTTTTTGTATGGTGGCGCCCTAGATGGTTTAGTCACAAATCAGCCCGGAAGATGGCGCTGCAGTCGGTATCTAGGCTTTTTATCTATACAGCAACAACAAGCTAGTATATAAATATAAATGTTCTGTAAATGTGTTCGTAATTACATTCCTAAACGGCTGGACAGATTTTGTTGAATTTTTTGTTCAAGTGGAGTCGAGAATGATTTACATTATTAGATATTATTTTTGTATGGAAGACGTGTGTACAGGACAAAGTCTGTCGGACTAGTAATATAGATACAGTAATACAAAACAAATTTAAAGCATTTCCTCGCTGCATTGCGATATTAATTCGTTGAATAAGGAAAACATCAGCTGTTGTGTTATCTACAGTGTTTTTAAAGCGTCTTAAATGCGTAATAAATAAATATACAAAGTACTTACGTCCATCCACTACTTGAACTGCAAAATAAAACAGTAATATTATAATAAAATTTAAACAATAACAAAAATATTAATATTGCGAATAAATATAATATTCACGTAACACTTATAAGCCTTTATCATTTATTTATGGTAATCGTACGATGTAGACACTTTTCTGTTATATCAATAATATCAGTTTCAAAATATGCAAATTTATTTCGAAAATGTTTCTAAAATTAAAAACAAATTATGTGTTACGGAATATTTTAATTCGCTTCTCGCTCTAATTATTTATAACAATAAATATTATTTACCGTCACTGCCGTTGTCCACAACATTTACTGAAACAAAAAATTTATGGTAAATTTTATCTTAAAATACATCACAGAAATGTGATAGATGTACTATTTATTTATTTCGTAATCCTAGAGCTAACTAAACTAAATTACATATATGTAACAAAAAACAATAATACTAAACATATACAAAAAGGTTTATTATTATTCAATACATTAAACTAAGTATGTAATACGTAATTGGGCTGTACTTTATAGTACTTTAAAGTAAAGTACAGAACAACACGGAATTTAGGAATAAGCCAAAAGAATGTAAGTGCGTGCTCCTATTTCACCATGCCTCCTGCAGATAGAGGACAAATTTATTTTATTATTTATAATTACTTAAGATGTCATGTTGAACATGGTGTGATGGTTGCAGCTCCTTACAAACATTGTGTAAAACAAAAAACTTGGCGATTTAAAAGAGTGGCGGAGAGTTTATTATTCTCTTCCGTTCTACGCCCTTGATTTGAGAACTGGCAGTATATCTAAAATTAGAATTAATATATATTTATTTTTTGACGTTCATAAGTGAACATTGTGTTACCTTACCTATATGAATAAATAATTTTGTTATTTTTAAATTAGTTAAATAATGTTGGAAAGGTTTATACCTTGGTTTCACTGTCAATTAAACCGTTGTTTTATTTACGCTTTTAGCTTATCATAAATAATGGACACAGACTTTCCCATACATACGTTTATTTATACATATATATATCTATGTTATTGCAGCGCTAAAATTCGAGTTTTCATTATAGTAGGCGAGCCCAAGCGGGGGTTTCGAGATTTAGTCCAGCGTGGCAGATTAATATACAGGGAGATACCTTGTACCCGGTTAAGTACCTCCAACAAATATGAGTCCCATATATTTGCGCGCCCGTCAAGGATAAAGGATCAGATTAGTAAAAAAATAAGTAAGTATCAGAAATTTAGCTTCAGATTAAGGTAGAGTGAGTTAATTGCATGCTAAAAAGTGTATATTTTACTAATTAGATAACTTGCAAGTGACGTAAAGAAAGGGGAGGGCTGTCAAAGCTGTCAAAAAAAACGTCATCTCGACATTCTTGAGTGTGATCGAATGTTCTCGATTTCCACAAGCCGAAGTAACAAATATATTAACTTACCATTTTCACCTCCATCCACAATGTGAACTGTAATAGAAAGGTGTTTAATTATTTTTTTACATTCTAACAAAAAGCTCCTGAAAAAGTGATACCATCGCCCACTCTCGTTTCCAGAGGGCTCGCATGTGCGTTGCCGGCTTATTTAGAATTGGTACGCTCTTTTCTTGACCCTAAGTCGAATTAGTTCTTAAATACTTCAGTAGGCAGCTGGTTCCATATAGTGGTAGTGCGCGGCGAAACTGACTTAAAAACGTACAGTTTTGTAACGACGAACTGTAACTTGTGCTGTAGCACAAATGTAATTTTTTTTTCAGGAATCGAAGATGTTTATACAGTTACTAATTACACGTTTTACTAGTTTCGACTCTTGTAAATCTTAGGCGTTATAAATGAACAGACATTCTCAGAACTCTCGTATGACGCTCCCCAATTGTATTATGACCACATGTACTTTAGTCAAGTAAGTGAATTTTATCATTTGTAAGCAAAACTATTTATTAGGTAAATTAGAGATAATGTATAAAGTACTTACCACTCTCACCGCCCTCCGCGACATTAACTGTAAAAGAAGTACTTTGTTAATTAAATGTAATTGATAATATCAAATTCCATCAAACACCGAACTTTATAAAGAACCGCAGTTCTTCCGTATAAAGTTCTAAGATCCATGAATCCAAAGTCCGTTAATTTACTCAGTCCCTACTTAGGGGACTTTCTGTCTAAGTTATTTATTTACACTTTGTTGCTTTATGATATAAAAATTTAACAAAACTACAAGTAACTAAACTCTTCCAGGCAACCACTTTGAGAAAAGAAAAAAAGATAATTAATTAAATTACATAGGGTAGGCAAAAAGTGCAAAAATACATGTATTACATATACTTGTAAAAAAAAAGAAACTAAACAGGAACAAAAAACAAATAATAATAATAAAAAGTGCACATGAATCATTTTCATTTAATTTAAGATCAGTCTCACGTCAGTTAGTAGTTATTACGTATTAACAATATCTTAAGCATATAAATATTAAAAATATTTTATGTTTTAAATAAATACATTGCTTCGAAGTTATAGGGGGTCGAATGTTCTGAACTCCTTCGAGAAAAGCATGGTGGCACTGGTGTGTCCCCAGATTTCAATTTGAGACTAAATACAATAGTAATAGTTATATTATGATTAGATTTTAAACAATTAATTAGCTATTAATATTACTACAGCCATTGCTAAGTGGTTTAGGAACATAAAAGAGTTCCCACCATGTTCGTTCAGGCTATAAAGCTGGTAAAACAATAGTTGGCAAAGGTTTAGATTAAATCGAAAAATGATTTTTTTTCCCTAATGTTTCATTGGATTTAAGGAAAATACATAAAGTAAGCTTACCTTGGCTTCCATCGTCGTTGGCTGTAAAAAAAATCATGATTAGCCAAGAAATTGTCTGTGGTTAACGCAAGGTACTAATTAACATATTTTTTTGACATATCAAGGCAAATTTATTACAGTCTATATTGTTTGTTATAAATTATACTTTTATCGTGTTACAATAACGTCATTGACAAACGTCACGTCAAATTATTATTCAGGTATAGACTCGAAAATGGTTTAGAAGATTTATTAAAAAAACAGTTGACCTACAACCCCTTGGCCTCAGATTTCTGTGTCTTGGTGATTTTTGGGTCTTAAGGTTGCCAAGCCAGTACCCATAATTATCCAGAGTCTGGATTCCAGACCTGCTTCGCGATGTTTTTCTCCCCTTATTTTTCATATTTAACTAACGGTCCCTCCCGCTGTGGGCTATTTAAATATTTAATTAGAAAAATCAGAGATAGAGGTGGTAGATTATTTGAAATCATTATTCTACTATATCTTGTATATTAATCCCACTAATATTAATTTGTATAATCTAATATATAAAATTCTCGTGTCGCGGTGTTTGTGGTTAAACTCGTCCGAAACGGCTTGACCGATTCTCATGAAATTTTGTGTGCATATTGGGTATGTCTGAGAATCGGACAACATCTATTTTTCATCTATTTTCATTTGTTCTCTGCCTTTTTTGGTTGTGCGGGCGAGTGCTTACACTGTACATAGAGGGCACGGTCGAATTTCTAAGGCTAGTAGTGAGTATGCTACCAAAGAAAATAGACTGTGAGGTTTAGGATGTATGTAAGTATATCCTAGGCCTAGGTTGGTAGTTGCAAGTAATTGGCAATTCATTAAATTGGTTAATAAATTATACTCACGGAAAGCCCGGGGCCGAGCACACACAACTCCAATGACGGCAACTACTAACAGAAAAATCTAAAACAAATGAAAATCAATACATTGACTAAAGTCTAGACATAATATTGCAAATAGCAAATATTTAATGTGTAATAAGCTTAATGTTATATAGACACTGTAATACGTGCATTAGTTTTTTTGCAATTTGTCCTCTATCGTACCTACTGAGGGAAGGAAAAATAACATATGATAAAGTTTATTATTTTGCAAGTAATCGTAATGATTAAAATAAAATAAATCGTGGTGCTACAACCTCTTAAGGTCTGCCTCAGATTTCTGAATAAGTAGGCCTAGACACAGCCGTCGACTTTTTGGGTCTAAGACATGTTTTCCTTCACCGTTCGAGCGAGAATTAAATATGCACATAGAAAGTCCATTGCTGCACAGCCGGGGATCGAACCTACGACCTCTGGGATAAGAGTCGCACGCTGAAGCCACTAGGCCAACACTGCTCTCACTCAATATAGGTTCGAAAAGGAGTGCTATTTTATAAAATCTTTTTAATTGTTACTCTTGACATGCATATACTTTATATAGGAATAATATTATTGTTAAAATACATAACACATAAATAAAACAATATCATTCTTGGCTTATTTTTTAAATTTTGATTGTATAATGTTTACGGAAACACTTAAATCACTTAAATTCTTAAAATACATTAAGATTTTATTAATAAATACATATTAATAAGCATATTAAAATGAATACTTACAGTTGATTTTGACATTTTCTGTATTGTTTTAGGGTTTTTGTTTTAACAACAGTTTCGTGTAGACTGATCTTAAATTTCCTTATGATTAAATAAATAGAACATTTTATCGTAACCAAATTATAAAAAAACGGTTGAAATGATAACCTTCTAAACTTACAAAGATACGCCCGTCTATTTTAAAAATAAATAATAAATTTCTTGGAATTGTTTTTACTCAAACCAAGTTCCAGCATACGCAGTGTTGGCCTAATGATTCCAGAAGCACCACTCATCCCTGAGGTCGTAGGTTCGATCCCGGCTGTAGACCAATGGACTTTATTTCTATGGGCACATTTAACAGTGGCTCGAACGTTGAAGGAAAACATCGTGAGGAAACCGGCGGCTAATCACCTACTTGCCTAAAATAAATAAATAAAAAATAAATCTGAGGCCCAGACCTAAAAGGTTGTCGCGTAAGCTATATCCATCTAACCTAACCGGAACTATTCCAAACGAATCGAAATGAATTATTAAAATAATAAAGTTTTCCAATTCCTTCAAAGAGCGTATCAATTCTTAAAATCAGGCACCGCACTCGCGATCCCTCTGTCAATGAGTGTCCATGGCTATCACTGAATATCAAATGAATATCTTAAAAAAAATGGAAATAATAAAGACATAAAAACAGCCTTTATGTTGTTCACAAGTGTACATTAAGTTACTCATATAAACAAATGATATTTTTTTTATTAAGAGAACGGGTATGGAGGTCAGTCAGTCTGCAATGTTAAAATAGCTTTTTTGTTTTGTTGACAATACTTACGTCATTATCTTTCGGTAGTAATCTTGCTTATTTAAATGAAATAAATAAAAAAATATGATTTTTGTAAATATTAAAGTGTAGCATAACCGCAACGATGTTTTTTTTCTGCAGCGTGTCTTAATTTAGATTTAATAACTTATTCACAGCTTGTACCTTAAAGAAGGACTCCTCCAAATGTCATACCTGCTTACGCTATCTTTCTTATGTCATACTCTCAACACTTTCTGTTAGTCAAAAAGCAAAAACTTCATTTTAAGTATCGTATCGTACAAAATCAATAAGGTTTTATTTTTTAATGTTAGAACTGGTGAAGGGCCAGATCTATCAAAAAATTGTAACAAAATATAGTCATAACGGCTGAGGAGCAGAATGTTCCACAGCGCTGGTCATTCTGCCAGAGACCACAGCAGCTAGTTTAGTGTGAATTGCAAACGCTCGTACTCGCAAGTAGTGAATGTTCATAGTAAATAGTAAGATGCCCATTTGAATCCGGTTCTATAAATGTGAATAATATATATGATATATGAAATATTTAATATATGTGAAATATTAGGTTACATATTTATTGTGGTTAATTGAAGGCATATAACACGGAAATCATTGCGTTGAAATATAACTTCGAAGGCCGAAAGGAAATAAAAATAACAATATTATTTTTCACGCAAAGCATAACGTTGGTTCACATTTCAGGGTTGGGAAGAAAAACAAATAAACATTATAGAAATATTCTAGACTATTTTTTATTTTTTAACCTATTTACATAAGGGGCCATCCATAAAGTACATCACACGTTAATGGGGAGGGAGGGTATCACCGAAGTGTGACATCGTGTGACAAGGGGCATGGGGGGTCAATACTTTTGTGACGTCACATGTTAAAATTTTAAATACTAAAACCATTGTTATACAAAAAACCCAAGATGCACAGTCTCGAATAAAAGTAACGCCCGAAAGTGTCCCGAAACACTATTTCTGTCTCTTTCCATAAGTTACAAGCATATATTATTGCAAAATCAACCTTACGCAAATTGTTTAAAGTTGTTATTACAACGATTATTTTTAAATACACACATGAATTTAAAAAAGGTGTTACGTCACATCAAGCGGGGGGTTATAAAAATGTGACAAGGACGGGGGGAGGGGTTCAAAAGTCCTAAAAATTCGTGTGACGTACTTTATGGATGGCCCCTAATGACGTTTTTGATAAACTCTAATTTCCTCAAACAGAATTAAATAATACAAGCACATAAATAAGTATTTTACATAAAATACATTATTTTCCTTTATTGTTACGGAAAAGTGTGCTTACGCATTTAAATGAGAACATTTACTAAATGTTTAACGCGTTGTTCCCAAAGTGAAGTTCAGTAAACTCTAGCGCTGCTCTATTTCTTGATGAAAATGTCTTTGTGTATGTGTGGCAAAAATGTTTCTCTCGGGTTCCCGTAGTTTCGAGGTGTAAAAATGTATGGTATAGAAAATTTTTAAATCATTTAAGAACGTGGTTTTTATATAGGGAAAGGATAATAATATCCGCCTAATATATTCACAATCTTGAAGGGCGTATATGAATGAAGGCGTAATTAATATAAAACTTAATTAAAAATTTACACAGTATAACATTACTGTTATTTTTTATCTAATTAATATCTAAATGTGTTTTGTAATCACAATGTTTTCTGTGAAAAAGAATACGGGAAGCTGTCAGCACTTATCTATTATGAATACAAATTGTTCTAGTGATCTAATCTCTGATTATACCACACGTTAATTCATTTAATTATGGATGGCATTACTCACAGAATACAAACAATTAAATAGTGGTTCACCGACTGATTTTTGACACAGATGTCTATGCCCCGCTCTTGACATAAATAAGTCTAATGCTTTTCTATTAAGATTAGCATTGATCTTGGCCTTCACTTTTAAGCCCTTTAAGGGTTCCAGCTTGTGCAGTAAAGGATTTTCAAAAATCTAAATCTAACTATGATCTCAGACGCAATGCCATTGTTCGCTCATTTTGCGGAAGAACATGGTGACACAATTCATAAAATGTAGTTTTTGGACAGTTTGTCACGATTTTAGATGATCCGAACAATGTCGGATTTGAAAAACATCCAAATTCCACTTTTTATCATAGTTGGACACTACATTGACTAAATTACATGTGTTTTAAATTACAAATTAATCAGTGACGAATTTGATAGACGCTCATAGAAGTATGTGATTTTTCTAGATAACTGTGTAATTTAATGTTATTATTTTTATTTTGTTTCAAAACAAACTCTTTTGTTTGCTTGTATGGCAATTTTCACAATAACATAATATGAATTAAAAAAGTTATGACAAAAAAACCAACATGATTATATTATTTTGAAATAGGCGCCCCGTAAAGTTTACTATTTGTGAGATCCGTCACTATTCTACGACTATTACGAGCTGTTATTAAACACAACTGACGGTTATTGAAAAATGTTTTTTACTGGTATAGTAGCTCAGTAAGTAGGGTTTAGTTTACCCACGCAGTGGTTAAATTCAAAGGTCTTGGGATTGTTCTATACAAACAATAAGAAATCTAACCTTGACCATGCAATATTTCTGTACGCTTAGTTACTTATTTAGTTTTAATAAGTCTTTCCCTTTGCGGATACTTTATGGCTTCCATAGATCTAATCTAAAATTTAAATTAATTTTGTATAATTCCAAACAATAATGAATTTATCGCAGTCGAGTCTGCGCTTCTCTATAAGTATTTCCTCGAAATACAAATTTGTTTTAACGAAAACATGTTTATAAATCAAGCATGTACAGTTTGTATGTTTTTATTACGTACGTGTAACATTGATCTTGAAATTCTAATACAAATCCAACACAGGAGATGTTTAATCAAATAATTATCACGTTCGAGCTAATTTTGCGGAATGACATTCGGTTGTCTAAGGAAAAACACATCGTGCGATGTTTGATATTAAACTCGCGACTTCTTGTCCGCGGAAGTGTAGCTATGCTTTTAAGGTTTACCGATTTGATTTGGTAAAATAGTATTGGACATTTCAGAAGAATAATATGCTACTATGGTATCCATTGAAAGTCAGTGATTCTGCCATATTTAGGTGATGAGGGACATCCGATCAATCGAAATATGGTAGTTATGGAATAGATCTTATAAAAAATAAATCTGTATAATTGATCCGTTTAACTCTTTTCATCACAGCGTTAACAACATTTGACTAAAAGAGACGAAAGAGTGTTTCCCACTAAGTCTGGTTTAGTTTATAGAAAAGGGAGTAATTAATAAAATCATAGAATTAATTTTTCGTTCTTATTACGCACGGACAGACTTTATGTATTCTGTAACATTAGCACATGGGCCTTAAGCGGGCCATAGACGGACCGCATGCTAAAGTCAAGACCGACTGCAACATGCGGTCGCCGCACGGCGGTCTGCGGTTTCCATACTAAATTCATATTCGCAATACACGGACCGCTCGAGCAGTTCCTGAGGACCACATGCGGTCCGTCTATGGCCCGCTTTAGTCAAGTTGCCTAAACAGTAGTGTATGTAGAGAGTCAAAAACTAAATTTGTATGAAAACTTTTCGACACGAACTGTCTTGACTAAGGCCCCAGGTCATTTTATATTAAAGATTTGATAGCTAACTTATAAATAGAAAAAAAAATGTGTGCATTTGCTCTCTATGCGTGTAAATCATACCGAAATTAATTTCTAAATTAATAAAACATTACGCAATACGCGACTGGTCGTTAATTTCTGAAGGCCTAATTTAAAAACTACGCAAGCTCCTCGCCAGCCTGTACATTACATACAATAAGGTCGTCTATACAGAATATATAAGAATGCATTTAAATAATTCACGCAGTATCAGGACAGAAGAGGAACAAGCAACCAGTTAAGTAAGTAATTTATTAATTTATTATTTGTCATAAAGTGACTAGTTTTAAAAGTTCAAGTTGTTCTTATTTTGAAGTGTAAAGTCGTGCTTTTATTCATAAAAAAACGTTTGTGTACTTATGTACGCGCGTTAGAAGTTATACTTTGGCGTAACAAGATAAAAATCTTTTTAAATTTTTTATCTTTCGCCTTATTCTACGTTTGTAGAAAAATCTACACTAACAATAGAAAAAAGGTATGTAATACATTGAAAGTTTTATTATAACGCATTGTCTAGTTAAATAAAGTTTATATAAAAAAAAATTTAACATAATTAAATTAATGGACATTTTATATTTTAAAATGTTGACTATGCTAACTTCGGCTGTCGGTTTTTGTGATGGTGTGCACGCGCATCATAAAAATTTACTCTCATCATGTTTCCCTAACGCGCCAAAAGGAGTGTAACTTCAAAAAGTTACCAAATATGTATCACATAATGCTAATATGATATTCTTTTTCAGAATGAAGACAATTTTAGTTTTGGCAGCAGTTGTAGCGGCGGCAGTTGCCTTACCCGCAGATACCTACAACCCAGCGTATGACAGCTTCAATGCGCAGGAGTTGGTTGAAAATATTCGTCTTCTTAAAAATTATGGAAAATGTTTCCTTGAACAAGGACCGTGCACAGCTGAAGGAAATGACTTCAGAAGTAAGTAATCTTTTTTTAAATTACTTACCATTCCATCTAATATCTATACATTGTAAAAACATTTGTATGATCGAAACTAAGCTAGTTGGTCAAAGGCCACGCTGCAACTCATATTTAACCTTCTCTAAAGTTTCTAATACTACCTAATTAATATTAAAATATTGACAAATAATGTCCTTGACATTAAAAAATATACATAAACTCTATCCTCAAATCAAACATTCTTGAGTTTATTTGTTGCAAATCTTTTCTTCTTATAACATTAGTACCAAGACAGATAAAACAATAGAAATAAGACCATTTATACCACATTTTGTTTCATAATATTTATCACAACGGTCAGTGTTTGATACGGTATTTTGGGCTTTTCCATTGAGATGACTCATTATTTAGCATAGAAAGAGATTTTAATTAATGTCATTTTCAAGAACTGGTTTTATTTGAATTGTTAAATGTTTTTAATTACTCTACCAAATGTCAAGGTTATATTTTCGACTCTTTCATAATAACAAAAGTTGCAGCAAGAATTATAAGCGATAAGAATATTATTAACAATTAAATTCGTGTTTGCTTATTATCTTAGTGTAAGGTCCTGGGTTCAAATCCCAGATAAATGTGTAGTCGATAAATAGAAAAGAGTCCTCCATACCCCTAAGGTGTTTATTAGACTTGGATAAAAATAGTGTCACTAAACTTTATTTATTTTTATCATAAGTTATATTGCCCTTTTTTAACTAACTTTGGCGTAACAAGATAAAAATCTTTTTAAAATTTTTATCTTTCGCCTTATTCTACGTTTGTACAAAAAACTACACTAACAATAGAAAAAAGGTATTTAATACATTGAAAGTTTTATTATAACGCATTGTCTAGTTAAATAATATTTATATAAAAATCACAAAAAAAAATGTTTTTTATGGTAATCATTCTACCTACCTATCATCGACGTAACCTAACCTACCCTAACCCGTTTTTTTCTATTACATATTTGTTTTAATTTTTTTTTGTTTTGTTTTTCTTTTTTTTTATTGTATACTATTATTTTATTATATACTAACCTAACCGAATAATAATAATTATAGATTTTTTGGACAGCTCCGGCGCTACGGGAAATGCAGCCCCTCCACCCTTACGTACCAAAGCACAGGCATTTTGAATAAAGTGCCTGTGCTTTGTTACAGCGGGTGGGGGCTGCTCTTCCTCCGCGCCTCCGATTTTTATATACACTAGGGGTAGGGCAGACAAGACCACGTGGATAGTGGGGTGCTCTGATTCGGTTTTGGGTACTTTTTCGATATTAAAGTAAACACTTTATTCTAGTAAGAATTAAATAATACAGAAAGTTGCAAAGAATGAAATATAAGTACTAATTAGGAAATACAAACGAGAAGGTAACGATAATTTCAAAGTTTTTGGAACCCTATAATCTATCAACACGAAATTATCATCGGTTTTTCATGCTAAAAAACAATCGATTAATTAAAAATCCGATTTTTTGACGAGAATGTCACATCTTATCAAAAATTACTTGAAAGTGTTTCAATCATGGTCCCCCGAGAATATCATAATCAGCATCATCAAATTCGTGCGACGTAATTCTAAACCCAACCCAGTACTTAATTATATGTAATTCTTACAGAGGTAATTCCTGAAGCACTAAGAACAAATTGTGCGAAGTGCACTCCTAAACAGCGTGAACTGATTCGTACCGTTGTTCAGGGCTTTAAAACTAAGCTTCCAGAAATGTGGGAAGAAATTGTCCAGAAAGAAGACCCCAAAAATGAATTCACAGCGTCCTTTAACGAATTTTTGGCAGCTTCCAACTAAGACTTATATAGCAACTATATAACACCAACTTACAGTTACAGCCCAGCTGAAATGGCCAATTGTGTATTTAGTGATAAAAGATTTTTTAATTAACTTCGAAACATGGTTAGTGTTTTGTAAAATTAAAATCAAACAGTATTTTTTTACATATTAAACAAACTATCACCTACAATCTAATATAAATAAACTATCTAAACAGATTACAGAATGTCTAAACTCTAGATTCTAGACGTTAGCAATTTGTCAATCACTCAGTGACAATTGACCCTTCCAGATGGACTTTATATGATACAGATTTGTTATAGCGTACCATTCCTAACTGTTACACTTTATGGGCAAAATACTCTTAATTCGACTTAAGATTTATTATTTCGTATATAATTGTTAATAATAATAGAAAAGTAGAAATTGCAGCATTTAGTAAAAAAATCAATTCTTAATTAATATTAATCAATGTATTTTCTTATCATCACATTATACTTAAGTTTGAGAATAAATTTTATACTTAGCATAAGTTGATCTACCTGAGAATTTTATTAAATACTGTTTAAATATCTTCTTTTTACTTACCCCATACTCACGATCTTCCTGGAAAGTAGTTTTTTGAGGCATTTAGTCATTTACCTACCTGATGTTTGCTCCTGCTTCGTTCCTTAATGTTGCCTTATATACTTCCTGCTGCAAATTGCAATAATGGCCCTGCAGTGAACTTTCAGTTCTCACGAGGGATTGGAGATAAACCAACTGACTCCAGCATACCGTATCCAAAGTATCATAGTTGGCACTCAGGGAAGAGTAAACTTTTATGAGATCTCTCTCTGACATCGTATATATGCCTTTTTAAATGTATATTTTGATAATGATTCTGGAGCTGCTTGAGTCCATAATGAAGCTGGGGCCTACGAGTACGTTAACAGCCACAGCTGCGTTGGAGCGTTGATTAACAGCTTTTTCCGAATAATCCTTCCAGATGTACTTGGCTTTGTAATAAAACATTTTAATGTAGCGTTATAATCACTAACAAATTTGGCCATTGAACTTTTAATTGGCCGTAAATATAAAGGATTCCGAGCCAGCCACACAGTAACATATTATATTATGTACTACCAGCCCTGCGATTCTGTAACTCACTTTTCGAACTCACACAGCAGTTTTCTCATCGGCGGTCGCTCTGTGAGAACTGAAAATTTAAAATAAAAATTGAACACCTGACACAAAGCAAGCAAACACGTGTTTCCATGAGTCATAAATTTATTATTGTATACTCCTAAAATGTTTTCTAAGAAACAATAGTGTACTCACATTGTCGGCAAGTTCTTAAAGTCGGTAACTTATTTTTGTTCGAACAATAGAGATAATAAATTCCAAATGATCAAGTTGTAAAGGTTGTAAAATAAAACGTTCCTATACTCGAGATACAGAGATCAAATTTAATTCTTCGAGTTATAGAGTGAAAATATGTACCAAAATGGCTTGGAGGGACTCGGTGATTATTTCGATTAACAGAGGGTCAAGATTTCAAGTAATGGAGGTTTTGGTGTTATAAGGGAAGGGAACAAAACATTTTTTCGAGATTTGGAGGTTTTTGACTTATCGAGGTTCGACTTAATGAGGTTCTACGTAATAGCAAAAAATATCATAAATGTATATTAGCTCATTAGGGTACCCTTGTTGGCGAAAGAAAAATTTTTTAAAACGGATTGTGGGTTCCAGACATTGATTTATATCGTTAGATAGGCCCCGACACCAAAAACTGTGGCATTGTTTTTGAATGTGTGCGTTAACAAAATGCCGACACACGCACACTAACGAGTAGTTTAAAAATCGTGTTTCTGCCCTTGTAATAGGTTGAAATCGAAAACGTTTGAATGTGTGCGTCAACATGGCGTCCAAAAACAGTGCAATTTGTGTAGAAGGTACGGTCCGCAAACACATTAATCTTTTTTATTATATATTTTATTTATTATATATATTTTTATTACATAGTAGGTAGACTGTATATTTAAATATAGAGGCGTGATCAAGTAAAAAACATTATAATTTACTAATAATGGCTATTTATTCTCCTTGAAACAAAATCAATTTATTATACTTTTGCCTTTTTGTTATTTTATTAACACTTTTATGAAGATAATGAAGGCGTACACCAGCGTAGTATTTGATAACAGATTTTATCAATAGAACTTTATGGTTCCAAGTTGCCGGTTGCTCCAGAGAATGGTCATTTAAATTATTAAAAACTTTCGATTCAATAAACAATTTCAATATTTTAGTTTGAAAAACTTTATACTCATTTTCATTACGTATATGTATAATGATTGCCATTTAGTTTTTTGTGAAGTTTCAAAAGTGATTCAGTTTTGATACATATATCATATAAATCTTGTGTGGGAAAAAGCAAACCACCTAAGTTTCTCAAATTAATTAATCTGTGTAAATTTTATCATTAAGTTAAACGCACTCTATCTCAAAAACTGTTGAGCGCATAAAAAATTTTCAAATAAAATTTGTCGCAAAATTTATTTGAAACAATTTTTACTAACTGTACCGAAATAGTGTCATCTCTTTTTCTCCTACATTAGTTGCAAACACTACTTTCTCTTTCGTGCACTCGCCATTTAAATTTGTTATTTTAGACAGTGCGGAAGGAAAAATAAAAGTTTTTAAATCAAATCGCAATACTTACGAGTGAAATGTTACACCTCTGGCTTTATTTGTGTTTTTAGAATTGTTGTTGCACTTTAGAAAGGCACACGATGGCATTTTGTGACACTAAACTGCTCGCACACGTCCTTTACAACACGTCCGGCTAACACTGTGTTTAGGGGTGCACTGATCCTATAGACCAGTCATTATAGACATTCGAAATCGAAAATTTGATAATAATTCCAAAAGTTTTCAAACTTCGGTCAAGTGAATGGTACATTGGGACGACAATAAATCTCATTTTGCAACCTTGTCCGCAGTCCGGAACATTGTTAAAATTGCAATTAAATTAATTTTTGGTTAATAATTTTCTGTATGGTCGTGAAAAAAAATTCCAAAAGTTCTGCAAACTTGGGGAAGTTTTCGATATAATATTTCATATCACGTATAAAATTTGCAACCAACCTAAGTGTACGGAACATTTTTTGTTATTTATTTTATTTTCGATATATCTGTCAAATTTGCAGAACTTTTGGAACGTTTTCCTTCAGTTTAATAAAGAAAAACATTAATTTTTAATAACAAAAATGTTCCGTACACTTAAATTGGTTGCAAATTTGACACGTGATGTAAAATAATATATTTAACACCACTCCAACTTTGCAGAACTTTTGGAATTTTGGTCTCAAGAACTGAGCAAATTATCATTTATTGCATTTTTAACAATGTTCCGGACCGCAGAGCAGGTTGCAAAATTTTCTAGTTTGTTTTAATACCACTCCCGACCTTACATCAAAATTTAAAAACTTTTGGAATTATAATGAATTAATTGTCTTGACTGACTGGACTACTAGGTTAGCGAGCGGACTCACTTCGACTGTGCGACAACACGACGCGGTCTCACTGCGGTAAGGGCATATCTAACGATATAAATCCATGGTTCCAGATTATAAAACCGTTAAATTTTATAATAATGTACATGAAATACATATAGGTGCTGTAATCGTAAATCAGACTCCGCTTTCTGGATCAATATATCTATTTTGTGAGCAAACATCAAAAGGGTTTAGTCAAAATAGGTTTTAAGTGATATCTTTGGTAGCTTATTTTCTCCGAGTTTTCGTTTCTGATTTATTTCATGCACCCAGATTCTACGCTTTCTCTTTAATACCGACGCCAGGAACAACAATTCTTCCTCTTCAGAATCTGAAAGCGACGACTGGGTCGACTCAGATGACATTCTGAAACGACGTCTGCACCTACAGCCCACGAAAGCTACAATGACATTTCCTTGCGAAAAAACTGCAGTGTACTAACGTTCCGCAGATATTTCGCTACCGCAATTATTTCGCAAGACTCGCAGCCGCATACGAACGCGTAGGTGTACTAAAGGCCTAAAGGCGTTAAACTTTCAGGACGAATCAGATCTGCCAGCCACGACTGCAACTATTTTAAATGTTATATTGATTAACTGGCGCTTACATCCGTTTAAAGTTTATTTGAACTCGCTTAATTTCATCAATTAATTATTTTGTTTATTCATTCTTCGTTGCAAAAAAAAAAAGAAACACAATACATAAAAATTACAAGGGATGCAACGGGCAACCCTATAAGGCGGGCCAAATAATATAAATATCTGTTCCGGGCAACACTAGTAAGAGATAATCTTAAAAAAAGAAAACTGATAAGTGAAACAAATCTACTATATAAAAATAAGTCGGGTTTTCCTTCCTGACGCTATAACTCCAGAACGCACGAACCGATTTCCACGGTTTTGCATTCGTTGGAAAGGTCTCGGGCTCCGTGAGGTTTATAGCAAAGAAAATTCTGGAAAAATTTCAACAGAAAAGCGGGATCACCAAACGAAATGTTAGATAAAACGAAGCCGAAGGTGGCGAAACGGAGTTCGCCGAGTTTGCTAGTTTTATATAAAAAAATATAGAACCTTAATCTAAAGTAATGCAAAAGAAAATATTAAAAACAAACTATAAAGCTAATCTTACAGATTTAAGAATAGCGTATAGCGATGCAATACAAAAGAAAAGGAAACTCAAGAATTACACAAGTCACGATAGATGAGGATAGGACAATTACATTAATCATCTTGTTAAATACTAAACATAAATTAATTGATTTCGACACCTTGAAAACTACCAATCGCACTGCTGAAGAAGGAACTACTTGAAAAGGATAATGGTTTAAAATTGAATAAATTTTCTACGGAATCCTACAACGGGTTAAACAGGTCGATAACAAAATTATTCCCGCATATCTCAGTGATATTTAAGAATTCGTGGCAATAACAACTGTTTGAAAATGAGATTATTTATAATTCTGTCATTGGTGGCGTTGGCGGCTGCTGACATAAAGTACTTCACTACAGCTGATGATAATATCGATCTGGATACGCTGATGAAGAACTCGGAGCTGGTCAAATGGCATATGGACTGTTTCGTCGATCGCAGGCCGTGCGAACCCTTCAGTCAATCATATAAGGGTTAGTATTTTACTAATGGCCAAGGGCATGCTGATTAACGGCTAGATATTCACTTTTTGGTTTTATTAGTCAACGGGATCACTCATCACACAAAGGAGTTGTGCTTACAAGAAAACTGGTTTAGCATTCTTCAGGGTCGGTTTATAGAATAGGTATATTTTAATACCTCAAATTTAACGAATAAATGAATTTAATTAAAAAAATGTGTGCGTGTACTAGGTGTACACACGTAAGAAGTGAAACTTCTTTATGACCTTATTTTTCGAAAGCAACTTTACAAATAATAGGTTAATCAAGTTAAATTAGATAAAGTTTAACAAAAGGCTTTTATTATCATAGACATGAATACAAATACAATTATTTCATTTTGTATTACGTTGTAGGGACAAGAACAAGATGGCGCGTAACCGAATAATGTGACGCGTAACGAAAATATGTTACACTAAATTTTTTTCCAACCCCGATAAAGAAGTTTCACTTCAACAATATCATTGCCACGGATTGTGAACATTAATCCATTGTGTAAGATCCAGAAGGGTTCGACTTCTGGCAAAAGGATGGTTGTTTCGGGTTTGTTGGCAACCATAGTCACTTTATAAACTCGCTTTAAATATTCCTGCTAATATTCCGTATTTTTTTTAGACAACATGGTCGAAGCTGTCTCTACAGCCTGCCTGAGATGTACCCTCGCGCAGAAGAGTAGATGGAACAAGTTCTTATCAGGACTCAAGCGTGATTATCCGTCGGAATATGAGGCTTTTCAGAAGAAATACGATCCTGATAATATTTATATGGTCACCTTTGAAACTGCAGTAGCAAATTACTAGAACTTGTACTATACACGACGCTTCTGTGCAAACCAGTTGCGTTATCTCTCTTAGCCTTAAATATATGTTTCAAGTTAACACACAATACATATTTTATAGACATACCTGGACATGAAAAATTTAATTGCAAATTTAGGGTAGGTAAACTTTTGCGTACCTACATAAATAAATATATTTTAACAGTCTACTGTGTGCATGATTATGCTGAATCTAAAACAAATCAGTAAATAAATTTACTTAAGAACTATGTGAAGTTTTTTAATTAAATCTATAGCAAACTTGGCTTGCTTACCTATGGATGCCTCCTGCTTCTAGAGCCTGCACCTCCAACACTCTGTATTGCCAGTTTTTAAAGAATCATTCTTAAAGTCTGAGTCTGTTGTTAGTGGAGAGATACATCAGCGCTCATATTCTAAAAGCAATGTTTGTTTTTTACTTGCTGTTTTTGATTTTAAAATAACATTGTTATACCTCGTGAGGTAAACCACTAATTAACAGTTTTAATGGAGAATTTATGTTAATAATATATTACGTACTTACGTATATTATTGGTATACTTTGTTTATTTTTTGTAGGTTTTAACCATCTTGAATTTATAAGGATTATTTCATTTAATAATTAAATCATTATCATCATGTGCCATCATAGTACTATGTAATGTACCTAGTCAAATCGCGACGGTATGTATTTAAAAGGTTTTTTAAAAGTAAACTTTATTAAGGAATATTACAATTAGTATTCTTAATTATGGTCGATGCTAGACCCTAATTCTAAGGTGGTCGATGCAAGACCCTATTACTACGGTGGTCGATATTAGACTGAAGTTATTCTAACTATAATCTTACATCTAAAATTCCCTTAAGTCATCAGAAGCATACAATGTTAAACAATCGGGGTATTGTTTGTATTAACATTATTATTTTTTAATACAGTTGCTCAAAAAGTGGCGTATTGCAGGGACGTATAGCGTTCGGGATGGGGGCTATTACACACTCGTGCTTTTTTTTTACTCCTTTTAATTCCTGAAGCACTAAGAACAAATTGTGCGAAGTGCACTCCTAAACAGCGTGAACTGATTCGTACCGTTGTTCAGGGCTTTAAAACTAAGCTTCCAGAAATGTGGGAAGAAATTGTCCAGAAAGAAGACCCCAAAAATGAATTCACAGCGTCCTTTAACGAATTTTTGGCAGCTTCCAACTAAGACTTATATAGCAACTATATAACACCAACTTACAGTTACAGCCCAGCTGAAATGGCCAATTGTGTATTTAGTGATAAAAGATTTTTTAATTAACTTCGAAACATGGTTAGTGTTTTGTAAAATTAAAATCAAACAGTATTTTTTTACATATTAAACAAACTATCACCTACAATCTAATATAAATAAACTATCTAAACAGATTACAGAATGTCTAAACTCTAGATTCTAGACGTTAGCAATTTGTCAATCACTCAGTGACAATTGACCCTTCCAGATGGACTTTATATGATACAGATTTGTTATAGCGTACCATTCCTAACTGTTACACTTTATGGGCAAAATACTCTTAATTCGACTTAAGATTTATTATTTCGTATATAATTGTTAATAATAATAGAAAAGTAGAAATTGCAGCATTTAGTAAAAAAATCAATTCTTAATTAATATTAATCAATGTATTTTCTTATCATCACATTATACTTAAGTTTGAGAATAAATTTTATACTTAGCATAAGTTGATCTACCTGAGAATTTTATTAAATACTGTTTAAATATCTTCTTTTTACTTACCCCATACTCACGATCTTCCTGGAAAGTAGTTTTTTGAGGCATTTAGTCATTTACCTACCTGATGTTTGCTCCTGCTTCGTTCCTTAATGTTGCCTTATATACTTCCTGCTGCAAATTGCAATAATGGCCCTGCAGTGAACTTTCAGTTCTCACGAGGGATTGGAGATAAACCAACTGACTCCAGCATACCGTATCCAAAGTATCATAGTTGGCACTCAGGGAAGAGTAAACTTTTATGAGATCTCTCTCTGACATCGTATATATGCCTTTTTAAATGTATATTTTGATAATGATTCTGGAGCTGCTTGAGTCCATAATGAAGCTGGGGCCTACGAGTACGTTAACAGCCACAGCTGCGTTGGAGCGTTGATTAACAGCTTTTTCCGAATAATCCTTCCAGATGTACTTGGCTTTGTAATAAAACATTTTAATGTAGCGTTATAATCACTAACAAATTTGGCCATTGAACTTTTAATTGGCCGTAAATATAAAGGATTCCGAGCCAGCCACACAGTAACATATTATATTATGTACTACCAGCCCTGCGATTCTGTAACTCACTTTTCGAACTCACACAGCAGTTTTCTCATCGGCGGTCGCTCTGTGAGAACTGAAAATTTAAAATAAAAATTGAACACCTGACACAAAGCAAGCAAACACGTGTTTCCATGAGTCATAAATTTATTATTGTATACTCCTAAAATGTTTTCTAAGAAACAATAGTGTACTCACATTGTCGGCAAGTTCTTAAAGTCGGTAACTTATTTTGTTCGAACAATAGAGATAATAAATTCCAAATGATCAAGTTGTAAAGGTTGTAAAATAAAACGTTCCTATACTCGAGATACAGAGATCAAATTTAATTCTTCGAGTTATAGAGTGAAAATATGTACCAAAATGGCTTGGAGGGACTCGGTGATTATTTCGATTAACAGAGGGTCAAGATTTCAAGTAATGGAGGTTTTGGTGTTATAAGGGAAGGGAACAAAACATTTTTTCGAGATTTGGAGGTTTTTGACTTATCGAGGTTCGACTTAATGAGGTTCTACGTAATAGCAAAAAATATCATAAATGTATATTAGCTCATTAGGGTACCCTTGTTGGCGAAAGAAAAATTTTTTAAAACGGATTGTGGGTTCCAGACATTGATTTATATCGTTAGATAGGCCCCGACACCAAAAACTGTGGCATTGTTTTTGAATGTGTGCGTTAACAAAATGCCGACACACGCACACTAACGAGTAGTTTAAAAATCGTGTTTCTGCCCTTGTAATAGGTTGAAATCGAAAACGTTTGAATGTGTGCGTCAACATGGCGTCCAAAAACAGTGCAATTTGTGTAGAAGGTACGGTCCGCAAACACATTAATCTTTTTTATTATATATTTTATTTATTATATATATTTTTATTACATAGTAGGTAGACTGTATATTTAAATGTAGAGGCGTGATCAAGTAAAAAACATTATAATTTACTAATAATGGCTATTTATTCTCCTTGAAACAAAATCAATTTATTATACTTTTGCCTTTTTGTTATTTTATTAACACTTTTATGAAGATAATGAAGGCGTACACCAGCGTAGTATTTGATAACAGATTTTATCAATAGAACTTTATGGTTCCAAGTTGCCGGTTGCTCCAGAGAATGGTCATTTAAATTATTAAAAACTTTCGATTCAATAAACAATTTCAATATTTTAGTTTGAAAAACTTTATACTCATTTTCATTACGTATATAATGATTGCCATTTAGTTTTTTGTGAAGTTTCAAAAGTGATTCAGTTTTGATACATATATCATATAAATCTTGTGTGGGAAAAAGCAAACCACCTAAGTTTCTCAAATTAATTAATCTGTGTCTATTTTATCATTAAGTTAAACGCACTCTATCTCAAAAACTGTTGAGCGCATAAAAAAATTTTCAAATAAAATTTGTCGCAAAATTTATTTGAAACAATTTTTACTAACTGTACCGAAATAGTGTCATCTCTTTTTCTCCTACATTAGTTGCAAACACTACTTTCTCTTTCGTGCACTCGCCATTTAAATTTGTTATTTTAGACAGTGCGGAAGCAAAAATAAAAGTTTTTAAATCAAATCGCAATACTTACGAGTGAAATGTTACACCTCTGGCTTTATTTGTGTTTTTAGAATTGTTGTTGCACTTTAGAAAGGCACACGATGGCATTTTGTGACACTAAACTGCTCGCACACGTCCTTTACAACACGTCCGGCTAACACTGTGTTTAGGGGTGCACTGATCCTATAGACCAGTCATTATAGACATTCGAAATCGAAAATTTGATAATAATTCCAAAAGTTTTCAAACTTCGGTCAAATGAATGGTACATTGGGACGACAATAAATCTCATTTTGCAACCTTGTCCGCAGTCCGGAACATTGTTAAAATTGCAATTAAATTAATTTTTGGTTAATAATTTTCTGTATGGTCGTGAAAAAAAATTCCAAAAGTTCTGCAAACTTGGGGAAGTTTTCGATATAATATTTCATATCACGTATAAAATTTGCAACCAACCTAAGTGTACGGAACATTTTTTGTTATTTATTTTATTTTCGATATATCTGTCAAATTTGCAGAACTTTTTGAACGTTTTCCTTCAGTTTAATAAAGAAAAACATTAATTTTTAATAACAAAAAATGTTCCGTACACATAAATTGGTTGCAAATTTGACACGTGATGTAAAATAATATATTTAACACCACTCCAACTTTGCAGAACTTTTGGAATTTTGGTCTCAAGAACTGAGCAAATTATCATTTATTGCATTTTTAACAATGTTCCGGACCGCAGAGCAGGTTGCAAAATTTTCTAGTTTGTTTTAATACCACTCCCGACCTTACATCAAAATTTAAAAACTTTTGGAATTATAATGAATTAATTGTCTTGACTGACTGGACTACTAGGTTAGCGAGCGGACTCACTTCGACTGTGCGACAACACGACGCGGTCTCACTGCGGTAAGGGCATATCTAACGATATAAATCCATGGTTCCAGATTATAAAACCGTTAAATTTTATAATAATGTACATGAAATACATATAGGTGCTGTAATCGTAAATCAGACTCCGCTTTCTGGATCAATATATCTATTTTGTGAGCAAACATCAAAAGGGTTTAGTCAAAATAGGTTTTAAGTGATATCTTTGGTAGCTTATTTTCTCCGAGTTTTCGTTTCTGATTTATTTCATGCACCCAGATTCTACGCTTTCTCTTTAATACCGACGCCAGGAACAACAATTCTTCCTCTTCAGAATCTGAAAGCGACGACTGGGTCGACTCAGATGACATTCTGAAACGACGTCTGCACCTACAGCCCACGAAAGCTACAATGACATTTCCTTGCGAAAAAACTGCAGTGTACTAACGTTCCGCAGATATTTCGCTACCGCAATTATTTCGCAAGACTCGCAGCCGCATACGAACGCGTAGGTGTACTAAAGGCCTAAAGGCGTTAAACTTTCAGGACGAATCAGATCTGCCAGCCACGACTGCAACTATTTTAAATGTTATATTGATTAACTGGCGCTTACATCCGTTTAAAGTTTATTTGAACTCGCTTAATTTCATCAATTAATTATTTTGTTTATTCATTCTTCGTTGCAAAAAAAAAAAGAAACACAATACATAAAAATTACAAGGGATGCAACGGGCAACCCTATAAGGCGGGCCAAATAATATAAATATCTGTTCCGGGCAACACTAGTAAGAGATAATCTTAAAAAAAGAAAACTGATAAGTGAAACAAATCTACTATATAAAAATAAGTCGGGTTTTCCTTCCTGACGCTATAACTCCAGAACGCACGAACCGATTTCCACGGTTTTGCATTCGTTGGAAAGGTCTCGGGCTCCGTGAGGTTTATAGCAAAGAAAATTCTGGAAAAATTTCAACAGAAAAGCGGGATCACCAAACGAAATGTTAGATAAAACGAAGCCGAAGGTGGCGAAACGGAGTTCGCCGAGTTTGCTAGTTTTATATAAAAAAATATAGAACCTTAATCTAAAGTAATGCAAAAGAAAATATTAAAAACAAACTATAAAGCTAATCTTACAGATTTAAGAATAGCGTATAGCGATGCAATACAAAAGAAAAGGAAACTCAAGAATTACACAAGTCACGATAGATGAGGATAGGACAATTACATTAATCATCTTGTTAAATACTAAACATAAATTAATTGATTTCGACACCTTGAAAACTACCAATCGCACTGCTGAAGAAGGAACTACTTGAAAAGGATAATGGTTTAAAATTGAATAAATTTTCTACGGAATCCTACAACGGGTTAAACAGGTCGATAACAAAATTATTCCCGCATATCTCAGTGATATTTAAGAATTCGTGGCAATAACAACTGTTTGAAAATGAGATTATTTATAATTCTGTCATTGGTGGCGTTGGCGGCTGCTGACATAAAGTACTTCACTACAGCTGATGATAATATCGATCTGGATACGCTGATGAAGAACTCGGAGCTGGTCAAATGGCATATGGACTGTTTCGTCGATCGCAGGCCGTGCGAACCCTTCAGTCAATCATATAAGGGTTAGTATTTTACTAATGGCCAAGGGCATGCTGATTAACGGCTAGATATTCACTTTTTGGTTTTATTAGTCAACGGGATCACTCATCACACAAAGGAGTTGTGCTTACAAGAAAACTGGTTTAGCATTCTTCAGGGTCGGTTTATAGAATAGGTATATTTTAATACCTCAAATTTAACGAATAAATGAATTTAATTAAAAAAATGTGTGCGTGTACTAGGTGTACACACGTAAGAAGTGAAACTTCTTTATGACCTTATTTTTCGAAAGCAACTTTACAAATAATAGGTTAATCAAGTTAAATTAGATAAAGTTTAACAAAAGGCTTTTATTATCATAGACATGAATACAAATACAATTATTTCATTTTGTATTACGTTGTAGGGACAAGAACAAGATGGCGCGTAACCGAATAATGTGACGCGTAACGAAAATATGTTACACTAAATTTTTTTCCAACCCCGATAAAGAAGTTTCACTTCAACAATATCATTGCCACGGATTGTGAACATTAATCCATTGTGTAAGATCCAGAAGGGTTCGACTTCTGGCAAAAGGATGGTTGTTTCGGGTTTGTTGGCAACCATAGTCACTTTATAAACTCGCTTTAAATATTCCTGCTAATATTCCGTATTTTTTTTAGACAACATGGTCGAAGCTGTCTCTACAGCCTGCCTGAGATGTACCCTCGCGCAGAAGAGTAGATGGAACAAGTTCTTATCAGGACTCAAGCGTGATTATCCGTCGGAATATGAGGCTTTTCAGAAGAAATACGATCCTGATAATATTTATATGGTCACCTTTGAAACTGCAGTAGCAAATTACTAGAACTTGTACTATACACGACGCTTCTGTGCAAACCAGTTGCGTTATCTCTCTTAGCCTTAAATATATGTTTCAAGTTAACACACAATACATATTTTATAGACATACCTGGACATGAAAAATTTAATTGCAAATTTAGGGTAGGTAAACTTTTGCGTACCTACATAAATAAATATATTTTAACAGTCTACTGTGTGCATGATTATGCTGAATCTAAAACAAATCAGTAAATAAATTTACTTAAGAACTATGTGAAGTTTTTTAATTAAATCTATAGCAAACTTGGCTTGCTTACCTATGGATGCCTCCTGCTTCTAGAGCCTGCACCTCCAACACTCTGTATTGCCAGTTTTTAAAGAATCATTCTTAAAGTCTGAGTCTGTTGTTAGTGGAGAGATACATCAGCGCTCATATTCTAAAAGCAATGTTTGTTTTTTACTTGCTGTTTTTGATTTTAAAATAACATTGTTATACCTCGTGAGGTAAACCACTAATTAACAGTTTTAATGGAGAATTTATGTTAATAATATATTACGTACTTACGTATATTATTGGTATACTTTGTTTATTTTTTGTAGGTTTTAACCATCTTGAATTTATAAGGATTATTTCATTTAATAATTAAATCATTATCATCATGTGCCATCATAGTACTATGTAATGTACCTAGTCAAATCGCGACGGTATGTATTTAAAAGGTTTTTTAAAAGTAAACTTTATTAAGGAATATTACAATTAGTATTCTTAATTATGGTCGATGCTAGACCCTAATTCTAAGGTGGTCGATGCAAGACCCTATTACTACGGTGGTCGATATTAGACTGAAGTTATTCTAACTATAATCTTACATCTAAAATTCCCTTAAGTCATCAGAAGCATACAATGTTAAACAATCGGGGTATTGTTTGTATTAACATTATTATTTTTTAATACAGTTGCTCAAAAAGTGGCGTATTGCAGGGACGTATAGCGTTCGGGATGGGGGCTATTACACACTCGTGCTTTTTTTTTACCTTTTCCGAACTAGTGCGTTTTCTTTCCCAACTGTCAAAATAATGTCTATTAAAAAGAAAAAACCAACCACGAAGTTTTTACTAAAAAAAAATCATAGAAATTTTTATGATTCATGCAAATAAAAAAAAAGCAAAAAGAAGCTACTGCTTTGTTTCAATATAAGATTTAATGATTGATTCAATGAGTTAGGTTAGATTTCATTTCATCTCCTTAAATTTCATTTCATAGCAATAAAAAATTGTACTGAAGACTTGGCTGTATGGGCAAAGTTCCCTTTGCCTACCCAGAATGGGTAAAGAAAAAAAAAATATCTGCTTATATTCTTTTACGGTTGGCGCCATTTTCCAAAAATGTTCTTTGCGCGTTTAGTTGTTTGTTATATTATATATTAAATATACATTAAAAATCATACGAAATAAATAATAGTTTGTCTCAAACAGTAAATAAATATGCAACCTAAAACTTCTCCAGTTAGTATAAAAAACTGTACCAATGTACGTGAACAATAATTTGTATAAGAAATAAATGATTAGTGAGTTGAGTTTATTGTTTTTTTATTATTTTATTAAATTGCATAATTTTTTCGCAACTGTATTAAAAATAGTCGTTCAGTACACGTGTGGAACCATCATTGCAACTTGTTCCGACTGTCAACCCTCACCTTCGGCTGCGCCTCGGCTCGGGTAGACATTTGTCGAAACTCTTTGCAATGACAGGCTTTCCGCACTTGTAATGAAATATACTATTACAGTGCGTGCCGAGTATATGGGTGACAATGTAACTACCTAATGTCAAAAATATTGTGTGTCTAAGTAAACGCATTGTGTATATATTAATGTTTCTTTTAATATAAAGCGTTAAACGTTTATATTTACAATACTCGTCCAAAAATAAATGGCAAAAAATCCAATGAAAATATTTGCACGGAACTCTTTAACAGGGGCATATTTTCTTGATCCGTTTTGTTATTATTAATGATAATGGTAATCAGTGGCGTAGCTAGGTGACCAAGGGCCCTGGAGCAAATTAAAAAATGGGGCCCCACTACTATGTAAACTGATTAGGTTTTATCAAATAAAAATATAAAATATACAAATGCTTTAAAAATGCTAAGCTACTTAAGCTCTTTTTTGTGCAGGGTAGGTAATAAAAATATTGAACAGAAACAAAAAACCCTGCGCAAAAAAGAGCTTAAGTAGCTTAGCATTTTTAAAGTATTTGTAAATTTCATATTTTGATCAGTTTACACAGCAGTGGGGCCCCATTTTTTAATTTGCTCCAGGGCCCTTGGTCACCTAGCTATGCCGCTGGTTATATTTACAATTTTTTCTTAGTTTTCGCAAAAGTGTCAATGACTTCGTTTAAATCCAGGCTTGATGTGGTTTTGTTTTCAATTTCTATTTAATTCGCGTTATAGCTGCCGAAATCTTTAGATTTGACACGATTTATTGACCATAGGCATAACGGACATCAATATGAGTGGTAAAATCAAATAAAATTGAACCATTATATTGACCAGTACAAAAAAGTTTATTGACATTAGCTTACTTACTCCTGAGACAGCATGAATTTTTAACCGTTCTCAAAAAAAATCTTAACTCGAATTCACAATAAAACGCACATCGATGAATAATAAAATACACATATCACTATCCGTCAAATTGACAACATTGCCAACCTACAGAAAGAATTTAGGGGAATTCCCTAGGCATAACTTTTGAATTTGTCTCAAATTAATGTCTTGATTAAAGTGGGATTGCAACCTGTCATTATTATTTTGAAAATGGGAGAAATTTCCAAAAGTTCAGAACGATCGAGATTTCTGGTAAGGATTCGAGGCCTCCCTGAGCTTGAGGGCCCCGGGGCACGGCCCCGCCTAGCCCCTAGGTAGCTACGCCACTGATGGTAATGTTCCAATCTTTTTCTTATGTTAAAATTTTACTCGTACAAAATGGAGTTTTTTTTTATTTTCATGATTTGTAGCTCTGTGGCTTTGCTTTCATTTTTCTTTCTTCTTTTCTAAAACATACTGTCTGCTGTATGTACATTGTACATACATATTATTTGTCTGTGAAATTTATTAAGCAGTTGGTTAATCGTGCGAATCACGAATGTGCTTGACCGACCAATGGACTTTTTTTCTATTTGTGTATTTAATTCCATTCGTACGAAGAAGGAAAACATCGTGAGGAAACCGACATGTGTTAGACACAAAAATCGGCAGCGTGTCAGTCACAGAAGGCTGTTTTTGTTAAAATTAAGTAACCGTGTAGCGTTTTTATAAACGCTTGACTCGCAACATATGCGTTGCATAATGCGGTCTCCATACATCTGTACCGATTCTAGTATGCTGCGCACGAGACTGTTGTGTACTTATAACAAATCAAGCATCATGGAAGGTTTTTTTTGTAGTGCCCTGGTATTATGTAAACGTAAGTTTTTTGGCAAAAAGCACCCCGAAAGCCATTAACGACAGCAAAAAATTGCCGATTACTAAAGTAATATTCAATCCATTTAAGAAAATGAGCCGATTAGCCGTAGCTAAATAACTTATTCAAACTCACATTGCCAGAAGGTTCGCAAGTTCGTTGCCGGCCTTTTACTAAGCTATACAGTAGCATAGGGGTAAGAAGTGTTGCTGCGCTTGTTATTTACATCTGACTAAAAAGTATTTAAGCTTAGTGTTTTGTTTCTTTGTTTTATAGTTTTTTTTCTTTTTTGGAAATAAAACGCCGATTGGCCATTTTTTAAAATCTTGCTACGAGAAGTCAGTTGTAACAGAGTTAACGCCGACAATCCCAGTGAATAGCATTTCCCAATCGCATTTTTGGAAGCGTTGCGTAAATTACGCTTAGTCGGGAGTGTGTTAAAAGCAGGCATTTAATACCGGTACAAATATAGGTTCTGATTTTCAATTTAGATTCCATAAAAGGTACCTTCTGGACTTCCAAAATAGCGGTTTTTAATAATGGTTCTAATATATCGGTTATGTAGTGTGCAGTTTAGGTGAAATGATGATGATGGAAAATATTTCCCGCATCTAGGTCATCGTGTCGGGCAATCTACCAGATGCTTTTAGCACCAGCTGATTTTAGTAAATGTTGAAATCCAATAGTCCATTATGTGTATGAGCATAAATGGTATGTTAAGTAATATACATACTAACTTCTAGCCTATTAGATGGAGAAATGATTATGAAACAGTTACAGAAAACTGAGGCCCAGACCTAAAAAAAGTTGTAGCGCTACTGGTTTGACAATCACAGTATTGTTGTATCCCATCCCCAACGCGGCATGTAACTACCAAACATATATAGACAACCGATAATATACAGATTCTTAAAGATTCTCATTTCGATTCATTTCTGTTCCGATTCCTAGCAACCGAACCCATAAATACCAATACTTTAGTGGTATTTTAGGAACCTTTTAAATCCCTGGTTGAAAGGTAATTTAGGATTACCGGCTAGGTAGATTTAAATATTCAAGGGAAGATGTAGTTTGTCTATGTCAATCAACAAGAGTGGCTCACCTCACACATTTATTCTGGCCATGTTATTGTCATTTATTAAATTATTATATTGCTATAATTTGATTCTTAAATTACACTTAGGTTCGTCAAACGCTGATAAGACTTATCAAATAGCTAATTAAATGTGTAAATTTATTCATTAAATTTGTTCAAATAGGGAAAAATACAATTACTAGAACTAAAATAGTTTCGTTACAGTTTTTGTACACGCATTTCAAATATGAAAACTAAAATTATTGAAGGTTATCTTAATAATATATAAACTGAATACTTAATACAAACTTTTAATGTATATTCTAAAAGACACCTGGTCAAGATTGTCAAATATGTTACTAACATAAATAGCACGAGTGGTAAATATTATGAGGATATTTCCGGAGTTGTCACTCGGGCCTGGCGAGTGACAACTACCCACGGACCCTTAAAGGCCCTATCCCAGCAAAAATTGCTGTGTCAGTGCCTCGGGTGGACTGCGGGGGGCAGTGAAGAGCTGGAGCACTGAGGCGCGCCAGCCCGTAATAACAATTAGTTATGTAAAACATTAAATTAATGTAATTTAACAGATTTCTGATTCATGAAACAGATTCAGAAATCTGAGGCCAAAACCTAAAGAGGTTGCAGCGCCACTGATTTTTTTATATACCTAAACTGTGTTCAAGTGTACCCTTTCCTCAAAATCAAATATTACAGTTTCGGAAATTTAAAATTCAATAAAAACTATGTTAACTAACCTCGGAGGCCTCAGTAATTAAGTCATTAATTGAACATTATTAAAGTAATTGCCTAATTACTCTTCCAAAAATGACGTCAATAGAGTTAAACATTAATAACATAGAAAGGGGGAAAAAAAATATAAAATTTATAAACGGTTAAGAAAAGTAATTATTCAATTACTTTAATAGTTTTCGAGGACAGTTAATAGTAAATATATAGCTTTTAACAAACTTTAAATCTCCGAAACTGTACAAGTATGATTTCCCCCTCCCCTACAAAAAAAGGCGTCCTAACGGATCCCGATGATCCTAACGACGACGCTAACGACAAATTAGAATCCACCCTCCCGGCAAATAATAGTCAAAATCAGAATAAAACCCGCCTTCACCAGGAAAAGCAGGAAAGATGTATCTTTACGTCGTACTTCACTCACTCCAGTGAGTTTTCGTCACCCGCGACGGCCCAAGCCGAGGTCCGAGTAATTCAGGAGACGCCCTTGGGCTAGTCGCGGGAAAAACGTTTTGAATTTATTCAGTTATAATTCCCTAATTTCGTTTGGGAGTTTGTTGTAAAAAATAATACAATTTCTATTTAAGGAGTGGTTTATCTTCTGGAGCCTGGTTGGTGATACGCTTATATTTGTTCTGTTTCGAATATTACTGGTGAAAGTCACCATTTGTTTTAAAATTGTGTATATTTTTTGTACATACAAAAAGGCTTCAAGAATATAATGATCAGATAGTGTAATATTATCAGATAGCATAATATTTGAGACTTTAACTGATTCCGTAACGACTGCCTTAGGAAAACACAACAAATCCCCCGAACTGCCCGCTTCTGCACCACAAATATGGATTGAACCTCTCCAGCAGCACTTCACAGTAGAACGACGTAGGACATAACGCTGTGAAAGCAGCTATGATACACATTTTTAGTTGTGTCCTGATCGAGTTTAACCTATTCGATAGAGTCTCTATGTGTGGGACCTACTGGAGTTTACTATGTATTTTTATGCCTAGAAATACAGTTTTGTCACCAAGGTTTAGTTCACTGTCCTTAACTTTCAGTTTACCAATATCTCGCTTCACGTTAGTAAATTTAAATCCAATACATTTTGTTCAAATGAAGGTATGCTGATCCTTCCCTGCAAGTACTAGACTCATCTTTCCCAGCTCTTACTACAAAAACGAACGGCCCGGTTTGTGAAGTATTTGACATAGTATTCTAACTAACTAACTATTGGCGTGGAGAGGCGGACACGCAACTGTCGCATCGCGTGTCGTGAAGCACACGCGTCTTAGGGCTTTAGTAGGTATGCATAATAGCTAGTGCCACATAACAATCACTAAGCAGTCGTGCCACTGAATGCACAATTCATTCCCAAGGGAAAAAAAAACTATTCTTAATGCGAGAGTACAGAACCCTCCATATAAAAAATCTAATATTATCTGTTATGGCGTGCCCGATCGGCTACGATACAAAACATTTAAAAGACAATAGATGGTCATTACTCACTACAACTTTCCATACGAAAATAATAACTGTACATTTTAATTATCGATAAAGAAGTAAAATAATGTTTATTTTAAACAATGAAAGTATTTAAATATTAAATATTAATATTTCTAGGACAAATTAAACCTATTCGTTCTCATTAATTGGTACAATCGACTCTCGATAATTTGAAACTCAAGGGACCAGAGATAAATTTCAAATTATCAAGAGTTTAAAATAACAAGTGTTTGAATAACCACGAAGGGGAGGGGCGACTGAAGGAAATAAGAATTTGATCAAAATTTGTTACTTATTATTTCTATATTCTTATTATGTATTAACAATTATTATAGAAATTATTAAAAAAAATTGTAAAAAATTGACAAGTCTGTGCATGTATGTAAACAAACGACAGGTATGTGCAAATTACGAATTCGACAGCCCGGACTCCCAAAAAAAACAATAATTAGCTAAGTATTTATTAATTAACTTATAATTAAATTACAATATTAAGTCCGTTATCGATGCTAGATAAAATCGGAATGAACAAACATATTTTATTTTATTAAAATGTAAAACGCGGTAAATGCTGAATCAGCAAAGCAATTCCTTGAAGCCGGCACGTTGACCATACACATGCCGCGATGTCAGCGATCTTCTTTAGGGTACCGTATGTAATTTGCATGATAAACACTTCAACTTATAGAGAGTAGGGAAGACCGGAGTTCAAATTATCGCATGTTGGCGAGCAAAATAATACTTTTTCAACTTCAAATTACCGAAGGGACCAATTATCATTAATATTATTCAATTAATCGAGTATTTTTCAAGGGACCGGAATATTTTTTCAAATTATCGAGAGATTCAAATTAACGAGTGTCAAATTATCGAGAGTCGACTGTATGTACAAAATATGGTGTCAGGATAGTAAATATATTAAAAGTGCTTGAGTACTTTTAAAGTATTAATTATACGTTATTATTAACCGTATAATTAATATTTAAATACTTTCATTGTTTAAAATAAATATTATAATGTATTACTTCTTTATCGATTATTAAACTGTACTGTTTTAATTAAAAATAATGTTTATAAGTAACAAATATTTGCTAATTACGTTCAGTCGTTTGAAACGAAATGAAGTTGCTACTATTGTCAGCCCTACTCGGGGTAGCTCTCGCTCATTTATGCGGTAAATTTACCACCGCCAACGACCACTACGATGTCGCTGCCATGTTGAAAGACCCCGTTCAGGTGAAATATCATATGGACTGTTTCGTTGGAAGAAGGATTTGCGAACCATTTAGCTTTTCATATAAAAGTAAGGTGTCTTTGATTAACACGATTTTAAATCTTCATTTATTTATTTAGTTATAAGCGACATCACACACAGTACTTAATCTACTAATTATTTTACAAAATCATACATCTAAAATGTGTGACAATTAACGTAAACATAAGTTTCACAAAAAAAACTTATGTAGGTATATTGAAAAGCCCTCGAATTGTCTATAACTAGACTAGAGCTTTTCAATAATCGTGAGTGACTTCCGTGCTTACTACGTGTCTTCGAAACAGCAGCAATAGAAGTTAATCTAAATAAAAACTAAGTTTCATTTAGAGCATAATTTTGTTTTATTTGACAGGGAGCAAACCGGCAGCAGGCTTATCTGATGTTAAGTGATACCGCCGCCCATAGACACTCATACTGCCAGAGGCCTCGCAAGTGCGTTGCCTGCCTTTTAAGAATTGGTACGCTTTTTTCTTGAAGGACCAGAAGTCGAATTTGTTCTGACTTGTGATGACGACAAGTGGCTAATTTATTATTAAAATTAAAATGTAAATTATTCTAACATTATCTATTTCATTCGAAGATTCTAAGCTGTTAATTTATATATTTTTGGATGTATGATATATAGTAAAACATAGCTTTGTTTTTAGAAAACATGGCAGAAGCAATTCCTACAGCCTGTTTGAGATGTACAGATGGCCAAAAACATATGTGGAACATCTTCTTGAATGGTTTAAAGAAATATTATCCCACTGAATATTTGGCGTTTCAACGGAAATATGACCGGAGTAATATATTCTTAGATGAGTTGATGGAAGCCGTGAAGGATTATTAATTGAAAGATCATTCTCCAGATTTATAAATTTTATAAATATTATTTTATTTTTAATCAAATATCGATACAATAATTAATATTAAATAAAATATAAAAACAAATTGAAAATTATTCCTTCCTGTGGTAGTGTTCCTCGCTATATTGCGATACATCTTTCAGGGAGAGAAGCATCAGTTCTAAGGTTACTTTACCGTCTCCGAGGCTCACACTTAAATTTTTGATTAGTGCTTGTGACATTGTACCTATGACATACCATATGACATTGATAAATTATTATAATCACTAAATAAAGGGTACTATTAAAATATTGTTTATTACTCAAGGCCCGTTTCCAATTAAAACCTCTATTTCAAGAATAAAACAATGTTAATACTTAAAAGAGATATAAAGATGGCAAGAAATGTAGATGTACTTAGGTACAATAGGGCAAATTGGTTGTAGATTCGCTTTTTTCAAATACTCAAAATAAAATTTGGTATTGACGAAACCTTGAATGTTTTCTGATAAAAGAACTAAGGTGTACCTTTTCTTTATTTGTAGCAATAAAATTATCATTTCTATCTCAGAACCGATTTTTCGACCCATTGTTGACCATGTCTTGTCTCCTACAGATATGGAACGAGAAAGGATATTATGAGTCTTTCCTTAAGTTTTTTTTTTAATGTCTCGGATACTCGGGGCCGGATTTAGAGGTCTCATGCCACAAAGTAGGCCCTGGCCCCCAAATATTTTCCAAATGAAATGAAAATATAAATTCAGTCGAGTTTTTCAATCAGTAATTAATTGTGAAACCAAGTAGATTCTTTTAGAATTTAACGTTTTATAAAAATAAAAATACAAATGCGGATCGATGTTTTCTGTTAATATTTAGAACAATATAATCATGTTTGTATAAAGGTAAAACAGCGAAAAATAAATATCGAAAGAATAGTTGTTAACTAGTGTTTTTGTGGAGACCCCGGGGCTGTAGCCCCGATTGCGCTCGCCTAAATCCAGCTAAATCCGCCTAAATTCAAAATTCATGGTTGTATTGCTTGTGAAGAAGAATATCACACTTGTATAAATGTCAAGGCCCCGGATAAAGTACACAATAGTGCAGTCATTTTTGAAGTTATACTTCTTTTGGCGCCTAAGGGAAAAATGATGAGAGTAAATTTTTACGATGCGCGCACATACCGTTCCAAAAACCTATTTATTTTCTATTGTTAGTGTCGTTATTTCGACAAACGTAGAATAAAATTTTTGAAAAGATTTTTATCTTGATTTGCCAATGAAGTGTAAGTTCTGACGCGTGTATGTATATACGAGTATCTATATATATAAAAATGAAACCCGTTTTCCGTTGTCACGATATAACATGAAAACGGCTTGACTGATTTGTCTGATTCTTTTTTTATAATATTCCTTGAAGTACGAGGATGGTTCTTACGGAGAGAAAAATTAAAAAAAAATTGAGTGAAAAATATTCGTAATAATATTTAAAGGCAATTTGAACTTTCTGAAGGTCGTGTTAGTGGAGCCGCACAACTTCCTCCACTCTACTCTCCTGCCTTCGGAAAGCCTCTGCACCTGGGCGATGCTAAGACCTGTAAGGGTCTTTACTTGCTTGGTCCAGCAGGTCCGTTTGGCCTCGAGTTCATGGTTCCCTCCCCTTTGCCAGTTACGATAAGTTTTTCAAAACTTTCTGGATAATAAATAATAATGCCAAATCGTAAAATGACTGCTTCACGACTGATGTAAGCGCGACCGCTGCTACGAAAACCGCTATGAGAGTTCGAAAAGTGAGTTACAGAATCGCAAGGCTGAGCAAAGATTAGTTTATAAAGAGGAATGTCTATCAGCATATGTCAAAAGGTGTACCAGATTCAAAATTATTGAAGTGTATGAACTACTTTAATCAAAATTGCAAACAATTATTATTTCTTGTTGCGCTGACGTTGAATATTACCATTACATTTTATATTGCGATTATGCATACTTGTATTGCAAATTGTTATGAAGAATGATCGAATTAAGGTCAGGGAAGGTAATGGAAAAATAGCTCGGTATCATATAAAAACGGATTGATAAAAATATATGGGTTATCAATTATTTTTGAGTAATATTTGTTTTATATTCATTGTATTACTTTCATAAAATATTAATATTTTCTGTAACACGACGTTAATTGACCCTTAAGCAAAATTCGCTAGGTCAGCTAGTTTTTTATAAAAGTCTAGTAAAATGGCGTATAATCCTGCTTTTTTGTTCAATATCTGGACAAATATTTCAGGCACATAGACCGCTCTAACCTACTAGAAATAGAAAGTCCAACTCAAACTCAATAAAACTTTATTCTTATAAGTGACCAAGTACACTTATGAACGTCAAGAGAAAAGATGTTAAATTGATTCTAAATTTACATTTACTACCAGTTCGCAAGTCAAGGGCATAGACCGGGCAAGAAGAACTGGCAAGAAACTCTCTGCCACTCATTTTAATCGCCAAGTTTTGAATCATATACTTTATTTGAATTGTTTGAACTGGAGCAGATCAATCCCTAGGATTAGGATCATTTAAATAATCGTCAAAGTTTCAAAAAGCTTTATTGATAATTTACGTTTAACGAGGGCTTTAAATTTATTCAGTGATAATTCTCTAATTTCGCTTGGGAGTTTGTTTTAAAAACGAATACAATTACCATATAAGGTGTTTTATCTTCTGGAGCCTGGTTGGTCGTTCGCTTAGATTTGTTCAGTTTCAAGTATTATACTGGTGAAAGTCACGATTTGTTTCAAAATCGATGTTATTTTTTGTACATACAACAAGGCTACAAGAATATATTGACCAGATAGTATTGGGTTCCCTTGGGCAAACACAAAAAAACTCGTAACAGCCCGGAATAGATGCGCCATCCGAGATAAGGTTAATTATATGTTATTATATTATAAGGTAGCTCATAAAAAATACGAAATGCAGTCAATAATAAATAATTAAAAAATAATATTTCATTTTGGCACATTACAGATTGTTAAAATAATGATAACAATTTCAACCATTAGTAGTACCATTTTTCCTATGCAATAAGGAAAATTAATTAATAAATTAATTAATTTTAAAATTTTTACTAATAGTATTAGTATATAAACGATATTGTGTTCTATTTTGTCACAGTTCAATTTGGATCTCAATTTGGTAAGGTTTTATATTTTATTTTAGTGAATTGGAATATAATAAATATCGCGATGTTTTTGTAACACTTTATTAGTATTATCTCAACTCAACAATTATCAACTTATTTTACAGAAACATGAAACTCTTCATCATCCTGTCCGCTCTTGTGGCGATCACCATAGCAGAGGATATCGCATACTATACAACGGACAATGATTATGTGGACATCGATACAGTGATGAAGAATCCAACACTGGTCAAAATAATGATTGATTGCTTTGTTGACCGTGCTCCATGTGACCCTGTGTGTCAGACATACAAAAGTAAGTCAAGATGTCATAATAAGACAAGACATTCAAATAGAGGAAAATATGTTTGAAATTAGTAGTACACATATTATATGTAAGGATTATGAAATCTTTTATTCATTTAGAGAATGCATACAGATTAATAATGTGCAGAATATTAGACAGGCAACAAAATGTAAGTAATTTTGCCAAGCATTGGTTAGGTAGACATTTTCTTTCTCATATAATCACGATTTCATAAAGCACGAATTTCTCTTTTGGTAATTGCGTATTGAATTTATAATGGTATGTATCTTTTCATAGAACACATGCTGGAAGGGGTCCCCACAGCATGCCGCAGGTGCAATGATCAACAGAAGCATTTGTTGAACCGTTTCCTGAGTACTCTGAAGGATCACTATCCTCAATACTACTTTGACTACGAGAAGAAGTACGATCCTAACCACATTTACTTGCCTCTTTTGGAAAAGGCTGTGGCTGATTACTAATTTTTGTTTAATTAATAAAATATTCAGCACTTGACCACTTTTGGTTTGATTCACCTTACTTGAATATTATTTATATATTTATTAAGTCATAATTCATGTGTACTATAAATAATTAATACACTTATGAACATCAAAAATAATGACCCTAAATTAATATTGTTTTCCAATTCTCAAATTTGTTACGGTTGAGTTGACAACAAACAAACAAATTGTGTTGCAATTTTTTTTATTTTATTTTGTAAACCTACAGCTAACATAAATTATAGACAATAACAAACAGTTATATTGAAAATATAGCCAAATATGGAATACATAATAATACATTTAACTACAAAATGGTTCAAAAATTTATAAAAGGAAACAAACAATTAAAAACTATTCAATACGTTTATCTAAGTGGTACCTTTGGTGACTTTTAAGTCTGAGTCTTAACTTGCTCATATGGTAAGGGTAACCATCGTAAGACCCAAAAATTTGGTGTCAGGGTTGATCTTTTACTGGCCTATAATTGTAAAATAACCAATGGAACAGAGGATCTTGCTTGAAGAAGGCTTACCGAAGACAGGGGACAGTGGAGGAAGTGAGACGCAACTTAGGCGATCTTCAGAAATAAAGAGCGCGACTGAAGGAGAATACGAAGGAGGATTTTTAAAAAGCAATGATAGGCTTCAGCGTGCGACTCTCATCCCTGAGGTCGTAGGTTCGAACTCTTGCTATGCACCAATGGACTTTCCTTCTATGTGCGCATTTAACATTCACTCGAACGGTGAAGGAAAACATCGTGAGGGAACCTCCTTGCCTTTGATCCAAAAAACGTCGACGGCGTGTGTCAGGCACAGAAGGCCGGTCACCTACTTGCCTAATAGATTGATAATTAATGATCATAAAACAGATACAGAAATATGAGGCCCAGACTGGAAGGATATAGCGCTACAATTTATTATCAAGCATTTAACAAAGTTAAAGCTTTTTTTGAAAATTATATACTCAAATAGAAATAATATTATCAAGTGAAGTTAAAAATCTAAATAATACACATTTTTAGTTGATTAGCTATTCCTATAGAACAAATTAAAATCATATATATATATAATTTTAATTTTAATTTCAAATGTGTTCAATTGGATTTAGGTCAGGGCACATGGAAGGCCACTCTATTACACGGATTTCCTGCTGTCGTAAGTAATCTGACGTGATGGCTGCAGTATGCGGCCTGGCATTATCTTGCATTAAAAGAAAATCTGGGCCCATACCATATGCTGCGGGCCAAACATTATCTTCGAGCACATTTTCAATGTAAGTTAGAGCACACAAGCGCCCGGGAACAACGATGAGATCTGTGCGCTCGTCCAAACTAACTCCGCCCCAAACCATAAAAAGCACTGGCCTCCAATGTCGAAGTTGCCAATTAGCGTGATTTTGCGCGAACTGTCGGCGAGCTTGTCTATGTTGAATTGTTAGACGCACAGCCCGAACTGGTCGGCGTGATCACAAATTGGCTTCCAACAACCTATTTCTTACCGTCTGGTCGGAAATTTCTACACCAGTAGCCGTCCTTAGTGTATTTTGTAGATCTCTTGCAGTTGTGGTGCGGTTACGTAAAGCACAGTTGACGATGTAGCGATCTTTCAAATGTGTAGTTTTTCTCTTTCGACCTTGACCACGCCTTCGTGAGTATTCTCCCGTCTCCCAGTATCGCTTCCAAAGTCTGTAGATAACAAAAGGGGCTACTCCAAGATCATTTCCTACATAACGCATAGTTCGACCCTCTTCAAGCAAAGCGATTGGTCTACGATCCCGCTATACAACGACCTTCACCGAGATGCTTATTTAATGAAACTTATTTTATATATAATTTAATATGTCAATAAATATAATCCATATGGGTTGCCTAGCAAATTTCAGTCCAGAGTATTTTTTTTAATATTAAAAAAAAAATATTTTTCTAAACATTACACCGGTATGATTATTAGATAAATTCTATACCAATCGAAAGTATGAAGCCCATAGAATATGCAAACGTTAGGTTGTTTTTAATCAATTAATTATTTATGTGTATATTTTTTATGTGACACTAAAGTATATATACATCTTTAGTATAAAAGAAGGTTATAGTGATACAGATATAATACTACCCTGATTAAAAATATTGATTGAAAAAAGTTCAAAAAATTTACTACATGCAAATTACAAAAAAAAATTTTTTTTTTAAATATTAATTAAACATACTCTGGACTGAAATTTGCTAGGCAACCCATATGGATTATATTTATTGACATATTAAATTAAATATAAAATAAGTTTCATTAAATAAGCATCTCGGTGAAGGTCGTTGTATAGCGGGATCTTATACTAGATAGCTCGCGAGACATGCAATTCAGTCAGATCTGGTATTATGACCTAAACTCACTCGCTTCAATGAATAACAATACTCAAAAGGCTCACTTCAATTTCTATTAATACTCAAAAGATTGAAAAAAACTACTTAAAATGTGTTTTCTGTGATTAGAAAGTAATGAAAATTCAAAGACGTCACTTTGTTTTTAGGTGTTTCTAGAGACACTGTCACTTTATTATAGGACTACTAACCAAAACGCCGATGCTCTTTTGTTTTTTATTTTCTTCGACAATGCCTTAACATTATCTAGTGGCCAGTAATAATTAAAACCTTAAGTAAATAGTTTAGTTCTACTTTAAAATTTTGTTCCCGTAATTGTTTTGAGCCGTATATATTATTAAACGATGAAATGAAAGTAACTCTCATGTTCAAAGCTAGGCGAGCCACACACGGCTTGCCATCAACTAGGTAAGTTCTTTTGTGTCCCAATTTCAAAGTATGATTAAACGTGAATGTATTTTATATAATATGAAGTTACATTTTCGCTTATCTAGCTAATACTGCAAATTTAAGGCAATTTTGCATTTTTAGCATTTACAATTAAAACACAATTTTATAGGTCTCTACACGGCATTGAGATTAATTTAAATATTCACACGACACTACTGAACATCAATAAAGTAAACAGTCATATCATCTAATATATAAAATTCTTCTGCCACGGGGTGCGTAATCGAACTCCTCCGAAACGGCTTGACCGATTTTGATGAAATTTTTTGTGCGTATCCGGTATCTATGAGAATCGGCCAACATATATTTTTCATCCCCCTAAATGTTAGGGGTAGTCCACCCCTAAATTTAATTTTTAATTTTTTAGGCAAAATTTTTAATTTCTATTTTTTTATGATACAACATACAAAAATACATACAACCCCTAACTTTCACCCCTCTACGATCAACCCCTATTTTTTTATTATAAATGATATGGCAAAACGACGTTTGCCCGGTCAGCTAGTATTAATCAAAATTTGCTATGATTTGAACGCAAGTGAACTCAGCGATACTATTAAATACTTTTTTTTGAAATTTCTGCTCATTGTGCCACATTTAAACCAAAGTGGGAAAACCCTGCGGCCTGCAGGCCCTTTCTCCACTGCTCCGATCCGGCTTCGGATACCGGAATGAGTCATGAGAAACATATCGGAAGGCCGGATTGCGCTTCTCCACTATATCCGATCCGACAATAATCAATACTTATATATTTATCATACAACATTTATATTAACTAAAACCTTTACTTTAATAAAACGTTCTACATTCTGAAAATTTTAGGCCCTGGCAAGTTTATTACTTTTTTTATATTTTCTATCTTAAAATATTATAATCTACTTAATAAATAGTTATAAATTGGTCCAAGTTATCCAGATTCTTTCGAATTTAATTCAAATTCAAATTCAAAAATCCTTTATTCACGTAGGTAACACAATGTACACTTGTGATGCGTCATTAAAGAAATACATATTAATGCTTCTAATTTTACATTTACTGCCAGTTCTCAAATCAAGGGCGTAGAACGGAAGAGAAGAACTGGCAATAAACTCTCCGCCACTCTTTTTAATCGCCATGTTTTTTTTTACACAATGTTTGTAAGGAGCTGCAACCATTACACCATGTTCCACAGGACATCTTAAGTAATTAATAATAATAACAAAAATTAAAAACAAAATACCCCCTCCCCTATCAGCAGGAGGTGTGGTGAAATAGGAGCACGCAAAGAAACTATAAATAAACCTGTGAATAATAATTTATAACCTCTTGGATATACTTGGACCGATAAAACACCGCGTTCGGATCTAGCAAGTTATCTAATATATAAGTGGAGAAGCACGTTAGTACTGTTGTGAGTTTCTAAATCGGATCGGTAATTAACGTTTGCCGGACCGGAGCAGTGGAGAAACGGCCTCATTCCGGCTTCCGACGCCGGACCGGACCAGTGCAGAAAGGGTTTCACCGTTTTCACCGTCGTCTAGAATTAATGGTGTTGGAAGGTCGTAATGCTGTCCACTTATAATTGTCTATGATGCACTGCATTTGAATTTGGATTATGTTTTTAGACGTTTTATATTAACTTCACCTGTATGTATGTATGTAACCGGCTCTATGGTCTATCGAGCAACCCACGCTTTTACACAATAATACCAGTATTTTTTGTTCATTGCCATTTTCAGCCTAAATTAGGAATTATTTTTCAGGTTTTAGTTTGATGTGCTTTAAAAGCGTGTTCTTTAGTTTTGTAAACTATATTTATTTTTCACTTTTTAGTTCTAGCAGCAATACGTATTGTCTCAATTTAACCGTATTGCTTTTTGGACTTAAAAAAAATCATTGTTTTGTCGCTGATTCTTTATAAGTGTACAAAGTTTAAAGTGGGTCAAAATCGAGTCCGAAGGAGTTTGTTACATACATTTTCTTAAACTATATTTATTTTATTTGAATGTGCGGTGTCATTTTATTATAATGTATTATATTTTTTAAGTATTATTTGCGTTTTAATTTATTGTTATAGCCGCTAGTCCATCCTATCAGTTCAATGGTGTTAAATTTATTGACTAATTTTACCTTAATTTGTAGGGAATAATGGGTATCTTAATTATTTACATTCTCCTTGTACTTTTACGTTAATATACATATTGGCACCAAAAATGCCGTTGTATAATAGAAGCCATTAAATTTTAGCCTTTAATTATTTTATTTCCAACACACAAATGTACAATGTGTACGATATTCGTAACCTACCTACATACTTTAAAAAAAAATGATTAAAAACTGATAAATGGAAAACTAAAACCAATTTTAAAAGTTTCGCTCCTGTGCTTATGTACCTTTTATGCAATATGCAACTTAAACCTTTAATTAGCGCCTGTGCACTTGAAGTCTCTACTCCAAAGGGACAAAAGCAAAGTTGTGTCTAAACACCACTGACACCAGCCTAGCGAGGTCTGTAATTGTGACTTAATAAGTTTTGACATAAGGTCATCCCAGCTATTTGATAGTTGAAAAGGTAAAGCGATTGAATTAGTTATTACAATAAAAATCTTTTAAAATTGTCTGTATTAAACTAAAAATTAAATTTGTATCTTATATCCACCATGCTTCTTGGTCCTTTCGATTATGCCAAAAGTTCTTTCTAAAATTATATAATTATATACAAATACTATTGAACATTCTATTCTGTAGCTACTGGTTCATATTAAAAAATAAAAATTCAGTTAAATAGTCTTCTTATCGAGAAATCTATATAACATACTATGCTGCGACCTAACACAGATGAACCCGCGTTGAACGGCTTATACTCGCATAAACCGTTTTCTTAATTAAAAAGAAAAAACACATGAATGCGAAATAATAATTTATTGTCACTTATCAATAATCCTTAACAGCCTCCATGAAGTTGTCCAAGTAGATTCCTTGAGGGTCGTATTTCTTCAAGAAGTCATCGTAATCCTCTGGTATTTTCGAGAAGAGACCGCGGAGGTATGTGTGGGCCAAATGCTTCTGGGCGTCGTTACAACGGCCGCAAGCGTGAGGGAAAGCTTCAGGAATTATCACTAAAATCAAATGCAAATTAAAAAAAAAAAAAAAAAATATGTTTATTATGGAACATAAGATACATGTATCACTTATTCCACGTCATTAAATTTGAAGGCATCCCTACTCATCGGCAAAGAAGACAGAGGGTGTATGCCGAGAGAAAAAGCCGGCGTAAAAAACTCTCGGTACTCTTTTAAAACAGCAAATCATCAAACAACACTTATTTAAAACAAATATTGCAAATTAATTAGAAGTAGCCTGTCTAGCACTAGTCCCAGGCCATTTTATCAACTAGATAATCGTTGACTTTATAGTAAGCCTTTTTACACAGCTTTTCTTTAACACATTTCTTAAATTTATTGAAAGGCAGTGATAAAAGAGCCTCTGGGATTTTATTAAAGAAGAGTATCCCTTTCCCCCAAAAAAAAAAAAAATATATACATGGATATTTGGAGACATTTTTTATAGATAAACTGCTCCCGCGAACTTCGTTTCTTCTTAATGTGATTTAGGAATCGAATCGAAAAAATAGGGTTAATCACAGAGGGGTGAAAAAATGGATTTTTACAAATAAAAACCAAAAGACAATGTCTAAAAAATAAAAATATTGTTCATGGGATGGACACCCCTTATCGCACAAGGGGTTGAAAAGAGTTAAGATAGTAGACGATTCTCAAAATTGCAAAATGCATAAAAAACTCATAAGAATCGGCCGTTTCTCCGTTTAGCCGTTTCGTAGGAGTAGGGAACGAACATTGTAACATCAGAATTTTATATAATAGATGTAACAGGAAGCTCATCTAATGTTAAGTGATACTGCCGTCCATAGACACTTACAGAGGCCTTGCAAGTGCGTTAAATTTGGGTCGTGGTTCCTAATGTGGATATTTAATATTAATTTTTCTATTTATTAATTAATATTATTATTACAACGTAAATTAAGAAAATTGTAAATTATAAGAATAAAGAATATTTTTATCTAAATTATACACATTACACAACAAAAGTCACGCTTCAAAACAAATTTATTGGCGATTTTAATTTCGACTATAATTAATATGCCATCGAAAAATAAAGACAATGGAGGCATAGAAAACAGCTTTACTTACATTTGTAACTCTGAGCTACAGGATCACATGGGCCTTTATCCAAGAAGCAGTCAGTCATGGCTCTTAGCTTCGCTGGGTCGTTTATCACCGCCTCCATATCCAGATTATCATCAGCAGTAGAAAAGAAATCAATCGTATTGGCTGATGCAGCAGCGCCCACAACCGCCAATAGCAAAATGATTTTCATCTTGAATGGTTTAACCTATTAAAAAAAAAACAGAATTTGAAGATAATATGATGATGTCATAGCTTCCATTATTTCCATATTCCTTACCCATTTCATCATAATACTGTTTCCATGGGCTATGCGAATGGAAGCAATTTAATGAATCGAAATAATAAAATAATAACTGAAACTCAAATAGGAATCTATAATATGTTTTAACTGTTGCTTTTTAGGTATATGTTACATGATCAGATTTCTGTATATGTGACATGATCATTTGACAATCTCATAGACAAGTTGGTGATTTTAAATACGCACATATAATGAAACTCCATTAGTGCACACCAGGGACTCGAACCTACCTCAGAGATGAGAGACCACCAGTCCAACACTGCTCAAAATAGTAAGAACCCGAATAATATTGTGTATGTAAATAATAAATTAAAACACTTACCACGGTAACTATTGAAACACAATTATTATTTTAGAAAATACATGCTTTTATATATACTTCACTACTACATTAATTACAGTATTTAAGCTAAATCGGCGAATTCCATTCCTATACGTGATTATGGAGAATATTAAGTGCTAACAGTGCAAATCTAATTAAACAATTGTCATGTTTATTTTAATAAAAACATCTTCATGTAAAATTTATTCAAACTACTTTCTAACTTAGATCATCCATAACTATAGGTGAGGTCTCTCCCGAATAATATTTTTTCAGAGAACGATAGATTCTAGGACCTGCATGTTACATTCTATTTGCGTCACCCCAAGCTTAATTAAAGCAATGGTTTTTTATTTAATTTAATTCTCATTTTGTTAGTTATTAAATGTTTACAATAATTCTGTAAACATTAAGATATTTATTTTAATGGTCCTATATCATTTTATTTGACGTTATTTCATTTTTATTACTTAATGTTAATTTGCCGTTTATGGACTAAAATAAACACACATTAACAGCAAGTAATGAAAAAAGGTATTTATATTTATATGGACCACCGCGGTTTAAAGCCTCTTCCAAGGTATTCAATATTTTCTATTTTATTCTCAATATTTAATTCAAATTTGTCGTAAATTATGTACGATACAAATAATATAAGAATTGACCAAATCATATGACTAATAATGTAAGATTCCTTTATAGCCATTGTGTGTGGCAGAATATGCGAACTTACGATTGTACCACCTTACACATTTTTGTAACATATTTTTGCAAGGAATAAATTATTATTATTATTATTATAAGTGCACAGCAGTGCAGTATTATAAGTCGCACGCTGAAGCCACTAGGCCATCACTGCTCTTTAAAAATACTTCTGTTTCTCTTGGCAACAGGTTTTGTGAATTTCCATGGACAGTTGTTTCTACTCTGAAGTTGTTCTCCTGCCCGTTTGCCTCTGACAAATACAAATTAAACGCTAAAACACTGGAGGGACAAAGTTTCTATAACACTTTATTGAACATTGATAAAACCATGAAATTATAATAAATATACTATTTCATGGTGAAAAATACATAAAATTGATTTTCGAGATATCGAGTATCATTCCATTTATATCGATATGATATAAATGGAATTCTGAGTGAATTTATCACTTGTCGACTTCTATCTTCGTGACTTGGTAAGAATACTTTAAATTATATTGCTCTTTCCCTACCGTTACACATCACTATAATAAAAAAATATTTTAGTTTTTAAATATTTTTTTACAACACAAAAATATACAGTATTCACAATTTTCTTACACAATAATAATAATAATTAAAAATAAATATATAAAAATTTAAACAAATTTAAAAAGTTAAAACATATGAATTAAAAATATGTATGTTTATTTGTTATTTATAATCTACAAGCTTAGATATTAAGATAAGCGTGATTCTTCTTTGCCGGAACTACTCTGGCAACGTGCTGTCCGCAAAGCACTATCTTCCTCGGTCATTCATAAGTCGAGCGGGCCTGATGGCATCCCCCAATTGTGCAGTTTACTTGTGCCCCTAAGTTCGCTCCGGTCTCAACGCGCTTTTTCCGGTACCTGTACTCGCTCGGCATGGTGCTCAACGCCTAAAGTTTAGGCGTTTAGGTGTTTAGGCCCTAAACACATCCGATCACTAAAAAAGGCGATCGCTCTTATCCGTTCAATCATTGTCCAATACCTATAAATAATACAAATTTTTAGTTGATTAGCTATTCCTATTTAACAAATTAAATTCACCTTAACACCTAGACTTCATCTACACTAATATTATAAAGAGGAAAACTTTGTTTGTTTGTTTGATTGTAATGAATAGGCTCATAAACTACAGGACCGATTTTATAAATTCTTTCACCATTCGAAAGCTACATTATCCACGAGTAATATAGGCTATATTTAATTTTGAACAAAAATAGTTTTCCGTAAGATATTAGGGTTTTTCGGACACAAGGTGTAAAAAATCAACCAAAAAAGTTACCTAATTTCGGTACCCTGCCTAAACTATTAAAGATAGAACCATAAAATGTTCTAAGTAATTGAAGATCTTATAAAAATCTACAAAAAAGTCCGCAACATACTATACCTATCTATGTTGAGTGAGGCACAATAACCATAAATGATATAATGACGTGGCAAAACGGCGTTTGCCGCATCAGCTAGTGTTTTATAAAAGGAAAAGCGTTAGTCTTACAATCTATTATTACTAAACGATAAAAAGGAAGTAACTCTCTAGTTCAAAGCTAGGCTTGCCATCAACTAGGTAAGTTCTTTTTGTGTCAAGTTCACATAATCATTTGCGGCTACTATTAAGTTTAATAGAAAAAGTTGATGCAATTTCAAAATATAGTTTATTTAATATGAAGTTACATTATCGCTTATCTAGCTTATACTGCAAATTCAAGACTGCATTTTTAGCATTTACAATTAAAACTCAATTTGATAGGTCGCTACATCGCATTGAGATTAATTTATATATTCACACGATACTTCTGAATATCTAAAAAGTAAACAGTCATATGCTGATTATCTAAATTTGCTATGATTTGAACACAAGTAAACTTACGCCCGAACCCAATAATTAATTATCTGAGATTGTGGTTTATCAGACCGTGACAGTCGATCGATCTCCTATCTGCATCCCAATAACCAACCCTACGAAGACAAACCATGTTTGGCGACGTTTAAAATGCTCTTTGTCGTTCCATTTTACCGAGTTTTCACTCATATTTGATAATCAATTTAAACCAAATAAAGTAAATATAACCGTACAAATAACATTAAAATATACATGTTATATACACAATTTATACACAATAAAACATAAATCATAAAATCTGTTAAGATCAAATCATAAATTAACTGTTGAAATCGAGCTTTCGTCAACTGTCATTTTCATACAAAGGTCTATCCAAAGACACCGATACGACCTCCCATGGATAACTTGTATCGACAGATGGCTATTACAATCCGTAGCTAGGTTATTGGCACACTTGTCACAACATTTGGATTAAGATTACTATCTCAGCTGGTGGATTATAGATTGAGATAGGTTTTTGGGTTCGGGCGTTAGCAATAATATTTACGTCCAGTCGTAGGTATTCTTTTAAAGTTTAAATCGTTCCGAACTAATACGCCTATGTACTATTACCGGTGTTGGAAGGCCGTTACTCGTGATGCTGTCCACTTATAATTGTCTATGCACAGCATTTGTATTTGGATTATGTTATTTTATTTTAATGTACGGTGTCATTTTATTATAATGTAATACATTTTCTCATACAAGTAAACACAATGTTTTCAAGTATTATTTGCGTTTAATTAATTTCTTAAGCTTATCAGTTAATATTCAATGGTGAATTTATTGACTCATTTTACCTCAATTTGTATGGAATAATGGGTTTCTTAATTATTTACATTTTCCTTGTAGGTACTTGCGTTAATATGCAAATTGGACCAATATCCTTTAAATATTTTTATTTTTATTACTTAATGTTAATTTGCCGTTTATGGACTAAAATAAACACACATTAACAGCAAGTAGTAAAAAAATGGTGCGTGTACTTATGTACGCGCGTAAGAAGTTATTCTTCTTTGGCTTTCTTTATTTTTTTTGAAATATTAAATAACTAATAATAGATATTTAGCGTTAATAATTTAACAATATTTAATATTTAGTAAATTGTTCAATTATTAATTAATATTAATAACAATTATTATTTATTATTTTATTATATTATTAATTTAATATAATAACTAGGTATGTTTCATAACCTTTTAACTAAGCAACAATAGGTCTTTATGAAAAAGCATTGCTAAATTTCTTTGAAAAAATAATTAAAACTGCTTTATTTGTTTAAAAGGTACTACAAATGTCATTATGGTCAAACGTCACGCATATTCTCTTTCTTTTTTCGGCGCCCATACTCAATTTTGTGTCACGGTTCGCGCGCATCCTAAAATTTCACTCATAAATTTTTCATAACGCGCCTAAAGAAGTATAACTTCAAAAAATATTTATATTTATGGACCACCGCGATATTTATATTTATATGTATAGAACCCCTTACAAGGTATTCAATATTTTCTATTTTATTCTCAATATATAAAACGGTTTAATTCAAACTTATCGTAGTATAATCCAACCAAATTAAAAAAAGTTGTCTTTTGCTTTGAGAATATCGTTTAACAAAGACTATTTATTACTTTCACTGCTATTTTTTATTAAGATTCTTTTTCTTTTTTTGCAACTAAGGCGAAAACTAGCTGCTGTGGTCTCTGGCAGCGCATGACTAGCGCTGTGGAACATTCCTCAGCATAATGCTGAGCCAGGGCCAATTACAACCACAGCACACACGCATTACACATTTTAAACGTACCTAGTTCTTAAAAGAAAAAAAATGATATCTTTCATTCTTTTTTATGTTGTTTTTTGATTATTGTTATTTTATGTGTGTTTTGTTAGTTGTTGTTTTGTAGTATGTTGTCTAAATGCAAATTTATGTCCGAAGTATACAAACAAATGTATAATAAAATACCTTCTATAAGGTAAAATTTGTAATCTTCTTAAATCGCATTCAGAAAGGTCAATTTGAAATCATGTTATCCACTTAAATTATAATTTTTTCAATTAATAATTAAATTTGTAGATGGACACATTTATTCAAATCATGTTTTAGTACCTACCCAATTCTTGTATATAAATTAGACGCGTTTTTATATTGATTCAGTTCGTGCACATCGGTAAGTGACAAATATTGATCTATGTAGCGACCTCACCTCTTTTTTAATAATTTTGTTATAAAAGTTAGCGTGTTTAAAAAAAAGAAAATTCTGATGAAAAATCTCAAAGTGGTGTTAAACTTTTAAAAATCCCATGTTATCATAATTATTTTTAAGCGTGACAATTTATTAATTATTTTATTTATTAATACTTCGTTGCAATATAAATAAAATTGACAAAATTAAATGAAAAGGAGGGCATGTCTTCCAGGCAACAACATTTATGGTGAAATTGAGAGACGAGACTTTCTGATATGAGATTTTATAATTAAAATAGTCGATTGTTTCATTCGATCTCATATTTTGATGGTGGATACCAGCGACCTCCTCGGTAGTAATACACACGCGGAGTTCCATACAAGGATAAGATTCACGGGATTTCACAAAACCCTGAATCTGACCCATAAAGGGACATACTCTCATCAATAGTCAAGCCTCTAGCCTCAACCAGTGTAGGTAAAATTATTCATACTATTTCACAATGTATTGTAATACAGAAATAATAGTATCCTATCAGTATAATAATCTCTTAAAATAATTTCTATCAGACTATTCTTATTTAAACTTTAAAGTAGAATCCTAATAATATAAATATAAATTAGCGTAAACGTAAAGCTCTTTACTGTCCTCTATGAATTATATTATATATATATTACGTAAGAAAAATAAATAAATAAAAACATGGCGTTACAACCTTTTTAGGTCTGGGCCTCAGATTTCTGTATGTTTCATGATCATGTGATAATCTAATAGGCAAGTTGGTGATCAGCCTTGTGTGCCTGACGTACGCCGAAGACTTTTTGGGTCTAAGACATGTCGGTTTACTCACGATGTTTTCCTTCACCGATAGAGCAAATGTTAAATGCGTACATAGAAAGTCCATTGATGCACAGCCGGGGATCGAACCTACGACCTCAGGGATGAGAGTCGCACGCTGACGCCATTAGGCCAACACTGCTCACACAAAGGTAAGAAAAACCAATTCAAAATGTATTCCTTTTTTCAGATCAAAATGAAGGTTCTCATCATTATCACCGCGCTAATAGCGTGTACCCTCGCCGAGGATATCGTATACTACACCACGGAAAATGATAACATCGATGTGGACGAGGTGATCAAGCACCCGGACCAGACGAACACGTTTGTTAACTGTTTCGTGGATAGGGCTCCATGTGATTCTCTTAGTCTTTCATATAAGAGTGAGTCTCTTTCATATGTTTATGAATAGTGTTAATTAGACCAGAAATTATTGATTTTTATAATGTTTCAACGTAAACAATCCATGCTGGCACATTTCATATTTACGCATTATTTTAATTGGATTAACTATGAAATTTGAGAAGTTGAATTGATTCTAAAGTTAGTTCAATTTCATCGTTTCATGACGGTATTATTGGACTCCGACTACTATTGGAGCGAATTTCAGTTCATTTGGTAATCCATGTAATCAGTCTTTAAAAGCTAGGTCAAATACTACTTTATCTATTTTTTTTATATAATAGGGGGAAGGGACGCCCAAAAAGGGCAGTTATTGCAGCCCATGGAGACCCATTTTTAGTGGATACGTTGCCGGCCTTTGCGACACCTTAACTTTGAATACTTGGGAGCGTAACTGGAAGTCGGTTCCACAGTTCGCTAGTTCGCAAAAGAAAATGGCTTGTGAAACGGACTGCGGAAGACTTCCAGCCATCAAGGTGATCTGTCATCTATATTATTCAAATAACGAGAAATGTGTATTTTACAGAAGACATGCCAGAAGCTATACTTACGGCATGCCACAGATGCAACAACGCACAAAAACACTTGTGGTCTCGGTTCTTATCAGGCCTTAAGCAATACTACCCGGAGCTCTATGAGGACTTCCAGAAGAAATACGACCCGAAGAAAATTTATTTGGATGCTTTGGAGAAGGCTGTTGAAGGATACTAAAGACTTTTTGCATTTAACGCTGTTTCTTAATAAATAGATTTTTCTTCATTTGTGTTTTTTGTCACCTAAATTTCACACATTGATATGAAACTATCGGAAAGGTTTGATAGCCGACTGAATGTGATACTCCTGGTTTGTGTAATTGCATTAATTGCGAAAATTGGAAAATTGGACATGTGATTGTTTATAAATGTCACGATGTATTGTCCAAGATTGGCATATGATTCGCTTTCGTCAATGCCAAAAAACACCATGTCTTGCCTATTTTTCTAACATAATTATAGATTTTAGATATTATTATTACTATGTAGGTTAAGGCGTCGTCCTAATTGGGAGCGATCGTACGATGGCGCGATGCGTTTTTCATCTCACGATCAAAGTGCTCGTGCGATGACCTAACTGGTGTCCTAATAGATCGCGCGATGTCCATCGTGTGATGCCGTCGTTCGATGGCTGGCCCTTGCCCCTCTCGTCCCGCGCCCCTCGCGCGTCGACGCTTCGCGTAGTAACCAATTAGGACACTCAAAAGAGATCTGTTGCTTTGATTACATGGTCGCACGATCAAACGCATTGTACGATCGTTATTAAAGCATATCATGTGCTCGCACGATTACTTGCGAGGCAAATAGGACACTCTGATGAAATCTGTATGTTAGAACTCATCGCACGACGAGAACGCATCGCGCTATCGTACGATCGCTCCCAATTAGGACGACGCCTAAGAATATAGTAAGTACTGTACATTTGTGAGTTGGAAATGAATATATTTTAATTACAAATGGTTATAAATAACAAATATACAATGATAGTTTTTTATTTGACTGTGTTACATGTGTTTCAAAATATATATAGTTAAAATTAAATATTTTAACTTTTCAAATTTCTTTCAATTTTTAATTATTATTATTACTGTGTAGGTTCAGAAAATTGGAATACTGTTTATTTATGTATTATAAATAAATACTTCTTGTAATAAAAAAAAGAAACGTTTAATTTATTTTAAAAAATATAGTAAAAATTAATAAAACCTTTTGTCTTGAAACACTAACCAGTCAAACCTTGTCTAACCAGTGTTTTAGTTAAGAGGCAAACGGACTGGAGGACAACTTAGAGTAGAAACAACTGTCCATGGAAATTCATAAAACCTGTTCCCAAGAGAAAAGAGGTATTTTTAAAGAGCAGTGATGGCCTAGTGGCTACAGCGTGCGATTCTCATCCCTGAGGTCATAGGTTCGATCCCCGGCTGTGCACCAATGGACTTTCTTTCTTTGTCCGTATTTAACATTCGCTCGAATGGTGAAGGAAAACATCGTGAGGAAACCGACATGTCTTAGACCCAAAAAGTCGACGGCGTGTGTCAGGCTGATCACCTACTTGCATATTAGATTGACATATGATCATGAAACAGATACAGAAATCTGAGGCCCAGACCTAAAAAGGTCATAACGCCACTGATAATAATTATAAATAGGTATACCTATACATTGTGCACACAGATGGTACGTGGAGAAAGGCTTGCTAACGCTCGGATGAGAACGACATAAAAATGAAAAATAAAATTTTCAGTCATTTTATGTTTAGAATAAAACTGTATTATTTCTGGACTTTCTCTCTCCTACGTTTTATGAGTAGGTGTTTATTTATTGAAAACATTCATTAAACATGACTCATTGCCTCGTTCCGCCTAAAGATCATATGTTAATTTATCGAAAAATTTTAATTTTCAATTTACAATAATTGTATAATACAAAATAATGCTAATTTACTGATATTCAATTCAATTCATAAAAGTATGCAATTTTTCATCAATGTTTTCTTATGACGTTATCTCGAAAAATTTGTGTCCGTAAAATGAATTTTTACAAAAAAAAATATTTACAGCTTATGTATGGCCATATTTTAAATAATATACAATTAAATAATTTTTAGGAAATTAACAGAAAACCTTTTGCTATCAATGAATCTTTTATAAATAATTTAGTAAATTACCCCCATACTGGCCCATACGCTTCACAAATAGTTGCTTCCAGGCGAAGAGGCGAGAAAATTATTAATCTGCCAGAGTAGGCGGGGAATGGGAGCTTGTTCACGCTGAACAGTGTGTACATACTATTGTACACACTGTTCAGCATTAATTAAATTAAGAATATTAGAGTACATTAGAGTACTCTAATATTCTTAATTTAATTCGTTACATAACCTACTGATGGAAAATATAATAATATTTTTTTAAGAAGATAGAACAAAGGTTAGTCGACATCACAGGAGACCGAAGAGCTGGCAGCTACGTTGGACAAAGAATTAGTCTAGCTATTCAAAGGGGGAACGCTGCCAGTATCTTTGGAACCATGCCTAAAGGGACTGCTTTTAATAATATATTTTAGTAATTATTTTTTAATACTATTGTTTTTTGTTATATTTCAAATAAATAAATTTAGGTATTTAAAAAAAAAATAAAGAAGAAAGAATTCAAATGAGTTTTACTGATGTCTTTACAGATGACTGTTATAATTCATTTTTTTTATAGAACAGGGGTAATAGGGCATTAGGCTTACCTGATGTTAAGTGATACCGCGCCCACCATGGACACTCTTAGAGGGCTCGTGAGTGCGTTGCCGGCCTTTTAAGAATTGGTACGCTCTTTTCTTGATGAAAATTCTAATCTTTCTTATAAAATGTAGTAGAAGCGAAAGTTGTAGAGAACTTTTTCATTTAAATGAGCTAATATATTTATATATTCTGTTATACAATAAATACAGGGTTCTTCATACAATTTGGTATTTATTTTAACCAATGGGATTTGGATAAACAAACGAACGTACAACTCTAGGCGAGAATTAATTTTTTATTAGGTTAGTAGTTGTAGAATAATAATAGGAGAACAGTTGTGAAACTGGTAAATGAGTCTTCGCCTCTTCTTCTTTAGTCAAGCTCTTGGCCTTATTGGCCTCTATTCCATTGATCATTTTACAATCATAGGTAAACTATCTGTTTTCTATCTCTGACTCCACATTTTTGAGTCTTGCGATGGTTAAAATCATAAAAAGTAACCATATGAGCAAGTTAATTGAACGCAGGCTTTAAACACACGACCTCAGACTTGTAAGTCACGTATAGCAACACTGCTATATCAAGTTGTTTGTTTGTTGTCAACCTCTCTATTTGAGAACTGGCAGAAAATTTTAGTTTAGTTTAGGATCATTATTTTTAAAGTTCATAAGTGTATTATATCTTATAGTACACATGAATAATGATTTAATAAATATATAAAGAAGGTAAGTTAAGGTAGATAAAACAAAAGTGGTTAAATGCTGAATATTTTATTAATTAAACACAAAATTAGTATTCAGCCACAGCCTTTTCCAAAAGAGGCAAGTAAATGTGGTTAGGATCGTACTTCTCCTCGTAGTCCCAGTAGTATTGAGGATAGTACTCCTTCAGAGCACTCAGGAAACGGTTCCACAAATGCTTCTGGGGATCATTGCATCTGTGGCAGGCTGTGGGGACCGCTTCCGGCATGTTTTCTATGAAAAGATACATACCATTATAAATTCAATATGCAATTACGTGATTATATGAGAAAAAGAAGTTCTGCCTAACCAACGCGACGCTTGACAAAATTGCTTACGTTTTGTTCCAGTCTAATATTCTGCGCAATATAATTGAAATTTTTATGCATTGTCTAAATGAATAAAAGATTTCATAATCTTATAATATAGGTGTACTACTAATTTCAATAATATTTTCCTCTATTCGAATGTCTTATTATAATAAGACATATATTATATTTGACTTACTTTTGTATGACTGGCTCAGAGGGTCACATGGAGCACGGTCAACGAAGCAATCGATAAATCCTTTGACCAGTGTTGGATTCTTCATCGCTGTATCAATGTCCAAATAATCATTGTCCGTGGTAAAGTACACGATATCCTCTGCTATGGTAATCGCCACAAGGGCGGAAAGGATTATGAAGAGTTTCATGTTTCTGTAAAAATATATCAAAATTGATTTCTTCAACACTACGTTAAATAGTTGAGCTTCTTTTAATTTTATTACAGATTTTTATATATATAAAACTAATAAAATAATACAAAAACATCGAAATATGTATTATATTCAAATTCACAAAAAAAAAAAAACCTTACCAAATTGAGATCCAAATTGAACTGTGACAAGATAGAATGCAATATAGTTTATATACTAACTAATACTATTAGTAATAATTGTAAAATTAATTAAATTTATTAAATAATTTCCCTTATTGCATAATTGTACTAATGGATGAAATTGTAACTATCATTACTAGGCAACCTGTAATGTGCCTAAATGGATTATATAATTTATTATAAATTAAAAAATAGTGATAATGGATAAAATACACAAATGTTTGTAACTGAATTTCGTATTACTTTATGAACTATCTTATAATATAATGTTTTTAGGTTTTCAGGTTTTCTCACGATTTTTTCCTTCACCGTTCGAGTGAATGTAAAATGCGCACATAGAAAGAAAGTCCATTGGTGCACAGCCGGGGCTCGAACCTACGACCTCAGGTATGAGAGTCGCACGCTGAAGCCACTAGGCACAAAGGTAAGAAAAACCAATTCAAAATATATTCCTTTTTTCAGATCAAAATGAAGGTTCTAATTAGCGGTGGTACCGCGCTAATAGCGTGTATCCTCGCCGAGGATATCGTATACTTCACCACGGAAAATGATAACCTCGACGTGGACGAGGTGATGAAGCACCCGGACCAGATAAAGGCGTTTGTTGACTGTTTCGTGGATAGGGCTCCATGTGATTCTCTGAGTCTGTCATGTAAGAGTGAGTCTCTTTCATATTGTTTATTGGAACTACTTTCTACTTTCGTGAAAAGTGTTAATTAGACCAGAGGTTTTCATAACGTTACAACGTAAACAACCCATGCTGGCACAGTTTATAATTACGCATTAGTTAAATTAGATTAACGATGAAATTTGAGAAGTTGAATTGATTCTAGAGTTTGTTCAATTTCGTCGTTTCAAGACGGAGAAGGCTATTGAAGGATACTAAAGATTTAACACTGTTTTTTAATAAATAGATTTTTCTTCATTTGTGTTTTTTGTCACCTAAACCAAAACATTGATATGAAAATATCGGAAAGGTTTGATAGCCGACTGAATGTGATGTTCCTGGTTTGTGAAATTGCATTCCCGAAAATTGTAAGAAATTGGAAAACTGGACATGTGATTGTTTATACATGTCACGGTGTATTGTCCAAGAATGGCATATGATTCGCTTTCCTCAATGCCAGAAAACACCATGTCTTGCCTATTTTTCTAAAAAAATATATTTTAGATATTATTATTACCATATAGGTAAAGAATATAGTAAATACTGTATATTTGTGAGTTGGAAATAAATATATTTTAATTAAAAAAGGTTATAAATAACAAATATACAATGATAGTTTGTTACAGCATGTGTTTCAAAATACATAGGTATAGTTAAATTTAAATATTTTAACTTTTTAAATTTATTTAAATTTTTAATTATTATTAATACTGTGTAGGTTCAGAAAATTGGAATACTATTTATTTCTGTATTGGAAATAAATACTTTTTGTTTAAAATAATAAAAAATAGTTTTTTTTTAATTATAATAAAAATGTAATTGATATTACATATTATTTATTAGTGTGTGTGAAGTTATTACCAAGGCGACAACTGAATAATTCGTTCAGAAACCCGCTATTTAATACTCGCCATCTATCTATGTATCTATGAAATTAATAAAACCTTTTATGTCCTCCGGCTATGCACCAATGGACTTTCTATGTACGCATTTAGCATTCACTCGAACGGTGAATGAATATTGTGATAGAATGAATGGTATTGGTGAGGAAACTGGCTTGCTCTAAACCAAAAAGTCGACGGCGTGTGTCAGACTTAGAAAGCGTACGTACTTGCATATTTGACATATGATGATGAAACAGTTACGGAAATCTGAGGCCCAGACTTATAAGTGGACAGCATCACGACCTTCCAACACCATTAATACTAGACGACGGTGAAAACGGTAACGTCGCACTTAGGCGTGTTAGTTCGGAACGATTAAAACTTTAAAGAATACCTACGACTGGACGTAAATATTATCTCTGAGTTCACTTGTGTTCAAATCATAGCAAATTTAGATAATATGATATGACTGTTTACTTTATTGATGTTCAGTAGTGTCGTGTGAATATTTAAATTAATCTCAATGCCGTGTAGCGACCTATAAAATTGTGTTTTAATTGTAAATGCTAAAAATGCAAATTGCCTTAAATTTGCAGTATTAGCTATATAAGCGAAAATGTAACTTCATATTACATACAATACATTCACGTTTAATCATACTTTGAAATTGGGTCAACTTTTTCTATTAAACTTAATTGTAGCCGCAAATGATTATGTGAACTTGACACAAAAGAACTTACCTAGTTGATGGCAAGCCGTGCGTGGCTCGCCTAGCTTTGAACATGAGAGTTACTTCCTTTTTATCGTTTAGTTATATAATATATATATATATATATTAATAAATCATAAGACTAACGCTTTTCCTTTTATAAAACATGAACTCTAGGTGAATTTAATTTGTTCTATAGGACGATAGCTAATCAACTAAAAATATGTATTAAATAGATTTTTAACTTCGCTTGATAATATTTTTTCTATTTGAGTATATAATTTTCAAAAAAAGCTTTAACTTTGTTAAATGCTTGACAATAAATTGTGGCGCTACATCCTTTAAAGTCTGGGCCTCATATTTCTGTATCTGTTTTATGATCATTAATTATCAATCTATTAGGCAAGTAGGTGACCGGCTTTCTGTGCCTGACACACGCCGTCGACGTTTTTTGGATCAAAGGCAAGGAGGTTCCCTCACGATGTTTTCCTTCACCGTTCGAGTGAATGTTAAATGCGCACATAGAAGGAAAGTCCATTGGTGCATAGCAAGAGTTCGAACCTACGACCTCAGGGATGAGAGTCGCACGCTTGCTTTTTAAAAATCCTCCTTCTTATTCTCCTTCAGTCGCGCTCTTTATTTCTGAAGATCGCCTTAGTTGCGTCTCACTTCCTCCACTGTCCCCTGTCTTCGGTAAGCCTTATTCAAGCAAGATCCTCTATTCCATCGGTTATTTTACAATTATAGGCCAGTAAAAGCTCAACCCTGACACCAAATTTTTGGGTCTTGCGATGGTTACCCTTACCATATGAGCACGCAGACTTTGAACACACGACCTCAGACTTGAAAGTAACACAATAGCAAAACAATTTGTTTGTTTGTTGTCAACCCAACCGTAGCAAATTTGAGGATTGGAAAATAATATTAATTTAGGGTCATTATTTTTGATGTTCATAAGTGTATTAATAACTTACAGTACACATGAATAAAGACTTAATAAATATATAAATAATCAAGTAAGGTGAATCAAACAAAAGTGGTTAAATGCTGAATATTTTATTAATTAAACACAAAATTAGTATTCAGCCACAGCCTTTTCCAAAAGAGGCAAGTAAATGTGGTTAGGATCGTACTTCTCCTCGTAGTCCCAGTAGTATTGAGGATAGTACTCCTTCAGAGCACTCAGGAAACGGTTCCACAAATGCTTCTGGGGATCATTGCATCTGTGGCAGGCTGTGGGGACCGCTTCCGGCATGTTTTCTATGAAAAGATACATACCATTATAAATTAAATATGCAATTACGTGATTATATGAGAAAAAGAAGTTCTGCCTAACCAACGCGACGCTTGACAAAATTGCTTACGTTTTGTTCCAGTCTAATATTCTGCGCAATATAATTGAAATTTTTATGCATTGTCTAAATGAATAAAAGATTTCATAATCTTATAATATAGGTGTACTACTAATTTCAATAATATTTTCCTCTATTCGAATGTCTTATTATAATAAGACATATATTATATTTGACTTACTTTTGTATGACTGGCTCAGAGGGTCACATGGAGCACGGTCAACGAAGCAATCGATAAATCCTTTGACCAGTGTTGGATTCTTCATCGCTGTATCAATGTCCAAATAATCATTGTCCGTGGTAAAGTACACGATATCCTCTGCTATGGTCATCGCCACAAGGGCGGAAAGGATTATGAAGAGTTTCATGTTTCTGTAAAAATATATCAAAAATTGATTTCTTCAGCACTAAGTTAAATAGTTGAGCTTCTTTTACTTTTATTACAGATTTTTATATATATATAACTAATAAAATAATACAAAAAATATGTATTATATTCAAATTCACTAAAAAAATATATAAAACCTTACCAAATTGAGATCCAAATTGAACTGTGACAAAATAGAATGCAATATAGTTTATATACTAACTAATACTATTAGTAATAATTGTAAAATTAATTAAATTTACTAAATAATTTCCCTTATTGCATAATTGTACTAATGGATGAAATTGTATCTATCATTACTAGGCAACCTGTAATGTGCCTAAATGGATTATATAATTTATTATAAATTAAAAAAATAGTGATAATGGATAAAATACACAAATGTTTGTAACTGAATTTCGTATTATTTTATGAACAATCTTATAATATAATAATTTGTTTAACCTTATGTCGGATGGCGCATCTATTCCGGGCTGTTCAGATGTTTGTTGTGTTTCCTCAAGGGAATAAGTTTAGGGATTAAATATTATGACATTCTCTGGTCAATATATTCTTGAAGCCTTGTTGTACGTACAAAACAAATGGAGAATTTCACCTGTAATAATACTCGAAACAAAAGAAATCTAGCGTAAGATCAACCAGGCTCCAGAATATAAACCACTTATATGGAAATTATATTCGTTTTTACAACAAACTCCCAAGCGAAATTAGAGAATTATCACTGAATAAATTCAAAATTCTCGTTAAACAAAAATAATTAATAAAGCTTTTTATAAATTTGACGATTATTTAAATGATCCTAATCCCTGGGATTGATCCAGTTTATTCACCAGGGATTTAGTTGAAATATTGTTTTATTTTATTTAAAATTTTTCGATGATATTAATCAAGTTGATTAATTTTACATGATTTCTTTAAGTTACGATACGACCTTCTCAGTTAAGTATATATAACTAGCTGCGCCCGCAAAATTCAAGTCATAAGATTTTAATTAACAAATACAAAATAGGGGTTGATCGTAGAGGGCTGAAAATTAAGGGTTGTATGTTGTATTTTTTTTTAGGTGGACACCACTTAACGGTTTGAAATATATATAGTAGCCGATTCTCAGACTTACTGAATAAGCATAAACAATTTCATAAGAATCGGTTAAGCCGTTTCGGAGGAGTATGGGAAAGAACATTGTGACACAAGGATTTTATTTAATCGATATATATATACTAGCGGAACGACAGACGTTGTCCTGCGATATTTCAAGCGATTAGAATATTAAACACAGTATGAAAGTACCGACTGTAGCGCTATCTGCCGGGATGATTTATGAATCTAAACCTTCCAGGGCTCCACCTCAAATCGGTCCAGCTGTTTAAGAGGAGTTCAGTGACATACACACGTACCGTAGAATTATATATATATATGTAAGCTATCTATCTTTTAGTCAGATCAAACTGACAACACGATGTGCAAAATTTATTGGAATCGGTTAAGTAGTTTAGGAGTCCATAGCGGACAAACAACGTGAAGCGAAATTTATATATTTTAAGATATGTTCATATACCATACATATACGAAATTCTTGATCTGGATTTTATGGTATGAGTATGACTCACTAGAACTTCGTAGAGATTCAGCTTTGATTAAAGGAGTTTTCTCACCTCTTCGCCGGGAGAGACCTATTTGTGAAGCGTATTTACTATGATTTAAAAATATACATAGAGAAGATTAATTAATAACAAAATGCTTTCTGATAAGTGTGTAAAAATAACCATATTGTATTATAATATTTTAAATAATCTGTGAGCTGTAAATAATCAGTTTACAAACGATAATTTTACATGATAACGTTATAAGAAAACATTGATGGAAAATTGCATACTTTTATGAATTGAATTGAATTACTACCATTATTTTGTATAATACAAAGGACTAATTGTTTTTTTTTTTTTCGATAAACTAAGATGCTCGTCAGGCGGAACGTGACATTGAGTCATGTTACGCTCGGCTCAGGCGGAACGTGACACTGTCATGTTATTTCGTGCGTTCATCTATATAAGACGTTATCACGTGAATAAATGAATACCTACCCAAAAATGTAGGAGACTGACCAAAATAATACAATTTTATTTCCCTTAAAAGAAAATAACTCTGAAAACTTTATTTTTTCGACAATTTTGTTTTCCCTCACCGTTCGACCAAATGTTAAATGCGCACATAGAAAGAAAGTTTGTATGGCAATTAAGGTTCACAATATTTTACCAAATAATTAAAAGATCATCGGACTAGAGTCTTTCAAAACGACTTGGTGTATTACTTTTGGAAAAAAATGTAGTATTCAATAAATGATTATTTGCGTGAGACACTTTAGTTGATATAAATTTAATTAAGTATGATACAAATAATATAAGAATTGACCGAATCATATGACTAATAATGTAAGATTCCTGTAAAGACAATTTGCGCGCCATTTTGTGTGGCAGAATATGGGAACTTACGATTGTACCACCTTACACATTTTCGTAACATATCTTTGCAATGTATATATTATTATTATTATAAGTGCTCCTCAGAGATGAGAGTCGCACGCTGAAGCCACTAGGCCATCACTGCTCGTTTCTCTTGGGAATTTGAATGACTATAGACTGTTGTTTCTGCTCTAAGATTTCCCCCTGCCCGTTTGCTTCTAACAATTACAACTTAAACGCTAAAACACTGGAAGGACAAAGTTTCTATGAAACTTAATTGAACATTGATAAAACCATGAAATTATAATATATATTCTATTTCATGGTGAAAAATAAATAAAATTGATTTACGAGATATCGAGTATAAAATGAGGGGGTTTCTAAGGGAATTTATCACTTGTCGACTTCTATCTTCGTGACTTGGTAAGAATACTTTAAATTATATCGCACTCTGCTGACTGTTACACATCACAATAATCAAAAAATATTTTAGTTTTTAAGTATTTTTTTCCTACACAAAAATATACAGTATTCACAATTTTCTTACACAGTAATAATAAGAATAATTAAAAATAAATATATAAAAATTTAAACAAATTTAAAAAGTTAAAACATATGAATTAAAAATATCTATGTATGTTTATTTGTTATTTATAACCTACAAGCTTAGATATTAAAATAGGCGTGATTCTTCTACGCCGGTACTACTTTGGCAACGTGCTTTCCACAAAGCACTTCCTCGGACATTCATAAGTCGAGCGGGCCTGATGGCATACCGCCAATGGTGTAGTTTACTTGTGCCACTAAGTTGGTTCCGGTCTCAACGCGCTTTTTCCGGTACCTGTATTCGCTCGGCATAGTGCTCCGTGGCACCGCCTAAATACATCCGATCACTAAAAAAGGCAATCGCTCTTAACCTCCTTGTTCTTAAAAATAATGGAAACCATATTGCTAAGCTGAGTTATCTAGAGGGCCACTAGCTGATTAGCCGTTGTCTCAGCTGATGACCTCCTAGGTACCGTACACATAGGTGGGAGGCGCTGGCGGTAAGTTTGGACATAGCGAAAGCCTTCGATCGGGTGTGGCACAGAGCACTGCTCCCTAAGCTTCCATCCAGACTAGCTTCGAATCCCATGGGTTCCCCGAGAAATTATGCAACTGGAGTTCTTGCTTTTTCGCCGGTCGTCATCGACGGAGCATGCTCCAACAAGGCTGTGTCCTATCCACGACCCTGTTTAATCTGCATAATAATGATATGTTGCGATTTAGCAATATTCATAGCATAGCAATGCGAACGGCGGCACTAGGGATAGTCTTTATTCTGGTCGGGCAGGTATTTCTCGTGTAGATGACTATGCGTACCAGAACAAACTTGTATCGAAACTATGCAGCGTGTAGTTTCGGAATGGGGTAGACTAAATCTAGTCCAATTTAACCCCAACAAGACACAAGTTTGCGTATTTTCCGTTAAAAATCTCCCTTTATCGCTACTTCTCTCTTTGAAGGATGAAGACCAGTCACTTTCCATGCGGCTTGATCCCTTGGCGTTGCGTAGAGATGTGTGATCTTTGATTTTCTTATTTGGTGATTACGTCAACAGCAATTACATTACCCACACTTTCTATCGTTGAGAACGAAATGCATTTTTGAGGATTCCTTCAAAAAATTAATACGTTTACTTACTATTATTTTTGAGAGCTTTGCTTACGTAATACTGGAAGGGCTCTAGTATATTCTACCAATGATAATTGCTATTTTATTGTTTCTTGTCACAACAACAAGTCGTTATTTAATATATCATTAAGTAAAGATAAGAGCTATTAATTAATCGTTCATATAATTAACACATATTCTTGATTAAAGAGAACATAGTTTATTTTCCTGTTTTAGTTTCAGCTATAATTATAATATTTCGATTAATTAAATTTAATACTTCCATTAATAGCCCATGGCAACAGGTTTTATGATTAAATGGGTGAATAGATGACAAATATGTCGTCAAATTCTGAAAATAATTTTTATTTTTTTGATATGTTAAAGAATTCAAGATGAAAATCATTTTGCTGTTAGCGGTTGTGGGCGCTGCATTGGCCGATGAGGTTGATTTCTATACGACTGCTAATGATAATCTGGATATGCTGAAGGTGGTAAACGATCCAGCGAAGCTAAAAGCCATGACTGACTGCTTTATGGATAAAGGCCCATGTGGTCCTATAGCTCAGAGTTATAAATGTAAGTGAAGCTATGGCTGAAATTTAGCTACTAAAATAAATTCGCAAATAACTCGTTTTGAAGCGTGAATTGTGTTGTATGTTTTTATAATTAAGATAAAAATATTTTTATTCTTAGTATTTACAATTTTCTTAACCAGCATAGTAATATAATGAAACGTTCATAAATATAAAACTAAAAATTGAGATACTATCCAATTTAGGAACCACAAATCATGGCACGATGTATCACAATAAGAATTTCTTCGAATCGAATAGTTCACACAACTGGATGGATGGAAGTAGACCTTCTGGGTGACTCAGATACAAGTCATATCCTAGGAATCAGCTAATCTAAACCCACTATAAACCAACATTACCGTGTAATTTGGCGATTTTGTTGTTTGCATTCCCTAGCGAAGAACAACGACGCGATCCCAAGAAACGAAATTTAACTTACGTGGTTTGCAATGCAATGAATCCCTTGTCATGCGGAAACCAAAAATTAAACGCACTTGTGAGCCCACTGGCAATGTAAGGGCGGCGGTTATCACTTAACATCAGATGAGCCTCCTGCACGTTGGACCCTCTTACAAATAAAAATATCACCAAATATTCATGACCGAATGTACATATTACTTTTAATTTGCAATTAATTTTAGTGATCGTTCCTGACTCCATCGCTCGCGCTTGCGACCGTTGTAACGACGCCCAGAAGCATTTGGCAAACACCTATGTTCGCGGTCTCTACTGGAATCTACCAGATGAATATAAAAACTTCATGAAGAAATACGACCCTCATGGAATCTATGAAGACAACTTCAGGAAGGCTGTTAAGGATTATTGATTAGTGACAATAAATTATTATTGATGTGCATTTTTCTTTTTATTTAAGAAAACGGCCTAAAAAGCCGTTTAGGGCGAGTCTGCACTAGTTGAAGGTAGCGTAGTATGTTACATACATTTCTCGATAAGAAGGCTTTTTACTTGTTTTTTTTTAATTGATATCTCAGAGATAGGATTGTTTATATTATATGATTAATTATTATTTAACACAACAGTGATCTTACAACAAATGAGTACTCTAATGAGTCTCACGATCATAACCAAACTGCAAGGCTAACAGGCCTTGGGTTGAGACTTGGGTGACCTGAAACATAAATGGACTCTCACTCAATAAAGATGAACTCGAGATACTAGTAGCTGAGCACAAACTAGACGTAGTCCTTATATCAGAGGCACACTGCAGAGACCAAATCAAAGGATTCCAGGCAGACACTACGAACCACCCATGGTACAGGATCAGCTATTTAGAGACAAAATTATGCACCATCTACTGCCTGAATATAGAATTGAACAAATACAGGCGCCATACAAGTTAGCGGATACTTGAATGTCTCAGCTATTTACTGTCCAAAACTAGAGGCTAACCTCTCACTTCTTCTCTAATCTAGGCAATCACTTCATAACAAGAGGCGACTGGAACTCCAAACACGTCCATTGGGGCTCAAGAATAATAACACCTAGGGGCAGACAATTGAAGCTCAGGATCGATACAAATCACCTAAACATAATTGCTCGAACAGAACCTACCAACTGGCCAGCTGATCATTATCGAATCCGGGACATACTCGATTTATTCCTAACAAAAGGACTCTCCAAACAATACATGAAGATCAGATCATGTGCTAATGGGTTATCTGATCACACTCCAGTCATACTTACTATCAGCTCCACTATAATTGAAGTCGAGAGATTATATAACCAGCATACTGATTGGCCCTCCTTTAGGGAACACTTAAATGAAAACCTTCATCTAAGAAGTAAAGAAGTAGAGGAAATTGAAACAGCAGTAGTGCAGTTTACTAATCTCATACAAGATGCCGCCTGGCAAAGCATACCTATTACTGAACACATAAACCAGCCCACAAACATAACATTGGACATAAAGATGATGATCCAGGAGAAACGCAGATTGCGCAGTTTGGCAACTATTCCATCATCCACAAGACAAGGCCACCCTTAATAAAGCTATTGTAGAATAGAAGGAAGATATAAGTAATGCTACAGAAGTCAGAATAGAATGTGCAATCGTGGTTTTTTTTTTATGAAAACGCATTTTTTTGAAGTAACGTAATATTATTAAAATTTATATATACGTATTTATAAAAGTCTCAGCAAAAAATAAAAATATATTCTATTCGAAATCGCCACCTTTGGCTTTTATACAGGCCTTTAATCAGTTTGGCCAATGGTTTCTTTAACAATTGTAATTAAAAAATGAGAAATGGCGCAAAATAATATACATGTGCCAAATTCAAAATTGTTAAAAAGTTGAAAAAAAGAAAAGTTTTCATGTAACAGTATTTATGACCAGACTAGTTAATTATATTTTATTTTTAATTTGTAATAATTACTTCCAACTTTTGACATAATCGAAAGGTCCAATAGGAAGAAGGCGCCCTTAAAAAAGTAATAATGGTGAATGGAGAAAGAATGCCAAGGTAGGTATATTTGGTGTAATAGTTTTTTATAATATACATATATAATTATTAGTTAAAGATTGTTAGTGTTTTTATTGTTAAAACTAATTCAATCGCTTTAACTTTTCAATTTGCCGGCCGCTGAGCTGGCATGATGCTCTTTGTAAATCTGAATTCCAAAACATATTAAGTAACACCTCAAATACAGACCGCGCAAGACTGTGGCTGGTAATATTGGGCCTTTTTTTTCTTTTTACACTCAAAAACCTCCGATGTAGTACATACTACATAGGGAGTAGGTGATGGGCACAACTTCTTCTATTTACTCCGTGTTATCTAACCCTATGGTTTTTATAGCCATGACTGCCATTTGCTATAAAAATTTGTCAGGCGATTAAAATATTTGTTTTTGTTAATGTATTAAATCAAATATTGAACAGATTGTATCTAGTCATTTTCTGTATGTATACAATGCGTATCTATTTTGAAATTATGTCAGGTAATTATTTAAGTAATAAACCATTTAATATATTCTAAATTGTCACGTTAATTTTATCGTAAAGTTGACAATTATATTTATTTGCCAAAGATATTATGATCAATATTTACTATAAAAGCTTATTCGTTTTCAATAATTATTAGTGTGTTATAAATCTCACTGTGGTAAGTATCTCATTATATTGTTGGAAGCTTTCTTTATCTTAGTAATTCAAGGCTTGTAAGAAGATTTGATTTTTTTTTCATATTAAAAATTAATTAAGATGAGCCTACAGAAAGTGCATGCGACAGCAATTTCATTCTGATTCGGGCCCATTTTTGTATCTTTTTGGATTTTTTTCTATAATTTCTGGATAAATTGTTATATTTGTATTTCTTTTTAAAAATTTCTAGTTTACTTGTTTTCGTTTCTAAATTTTAACTTCATTAATAGATTAAATGTAATCGAAAGCAACTAACGCCTGGATATTGATATGAAATAACCAGTCGTATTTGAAACTAACAGAAACATGCGAACTCGTAAAAATTACAATAACGATAGAAATGGGAAGTGGTTATTATTAATTGCGTCGTTTTGTGTAATATATAAAAGTAGATAACTAGATAACTTTTCTATTAAGCGTAAGATTCGTGAATTTCTTTAAATGTAACGGTTTAGTTCACAATTCACGGAAGATGTATTACAGTATATAGTAAACCTTTTTTATCATTGAAACATTATTTCTTTAAGCCAATTTCCATCTTAGTAAGACTGCCTAGTGCCTGAGCAGGTTGCCAGCCAGTTGACTGTGAAATGTGTATAAAAATTGATATATAATAAATGTCAGGAGTATATGTATACCATCTGTATACTGTAAAGTGTATGTATTAGCAAGCTGCACTAAATAACTAGATATATGAACTCTACGGGTCCCTGAGCTCTGAAGTTTCTTACACAACTAGTGAAAACGGTACACATAAATAATAAATATGTAAATAAGTACGGGATGTCTGCACCAAGAGGCCTAAGGTAACATAAAGAACCCTACGGGTAGGGTGAGAGAAAATGATGGTGGGATTTTCTCTGAGCTCGAGAGGCAGGCTCACCACGATGATTGAGGGCTTGAAGGAGGCTTCGTTTTGAGAGGGCGCACGAAATTAATAACGCAGACCAATATTCCAAATTCAAATTCAAAATTCAAAAATCATTTATTCACGTAGGTAACACAATGTACACTTGTGATTCGTCATTAAAGAAATAAATATTAATGCTTCTAATTTTACATTTACTGCCAGTTCTCAAATCAAGGGCGTAGAACGGAAGAGAAGAACTGGCAATAAACTCTCCGCCACTCTTTTTAATCGCCATGTTTGTTTTTTTTTTACACAACGTTTGTAAGGAGCTGCAACCATTACACCATGTTCCACATGACATTTTAAGTAATTAATAATAATAACATAAATAAAAACAAAGACTTGTCCCCTATCAGCAGGAGGCATGGTGAAATAGGAGCACGCACTTACATTCTCGTGGGAACAACACGCAAATACATAGTCGAAGTCCAATTTGTTGTTATAAAATATGTTAAATGCTATTCACATGTGTAAAATTACTCTCGTGAACTGCCGATGTATCGCGCACCTTCATCTATCAATATTTGGAACAACCACGTGAGCCGTGTCATAAGGTTGTCAATGTTCGAGTGAAATCTGAATACATTTTTCTACTTTTTCTCATTACCTGTTTTTATTTTAATTGTGCTGCAAATAAAGCGTGATGATTAAATGTGCATTGGGAATCAAATGTGTCGTACGTATTATTCTCTTTATTGCTTCCTTTTTATACATCGATATACATTTTGTTTAAATAGGTTAAATAATTCAAGATGAAAATCATTGTGCTGATAGCGGTTGTGTGCGCTGCATTAGCCGACCCGATTGATTACTTTACGACAGCTGATGATAACCTGGATATGAAGGCGGTGGTAGACGACCCAGCGAAGCTCAAAGCCATGACTGACTGCTTTTTGGATAGAGGCCCATGTGATGTTGTTTCATTGAGTTACAGAAGTGAGTAAAAAAAGTGTTTAATATTAAATGTTAGTTAGACCTTCGCTTTTGAATTACCGGGAACTTCCTTTAAGTATCTCGTGAATCTAAAATCGAATCTTTATGAAGTGAATGAAAAATATGTCAATAAAACTAATTATGAATTCAATAATTAACTGTCTAGTATAATTTAATTAAAAGTGAATTGACATCAATGGGCGCAATAATAATAATTTATTGCAAGGATACAAAAATATGTAAGGTAGGTAAGTTCGCATATTCCGCCATACACAAGAGCGCAAATTTGTCTTTAAAGGAATTTTACATTTTACATTATTAGTCATACGAATTGGTCAAATCTTATATTATTTGTATCGTACATATCATTAGTTATTAAAAATATATCAACTACAGTGTCTCACGCAAATTTCGATACAATTATTTCAAAATTTGCTATTTTCTTGCTTACATGTAAAAATTAAAGTATTTTATTTGTGGTTTTCAGAAATAGTTCCTTTGAGTATTGAAGGCTTGTGCGACCGTTGTAACGACGCTCAGAAGCATTTGGCTAACACATACATGAACGGTTTGCGCTCGAACGCTCCAGCTGATTACGACAGCTTCCTAAAGAAATATGACCCTGACTCAAAATACACAACCAAATTTATGGAAGTTGTTAAAGGCTTTTAAGCATTGTATTTTCAAGAAATAAATCAGTTTCGCATTCAAATTTGTTTATTTGCACTTTCGCACCTGTTCTTGTTTCTTTTTTAATAGACAAGTTGTTTAATTTAAAAATCTTCAAATCTGGTAACATTCATTCAACTAGTAATATTGACTTAACAACATATTTTTATTAATAACGGTCAAATATGGTTGGATAAGTAAATTAAAAGCAAAATTATTCTCTTTGTAAAGGGTTAAAGGTGTAGTTTCAAACACAAGTATTTAGTCATACGATGTCTGACACATATCGTTAATTTGTGAATTTCGTACGTGCTAGTGTTAAATGCGCACTCGGAATGTGCATTGGTGCACAACCGTGATTTAAACCCACGAGCTCAGGGTGGGGAATCCGTACGCGCAAACGCTGTTTCATCTCGTGAGAGTGTCAAAGATGAGAGAAATTTAAATTTCACTTATAAGAAAAAAAATTAAAAGAAATTAATTATTATGTACATGATTAACCATGAAATTGACCTCATCGAATTACTAAACCAACTAAAACGATTCCTTAACAAATGATCCACTATATGCTTTATAGAAACCAAAGTTTTAAAATTTGTTTTAGTTTTCTTTTTATCCATTTTTAAATATTATATTTTTTTTTGTTTCTATGTAGGTTAAGCATATTGTAAATACTGTATATTTGTGCGATGAAAATAAAAAATTAAAGGCTAAAATTCAAATTTTGTATTCCCTAATTTATGGATTATTTATTGGATAATTTGACAGTGTGATATAAATATTTGTTCTGGTTAATATGTTAAATCAATTTATGAAAAGTTGGTATTTCATTATTTAATATATCTATAAAATTATGTTGGGTAATTATTTATGTAAGCATTTAATATTTTTCTAAATGGTCACGTTAAATTAAACGTGAAGTTGTTATATTATTTGCAAAGAATATATTAATAATATTTCCTATAAAAGTTTATTCTTTATCAATAATTATTATTGTGTTATTAATCTCACTGCGGTACTTATTCATATTATATTGTTGGAAGATTTCTATATCTAAGTAACTCAGGGTTTGTAACATTTGAAGATTTTTATCTTATTACAAATTACTTAAGATGGGCCCACAGATAATGCCCGTAACAGCAACTTAAATTTGACTCGAGCGGATTTTTGTAATTTTTTGGGTTAAGTACCTACTTATTTATTTCCTAAAGTTTTGTATTTTTAAAAATTTTCTCGTAACCTTTTCGTTCAAAATTTTAACTTCATTAATAGATTAAAATGTAAAACAATGCAACTTACGCCTGGATCTAATATTAAAATACGAGTATCCAGTCGTATTTAAAACTAATAGAAACATGCGAAATTCACTTAAAAATTACAGTAAAATTATTATTTAAATTACCAAGGATACTAAAGATAACTTTATTGAGCGTAAGAAGCACGAATTATCATTAAATTTCGTTAAATTAAATATATTAAACAAATATAAAAATCAATCAAACAATTTACGGAAGATGTGTTACAGTATACGGTTGATCTTTTGTTATTATTTTAACATTATTTCTTTAAGCCAATCTGCATCTTGGCAAGATTTCCTGAACAGCTTGCAGCCAGTGTTGTGAAATGTGTATTTAAATTTATATGTAATAAATGTCACGAGAATCTGTGTAATAAATGTAGTCTATGCAACTGTAACTAAATATATGAGAGGGTGAGACCTAAGTACCCAACGGATCTCAAGTGTTAGGATATACATAAATAGTGAATATGTAAATAAGTACGGGATGTCTGCACCAAGAGACCTAAGGTAACAGACAGAACCCTACGGGTAGGATCAGAGGATCAAGGTGGTGGGGTTTTCTCTAAGCTGGATAGGCAGGCTCACCACGATGATTGAGGGCTTGAATGAGGCTTCGTTTTGAGAGGACGTGAGAAATGAATGACACAGAACAATATTCAAATCTGTTATAAAATATGTTAAATGCTATTCACATAATATATATGTTAACGTAACATTGTAAACACCGTTAGATTGTAATCTATCTCGCGAGATTATAAACTGTCGAAAGATTGTGAACCTCAGCTTACTGCTTACAATTTAACGTATTATTATTCGGTAGATTTTACTACACTAACTTAGTTATCATTCAAACTTCTTTGGTCAATTACAGATTAATTTTACTTCCCAACAATTTCATATAACTACCGAATGTAGTTATATTATAACATATCGGTTATAATGTCGGTTTACTCACGATGTTTTCCTTCACCGATCGAGCAAATGTTAAATGCGTACATAGAAAGTCCATTGATGCACAGCCGGGGATCGAACCTACGACCTCAGGGATGAGAGTCGCACGCTGACGCCATTAGGCCAACACTGCTCACACAAAGGTAAGAAAAACCAATTCAAAATGTTTTCCTTTTTTCAGATCAAAATGAAGGTTCTCATAATTATCACCGCGCTATTAGCGTGTACCCTCGCCGAGGATATCCTATACTACACCACGGAAAATGATAACCTCGATGCGGACGAGATGTGGGGCCTCTGCATCTTCTACCGCATTTACTATGGAGTGTTCAGAGGAGTTGTACGAACAAATAATTGCAGCTGAGTTTCATCATCGGACGTCAAGGCAGAATACAAAATACCATGCCTATCACCTCGACGTCCGTTGTTCCACAACTGAGTGTTTCTTAATGCAGTTTTTGCCGCGCACCACCACAATGTGGAACCAGCTGCCCACTGAAGTATTTCCGAACCAATTCCACTTCAAGAAAAGGGCGCACCAATTCTTAAAAGGCCGGCAACGCACTTGCAAGCCTTCTGGCAGCGTGAGGGTCCATGGGCGGCAGTATCGCCTTACATCAGATGAGCCTCCTGCCCGTTTGCCTCCTATTACATAAAAGAAAAGAAAAAAAAGACACCGGCATATTGAGTTTTTTGGCATTGAGGAAAGCGAATCGTCATATTATGCCAAACTTGTAAAATATACCGTAACATTTATAAACAATCTCTTTTCCACATTGCTGTACACTAATAGACTTTCTTTCTATGTGCGCATTTAACATTCGCTCGAACGCTGATGGAAAACATCGTGAGGAAACCGGCTTGCCTTAGACCCAAAAAGTCGACGGCATATGTCAGGCACATAAGGCTATAGGCCTATTAGATTGACAAATTTCATAAAACAAATACCCTGACCCAGACCAAAAAATGTCGTAGACACTAATTTGATATTGATAGGAGTTAAAATTAACGTTCAGTTCAACGATTATGAACTGAATACCTGACCAACTTCGTTTTATCTCACGATTACGTATAGGGGGCCGTTGATGTATTACGTAACCACTATATGGGGGAGTCTTACTCTTTGATTTTCTTATTTGGTGATTACGTCAACAGCCCTTACATATTACCCACACATTATCTATCGTTGAAAACGAAATGGTTTTTCGAGGATTCCAACAAAAAATTAATACGTTTACGTACTATTACTTTTTGAGAGCTTTGCTTACGTAATACTTGAACGGCCCTAGTATATTCTACCAATGATAATTGCTATTTTATTGTTTCTTGTCACAACAACAAGTCGTTATGTAGCCAAGTCCACATTTCAAGGATTGTCATGCTCGCTTAAATGTCATTGCTTATGGCGGCGTCCATGCGTCGGGTTGTCTCTCTCCCAAAAATATGGCGAGGGGGCCGATGGCTGGCCATGCGTCATACTCGTGAACTGGGGCTACTTGTGGTGACTGGTCGTACTTGAATTCAGATGAGCCTCCTGCACGTTGGCCCCTGTTACAAAAAAACTATCTCCAAATATTCATGACCGAATGTATTACTTTTAATTTGCAATTAATTTTAGTCATCGTTCCTGACTCCATCGCTCGCGCTTGCGACCGTTGTAACGACGCCCAGAAGCATTTGGCAAACACCTATGTCCGCGGTCTCTTCTGGAATCTACCAGATGAATATAAAAACTTCATGAAGAAATACGACCCTCATGGAATCTACGAAGACCAATTCAGGAAGGCTGTTAAGGATTATTGATTAGTGACAATAAGGTATTATTGATGTGCATTTTTCTTTTTATTTAAGAAAACGGCTAAGAAAAAGCCGTTTAAGGCAGACCTGCGCTACTTAGGTCGTAGCGTAGTATGTTATATGTGTTAATATTACATATATTACAATCTAACGGTGTTTACAATTTTACGGTGACATATGCATTTCTCAATAAGAAGACTTTCTACTTGTTTTTTTTTTAAATTGTTATCTTAAAGATAGGAGTGATTATGTTATATAACAGTGATCTTACTACAAATGAGTACTCTAATGAGTCTCACGACCTTCATAACCAAACTACTGGGCTAACAGGGTTGAGACTGGCAACCTGGAACATAAATGGACTCTTGCTCAATAAAGACGAACTCGAGATACTAGTAGCTCAGCATAAACAAGACGTAGTCCTTATATCGGTAGCACACTGCAAAGACAAAAACAAAATTAAAGGATTACAGGCATACACTACGAACCACCCAGATGGTTCAGGATCAGCTATTTAGAGACGAAATGAAACACCATCTACTGCCTGAATATAGAATCGAGCAAATACAGGCTACTACGGTCGCCATACAAGTTAGTGGATACTTTAATGTCTCAGCTATTTACTGTCCAAAACTAGACGCCGACCTATTCTCTCACTTCTTCTCCAATCTAGGCAATCACTTCATAACAAGAGGCGACTGGAATTCCTAACATGTGCATTGGGGCTCAAGACTAATAACACCTAGGGGAAGACAATTGAGGTTCAGCATCGATACAAATCACCTAAACATAATTGCTCCAACAGAACCTACCAACTGGCTGATCATAATCCGGGAGATATTCGATTTCTTCCTAACAAAAGGACTCTCCAAACTATACATGAAGATCAGGTCATGTGCTGATGAGTCATCTGATCACGCTCCAGTCATACTTACTATCAGCTCCAGTATAATTGAAGTCGAGAGATTATATAACCAGCATACTGATTGGCCATCCTTCAGGGAACATATAAATGAAAACCTTCATCTAAATGTCAGACATAAGGAAGCAGAGGAAATTGAAACAGCAGTAGTGCAGTTTACAAATCTCGTAAGATGCCGCCTGGCAAAGCATGCCTATTACTGAACACAGAAACCAGCCCACAAACATACCATTGGACATAAAGATGATGATCCAGGAGAAACGCACATTGCGCAGAGTTTGGCAACTATTTCATCATCCACAAGACAAGGCCACCCTTAATAAAGCCATTGTAGAATTGAAGGAAGCTATAAGTAATTTTTAAAAATTCACGGCATCATGACGAAGTTGATAGGAGAACTAGGATGTCATGGAACAAATTCTGGGGATACAAAGAAGTACTGAAGGCAGAGATACCAATATACCTAAAAAAGAAAGTCTTAGACACGTGTATATTGCCATGTCTTTCTTACGGTTGCCATCATGGATATATGACTCGAACACAAATAGAAAAATAACAACTTGTCAACGAGGAATGGAACGCAGTATACTCAATTTAAAACTGAAGGACAAGATCAGAAGTACACAAATAAGAAACAAAACAAAGGTTATTGATGCACTGTCCTATTGCAAAATACTGTAGTGGAAATGGGCGGGCCATACCGCTCGAATGAATAATGGCAGATGGACAAAAAGGGTAACAAAGTGGAAAGGGCCACCAGGAAAAAGAAAGCGTGGTCGCCCTCTTGCACGGTGGGCCGACGAGCTAAAGAAAGTTGGTGGAGAGGATTGGGAGAAAAATGCTCAAAACAGAGAGAGATGGAGTCAATTGGAGGAGGCCTATACTCAATAAGAGGTCCTTGAATAAACAGAATATATACCTATATATATATATATATATATATATATGATGTATGTATATATATATATATATGTATGTATTTTATGTGTGTGTGTATATTTTGTAACTTATTGTAAATTTTATTTTGTAAATTTTTCAAAGAATAAATGAGGCTTAATTATTATTATTATTATAAGTAATCCTACACAATAGAATGTTCAATCGTATATATTTTTATAAATTTAGAGAGAAGTTAATACGCCAAGGCCAGTGATAAACATTTTTTTGTAGTAACGTAATATTATTAAAATTTATATCTACATATTTATTAAAGTTTCAGCAAAAAAAATATATATTCTATTCAAAATTGCCACCTTTGGCAATGATAATGAAAAATGGCGAAATCGAAAGAAGTTTTTAAAATAATATACGTGTGCCAAATTCAAAATAATTAAAAAGTTGAAAAAAAGAAAAGTTTTCATGTACATAACAGTATTTATGACCAGACTAGTTAATTATATATTATTTTTAATTTGTAACAATTACTTCCACCTTTTCGCTTAATCGAAAGAACCAATGGAAAGAAGGTGCCCTTAAAAAAGTAATGGCGAATGGAGAAAGAAAGCCACGGATATATTTGGAGTTAATAGTTTTTCTAATATACATATTAGGGTTGGCCAAAAAAATCTAGTTATTCGTACAGGCACAGCGTCAAAAAGGTGCTAAATGGCGTAAATGATTGATACATAAAGTTGAAATATAATTATTTTAAATTTTACTGCCTCCGGATTGAGATAGAATTTATTAAAAATTGTAATTTTTGAGCCCATGTTGAGATTTTTTTCTTCACTTTATTTAAATCTTTATTAGCGCTTATTTGTTTTTAAAGAGAATAGTGCATCTTTTGTTTTGTTTAGTTCGAGGACAAAAGTGTAAAGAGGGGTTGGTACCAGTGTGGTGTGGTGTTAGATTTAACAAGAAACGCACGACTTATAGCAAAGACAATCTATGTCTGCACGCATTACGTAATTGAGTGCAGTCACTTTTTAACGAATTACTAAGAATGAAACGTACGAAAAGATGTTGGAATTATCCGTTATTTGGTAGTCTATATGATTTGAAAGACAACATAATATTGCCCACATATGAATATGTGATGAATTGGTATGGGTGAAACCGACACAAGCTAAAATTCGGGAGATAAAGAAATTGTGGGTAGTGTGATTGCAAAACTAATAGAAATATGGGCGAAATGTTCTATTCCTACAGTTGAACCTAAAAAAATGAAGGAAATGCAGGAATCATATCATTTAAAATGCAAAAATTTGCTAAAATCTCACCCAAAAAACCTAGATTTAAGATCGAAGATTTTCGTCATGGAATGACGTCTTGACTTGCAGGTGTCGAGATTTGCCCCTTTTTGGGGTAAAAAGTATCTGCAGGAAAACACAGCTTCATAGTAGATCCGCGAGAAAAATGGTAATTGGTAGTATACATGTCGACACAACAAAACAGATTACAAAATTAGTTATTTCAACATATTGACGGCAGTACGTCTGAGCCCAAAACATTTTCAGAGGAATAAGTAAGCAGCTTAAAATCTGAGAGAGGGTTCCATAACTCAGTTTACTCCTATTCCTACGAACCTACTGGAGCTTTCTGTTAGTACAGACCAGAACTACTTGTACAGAATAGTCGAAGCAGTTTCAACAGGCACATTTGCCAGCAATTTAGCAAACAAATCACCAGGCATAATGTCTCATGCCCCATGGTTAACCAACGAGACAATAAGATTTTGCGTCAGTATGCTAAAGTAGAGACTCCTTCTAAAAATTTCTTTAAACGAATGTGATGAATGAAGCACTCTTGCAACGTAAGCTGTTAAGTTTTACGGGCCGATATGGTTTTCCATAAAAACTCTTACAAGCTGTAATGATGGATCGAGGCCTTATTGAGTAAACGCAATATGCACCAACAGCATTGAAGGCTGTTATTGACGCACCCAGAAAATGCTTGAATTGTTAACAGACCCCAGCGGAAAATTCGCGAATTAGCTGCACGTCGAATTTTGAAAGTTCAGCTCATGTTAGATCAGCAATATTAAAACCACTGTGTCTTTTTCAGTTACCAAAGATTAAATTTGACGCAATAGCATACTACGAGCTTTTGAATAGGCAGAAAAGTTTCACTTCAATAATTATTTATGTAATAAACCATTTAATATATTCTAAATTATCACGTTAATTTAATCGTAAAGTTGATAATTATATTTATTTGCCAAAGATATTATGAACATTTACTATAAAAGCATATTCGTTTTGTATAATTATTAGTGTGTTATAAATCTCACTGTGGTAAGTATCTCACTATATTGTTGGCAGATTTCTAAGTCATTCAAGGCTTGTAACAAGGTTTGTTTTTTTTATCTTATTATAAATTAATTAAGATAGGCCTGCAGAGAGTGCCTGCGACAGCAACTTCAATCTTATTGGGGGCCCATTTTTCAATATTTTTTTCTTTTTTCCGTTATTTATTTTTTATAATTCCTGGATAAACTGTTATTTTTGTATTGCTTTTTAAAATTTTCTCGTTTACTCGTTTTCGTTCAAATCTTAACTTCAATAATAGATTAAATGTAATACAAAGCCGCTTACGCCTGTATACTATATTGAAAACAGCCAGTCGTATTTGAGACCTAAAGAAAAATGCGAATTACACGTAAAATTACAATAACGATAGAAATGGGAACTGGTTTGGTAGAAAACTTTTTTATTGAGCATTAGAAGAGCGTTAGAAGAGAAAATCACTCTCGTGAGCCGTGTCAGCAATGTGTCAATGTTCGAGTGAAATCTAAATACATACATCCTTTTTCTACTTTTTCTCATTACCTGTTTTTGTTTTAATTTTTGTGCTGCATATAAAGCGTGATGAATAATGAATGTGCATTGGAAAATGCGTTAGTCATAGGAATCAAATGTACGACCGTTTTATTCTCTTTATTGTCTCCTTTTTAATGATCTATATACATTTTGTTTAAATAGGTTAAATAATTCAAGATGAAAATCATTGTGCTGTTAGCGGTTGTGTGCGTTGCATTAGCCGACCCGCTTGATTACTTTACGACTGCTGATGATAACCTGGATATAAAGGCGGTGGTAGACGATCCAGCGAAGCTCAAAGCCATGACTGACTGCTTTTTGGATAGAGGCCCATGTGATGATGTTGCATTGAGCTACAAAAGTGAGTAAAAAAAGTGTTTTGAATTAAATGGCGTAAATGGCGTACTTGCCGACCTTGGCTTTTGAATTACCGAGCACTTCCTTCAAGTATCTCGTGAATCTAAAAACTATTTAATATTAAGTGAATGAAATTTTTTTGTAAATAAAACTTATTATGAATTCAATAATTAACTGTCTAGTATAGTCCTTATTAAAAGTCAATTGACATCAAACGGCGCAATAATAATAATTTATTGCAAGAATACAAAAATGTTTAAGGTACAATCGTAAGTTCGCATATTCTGCCACACATAAAGGCGCGCAAATTTGTATTTAAAAGAATTTTACATTATTAGTCATATGAATTGGTCAATTCTTATATTATTTGTATCGTACATATCATTAGTTATTAAAATTATATCAACTACAGTGTCTCACGCAAATAATCAATTTCGATAAAATTCTTTCAAAATTTGCAATTTTCTTGCTTACATGTAAAAATTAAAGTATTTTATTTGTGGTTTTCAGAACTAATTCCTTTGAGTATTGAAGGCTTGTGCGACCGTTGTAACGACGCTCAGAAGCATTTGGCTAACACATACATGAACGGTTTGCGCTCGAACGCTCCAGCTGATTACGACAGCTTCCTAAAGAAATATGACCCTGACTTGAAATACACAACCAAATTTATGGAAGTTGTTAAAGGCTTTTAAGGATTGTATTTTCAAGAAATAAATCAGTTTCGCATTCAAATTTGTTTATTTGCACTTTCGCACCGGTTCTTGTTTCTTTCTTAATAGACAAGTTGTTTAATTTAAAAATCTTCAAATCTGGTAACATTCATTCAACTAGTAATATTGACTTAACAACATATTTTTATTAATAACAGTCAAATATGGTTGGATAGGTAAATTAAAAAGCAAAATTATTCTCTTTGTAAAGGGTTAAAGGTGTAGTTTCAAACACAAGTATTTAGGCTCACTATGTCTGACACATAACGTTAATTTGCGAATTAGTGTTAAATGCGCACTCAGAGTGTGCATTGGTGCACCTCAGGGTCGGTTGTTTGTCAAACGCTGTTTGATCTCGTGAGAGTGTCAAAGATGAGAGAAATTTAAATTTCACTTATAAGAAAAAAAAATTAAAAAAATGAATTTTATGTACATGATTTACCATGAAATTGACCTCATCTAATTACTAAACCAACTTAAACGATTTCTTAACAAAGGATCCACTATATGCGTTAATAGAATAATCTGTCTTCAGTATAAAATAAAGCAGTGTTGGCTGTCCGCTGCCGCGGCTGTGAAAGTTGTCCTTTTAATACTGGCTCATACACAGGCAAACATTGTACACCCACAATTCAACTATATATGTCAGGCACCCAAAGCTTATCACAAGAAGTCTTTAAAAATAAAATGATTCAAACTGATACAATGGCCAAGGCAATGCTCTATTTTATACTGAATTTTTCTATTAAAGCATATAGTGGATCATTAGTCACAAATCGTTCTAGTTGTTTTGTAGTACATTCACGATGAGGTCAATTTCATGGCTATACAGTATAAACCCAAAATATAAGTCGTAATTCCAGTCTCTTTTATTTTATTTTTTTATTTATTGGACAATTCACACCAATTGACCTAGTCACATGTTAAGCTGGTTAAGCTTGTGTTATGGGTACTAGGCAACGGATTAAGGAACATAAGAGGACATAAGATACATGTAGCACTTATTCCACGTCATTAAATTAATTTATTAATGAATTATGGCAAGAAATTAAACAAAACAAGATTTGTAAGACATAAAACAGGATTTAAAAAACACAATAATCAAAAACATTCACGAGAAATTTACAAATCTTGAATTGAAAAACGAACAATTAGAGAAAACAATTGTTAAACAAAAAGTAAAATTAAAGAACTAAGAAAGGCCCGAAGAAAGTAACTAGTCATGTTCGGAGTAGAAGAGAGTGAGAATAATTATTTTGAATTGGAGAATATTATGGTAAATATAGTAAAGATTAATTGGATTTCAATATGACAAAAAAAAATTGTAGCTGTAAGAAGGTTGGGAAAGAAAGGTGAAAACATAACATGCGTTTCAAGTTACACATTCAGAAAAACGAGTCCTGTATAGAAAATACTCAGTCCTACATTAAGAAGGATTATTCGATTGAAGTCCTTCACACGCGGGAGGAACTCCAAGCCCAGTTACAGAAAGAAAAGCAGAGAGGCTGTACTGCTTTTATAAGATACCACAAACTTATTGTATTAAAAGGTAATCAGCGCAGTTCACATATCAACCGATCTTCTCGGAACCACTTAAATAAACGAATCTTATCAGGATCACCAGAATCAACGCATCCTAGTTGACAGAAATAGGAACTTGCAATAAGACAGCTATCCAAAAATACAAGTTTACAACTTAAAAACATTATCAAAAACCAAAGTAAACTAAACGACAAACTTCGTCTCATACCAGGATTCCCACAGCTTCGAATAGCAACCACTAATAGACTCTTCAGTCCCTCCTCATTTCCCAGTACAACCGGTCACCCCGTAAGGGATCGACCGAGAATGGCCAAGTTCATACAGATAGAATAAAAATTAATAGGCAATTTACTACCAACTTACACACACATGTTAAGAAATATATTCCACAAAAAATTCATTAAAATTCTTATACTTAAATGCTCGAAGTATTGAAGGACAAGGAAAGTTTAATTTTTAAATTTTTCATGGATTCACATTATTGTAATTACACAAAAATGAGTCAAAAGTGAAGAATTTTAGAAAAACACTACAGATGGTGGAATTTCAATTTTATTTTTGTGTATCAAAATGTATTTTAGACTATAATCACATAGAATAATTAATATTTATAAACATTAACGACAGTAAAATTAAAAAAATCTAAATTATAAATCCACCTAAAACTGATTGGATAAATAAAAATATAATTAAAGCCACTAACGATCGAAATATTTTATGGAATCAATATATTATTTTATGGAATTATATATTGAACGTGACAACGTCATAAGAAAATACTCATGGAATGGTTGCATTCTTCAAAAGAAAATGTTAATTTTATTTGTTAGATAGATATTTTGTATGGATATAGAGAAAGAAGTAAATGGAAAACACAATTGAATTGATCAAGTTACATTTATTTGTACGCATAAATACAATTATGTCAATTTTTGTGTGCAAGCGAGAGCGCGGAACGAGTGCTCTCGCTTGCACTTCAAGCCTTAATGGAACGCCTCAGAGCGAGGTAACGCCGCATGAGTCATGTTTTTTGTGCGTGCAGCCGGCTCTATCGAATTATAAGACGTTGTCACGTCAAAAATATAGAAATAATGTATCAAGGCGCAGAAATATTTAATAAATTGCCTTACAGTTTAAAATAAATTAATTATATTATGTATTTACAAATGAAAGAAATCAACACACATTATTATGTAATAATATGTCTACAAAAATCGTTAAAGTTCAATATAAATTAAGAGCATAAATATGTAATTACAAAATATGAAAAAAATACTTCTACCGTTTATTTATATCTGTAAACGAGCCTCTAAGAAATTATTACTATTGAGTCACACAATGCGTGTTGTAACATCGATGCGACCTACCTGCACTTTTGTAAAAAAATATTGTACATTATTTTATTGCAATAAGAATTAGCAACTAATATTTTTATTTTATATAGCTTATTTTTAAATAGTTTCCAAAACTATGTATATATTACTAACATCTAAAACTTCTCACAAAGTGAATGTACATCTTTGAGAAATAAAGTATCTTTGAACCGAACTACGAAATTGACAAATTACACTGTAATATGGGTTTATATTGGTTTTAAATTAAGTGATTCTTTTCTGAGGCGGTATCACTTTGCATCAGGTAAGCCCCCTGTTACATACATAAAAACATATATATATTTCCAAACATACATGACTGAATGTATGTTATTTAATTTGCAATTATTTTATTTTATTTTATTTTATTTTTAAAAGGCACACTAACGAAACACATACAAACACTTACAGAGAACACATAACACAGAAAACAAGATACATGCATGTGCATCAATAACAAATGTGCACAGCATTTAAAGGGAAACATTACAATGAAGAAAAGAAAATAACTTAAACATTAAGAGTAAAAAAAAAAAAACAATCTAGATTAAAAAAAAACATGCAATTTACAATTAAAAAAAAAACAATAATTTTTTACTTTGCAATAATCATTATTGGTCACGGATCAACAGTAGCTGCAGCATCTTACGCCTGAACACATGGAGACTATCATTAAATGGATCTGCTTGGCATGTACTCAGAGCGTCGTTTAATGTCGATAGAGATCTATGTAGAGGAGCATTACAACCGACGTTGGTCCTCACTGCCCGAACGTAAAAAAGGGTTGAAGTGTTTCTTGTGTTCCTCTTTAAGAGGAAGTTTACTTGACTTAAAACATTAGGTAAATCTACCAAGTTATTTAACATTTTGTACACAAATATAATGTCGATAAGGCGGCGTCTATCGCGGAGTGATTGTAAGTGAAAGAAAGCTAGTCTTTTTTTATACTCGCATTTATAACTAATGTTATTATTTAATCGGCATAGATGTTTGGAGAAATGGCGGTTAATTCTTTCGATTCTGTCAACATGGACAGAATATTGAGGGTTCCAAACCACACTACCATATTCCAAAATGCTACGGACCAGAGAATTGTAAAGTATGATTTTAGGCTTCACATTTTTAAAACACTTAGTCGACCGCCTTATGAAACCTAACATTCTAGAAGCTTTATTTACTATTGCATTATAATGAGGTATGAACGATAAATTACTATCTAGTATTACTCCTAAATCCCTAATTTCATTGACCTGCAGTAGTAGTACTCCGTCGATAGTGTATTTAGAGGGGACTGGTAGTTTCTTTTTAGAGAAAGTAATTTGCGAACATTTTTTGGCATTTAGAACCATTTTGTTATGATCGCACCACCTCTGTATACCCACTACGTCACTTTGCAATAACTCCACATCTTGAGCGCTATTAATTACTTTAAAAATTTTCATATCATCCGCATACAAAGAAAAATTACTATATTTAACAAACGAACCAATATCATTTACAAACAGAGTAAATAGGACAGGACCAAGATGAGAACCTTGTGGAACACCTGATGTGGAAATGTATGAATGCGATTCTATACCACCAACTGCCACAAACTCAGTTCTATCTGTCAAATATGACGCAAACCATTTTAATAACCCCCCTCCAATACCATATAAGTAATCCAACTTTTTCAATAAAACACTATGACTAACTTTGTCGAAGGCACTAGAAAAATCTGTGTAAATACAGTCAATTTGTTTTCTCTCATCAATTGCATTTGCCAAAAAATTTACATACTCAAAGAGATTAGTATCAGTAGATCTTTTGGCACAGAAACCATGCTGAGCAGTATCTACAAAAACTTTACAGTGTGATTTAAGTATTGGGCATAGAAGCGATTCAAAAATCTTAGAAAATGTATTTAAAATAGAAATAGGTCTGTAGTTCGTAACAATATTTGTCTCACCCTTTTTAAATATTGGTATGATTCTAGCTTTCTTCCACAGTGTCGGAAACGTGCCTAGTTCTAGTGATTTATTGAAAATTAAGTATAATGGTAACGTTAAAGAAGATAAACAACTTTTAATAAAAACTGGGGGAATGCCATCTGGACCACAACCTTTACAAATATCTAAAGTCTTAATTTTGTTTTCAATTTCTTTCTCAGTAAATCTAACATTGCATAACGGTAAGACATTACATATTGTGGGATATTGAGATTCACTATTTATACTAATATCACTGCTACTGAAAACTGATTTAAAGTGCTCCGCAAATAAATTAGCTATTTCGCTAATTTGTGTGGCTTTTTCACTACCTCGATACATTTCTTGTGGTATTGTATATGAGTCTTTCCTTTTGTGTTTAATGAAGTTCCAAAAATGTTTTACATTTTTAGATATATTGTTTTCAACATTACTAATATATGCTTTGTATTTATTGCTGATTAGTTTATCACAACGAGTACGAAGCAATTTAAATTCATACTCATCACGTGGGTTACCAAATTTTTTAAATTTTTTCCTAAGCTTATTTTTCTCTCTAAGGAGTCTAATGGTAGCTTTATCAAACCACGGCGGATAATTGGATTTTAAGATTTTTGTTCGAGGCACGTGAGCTGTAATGATCCCATCAATTTTGTTATAAAATGCTGCAACCATGTCATCTATGTTACCACTTACATTTAGCGCTCCTATCCAATCAATGTTATGCATGTGACTATTAATTGCAGAATAATCTGCCTTAAAAAAGTTTAATTAAGTAGCTGCCTTATTTTTAACAGACTTACATGAAGTATGCATAGCCAAACATATTACAAGTGGAGGGTGCAGAATATCTTTTTTAATTAGGTGATTATCTGCTTCCCGAAGAGTTAAAGCAACATTTGAAAGAACTAGATCCAATATTCTCTTATCACTATTAAGAACATAATTGTATTGATTAAGACAGGCTAGAGACATAAAATCCATTAAAGTAACACCAAGTAAACTATTACTATCGTTGACGGGGGCCAGGGTATTAGGGATTTCTCCGGGACACCAAGATAAGCAACTGAGATTCAGGTCCCCCATGATCAGAACATCATCGAGTGAGGCAATGGCATCACTCGCCCTACCAAAAAAGCACTGCGCCTCCCTCTTGTCTACCGGAGACGGAAGGTACACCACACATAGACCTAAATTCTGTCGTCGACCACTCTTCTGCAAGGTCATGGATATCCATAAGTCTTCATGGTCAGATTCTAGCTGCATCAAACGTTTACTAGCAATACTTTTTTTAATTGCTATGAGGACTCCGCCGCCTCTTAACTTAGTAGTAGAATTTCGATCTTTGCGATATACAGTGTATCTGGAGTCAAATAGTTCTCCGTTACCAATTTCAGGCAGCAACCAGGTCTCCGTAAACACAATAGCGTCATAATCCTCATTTAGGCAGCTGGCATAAAGTTCATTTGTTTTTGTTCTCAAGCCACGCACATATTGATAGTATATATTAAGAGAGGAAACCTTAGAGACCGATGTGACTGGTATGATTGAAGATTTATCATAACCGAAGGTTGTTTAGGTGTTCCACCGAGATGATACGTTTGGCTGGTTCACCCTCACCCTTACGGATATAGATGTTTCCGTTTCTGACCCATGTGAACCTGATGCCCAATTCTCTGCACTTTAATCTGGTAGCAGCCTGAAGACTTTTCCTCTCAGGACTCAGATGTTCAGAGACATATACAGGAGCAGAATTCCCTCCAATCCCAATCAGACTGGTATTTAATTTTCCATTAGGATTATTTTTGTTGAAACTGAAGATGGCTGCCAATAAAGTGTCACGGCAACGACTACTACGTAGTTTAACCACCACTGACCTTGGCCGTCCATTATTAGGGTTTTTCTTTGCCACTCTAAAGCTTGACAATATATCGCTGTCTTCAATGTTACCGGAGACTACTTCACTAATTCTTTCAACCGTTTTCACCAGATTTTCATTTTTGAATTCTGGTAGGCCGTGAATCTCAACGTTTGCCTCCCTTGAGTGTTGTTCCAGGTTAGACAGCCTAACTAACAAGTCACTCACTTTTCCCTCGAGTGAAGAATTCATCCCTAACAATTTTTTTACCTCTGAGTCACGCTTTTCAACCAAAGATTTCAATTCCTCGTATCTTGTTGTTGCGAATTGCACAGCTTCCTTGAGAGACGCTATTTCTTCCTTTAGCGGTGATATTTCAGACGACACAATATCGCGCAAAATTGTAGGCATTTCTGCAATAAGGATTGCTCGAAGGTCGCTTCTATTAATAAATACTCTCTCATCCTGCTCCACCGGTGAGTTGCGACGTTCCTCATCATAACCGGTCTGCTTGGGCCCGCGAGTGGGCGTCTCGTTATCAGCTATTTTTTTTGTAGCAACTTTACAAGCTGGGCATTTCCAGGAAGTTTTAGCGTCCTTAGAAAGTTTCTTGAAGTTGCTTGTATTAATATTTACACATGAATAGTGAAATAGATGCACGCACATACAACAGCGCATGCTTTCGATTGCTAAAAGCGACTTCTTGCAACCTTCGCAAACATTCATTTTTATTAAATATATCTCCGTAATTGCACAACAATAAATGCTCTCTTCAAAAATGTCTCAGTAAAAAATTGCACTGCAATAAATGCTCTTCACAGTAATACAGTACGTTTCAGTACTTATACCTACTTTATATTTAAGCAACTCACAATAACGGTCGTTGATCTAAAATAAACACGTATTACACAGAAAAAACTGTCAATCTGGGCTCTCAGTTCACTTACACATAGTTTTTTTTATAGTTCTCAATTTATAGTCACCAACACAAAATCACTTTTGAAAAGTCGAATTATTTGTATATATTCCGTACTCCACAAAGCACCTATCACTTCCAGAGATGGACAATTCACTTATATTGCCTTATTATTGCTATATATGATATATTTCTACGTTTAACTATATTTAATTAATTATGTTATGAGGACACGACGTGTCCGTTATGACTACCCGCAACTTTCATCCGCATATGATATATAAAAAACTATTTCAGTAAATTATTTGCGCTTGCGTATTCACTGGTATATAGGAATCTCTGAAAGAGTAGCACTTCTACAAATGAAGTTTGATTGCTTCTCTTTTTCAATAATCCAAGCATATGCACCGACAGAGAGATCAACAGAAGAAGAAATTGAAAATTTTTACAAAGACATTGAATTTGCTCACACAAAGACAGAAGGGAAGGTCATTGTCATGGGAGATTTCAACGCGAAAATAGGATGTCCAAAAACAAACTACTATCCAGTAATGGGAAAATATGGTTACGGAGTGCGGAATGATAGAGGGGAACGGCTCTTAATTTATGCTCATCAATACAAACTATCCATAATGAACTCATTTTTCAAAAAGAAAGCAAGCTCTAGATGGACATGGTTATCACCCGACCACAAAACTAAAAATGAAATAGATTTTATTATGATAACCCACAACAAACTTATAACTAATATTGAGGTACTTAACAAAGTTGAATTCTCTTCCGATCATAGATTAGTGAGAGCAACATTACTTTTGAGTAGTCCAGTAAAGAGCAGAAAAACCTATACAACACCAGCTAATATCCCCAAGACAGAAACAGAAATAAAGTGCTACATCGGAAATCTACAAAAACATACAGAAAATATAAAAACAGACAGCATTGATATCCAAACATACAACAATATCCTGGAAAAAGGCATAACAGAGAGCTTAAAATACAAAACCAATATGTATCCCCACCAACACAATATCTTCTCAAAAGACACAATGGAACTTTTAAAAAGGCGCACGGAACTACTACACACAAAGAACAAAACTAAAGACATGAAAACAGAACTAAGCAGAATATACAAAGAGACTAATAGATCAATCCGTAAGGACTACAACAACCACAGATACGAGATTATTACAAGGAACATTAAACATTTTAGAAGTGCCAAAAAAGCATACAAAGAATTAACTACACACAAGTCCTGGATTCAAAAACTTGAAAATAACTCACTAAAAACAAAATCCAGAAAAGATGTAATAAATCACGCTACTAACTTCTACAAAAACTTATATAGTAAACAAAATAACCCCGAAATCATATCGCAAACAACCCATACGAACACGACAGATCACATCAGACAAATTGAATACTCCGAAGTTTATGATCATATGAAAAAGCTGAAAGCCGAGAAGAGTCCCGGACCAGACGGAATATGCAATGAGGCACTTAAAATAGGAGCACCCATTTTAACATATCATTTTACGCGATTGTTCAATAAGATACTAGATGAAGAAAAGGTACCAAAACAGTGGTGTACATCGGATATAATCCTTCTCTTCAAGAAAGGAAATCCCTTAGATATAGGGAATTACAGGCCCATAAGTCTGCTGGCAAGTATTTATAAACTATTTTCATCCATAATCTTAAAGAGAATATCTGACGATATTGATAAGCAGCAACCAAAAGAACAGGCAGGATTCAGATCAAGCTTCAGCACAATGGACCACATACAGACATTAGAACAAGTCATAGAAAAATACAGAGAATACAATAGACCTCTGTATGTGGCGTTCATTGACTATAGCAAAGCTTTTGATAGCATTAGTCACTGTGCAATCTGGAACGCTTTACAATATTCAAATATCAACCAGAAATACATCAATGTTTTGAAATATATCTATACAAAAAGCACGAGCAGAGTTAAATTAGAAACTAGAGGTAACGAAATAAACATAGAACGCGGAGTTAGACAAGGTGATCCTCTTTCCCCGAAGCTGTTTATAGCAGTCCTTGAAACTATCTTCCAAAAACTAGACTGGAAGAACAGCGGAGTGTACATAAACGGACAATACTTAAACAATCTGAGGTTCGCAGATGATATTGCTGTTATTGCTGAGACTGCAAAAGACTTAGACGAAATGATGAGATCACTGGACTGCGAAAGTTCCAAAATCGGCCTTGAAATGAATGTAAATAAAACGAAGATACTAACGAACAATCGGGAGCGCCAGATAGTGATAAAAGGTAATAATATAGAATACGTCAGGCAATACATATACTTGGGCAAACAAATTTCCTTCAAAACTTCAAATAACGAAGAAGAAGTGACAAGGAGAATCAACACAACTTGGAAGAAATTCTGGGCATTAAAAGAAATCTTAAAAGGCAATTACAGCTCACACATGAAAAGGACAATATTTGATACATGCCTGTTACCTTGCTTGCTGTATGGCTGCCAAACTTGGACCTTTACAAATAAAATAAAACAAAAAATTAAAAGTAACCAAACAGCAATGGAAAGGAGTATGCTGAAAATTAGGAGAATACACAAAATTAGGAGCGAAGAAATTCGTCAAAAAACCAAATTAACTGATGCTCTCAGGCACGCACTCTTACTCAAATGGAGATGGGCTGGACACATCTCACGATACCGAGACAGAAGATGGACCATTGAAACCACACGATGGAAAGGACCCATGGGGAAGAGAAATGTTGGTCGACAATTAAGACGGTGGGCTGATGATATAACACACGTCGCAGGAAACGACTGGATACAAATAGGCAGAGACAGGGAGTCATGGAAAAGGATGGAGGAGGCCTTTACCCAACAGGGATCCAAACCTTGTACATAAATAATAATACTAACGGTAATTATAAGTAACCATTTTAAATTTAAGCAATTAAGTACTAACAACATTGTAAAACATAAGCAAGTTTTGGAATAAATGGCTTTATTATTTATTATTATTATTATTCACTGGTACTTTTTTGTAGATTCAGGAAGGAAACGCTGGAGTTGTATGTCGGTAATGCGGCGTGTATGTTCGAGCGGTATTCGCGTGGCCGGGCTTGTTGGGGAATTGGCCGGGCTTGTTGGGGAATTATTTTAGTGATCATTCTTAAATCCATCGCTCGCAAGCGTGAGTACCGTGACCCTTGTAACGACGCCCAGCCCCGATTCTGTAACTCACTTTTCGAACTCACACAGCGGTTTTCGCATCGGCGGTCGCTCTCAAATCAGTCGTGAAGCAGTCATTTTATGATTTGGCATTCTGATAAACAATAAACTACAAGCTCCCACCGTTTCAGAAGGATCAAGGGGAAGAGGGCACCCTTAAAAAATGTGGATGATGGTGATGGTTGTTAGGAGAACGCCAATGGAGAAAGAAAGCCATGGATAAAGATATTTGTTAAGTTAAAAGTTTTGCTAAGATACATATTTAATTACGAGTTTTAAAAGATTTTTGAGTGTTTTTATTGTAACAACTAATTCAATCGCTTTAACTTTTCAAATTTCAAAAAAATATTTTTTGGGGCCTTGTAGATAGTACCGGTGAACAGCATAGAAACCAAAGTTTTAAAATTTGTTTTAGTTTTCTATTGATTCCTTTTTAATTATTATAATTGAAGTGAAACGGCGTTGGAAAAAATTTTCGGTTACGCGTCACATTTGACCGTTACGCGCGTCTTTTTCTTGTATCGCGTCTCTTTTTCCAGGGTTGATTCAAAGAGATTCTAAACCATTAATAACAAAAATGTATAATAACGATAACAATGATACTAAAAATTCTATTACAATTTATGAAATTCTGCAATAATCTTAGTGGTAATAAGGTAAAATGAAATAATTGTATTATTTGTATTCAAGTCTGTGATATTAAAAGCCTTTTGTTAAACATCTAATTTAACTTTATTTAACCAATTTCTGTAAAGTTGCATATAGATAATTTTTCGAAAAATAAGGTCATAAAGAAGTTTCACTTCTAACTTGTGTACACTAGTAAACGCACATTTTTTATTTTTTTTGTTACTATATAGGTTAAGAATATTGTAAATAATGTATATTTGTGTGTTGGAAATAAAAAAATAAAGGCTAAAATTAAATCCCTTTTTAAAAATTCAAACTTTGTATTCCCTATATTTATGGATAATTTATTACTTATAGAGTTTTAAAGCCATGACTGACATTTGGTATGAAAATTTGACAGGTTTGTACACAAATATTTGTTTTGGTAAATAAAAAAATATATTAAATCATATTACTAAAATATTCAATATTACGAAAATATTAAATAATATTAGTCATTTAATATATCTATAAAATTATGTAGCTATTATGAACTAAAACTATGTAAGGTATTTATTAGTATTAGTATTGGTAGTACCAATATTCTGGAGTGCCAACGGAAACCAAAACTGTATAACAGGAGAACAAATTGGCAAATGTTTCGTGACCTCGTAGAGGACTCCCTACAATTACGGATTTCACTAAAGAGTAAGGAGGAAATAGATAGTGCAGTCTTGGCATTTACGAGAGTGGTGCAGGACGCATGCTGGAGGAATTCTGAGGGAATGGCTCAGAAAAAGACCAGACAGCTTTCTGTACCCCACGAAATTCATGACATGATCCTGGAGAAGAGAAGATTACGTAGAGTGTGGCATAATAGTCGTCATCCCGATGATAAAACAGCACTAAACAGCTACGCTAAACACCTTAAACAGGCTATAAAAGAAAATCTAGATGCTACTATTGAGGAAAACCTGATGTCGTTAACAGCTACAACAGACACCGACTACTCTCTCTGGAAGGCATGCAAAAATCTGAATCAACCCACAAACCCTAAACCACCGATAAGACTAGATAGAAACAAGTGGGCTAGATCTAAACTAGAAAAAGCAAATGCTTTTGCTGACCATCTGGCTAAGGTATTTGTTCCAAATGAAGCCACTCCTGGGTCGGATGAGGCAGAAATAGATGACATTCTCCAGCAGGATTTCCAATTGCATTTGCCCTTGAAGACAGTAACACCAAGGGAGGTACAAAGAACCATACAACAAATGGAGAATAGGAAGGCACCAGGTTTTGACCTCATTGACAAAAAGGTTCTCTCCGAATTACCTCGTAAGGCTATAACTTACTTGACGACCCTATTCAACCGGATTATAAGTGTTGGATACTTTCCAGCACTATGGAAGGTCTCTCAGGTGATTATGGTACATAAGCCCGGAAAATCGACACATGACGTCTCATCTTACGGACCTATAAGTCTTCTCCCGATCGTCTCTAAAGTACTGGAGAAGGTTCTACTACGACGGCTCTCGCAAGCTATTCATGAAAATTCTATAATTCCAGATCACCAATTCGGGTTTAGAGCACAACACGGCACTATCGAACAAACTCACAGGGTGTGTAAATTCATAAGCAATAGCCTTGAGCTGAAAGAGTACTGCTCCTCCGCTTTTCTGGACGTTCAACAAGCATTCGATCGCGTATGGCACAAGGGGCTCTTAGGCAAGATCAAGTCACTTCTGCCTCATACTTTCTATGGAATCCTAGAGTCTTATATCACCGATAGAATATTCCAAGTGAAAGAGATGGATTGTACATCAGGTTTTCATGATATACTTGCAAGGGTACCTCAAGGCTCTGTACTTGGCCCAGTGCTGTATACCATATATACCTCAGATCTACCGCGTACCTCTGAAGTCAACATTGCAACCTATGCAGACGATACGGCAATCCTAGCTTCAAGTAAACAACCCGAAGAAGCCACGTTAAAGCTGCAGCGAAGCCTAGATGAAATAAGCAACTGGTTCGATAGGTGGAGAATTAGGGTGAACACTAGCAAATCAGTACAGGTGACATTCACACTGCGAAGAAAGACATGCCCCCCTGTAAACCTAGGAGGAAAGGAACTGCCTCAGAGTGACACATTTAAATATCTTGGACTGCACTTGGACCGTAGATTGACATGGCAAAAACACATCGAAACAAAACGGCGTGAGATCAACATTAAATATAAGAGGCTGTACTGGTTACTGGGTAGAAACTCGAAATTATCCATCGACAACAAACTCCTTATCTACAATTCTGTTATAAAACCGGTGTGGACCTACGGGATACAATTGTGGGGAGCTACATGTGACTCTAACAAAACTAAAATTCAAAGAACACAAAACTACATCCTTAAACAAATAAGCAACTCGCCTTGGTTCATAAGAAACGCTGAAGTACATGAACACCTAGGCATACCTACAGTCAAGGAGGAAATAAAAGTATACGCTCAGAAGTACAAGACTAGGCTGGAATATCATCCTAACCACCTAGCTGTTCAACTCACCCTACCGGAGTATATAAACCGACTCAAAAGACGAAGAACCTTGGAGCTCAGCAGCATTGACTGAGCTAATATTATTATGGTAGATATTCCTAATGAGGAATATCTCCACCCGCAAACCATCCTACAACTCATCTGCTCATAGTCAGAAGACTGAATGCACGATGCGATCCATTAAAACAAAAAAAAAAAAAAAAAAGGTATTTATTTATGTAACCATTTAATATTTTTCTAAATTGTCACGATAATTAAAACGTGAAGTTGTTATATTTATTATATTATTTGTAAAGAATATATCAAAAATATTTCCTATAAAAGCTTATTCTTTATCAATAATTATTATTGTGTTATAAACTTCACTGCGGTACGTACCTCATATTATATTGTTGGAAGATTTCTATATCTAAGTAATTCAGGGCTTGTAACAACATTTTAATATTTTTATCTTATTATAAATTACTTAAGATGGGCCCACAGATAATGCCTGTAACAGCAACTTAAAACTGCGCCGAGCGGATTTTTGAATCTTTTTAGGTTACTTATTTATTTCCTAAAATTGCTGGATAGATTTTGTTTTGTATCTTTTTAAAATTTTCTCGTAACCTTTTCGTTCAAAATTTTAACTTCATTAATAGATTAAATGTTGTACAAAGCAACTTACGCCTGGATCTAATATTGAAATAACCAGTCGTATTTAAAACGAATATAAACATGCAAAATACACTTAAAAATTACAATAAAATTATTATTTGCATTATATAAGATAAGTTTTTTTGAACGTAAGAAGCACGAATTATCATTAAATTTAACGATTTAGTTCACGATTTAAGGAACTAAATTACAGTATACGGTTAATCTTTTGTTATTATTTTAATATTAATTCTTTAAGCCAATCTCCATCTTGGCAAGACTTCCTCAACAGCTTGCAGCCAGTGGACTGTGAAATGTGTATTTAAATTTATATGTAATAAATGTCACGAATATCTGTATAGTATATGTAGTGTATGTAACTGTAACTAAATATATGAGAGGGTGAGACCTAAGTACCTTACGGATCTCTAAGCTCTACAGATGTACCCTAAAACTTAAATGACTTACTTGACTTAATGTCCTATAACCCCTAGTTGGGGCAGAGGGCGTCCACAGTGAGTCTCCATCGCGTTCTGTCTTGAGCCTCGTATTTTACCTCACTCCAAGTCTTTCTGGCTCTCTTTGCCTCGTCTGCGACTGTACGGCGCCAGGTTTGCTTGGGACGGCCACGTTTCCGCTTTCCTTGCGGGTTCCAATCAAGCGCCTGCTTAGGAATATGATTGGGATCCCTTCGGAGTGTATGGCCTATCCAATTCCACTTGCGTCGTTTGACCTGCTGGCTGATCGGGGTTTCTCGGCAGCGCTCCCAAAGTTGCTCGTTAGAGATTTTTTCAGGCCAGTAGATGCCCAGAATACGGCGAAGACAGCGGTTGACGAAGACTTGGAGTCGGTGAAAAATTCTCACTGTTTCGGTTTCTTGAATCATTGTTGGTTTTTCAGGCAAGCAGGAGATTAGCCCACTGTGCCCTAGTCTGATAGTGGGGCTGCCACTTTAGAGCTTCCAGACAAGCTCGGTTTTATGCGGGTTACCTCCCTAGTGAGTAGATTCTGTTTTAAGGCGCAGAATATTCGCCTTTTGCCCTGCATCCTCAGCTCAACTGCAGCTCTAGGTAGTGGGCACGCGAAAGCGTGGCTGCAGTAGGTCCCAGGGTGGACGACTAGGACGTGGATGACTCGGACTGGCCGGGGTTCTGCTTAAACTAGTGTTCCACTACAAAACACAGCAGCTGGTTTTATTTGGCTTTTTCTAGGCAATGCTGACCTCACTCCATCAGCGATTCCCACCAACACCATCCCCAACTTCCCACCCCAAAACTTAAATAGTGAATATAAAAATAAGTACGGGATGTCTGCACCAAGAGACCTAAGGTAACAGACAGAACCCTACGGGTAGGATCAGAGAATCAAGGTGGTGGGGTTTTCTCTAAGCTGGATAGGCAGGCTCACCACGATGATTGAGGGCTTGAATGAGGCTTCGTTTTGAGAGGACGTGAGAAATGAATAACACAGAGCACTATTCAAATCTGTTATAAAATATGTTAAATGCTATTCACATATGTAAAATTACTCTCGTGACCTGTTGATGTATCGTTGACGTAATTTTTGTGCTGCAACTAAAGCGTGATGATTAAATGCGCATTGGAAGATAAGTTAGTCATCAAATCGTTAGGAATCAAATGTATGACCGTTTTATTCTCTTTATTGCTTCCTTTTTAATCATCGATATACATTTTGTTTAAATAGGTTAAATAATTCAAGATGAAAATCATTGTGCTGTTAGCGGTTGTGTGCGCTGCATTAGCCGACTCGATTGATTACTATACGACAGCTGATGATAACCTGGATATGAAGGCGGTGATAAACGATCCAGCTAAGCTCAAAGCCATGACTGACTGCTTCTTGGATAGAGGCCCATGTGATGTTGTTTCATTGAGTTACAGAAGTGAGTAAAAAAAGTGTTTCATATTAAATGTCAGTTAGACCTTGGCTATTGAATAACCGAGAACTTCCTTTAAGTATCTCGTGAATCTAAAATCGAATCGTTATGAAATGAATGAAAAATTTTGTAAAAAAAACTAATTATGAATTCAATAATTAACTGTCTAGTATAATTTAATTAAAAGTGAATTGACATCAATGGGCGCAATAATAATAATTTATTGCAAGGATACAAAAATATGTAAGGTAGGTAAGTTCGCATATTCCGCCATACACAAGAGCGCAAATTTGTCTTTAAAGGAATTTTACATATTACATTATTAGTCATATGAATTGGTCAATTCTTATATTATTTGTATCGTACATTTTATTTGTGGTTTTCAGAAATAGTTCCTTTGAGTATTGAAGGCTTGTGCGACCGTTGTAACGACGCTCAGAAGCATTTGGCTAACACATACATGAACGGTTTGCGCTCGAACGCTCCAGCTGATTACGACAGCTTCCTAAAGAAATATGACCCTGACTCAAAATACACAACCAAATTTATGGAAGTTGTTAAAGGCTTTTAAGCATTGTATTTTCAAGAAATAAATCAGTTTCGCATTCAAATTTGTTTATTTGCACTTTCGCACCTGTTCTTGTTTCTTTCTTAATACACAAGTTGTTTAATTTAAAAATCTTCAAATCTGGTAACATTCATTCAACTAGTAATATTGACTTAACAACATATTTTTATTAATAACAGTCAAATATGGTTGGATAGGTAAATTAAAAAGCAAAATTATTCTCTTTGTAAAGGGTTAAAGGTGTAGTGTCAAACACAAGTATTTAGGCTCACTATGTCTGACACATAACGTTAATTTGTGAATTAGTGTTAAATGCGCACTCAGAGTGTGCATTGGTGCACCTCAGGGTCGGTTGTTTGTCAAACGCTGTTTGATCTCGTGAGAGTGTCAAAGATGAGAGAAATTTAAATTTCACTTATAAGAAAAAAAAATTAAAAAAATGAATTTTATGTACATGATTTACCATGAAATTGACCTCATCTAATTACTAAACCAACTTAAACGATTTCTTAACAAAGGATCCACTATATGCGTTAATAGAATAATCTGTCTTCAGTATAAAATAAAGCAGTGTTGGCTGTCCGCTGCCGCGGCTGTGAAAGTTGTCCTTTTAATACTGGCTCATACACAGGCAAACATTGTACACCCACAATTCAACTATATATGTCAGGCACCCAAAGCTTATCACAAGAAGTCTTTAAAAATAAAATGATTCAAACGGATACAATGGCCAAGGCAATGCTCTATTTTATACTGAATTTTTCTATTAAAGCATATAGTGGATCATTAGTCACAAATCGTTCTAGTTGTTTTGTAGTACATTCACGATGAGGTCAATTTCATGGCTATACAGTATAAACCCAAAATATAAGTCGTAATTCCAGTCTCTTTTATTTTATTTTTTTATTTATTGGACAATTCACACCAATTGACCTAGTCACATGCTAAGCTGGTTAAGCTTGTGTTATGGGTACTAGGCAACGGATATACATACATATTATAGATAGATAGACATACTTAAACACTCAAGACCTAAGCACAACACCAAATGCTTATCACATCGATGATTGTCTCAGTCGGGGATCGAACCCGGGACCCATGGATCCGCAGTCAGTCTAACCACTAGACCAATGAACCGTCTAGTCTTTAAGCGGCCCACATCTGAATAAACCAACTTGAACCTATACTAGTATTTTATTTGCTACTACAAAACAAAGATTGTAAGACAAATTTGTTAAAAATACATTTAAAGAAATAGAAAAATATAAATTTAGAGCCTTCTTCTGAAATTCGTTGATAAATTCATATTTAATCGGATAGAGGGCACTGATACACTATGAAAGAATAACATCAATAATTGTTACTGAATTTATAAAAAAATAAAATAAAAAAATATGTTTATTAAGGAACATAAGATACATGTATCACTTATTCCACGTCGTTAAATTAATTTATTAATGAATTATGGCAAGAAATTAAACAAAACAAGATTTGTAAGACACAAAACAGGATTTAAAAAACACAATAATCAAAAACATTCACGAGAAATTTACAAATCTTGAATTGAAAAACGAACAATTAGAGAAAACAATTGTTAAACAAAAAGTCAAATAAATAACTTAGAAAGGCCATTCACGAAGAAAGTACCTAGTCATGTTCGGAGTAGAAGAGAGTAAGAAAACCTATTTTGAATTGGAGAATATTATGGTAAATATAATAAAGATGTATTGGCTTTCAATGTGACAAAAAAAATTGTAGCTGTAAGAAGGTTGGGAAAGAAAGGTGAAAACATAACATGCGTTTCAAGTTACACATTCAGAAAATCGAGTCCTGTATAGAAAATACTCAGTCCTACATTAAGAAGGATTATTCGATTGAAGTCCTTCACACGCGGGAGGAACTCCAAGCCCAGTTACAGAAAGAAAAGCAGAGAGGCTGTCCTGCTTTTATAAGATACCACAAACTTATTGTATTAAAAGGTAACCAGCGCAGTTCACATGTCAACCTATCTTCTGGGAACCACTTAAATAAACGAATCTTATCAGACCAACTTAAAAACATTACCAAAAACCAAAGTAAACTAAACGACAAACTTCGTCTCATACCAGGATTCCCACAGCTTCGAATAGCAACCACTAATAGACTCTTCGGTCCCTCCTCATTTCCCAGTACAACCGGTCACCCCGGGAGGGATCGACCGAGAATGGCCAAGTTCTTATAGATATAATAAAAAGTAAAAAAAATGGTGCGTGTACTTATGTACGCGCGTAAGAAGTTATACTTCTTTGGCTTTCTTTATTTTTTTTGAAATATTAAATAACTAATAATAGATATTTAGCGTTAATAATTTAACAATATTTAATATTTAGTATATTGTTCAATTATTAATTAATACTAATAACAATTATTATTTATTATTTTATTATATTATTAATTTAATTTAATAACTAGGTATGTTTCATAACCTTTTAACTAAGTAACAATAGGTCTTTATGAAAAAGCATTGCTAAATTTCTTTGAAAAAATAATTAAAACTGCTTTATTTGTTTAAAAGGTACTAAAAATGTCATTATGGTCAAACGTCACGCATATTCTATTTCTTTTTTCGGCGCCCATACTGAATTTTGTGTCACGGTGCGCGCGCATCGTAAAATTTCACTCTCATAAATTTTTCATAACGCGCCTAAAGAAGTATAACTTCAATAAGCAATTTACTACCAACTTACACACACATGTTAAGAAATATATTCCACAAAAAATTCATTAAAATTCTTATACTTAAATGCTCGAAGTATTGAAGGACAAGGAAAGTTTGATGAACTTAAATTTTTGATGGATTCACATTATTGTAATTACACAAAAATGAGTCAAAAGTGAAGAATTTTAGAAAAACACTACAGATGGTGGAATTTCAATTTGTCAAAAATGTATTTTAGACTATAATCACATAGAATAATTAATATTTAAAAACATTAACGACAGTAAAATTCAAAAAATCTAAATTATAAATCCACCTAAAACTGATTGGATAAATAAAAATATAATTAAAGCCACTAACGATCGAAATATTTTATGGAATCAATATAAATCCCAACCAAAAAATATCGGTTGTCTGTAAAGTCGGTTTACTGACGATAGTTGAACGTGACAACGTCATAAGGAAATACTGATGGAATGGTTGCATTCTTCAAAAGAAAATTTTAATTTTATTTGTTATATAGATATTTTGTATGGATATAGAGAAGGAAGTAAATGGAAAATACAATTGAATTGATCAAGTTACATTTATTTGAACGCATAAATACAATTATGTCAATTTTTGTGTGCAAGCGAGAGCGCGGAACGAGTGCTCTCGCTTGCATTTCAAGCCTTAATGGAACGCGAGCTAACGCCGCATGAGTCATGTTTTTTCGTGCGTGCAGCCAGCTCCATCGAATTATAAGACGTTGTCACGTCAAAAATATAGAAATAATCATGGATTTATATCGTTAGATAATGCCTTACCGCAGTGAGACCGCGCCGTGTTGTCGCACAGTCGAAGTGAGTCAGCTCGCTAACCTAGGATCAGTGCAATGGACGCCATGTTGACGCACACATTCAAACGTTTTCGATTTCAACCTATTACAAGGGCAGAAACACGAATTTTAAAGTACTCGTTAGTGTGCGTGTGTCGGCATTTTGTTAACGCACACATTCAAAAACAATGCCACAGTTTTTGGTGTCGGGGCCTATCTAACGATATAAATCCATGGTAATAATGTATCAAGGCGCAGAAATATTTAATAAATTGCCTTACAGTTTAAAATAAATAAATTATATGTATTTACAAATGAAAGAAATCAACACACATTATTATGTAATAATATGTCTACAAAAATCGTTAAAGTTCAATATAAATTAAGAGCATAAATATGTAATTACAAAATATGAAAAAAATACTTCTACCGTTTATTTATATCTGTAAACGAGCGTCTAAGAAATTATTACTATTGAGTCACACAATGCGTGTTGTAACATCGATGCTACCTACCTGCACTTTTGTTAAAAAAATATTGTACATTATTTTATTGCAATAAGAATTAGCAACTAATATTTTTATTTTATATAGCTTATTTTTAAATAGTTTTCAAAACTATGTACATTACTAACATCTAAAACTTCTCACAAAGTGAATGTAATTCTTTGAGAAATAAAGTATCTTTGAACCGAACTACGAAATTGACAAATTACACGGTAATATGGGTTTATATTGGTTTTAAATTAGCTGATTCTTTTCCGAGGCGGTATCACTTTACATCAGGTAAGCCCCCTGTTACATACATGAAAACATATATATATGTCCAAACATACATGACTGAATATATGTTATTTAATTTGCAATTATTTTAGTGATCATTCTTAAATCCGTCGCTCGCAAGCGTGAGTACCGTGACCCTTGTAACGACGCCCAGAAACATTTGACGAACACAACTCCGCGGCCTCTTCTGGAAAATACCATCTTTGCGATTCTGTAACTTACTTTCTGATAAGGAGGGAACTTGTAGTTTATTGTTTATCAGAATGCAAAATCGTGAAATTACTGCATTACGACTGAATTGAGCGCGACCGCCGCTTTAAAAACCGCTGTGCGAGTTCGAAAAGTGAGTTACTGAATCGCAAGGCAGAATAATACAGTGCGTTTTCCAATTACAGGGGGCCTACCATGAACTTTCTTAAAACAATCCTGTTGAGGATGTTTGTTGAGGAGTTGATCCTGGAGCAATAAAGAAACCCTTAAATCAGAATTTTAAAACTTAAGAAAAAATAATGGACTCATATTTAATACCTTGTCTTACATATGGCTTCCACACATGGATTTACAATAACTACACCAAAAACAAAATACAAGTGTGCCAGAGAATGATGGAAAGGAGTCTACTAAACATACAAAGACAACATCGGAAGAGAAATACAGAAATAAGGAAAACAACAAAAATAATAGACGCTTTAGACAAAATTGTAATTGATCGGGTCTTACTGCTCTCATGGACAAGGAAAAATGGACACGAAGGGTAACCTGGTGAGAACCAACAAAAAGATTAAGAGGTAGACCAAAGTAAAACTGGATTGATGAAATAAAAAGAAAAGCTGGTGAAAATTGGACCACCAACGCAAAAGACAGACATATGTGGAGCAAAATGGAGGAGGAGGTCTTTACCCGTAGAGGGGTCCATAACGATTTAATGATACTTTATAATGAATTATAAAAATGAATTTTGTTTTTGATTCTTATTAATTAATTTATCATTTCAACCTTATATACATTGAAATTATTAATTATGATTGGAATATAATTTAAAGATTATAAATAATAATATTGTATTTTTTAATGCATGCACATATAATGTAATAATTAATCTTATGATATACTTGTTTAATATGTTATTCATTATGGAAATAAAGAGGCTATAATAATAATAATAATTTTCTTTACAGCTTAACCTGACAAAATTGCTAAATTGAGACTATATGAATAAATGTTTATAACCAATTGAACATTGCCTGAAGACATCTTTTTCTATCTTGACGGAGTCATCCTAACTTAATAAATACTATTATTATAATATTTTTAAATGGCTTATTATTTACAAATTATAATTTTAAAAATACCTATTTTTTAAACAACAAAAAGCAGACGAAAATTCATGAACATAGTGAGGAAAAATTTTATTATAATAAATATCTACTAGTAATATGGCATTCTTATTTATTGTAAAATATGATTGTTTATGATATTGCGTTTTTGTTATGCATATCTAACAAAAACGTGTTTTTGTTAGATATGCATAAATAATTAATTGAATATTATTGAATAATGTGCAATTATTTGTAGGTACACTGAAATCTTCAATGAATCAAAGTCAATAATCTATAGTAAATTATAAACTCAATATCTACGAAGTCGGTAGTCGGAAGGGCATTGCCGTCTTGTTTCTCATCTCCGTCTATATTTTAATAATTTATTTATAATCACACTCTAAACTCAAAATACCCCAAAATATCGGAAATATAAAAAATATATTTATTTTTTTCCTATATTAGCCATAGTAGATAAATCTTATTATTTTAACTTTATTAACAAGTTTTAATGCAAATATTGAATTTTATAGGTTCTAAACTATTATTTGGACATTTCGATACAAAAAAGGTGAACAAAAAGTAACTTTTTTAGAATCGCTTATTCTGTCATAGTTGGAAGGCGCAACTGTCAAATTTCGGTTCAGCCGAGCGGTCATGGTACGGATTTTCATACAAATTGAACGAACGAAATCTGATAATGGCTAAGGTCACGTGGGAACATAAACTGTCTCGTTTTTTCGATGTCATGGTACGAATTAGCGATGCATCTCAGTTGTAGGTTGTCAATAGGCTCGCAATAAGAGTTCATGGTAGGCCCCCAGAGCATTTTGCGACTCAGTGCCGCACAATGCCGCATAATTCTGAAGCTTAATTGGAACGTGAATTAGTTTTCAAAAGCATCAGCAGAGTGCGCTAAGTCAGTGTTGTAAAAAAGTTATGAATTGAGTTAGCAACCTCATTAATGTATAAATAATGTGGTAAACAATAATAATTGGTTGAAAACTTTTTACGCTTATTTTAATCATCAAATTATTTCATTATCATTTTTTTTATTGAAATATTAGAAAACCTTTAAAGAATATAAGGTTTTAACAAGCTAAATTAACAGTCAAATATTTAGTTTCATGTAAGAAGTTTACATCATTTACGTTTTGAGTAATATTTTTTAATGATTTCTAAAAAAATTATATACTTTTTCAAAACCATTGCAATTTTTTCTAAAGTATAATCCTGTAAAATAAATTTGATCACAGATCCGAATTTTAAAATAAAATTGTATTCATATTTTAAATGTGGAATATAAAAAAAGTAACTATTTATCATCTATACTAATATTTTTTTTTTTTAGTAGTTTGAAATAACTTTAATTATTTTCAAAATTTACGACGAAACGAAAGCCTTACAAATTTTTCAACAATAAATAATATTTACTAACGAAAATTTCGATAAATGCCAACTTAAAGAAAAATACTGGTCAATTTTCTGTCACTGTGTTGGTATTGTTTGCGAGAAGTACGCGAGAGCATTCGGTTTGAGAGTGCTCAATTGTGGGAAGCGTTGCTGTAGTTGGAACACTCGACGTTGAGCATTATGCCGCAAAATGCGCTCTTGTGTTGTAATTGGAAAACAATAACTTCTTGAAGAAATACGACCCTCAAGGAATTTACCTGAACAACTTCATGGAGGCTGTTAAGGATTATTATTAAATGCCAATAAATTATTGTTTCGCATTCATGTGTTTTTGAAGTGAAACTTCTTTATCGGGGTTGGAAAAAAATTTAGTGTAACATTTTTTCGTTACGCGTCACATTTTTGGTTACGCGTCACATGTTTCGGTTACGCGTCACATTTGACCGTTACGCGCGTCTTTTTCTTGTCCCTACCACGGTTGATTCAAAGAGATTCTAAAGCATTAATAACAAAAATGTATAATAACGATAACAATGATACTAAAAATTCTATTACAATTTATGAAATTCTGCAATAATCTTAGTGGTAATAAGGTAAAATGAAATAATTGTATTATTTGTATTCAAATTTGTGAGGCTTTTAGCCTTTTGTTAAACTTTATCTAATTTAACTTTATTTAACCAATTTCTGTGTAAAGTTGCATATACAGCAGAACCTCGATAACGTAAAAACCTCTGTTACTTCAAAAAATACTATGTTCCCTTCCCATCAGAGCCCAAAACCTCTATAACTTAAAATACGCAACCTCTATAACTTAAATAAATAATCTCTGTATAGGCCTTCAGTAACTAAAAGAAATGTTTCCACAACCTCTATAACATAAAATTGTTTGTGAAGGAGTCATTTTGAAAGAGTGTCAAAACAAATGGTTTCGGTATTTATTGCTTGCACGTGTTTACTAATGTATTGTTAACGTAAACAATACATTACCTATTGTTTACTTTATCTAAATTCTTCAAAGCTTTGCGGCGCTTAGCTTTGTGACAACGACTTACTTGCATCACATTAACTAATGTGTAATGTATTCTCCTCTCTATTTGTCATTGAAAATCAAATCGATTTAGAAACAGTGAATTTTTTAAAACAAAAGAAAATCACAGATTTTTTTAAGTAGACTAAACCTTTAGTTGTTATTTAATTTTTATGTAATGTAAGTAATGTGAATAAATATGATTACATATTTAATTTTCCATCCTTCTGATGCATTCAAGTAAAAATGGGAGCAAGGGTACATAGAAACATGTACATACCTCTATATTAACCTTTACCTAACATAGAACCTTGATAACTTAAAACCTCTATAACATAAAATATTTTGTGTTTCCCTTGGACTTTATCTTATCGAGGTTCTACTGTATATAGATAATTTTTCGAAAAATAAGGTCATAAAGAAGTTTCACTTCTAACGTGTGTACACTAGTAAACGCACATTTTTTATTTTTTTTGTTACTATATAAGTTAAGTATATTGTAAATAATGTATATTTGTGTGTTGGAAATAAAATATAAAGGCTAAAATTAAATCCCTTTTTAAAAATGCAAACTTTGTATTCCCTATATTTATGGATAATTTATTACTTATAGAGTTTTAAAGCCATGACTGACATTTGGTATGAAAATTTGACAGGTTTGTACACAAATATTTGTTTTGGTAAATAAAAAAATATATTAAATCATATTACGAAAATATGGTATTTAGTCATTTAATATATCTTTAAAATTATGTAGCTATTATGAACTAAAACTATGTTAGGTATTTATTTATGTAACCATTTAATATTTTTCTAAATTGTCACGATAATTAAAACGTGAAGTTGTTATATTTATTATATTATTTGTAAAGAATATATCAATAATATATTTCCTATAAAAGCTTATTCTTTATCAATAATTATTATTGTGTTATAAACCTCACTGCGGTACGTACCTCATATTATATTGTTGGAAGATTTCTATATCTAAGTAATTCGGGGCTTGTAACAACATTTTAATATTTTTATCTTATTATAAATTACTTAAGATGGGCCTACAGATAATGCCTGTAACAGCAACTTAAAACTGCCCCGAGCGGATTTTTGAATCTTTTTAGGTTACTTATTTATTTCCTAAAATTGCTGGATAGATTTTGTTTTGTATCTTTTTAAAATTTTCTCGTAACCTTTTCGTTCAAATTTTTAACTTCTTTAATAGATTAAATGTTATACAAAGCAACTTACGCCTGGATCTAATATTGAAATAACCAGTCGTATTTAAAACTAATAGAAACATGCAAAATACACTTAAAAATTACAATAAAATTATTATTTGCATTATATAAGATAAGTTTTTTTGAACGTAAGAAGCACGAATTATCATTAAATTTAACGATTTTGTTCGCGATTTAAGGAACTAAATTACAGTATACGGTTAATCTTTTGTTATTATTTTAATATTAATTCTTTAAGCCAATCTCCATCTTGGCAAGACTTCCTGAACAGCTTGCAGCCAGTGGACTGTGAAATGTGTATTTAAATTTATATGTAATAAATGTCACGAATATCTGTATAGTATATGTAGTGTATGTAACTGTAACTAAATATATGAGAGGGTGAGACCTAAGTACCTCACGGATCTCTAAGCTCTACAGATGTACCCTAAAACTTAAATAGTGAATATATAAATAAGTACGGGATGTCTGCACCAAGAGACCTAAGGTAACAGACAGAACCCTACGGGTAGGATCAGAGGATCAAGGTGGTGGGGTTTTCTCTAAGCTAGATAGGCAGGCTCACCACGATGATTGAGGGCTTGAATGAGGCTTCGTTTTGAGAGGACGTGAGAAATGAATAACACAGAGCACTGTTCAAATCTGTTATAAAATATGTTAAATGCTATTCACATAATAATATGCAAAATTGCGTGATGATTAAATTCGCATTGGAAGATAAGTTAGTCATCAAATCGTTAGGAATCAAATGTACGACCGTTTTATTCTCTTTATTGCTTCCTTTTTAATCATCGATATACATTTTGTTTAAATAGGTTAAATAATTCAAGATGAAAATCATTGTGCTGTTAGCGGTTGTGTGCGCTGCATTAGCCGACTCGATTGATTACTATACGACAGCTGATGATAACCTGGATATGAAGGCGGTGATAAACGATCCAGCTAAGCTCAAAGCCATGACTGACTGCTTCTTGGATAGAGGCTCATGTGATGATGTTGCAATGAGTTACAGAAGTAAGTAAACATAGTATTTAACATCAAACGTTACATCCCAAAATGGCGACCTGGCCGACCCAATGGCTTTTCAATTACCGGGCACTTCCTCCAAGTATCTCGTGAATCTTAAATCTATTTTCATATTCAATGATTGAATTCAATAATTAACTGTCTAGTATAATCCTAATTAAAAAACTTAAGACGGCGAAACCAATTTCGATACAATCCTTTCAAAATCTGATATTTTCTTGCTTTACGCGTTACGAAAGTCCGTAACCATGTGAAAATTTAAATATTTAATTTGTGATTTTCAGTAATAATTCCTGATAGTATAGAAAACTTGTGCAACCGTTGTAACGACGCTCAGAAGCATTTGGCCAACACATACATGAACGGTTTGCGCTCGAACGCTCCAGATGATCACGATAGATTCCTCAAGAAATATGACCCTGACTCAAAATACACGACCAAATTTATGGAAGTTGTTAAAGACTTTTAAGCATTGTATTGTCTAGAAATAAATCAGTTTCACATTCAAATTTGTTTATTACACTTTCGAACCCGTTTTTGTTTTTGTTTTCATACACAAGTTGTAAAAATCTTCAAATCTTTTAACTAGTGATATTGACTTAACAACCTGTTTTTATTAATAACAGTCAAATGAGGTTGGATAAGAAAATTAAAAATAAAGTCAGATTTGACTTTTTTTTTTATAGTATGGCAACAGCTTCATCTTTATGCCAGATTTGACGTTAGTGATTAAGCAAAATTATTCTCTTGCTTTTTTTTAATAAAGTAGTTTCAAACACAATTATTTAGTCTTACTATGTCTGGCACATATCGTTAATTTTTGAAACTAAACAATGCTGGCATCCAATCGTACGAGATAGTTGTTAAGGCACACTTCAATGTCGGGAATCTACACCAGTCATTATAGACATTCGAAATCGAAAATTTGATAATAATTCCAAAAGTTTTCAAACTTCGGTCAAGTGAATGGTACATTGGGACGACAATAAATCTCATTTTGCAACCTTGTCCGCAGTCCGGAACATTGTTAAAATTGCAATTAAATTAATTTTATGTCTGTATGGTCGTGAAAAAAATTCCAAAAGTTCTGCAAACTTGGGGAAGTTTTCGATATAATATTTCATATCACGTATAAAATTTGCAACCAACCTAAGTGTACGGAACATTTTTTGTTATTTATTTTATTTTCGATATATCTGTCAAATTTGCAGAACTTTTGGAACGTTTTCCTTTAGTTTAATAAAGAACAACATTAATTTTTAATAACCAAAAATGTTCCGTACACTTAAATTGGTTGCAAATTTGACACGTGATGTAAAATAATATATTTAACACCACTCCAACTTTGCAGAACTTTTGGAATTTTGGTCTCAAGAACTAAGCAAATTATCATTTATTGCATTTTTAACAATGTTCCGGACCGCAGAGCAGGTTGCAAAATTTTATAGTTTGTTTTAATACCACTCATTTTACATCAAAATTTGAAAACTTTTGGAATTATAATGAATTAATTGTCTTGACTGACTGGACTCATCGTACGCGCAACCGCTTTTTGATATCGTGAGAGTGTCAAAGAGGAGAGAAATTTAAATTTCACTTATAACTAAATAAATTGATATATCGTTATAAAGTTTAATTTATTTCAAATGAACTACTATGTACATATTTGTCCATTTCGTTGCTCAGGATTCTCTTTATATGGCGCTTCTAAACGGGCCATGTTTTGCTGCAATTGATGGCCGCACTGTTGGCAACTAATTGCCCGGCCATTACAAAAATATTTTAATGCAGCCGATGGCCGAACATCTATGGCTGGGCAGTGTGTTGCAATATGTCTGCAATACTATGGCCCATGATGCAGACTCCTAAACGGGATACACAAACCGGCAATAATGGCTAACGAAATCACACTTGTTGCAGTAGCTTATATTGTTTTAAAAAAGAAACAGAAAAAGAAGAGATTGGGGATTCGACCTTACTTAAATAGGCGTAAAACTGTAGACGATATGAGTCTAGAAATAAGCCTTGATAATAAATTATTCAAGAACTTTACTAGAATGTCAAAAGCAGTCATTTTTACGTAGTAACCAACCGTCAAAATGTAGCTGATCGCAAAACACAGAATATAGCAACAGGCACACTTCACTCATCGCAAACGTCATGTCGCGTAGAAAAGGACACACTATGCTATAACAAAGAGAGTGACTGAAACAACAATAGAACTGGCTGTGCAATATTGCAGTTGAATTCGATAGCCTAGCGACCGTTCGGTAACCCATCGGGGCAACATCGGCCATATGTGGCTATACAAACATGTTTGGCTCTATGGCCGGGACATTACTGCAATATTGCATATTGTGGCTGCTATTGTTTGCAATGTTGCCGGGCCATAGTGTTGCAGCCATCAATTGCAGCAAAACATGGCCCGTTTAGATGCTCCATAACATAAGCGATTTCACTTGACATAAACTTGGACTACTGCTAAGTTATACGTTGAGCTCCTCTGAATACTATTATAAAAGTCATATGGTAGTGATATAAGGGAATGAAAATAATAAAAGTAATTCAATCATTGAGTTGTTTCAACATTTCTATTAGCCACGTAGGAATACCTCCATATATGTATCATTTACTTATTTATTTGCTCAACAGTATTCCTACAGCTACTCACTAAATAATATCCAAACAATTACATTGTGTACACTGTACAATTGATCAAAACAAAGCCAAAAACGTGTTGTTTGATGATTTGCTATTTTAATAGAGTACCGACTACCGAGAGTTTTTTACGCCGGCTTTTTCTCTCGGCCTACACGCTTTGTCTTCTTTGCCGATGAGTAGGGATGTCTACCTATTCAAAATTAATGACGTAGAATAAGTGATACCTGTATCTTATATTCCATAATAAACATATTATATTTTTTATTTGAATTGTATTTAAGATATTTTATAACAACAAATATGATTTGACTCTGTCCTTTTCTATATATAATAAGATGTTGGTACAAGCCCTGAATTAGTTAGGTATAGAAATCTTCCAACAATATAATATGAGATACGTACCGCAGTCAGTTTTATAAAACAATAATACTTATTGCTATTATTATTTAAGCTTTTACAGGAAATTTTATTGATTATATTCTTAGCAATTAAAAAATATAACAAATTCACGTTCTAATTAACGTGACAATCTAGAATACTATTAAATAGTTTATTACATAAATCAATACCTACGATAGTTTTTAAATAGCAACGTATTTTATAGATATAGTAAATGACTGGATACCTATAGATATGGATCTGTTCATAACTTGATTTATTTATTTTATTTATTTATTAACACTTTGTTGCATATACATTAATATAGTACAATTGACATAATTAAATAAAAAGGAGAGCAACTGGCGGCCTTATCGCTTTCGAGCGATATCTTCCAGGCAACCACTGTGAGAAAAAAAAGTATTACATTACATAAGATAGGCAAGAAGTGCAAAAACATGTATTACATTTAGTTGTTTAGAAAAAGAAACTAAACAGGAACAAAAAACAAACTAAACTAATAAAGAATATCTACATGAAAACAAAAATAATAATAAAAAGTGCACATGAATCATTATAATTTAATTTAAGATCAGTCTCACGACAGTTGGTAGGTACCTATTATTAAAGTTAGGGATACGATTTAATACAGTAACCAAAACAAATATTTATATCGCCTGTCAAATTTTCATAGCAAATGTCAGTCATGGCTTTAAAACCCCATAAGTACATAATAAAGCCATTGGTCAGTACAGGTTGAGGAAATACAACGTTTTCTATATAATAAAAGAGAGTGAATTTTAGCCATTAATTTTTTATTTCCATTAAATAAAACAAATTTTAAATTTTTGGTTTGTATGCCATATATACCTTTAATGCTATTCACCGGTACTATCTATCAGGCGCCAGCTTAAATCTTTAATTAGCGCCTGTGCACGTAAATCTCAGAGCCCATGTCTCAAGAGTCTCTACTCCAAAAAGACAAAGTCAAAGTTGTCTCTAAACACCACTGCCACCAACCAGCCTTGCGCGGTCTGTAATTAAGGTCTGACTTAAAAAGTTTTGGAATTCAGATTTACAAAGAGGATGATCCCAGCTCCTTTGAAACACTTAAAAAGGTTTTAAAATTGTCTGAATTTAACTAATAATTTAACATGTATCTTAGCAAAACCATTAACTCCTAATATCTCTATCCATGGCTTTCTTTCTCCATTTGCTTCCTGCTAACCACCATCACCATCATCATCATCACCTTTTTTAAGAGTCTTCCCCTTGGCCCTTTCGATTATGCCATAAGTTGGAAGTAATTGTCACAAATGAAAAAAATATATAAAACTACTTTTTAAATTTATAAAATTATATACTATTACGATTGAACATTCTATTCTGTTGCTACTGATTCAAATTAAAAACATATTTTTCAGTCTCCTTATCGAAAAATTTATAAAACAACGCTACGCCCTAACTGGCGTGTATAGATGAGTCTTAATTGTCTACTTAATAAAAAAAAATTAAAAAGACTATTCATTAGAAAAATAAAGCGTTTCAAAATAGTCTGAAGTACTCTTTACAGCATAGCTGTAGATTAATCTGGATGGGTAATTCTGCTTTAATTTTCGGACAATTTATTTCTGGCTTTCGCCTATTTCATCTGGGACAAAAGGCGTTCAGGAAAGCAGTTTGATGTTGGGATACTTAAAATGAAAGATACTAGTTTCACATTCCTTGTATCTTATTTTGGAAACTGTTGAAAGAGCTGGTGCAATTTTTGTGCATGGCAGTGGTGTCTTGAGTGACGATTGAGTTATCCCCAAAAAGCGGGAATAAGCAACAGAGTGGGCCAACTTTGGGGACATTTAATTTTCATTCAAAAATCGGGACGTCCCGCCCAAATTGTGTGTACGCACGAATGGTACGTATCTTCCAGGTTTGGTTTCCTAATAAAATCTTCTAACTGCAAAATTACAGGTTTCAATAAAAATACACCAGTGGCCCTACAACCTTTTTTTCTGGTTTGGGTCTAAGACAAGCCGGTTTCCTCACGATGTTTTCCTTCACCGAGCGAATGTTCAACGCGCACATAGACAGAAAGTCTAAAGCCCGGGATCGAACGTACGACCTCAGAGATGAGTCGCACGTTGAAGCCACTAGGCCAACACTTTTCTCAAGAATTTTAAGTTACCCATTGTGTTGTTATGTACTTGTTTAAATATCCGGTTAGATATAACTAAATTGATTCTATTAAATTTTTTAAAATGTACGTTGATAAAACCATGAAATTAATAAAATGTTTTATTTCATGGTGAAAAATATATAAAATTGATTTTCGAGATATCGAGTATAAAATGGGGTTTCTGTGAGAATTATTAAGTTGTCGACTACCGTCTTTAGTTCTTGACTAGGTAAGAATTCTTAATAATTATGGTTATTTGATGTTAAAGTTTTAAGCACAATACGAGAGGCAAAAGCAAAGTCAAAATTCATTTATTCATAAAGGTAACACAATGTTCACTTATTAAGGTAAAAAAAGAAATATTAATTAAATGCTTCTCATATTACATTTACTGCCAGTTCTCAAATCAAGGGCTTAGAAAGGAAGAGAAGAACTGGCAATAAACTCTCCGCCAAGTTTTTTGTTTTACACAACATTTGTAACCATTACACCATGTTCCACATGACATCTTAAGTAATAAATAATAATAAAATAAATTAAAACACTCTCGTGGAAACAACACACAAATACATAGTCTAAATAACTAACATCACTGCATACATGAGCAGTCATTCAACTACGACCAGTCACTACAAGTATAGTCCATAATCGTCAAGTTTTAAAATTTTTGAATGAAAATGAAATCCCAAATCAAAAATTATAGTATAGGTTTTTTTTTTTTAATAAATTTGTTTATTAGTCAGCCACTTCTCGCGTTTAGTAACGTAATTTAACATGAAGGTATTTGTCGTGAATTTGTCGTGTCGTTTCATGTCACTAAATACTGATCCAAATATCATTCAAAATCTTAAAGCACAACAATAACTTTGATTTCACGTTTATGATATTATTATTTTACTAGCTGGTGCCCGCGACTTGGTCTGCGCGGGATTAAAATAATATTTGTTCAAATGCTGTAGCATGAAAGACTATTATATTTACCTCAAAAACCATCAATCAATTTATACGAGGTGCATTTGAAATAAATTATCAACTTTTATTGTAGTTATGGTTCACTATTTTGGCTATAATGGCTTACGCATAACAGCCCGTTCCCACTAGTCGAAAGTCGCATAAGACTAAAAGTCGAATGCTCTGGTCACCATACACTTTATATGGAGCTGTTCACATTAGATGAGACGCGACTTTTAGTCGAATACGACTCAAAAAACCATCCGACGGGACAGCGCCCGTTTTAAGACTAAAAGTCGCGTCGAATCGTGCTCGCATAGATGTCTGCTTGTTGCTGTTCACACTAGTCGTACGCCTTTACGACTCGAGCGCGTTGTTACCTCTCTCCCCGCCCCGATTCCTAGACACACATTCCTACACATTGCTTGCTCACTCCATTCGTGTTTTTTTGTTTGTTGTGTGAAAATGGAGAAAGAAATAAAAGCCGAAGAACTTATTCCATTAGTTGAGTCGATCTTTCTGTTAGGATTGGGTACATCCAGTATTTTCTTGGAATTGACATTTTTTTCAACTTTTTAATTTTCTTCGTAAGTAGTAGAGCACAACAAGTTCTTCGTCGGCGTCCATGTCGCGAATTCGCTACGTACCGAATGGCGCGAAACTACGACCTATACGACTCGCGACGCAGTGTGAACAGGGACATCAGACTTTCGACTTTTAGTCTTATGCTACTTACGACTAGTGGGAACGGGCTGTAAGGGTGCGTCCACATCTGGCGAATGCGCCGCGAATGTGCAGCTCGCGAGCCGTTTGCGAGCTGCGCGCGTGCAGTCACGGCAATGGTTATGTGCGCCTCTTTAGCGCAACTCATGCAAGGCTCGTCAAAGAAGTGCGCGCGGCACGCGATCTGCGTGCACTCAATTGTCGCGCTTTCAGTTCCGTTTAGTGGCGTGGGCGGAAGGAAGATGCACGACCAAAAACGCACGCGCGCAGTTCGCAACACATCACATCTACATCATACATTACATATGTGTAACTCTAGCAGTTTTGGCAGCGCACGCCAGAATAGCTCGCTTTTTTCTTGCTCACTATATTTTGGACAATTCACACAATATCTTTATAAATCGTAGTATGTGATTGTGATGAATAAGCTATATAATGGTAAAGTTTCATTTAAATCCATTCAGTAGTTTTTACGTAAAAGAGTAACAAAAATCCATCCATACTTACATTCGTGTTTATAATATTAGTATGATAATATTTTTGCATGTAGCTCCAGCCAAAACTCAAGATGCAAACCATCATTCTTATCGCTGCTATGTTTGGTGCTGTTATGGCTGACCTACATTCATTTCATGACCATGGCCCAGAAATTCAACGCTTACCACTTAGGCCTCATGGAAAACCATGTCCACATCCACACAAACACCATGGAATACAAAGATTTCCTCAGCGAAATGTACACCAAGAACCACTGCGGCCAATTTTCCAAGTAGGACCACCAGTTCAACAACAGCTACCCCGACGAATTTTACACCAAAGACGCCACGGAAGGGCTCCACACCATCATCACCATCACCCCTCTTTTCAAGTCGACGATGACCATTTATGGAGTATGAAATCTGCTGCGAGGATTCGTTTTATAATGAAAAGTTTATTGATGTTGAATTCTTTAAATGAAGCTGAGGATGATAACAGAGGTAGATTTTTTTTAATTTAAAAGTTACTTACATATATATTTTTAATGTAGTCTTAATTAATAACGACACCCTTGCATGCCTTCTGGCCATGGGCGGCGGTATCACTTAACACCGGGAATGCCTCCTGCCCGTTTGAAATAAAAAAAAACTGAAGAGAGGTATTATACTAAATACTTTATATAAGTTATAATAGGATAGATTCAGAACACATATAATTTTATTATCATGAATTACGAAGAGAAGATACGAACAAGAATTCCTAAATTAAGTGACATTAATACAGAGGATGTATAATGGTAATATTACATATATCATGTATTTCATCATCGGAAGTCGAGGCAGAATACGAAATTCCACCAGTGTCAATTCTGAGCATTTTAAAGGCAGTATTTGCCGCGCATCACCACTATGTGGCACCAGCTGCCCACTGAAGTATTTCCGAACAAATTCGACTTAGGGTCCTTCAAGAAAACAACGTACCAATTAGGCCGGCAACGCAATCGCGAGCCCTCTGGCATTGGGCGGCGGTATCACTTAACATCAGATGAGCCACCTGCCCGTTTGGCCCCTGTTCTATAAAAAAAATATTACGATGGCTATTTTATGCTGATTAGTCTTTATTTAAAATATGTATTTCTTATGTCAAATTTTAGAAAAAGACGACTGAGACAGACGTATCAATGACAGTTTAAGAATAAATACATAAGCATCATTGATATACAAAAAACCCAAGATGCACACTCAACGTCTAAAAAACGTCCTCAAAAAATGAGCGCAACATTCTAAATTGTGCGCTCATTTCAAATAGTCTCGCGTCTAATAAGTGGAGTCGATGTTATTTATTTGTGTTTTTTTTTATAAATAAATCTATGTACTATTGAACTTTTTTGTGTGTAGTTTTTGACAAATATATTTACTAACAAATTATTTTTTAATTTAAAGAAAAAACTTTTTATTTTTTAAACCGGATTAAAGTTATGTATTATTATAAATTTACAACTATTTAACATCCAACACCTTTTGTCTACAGTCACCGTGACCACGCACGCTGTAAAGCGCCCGAAAAGTCGGATAAATTTAAAATTATGTTAAATAGTTGTAAATAAAAAAGTCATGTTCGACTCCATATCTACTCAATACCTTGTCCTACCGACCACGGTCAGTCGTAAAATTTTATTGCTTTAAGTACGTATACACTGCGTTGTAATAACAACTTTAAGCAATTCGCGTAAGGTTGATTTTGCAATAATATATGCTTGTAACATATATTTTTATAGACATACTGTTATAGAAAGAGACAGAAATAGTGTTTCGGGACACTTTCGAGCGTTACTTTTATTCGAGACTGTGCATCTTGGGTTTTTTGTATATCAATGATAAGCATACATTTAGTATGCTAATTAATAAAATAAATACAAAAATTTATTCTAAAACTTATATATATGCACTCCGCAAATATATGACAAACTTCCCGTCATATGCTTAATTGTTATATTATATTTATATGACCCTTTATTATCTATATATATATAAAATTTAAACCCGTTTTCCGTTGTCACGACATAACATGAAAATGGCTAGACCGATTTGTCTGATTCTTTTTTGTAATATTCCTTGAAGTACGAGGATGGTTCTTACGGAGAGATTTTTTTTTAAAAATAGAGTGAAAAAGTCTAAAAACAACACTTTTCTATATTCCCATACTAAATATTCGTAATAATATTTAAAGGCAATTTGAACATTAATACCATAAAGTTCAAGCGTTAGTGGAGGGGTTCCGGGAAGGTAAATTTTTATTTTTTGACATAATCTATTTGTTGTATTATAAACTTTCTTTTTTTTATCTTACTAGATAGACCGGTGAAAAAAATAAAGAATCTACTGTTAGGCGGTACGATGTGCGCCAGGCCAGCTAGTATACTATATTTATATGAGTATACCCTTTTTCAATTCCTCCAATTCAGCCTTTCACAATATTGAAATATACGAATAGGAAATGTTAATTCCACAAAAATATTTTTATTCCAGCAGACATTGGTGAGGGGAAACGCCATCCAGGTCACGTCCGCCGGGATGACATTCTCTGGGCTAAAGTGAGAAGTAATCAACCGAAGCCTGAAAGACCTTCCGGAAATTCCGAAAGCAGTGAGGAGGACTAAGAAAAATATTAAACAGGCTATTTGAGACGACTGCGTGATAAAAAAAAGACAGTGCTAGCATATCTTGATTTGCTTTTATTTAATTAGCATAGTAAATTGTTTGTATCGTTCTTGAAATTTTTTATTTCATATGAATAAACAAATATTAAATGTTATATTGGTATAATTATCTTAGTAATTCAATTTCAGGTTCTACAAAGTATATTAAAATCCAATAATACAACCTCAGGTTATACAAACTACATTAATTAAAATCCGTCTTTTTATCCTACTCTTACTTCCACTAACAAACTATACTTATAAAAAAAGTGCGTGAGTACACATGTCAGAAGTGACACTTCTTTGGCAAACAAATTTTTAAGTCTTGTTCATATTTATACAAATCTAAAACTTTAGATTTCCGAAACTTCTCTCCCCCTCTCAATCGGTCTCAACCGCTCTCTCCTTTTTCTTCGACAAAAACGCTGCACATCTTCGTGACGCTAATAGGCGTTCATATCTCTAATGATGATTTTGATATGATGATGATTTCGGGCACTGATGGAAGGTGTTTTTAAGAGTGTCCACAGGTCCTTAGTTAGTTCATCCGCTGCTTCCGTTGGTGCATGGGCGTTGATGATGCTGTAATTAAAGAATTTATAATTGCAGCGCAGCACACATGGGCGATCACTCCCAGCCTTAAAGTGAATTACTTTGGTTGGGCTGTCTTACGCACCACAAAACCTGTACCTAGCTTATGATGTTTCCTCATAGCCACTGTAGTATACGGTAAAGTCTCTTTTTTGCATGCATCTACTCCCTGTCCATCTTATTCCTTGTAGCGCCAATAGATCTGGTCAATATGGTGTTATTTGTTACGTGAGAGTCCTTAAAGCCCCAGCCCTGCGATTCTGTAACTCACTTTTCGAACTCACACAGCGGTTTTCGCATTCTTAAAAGGTGGGAGCTTGTAGTTTATTGTTTATCAGAATGCCAAATCATAAAATGACTGCTTCACGACTGATTTGAGAGCGACCGCCGATGCGAAAACCGCTGTGTGAGTTCGAAAAGTGAGTTACAGAATCGCAGGGCTGTTCTGTTTAAAGTTCTAACATTCCACGGGCATAGGCGAAAAACATTGTGCTTATTCTTGCCAGCTCGTTTAGATGAAATCGGTCCGGTTTTATGTACTTTAGGCTTCATAATCGGTTGGTTTTTGACTCGACAGGTTAGTCCATCGCAGTCTAGACACTTGACTTTTAATTTCGGATATGAAATTAATGTGCTTAACAATAAAATGTATGGATATTTCCTAAAAATGCGCAATGAGATATGCATAGCTTAAAAATAAAGGGTATTTCAACAAGAAGTTTGTTTTTCAATTGTGGCAACACCGAGAACGTGATAGTTTTGACATTTAGTTTTTGGCGGTATTCGTAGCAGGTGCTTTGGCAATTATTACAATGAATTCAATTTCGCTCGAAAATCGCATTAAAATAATTCAAATCCACTATAAAAATGGTGGTTCTGTTAAAGTTACATTTCGTAAAATTCGTGATATTTTCAATACAATAAAAATTTTATTCATTTTCCTCTAAATTCTTTGTTTTATTTTGTTTTAGAAAACAAAGTTCTTGTTGAAAAACCCTTTATTACGATGCAATAATTGAAAAATCCACAAAATACATTAATTACTTAAGCATATTCTGCATGTTACTCATTACATCATACAATTTATGATTTCGAGGGCAAAAACTAGCACGAAAAATAAGTTAATTATACTTGATGATGCTGCGACTTAGTTTTGCCTACTATTAGATCATTTTATAGATATGTATATGTGTGTTTTATTTTATACTATGTTACTGCCTTAAATAGGCTAGATTAGTATGGTGATAAATAAAATATTATATACATTTGTAAAATATAGATATAGATGGAATTGAAAGAATTTAGTTTGATTCATTAAACGATGTGTTAGTGGGTTGACACTTGACAATGAAAAGACAAAGTCATCACAAATCGCCATTCTTTTGATTGTGATTGATCATTATCATCAAGTACCTATAATAGTCTCACGAAACGATCCGTATTTCCTGATGACGTGATTCGTGGCATGGGTATGTTCGAGTAGGCTTAGTAAAGTTTGCTTGAAATTTATGATGATAGAAACAAATCGATACACTCCCGGGATGAGTAGTTGTTTTTAATTGTAAAACAAATATTATTTATCTTTTTCTTTCTTTTAAACACAATTCACATCAATTGACCTAGTCCCATGCTAAGCTGGTGAAACTTGTGTTTTGGGCAACGGATATACATACATATTATAGATATATAGACATATAAATACATATTTAACACCCAAGACCTAAGCACAACACCAAATGCTTATCACATAGATGTTCGTCTCAGCCGGGAATCGAACCCGGGACCCATGGATTAGCAGTCAGGGGTACTAACCACTAGACCAATGAGTCGTCGAAGATAGAAGATAGTTTAGATATAAACGTTACCTATTATGTATACAAGAATACTGTATGATCTTTGTCTTACACACAATTATTTATCATTAAATTGTACAAACTTTTAAGCCGTCAAAGGACTTCAAGGATTTCTAAATAAAAAGCTCATAAGCTAACTTGAGTTTTATTGCACTAAAGCCTTTATAATAGATAACATCCTCCGTCTAGACCAAGGTCAAAATTGTTCCGGTTTTTAGTGTTCAAAAAAAACGTTGTTTTTTGGTTAATGGCTAATTGCCAAACTAACGACTTTAATAGTCTTGCAATGAGTTTAAATCTTAATAATAGACACCTAAAAACATAAAATTAATTTTATCGCTTACCAGATCGTAAAATAAGTTTACTTCACGTAATTTAATTTACATGATAATGTTTAAATTACATTATTATTTTAAAAACGTTTTAGTTTTTTCCGAACATACTTATAGAAAAAATATATACTTAAGATAGATATAACACGGCAGAGTGGGAAAATAAATGGACAGTTAGAAAGTTTTACTTTTAGTGACGTTTGTTTAAAGACTTAAACAAACTGAAAAGTTACACTAAAAAGCACACGTTTTATTTTTATTTTACTAACACGCTTGCAACACTTATACTATGTAAAGTCAAAGTTAAAATACATATATGAAATGCTTCTAATTTTACATTTACTGCCAGTTCTCAAATCAACGGCGTTAGGCGTAGACCGGAAGAGAAGAACGGGCAATAAACTCTAGTAGGTTGATACATAATAGCACTGCACTGCAAATTCGATCGCTAGAAATCGTATCAACCCTGTATCAAAATTCGTGCACACAAAGAAAAAAAAATATACTACGTGACAAGTATAACTTAACATTAAGTATATACAATAATTGTATTTGACTGACCCTTTTGTTCCATTAAATTAAGTCCGCCCGCGTTCTACCTATGTTTTGTATGCACGCGATAAACTCAAAAACTGTCAGTATTCTCTCACAGGAATCATTAAAAATCGGCGCTACAACCTTTTAGATATGGGCGTCAGATTTTTATATTTGTTTCTGGATCACACATTGGCACGTAGGCCTTCTGTGCCTGACACATGTCTCCGATTTTTGAGACACGATCCACGATGTTTTCCTTCTCCGCACATAGAAAGTCAATTGCAAAGCTGGGGATGGAACTTTTTTGCCTTTTCCCGAGCTTTAATTAATTTATTTATTTGTTCCCTTTTTTGTCTTTAGCTATTAACGCTTCCCATTTCCTACTTCTTTCCAACTTAGCTCTGTACTTTTGATCCTCTTTTAGTTCTTTTTTACTCTATCTTTTTCTTTTCTTTCTTTTTTTTATGTTATAGGAGGCAAACGGGCAGGAGGCTCACCTGATGTTAAGTGATACCGCCGCCCATGGGCCTTTCAAGAATTGGTACACTCTTTTCTTGAAGGACCCTTAGTCGAATTGGTTCGGAAATACTTCTGTGGGCAGCTGGTTCCACATAGTGGTGGTGCGCGGCAAAAACGGCGACGGACGTCGAGGTGATACGGATGGTATTTTGTATTTTGCCTTGACGTCTGATGATGAAACTCAGCTGCAGGTATTAGACCGAATAACTCATCTCTCCATGGTAAATGCGGTAGAAGATGCAGAGAGATACCACATCTCTACGCAACGCCAAGGGATCAAGACGCACGGAAAGTGACTGGTCGTCGACGATTCGAACCTTTTTCTTTTACTCTTCAGCAGCCTACAATAACTTTCCCGTCCTTTGCTTCTTGTTCTCTCGATTTGAATTCCTTCCTCTTTCGCTTTTATCGTTTCTCTAATTGTAACTAATTACTTAAGCACGCATACACTCTTGATTAATTCATCTTTTTTTCCTTTGTTGGGGGAATCGAACCTTCGACCTCAGGGATGACAGACGCTCGCTGAAGTTTCTACGCCATTGCTCTTTATTATCTCTTCTTTATTACTATAAGAATATTATAAGGGGAAATATTGGTTTGTTTGTAAAGAATAAACTCAAAAACAATACCGATTTTACAAAATATTGTAAAAAACGCAAAGTCTGGACGTTTTGAAGTTATACTTCTTTAGGCGCGTTATGAAAAATTTATGAGGGTGAAATTTTACGATGCGCGCGCACCGTGACACAAAATTATCAGTATGGGCGCCGAGCGTGCGCTAGCGAGATGGGAATTAGACAATATACAAGTCAAAAGAAATAGAATGTGCGTGACGTGACTATGCCAAGAATTTTGAATGACAATAATGACATTTGTAGTACCTTTTTAACAAATAAAGGAGTTTTAATTATTTTTTCAAAGAAATTTAGCAATTCTTGTTCACAAAGCCCTATTGTTACTTAGTTAAAAGGTTATGAAACATACCTAGTTATTAAATTGAATTAATAATATAATAAAATAATAAATAATAATTATTATTAATATTAATTAATAATTGAATAATATACTAAATATTAAATATTGTTAAATTATTAACGCTAAATATTTACTATTAATTATTTAATATTTTAAAAATATAAAGAGAGCCAAAGAAGTATAACTTCTTACGCGCGTACATAAGTACACGCACCATTTTTTTTAAATATTTTAATAATGGCTAAATGCTGATAGCAAGGCTTCCGCTACCACTGGAGTATGACTATGTGAAAATTTACAAAACGGTGTTCAATGTTGAATCAAGCGTAATTGTTAAAGTTAAGTACCGTGTTACGGGCATAGATTGTTACGGGTACTTATCCAAAAAAAACCTGACGTGTGAATTTGTACTCTGTGGACAAAGCTTAATATGTTTTATTCTAATTAAAGAACGAATTTATACGTAGTTTGAATAAAAACAAATAATATGAACATTATAGAATAAATTGATGGTTATCAAATCGATCACGTCTTATTAAAATTAAGCAATTCATACGAACAGGTTTTGCAATGTAATGTGATCTTGAAGCAATATATTTTTATAATAAATACAAATATTATATCTTTTAAATTTATAACAGGGCGAACGAGCAGGTAGATAAGCTGATATGTGTGTTTAGTTTTATTAATACAGTTTTTGTGTTCTCTTATAAAAAGGAATAAATTAATATATTTAAAATAATATTATTGTTTCGAATAGATTTTTCTTTCAATATACACAATTAATACTTGCTACTAAAATGAAGGAAAATCGAAGCATGAGTCAATCACAGATCAGCTATAAAAAACAAACGAAGGAACTAATGCACTCCCTGGTCTAATCGCATATATTTGGACTACTGGATTAGTAATATTCATAATTTCTATAAATAATTTAGTGCCTGCGCCATATTTTTATCCTCTAAGTTTTTTGTGAGTGCTTACTAATTTAATTATTAACAAGTCAACATTCAGCGTTTTGTTTCTTCCAAGAACGAATTAGTTTTAATGATGTAAGAATCTAAGATACGACAAATCTAAGTTCTTGGTCGACCACGGTCATGAAGGAAATAAGTGCTTTGAATATTTCTATTTTGTTTTATAAAACCTCTTCATAGTAGCCAACCAGGCACGCGATCAGGCAGATCTGTGGAGAGGCAGTAGGTGAGAGCGACCACCAGGGATATTATGGAGATCGGTAACCGTAACCGAAACTATCGGATATCTAAGCAAATTTTTTTTACAGGTTTTATATTTATTGCACTTTTATTTTAATAGATAAAACTGAGGAGGTTTATAATAGTTACTGACCTATATTACCGATTATAATACCAACTGATAACCTAGACTAGATAAAACCTATAAATATAACTAAATTATTACATATTTGTGTTTATATTTTACTTCAATCTAATAACCGTAACCGAAACTATCCGAAACTAACGGATAATCCGAAATAATTACATATCCGTAACCGTATCCAAAACGAGTAAAATTTTATTCCTAAATTCATATCCGTATCCAGATCCAAAATATCAAAATTTCAAAATTCTAAAATCAATTAATCATATAGGTAACACATTGTACACTTATGACTCGTCAGTAAAGAAATACATATTAATTCTTCTAATTTTACATTTAGTGCCAGTTCTCAAATCATGGGCGTAGAACGGAAGAGAAGAACTGGCAATAAACTCTCCGTCACTCAATTTAATCGCCATGTTTTTTTACACAACGTTTGTAAGGAGCTGCAACCATTACACCATGTTCCACATGACATCTTAAGTAATTAATAGTAATAACATAAATTAAAAACAAAGACTTATCCTCTATCAACAGGAGGCATAGTGAAATAGGAATAATATCATATTATCCATAACATCTCTAGCGACAACAACTCAGGAAAAATCCTCATGGTTGGCGGGAAGCGCGTTACCGCTTGTGCTAATTCTCTTTCTGACTTATTTCATATTTTATGGCAGAATGTTTCCAGCTGCGATCTGTGCTCAATCAACATATCGTACAGCCCATACCGGGATACCCTCATGCCAGTTTTGAGCCCCAGATCGCAACCGGAATAGTTGTAAGCGTTACTGGTGAATAAAAAACATACACTAAATAATAATCCTGCATCAAAAAGCTATCTGACTAAAAGAGGTCACAAAAAGTCTCTTAATTATTAGTAATTTTTTTGAACAAAACAAATCATGAGTTCGCAAATTTGAAGGTTGCTTAGATTTATATAAGACGAGTTCTATTTGAGTTGATGTTATACTTGAAGTGTCCAATCGTCTAACGAGTCTTGTCTTGGATTTGGGATTTAAATAATCGGTAAGTATTTTTGATAAATATAGTTTAATCGACTATGATACCCAAAGAAACAATCCCTTCATCTATCTGTTTTTGTAAGTGATAGTATGTAACTCTCAATAGCGATATCTTGATTTCAATATTACATGTCGCACCCTCAGTAATACGAAGGTATAATTCGAAAAAGAAGAATTTGGGAAATCGCGTTTAAGGATTTGAATTGTTCCACTCCAACTAGTTTTTCGAATAAATTTCTTTTAAATTCATATTAATGAATATTTAATTAAAATATTTAATTTAAATTCTGTAAATAACAACTGATTCAAAAAATGTTGGGCCCATATAGTACAAAAAATATAATAAAAATTATGTTATATACTGAAACGGTCAGGAATAATTAAATAACATATAAGATCTAACTTACTTTATTTTGTATAAAGTAAAGTCAAAAATCATTTAATCTTGTAATAACTTGTAGTAACATAATGTACACTTATGACTTGTCAGTAAAGAAATACATCTTCATCTAATATATAAAATTCTCGTGTCGCGGTGTTTGTGGTTAAACTCCTCCGAAACGGCTTGACCGATTGTCATGAAATTTTGTGTACATATTGGGAACAACTGAATTGTACAACATCTAATTCATTCCCCTGAATGTTAAGGGTAGACTGCTAAATATTTTTTTTTAATTTTTAATTTCTATTTTTTTATGATACAGCATTAAAAATATATACAACCCCTAATTTTTACCCGTCTACGATCAACCCCTATTTTTTATTATAAATGATAAACATGGCAAATCGATGTTTGCCGGATCAACTAGTAATATATAAGAATTGTTCTGTAGAATTCTAAACGGTTGTAACGCAACTCACCTGTTTTTTCTCATAGAAGTGTATGGATGTGTACTATGCTAGGTTATCGATCTCATTCCTGAGGTCGTAGGTTCAAACTCAAGCTATGCACCAATGGACGTATGGTGAAGCAATACATTCAGCAATATAGCAATATCCATGTGAATATTAAATAAAAAACCTTCTGCTCCAGAAAAAATACATTTCTCTTAAATACAGTACACTTCTTACATTCATAATTAATTAATGTAATATACCAGAACTAGACGCGAATTTAACAAATATTTAAATCTTTAGATCTAGTACATATCACTCGAAATAAAAAGAAACGCCTATCAAAAGTAAATTGCAATGTTCAGTTATCAACAATGAAGTTTCTCGTGTTGGTTGCCATCATTGCCGTCGCTCTGGCCGAAGAAGATTTGGAAAAGGCGATCGCTGATCCTCAGAAATTGCAAAGTTTCGTCGATTGCTTCCTTGACCGGGCACCATGCTCGCCGGGACCAGCTAATTTTAAAGGTAAGAAAGAGATAGTAAGAGAAAGTGCTAAAGAGTTGACAGTTATATTTAATAAATGAACTACAACTTTTAGTAACATTACGTTGATAATTTCATTTAGAATCTTGGTATTTCATTGCTGTGTTATTATGCCCTATCATTTAGGCTAAGTTCAGATGACCGCGCGTAGCCGCGCGTCGCCGCGCGGCTGGAGCATTCACATGACGCGCGGCAGTGTGGCTTCAACATTGATTGACAATGGACGTGGAGGAGGCAACTTGCTTATGGATTTTATATAGAAGACAGATACGTCGCAGAAGAAGACAAAGACGATACTGGGTGCATCCAATTTTAAGTGACAGACTTTCTTCCAGCCTGTTTGTCACTTTGTATCCCGACTTGAGGTACACGAAGATAATTTTTTTAACTATTTCCGGATGTCAGTTGCATCCTTTGATTTTTTATACGATTCTATTGAAAATGATTTAAAATCCAGTGAAGATGCTATAAGATATTGCATATCACCAAATACTTAATACCATATCTTCGGTACTAATTTTGCATCGATCTATGTGTCTTTCCGTCTCAAGCCGCGCGGATCATCTGAACAGGTCGATACAGGTTTGCAAAACTTGTGCCGCGCGCGGCCGCGCGGAAGCGCGCGGCCGCGCGGAAGCGCGCGGTTCAAGATCTTGCGCGCGGGTCGGAGCGCGCCGCGAGTTGGCGCGCGGTACCGCGCGGTAATGTAAACGATAATTACCGTTTATATTGATCTTGTACCGCGCGGTTCGTAGTTCCGCGCGGTACCGCGCGGTCATCTGAACTTAGCCTTAAAGTTAAGTTAAGTTGATTAGACGGTTATATTTGCCCTGAACTTTTCTATTAAAATTGGTAAACTATATATTATAACTATTTAGTGAAATAACTAATGTTTAACGGAACTTATAAGTATTTGCAAACCGATAAACATCTTTTAAATTTTATTTAATTGGTTTAATTTTCCCAATTTGTTTCCTGACCGACTGAAATATCTTTTTTTCAGAAATGACACCCACAGCTATTGCAAGCAATTGCGCTAACTGCACACCGGCTCAGAAGCATTTAGCTAACTTATTCTTCACAAAGTTACAACAAAACCTGCCCCAGGAATACAACAACTTCGTACAAAAATACGATCCCAAGGGCGAATACATGGACTCTTTCCTCAAAAGCGTACAAGGAGCCTAAACATACAATTTTGTAACAGATCTTTATAATATGCAATAATAAACGTTTTCATTCAATACATCTTATCATTTACATACACTAGTTTAAAAATAAAATAACACAGATTGTTAGGATTTATAACAAGAGAAAACTACATCAACATGCTATCTTGGGCAAATATTTAAATGAGAAATTCACATTGAATTACTTTGTATTTTGAATATAATGCATGTGCATTTAAATAAATCACCCAGTGTCAGATCTTGCATCAAATAAAAAGTTTAACCAGGTTAAAGCTGGCAAGTTACAGTCCTGGTTTAATCGTTCTTGCAAGGCGGACTTGCAACGAAATCATTTTAACGCATTAACGCGGTGTGCTCATCATTGCGAGACGGTTCTTCACTCCGGGCCTTTGCTTGCAACTGTATAAAGCGCTAATATGGTCCTTCGTACGGTTCTCACCTCTGGGCGGGAGCTCCCCAGTACCAGCTCCTTCCACTTGACCGTATTCAACGAAGAGCGGTTCGAATCGTCGACAACCAATACTTTTCCGAGCGACCCGATCGTTGGCGTTGCGAAAAGATATGGGGTATCTCTGTTTGACGATGCCGAGCTAATTAAATAAATATTAATTTATAATTTACTATAAATCAACGACTTTGATTCGTTGAAGATTTCAGTGTACCTACACATAATTGCACAAACTATGTTAATTAATATTCAATTAATTCATAACTATGTAGATAGTATAATAAAAACAATTAAACATTATTCCCTTTACGAATTTTGTACTATAATATATTATTTTAAAACACCTTCCGCCCGCGTTCATTTCGTGTATATTACCATTCTCTTGCGACTTCTTCTTTTTTCTAAAAGTCTAAGTTCTTCCGTATATTAAAATATATTCCGTGTATACCCATCAGTATCTCGACTGGTTTTTTTAAAGAAAGCTCATGGTAGGCCACCAGTTCTATAAACAATAGGGGAAAGATCGATATGTTTGTAAAGAAACACTAGAAATCACAAAATATTGTAAAAAATCCAGCCATGCAAAGCCTGGACTTTTTAAATATTTTTTAATAGCAAATGCTAATGGCATGCCTTACGCTACCACTTGCAATTCTTACGGGTTATGTTAAAATGTAAATAATGTAATATAATTAAAGAAAGTTATTACTTCCCTGTAAGTGGCCCATATTGTCGTCGGTGGTATTAAATAACTTATGTGTATGTATAACTGAATTAAATAGCATTGGTAACTAAGATAATTCGAGATATTAGAATTAAAAATAAAAATAATTGAAATAAAGAATATTTTTTTAACATATTTTGTATAATCTTCTCCAACATTATTTATTTTAAGTTCGTTTCTGTTCCTTTCATACCCATAACTTGTCCAGTGTTATACCCGTCGTAGCAATACATTGGACAGTCAGTCAGGACATGTAACACCATCTCTTCAGCTGTATTCCTACAAGGACAGGCAGCACTTTATCTAACTCTGACCTGTGAAGATACGACAAAACTCCACCGTGACCTGTGAACATCTGTGTAATCAATCCCTTTGGTTTATTGTTTAATTATTGAAAAGGCTGGAACAACATAACTTAGTTAATGCAGAGGTATCGCCTTTGTTATATTTGTGCCTCCATTTTTCCATATTGTCGACAGTTATTCAGTTGTGATATGGGGAATCTATAGTACACGGACGCTTCTTCTAGATGCGCAGCTTCCTTTGTTTGAAACACTGGTAACATCTTCACATAGTATGTTATTATTGGCAATCTTTGTCAACAATATTTATGAAATAAAACGGTATATTTTGTTTCCAAGATAAAATTTGGACAGTTAACAGATTTTATAAACAAAATGAGTTAATTGTCTCGATATTCACGACTAAGGGAGTTCTGTAGATGAAATGAGATGCGAGTTGAAATCACATCTTATTAGAATGCCAAGGCTGGACTATTATTACTATGTAAAAATTAAAAACTTTACAAAACGGTTTCAATGTTGAATCAAGCTAAAGTCAAGTACTCTGTACTTATCTATGAAACACACGAGTGTGAATTTGTAGTCTATGGACAAAAATCGGCTGTTTTATTTTTGTGTTAGTAGGGTTATTTTAAGAACGCCGTTATAGTTTGAGTAAGTATAAATGAAATGAAAATGGTAAAATAATTGAATATTTATCAAATCGATAAAGTCTTATCAAAATACGGGTTTCATACGAACAGGGTTTTCGAATTAATCTTTTGAAGCCATATTATTTTAATAAATATTAATAATGTATTAATTACAAACCAAGCAAACGAGCACGTAGTTAATCTGATATGTGTGTTTAAGTTTATTTAAATACAGTTTTGTGTTTTCAAATAAAAGGAAGAAATTCATTGTTTCTAATACATTGAGTACTTGGTCTACAGCTTGCTAATCTCAACTTGTGGTTTTTGTATAAATAAACATAGGACTTTTCTTTCTATATGCACAAAATGAAGGCATCGTTATGAAAAGACAAAACAATCGTCTAAGGCCAAAAATCTACAACATGCGTCAGCCACAAATCAGCCATTTTTAGCCGTGTTGTGCCGGCTTATAGAATAGCACCTCCCCATCTCTACCCGTGGGTGTCGTAAAAGGCGACTAAGGGTTTTTTAAGGCGTAGGGCAGTGACGACCCCATCGCCCGCTGGTGGGATATTTGAACAATAACTATTTCCACCAGCGCAGTCAGTTAGTCCAAGTAGTGGGAGTGTCATGCTGCGTAAGCAGCCGATTGAGCCGACACGATCGGGGTAATACCACTCTCCCATTGGAAAAAAGCGTGAAGTGGCCCACGCAGGACGTGTGTCGCGTTTCGCTTTATATTATGGGATTCCCGGAAGCTCATCCCCTTCCTCTCCGAATCATCATGGCAGCGTTATTTAATAGAACTTTTTTACCCCAGGAGGGTACCTGCACTTCTAGTACAGGAGAATCCGTCCCTGGGTGTACTCACTCAGGCTGTCCCGCGTATTCTGGGGGGGACAAAATACCGCTCAACTGCAGAGGCAAATCTAGAAATAAACTCACGGTAACACAATTTAACACAGACTTTACTAACATTAGGGGGCTTCAATCTAATTTAAACCCCGTCCACTTTCACCTCGAGACGGCTAAGCCGGCCTTATTGTTTCTAACGGAGACCAAGATAGTTCCCTCGTCTGTTGAACATTTGCACTATCCAGGCTATTGTCTTGAGCATAATTTTAGGCCACAAGCCGGTGTATGCGTTTACATTCGTGAGGATATAAATTTCCGTCGCCTCTTACATTTGGAAGAATCCGATCTTTCTACCTTGTGGGTACGCGTAGAATGTGCTGACCATCCCCGCATATACTGCTGCCTTTACAGGTCACACAGCGGCAACACCGAGGTCGATCGACTCATAGAACATGTCCAAACTGCACTTGATTCCCTTCTGTCTCTATCGCCTGCTGAAGTCGTTATACTGGGTGATTTCAATGCCCATCATTCTGAGTGGTTAAATTCTCGTACGACCGACTATTCGGGAAGAGGCTTCCATGATTTCGCTCTTGCATATGCTTTAACTCAACTGGTCACAACGCCTACGCGAATACCAGACCGAGCTGACCATCAGCCTTCGTTATTAGATCTTATGCTGACTTCTCACCCAGACTTCTATGAGGTTGCTGTGGATGCCCCACTTGGGTCCTCCGACCACTGCTTGGTGCGGACCGTTGTGCCAATTAGGCGTCGATCCCGCCCGCAGTTTTCGGAATGCCGTCGTGTCTGGCATTACAAATCGGCCAATTGGGATGACATGCGTCATTTCTTTGCAGCATACCCATGGCTGCAAGTCTGCTTCAAGGGTAGTGATCCTGACGCCAGCGCTGAATCTGTCGCCGATGTGGTGCTACAAGCAATGGAACTCTATATCCCTTACTCTATGGTCCCCATTCGTGGTAAATCTCGGCCATGGTTTGGCCACTCTTGCAAAGAGGCTTCCCGTCTTAAGCTAGAGTACTATAAAATCTGGGCTCACGCAATGGCCATAAAGGATCCCGATGTAGCTCTCCATAAAAAGAAATTTAATGCAGCTACCCGAACCCTGAAACGAGAAATTTTTAAAGCAAAATCGGAACATATTGGCAGAATTGGTGAAAAGCTCGCGAAATTGCCCTCTGGAACTCGAGCCTTTTGGTCATTGGCGAAGGCAACTCAGGGAAACTTTTGTCAGCCCTCTTTACCATCCTTGCGAAAGGTGGATGACTCGATGGCTCACTCGGCGAAAGAGAAAGCAGAGCTCCTTTGCTCTCTCTTTGCATCTAACTCCACGCTCAATGACTCAGGGACCTTACCGCCTACTATTCCGCATTGCGGGTTTTCTATGCCTGAAGTTCGATTCGAACAGATTGGTGTGCGGAAGGCCTTAATCTCCCTTGACACCCACAAGTCAAGTGGTCCTGACGGCATTCCCTCGATCGTTCTTAAGACTTGTGCTTCTGAGCTGACTCCGGTGCTTACACGGCTCTTTCGACTCTCGTACTCCTCGGGCGTAGTTCCAAGCTCATGGAAGACTGCGCATGTTCATCCCATTCCCAAAAAAGGTGACCGCTCTGAACCATCCAGCTACCGACCTATCGCAATCACTTCTTTATTTTCAAAGGTAATGGAGTCTATCATCAATAGGCAGCTCTTGCGATATCTGGAGGAGCACCAGCTAATTAGTGATCGTCAGTATGGCTTTCGCCGTGGCCGCTCGGCTGGTGATCTTCTTGCCTATTTAACTCATAGATGGGCCGAAGTTGTGGAAAGTAAGGGTGAGGCTTTGGCCGCTAGCTTGGATATAGCTAAGGCCTTTGATAGGGTTTGGCATAGGGCGCTTCTTTCGAAACTACCGTCATACGGTTTTCCCGATGGCTTATGCCGATGGCTGGCAAATTTTCTTGTAGGACGTAGCATTAAAGTCCTAGTTGACGGAGCGTGCTCCAATCCTAGACCCATCAATGCAGGCGTTCCGCAAGGTTGTGTCCTTTCGCCGACCCTGTTCGTTCTGCATATCAATGACCTGTTGAATATCGACAACATTCATTGCTATGCAGACGACAGCACCATCGACACATTATATTCCGGCCATCCGAACATGTCTCGATCTGAGGTTGATGAGAGCCGTAACTTACTTGTTCTCGAAATTGAGTCGATTCTGGAGAAGGTTTCTGTGTGGGGTAGTAACAACCTTGTTAGGTTTAATCCTACAAAGACTCAGGTTTGTTCGTTTTCTGCCAAGAAAGATCCTTTTGTCGTGTCTCCTCAATTTGAAGGCGCTCTCCTTAGTTCGTCACACAGCCTCAGTATCCTTGGGGTTGGCATCTCGAAAGAAGTCCAATTTCGCAGTCATCTGGAAGAAAAAGCCAAACTGGCTTCCAAAAAGCTGGGTGTTTTGGGTAGGGCTAAGCAGTATTTCACTGAGGTGCAACGTATGCAGCTCTACAAAGCTCAAGTACGACCTCATATGGAATACTGCTCGCATCTCTGGGCCGGTGCTCCCAAATACCAGCTTCTTCCTTTTGACCAAATTCAGCGAAGGGCTTGTCGAATTGTCAATCTCCAATGTCTTACTGATCGGCTTGATTCTCTATCGCTACGCAGAGACATTGCGTCTCTTTGCGTTTTTTACAAAATTTATTACGGAGAGTGTTCGGAAGAATTGTTTGGGTTGATCCCTCCTGCCTCTTTCCAACACCGTACGAGCCGAACGACCTCCAAATTTCACCAGCATCATCTAGATGGTTGGAGGTCTTCCACGGTCCGCTTCACAAGGCATTTTCTTTTGCGAACTAGCGAACTGTGGAATCGGCTCCCGGGGGGGGTCTTCCCTCAGAGATACGACCTCCAAATGTTTAAAAAGAGAGCCTACTCCTCCCTCAAAGGCCGGCAACGCACCCACTAAAAATGGGTGTCTATGGGCTGCGTAGACTGCCCTTTTTGGTCGTCCCGCAGCTCGTTTGCCCCCCTATTTTATAAAAAAAAAAGCCATAAAAAACAAACACACATACACACAAAGAAACAGTACATAATATATTATATTTGTAGCGCCACTGGATTAGTAATATTAATAATTTATATAAATAATATATTAACATTTATTCGAACGGTGAAGGAAAATATCGTGAGGATACCGACATGTCTTAGACCCAAAAAGTCGACGACGTGCGTTAGGCACTGGAGGCTGATCACCTACTTGCCTATTAGATTTAAAAATGATCATGTAACAGATTCAGAAATCTGAGGTCAAGACCTAAAGAGGTTGTAGCGCCACTGATTTATTTATCTTATAAATAATTTAGATAACTAGCTGACACGGCAAACGTTGTTTTGCAATGTATATTATTTCTGGGAAATATTATCTTAGTTTAATAAAACTAACTATCTACTATATTGGGGTTGATCGTAGAGGGATGAAAATTAAGGGTTGTATGTATTTTTGTAAGCTGTATCATAAGAAAACAAAAAAAATTGTCTTAAAAAATAAAAAATAAAATTTAGGGGGTTGAAAAAATATGTAGTCCGATTCGCAGACCTAACCGATGTGCACACGAAATTTCACGAAAACCAGTCTAGCCATTTCGGAGGAGTTTAATTACAAACACCGTGACACGATAATTTTATATATGTATTACGTTTTGTTCCCGTTTCTGCGCCATATTTTCATGTGTGCTTACTGATTTTATTATGAACAAGTCAATTTTTCAGCTTTTTGTTTCTTCCATGAACGAGTCATAGTAAGAAACTAAGATACGACAAATCTATGTTCTTGGTCAAGCACGGTCTTGAAGAACCTAAGTGCTTCGAATAGTTCTATTTCTTTTGATAGAACCCCTTCAAAGTAGCCTATCAGGCATGTGGTCAGGTAGATCTTTGGTCGAGAAGCTAGGCAGCAGGGCAGTATGGAATCTGTTCTTTCCTAAAAATGTCGTACGGCCGACCCGTTTTTTCTCATGTGCTATTTATCTTTCTGACGTATTTGTCAATTTTATGTCTGTTTTTTTCCAGCTGCGATCTGTGCTCAATCAGCCCATCCTGGGATATCCTAATGCCAGTCTCCAGCTCCAGATTGCAACCGGATAGTTGTAAGCTTTAATGATGAATAAAAAAACGTATACTAAATAATAATCCTGCATCAAAAAGCTGTCTGACTAAAAGAGGACACAAAAAGTCTCTTAATTGTTAGTAATTTTTTTGAACAAAACAAATCATGAGTTCGCAAATTTGAAGGTTGCTTAGATTTATATAAGACGAGTTCTATTTCAGTTGATGTTATACTTGAAGTGTCCATTGGTCTAACGAGTCTTGTCTTGCATTTGGGATTTAAATAATCGGTAAGTATTTTTGATATATATAATTTAATCGACTATGATATCAAAGAAACCACCCCTTCATCTATCTATTCAAGTCAGTGATACTCTGTAACTCTCAATAGCTATATCGATCTTGAATCCTGAAGTAAAAGCTTTCAAATCTCATCCCTGAGGTTGTAGGTTCGAACCCCAGCTAAACATCAATGGACTCCTCTATGTACATTTACTACTCGCTCGTACGGTAAATAAATCGTCATTAATCCAGCGTGTATTTGGCCCAATAAAAATTTGCTTCGGTAGTTCTGTATATAGTGTATATAGTGGCCTTTGAGTAACTTCATATGATTATTACCCAATTCCCGATAACACACTTGCAAAATTCATGGGGTTGCGGATGTCAATAGGCGGCGGTAAGTAGGTACTTAACTTAATTATCCTATATAAAAAGTATGTTGTAGTACATTTTTTAATGTAGTTTTACTGGAGTGAATATTGATTTAAAAACCTATATTCCAGAAATTATTATTTTTATACCTAGATATTCCAGAGACAATAAATTTCTCGTATTACAATAGATTCATAATTAATTCAAATGATATACCAAAATTTATAATATAATTATTATATCTTGGGGCTGCGTGTGCCAAATAACCACACTCGGCGGGGTAAACGGTCGCAATTACTGGCAGTGCCTCGGGCGCGGACGAACTTACTTACAGAAGTACCATTTACGCGTGTTTTGCGCACACTAAACATAACACTATTGCTTGTGAGACGGATATATTTAGTTGCACACTGGCTGAATTCACAAGAATTTCATTATTTATAATTAGTTATAAAATGGTTTAGGTTTTTAAGTCTTTAACTGTTTATATTATGTTTTACATTAGTGTTCTATTGTATATTTTGTATTAAGTTACTGTAAAAATAGGAAATAAGGAAAATAAATAAATCCTTTTTAATAATCTTATTTTAAGCGAATACAACAAGACGTATTTAAATGTTAAGATCTGGTTCACTCGAAATAAAAAGAAACGCCTGTCAAAAGTAAATTGCAATGTTCAGATATCAACAATGAAGTTTCTCGTGTTGGTTGCCATCATTGCCGTCGCTCTGGCCGAAGAAGATTTGGAAAAGGCGATCGCTGATCCTCAGAAATTGCAAAGTTTCGTCGATTGCTTCCTTGACCGGGCACCATGCTCGCCAGGACCAGCTAATTTTAAAGGTAAGAAAGAGATAGTAAGAGAAAGTGCTAAAGAGTTGACAGTTATATTTAATAAATGAACTACAACTTTTAGTAACATTACGTTGATAATCTCATAAATGGCTTTTAGAATATTGGTATTTCATGGCTGTGTTATTGTTATAAGTTAATTGTTATAAACTTTTATTTGACGGTTATATTTGCCCTGAACTTTTATAATAAAAGCATATATTATTACTATTTAGTGAAATGCTTAACTGAACTTATAAGTATTTGCAAACCCATAAATATCTTTTAAATTAGATTTAATTGTTTTAATTTTCCCAATGTGTTTCCTGACCAACTGAAATATCTTTTTTTCAGAAATGACACCCACAGCTATTGCAAGCAATTGCGCTAACTGCACACCGGCTCAGAAGCATTTAGCTAACTTATTCTTCACAAAGTTAAAACAAAACCTGCCCCAGGAATACAACAACTTCGTACAAAAATACGATCCCAAGGGCGAATACATGGACTCTTTCCTCAAAAGCGTACAAGGAGCCTAAACATACAATTTTGTAACAGATCTTTATAATATGCAATAATAAACGTTTTCATTCAATACATCTTATCATTTACATACACTAGTTTAAAAATAAAATAACACAGATTGTTAGGATTTTTAACAAGAGACAACTACATCAATGCTATCTTGGGCAAATATTTAAATGAGAATGAAATTCATATTGAATTTCTTTGCATTTTCGAATATAGTGCATGTGCATTTAAATAAATCACTCAGTGTCAGATCTTGCATCAAATAAAAAGTTTAACCAGGTTAAAGGTGGCAAGTTACAATCCTGTTTTAATCGTTCTTGCAAGGCGGACTTGCAACGAAATCATTTTAACGCATTAACGCGGTGTGCTCATCATTGCAAGACGGTACTTCACTCCGGGCCTTTGCTTGCAACTGTATAAAGCGCTAATATGGTCCTTCGTACGGTTCTCACCTCTGGGCGGGTGGCCCCAGTACCAGCTCCTTCCACTTGACCGTATTCAACGAAGAGCGGTTCGAATCATCGACAACCAATACTTTTCCGAGCGACCCGATCGTTGGCGTTGCGAAAAGATATGGGGTATCTCTGTTTGATGATGCCGAGCTAATTAAATAAATATTAATTTATAATTTACTATAAATCAACGACTTTGATTCGTTGAAGATTTCAGTGTACCTACACATAATTGCACAAACTATGTTAATTATTATTCAATTAATTCATAACTATGTAGATAGTATAATAAAAACAATTAAACATTATTCCCTTTACGGATTTTGTACTATAATATATTATTTTAAAACACCTTCCGCCCGCGTTCATTTCGTGTATATTACCATTCTCTTGCGACTTCTTCTTTCGCTTTTGCTTCTTCTTCTTCCGTATATTAAAATATATTACGTGTATACCCATCAGTATCTCGACTGCATTTTTTAAAGAAAGCTCATGGTAGACCACCAGTTCTATAAACAATAGGGGAAAGATCGATATGTTTGTAAAGAAACACTAGAAATCACAAAATATTGTAAAAAATCCAGCCATGCAAAGCCTGGACTTTTTAAATATTTTTTAATAGCAAATGCTAATGGCATGCCTTACGCTACCACTTGCAATTCTTACGGGTTATGTTAAAATGTAAATAATGTAATATAATTAAAGAAAGTTATTACTTACCTGTAAGTGGCCCATATTGTCGTCGGTGGTATTAAATAACTTATGTGTATGTATAACTGAATTAAATAGCATTGGTAACTAAGATAATTCGAGATATTAGAATTAAAAATAAAAATAATTGAAATAAAGAATATTTTTTTAACATATTTTGTATAATCTTCTCCAACATTATTTATTTTAAGTTCGTCTCTATTGCTTTCATACCCATAACTTGTCCAGTGTTTATTTATTTATTTATTTATTTATTTATTTATTTATTTATTTATTTATTTATTTATTTATTTATTTATTTATTTATTTATTTATTTATTTATTTATTTATTTATTTATTTATTTATTTATTTATTTATTTATTTATTTATTTATTTATTTATTTATTTATTTATTTATTTATTTATTTATTTATTTATTTATTTATTTATTTATTTATTTATTTATTTATTTATTTATTTATTTATTTATTTATTTATTTATTTATTTATTTATTTATTTATTTATTTATTTATTTATTTATTTATTTATTTATTTATTTATTTATTAACGAACACCAACAGATAACATGTATATATTCTCTACTTAACAATATTGGGTTTTATTCTAGCATGCAATCTAATAATTGGTGTACACAACATTTATATTATATATTTAAACATAAATGAATTTAAACGTGGAAAATGATAGTGTTATACCCGTCGTAGCAATACATTGGACAGTCAGTCAGGACATGTACCACCATCTTCAGCTGTATTCCTACAAGGACAGGCAGCACTTTATCTAACTCTGACCTGTGAAGATACGACAAAACTCCACCGTGACTTGTCCACATCTGTGTAATCAATCCCTTTGGTTTATTGTTTAATTATTGAAAAGGCTGGAACAACATAACTTAGTTAATGCGGAGGTATCGCCTTTGTTATATTTGTGCCTCCATTTTTCCATATTGTCGACAGTTATTCAGTTGTGATATGGGGAATCTATAGTACACGGACGCTTCTTCTAGATGCGCAGCTTCCTTTGTTTGAAACACTGGTAACATCTTCACATAGTATGTTATTATTGGCAATCTTTGTCAACAATATTTATGAAATAAAACGGTATATTTTGTTTCCAAGATAAAATTTGGACAGTTAACAGATTTTATAAACAAAATGAGTTAATTGTCTCGATATTCACGACTAAGGGAGTTCTGTAGATGAAATGAGATGCGAGTTGAAATCACATCTTATTAGAATGCCAAGGCTGGACTATTATGACTATGTAAAAATTAAAAACTTTACAAAACGGTTTCAATGTTGAATCAAGCTAAAGTCAAGTACTCTGTACTTATCTATGACATAGACATAGACATAACATTTATTACAAACAAAAAACACACACATAAACACACAAAATAACAATACTTAAAGAAAACATAAAATAAAATAGAATAAAATTAAAATTAAGAAATTTTCTTTTGCCATTCGGTTCGCTTCCAGTGTGCAATGTGTGTGTACTGTGGTTGTAATTGGCCCTGGCTCAGCATTATGCTGAGGAGCAAAAAGTTCCACAGCGCTGGTCATTCTGCCAGAGACCATAGCAGCTAGTTTGCGCCTCTAATAAAATAAAATAAATAATTATAATACAAAGTAGAAAAATAATAATAATAATATTAGAGTTAGAAGTGTGAGTAAATTGTGTGTAACGGTGTATAATAAATAGATTTAAATTAAAAGTTAAAAATAAGAAATAAACGTAAATAAGTATATATTTGTTTGTTTTATGGGTGGATAAAAACTACATTTCGTGGGACTTTTGTTGAATAAGTAGAAGTGTCTTATAAGTGCGACTAAAATTAGACTTTAATTGAAGACACTTCAGCGGAGGAGGGATATTGTTCCAGCACTTCGTCGCGCTATATTTAAAACTCCCACGAAATGTGAATTTGTAGTCTATGGACAAAAATCGGCTGTTTTATTTTTGTGTTAGTAGGGTTATTTTAAGAACGCCGTTATAGTTTGAGTAAGTATAAATGAAATGAAAATGGTAAAATAATTGAATATTTATCAAATCGATAAGGTCTTATCAAAATACGGGTTTCATACGAACAGGGTTTTCGAATTAATCTTTTGAAGCCATATTATTTTAATAAATATTAATAATGTATTAATTACAAACCAAGCAAACGAGCATGTAGTTAATCTGATATATGTGTTTAGGTTTATTTAAATACAGTTTTGTGTTTTCATATTGAAGGAAGAAATTCATTGTTTCTAATACATTGAGTACTTGGTCTTAAGCTTGCTAATCTCAACTTGTGGTTTTTGTATAAATAAACATAGGACTTTTCTTTCTATATGCACAAAATGAAGGCATCGTTATGAAAAGACAAAACAATCGTCTAAGGCCAAAAATCTACAACATGCGTCAGCCACAAATCAGCCATAAAAAACAAACACACATACACAAAGAAACAGTACATAATATATTATATTTGTAGCGCCACTGGATTAGTAATATTAATAATTTATATAAATAATATATTAACATTTATTCGAACGGTGAAGGAAAACATCGTGAGGATACCGACATGTCTTAGACCCAAAAAGTCGACAGCGTGTGTCAGGCACTGGAGACTAATCACCTACTTGCCTATTAGATTTAACAATGATCATGAAACAGATTCAGAAATCTGAGGTCAAGACCTAAAGATGTTGTAGCGCCACTGATTTATTTATCTTATAAATAATTTAGATAACTAGCTGACACGGCAAACGTTGTTTTGCAATGTATATTATTTCTGGGAAATATTATCTTAGTTTAATAAAACTAACTATCTACTATATTCAAAAATTGGGGTTGATCGTAGAGGGATGAAAATTAAGGGTTGTATGTATTATTGTAAGCTGTATCATAAGAAAACAAAAAAAAAATTGTCTTAAAAAATAAAAAATAAAATTTAGGGGGTTGAAAAATATATGTAGTCCGATTCGCAGACCTAACCGATGTGCACACAAAATTTCACGAAAATCAGTCTAGCCATTTCGGAGGAGTTTAATTACAAACACCGTGACACGATAATTTTATATATGTATTACGTTTTGTTCCCGTTTCTGCGCCATATTTTCATGTGTGCTTACTGATTTTATTATGAACAAGTCAATCTTTCAGCTTTTAGTTTCTTCCATGAACGAGTCATAGTAAGAAACTAAGATACGACAAATCTATGTTCTTGGTCAAGCACGGTCTTGAAGAACCTAAGTGCTTCGAATAGTTCTATTTCTTTTGATAGAACCCCTTCATAGTAGCCTATCAGGCATGTGATCAGGTAGATCTTTGGTCGAGAAGCTAGGCAGCAGGGCAGTATGGAATCTGTTCTTTCCTAAAAATGTCGTACGGCCGACCCGTTTTTTCTCATGTGCTATTTATCTTTCTGACGTATTTGTCAATTTTATGTCTGTTTTTTTCCAGCTGCGATCTGTGCTCAATCAGCATGTCGTAAAGCCCATCCTGGGATATCCTAATGCCAGTCTCCAGCTCCAGATTGCAACCGGATAGTTGTAAGCTTTAATGATGAATAAAAAACGTACACTAAATAATAATCCTGCATCAAAAAGCTGTCTGACTAAAAGACACAAAACGTCTCTTAATTGTTAGTAATTTTTTTGAACAAAACAAATCATGAGTTCGCAAATTTGAAGGTTGCTTAGATTTATATAAGTCGAGTTCTATTTCAGTTGATGTTATACTTGAAGTGTCCATTGGTCTAACGAGTCTTGTCTTGCATTTGGGATTTAAATAATCGGTAAGTATTTTTGATATATATAATTTAATCGACTATGATATCCAAAGAAACCACGTCAACCTCTATTCAAGTCAGTGATACTCTGTAACTCTCAATAGCTATATCGATCTTGAATCCTGAAGTAAAAGCTTTCAAATCTCATCCCTGAGGTTGTAGGTTCGAACCCCAGCTAAACATCAATGGACTCCTCTATGTACATTTACTACTCGCTCGTACGGTAAATACATCGTCATTAATCCAGCGTGTATTTGGCCCAATAAAAATTTGCTTCGGGAGTATTGGTAGTTCTGTATATAGTGGCCTTTGAGTAACTTCATATGATTATTACCCAATTCCCGATAACACACTTGCAAAATTCATGGGGTTGCGGATGTCAATAGGCGGCGGTAAGTAGGTACTTAACTTAATTATCCTATATAAAAAGTATGTTGTAGTACATTTTTTAATGTAGTTTTACTGGAGTGAATATTGATTTAAAAACCTATATTCCAGAAATTATTATTTTTATACCTAGATATTCCAGAGACAATAAATTTCTCGTATTACAATAGATTCATAATTAATTCAAATGATATACCAAAATTTATAATATAATTATATCTTGGGGCTGCGTGTGCCAAATAACCACACTCGGCGGGGTAAACGGTCGCAATTATTGGCAGTGCCTCGGGCGCGGACGAACTTACTTACAGAAGTTTACGCGTGTTTTGCGCACACTAAACATAACACTATGCTTGTGAGACGGATATATTTAGTTGCATACTGGCTGAATTCACAAGAATTTCATTATTTATAATTAGTTATAAAATGGTTTAGGTTTTTAAGTTTTTACTTGTTATGTTATATGTATTATGTTTTACGTTAGTTTTCTATTGTATTAGTATTAAGTTCTGTAAAATAGGAAATAAGAAAAATAAATAAATCTTTTTTTTAAGCGAATACAACAAGACGTATTTAAATGTTAAGATCTGGTTCACGCGAAATAAAAAGAAACGCCTGTCAAAAGTAAATTGCAATGTTCAGATATCAACAATGAAGTTTCTCGTGTTGGTTGCCATCATTGCCGTCGCTCTGGCCGAAGAAGATTTGGAAAAGGCGATCGCTGATCCTCAGAAATTGCAAAGTTTCGTCGATTGCTTCCTTGACCGGGCACCATGCTCGCCGGGACCAGCTAATTTTAAAGGTAAGAAAGAGATAGTAAGGGAATAACAATGTATATTTTCTTCTTACACCAAAATGCTAAAAAGTTGACAGTTAATTAATAAACAAACGACAAGTTTTAGTTACATTACGTTGATAATCTCATAAATGGCTTTTAGAATGTTGGTATTTCATGGCTGTGTTATTGTTAGAAGTTAATTGTTATAAACTTTTATTTGTCGGTTATATTTGCCCTGAACTTTTATAATAAAAGCATATATTATTACTATTTAGTGAAATAAGTAATGCTTAACTGAACTTATAAGTATTTGCAAACCCATAAATATCTTTTAAATTAGATTATATGTTTTAATTTTCCCAATGTGTTTCCTGACCGACTGAAATATCTTTTTTTCAGAAATGACACCCAAAGCAGTTGCAAGCAATTGCGCTAACTGCACACCGGCTCAGAAGCATTTAGCTAACTTATTCTTCACAAAGTTACAACAAAACCTGCCCCAGGAATACGAGAACTTCGTACAAAAATACGATCCCAAGGGCGAATACATGGACTCTTTGCTCAAAAGCGTACAAGGAGCCTAAACATACAATTTTGTAACAGATATCTTTACAATATACATGCAATAATAAACGTTTTTATTTAATACATTTTATCATTTACCTGTACACTTGTACACTTGTTAAAAAATAAATAACTAAAGTACAAAAATTGATAGCACATTGGAGAAGAATGTGAATGTTGGGATATACGTACACTATGCACAAGAAAAAGTGTGTGTGCTACGACGCACGATTGGTGTTTACTCCTTACGAACGATAAAATGGCGATAATGTTCTGTGGCTGTCGACCATATTTTCATACTAAAGGTGATAAGAATATATGTTTTTATAATATAAATGTTTGTAGTAGTAATAAAACGTACCTACATCATCTATGCCCAAATAGGATTTTCTTTCTGTGACCAAAGTTACCTTTATAGTAAGAGAAGAATAAGAATGAACAATCTTTTTAGTTTTAATTTCACTGACCATTACAATTGACAAAACTCTACGGCACGCTAGACAATCTACTTTTATTTTTTACACCTGTCAACACTGACAATGTTGTAACGTGGCTGTCAAAACGTGAATTCAAAATAGAAAAGTCTGTGTAATGTATTCCATCTTATTCTTTTACACGTTCAATCCATTTGTCTCTTTCTACATAACGCCTCAACTTTTCGTGTTACACTTGATTTTACTCCTCATTAAATTTCCGTACCGGGCTCTATAACTCAAATCGTTTCTTAAGGAGTAAACTCCAATAAACTCCAAAAACTACGACAAGATGTTATCTTGGGCAAATATTTAAATTCACATACTGTATTACATAGTATTATATATATGCAAAATTTAAATTAATAACTCAGTCTATGAACTTGCATCGACAAAAAAGTATTTTTGTGAGATGTATTAGTATGCGTCTGGTACTGGTCGCAGTAAGGAAAATTTTGCGCCTTACACTTTGTAAGGCCTGTTAACAAAAGTCCTGCAGTGTTAATTGCTAGAATTTACCGAGATTGTCAAACCTGAGGTCGAAGATCGAACCCCGGCTATGCACAAATCTCATTCACTTTGTATTCACGTACATACAACAAAGAATTACATAGAAATTAGCTTTAGGATATTATATGGCTGATATTCATTCATTTGTTGCATTAAACACTTTCTTCACTAACAATCTTAAACAACATATTTTCTGTATATACCATAGTAAGAATATGCTGAACGAGAAATATTTTTACTGTGAAACAATATTTTAATTAAAAAAAGGTGTTATGTAGAAATTATTGTCAAGTACCGTTGATATTTCTACCTGCGCAAGACAGGAAATCTCTCCAGCTTTCTGGCCGATCGGAGCATCAAGGTCGTCATCGACGCAGCATGTTCCGACCTTAAACCCGTGAACGCTGGGGTCCCACAAGGCTGTGTTCTATCCCCGACCCTATTTCTTCTGCATATCAATGATATGTTGCAACTTAGCAACATTCACTGCTATGCGGATGACAGCACTGGGGATATTCTTTACACTGGCCGGGCAGGTATTTCTCGGGCGGTTGTTGATGAGTACCGGAACAAACTTGTGTCTGAAGTCGAAACGCTACTACGTGGAGTCTCAGACTGGGGCAGACTAAACCTAGTACAATTTAACCCCAAGAAGACACAAGTTTGCGCGTTTTCCGCTAAAAAAACACCCTTTGTCGCTACTCCTCTTTTCGAAAACACTCTTCTTAAAGCCACAGCCAGCATTGGAATACTTGGCGTTGACATATCGAACGACGTTCAGTTTCGCGGTCACTTGGAGGAAAAGGCTAAATTAGCCTCCAAAAAGCTTGGTGTGCTCAGCAAGGCGAGGCGGTACTTCACTCCGGGCCACCGCATGCAACTATATAAAGCGCAAATTCGGCCCCACATGGAGTACTGCTCTCACCTCTGGGCGGGGGCTCCCCAGTACCAGCTCCTTCCACTTGACCGTATTCAACGCAGAGCAGTTCGAATCGTCGATGACCAATCCCTTTCCGAGCGGCTTGATCCTTTGGCGTTGCGTAGAGATGTGGGGTCACTCTGCATCTTCTACCGCATTTACCATGGAGAGTGGTCAGAGGAGTTGTTCGGATTAATACCTGCAGCTGAATTTCATTATCGGACGTCGAGACAGAATACGAAATTCCACCCGTATCACCTCGACGTCCGCCGTTCCACAACGGAGCGTTTTTCAAGGCAGTTTTTGCCGCGCACAACCACTATATGGAACCAGCTGCCCACTGAAGTATTTCCGAACCAATTCGACTTAGGGTCCTTCAAGAAAAGAGCGTACCTATTCTTAAAAGACCGGCAACGCACTCGCGAGCCCTCTGGCATTGAGAGTGTCCATGGGCGGCGGTATCACTTAACATCAGGTGAGCCTCCTGCCCGTTTGCCCCCCGTTCTATAAAAAAAAAATTAAAAAGTGTGGGGGTAGTGTACTTTCTTTTTACCCAAACTTGATTTTTATTGTGTATATTATACTTTATTATAAGACAGAAGATATAGAAAAACTTTATTATACAGTAGTATAATAAAGTTTCATACTATCAAATTGTTAATATATATTTTGTTTATCATACTTTATAATAGTTGGCTATGACTTGACGCTGATTCTTTAAAAATAATCGAATCTCTTCCAGATTAAGGTGCGGGAAACGTATATTCAGATATATTTCGTTTGACATTATAATCACGTTTTGCATTTTTTATGTGAGAGAATCATAGAATTACATGACTTGAATATAATATGGAATTAACGAAGATATATAAACCGATTTCAATCAGAAAACATTTATTTCAAGTATTTTACTGGACACCATTACAACTCAGGTAAAATTATTTTTTATATTTTAATTGATCCTCAATTTTGTTGGAACGAAGGGCGGTCAGATTTTAATATATTTCATTGTTAATTTATATATCTCCTAAACAAAAATATTTAATTATTTTTTCTAATCAGTGACCAAGTACTTTCTTGATACATTAGCAAGACTATTTGTTTATTGAGAAAGCTGAGCGTTTATCTTTAATTCTTATTATTTAAAAAGAGCAAAGTTCAATATATTGTTTATTTTCCTCAGATAAGTTTGACTTTCATATCATATCTCTGTACATATTATTAATTTGCCACTGTGTACTTACTGTCTGTATATTGACAAAGTAGAGATATAATCAATAGAAATCATAATAACCAATAAAATTCAGCTTACTATATTTTATTTATCAACCCTTTTCTAAAGAATACAAACGAAATATAGCTTATATATTGCACTAAAAAGACTTTTAAAATTGTATTTATTTATATGTAATTTGACCTATAGAAATGGATTCAAGTTATCGTGACCGAAGATGGGGCGGGGTCGAAACGAAGTTTTTCGAATAAAAACACGGGGTTCTACTTGTCTTTTGTATTCGAAATTTAAATTTCGTGTGTCGCAGGTCAATATGAAGCTACTGATTTTATCTGCGTTCCTGGTGCTCGCTGCAGCAAACACCTACAGCCCTGACAATGACGACATAGATATTGAGTCTGTGGTATCTAACGTTGAAGTTCTGAGGGATTTTATCAACTGCTTCAATGATAACACACCGTGTGATGAGGTGAAAGCGGATTTTAAAAGTAAGTGCTGGCTGATATGTCTTTTAACTATACTTTAAGCTACGCGTATATTATATGTATATATAAAAAAACATAGATATTGTTCTAAGGATTAATGATTCATTAAAAGTGATTTTGCAGCATAGCAATGTTGGCCTAGTGGCTTCAGCGTGTGACTCTCATACCTGAGGTCGTAGGTTCGATCCCCGGCTGTGCACCAATGAACTTTCTTTCTATGTGCGCATTTAACATTTCGAACAGTGAAGGAAAACATTGTATGGAAACCGACATGTCTTAGACCCAAAAAGTCGGTGACGTGTGTCAGGCACTGTAGGCTGATCACCTACTTGCCTATTAGATTTAAAAATGATCATGAAACAGATTCAGAAATCTGAGGCCCATACCTAATCAGGTTGTGCTTTTAAATAATAATTTTACTTAGTTATTTTAATGTGATTTGGTAGTAGGTATGTTAATTATAGATTCGCTGTGATAAAATTTTCTCATTATTCTTATTTGTTCTTTACACCAAAACCCTACCCTAAACTAAAATGGCATACATTTTTTTGTTTGAATTCTTTGATATAAAGAAAACATGTCTGGAAACATGCTTTATGTTTTTAAATTAATGAACCGCACGTGAAACATACCCAGCCTTCTGTGTTAGACGAATAAAAATTGCGTGACCACAATACAAAATAAATAATTATGATTATACCTACGCTTGGCTTCAAAATAATTGTAATAGCTTATTTGTACTGTGGGCACATTAAACCTGTGATATACCAAGGTTATCTCAAAATTAACCTGTACATGAACTCATTACGCGAGAAATAAGCAAAATACAAATACTTTGATATGGTAATGGATAAGCTTTAATTACAATAATTATGTGGTATATGTTGAATTATTTAAACTTACACAACCGTTACTATGTCCATAATTAAATTACTCGTACGGTGAAGGAAGCATTGTATGAATTGACATACTATCAGAAAAAAATCAATGGCACATCAACCTTTTTAAGTCTGGGCCTCAAACTTCTGTATCTGTTTCATGATCATTTGTCAATCTAATGGGCAAGTAGGTGACCAGCCTCCTGTGCCTGACACACGCAGACTTTTTTGCGTCTAAGGCAAGACGGTTTCCTCACGATGTTTTTCTTCACCGTTCGAATATTAAATGCGCACATAGAACACCCCCCACTAGGCCAACACTGCTCCTGGACAGTCAGATCTCACTATAATAACTCTTATATTTCAGAGGATCTCTCCGAAGTTTTCGAAACATCCTGCTCCAAATGTACTGACAAACAGAAGCATATCTTCAAAAGATTCATTGATGAAGCCAAGGTGAAACTGCCATCTGAGTACGGGGTCTTCTTACAGAAATACGACACTCAAGGAAAATACATCCAACCTCTTCAAGCTGCAATCTCTGGTTTTTAAAAAATAAATATGTATAACATAATAAATGTTCTTAATTCATTCATTTGTTTTCGTTAAAATACAAACTTTGAGGTGTCCAGTTTATACAAAACAATAATATGCCGATGCCTTTTGTGGAATTTCGTATTCTGCCTTGACGTCGACGAGTTTCGTCATCGAACTCGGCCGCAGGTGTTAATCCAAAAAACTCCTCTGAACTGTCCATGGTAAATGCGGTGGAAGATGGAGAGATACCCCACATCTCTATACAACGGTGAGGGATCAAGCCGCTCGGAAATTGATTGGTCGTCGATGAAAATGTGTAGATTAGATCGATCCAATTCCGCCGAGGTTTTTATTTTCTAATATACACGTAAACACTCATATTTAAGTCGGAACAGCCCCGTACAGAACCAGTTGGGTTGCCACAGCTATCTTATACTTAAACAACAAAAACATATCGAAAGCTATTAATTTATATAATTAGTTTATAAAAGGTCTTTTGTTTCTTTTATTAGATACGATAATGAAAACATGATACAACTAATTCTTACATCTCCCGCAATATTTGTATTGATAAGCACTTCTCTTATAAATCTGTAGGATGGTGTACTGTTCCTCTAAAATAAGAGAGGATCCTCGATCAGTCTAACCACTGTAGTTCGTTTCGGGTATGACGATATCGCCGTGTTTGTCAGATTCTCGATTTCGCTACAAATCCAAGGGTATAGGATTTGATGGGACCCAAACTAGCACAGTAGTGTGGTCTATATAAACAATTTGTACGACTCAAAACTTAGCGATTAAAATGAGTGGCGGAAAGTTTCTTGCCCGCTCTACGCCCTAGACTTGCGAATTGGTAGAAAATGTAAATTTACAATTAATTAAACTTTTTTTTTGACTTTCATAAGGGTACTTGTTTACCTATATGAATAAAGATATTTTGAGTTTGATACACACTATCCATAATAGAACCTTAGTCATTACTGATCTCTTCCGGTGCGTTCTGTATACTTAGTCATTTTAACTGCTAATGATGTTACAAAAAAGGATTTTAAGTATTGTAACGCAAGTTCACTATCAGGAATTAAAATCTACTGTCTCGCTTACGTTAAACAAATCTAAATACGAATTTAAAAATATTCGTTTTTACATTGCATTCACCTAATAATTTAAGAACAAATAATTGTTTTTCATTAAATATGTATTATGTAAAACGAAGAAATATCGCTTTCGGATAAAAATCATATTCATTACTTTTCGTTTAATAAATTTTAAAACGTGTAATTTTAAGCGATCAAACCGTTTTTTGCATTAAAAACCCATATTTTTGCGCGTCTGTTTAATATACTAGTGCTAATGAATTACGAAGTATAATCGTTTTTGTTGGTTCTATTTATTAATATTGACTGTATGATGAGTAAACAATGTACAATTTGGTAAAGGTTACATTCCGTTTATATTTTGTAATTTAAACTACTTACAAATACTGATTTATGCAAGTAAAATAGAGTTTTCCGGAATATCTACCACTAATGAGCTGGTTCTGAAACCTGGACAAGTAGCAAGATATACTTGCTCTCCTTATTTTCGCGCGGAAGATTCTCCGAAGTGATTTTGGTCCGGTTAGCGACGTCGGCGTTTGGCGTATTCGCTTCAATGAAGAACTTTATAAAATCATTGATGACGCCGACATCGTCCAATTTATAATGGCTCAAGTGGTTGGGACATGTGCACCGAATAGCGGACGACCGAACTCCAAGGTCCTTACTGAACTCACAGTTTGGTGGCAAGAGTAAACAAGGTAGACCGAAGCATTGGTGGGGTTGTCAACGACCTCGAAACACTAGTTTAAAGTTGGATGCAGTAGTCACGAAATAGATTGCGAGGGCTAAATATACTTGAGGAGGCTAAAGGGGCTGTATATTCGTAGTTATTGTAACAAGTTAATAGTTACATAATCAACATCATTTTAAAAGCAGAAACTTACACACAATCAAATGCGCAGACAAAAGCCAACAATAAATTTTCCAGCATTTTTCAAGGCTACTAATAATTTTGATGTTCATCTCCATAATAAATTCAGATACTTCACATTATTTATTGTTGAACAAACGTTAAAATAAATATTTAATTTGCTCTCCTAACTTCGGATAAAACACTTGATTTTTTATACCTTTCAAGTACCTTCAATGAATAAAAGAAGATTTTTGAGGACATTTCAACTAGTCATGTCTTATCTAGTGAATTAAATTATCTATTATGTATACGTGTTTAATATTATTTTTTCTATGCATTTGCGGTGATTCTCAAAAATTGTACGACAGTCGCTATGACTATTACGATACCGATTATCTAGTTGAAAATCCGCAACTCCTCAAGAAATATATTAATTGCTTCCTCAACGAGGGACCCTGTACTCCAATTGGAAAAGACTTTAAATGTAAGTAAACAGCCTCAATTCTACATTTAATATTTTAGCTACATATAATTTTTCCTTTTTGTATACTATGAATTCCTTCTGGCTATATCTTTAGTATAATTATTTTCCTTATATATATGTTAGCTGAAGTATTACGAAATAAATGAATAGCTTTTAGTAGCTAAGGCTTATTTTAGTTTATTCATTTGTGTGACTATAATGTGTATATAATATATATAAGGTGACTATCCGAAGTGATTAGCTTTAAGTTTTTGAAGGATGTGGTAATTTAAGAGTTAAGGGAAAATATAAAACATCTACCCGAAATACTTATCAATTAATTATACACAGATACGCAGTTACTTTAGCTTTAGTAAAACGTAAGCAGTTGTTGGTCTATGCTACATTACGCTTACTCAGCAAGACATAATTGTATTGACATATTACTTACACATTCATCGCACGGAGATTTTTTTTTTATATTTTGAAAATAAATATTAGTAAGCTAATGTTACTTAAAGGTAATTAAGCATCCAAACAGTGAAATTAATTTGAAAAAGGTTCAGGAGTTTTTTTTAAATATTCGATACAAATATACATAAATATGATGATTTCCTTTGAAGGAATCTAGTAAGTATCTGGGTGATCTATTTATTTATTAAAGTACACCACATCATAATTACTGTATTTTCTATAGTATAAGTTACAATCTATCAATTCTAAAATACATGACAATTATGTTTAACATAAATTTTACAAGAAATAATTATAATATTATACTTTTAGTTTTAGCTAGTATTTTTTATTTTATTATTTACCAGATAGGCGCTTAACAACGCTTTTTTTTAAGTTGATGAGCCCACTACCGAGTATATCCAGCTCTGGATATAAAGTACCTAGTGTTGATTATATTATATTGATATACGTTAAACAATAGTTTCGTAGGTAGCATATCCTGTTTATGAGTTTCAATAATATATATAACGTGTATTTAATATGTTACGTTATGGATACCAAAATCGAGTGTTCGCGTTTTGAACATTCACTTAATGGCTAAGTTGCAGAATTGTTTGTTTTAAAACCTGATTACTTGTCAAATACACGTACCACCGACTTATTTATACAATTACTTAATAACCCGTTGAACTTCATATCACCTACATATATTTGTGTCAAAATTCTATACAGAATTATTAATTCAGACCAAAGAGATCGGACCACATACTACAGCGATAAAACACAATTCTAAAGGCATACATGACAATCAAGTGGCAATTTTTTATTTCTAAAAAGACAAAAGACATTAAATATTTCCCGGCAGTTTTTAATATATAATAATTAAATTGTTGTTTATGATTTATGTACCTACACAAATATTTTTGTTTACAAATATTTTTTTTTGACATACGAACAGCAATTCATTTATATACAAATTATAATATAATCTGTATTATAAATAATATAAATGTATATTACTTAGCATTTCTTTTTCTTTTTTTTAAAGACAATTCACACCAATTGACCTAGTCCCATGCTAAGCTGGTGAAGCTTGTCTTATGGGTACTAGGCTATATATTAACCACACTTCGACATGGTTCATCAATCTTTATAAAATAAAAATAAATAAATCAGTGGCGCTACAACCTTTTTAGGTCTGGGCCTCAGATTTCTGTATCTGTTTCATGATCATTTGTCGATCTAATAAGCAACTAGGTGACAAGCCTCCTGTGCTTGTCACACGCCGACTTTTTGGGTTTAAGGCAAGCCGGTTTCCTCACTGTGTTTTCCTTCACCGTTTGAGCGAATGTTAAATGCGCACATAGAAAGAAAGTCCATTGATACACAGCCGGGGATCGAACCTACGACCTCAGGGATGAGAGTCATGCTGAAGCCACTAGGCTAACACTATTCTTATATCTATAATTTCTTTATACGGTTTCCCCATAATATTTTCCTTCACCGGTAATTCCTTTCAAAGAAAAAGCCATAGGAACCTAGCGTGAAACACCCACTTGTTTTGCGAGAATCATACCATGAGTCATTGTTGTATATAAATTGCCTTAAGCTGATATTTCTTAAAATTGATGATGTTCATGGTAATTTTGTTCTTAATTAATTACTTGTATCTACGCCCGCCTGAAACTTGGGAAGATGGTAATAAAAGGGATAGCGGGGCAGAATTGTAAAATTGTATTTAATTCGATAACGTTTCACTCCGTCGGAGGTCGAGTGCTATTGTAAAACGTAATGACATGAACTTACTACTTAGTGTTGTGTAGTACTCGAATAAAGGCTATTTATATTTGGATAGTGATTAATATCATGTTTATAAAACCATTTATAAAGCAACATAACTCCTTGTCAGGAAAAAACATCCGTTTTTGAAACTGCTACGCTCATATTGGTAAATGTAATATTGTAGTTTTCTCAATAAATAGTATCTAATAGAATTTTTATTTATAGAAAAATTAAGTAGGCATTTCCTTTTTTTAATAGCAGTTTACGCGGAAAATAAAATAAATGAGTATAATAAACAATAGAATAAAAGTAGGTAAAGTTTCCTTAAAAATTAAAATCATCGAAAATTAAATTCTGATTTTCTTCCGTTTTCTTTATTTCTATTAAAGTACTGTTTAATTTTATTTACTACCTGTTGATTGTATTGCTATTATTCATTTCCTATGTTAGATTAAAATAATCAATATTAACTGTAAATATTTCTATTGATTTATCTAATATTATGCTTTTAAAAGAGTACCGAGAGTTTTTTACGCCCGCTTTTTCTCTCGGCCTACACCCTCTGTCTTCTTTGCCGATGAGTAGGGATGCCTACAAATTCAAATTTAATGACGTGGAATAAGTGATACATGTATCTTATGTTCCATAATAAAAAATAAAAATAAAATTATTTTTTTTATGGAAAAAAAAAGTTTCACTATCTTCTGAACTAAATCTATTTAAACTTATACAGAATTCATCAAAATTCGTATAGTACACTAACACCTTTATAATATTCTCGCAAAATAAAATGAATGTTTTTTTTTATAGTGGCATTACCGGAAATAGTCAGAACGGCTTGCTCACGATGTTCGCCATCACAAAAGAGGCTCGCACAGAAAACCTTCGAAGCCTTCAACCTGTACTTACACGATGACTACAATACACTGAAAAGTCGATTGGACCCTGAGAATAGATTTTTCGGGAACTTTTTAAGAACTATATCAAGAAAATCAAGATAATGTTTATTTAAAATTTATTAATTAACTTGACTTGATTAGGTGAGGTTTTTCTTCTAGTCTATTCTTTCTTTAAGCAATTAGCCACAGTCTTATAATGAGCTGACCCTGACTGATCAGCTTTTCTCATAATGCTTTCCTACAACAAGCAGTATCGCAAATAGAAAGAAACATTCAAATCCTAAATATCCATGTATGATACAGATTTTCAAAGAATTAAACATTGAATGTGAAGATATACATTGTATGTGTGAATATTTTTGCAACAAAATACCTTAACACGTAGTTTTTTTTTATATAGAACAGGGGGCAAACGGGCAGAAAGCTCACGTAATGTTAAGTTATACCGCCACCCATGACCACTCTCAATGCCAGAGGGCTCGCGAGTGCAATGCCGTCCTTTTAAGAATTGGTAAACTCTTTTCTTGAAGGACCCTAAGTCGAGTAGTCAAGTTGTCGTAAAGTAATTACGACTATTTTAATTCACTTTTTCTAATATATTATAGTATTTGATGGTTTAGACTATTTGTTCTATATGTTTTATTACGCTATGATACCTGAGAGTTTAAAAGAAATCACTCAACAAACCTATCTTCCTTAACTTCAGGGAATTTCGCGTTGCTCAATAGTTTCCTGGTAATAGCGTAGCCAATACAATTTCGGCATCAACAGTTACGAATAAAATTGATCCGTGATACCACCAGCCTTACTATATCAGACGAAAGGCTCATAATTGCTTGCGTAAAACCACGGCTGAGAACTATGCGCCGTTGGTAGTGGTAGATTTATCGTGGTCAATATAAAAGCAGTGTTGCTTTCTGCATTGGCTAGTTCTTTGGGTCCCTCATAGTGAGTAAAAGGTTTGTGACTTAGTGTCAGAATTTGCTTTAACATGATTACGAATTCCAGACATGTTCTTGGAAGGGGAAAACGTTCCATTGTTTATTCGATACCGTGTTTATAGTGCTTTGTATTCGAATTTAAATTATCAGATATAAATTGTCGGTTTGTCAATTATTCTTCCGTTTTGCCATTTGCTGATTTATTAATTTTTTACGCGTTTTCAGTGACGTTTTTGTTTATCACATTCGTTAACTACGTAAGAATATTAATTATAAAGCATGAAGTATAGAGTTACTTGCAATAAGGAATATTAGTTTAGAATGTAACCTTTTTATTAAAACAATAGAAATATGTTCGAATACTGGCTGTATTATAACATATAAATCGGCCAGCATATTAACAAATAAAATGATAGTATCGCTTCATTGTGTCTCTGTTTACTAGATTATTTTTTGTATTCAAACATGCTTTAACAGTCAAATTTTTCCAGATATTATAATGAGGGCTGTCTTTGTCTTCGCATGTTTGGTTCTTACGGTGTCAGCTGTAGAGAAATATAGTTCAAAGTACGACAACTTCGATGTCGACACTTTGATCTCTAATGAACGTCTTCTGAAGTCATACATCAACTGTTTCTTGGACAAGGGCAGATGTACCTCTGAAGGAGCAGACTTTAAAAGTAAGTACAAATTTACTTAGAACTTAAGCTTATATTACTGTGATTAAAATTATAAATAAACTCTTCGGTCTTTTCGACGATGTCACCTTACAAACAAAGCAACATTTTTGTAGAAATATTTTGTGTCAAAACTCTATACAGAATTTTTAATTCAGACCAAAGAGATCGGACCTCATATACAGCTATGAAACACAATTCTGAAGGCATACATGACAATCAAGTGACAATTTTTTATTTCTAAAAAGACAAAATACAACGATAAATCATTCGATATATCGTTGAATTTTATCTATTAATAATAGTATCGTAACTTAAACATGAATTTAAAAAATAAATTCTAACATTTTATTTTAGAACACAGATTTAATGTTTCGAAAATAAATTAAATTGACTAAATACAGTCACGATAAGATTGAATTAATTATACAGTATACCGGTTTTAGTATGCTATGACCCCAATAATTTGTAAGTACTAATAAAATGTGTTAGGTCGACCTGCAATAAGCCTCAAACCTTTAAGTGTTAAGGAAAACGTACTAAGCATGAGTAATACGCGTTCTTATATGATCAGGCGTTCGTGACACATATCTTCGATTTTGGTTGGAAGACATGGTTCGCCGGCGATGGATTTCTTTAACTTTAAATTCGAACCTATCACTTCTGGTCAAAAGGTGGGAGCTTGTAGTGTATTGTTTATCAGAATGCCAAATCATAAAATGACTGCTTCACGACTGATTTGAGAGCGACCGCCGATGCGAAAACCGCTGTGTGAGTTCGAAAAGTGATGAGTTACAGAATCGCAGGGCTGTAGCCTTGATCTCAAAAATACTATATAGGATAAAAATAATTTCACAACACGATGTACATAACTAACTTACCCTAAATTTTGTCAGTCAATGTAATTCTTTGAGAAATAAAATCATTGAACCGAAATCACTGGTCGTTCGTTTTATACCAAAAGTTACTCTTTGGTTTTATTAGTCTCTAAAACATTATAAAAAGGCAGTTTTCGTCAAGAAGTTCCTTACTTATTATATTCAAATGGCGCGACACAAAATGTAAATAACGTATATTTACAATACTTGTGAAGTCTTTCAACGTGCGCACAGGATACATTGCGTTACTATGCATAAAGGTCGAGGTTGATTCAAGGACATTTCTGGCCTTGGTTCACTAAGAGGATAATTTCTTATATATCAATACATGGCTTAAATACTTGAGAACATTAAAAGTGTACTTAATAACTCTCATATAGAACTCACAAGCGACGGGTTAAATAATCATAATTAATAAATTTTTAAGTGAAAAGTTATCAGTCGGGGACAACCAGAATTCCGATACGTAATCACCAGGATTAAACTTTCCAATATAGTTAAGGCAACTCCAGGAAGTCTTCCAGGTTTTCTTTTACATAAGACTGTGCTTTATATACAGCGAAGTTATTTACCGTTATAAATTGCCTATTATATAAAGAAGTTGCTGAGGTGTTATGTTCAGTTGTTATGTCACAGTAGTCTGCAATAATATTTGTTGCAATCATATTGCAGGGCACCGATCCGCTCTCTTTAATCTCTACTTGAGTAAATTCTGATATTAACCTTAAGCGAAGTAAAAAGTATGAAGTTTTGGTTGCATAATTTAGGCGGTGCGTAAAATATTTTGACCAATGAATTGCTAAAGTACTGTAATGTGCATTACGCAACAACTCTAAATAGGTCATTGAATCAGTTATAAGTAGGTTATCAGCCCTTATTCTTTACACGTCGTTTATTGTTAGAAATGCCGGTTTCCTGAACATATGTACTACCTTGTCCCCATAGAGAGTTTCAGTATCATTAATGTATTTATATCTTCTTTAGAGTATTTACCAGAGGCAATAGAGACAACCTGCGGAAAATGCAGTGAAAAACAGAAGAGCAACATCAAAAAAGTTATCAAGGCTATCCAGCAGCAACATCCCAAGCAATGGGACGAGCTTGTGAAGAAGAACGACCCAACTGGCAAGCATAGGGACAACTTCGATAAATTCATCCAAGGAAGCTAAATTTGTAATATTCATTAAACTTTCTCCAATAGGTAGTACACAGTGGTGTATCTAGGCAACGAAATGATAAATAACAAATTGATATGCCTAATATTTAACAACTGTTTGATCAAGTATCGGGCAGAAATTTTTTTTAGCTTTTAATTTTAGTTAAGTAATCGTTAAACATAACGAACAGTTGATAATTTAACTAACCCTTTTGTTAGAATTTTATTCGCCTCTAATCTTCCTACTTATCCCTATTTTATTCCCTGATTCCCAATCCCAAAAATAACCTTGATTGTGCAGATAGATTGTCATCTTTATAATGAGGTTCCAGTGAATTCTTATAACATATAAGATTGTGATAAAAAATATTAAAAAACACGATGCATTTTCCCAATTGGATTTGCTTGTGTAGACTGATATTATAATAAAGAAATTGTGATAACTTCTGTTTTATTTTTTAACCGCTTGAGGACGTTGTTGTTGAAAATCTTCAACATAAAAAAGTTACTACTTCTTGTTGTTAGTATAGTTTTAAATTTAACGTCAATTAAATATATGATTTCAATCTTAATGTACCAAACATAACAATTAAAGAATCAATTAATATAAAGTATTTTAAAAGTAAATACATGTAATTTATACATTTATTTTGATGTAAAAAATTAAACTTGGTCCTTATAAAACTAAACTTGTTCCAATATTTTGTTTTGTATCCTAGTCACGGTTTTTGTTTAGCACTCGAAACATCGATAAACATATTCTAATTAATTTACATATGTTAAAGAAGGATATTATTCTTATTATGTTTTGTAACTGTTTACTTCAGCTCACAATAACGTATCTTACCATAAGAATAGTTCAACAGATAAAATATGAATCAGTGAGTCATAAATGTTAAGTAAGGCTAATGTGGTTGCATGTGTGTTTCTGTGTCAGGCGAGGTCAGTTGCGCCAGGCTGCAGCGTGACGTAAGACGTTGTATAATTTAATCTGTGCAATCGTTAAATCTCTGTTTACTTTTTACCACAGCTTAAATTAATGTCACAAGACAATAATTGTGGTAAAAATCATAAATAATATTTCGTGTTTCTGAAAAAATCCCTGGGGTGGACTGCGGTGCGCGGTGGAGAGCTGGAGCTCTGAGGCGCGCCGGTCCGAAATAACAATTAGTTATGTAAAACATTAAATCAATGTTATATAATCATTATTTTTCTGAAATGGCTTACGATATAATATATCGTGTAAATTTCAGAATCATGTTCTATATACATTTTCGTCATAAAATGAATTCAAAGTGTCAAAAATTGGCTATGTTTGGATTTTTTTCTATAAAGCGAAGTACTTTAAATCGTGTATCGATCTTTCTAAATGGATACATAAACTACTCAACTCCACCTGTATGTATCTTTCACCCTACTTTACCCTACACCATATAATTTATATCCATTCACCCTACTTCAAGAAACGATGACGAAAAATGGAAAGAAACGATGTACTTTTTTGGAGTTTGGCAACCAGATCGGTCCTTAAGTAAACGGAAGAGAAGGGAGCAGATATCTTTTTCAATGCAATTTTATTTGGCATGTAGGTTGTCAGACATCTGCGCGTAACTTTGTCGATTATTGGAAAGGTCACGCCCGTTTTCTCACGATATTTTTAATCTACCGACAAGTAGATATAGACATAACATGTATTACTAACAAAAATACACACACATAAACACACAAAATAACAATAATCAAAGAAAAAAATATAATGAGAGATATAAAAAAAATCCCTTTCCCATTCGGTTCGTTTCAAGTGTGTAATGCGTGTGTGCTGTGGCTGTAATTGGCCCTGGCTCAGCATTATGCTTAGGAGCAGAATGTTCCACAACGCTGGTCATTCCGCCAGATACCACAGCAGCTAGTTTGACCACGCACGATCATTGAGAATCGCACAGTCTATTATGACTGTATTAATAACGAGACATTCTGATAATATGTACCGTACGAGCCGAACGACCTCTAAATTTCACCAGCATCATCTTGATGGTTGGAGGTCTTCCACGGTCCGCTTCACAAGGCATTTTCTTTTGCGAACTAGCGAACTGTGGAATCGGCTCCCGGGGGGGGTCTTCCCTCAGAGATACGACCTCCAAATGTTTAAAAAGAGAGCCTACTCCTCCCTCAAAGGCCGGCAACGCACCCACTAAAAATGGGTGTCTATGGGCTGCGTAGACTGCCCTTTTTGGTCGTCCCGCAGCTCGTTTGCCCCCCTATTTTATAAAAAAAAAAAAAATATTTCTGACAGTGTTCCACACTAAATTACAAATATTTATTTCGATTATATGAATGAATAATATGAGTTTTAAAAGCGGCTGTTCTCTTTTTAGCAAAGTGATTAGGCTATTATTATATATTTAGCTTACATTATGATTACACTGAGAAAATATGTAGACAGATACTTTGTACCTATTTCAACAGCAGTACTGAAAATGTGCAATTTCAATGTAGCTCTCATAACATCCATAGGGTGAATATTGACCCTTTAATCGCGCGTCTCAAAAAGCCAATAGGCAATATTTTGCAGTCAGAATCGTAAGCGCTATGTCAATTGTATATCAAATTTGCGCCTAGTAGAAAATATGCGCAATTATGCAATGAAAGCCTACTACAAGACAGGAGCCACGATAAGATTCGATTGTAGTCAATCTAATCAACAAAGTGTATCCCTAATCCAAAACAAATGTGTATGAATCAACACAAAAATTTCTCAACAACCAATCGTATGAACATGTGTTATGGCGCTTCTAAACGGGCCATGTTTTGCTGCAATTGATGGCTGCACTGTTGGCATATTTTAATGCAGCTGATTCCCGAACAATCTATGGCTGGGCAATGTGTTGCAATATGCCTGCCCATGATGCAGACTCCTAAACGGGCTACACAAACCGGCAACAATGGCTGACGAAATCACACTTGTCGCAGCAGCTTATATTGTTTTAAAAAAGAAACAGAAAAAGAAGAGATAGTGGATTCGACCTTACTTAAATAGGCGTGAAACTGTAGACAATTTGAGTCTAGAAATATGCCTTGATAATAAATTATCCAAGAACTTTACTAAAATGTCAAAAGCAGTCATTTTTAAGTAGTAACACGTCAAAATGCAGCTGATCGCAAAACACAGAATATAGCAACAGGCACACTTCACTCATCGCAAACGTCATGTCGCGTAGAAAAGGATACACTATGCTATAACAAAGAGAGTGACTGAAACAACAATAGAACTGGCTGTGCAATATTGCAGTTGAATTCGATAGCCTAGCGATCGTCCGGCAACCCATCGGGGCAACATCGGCCATATGTGGCTATACAAAACATGTTTGGCCATATGGCCGGGACATTACTGCAATATTGCATAGTGTGGCTGCTATTGTTTGCAATGTTGCCGGCCACAGTGTTGCAGCCATCAATTGCAGCAAAACATGGCCCGTTTAGAAACGCCATTATACAGTACTAGCTGCCCCTGCGAACTTTGTTTCGCCTTAATATTTTTTTTTCTTAGCCTACCTTTTTAGTAGCTACATACCAACGTTTTGCTATGCTGCTTCAGATTGTTCGTTTTTCCTTAATATTTTTTTCTTTTTGATAGATATGATTGAATTTGAACTTTGTGCAGTAATTATAAAGTACAAATTGACTCTTTGACATTAGGAACACACCAACATTGCTTAGAAAACAGTGAGTGCTTGTAATTTAATACGAACGTTACAGAATAGGAATAAAGTTCAAATTGACTCTACATTTTAGTTAGAAAACGTTTGGATAAAAGAAAATGGCTGTTTTTAGGGTCTTCCCGAAAATTATTCAAATTTTTATAAAAACCATCCTTGGACTTCAACGAACGTTTAAAAAAAGAATTGGTAAAATTGCTCCAGGCGTTGTTGAGTTATGCGTTTACCAACACATCGTGCAATAATTTTTTATATTATTGATTTCTATATATAGTAACAGTATATGAATAAAAAAAAACAATTATTAATGCTCCACTATACAAGTATTTATTTAAAAACTGTTAAATCACAAATTCCATTTTGAATAGCAATAGTCCATAGTTGCAACTGCAATATTTTAAAGTGCGAATTTCTATATAAAAGAAAGAAGTTCGAATTTTTGAACGTCATCCCATAACAACCATCATTAATCATTAATTATCATCCTTCAAAAACGCGGCAATTTTATCTTGAAATTTACTCTCAGGATCATATTTCGCCTGGAGTTCAACCGCTAATGCTGTTTTTTTCTCGAATATTACAGTGATTAATTTTCGGAGTTTCTTTTTTTGAATTTTTGTACATTTGCCGCAAGCTGTAGCGATCACTTCCGGTAGCATTTCTGAAAAAAAATTATTTGTCTTAACAGACGTAAAGCTGATGTAGAATATTATTATATCTCAATAAAAGTGCGTATCAATTGTTATAAGGCAACGCACTCGCGAGCGTTGGCATTAAGAGTGACTACGGGCGGTGATAACAGAACATCAGGAGAGCCTACCAGCCTGCCTGTTCTATAAAAAAAAAAAAAATGGTGCGTGTACTTATGTACGCGCGTAAGAAGTTATACTTCTTTGGCTTTCTTTATTTTTTTTAAATATTAAATAATTAATAATCAATATTAAGCGTTAATAATTTAACAATATTTAATATTTAGTATATTATTCAATTATTAATTAATATTAATAATTATTATTATTATATTATTAATTCAATTTAATAACTAGGTATGTTTCATAACCTTTTAACTAAGTATAAATAGGTCTTTGTGAAAAAGCATTGCTAAATTTCTTTGAAAAAATGATTAAAACTGCTTTATTTGTTTAAAAGGTACTACAGGTAGATTGTCTTATTACCATCTCGCTCGCGCACGCTCGGCGCCCATACTGAATTTTGTGTCACGGTGCGCGCGCATCGTAAAATTTTACTTTCATAAATTTTTCATAACGCGCCTAAAGAAGTATAACTTCAAAAAATGAACTACCTTAGGGTAGTGTCTTCAAATCCTACTTCACCAATGAAATTATAATTAAAGCGTGTACTATGTATGTCTGAGGATGAGATTTTAAAAGGAAACTTAGCGCTATATATAATTGAATATGACATAAGGGCATTTAGTTCGCGCTTAGTTTCATTTCTGAATCTCACTTTTAGAGACAATCAACACAGAGGGACGGGTAACAGGAGCTTAAATATAGTGATTACGGAATCTCCATGGAACACCGGGTAGGAATGTTGTTGAAATGTTATGAACTATATAACCAGCGGCACGTAGTCTAGCGCTGGCCGAGACGTGGAGGGGATTGCTGCGCATGTGTACTGTCGCGCGGGGGACAAAATGCGACTGGAGAGCCAATCGACGCTCTTCATTCCGCTAGCCCCCCTCAGGTACCTTATTTTTTACTTCTGCGCAATAACGGTCAGCGCTAGAGTTTCGTGCCGCTACTTATACAAATAGTAGAATAAAATTTCCGATCTTCGCAATAATTGATATTTTTGTTTAAACATTCTCTTTTATCAACTACATATATGTCTTTCAAAACTGTATTTAAAACAGACCAAAGAGATCGGACCTTTACCGCTTTGAAATACAATTGTCTAAAGGCATACAAATAAATGACAACCAAGTGACAATTTTATATTTCCACACGCGACATTAAAACGATATAAAATATTTCACAGGTATTTTATGGAAAATTCAATTGTCGTTTTTAGTATTTTTCTTATCTTATCATTTATGTTTCCCACCGTTTAAACCTACCCTGAACTTTCACAAATATTTCAAGATTTGCCATTAAATGATTATTTTTTAGAATTTTGAGTATAAAGAATAGATACCTCGATAATCCTGCGCATACTCTTTGTCACAAGGACCCTTGTCAAGAAAACAATTGATGTAGGCAAGAAATAGAGCATCGTCAGAGATTATTTTATCCACATCCACGCTGTCATATTTTTCGTCATAGCCAAATATTCCCGGAGATAACATCAGGAAGGATATTATGATAAAAAAAAACATCTGAAAATCACCAATGATTCACACTTTATAGAACTGATATTAAGCTACTGTCTTTCCTTTAATTGTGAATTAATAAGACTTGGCCATGGGCTTCAAGTGCACAGGCGCTAATTAAAGATTTAAGTTAGCGCCTGGTAGATAGTACCGGTAACCCCAGACCTGGTGCTTTTCAACGAATAAGTTTCGCAATGCAATGATAAGAAAGATCATGACATAAAGTATATTTTAGTTAATTAAATATTAAAGCCTAAAATACTTTTTTTACCCTTTAATGATGTTAGTTTTAATCAATAGCTTTGCGGACTTAAACCCACAATTTCGCAGCTAACTTCATGACTAAGCTACACTTAGATTACTATGCACGTTATTAATTATTATAAATAGAAATTATAATAAAATTGTTTATTTATATAAGGTTAAACATGAGTCGTTGTACTTAATTATTTACATGTACATTATACAATTTACAGAAACAGAACGAAATAAAAGTAATACATGGTAAAACAGGCTTTATCTAAAAGCATCTCTTGCAACCCAAATAAATTTTATTGGTAAAGAAAAATTTAAGCTATCACGGGATATGCTTAAAAGAAGTATTAAGAATATCCGTAAATCCTGCATCATGAGCACACCCCACACACCTACACGTTCATACCCTCACTTTTACAATATCACACAGCACATCCGAATCAGGCATTATTTAGTTAAATGTATTTATTAACTGTTATTGATATTTTCCTTTTGTAAATATATCAAACTTTTTGAAAATGTATGTATCTTTGGCTATTGTTTTTTGTTATATATAATTTATATTAGCAGTAGGAATACGAAATTAATAAATAATAACTTTATAAAAATAGTTTTGGTTTGATTACTTACATTGGTAACTTTTAGATTGACTTGTCACTGAAACTCATGGGAAGTGACTACAATGTTTCGAATTTATACTAAAAACAGCGGAAACACATAATTATTATCTTTATCTATGTAACAGGCTAAATTTTTCAATCCATAATATCGCATACATTACCTTTTATTATAATCCACTTATGTTATCTATAATTAAGATAAATAATTTACCGAACACATTGTGCGTAGTTTTAATATATATGTACTTTTATTTTACAAAATAAAGTAGCTGACCTAGCAAACTTCAGTTCTCCATAATGTGATTTTACTTAGCCTACCTTTTTAGTACATACCAACATGGGACATTTTGCTATGCTACCCCGGAGACTGTTCGGTTTTCCGGAAAGAAAACTTTTTAAGTTTTTCTCTGTATAAACCTCTGAGTTCAAGTCATAAGTTTTAAATTAACAAATAAAAATTAGGGGTTGATCGTAGAGGGGTGAAAATTAGGCGTTGTATGTTTTTTTATATGTTGTATCATAAAAAAATCAAAAAAAATCCATAAAACAAAAAATATTTTTTTTGGCGTGGACACCCTTTATCACTTAGGGGTTTGAAAGATAGATAGTACCCGATTTTCAGACATACTGAATATGCATAAAAAATCCTCATGCGCCTAAAGAAGTTTCACTTCAAAAACAGGGCAAGAAGAAGTTACGTAAAGTCTCTCAGGTGGTGGTGGTGGCGCCTGAGGTACCGAACTACTACAATTGTCAAAATGATTTTGACATACGGAGCCAGTCTAGACTGTGAGTCTAAGACCTAAGTCGTTCTACTTAAAAGAATAAAGGAACAGACAGTACACGTAATATTATGAATAGTCAGCGGACTTTAATATACAAAAATTTCGACTTTGAATATTATTCGAGTCCTTCAAGTTACAAATTGTTTAAAGGCTGTCTAGTTCTTAGCGACCTTTCTAGTACTTATCTGAGATTTTGCTCTTTTGCCGCAATTATTTTACAAACTTACTTTGAATTAGTAATTGCGTAATTATATAACCGGTACGTCTTCATCATCACAAAGGATTGCATTTTACACAATTATCTGCATGGAGCATAATTATCGCTAGTATAAAAGTCTAATGGGGTTAAAGTTATGTTTTAATTGTTGCGTCGATATAATAAAGGTGAGTCTTGTTTACTTTTAGTATTCGTTTATACATTACGTTATAACGTATATACTATATATATATGATTGTATGGCGATTTTTTTACGCTATACACCGTCTAACAAATCTCTGCTCACTGAGAATAATCACAATATATCTATATGTGCTCTTTTTATTATGTACTTGCAAAGAACGCTTTTGTTATGAAACAAGGGGCAAACAGGCAGGAGGCTCAACTGATGTTTAGTGATACCGCCGCCCATGGGCACCTACATTGCCAGAAGGCTTGCAAAAACCTTTTAAGAATAAGTACGGTCTTTTCTTGATGGACCCTAAGTCGAATTGGTTCGGAAAAACTTCTGTGGGATCTGGCTCCACGTAGTGGTGGTGCGCGGACAAAAACTGCCTTAAGAAAAGCACATTGTGGAACTATGGACGTCGAATCACCTCGACGAAGAAAGGCCGGCAACGCACTTGCAAGCCTTTTATCAATTAACATCAGATGAGCCTCCTGGCCGTTTGCCTCCTATTACATAAAAAAAGTTGTATGCCACGTGCGACAACCTTTAGACTATGGAAGCTATAACAAGTCTTGATATGGGGAATTAATAAAACTATCTGTGAATAAAGTGTTCGACCAACGGCTTATCTTATTACATAATGTAAATTAACCTATGCATTACTGTGAAGTTTGTTTTACTGAGCAGTCCAGAGCATTCTTAATCGTGTTCTGTGACTCAAAGTCCGAAATAATTGCGTTCCCATATGTGGTTCTAAGTGGTCGATTTATCTCTATACAAAAAATAAAAAGAGTTATTTATCAATTTAAACTCTTAAAGAACTTCTAAAAATCTCTAGGAAGTTCAGAATTCTTAAAATTGCTAGGCGTATAAATTTTTAGCATGGCCTACGAGATTACGGCGATGTTTAAGTCATTGCAGCATTTTTATCATAAGGCGCTAAAAATACCTTATAAGCATAATGAGCGAACCTAGTGATTTATGATTCCATAGCTTTATTTGTCGCTGGTACAGTGTAAGCAAGCTTAGGAAAACTGATAATTATTTTAAAAATTAATAATAGTATTAGAAACTTACTTTCACCCAAAGAAAAGGTAACTGGACTTTCAATTAATGCTAATATATGTTTGTTTCAGTTCCTTACAATGACAAAAATAGGACTATTAGTACTTATTTCGTGTATGGCATCTATTGCTATTATAAACAGTAAGGAGATAAAGAGTATAGAAGATTTAGACTTAGTCAATTTGCTTAAAAATGAAAAGGAGAGGAAACATGTTTTTGCTTGTTTAATGGAGCAGGCGCCTTGCGGCGATATGCAACAGTTTAAAGGTAAGAAAGACATTTATGAGACAATAAGCGTTTAATTGCTGAATATATTTCGGATCAATGGCGCTGGTTTCGGCTGTCACTGTCATTATAATATGTCACCGGGCTCGTTTGACAGCGTCAAAGTCAAATTCATTCACGATTCTTGTAGTTTATTACATCTTAAGATATATAAATTACGTGTCACGATAGGATAGCTTACATCTCAATTTATACCCGCAATATTATTTTATTGCAAATATTTGTTTATTATTTGATACAATGGTAACAGATGGCGCTGTGTTAAAAGTACCAACATTTCACATAAGCTATCTACCTTTCACATAAGTTCTCCTACCGTTTCCCTTGAATAGTTTACTTCTATGTAATATAACAAAAACCTTAGCCACAGCAACGCTTGGCCGGTCTGCTAGTAGATCTATAAATTAATGACTATTCAAGGGTTAATGATAATGTATATTATTATTAAAAGTAATCAAAACTTTAAACCTTTGAAATTAAAAGACAATTAGTATTAAAGAGTCCTAGACACTCGTTCCTATGACTGCCGTTTGACTCTGTAGTCGATTAGGGTGCGGTCGTGGAACGTGTACACAAAATGTCTCGATTTTTTTAAAGTAGACTCTTTTGTGGAAATTATACTGATGATGCCAACAAACTACTTTATATGCAGGTCCTGTTTTTGTTAAAATTAAGGTCGTGTTTTCTCGTTATTGTGCCTAGTTCTTTTTATCCGTCCACTTTCTCTGTCTTACCCTCTTTTCCTGTCAGTTGTCTTTGTCACTCTTTTTCTCTATACCCTCTCCCCATCCACATTTATTAATTTAATAACTGAATACAGCCACTACTTTAAATATTAAGCCGTCTTTGAATTTAAATACACATGGTATTTAAATAAGGGTTAAATAAAGGTAATAAATTAAAAAAAAACTTTAATTTACAATTAATAATAATATCAATTAGACTCGTCCATCTAAAGATCTGATTCCTGATTATATTAAATAATAATAACGATAGATTTAAATATTTTTTTATTGGATCATGCAAAGAACAACTCAGAAGTGAAAATGTAGGTTATTAAAAATACATAAATGTTTTATTACCTCCATTCGCAACGTCTGGACGAGAACAATTCATGATTTAGAGATTCGCTTTAATAATTATTTTCTTAAAACTAAATTACTATTCCTTTTGACGCGACTTATTTACTGATTGATCTACAAAGATTTATATTTGCATTGGTTCCTAAAATATTACCTTTTATTTCAGAATCAATAACTCAAATGATAAAGACCAACTGCATCAACTGCTCACCGCGAGACATGGAAAGATATAATATGTTCTCACAATTGTTGTCTATTGCATATCCGCAAAAATTAACAGCTCTCAAGAAAAAGTATCAAGGATGACGATAAAAAGAAAATAAAGCTTTCATTTGTTTTTTTTATTTAACATCTTATTTTATTAACAATGGAAACATCAAAAGCCGTTCAATTCCTCGCAATGGGTTTATTTTACGTGTGCAATTTAATACTGAGCGTCTTTTAAGGCATATTAGCCACGCACCACTACCATGTGGAACCAGCTGTATGTCCACCGATGTATGTCCGAATGAATACGACTTATTGTCCTTTAAGAAAAGAGCGTACCAATTATTAAAAGGCTAGCAATGCACTAAAGAGCTCTCTGGCATTGAGAGTGTCCATGGGCGGCGGTATCGCTTAATATCAGGTGAGCCTCCTGCCCGTTTGCCTCCTGTTATATAAAAAAAACCCTTGTTCGTGAAGCAGTAAGTCTTCAAATCAAAATTAATACATTATGATCATAACGGTTTTTATAATGAATCAATCTGAATGTACCACTTTCTTAGCAAACTTATTATCATTATTAAGAGTACGTGATACTCTTCCCACTCCTTGATAATTTAAGTACCGGACCGATACCCACTTAAATCACCTTGACCCAAATCGATATTCTGAGAATATATAGAATATCTTATACTATGCTGGAACTAGTAGACATACTTATTACTTTCTCCTATTTTGTCCACTTCTGTCACCCTACTACCCCGATTCCGACTTACACGAGAATGTAAGTGCGTGATCCTATTTCACCATGCCTACTGCTGAAAAAGAACAAATCTTTGTTTTTTTTCTTAGTTTATATATATGTATATATTTTTAATTATTACAGCTAATTACTTAAAGACTAATTAAAGATAAAATAATGGTTGCTGCTCCATACAAACATCATGTTAAACAAAACTTGGCGATTAAAAAGAGTGGCCGAGAGTTTATTTTTCTTTTCGATCGTTCTACGTTGATTTGAGAACTGGCAGTAAATGTAGAATTAGAAGCATTTAATATGTATTTCTTTATTGACGTTCATAAGTGTAATAATGTGTTACCTAAATAAATAAATGATTTTTAATTCAAATAATTGCTAAAGCTTAAAATCAGAAATTTATTAACTAAATATATAAACTTATAAATAAACAGTAGTTGATTTCTTACTCCATTAACAGAACAGTAATAAATAAGAATAGTATTGTCTTTGATTAACATAACCTTTACACATTTAAAGAATAAAGCTTTTACCGGATTAAAGTTATGTATTGTTATAACCAGCGGCACGTAAGTCTAGCGCTGGCCGATACGTGGAGGGGATTGCTGCGCATGTGTACTGTCGCGCGGGGGACAAAATGCGACTGGAGAGCCAATCGACGCTCTTCATTCCGCTAGCCCCCCTCAGGTACCTTATTTTTTACTTCTGCGCAATAACGGTCAGCGCTAGAGTTTCGTGCCGCTACTTATATAAATTTACAATTATTTGACATAATTTTAAATTTGACCGTGACCACGCACGCTGTAAAGCACGCGAAACGTCAAAGCTTTTTTCTTTAAATAAATAAGAATGCTAAATATTATACTTAGACTACTAGAACACAAAGATCATAATTGTAATTTTTTTTTATCTAGATATGAAAACAGCTTTCTTTGTCTTCCTGTTATTGCATTCCCGATAAAACCATGCACCTAATAAACACGTTGAAGATACTTTAAGAAGTTTTAAAATAGATTACTTGTTTGGAACTTTTAACACATATAGAACCTTTTTAATTCCTCAACTCGAAAACACGGCGCCAATAATATTGAGAGCAACTCTGCCTGCGTAAAATGCGCTTAGTCACAGATACTTTCTTCGAATACGAGCATGTCATATGCCGTTACATTGACCTCTTGAGCCTTCCTTGGGTCTTAGACAAGTTTCTTTTATTATATTTGACATGGATCGACGTTTTCTTACTGATTAAATTGTTTCCATTTTTGTTTAGCACTCTTTGTATAAAGGTGAAACGAAAATATAAGGATTTAGATATACAGGGTGGCCAAAAAGTCGTGGATCAAACGCAAATAGGGGATAGATGAGGTCATCAGCGGCAAAAAATTGTTCTACGGTAGGTCTCTAAGGTCAACCCCTGCAAAGTTATGATTTATTTTGCGTTTTATAAGAAAATTGACTTTTTTTACTAATTCTTATTAAAATTCGATAAAATCTACATCCTGTATCTTTTTCATAATATCCACTAGATTGGTACTGATGAGTTCTTGCTTACCACATACTATTTATAGTTGTTTATTGAGTGTGTTGAAGATAATATTAAGTTATACGATATAAATTTTTTTCAAATCAAAACTTTTTGTTTACTTCGGACCCCACTGTGAAAAAAAATTACTCTACCGAAAAGTGACCCTGTATTACAAGTTTTGGCGCATTTAATATGGATTCTGAAAAGGTTTTACACATCGCCATGAGTTGCTCTAATATCTTTCTAGGACGAAAAAACAACAACGATTCGGACTTATGATAGATTATTTACCTACCTGTGACCAGTACTGTGTGAATCGGACTAGATTCAAAAAATTGGACAGATGGCTGGAGGGTTACGTAGGAATTTGATTAGACGGTGCAGATTAAGTATTATGGTCAGAGTCAGGAATTTTGAGCATATTATATTGTAAAATATTTTGTTTCCTACAAACTACCATTGAGAAATAATTGTTTTAATACAATTATTATTTCACAATCGTTGTTTGTAATTCTTCCTAGAAAGATATTAGAGCAACTCCTGCCCACGTGTAATACCTTTTCAGAATCCCTATTAAATGCGCCAAAACTTGTAGTACAGGGACACTTTTCGGTAGAGTAATTTTTTTTCACAGTGGGGTCCAAAGTTAAGAAAAATTTATGATTTGTTAAAATTTTATATCGTATCACTTAATATTATCTTGAATACAATCAATAAACAACTATAAATAGTATGTCTAACGCAAGAACTCATCAGTACCAATCTAGTGGATATTATGAGAAAGATACAAGATGTAGATATTTTCAAATTTTAATAAGAATTAGTAAAAAAAAGTCAATTTTCTTATAAAACGCAAAATAAATCATAACTCTGCAGGGGTTGACCTTAGAGACCTACCGTAAAACAATTTTTTGCCGCTGATGACCTCATCTATCCCCTATTTGCGTTTGATCCACGACTTTTTGGCCACCCTGTATAGAGCGTACCTATTCTTAAAAGGCCGGCAACGCACTTCCGAGCCTTCAATGTGAGTGTCCATGGGCAGCGGTATCACTTAACATCAGGTGAGCCTCCTACCCATTTACCTCCCGTTAAATAAATAAAAAATATTACAAAGAAAAGAAAAGAAATATTTACTAATTTCATTTCCCTCACTGAAATGCAAAAATTCCCTGGATTTTTTACGGTAGATTGTACAATTATTTGTAGGTTTGTTTTATTGTACTTGTAGCACCATGGGCGAATCGTAAATTTGTCTTCCCCGTTCCGTCTGATAGATGCGCATGGAAGATGGGTTGATTGATCTCAGATATTATTAGATATAGATGTTATTATTATCTCATTTATTAGATATTTTTTAATTCAAAATAACGCCTATTGTTTTCAGGTACTTGGGGCAATTGTATCCACGGGGCCCTGGGCTGCAGCCCAAAAGGCCCTTAAGATCCGGCCCTGGTTAGGACTAACTTTTCATATACCTTTTATATAGGTGTATATCTAAGAAAGATTACAGCTGTTTCCAACCTAAAAAAGGTCATAAAATTAATTGATATTTTTCCATTACACAATGCATACGTTCGTTTATTAGCATATTGTATTTAAAGTATGGATTTATGGATCAATAGTTAGCACGCAATGGGCCTGTTTAAACGGAGACTCATATTTTGACACGCAGTTTTTCATTTGCAAGTTGCTAATTAGCTGCTTACATAAGTAATGTATAAGATTTGAATTAATAAAGCGTGACGATTTACCTAATCGGGTTTATTCAAATAGCAGATATCAATGTATACAAAACCGGGTTATAGAAATAATTGTTACATTTTTCTTTCAGCTGTAGTTTGTTTTACATTGGCAAGACAGTTACAAGTTGATCGATTACAACTAAAAAAAATTACGAGACTGAAATAGATTAAATATCTTGAGGTTCTTGACTCATAGTCATAGTAATTTGGTAGTTCTTTGAGATACTTAAGTTATTTTAGAAGATTTAGCATTTTATTTATTTAAGAAAATAGGCTACCATTACAGATTATTTCATTGCGGTATCGCGGTTACATTACATACAAAACAACACATATACATAGAAATTAACAACACAACAGTAATAGATCAAAATATTCAGAAAAATAATAACTATGAACTGACATGAAGCAGACCTTAGTTCACTCAACGGACAATTAAAAACTTTATGCAATTCATTAATTATTTCTATACACTCTGTCATGGGTGCCCTTTACAAGAGGTTAGTTTTCGCTGAGGGTACGAATAATAAGGGCGGTCGATGTCGCCTCCTAACGTAACCATCAGGCACGCTGAGGCCTAGGCACTGCTGGGATACGTGTAAAGGAAATCCAGCGGGAACTGGATTTCCTTTACACGTAATGATTTAATATCAGATACATGGTAAGCGCAAATTATTGGCCCACTCTACCCACAGAACCTGTTATGATTAAAGATTTTTAGGCATGTTTGCCTTATCTGTTAAGTATGTTACTCTATCTTCAGCTCATGTCTGCGCGTTGTGGTCAGCAAGGAAGCATCTATCTGATTTTCCCGGGCTTCTATCCAGCGCCTCTCTTATGAGAGTGTAAAGTTTCGTCTTCTGTGTTACAAACCACGATCAGTCTCCCAGTTCTCATCGCCTCTGCGCATAACTATCCTTAGTTAAGCATATTCTGACGTATGAGTAGTGGACCAAATCCAACGATCTCATTACCGGTCTTCGGTGAGTTTTTACACGAACTTCAACAATATTCAGGTAAAGTGGCGTCAGCCGTCTATTTAGAATTGGTAATTTCATATTAGTAAATTTCAGTTTCGTATAAAAGTGCATGTTAGTTTTTACAAGGTATATTCACGTCTGAACGACTATAACAAGAGGTCCACCAACAAAATGTCCAAACTAATGGTAAGGAATTATATCGAGCTTAGTCAAAGAAACTGGGCAAGACTTAATTGTTATTTCTTTGCAGATTCTGTTTGTTCTCTCCATGGTGTATGGAGTACTAGGAAAAGGTTACCTAACTTTCAATAGTTTTCTTAAAATAATATTATGGTAGCTTTTATAATTCCTATTTAAATTTACAGCTGTGTTAAAAAACAAATCTGTTGCGGACTCAAAACCTGAGCAAACTGGACACTTTTCACCTGCAATCTTATCCGCACCAGTTCATGGTGGCATTGCTCTGGATGCTGGTGTCGGAAATCTTGGAGGAGGTGGTCTCGGTGGACTCGCTATTGGTCAAGCGGGTGTTGGTGGAGTAGCTCTTGGCTCTCTCGGTGGTCTGGGAGCCGGATCAACTGCATCATTAAACAGCGCCGGTGCAGTAGGCGCTTCACAACTTAGCGCTATTCAGAACGCTCAAGCTGTTCAAGCAGCTCAGATTGGAAACGCCGCTGCTGCAGGTATCCAGAATGCGCGCGCTACAGAAGTTGCTGCTAGAGCAGGACAGGCTAACGCCATTCAAAATGCCCAGGCTTTGAACGCTGCCCGCATTGCTAACATGCAAAGAGCCCAAGCCGCTGCATTAGAGAACGCCAGAGCGGCTGAGGCAGCAAGACGAGCTGCCGCTGCCAGCGCCGTGGAATTGTCTAGAGCCGTTGAAGCTGAACGTATTGCAAACGCAGCTCGTTTACAAGCCGTCGCCTTTGCAAACTCACGTGCCATAGAAGCCGCTAGCATCGCCAACGCTGCAAGAGCTCAGGCAGCTGCCGTGGCGAGCAGTGCAGCTCAGGCTCAAGCAGTTGCTGATACAGTTGCAAGACAGGACAGTCTGTTGCTGATTGACAATAATGGACTTGGTGCTGTTGCTGGCACAGTTGGTGGTAATGCGATTGTTGCTGCTGGCCCAATTGAAGTTACTGGTACCGCGTACGGTGGTTACGGACATGGCTATGGACACGGCTATGGACATTAAAGAAACCATGAGACGTCATATGTTCTGATGATGTAGTTAAAACTCTATATCATTTACAGAAATTTGCTAAAATAAAAAATACTTAATTACTGTGTAAATATAAAATAGTTAATCGTATGTGGTAATTGTTTTATTTAATTAATAACTTAAATCAAAGCGATAGGAATGGAAAATATTACAAAAATAATTTAATATTTTTTGCTAACTATTTTAATGCAGCTATAAATGCGAAAGTGTGTTAAGAATATCTGTTTCTTCGATTGTAAATATATGAAAAAAATCTTATAGATATATTTTGCTTTGGCAATAGATGGTATAATTGAACCATAGTACTTTTAAGCATGTAATACTCAGATTAAATTTAAACTATGGAGAATAAAACCCTTTGGCGAAAACGGCAGAAGAGTCATCTAATGTTAAGTGACACCCATGGACACTCTAGGAAGGCTTGCAAGTGCGTTACCGGCTTTTAAGAATTGGTTGGTTTGTAAATACTTCAGTGGGCAGGTTCCACAAATTGGTGGTGCGCACAAAGTGCCCTAAAACCCTCAGTTGCTGAGGTGCATATAATCAATACGTGACAATAAAAAATAAAATGTGTTATAATCTATTTTACAATCTCATAATCTTAAAAAAAATCGCCGAGAATCTATATCATCTTTTGTTTATCTTCTTCTTCAGACACATTCTTAATTTCTGAAGGTCGTATTGTCCAGGATTCAGCACTATTAAGGAAAATAGGAATCTTTTCTTTATATAACATTAGAATAAACAATTAAATTACAAGATTATTGATTTGTATTTAATGGTTCTAAGAGTTGTATTAAGTGTTGTACAAAATCCTATGCGGCTAGTTTTTGAATAATTTAAATTTGGTTATCCAGATCCAAGGACGGAGGAATGCTTGATACAAACAAATACACATTGAATAGTAATCCTGTCCGGTCTTGGGTTTGTTGTCGATTAAAAGATAGAGCTTTTTACCATCCTTCGCTAGTAGGTACGTAAAGCGAAAGTATGCTTTGTCTTGGTACCCAGGACAGGTTTAGAGAAATTGTGAACACCGAGAAACAACCATAACGATTTTGTGCGTCATTCGGAACACTTTCTTCGGTAAGTACGGGAATCAATTTAAACTTGTTTTAAAATTATTATCTATCTACGTTAATATATTGTAAGTTTGCGGCTTTATTATTTCATTAACAACAAAAGTAAGTTAATATTCATATAGATTTTATTTTCATTGATAAATTTTATTTAATATATTAACACTATTTGTGGATTTAAATTGAGTTTAATCATAAATATTTTACAATTATCCTGCTAGATGCTAACATGCTAAAATTGTAATTATAATATTTGTTTGTTATTGTTTTCAATCGCACGCAGTTACTTGTAAGATAACTTTTGTCTCGTCTCACACTTTTGAATACGACTTGTTACTTTCGTAACTCACCAAAAATTTCATATTCTACTATTTATAAATAAAACTAATGCATTTATTTTATTAATCTATTTAAATTAAAAGGCAAAACAAATAATCTAAATAAAAATCTCTTTCTAAAATTAACATATTTAAATAGTATCTGACCCCGCGAACTTCGTTTCTCCTTAATGTGATTTTACTTAGCCTACCTTTTTAGTACATGCCAACATGGAACACTTTGCTATACCCCAGAGACTGTTCGGTTTTCCGGAATGAAAACTTTTAGGTTTTTCTGTGAATTTTTCTCTGTATAAACCTCAGACTTCAAATCATAAGTTTTTAATTAACAAATAAAAATAGGGGTTGATTGTAGAGGGGTGAAAATTAAGGATAGTATGTATTTTTGTACGTTGTATCATTAAACAAACTATCCAAAAAATAAAAATTTAGGGGTTGACGACCCTTAACCTAAAGGTTAAGGTAAAGGTAAAGGTTAAGGTTTGAAAGATAGATAGTAGCCGATTCTCCGACTTACTGAAAATGAAAAACAATTTCATAAGAACCGGTCGAGCCGTTTCGGAGGAGTACGGGAACATTGTGACACGGGAATTTTATATATTTACACTTTCAGGTCATCATGAGATTCTGGTTGCTAGCAACATGTGTGCTGACGGTGGTGGTCTCCTCATTCTCTCAACAACAACCTTATAACCGATATGATAATTTCAATGCGGATTCAATCATTCAAAACGAAAGGATCCTATTGGCATACTACAAGTGTGTGATGGAGAAGGGACCGTGTACTAAGGACGGAAAGAATTTTAAACGTAAGTGTTGTGATGTCACATATTTGCTTTTATATTTTGGTAGGCGCATTTAAGTTTATATATAAAAAAACTTCGTTGATATATTTTATACTTTCTCGCTTATCATCGATATTTAAAAAAACAAGCGAAATGTCATAAATAAGGTATGTGGTGTTTATATTAATTTAATTGTCTTATTTAAATGTGTAGTACTATCGTAAATCAAAGACTATCGTCGTAGGCCCATAGCTTAAACCAACTTTTAAAAAAATATTTTCGAAGTTATAGGTACTTTTTTTGGCGCGTTAGGGGAAAATTATGACAGTTATTTTTTACGATACGCGCTCACACCGTTACATAAATATAAACGCGTGTAAATTTAAAGTACACACGTTTTATTTGTTTTACAAGATACTTGTTAATGTACCACACTCATAATAATAAAAATAATGTACCAAAACAAAAAGTCAAAATACTTTGTAAACGCATTAAAATAGCCCTAAAAAGTTCTCTTCTTATTTAGATAATCTTCTACATTATCTATGATAGAGAAGATATCGTTTAAAGTCCATTTGCACTCTGCTTTCTCTGTACTTATTCAATTCTTGACTTTCACCAGCCTTTTTATGTGTGTCTAAAAGAAAGCGATTTTTATCTTTTAAAGAGTAACATTGTATTCATACAACGACATAATATTTTTTCATTAGATTTTTTTATTAATATAACACACAACATAAACGTAGAAAGAAAATGTAGTTCCGTTGAGTTTCAGTATAATCAATTTACAAATGTTTCAAAAGTTTAATTTGTATTATGCATCACTTTTTCTCATTGCCAGGTTAGCTATTAAAATAGGCAAAATAATTTATTTTCTATTAATTTAGTTAATATCACACACAGTTAACAGCTAATGCAATAGTGTACATTTCTTTTGTGTGTTATTTTTATAGTATTATTAGCAGACCCGGCAAACGTTTGTTTCGCCATGTATATTATTTCTGGGAAACATTTTTTTAGTTCAATATAAATAACTATCTTGATATAATAGATAACAACTATCAATATTAATAATAAAATATTATAGTGGCTAATCTAAGAGGAGTGAAAATTAGGGGTTGTATTTGTATTTTTGTATTATGTATCATAAAAAAATATGAAACAAAAAAAATAAAAATAAAATTTTGGGGTAGACCACCCTGAACATTTAGGGGTTTGTAAGTTAGATTCTCAGACTTACTGAACATGCATACAAAATTTCATAAGAATCGGTTAAGCCGTTTCGGAGGAGTATGGGAACGAACATTTTATACACGAAAATTTTTTAAATATGGATACAATACAATTTAATTCACAATTTCTCATCATATTTACAGGAGTTCTACCTGAGACAATCCAAACAGCCTGCGGGAGGTGTTCCCAAAAACAGAAGGCGGTTGTCAGGAAAATGCTACTCGGTATACAGTCGAAGAGTGAAATTCGATTCACTGAGTTATTAGACAAGTACGACCCAACCGCGATAAACAGAGAGGCTCTCTACAACTTCTTAGTTACTGGGAATTAGAAGAAATAACAATTGTGTAAACTTAACTTTAACAATGAACAATGGGTTTTGTAGTTGAAGTCATGGTCCTTACATACTCTAGAATATAATCTCGAAGTGGAAACCAACCGCGAACTGGCATATGCATAAATTTCTTATGAGTCATAAAAAGATGGAAGAAAAATTAAATTAAAGTAATTCTATTTATTGTAACAAGTTCTAGCTCCCTACCGATATGTTATTTAAATATATGTAATTAATTATATATATAAACAGTGGCCTGTCGCCAACAGTTAATCACTACTCATTATATATACAGTGTAAATAAACTCTATATAGGGACGATTAAGGAAATGTCTCACGTTTTAGAGATGTATGTACATTGTATGGACAAGGCCAAATCGATTAAAGCCCAGTAATTTCGATAGGAATTTTAGATTACTATATATGGAGCAATTCTTAAATCAATTTTGTTAAAATGCTCAAACATTAATGCATTTATCTAGTTTGTATTGTAAGCCAAATGTATGTACTGTTTTGATATTGTTATTGTATACGTGATCATCAAAATAATAATCGAGCAAAAAATTCTAAATGTGTGATTATCCAAAAAGTTTTGAAAGTAACTTTAATGATTGCCAACCCTTTTAAGACCATTTTTCATTAATCGACTGTTAAAACGATCCTGACTTTAATAATCCCTATATCAATAAAGTTGTGGACAGGAATCACGTATAAAATCGGGATAGCAATCGCCACTGAAGATTAAAAATCATCGATACTCAAGATAATATAAATGTATACAATATAACGACGATTCTTGAAACAGTGCATTATTTACTTCCTTGTAATGCCTTAGTTAAGTATTTAATGAATAAACATGTCCCATTATGGAGTTGTGTATTTTTCCATTATCTACTATGTAGATGATCGCTCTTAGAACAAGGCTGATCTATAATTTACGTTGACCACAAAGCACCGAGGTCTCAAACTGGATTACTGACGCATCATTATTAATATTCTAATAGCATTTTCTTAGTATTTAAACAAATTACTAGTATAAAACACATATAAGATCGCTCACGCAAAGATCAAGATCAGATTGTAAACACCACTAATATGAAACTAATCGTGCTATTTTGTTTCTTTATGTTTGCCTATGCGCAGGACAAATATGACAGTATCGATATTGATATCTCAGAAGTTTTAGATAATGATAGGCTATTACTGGCTTACGCTAAATGTTTGATAAACAAAGGGCCATGTACTCCCGAAATAAAGCGAGTGAAGGGTAAGTATTTTTGTTTCTTAACCTTATCCTATCCTGATCAACCGTGACTTGTGTAATTCTTGTGTTTCCTTTTCTTTTGTATTGCATCACTATTCATGAATCTGTAAGATTAGCTTATAAGTTTTTAACATTTGGTTCTGCACTTTTTACACTCATCATATTTCTTTTTTTAGTTTTTCTCTTACTAGGGTTGCCTGGCTCGCTTATAAGCGATAAGGCCGCCCGTTGCATCCCTTATAATTTTTATGTATTGTGTGATGTGTTTCTTTTATTTTTATTGCAACGAAGTGTGAATCAATAAATAAATATTAATTAATTATTTATTAACTTAGTAGTGAAAACAAAAACATCCTTACTGCAGTAACAAAATAACCTTAACTACTTTTATCAGCTAAGGCCCGACGGAAGGTTTCGTAGGAAACCCAACCTTGAGAGTGATATTCCTGAGCTTTGTTCCATATAGAGTCAAATGACTCGTCGGTAAATTCTTCTCCAACATTTTCAAATACCCTCCTTATGGTTTTCGCGTCTCTTTTTGCGAACATATCACGATGGCTCACTCCATGCAACGTCAAGATACTTGGAGATAAACAGGACTTGGCATCAGATTCTTGAGGGAGATTCACACGGTCGGCTCTGCATAACCCGTCAGGCGTCATTGGGTAGTCCTTGTCGAAATACCTACCAGATGGTACACCAGCCATATATTTTGGTGTGTTTTCTACATTTTCTTTACACATTTCAGAATAGGTCGTGCGATAATCGATACTTTCTTCAGGGATATCGCTGATTTTTGGAAGCTCGAGTACAGGCTCTCTATAATTCAGCATATGAATGAACTTTTTATATTCTATTCTTGATTCATCTAATATATTCCATATAGACATTAAAGGCTCCAGAAGTTTCTCGTTAAATCTTATATATTTTGATTTACATGTGTCATAGATGATATCCTTTGGCAACCATCCTGTTTTTTGGGCATCCAAATACTTTAATTCCAAATAAAATTTCGGGAAAAACGCTCCATCGAAGCGCTTAGACATGCACTTTCGCAGAGTATTCAGATGCGCTAGGCATTCTTTGAAGAATTTTCGGTCCGGATTCAGTTCCACTGTCAGGCATTCGGGCACTCCTATTCCGTCTAAAGGGTCAACTTTGCCAAACGCAAACCCTTCTGGTACACAACCAATATTATTATTTGGTTCTTGAGTTTCTCCTATCCTTGCAGTATTTTTATAATTAAACCTAGCTTGCAGAAAATGTATCGGTGTTCTTAAATTATTTCCTACATATATTCTATCATCAGTTAAACAACATTTCATTCGTTTGCTCGATGAATCTATATTTGTTTTCTTTCCGAAAGTTTGATTCGCGTTAAATGAGCAGTAATTACGTTGAGTTCGAAGTCCACATCTCTTTGAACGTGGGACTTGATCTTCTATAGATTTTGTCGGAAATATTACCTCGTAAGCACTTAGGGTTGGCGGATACTTATGTCCCATTGTTGTCCCATATATATTTATGCCTTCAGGTAGATTTCCTTTCGGATCTGGCACTTTTCCTACTTCTTTTTTCCAGTATGAGTGGCATTGTGTACTTTTAAAGTCGTCAACCAACGTTTGATGTTTCGTTTTCATAGGTGGATTAATTAGATCCGCTGATTCAGTGAACATTCCAGCATTTCGCATATCACGGTAATTTAACATTTGTCGTGGACTATAGGACCTTTCGGGTCTAATAGTGTCATGTAACAGAGCATCAGCGTGATCTTGAAGCTGATAGCATGGAAGAATATTAGGAATTGACGCATCGTCTAAATATGGTAGACCAGCAGCACATATTTTTTTATCACGCTCAATAAACATGTTGATATTTCCTTTCCCACCACTTGTTCTGTTACTCGAGTCTCTTGCCATGTTTTATATTGCGTATATTTCGTTTGTTGTAATATTAAATATATTGAACTGGCACCAGCGATAAATAAATATCGATATTAAACGTTTGCCTAGAATTACACAATACTATATGTTTATTGATTCTTATAACTGAGATTATGTCACTTTTAGAAAAACATTTTACTAGCTTATCTTACCAGTTTGTATGGAGTTCGGAACTTTTTTGTATGTCGAAATATAGTCTGTGGAACATTCACGACTACATTTGCTTATAACTTTAATATAAATCATTGATAGTGAGAATATCTACATATATTAGATATATAAAAATTATTTTGTCTCGCTAAAACTGGGGCACTGCTGGACTGATTTGGCTTGAAAATATATTCGTTGTAGTTTAGGGAAGGTTGAAACGGAAAACATGTAAAATAAAAAAAACAAGAATACAATGTTTTGCTGTATATTATAAATAGAAGATTGATTTGTAAATATCGTTGAGGTTTTTATTGTCTGTTACTGTTTATATATCTTTAATTTGTAATTAAAGTCCTAAAGCTATTTTTTGTGTGTTCAAGTGGATTCGAGAATCGTTTACTGTCTGTTGTCTGTCGGGTCTGCTAGTAAAGAATATAATCCTTTAATTATCCTTACAGATAAAATTCCTGAAATATTAGAAACAAACTGTGCCAAGTGTACGGACCGGCAAAAGCAACTAGGAAAATCTTTAATTAAAGAAGTGAGAGAGAAGCATCCAAACATTTGGACAGACATGGTATCGTACTACGATCCTCAAGGAAAGTATCAAAAAGCATTCCAAGAATTTCTTAACTAAATATTTTATATACAAAAATATAACAAGGTGATATTAAAGTGTGTTACAGTAACAAAGCATTTTATTTACTACCCATAAGTTTTTAACCTGATTCTCCCCAACTTACTCAGTATTATTACTCTCTACAGAATTAGATAATTGTATAGCTCTATTAAATGTTTCATAACAGACCCAACCAGCTGAATGATACTTCTTAGCTTTTTCCCAAATTTCGTTAAATTTTTCATCTGTAAATATTTCACCTGCTGCTTCAAAAACTCTTCTTACAATTTGAGGTTCTCGTTTAGCATACATATCTCTATGATTTACATTGTATAAAGTTAAAATGCTTGGATTAAGACAGGCTTTCATGTCAGATTCATGGGGTAGGCAAGTTCTATCTGCTCGGCAGCAACGTACAGGAGTAACTGGATAATCCATGTCAAAGTACCTACCCGATGGTAAACCGGCCATTCGACTTCTGTCTTCCTCTTTTCCAGGCTCTACCATTTCTGTATAAGTAGTTGAAAATGATAGACATTCATCTGGAACGTCCTTCACTTTTAATAGATCTGGCGATGGTTCTCGGTAGTTTATTACATGAACAAATGTCTTGTACTCAATGTTTTCTCCATCATACGCTTGCCACATAGACAACAGAGGCTCTACTAACGATGAGTCGAATCGAATAAGTCTTAAGGCACACAAATCATAAACAACTTTTTTAGGTAACCAACCACTTCTTTCTTTATCATAATATTTTATATTTAAATAGAAATCACGAAAGAATGATGGCAAAAAACGCTTTGATAAAGATTTTCGAAGAGAATTTAAGTGTCCTAAGCACTTTTTGAAGAAAAGCCGTTCTGGATTTAATTCACAATATGATAAACATGCCGGTAAATTGTCAGGAGGTTTTAATTTTCCAAAAGCGTAGCCTGCTGGGACGTTATTTATATTGTTATTTGGAGTTATAGGGTTTCCAATTCTTGGTTGATTTGCATCCAGATATTTAGCTTGAAGTGTATTTAAAATCGTTCGGCCTCCTTTTCCGAGAACTACTCTATCGTCAGTAAGACAACATTTAGCATATGTACCGCGCTTATCAACAAATGTTCTGTGTCCAAATGTTACATCTCCATTATACGGAGGAGAACAATAAACACGGTCTAATTGCACTCCAGCTTCTTTAGAACGAGGTGTTTTATCGGGTAGTGGGTTTTTCGGCATTACAACATCATATAACCTGCCATGAAATGGTGTTTTCTTACCAAAAGTGGTGCCAAAGGTATCCATACCATCAGGAAGCATCGGCACAGGATCACGGACCTGCGCAAGTGGTTTGTTCCAATAAGACGTATACGCGGTATCCTTAAAATCATCCACAAGTGTTTGGAATTTTGTTTTTATTGGAGGATTTATCAATTGCGCAACCTGACCAAATGGGCCTGCGAAGCGTTTGTCTAATGGAATCGGGTGTCGTAAAGGTGGTAATGGTCGAGGAGGTTCCGGTGGTAAGATTGCGTCACTCATAAGAGCATCCACTTCATCCTTCAATAAGTAATGTTCTAATGAATCAGAAACTTTGTCGTCTGGCTGAGCAGAGGGTAATCCTGCTGCACATATTTTCGGATCACGTTCTATGAACATTCCCCAATTGCCCTTCCCACCAGAGGTGGACCTTTGGCAATCTACCGGCATTGCAATCGAATAAAAATAAATACAAAGAAAATTAATTATCAACAATTATTGTAAGAATTATCAAAAATGGTTACAAAGTTTACATTGCATGATTTGACATGTTTCACAAACACATGGTTTATTTTTTTTATATAAAAATAGTTTTATATAAATACTAGCTGACCCGGCAAACGCCGTTTTGTCATGTATATTATTTCAAGGAAAGATTTTTTTAGTTTAATAAAAATAACTACATATCTACAATAATAAAAAAATGGGGTTTATCGTAGAGGAGTGAAAATTAAGGGTTGTATGTATTTTTGTATGCTGTATCATAAAAATATAGTTAAAAAAAACTAAACAACACGCTTTTAAAGCACATCAAACTAAAAAGTGAAAAATAATTCCTAATTTAGGCTGAAAATGGTAATGAACAAAAAATACTGGTATTATTGTGTAAAAGCGTCGGGCGCTCTGTGCCAATTTGTTTCGTCTATCGAGCAACCATTTTCAGCCTAAATTGGGAATTATATTTCAGTTTTTAGTTTGACGTGCTTTAAAAGCATATTTTTTAGTTTTTTTTACACTATATTTATTTTTCACTTTTTAGTTTGATGTGCTTTAAAAGCATGTTTTTAGTTTTTTTACACTATATTTATACTTATACACTTTTTAGTCCTAGCAGCAATACGTGTTGTCTTAATTTCACCGTATTACTTTGTGGACTTACAAAAAAATTCATCATTGTTTCAATCATTTCAATCATTGTTTTTTTGAGATAAACCTATGAAATTATTATATTGTCGCTGATTCTTTATAAGTGTACGAAGTTTTGGAGTCGGTTACATACATACATTCATACATATATACATACATACAGGTGATGCTAATATAAAGCGTGTAAAAAAATAAAAACAAAAAAGTTTTCTAAATAAATTTTATTTTTGGTGTAGACACCCATTATCACTTAGGGGTTTGTAATATAGATAAATGCCAATTCTCAGCCTTACTGAATATGCATAAAAATTTTCATAAGAATCGGTTGAGCTGCTTCGGAGGAGTATGGGAACGAACATTGTGACACGAAAATATATATATTATATTAATTTTCTATGAAACAGATTGACTGACTACTTAAGGTGCCTAATTGTGTATGTATTTATACCGTTTTTGGTCTACCTCTTTGATTTGGAGGTTAAGAAAAGAATTCGGTGCGGTCATCCCAATTTAAATTTTGTACTTTGAGGATTTGGATTTGAGGTTGTATTCCAACCCGATCGGAAACCACAGAGCCTTCAAGGTAACCTATGTAAAATAATTATGTACACTTTATACGACGTCGCAAAATAATGATTACTTAGCGAATGTATATTCACCTAATAACAGTGCAATGCACTTTATAAATACACACAGAACATTTACGCAATTTAGTTACAGCCTCCTTGATAGAGAAACTTGAGGTAAGACATTTTACATACATTTATTTGTTTAACAAAATAATATATATATAGGTCTACCAGGATCTGATGGCAAAAAGGGAAAAAAAGAAATTGACGCTCGCAATACTGGGGAAATTGGAGTACAACGTTTTGATACTTTTTTTTCCTTATAGCGGCTGATTCTGTGTGTGATACATGCAAATATAAAAATTTATCCAATGAACAAGACATTAAAAAATTGTCCTTGTATAATTTTTTGGACACATGTAACAGCCTTCTAAGCGTAATTCACGTTGGGTCATATCACAGGTATTTTTTGTTCATGCGCTTGTGGTCTATATAGGACCTAGTTTTTTTAATTGAATTGACGACTATATACCTATTTCTATATATGTTTCAAAGTCAAGTAAAATCTTTTTAATGTATGTCTCAATGATAAAAAGTAAATTTAAATTCCTACTTTACACGGCAGTGATAACACCATCCTAAGAATTTTAGATATCATAGTTTGATATCTAAATATATATTATATATAGATTATATAATATATATAATAATATATATATATAGATATATATATATTATTAGATCACAATTAGATACTTATTAGAAGGTGCTGCAAAAAGTGAAAGGGGCACAAAAATGTCCCATTTTGTTGTGCCTCTGGTATATAGAAAGCATGAAAAGCATTCTTGAGAATTCAGAAATGCATTCTTTTCTAAAAACAATTGTGAACTACCACACCAAAACCATCCTTCCAAGCTGTTTACTTCAGTTGAGTAGAGATGTGGGATCTCTCTGCATCTTCTAACGCATCAAATGTGGTATGGAGAGTTCAGATTCGTTCGGATTCGTTCGGACGGTTCAGAGCCTTCTGCCGTAAGATAAGTAACGTATATTTTTCCCAGTGACTCATTGAATAATGGGGTTTCTTATTTTCAGTAATGGTTGCTGTATGCCTCCTTGTATACATTGTAACACCTGTTTTATCGGACTATTATAACCCTCGATATGACGACTTCGACATCAACCCTCTAATAGAAAACGACAGGATACTAGTGAGTTACTCCAAATGCTTTCTCGACCAAGGTCCTTGTACACCGGAAGCAAAAGATTTTAAAAGTTGGTATTATAAATAATGATTGTGTTTTGATGGAGGTACCATTTAATTTCCGTTGACATGGCTACCATAATTGTTGAATATAAATCGTATTCAATAAATTTAGTTTTATTTAACATAACAATATAGGCGTAATAACTAAGACATTTTTATGTTAAGTATTCATATGTTTCATTTCAGACGAAGTCATTTCCATGACTTCGTCTTTTGTTTCTGTATGTAAAAGTTTTACTTGTATCATAATTCCAAACGTATAGTACGTTTGGAATTAGCAACTTCTTCTATGGTCCGGTCAAAAGTTATAAAGTCTCAAACCCAAAAAATCGATAACATGTGTCAGACACAGAAGGCCCATTTAAGTTATTGCGCCACTGGATTATTAATAATGTTCGTTCTCATACTACCCTGAAACGGCTCGACCGATTCTTATGATTTTTTTTTATTCATATTCAGTATGTTCAAGGATCGGCTACTATCAATCATTCAAACCCTTAAGTGATAAGGGGCGTTCACCTCAATTTTGTTTATTATTTTTTAGACATAATTTTTAATTTTTTGTTTTTTTATGATACAGAATACAAAAAAATATACAACCCTTAATTTTCATCTACCCTCTACGATCAACCCTTATTTTTTATTTGCTAGTTAAGAACTTATAACTTGAATTCTGAGGTTTATATAGAGAAAAATCACAGAAAAACCTTAAAAGTTTTCGTTCCGGAAAACCGAACAGTCTCTGGGGTAGCATAGCAAAATGTGCCGTGTACTAAAAAGATAGGCTAGGCATAAAGGAGAAACAAAGTTCGCGGGAGCAGCTAGTAATATATAAATATTATTAGTATTACCTACCTATTAATATTACCTTTTACTTACTGCAAGTTGTAGCTCTGACCATATTTAAAAGCTAAGAAAATTGTATTAATTTTTTTTAATTTGTTATGGCTTTCAGAAGTTATACCGGAAGCATTAGAGTCATCTTGTGGAAAATGCTCCCCAAAACAGAAACAGCTTATCAAAACGGTAATAAAAGCTATAATGGCGGCTCTGCCTGATACTTGGGACCAGCTCGTGAATAAATATGATGGAGAGAAAAAATATAGGGAAGCATTCAATAAATTTCTTGAAGAGAAAGATAGAAAGTAATACTTTCCATTTACTTGTAAACAAAAATTATGATTCATTTCCATAGACCCTCCAATAGACATGTTTTTACGCCTTTATAGATGTATAACGTTGCAATAAATAAGTAATTAATATCGAGGACAGAATTATAAATAGTTATTTACAACTCTTCTGCATTCAATGGAATAAGGAATGACTGTATGAATTTACTGTGACATTAAATTATATATTAATTTAATTTTTAATTGAAATTATGTATTGGGAACGCGTAAAATGTAATTTACAGGTTACAGGGTCCAATCAAGTTGTATTTTTGAATTGTATTATTACATTGTTTTCGTGTAATTTGTTATGCCTTACTATATTTTTTTTACTTAGCCTTTTTAGTAGGTATACAGAAAATTTTGTTATGCTACCCTAGACTGTTCGCTTTTCCGGAATAAAAACCTACGTATTAAATAAAACATTTTTTTTTCTCGATAAAAATCTTCTCTGAGTCCTGAAATAAATACTTAAATCGATCCAGCCGTCTTCGAGTTTTCCGCTTAGCAACATATTTTGCGTTATTATTTACATCGATTATCCTGAGACAGTTAATCTAATCAAGCTATACTTGAATGTTAGTCATGCCGATCAGCCCTGTAAAGCCTAGATTATTCTCTACAAAATGCAAAAAAGTTTCAAAATAATATAAAGGTTGGTTTTGTTGCTATGCCTTGGTTTTAATGAGGTTATTATTATTTTTAATTCTTAACATTTCAACTATTTATTCAATTACGTATACTTTTAATGAGAGTGAAGTATGAAGGTTTACGTATGATAGGAAGGATCGACAATACATTAAAAAAAATTAAACTTAAACAAATATATTTGGAATAATTATTATTATAAATAATCGACTGAAGACAATGTTTAATTATATTGCAAAAAAACAATAAATGAACGGAATAAAATTACATTGAACCACCACATTTATGTTTCTTTGACAGCTTCAATCTTGTCCTTGTATCTCTGTTGGTACTGGTCTTTTGGGTCGTATTTTGAGGCCAATTCCTTCCATAACGCCGGACGCTTGTTCACCAAGTGCCTTACGACTTTGTCCGCGTTAGCCTTTTGTTTCGCTGTACATTTCTTACATTCGTTTTCCAATGCATCTGGGAGGGTTTCCTTCAAGGTCTTCGCGTCTGGAGGGCACCTGCTTCTGTCCATCAGACATTCAACATACCCTTTCAATAGGCGGTCGGATTCTAACACTTCATCAACGTTCACGTTGTCATACTTGTCAGTGTATGTTGACGGTTTCCCCCAAGCTAAAGCAAGGCAGCAAAGACCCAAAACAAGTGCTAACTTCATTTTCCTAAAAATAGGAATAGATGGTTTAATAAAGTGCCGTGAACTTCGTTTACCGTATGTCATAAACGTAGTATATTGATGTTTGACTAATTCTTATCTTTGGTTTGGCAATAGGGATAATAACGCAAATGTAATTGGGAAGTCACAGGGTCCAATCAAGCTTGAGAGTAGCTACAGCTGCAGATCAAAGATAAATTTTATCTTTAATATTTTGTTGTGAGCTGAAAAAAGCAATCAAAAAACTTAAATAATAACGTATCTAATAAATTCAGTTATGGCCAAGTATCTTCAGTGTGCGACTCTCATGCCTGAGGTCATAGGTTCAATCTCCAGCTTGCAATCATGCGCACTTAGAATGAGTACATTTAATACTCATTCTAAGTGCGCATTTAACACCCGCTCGAATGGTGAAGAAAAACATCGTGATTCGTGACGAAACCGGCATATAGACCCAAAAAGTCGACGGCGTGTGTCAGGCACAGGAGGCTGATCACTTCCGTAAAAAGGTTGTAGTGCCACTGATTTATTTTAAATATAAAACTGTATATAGTAATTATATTAATCTAAAAAGTCATTATAATAGTGGAACGTGTCGACGTTATGTAAATATTGTTTTTAATTATTACTGTGATTCTATTGTTCCATTGTAACAACAATAATTTTATTTTAATGAGTTGTAAAAACATTATATTATGTATAATATGGTCTAAAAAAATAAAATTTATTCTCATCAATAATAATTTCACCTACTTATGTTTGAAACTTTTGTCTCAATACATAATTTTAATTGAATTTTTGAAATTGAATAATTTTGTTGACGCTGTGATGACAGAGTCGTAGTTATATCTAAGCACATTATCGTGGTATTAAAACTTTGAGGAATCTAAACCCAAGTAAAAGTTAGACGCGGCTCAACCTGGAGGTCGTAAGTTCGAACTCCGGCTACGCATTAATGCATATTTCTATCTGTGCGCAATTAATACTCATAATGAAGAAAATAAATAATCTCATCGAAGCCCTAAATTACGGTGTATATTTGGCAAAGAAAATATAGCAAAACAACTGAAAATTTATCAAAATATGAGGCTATTTGATTGTACAGAAATCTCAAAGACAGTGTTTTAAGTTATATTGTCAATAACACCTGCAAATAATATATCGTAACGTATACATAATTATTAAAGCCGTATCTATCGTAATTTATACTACCTACTTGTAAAAATCCATACGTAATTAGATATTAATTATTGGATAGCAAGTATATATTTAGCCCATGAACACTATACAGCTTTTATTTAGTAAATTGGCCAGTTTTTGGTTACTGAAAGGCGTATATACTTTGAGTAAAACCATAAAATGTCCGAGCAATGTTATGGTATGGTTTCCAGCAACTAATTAAACCAAACTAAGTGGAAACCAGTGCCTCATGATCGCCTTTTAGTGATTATGGACGTGAGAGCATCTCGTTTTCTAAGGGACAGGAGAACTATAGTGTGTTTACTTTTATTTATGTGACCATAGTTCTGTCACTGTGGATTAAATGTTTTTGTTTGTAATTACTGAAAGTAAATTTAAAAATTTAAAAAAGGTTGGATGTTAATCTGAATCACTGAATTACTTCTTATTAACAATTTGATGCTTTGTCAATTCAACTATTTTGAGATTGTCTTTTCATCACATCGTAATAAAAAAGACAAAAAGCATTTTTTTTTAAACTATGCAATAAAATTAAAACGTACGAAAATGCGTGGCATAATACAAATTGTCTACTTTGACCTATTTCGGCAAAAGTTACAGTGAACACTCGATAACGTGACGATTTTTGGACAACGATAGACTAAAGTCACACACTCAAACAAAAAATTACAGACTTCTTTTCGAAATGAATGAATTTATGAATAATTGTATTTAGTTACCTAAACAATAAATCACGAATTTTGAATAAACACTCATTTATTAAGTCCAACGTGGCTTGTTATACCTATTTAACTTTACCTCTTGTGTCTTGAGTTTCAAATTATCGAGGGTCGACATTAATATTCTAACGACTAAACATTGTATTAATGCAACAAATATTGTTGATTATATAAAATTGTTAACTTACAAAATTAGATAAATCCCTTTGCAGTCTGTAGGTTTCTAGACACAACTGTGAAGATCTCACGGCTACCTAAGGACATTTATACTTGCTTCATTGCTTACAATTAAAGTTGCGTTATTCACTAGACGTCATTATTGATTCATAAATTTATTAGACAATAGCCCGCGGAAGAAAATCTTACGGAAAACTCGTGTGAATTATGTTATAATAGTTTTAACATTTGTTTTGCTAAAAAAATTCCACACCTCAGTAGGAGATATAATTTTTCCGTTTCAACATTTATTTCTATTTATGGATATGGAGACTTCTTTCAACTTTTTTTAAGTTGTATTTATTAGAGAAGAGAAGTTTATATCATATAACTAGCACACCGGCCAAGCGTTGCTGTGGCTAAGGTTTTTGTTATATTACATTGTAGCACACTATTCAAGGTTGAAGGAGAACACCAGTCATTGGGACCACCATGCGTTTTTGGTGGTTATGCCATTCAATTGTAGCTAATGTGAAACGTTGGTACTTTTTAACACAGCGCCATCTGTTAGAATTGTGACTATCAAATAATAAACAAATATTTTGCAATAAAATAATATTGCAGGTACAAATTGAGATGTAAGCTATCCTATCTTTTAAGTTGGATCTAACTGCACTCGGTGTGTAAATTTGACTGGAATCGGTTCGGTAGTTTAGGGAGTCCATAGCCGACAAACATAGTGACACGTAATTTATATATATTAGGATAATTGAAGTGAAACTTCTTTATCGGGGTTGGAAAAAAATTTAGTGTAACATTTTTTCGTTACGCGTCACATTTTTCGGTACGCGTCACATGTTTCGGTTACGCGTCACATTTTTCCGTTACGCGCATCTTTTTCTTGTCCATACCACGGTTGATTCGAAGAGATTCGAAGCCATTAATAACAAAAATATATAATAACGATAACAATGATAGTAATCATTCTATTACAATTAATGAAATTCTGTAATAATCTTAGTGGTAATAAGGTAAAATGAAATAATTGTATTAATTGTATTCATGTCTATGATAATAAAAGCCTTTTGTTAAACTTTTTCTAATTCAACTTTATTTAACCAATTTCTGTAAAGTTGCATATAGTAGATCATTTTTCGAAAAATAAGGTCATAAAGAAGTTTCACTTCTTACGTGTGTACACTAGTACACGCACACAATGTTTTATCTGGTAACATCTAAACTTTGATTGCTTTGTACATTATGAATATGTTAGGGCACTTTTTGACGTTTGTCTCCCATATTCCTTTTTTCCTCTAAGCTTGTATGAAAGAAATCGCTATTTAACCATTACACTGCTTATCCTCTTATTATTTAATTTCTGTTTTTTGGAGTCCTAACTTTCTCCATATAGCTATAAAAACATATCAAGTGTAAAAAGCTGCCATTTTTATGATATTAATATATTATTCTTGCATAAGTATATTTCCTTTGTCAACATACAATTTATGATAATAATTAATGCCAATTCATTACCAGTTATTCTACTTATTTTAAATATTTATACGCATTGGAAAAATCCTAACGAAACCAGAATTGGTCGGCTCTAGCAATTGTGGATTTTTTAATTGATTTTATATTATTAATAATAGGACAGTTGAACTATTAATTCTATGAAATATTATATTATATAGCTTACTTAAAGCAGCACAAAACATAGTTAGCAAATTTGTCAAACCCTTAGCATATAAGATTATTAGAATAAAAAGCGCCTGCAAAAAAATATAATGCGTCACTGATACACTTTGTAGTAGGTGTAAAGAATGTTTGTTACGTAAGTGACGATTTTCTTGTGAAATAGACTGAGAATAGGTCGTATACTATTTTTCATACCTCTAAGTGATAAGTGGCCCCAAACACTTATTTGGCACTAAAAGCAAAACCCTTCTAATGTTTGCGTTTGTTTGTTTTGACTAAAGTGTTCATTTATGTATTTCTGTCTAACCTTACCTTGCCACAAAACGGGTAGAGCAGGTAAAGAACCTTTTTGAAATAGATCAGTGCCAGCCTAATGGTTTCAACATGTGACATATACCTAAGGTCATATGTTCGATCCTCGGCTGTGCACCAATGGACTTTCTATGGGCGCATTTAACACTCGCTGGTACGGTGAAGGAATACATCGCGGGAAAACCCGCACCTTAGTTCCAAAAATAAGACGATGCATGTCACAGAAGGTTGATCGCCTACTTGCCTATTAGAAATGATTATGGATCAGATACAGAAATCTGAGGCAAATGGGCAGGAGGTTCATCTGATGATATCCGCCCATGGACGCTCACATTGCCAGAGGGCTCGCAAGTGCGTTGCTGGCCTTTCAAGAATTGATAAGCTCTTTTCTTGGACTCTGCGTCGAATTGGTTTGGAAATACTTCAGTGGGCAGCTGGTTTCACATAGTGGTGGTGCGCGGCAAAAACTGCCTTGAAAAACGCTCAGTTGTGAGCATCGAACGTGGAGGTGATACGGATGGTATTTTGTTTGCTGCCCTGACGTCCGATAATGAAACTCAGCTGCAAGTACACCGAACAAATCCTCTGAACACTCTCCATGGTAAATGCGGTAGAAGATGCAGAGAGACCCTACATCTCTACGCAACGCCAAGGGATCAAGCCGCACGGAAAGTGACTGGTCGTTGACGACTCTTATTGCTGGTACTGGGGAGATCCCGCTCAGAGGTGAGAACAGTACTCCATGTGGGGCCGAATTGCGCTTTATAGAGTTGCAAGCGGTGGCCCGGAGTGAAGTACCGTCTCGCCTTGCTGAGCACACCAAGCTTCTTAGACCTAACCTAAAAGGTTATAGCGCCATTAATATAGTTCAGTTTAGTATATATTTTGGTTTTCAGTCCTTTGAAATGTGCGTAATTGGTTTTTCATACTTATCTATCTGAAGTAATTAATAATAATTACTGCTCTACCACCTTATGACCTAGGAAATTATTCAAATAATGACTCAATACTAATTAAGGCGGTGAAGCTGGTTTATATAAGGTCAGTTAAAGGTTTATAGATAATCTTGGCTTAGATTTATACATTATTAGTGGGGGGAAATAGCGGGGCATATGAGGCGTCATGCCAGAGAAATTCTTTTCGAAAGGTGGTTTGACGATCTAGCAACGCCCCGCGCTGGTGCATTAACAATAGGCGTTGGGGTGCTGTGACGTTTCGGCTTTCGCAGGTACTGTCTGGCCATGGATGCTTTGGGTGGTATCTGCATAAGGTGCCTAGAAGGGAGGTGCATCCGTTGTGCCACCATTGCGGCGCTCCAAATGACACGGCGGAGCATACTGTGGCTGAGTGTGTCACCTGGACAAGGGAGCGTCATGACCTGGTATCGGTCATAGGGTCGGACCTTTCTTTACCGGGTATTATTTTAGCTATGTTAGGAAGTGACGAGGCCTGGAGTGCAATGGTTACCTTCTGTGAGCATGTAATGCTGCAGAAGGAGGCAGCTGAGCGATTGAGGGAGAGGTCTGGGGATGACCGCAGACTGACCGGTAGTTCAAGGCTGGGGGCTCGACCTCGAGTGGCCCCTGAACCGCAGATCTTGAATGAGCCCTCTATGTCGGATATAAGCCCGGGTCCCTTGGGTAGAATGCCTAGCGAACCCCGAGGGCCCATATGAAGGGCGTGTGAAGGGCTGAGGTGTTTTTAGTGGGTGGGGTCTCGCTACCCCTCTGAATAGCAGAGGGTTTTGAGTGTAGACCCAGCCCCACAGTCCCCGCGTCAAGCTCGACATCGTTGATGCGGGCCTGCGTAAGCGCATTTTCACCCCGTATAAAAAAAAAAAAAAAGATTTATACATTATTATGTTCGATAAGACAATGAATATGACAAATTTCTCTAGATAGAAATTATTGGAACTTCGTTCCATTCTATTATTTTATTATTCAGTGCGCTAAGTTAGGTGGCGGTTGTTTGAGGTATGTTCAAATATGTATATGAAACTCTTTGTTTGACGCTGGCTATAATCGTTTAAAATATGAGCTTACATAAAATTTGGTGTCCATCTAGTGGGGTGGCGACGCTAACAAAAAAACTAACTTGACTTACTAAAGTGTCTATCTAGTGGGGTGGCGACGCTAACAAAACGACTAACTTAACTTGCTTAAGTGTCTATCTAGTGGGGTGGCGACGCTAACAAAAAAACTAACTTGACTTACTAAAGTGTCTATCTAGTGGGGTGGCGACGCTAACAAAACGACTAACTTAACTTGCTAAAGTGTCTATCTAGTGGGGTGGCGACGCTAACAAAAAAACTAACTTGACTTACTTTGGTTTCTTAAATCTAAGTGACTCTTAAATGTTACCTATAAAGAATACAAGTGTATTCGACCTATTTGACATTATCGGAAACGAGTAGCTTTAGTAGAAGGATATATGGCATTTTTTGAATAGAAATAGTATACCCTTTCATTATGGCAGATAAGAAATCAACAAGTCCAAACTTTAAGTTTAAAAACATCATAAAGAATTTTAACCGTAGATAAAAAAGGTAATTGTCATTGTTGCGTCTGACTTCCGAAAACAATGTAACCTTTATATATTAAATATATTTAAAGCGTTATTACCTTGACGTTAGACAATGACAGCAAAAAATCAAAACACTATCAATCATGAGACTTATGATCATGACTTATGACTCTGATCCTATTGTGTCGTCTACTGACGACGTCTCGTTTATGGGAGTTTTTTAAATAAATTTTGTTTGTATTAACTATGCAAAAAAACGGACGGATAGATAGCTTTTGCTGTCGTTAATTTCTCTTATAATTCCTCCTCCTTATGCGTCAAGATACACAAAATTGTTCCATGTGCCTCGTACGAACTCGAATTACTTGCGTTATTCGCCAATGTTTCGGGTTCTATCGAACTATGACACCAATTATGATATTGATATATTTGAAGAGGCGGGAAGACTCTGATTTTGTTTTAGCCGTAATTTGAAATATTAAGTATTATTTGTTGTTTTAAATGTTAAATTTCAGTTTTCTTTCGTTTTTTTTATAAATTTTTGTCTATCAATATACTTACTTGTTTTCTGTTTCGTATATATTGTTTATCTATGTAATCTGTTTTGGCTTTTAGATTACTTAAAATTTAAATAAATAAATATATAAAGATGGCGTGTCCTTCGTCTTAATAAAATGATGTTTATTTCCAGCATAGTTTCGGCAAATAAACTATTATAATAACGAATATAACCACTTGACTAAGTGTAAGAAATTCTCGTTTTGTCCCACTTGCGCAAACCATAGACAATAGTTTGTTTTTCAACAAATAGAAACAACAATAACTAACATTTAGTGGACTTAATAAATTTTTCATTCATGAGAACAGGGTTGGCCTTGTGACTTCAGCGTGCAACTCTCGTCTCTGAGGTTGTAGGTTCGATCCCCGGCTGTGACAATGGATCTTCTTTTTATGTAACCCAAATACCAATACCAAAAAAGTGTGTATCAGGCACAGGAGGCTGATCACCTACTAGCCTATTAGATTGACATACAGAAATCTGAGGCCCAAACCTAAAAATAAATTTAATACAAAAATCAAAATTCATTTATTCATATTGGTAATTAAAATAAATATAAGGTCTAGTAAAAAATCCAAAGGATCAGTTTGTACAACAGAAAGAGATAATCTTCTTTCTTCGGGTGTCTTGAAATAAAATCTAAAAACATGGTCTGAAATTAATGTCATATTGTAATATTGTACCCAGTGTAATTGCACCGTTTTAACGAAATTGACCTATCTCTTTTCATCACAGCATGAAAACAATTTCATGAAAAGAGACAAAAGAGTAGTTAGGTCACATTTACATTGATTGAGTCTCTGAATTACGAGGACCCTGCACCTGTATACATCCCAACGTGTGTGTATGCAATTTCGATCTAATTCTCTTCGTAAATCTGAAGTCGCGGTACTAAGACTGAACATTGAGTCGTGTAGTACAGAATACGGTGCATATATATACATAGACACCCATTTTTAGTGGGTGCGTTGCCGGCCTTTGAGGGAGGAGTAGACTCGCTTTTTAAACATTTGGAGGTCGCATCTCTGAGGGAAGACCCCCACCGGGAGTCGATTCCACAGTTCGCTAGTTCGCAAAAGAAAATGCCTTGTGAAACGGACTGTGGAACACCTCCAACCATTCAACCAACCAACATCTGAGAAGAATATGATAATAACGAAAATATATTTAGGATAAAAACAGAAAATGGCCATTGTTTACTTCCGCTGATGTTTAGATAAACAGTAGTCAATTATGTATTTACGTTGCATTTTTGTGTAGTAACTTGTTTAATGACGTTTATGACCCATGATGGTGCCGGTTTTTTCCACCTTTTTTAAATCTTTTAAAAATTTATTTAAAATTGTTAGGAACACCTTTGACAATCTTAAAAACGAACTGTTAATGACATTATACATTGTATATAATAAAATTTTGTATTATGAATTTATTTATTTTAATTTTATTTATTAATTTATAATACATTTTTATATTGATTTTATGAATTAATTAAACTTAGTTTTTAGATATATAAATGGGCAGGAAACAATTTATTAAAAAACATACAATTATGCTGAAATGATGTTTATAAAACTAATAGTATTTTTTATAGAATCGGGGGCAAACGGAAAGCTCACCTGATGTTAAGTGATACCGCCGCCCATGGGGGTACACTCTCACTGCCAGAGGGTTTTCGAGTGAGTTGCGAGTTACAATAATTTGTATTAATTCTGCCAGCATTACAGATACACTGCCACAGGGTCCAAACTTTTTAAATTAATTTTAGTGTTACACTACAGCCTTGCGATTCTGTAACTCACACAGCGGTTTTCACACCGTTTCGCGCTCAAATCAGTCGTAAAGCAGTCATTTTACGATTTGGCATTCTGATAAACAAGAAACTACAAGCACCCTTCTAATCAGAATGTCAAATCGTAAAATGACTGCTGATTTAAATGCGACCGCAGCAGGTACTTAATTTGGCTACTTATTTTGAATTAATGTTTTGCAATGGCTGAATTATATTTTACCTTCGTAGTAGCCATTTTTATTTTGTTTGACTGTTCGAGAAAAACTATGTATTGTTTTCACCAAACTACTTTAAGCCCCCATTTTAAAAACCATATATAAATAATTAATAAATCTAATTTATTTCTTTAATCATTATTATAAGTTAAGCAATTTTATATAAATTAATTCAAATAATAATCGTCAATTGTATTATATCCACTATTTAAATTTTTATCAAATGCTATATACCAATTGTTATAAATTATTTCCTATTATCGAAGCGACTTTTTCTTACATATTATACAGCTAGCTAATTAGCACAATTGTATTACTTTAAATATATTTAGTTTACGAAGATGTCATAATAGTAGGTAAACAAGTCAGTTGACCTCTCTGACTAGACTGTCTTGGTCAATCCAGCCGCGAAGGTCGATCGGCCTATTAGATTGTCCTCACGCATTGATTCTTCGTAGGGAACTGTTAATTATATTGTCTGATTATGTTAACAATAGCACAATGCATTAAACAGTGTATGAATTATCAGTAATCCATGGATAATAATTGGAGTTATGTAACTTGTTGAGTAGTGTTGGTTGTGCGTGCGAATTTCATCACTGATGTCGCAGATTCTATTTGCGCATTAAACTCTCGATAGTGTGGTGAAAGAAAGGGTCGGGAAGAATCCGGCATATAGACCCAAATAGTCCACTACGTGTCAGGCACAGGAGGCGTCACCTAATTGTCTATTAGTACAAATAACCCTGAAAGAGGGATTTAATTACAAGGAGAAAATAATATTAGAGCGGGACAGAACGCATACTGCGTCTCACATCGGTCCGGCGTGGTCGGTGACGTAGCGCAGGTGCGTTAGAGTAGGACAGAACGCATACTGCGTATTCAAATCTCTCTGACGAGGGCCGCGGCCGGTGCAGCCGTTACTGTATAAATAAGTAATTATAATTGTATAAGTTGATAAAAAATGATATGCAATAGCTTTACCGCGGCAGTCCCCGAGTGCCACACGTTTTTTTTTTATTTTAATATTTATAATTGTTCTTTTATATTTAAATATTTGTATTTTGTCTGATTTTCTAATGAATAAGTTTATATGTCATGGCTATTTGCAATTTATGAACACATTTTGTATTTTTAAGTAGCCTTAAAAAATAAAATAAGAGCCATTCACGATGATAACTTAATTGAGGTAAATTTGGATACTTAACAAAAACTTACGATCAAATGCGTTTGCAATGGATGTATTTGAATTACTAAAATTTACGTTCACTTTATTTATATCATATTAATAACCCTATTAACAATTAAATAAGGATTGTTCCAAATTTGAAAACCTTTGTGCCTTTGAAACCTTTCCGATGAATTACAAAGAAACAGTCGAGTCATTGAATGTATGTGTTCAATTAAAAAGGTTCTATGTAAATAAATAATACAAGTTTAGAGGTATTAATAGTGTTTATACCATATTTAAAAGTAAGTATTAAATTTATTTTAATTTAAGTTGGCACCTGGTAGATACCGGTGACCCCAGAGCGATGCTTTTCTCGCTCAACGAATATGTATCGCGATACTGCCCTGCGATTCTGTAACTGACTTTTCGAACTCACACAGCGGTTTTCGCGTCGGCGGTCGCTCTCAAATCAGTCGTGAAGCAGTCATTTTATGATTTGGCATTCTGAAAAGGTGGGAGCTTGTAGTTTATTGTTTATGTGTTTAAGTTCTCTCTCTGTGGTTAAGTTCGAATATCAGAGGTCTCTGAAAATTTAACTTCAAAGGAAATCTATCTATCTATCTTATCTTGTGACTTAACTGGGTTAAACGAATTTAGAAAATATCAAATTGACTCGGATCAATATTAGTTACGTTGTATATTATTGAAATTAAAATTATAAACTACAAGGTAGGTTCATCCATAGATTTATATCGATATAAATCAATGGGTTCATCGTAGTATAGAAACTTCTATGTTTGATGAGCACGTACGTTTGTCGATGGTCTTGTATTTTTATTACGCCAATTATATACAGACACAACAGAAAAATAAAAAGTCTTCATACTTAAAGTATTATTTGCAAAGATGAAAAACTTCCCAAATAAGCAAAAACTGTTCAATACGTTATAACTCATGTTATAATTCACAAATAAGTCGAATTGAGAAAACTATAGCTGTGAGAGCAAGCGCGTTATTGAACAAGTAGAGTAGTAAAGAGTGATAATGGGGGCCTCATAGCCTAGCGGTCTTATTAAGTGGCAGCTAGGTGAAGGGTACCGGGTTCGATTCCCGGTTCGAGGGCAAGTTTTAATTTGTTTTCGGCCTTTGGGAGGGTTGTGCAATACCGGGCGAGTGCCTAAACCGTACATGGAGGACACGGTCGAATTTCTATGGCAAAAAGAACGAATTATAAAAATCCTATACTTGACGCTGGCTAATGCTCAAATCGTGCCAGAGCCATAATAAAAAAAAAAAGAGTGATAATTGTCCGAAATGTCTGATCTTAATGTTAAGCAGTTTGCTTGTTGCGCTTGTCTTGTTATTCTTAATCCCTAATTGAAAAATTTAACTGCGTGACTTTTATCTTCTAAGTGGCCAGTCTTAATAAACATTAATGCGATACACAGAGAGCCATTTACCATAGACACAGGTGTGAATAGAGTGAGATTCTAAGTCCAGACCTAGTTTGGATGACTCCCTGCATTTTGCTGTGAATTATAAGTGTGAATAGTAGTGTGTATGGTTTCTCTACCATAGATTCCGAACCAAAGATTGTATCATTCCTCAGAAAAAAAATACTCAACAGGTTTTATTACACAGTAACACTTATTTAACGCTCATTAAAAACTGATTCAATCAGTGCATTCATGAATAATTATTTTTTATAATCAACATTAATAACAATGTTAACATGGACGTGTGATGTTTTCTTGTGTTTGTAGGGGCTTTTCACAATAACAACATCGGAAGAAAATTTTACCGAAAATGAAAATGGAAAACGTCCGCCACCCTGGCTTAGCCAACCCCTTTCACATATTAAACACTTTATTCCTCGATGAAACAAATATTTTGCGTTGGCAAACACAGAAATTGCTAATCACAATTATTTACAGTTTAATGAACGTTTTTTACAATTTATTTTGCAATTTAGACAACGCGCTTTATATAATTGTTACATTAAAAATAAATAATATAAATGTTTTAGTCCGATAAGCGTGTATTTTATTTTAATTAGCACTATTGTACGTTTAAAGCTCGACATTAGAAGTGAATTAGTAAGAAACACCTTGGATATTTCCTTTAATTATACTCAGAACATTTTCCAAAAAACCTCATTATATTGTAAAAAACCTCAATGGCATTATGAAATTGAGGTTTAAGTTTAAACAAAGGTCTGTTTTTTATGCATTATAATTAATATTAGATAATATAGGATGTTTCATATTTTATTTATTTACACAAATTGACTCGTGCGTTTACATCACATTTTCGTTGAGACATTTATATATTCTTACAGAGTCAGTTGGAAACAGCTGGAGGAGGCCTTTACCCAATCGACGGTACTGAAGATAGTTAGGATATATAGGATAACAAGATAAAAATAATGTATAAAATGTAAAACGTCTAAGCTAAATAAGCTAATATACATAAAGAAATATTTCACCACTAGATTGAAAAAAAAAATGTTTATTATGGAACTTAGATACATCACTTATTCCACGTCATTTAATTTGAATTTGTAGGCATCCCTACTCATCGGCAAAGAAGACAGAGGGTGTAGGCCGAGAGAAAAAGCGGGCGTAAAAAACTCTCGGTACTCTTTTAAAATAGCGAATCATCAAACTTATTTAAAACAAATATCGCAAATTAATTAGAAGTAGCCTGTCTAGCACTAGTCCCAGGCCCTTTAATCAACTAGATAATCGTTAACTTAATGCTGCTCACTACACATTCTATCCCAGATCAGAAGCAGCCCTATTTATATCCATAGCCAAGCCGAAACAGTATTTTGTTTATGTATGATGAAAATTTTGACAATTAACTCTTTTTATAAATAAAGTGAGTCAATTGTCACGATATTAATAGACAACAACTCACTAGGTTCACTTTCTCCACTTATCAAGACGTAATGTAAAATTTCTTAACAGAATACCATGAGATTCCAAAAATTACGTGAGTGACGAAGGGAGCGCTCTTAGTGCGTGATGGACTCACGGATTAACAGTGAGTTACAGAATCGCAGGGCTGGCCTCTAGTATGTTGTATTAAATAATAAGAATTTTATCATCCATTACTGGAAATGCCTATCTTGTTCTGTGGCAAATGCAGGAACTCTTTTGCAGTTCCCTGTATTTAGCAGACCAGCCCTGCGATTCTGTAACTCACTTTTCGAACTCACACAGCGGTTTTCGCATCGGCGGTCGCTCTCAAATCAGTCGTGAAGCAGTCATTTTATGATTTGGCATTCTGAAAAGGTGGGAGCTTGAAGTTTATTGTTTATCAATATGCCAAATCATAAAATGACTGCTTCACGACTGATTTCAGAGCGACCGCCGATGCGAAAACCGCTGTGTGAGTTCGAAAAGTGAGTTACAGAATCGCAGGGCTGATAACTGTCTCAATGGGCACAACATATTTTGGGTCTGTTTCTGATCCATCCAAAAGTATAGAACTATTCAAACTGTAAGTCTATTACAGAATAACCTTCATTTTTAATCTGTAGCAAATTATTTATCTTATTTTTATTATATAGATCAGTTGACAATTATTAATTTACATAATTCTACAGAACTTGTTATAATTGCGGTTTGAATTCTTTGTAAATCAATAAATTGCCCATATTTCTAGTTATTATTTAGAATATATATGGCAATATATATTGACAAGGTATATGTAAACAATATTACGAATGTGTTCTTGTACTAATATTATTACAGAGTCATTACATTGATTATTTATTCTAGTACTTTTAGGATTTTATCCTTATACACAACAGGTGGGCTGAATAGTTCGTAGGCAAACATGAAATATGTTTTTTTTGTTTAGAATTTGATTTGATAATTCCAGTTGCCTTCGAAAGCGATACAACGTCATCGTCATAAAAATTTTCGATACCGTTTTATAGTACGATTTGTGTGTTTCAATGTCAGCTCTTGATCAGCGCAAAATATCTGTCCAGCAAGCATTCTCTGATGTCTGACAACAGGAACTGTGTCTTGAAGGATAGGGCTAACTAACCATCATATTAATTTAATACTCGTAGCGCCATCTATGTGTCAGCCTAAACACTTTTCAGTCCACCGATTTGCTGTTTTTCTTGCATATCTTCGGTCAACGGGGTTTCGGTTTCCCAATAAATAAATCCACTTTTTTATTAATTGTAGATTACACTCAGTTTGTCTCATTCACTTTTCTATATTGATATTTAAACAAACAATTGTTTTTAAACTCTTTATTTGAGTTTACACTTCGTTATCGCTACTGTTTTCTATCAAAATTTTCGCATTAAAATATAATAAATCTGTGTTTGTAATACTATTTTGTGATTGTAGCTCGTTACTAGTCTTTCCAGATAGGCTTTTATACATAAAGATGTCGGTTCTTATATATCTATTTAGATTGATATATAAGAACCGATATTGACTGCTTAATATGCTCTCGACTTAGAGTATTTCAAGAAAATAGCGTACCAATTCATAAAATGGCGGCAAAGGCAGTCGCCCTCTGGCATTGACTGAGGATCCTACCCGTAAGACCATTGCTCTAAAAAAATGTAAATCGTACAAAAATATTTTCATATTAAGAGAAACTGGGGTTACATAAAGCTTTCTAAACAAACTTTGTGTATAGATAAAAAGGTACTTGCAAATATTTAATTCACCGCATTAATATTTTAAATACCTTAGCTTGTCTGATCTACTAAACTACTCGGTAATCCACTAACCTTCGATTTCCTTCTTTGCCTATTACATCTTAATCATTACATCAAAATCTTAAACTCCTATTTTCTGAACACCATGTACGCGAGATTTTATGCATCAAATGGTTCACAGCTAACGATCTGACTAGTAAATTAGATGTAACCACTATATAAACTCTGTTATTACATTCAGAGGCATAAGTTACCGAGATCGAGTTTGAGACGGTGGGTTCAACAGTTTAAAGTGTTTTAATTTAATTATTGTAATCACTACAGTTAAATTTGTGAATAAGAATTAACAAGGAATCACTAGGACAGTAATATTCAAGATCAGAGAATGTTAAGATTCTCAATTCTTAAATTTTCTTTGCTTATAATGCATCCTTAGCGTAAACAGCTGGATATCATCACGGGGAAACCAGTCTTAACCTAAGTTTCACAGTGCGTTGATGATACGGGAGTTGTATGGCGACTCGAATTTTACATTTATACCTCGAACTACTATTTGTTGTAACCATGGTTCGTGCTTTGAGGTAAAAGTGAAAATATTATGTTTCAGATGGCTGGTAAACTAATTGTGTTCTGCTGTGTTTTGGTCGCGGTGTTTGCGGAGAAGTACACCGATAAATATGATAACATTAACTTGCAAGAGATTTTGGAAAATGAACGTTTGCTGGGCGCTTATGTCGACTGTCTCTTGGATAAAGGAAAATGCAGCCCCGAAGGAAAGGAACTGAAAGGTAGGATATTTATAATAATTGGTAAACGTATTAAACTTGATAGTTCAAAGTGTTTTGGTCACTGTTCTTACGTCGAATTAAGTTGTTCTACCAAAAGCTAAATGAGCAGATATCAGGGCAGTATTTAGAGGTCTGGAGGCCTAGGGGCAACAAAAGGGTGGAGGTCCGTGGCCCCAAATTATTTTCCAAATAAAATGAACATTTTTTTTTGAAACCAAGTAGATTATTTTAGTATTTAACAAATATATAAAAATATAAATACAGATCGATGATTTCTGTTAATATTTAAGAACAATATAATCATGTACAAAACAAAGGTAAAGGTAAAAGAGCGAAAGATATCAAAAGAAAAGTTGTTAGTAAACTAGGCGGAATTTAAAACATTTTTTTCCTTCTGATCAGTCTTATAAAATTGAAATGGTAAATTTATTTGGTATAATGGTAAATTAATAAGAGTTGGGTCCCAGTGGCAGTGTACCTTTAAAGCTGACAGCATTTCCTCGCTGTATTGCGATACTTATAGGAGCGATGAAAGCACCAGCTCTGAGGTCACTGGTACTATCTACCAGGTATCAACTTTAATTTTAAATTAGTGCCTGTGCACTCGAACCCTACGGCCCAAGAGTCTCTACTCCAAAGGGAACGAAATCAAAGTTGTAGGAAAGACTTATAGTTGAGCCGTTTATTATTTTCCGCCTGTTCTTCGAAGCAAAGATATAACTTTACCAACCATAGAATAAGACCCATTACGCCTCGGAAAATTCGTTATACACCTAGTAATTACACTTGCAAAACATGTAATTCTATCGAATTACCTTACAGACCACATCGTAGAGGCGCTCGAAACAGGGTGTTCCAAATGCACTGAGGCTCAAGAGAAGGGCACGCGCACCATAATAGAGCACCTCATCAACAAGAAGAAGGATATTTGGGAAGAGCTCTGTGCCAAATACGACTCTGAAGGGAAATACAGGAAGAAGTACGAGGAACGCGCGAAGTCTGCCGGTTTAACCGTTTAAAATATTATTTCACCAGATTTTGTTTTATTTTTCTAAATAAATGGTTGGTTATGCATTGGTTGGTTTTAGTTAAATATTCCGAACTTATTAAAAATATATATAAATCCTATTTCTTTGAGTGTTCTAAGGCAATATATATTGACTCTGCTACAGGCGGATTTTTTAATTTAATATTTTAATGATTAAAATGTTTCTGTGCAGCTGTTATTATTTAATTACAGCTGTAAGTAAAGCCATGTACTCATATAGATGTTAAAGTAACTTTTTAAATTTGTTTTAATTTTCTATTTTAATTATTATTATGATATGTAGGTATTTACAATATTGAAAATACTGTATATTTGTATGTTTAGTAAATGGTATTTTCAACATTACCTCGTTCTTCGGGCGACGGCAAGCCATTTTTTTATCAATATGAATTGTCCAATTATCGCATATGACCCAAAAATTTAAGAGTAGGTAGGTATATCTTCGTCTAACAGCGTCTAATGGTATATATAATATGAAAATAATCAACATAAATTTGATACGTACAAAAATATACAGATGTTTAATTTATTTTTTTGTAATTAATTTAATTATATATTATAATTAATTTAAAATATAATATTATTCTCACAAACTGAATTAAATTAAATAAGAGGGTTAATTAGATTACTTAATAAATAAATAACCTTAACATATTATTAAAAGGAGTCCCTTTAGGTAATATATAGCAAAAAAAATACAAAAAAAAAAATACATTTATAATCTTTATACAAAAAACTTTTTAACCGGATTAAAGTTTTGTATTATTATAAATTTACAATTATTTAACATAATTTTAAATTTATCCGACGTTTCGCGTGCTTTACAGCGTGCGTATAACTTTAATCCGGTTAAAAAGTTTTTTCTTTAAATGTGTAAAGGTTATGTCAATAAAAGACAATGCTATCTATTGTTTATAGTTGACTAGCAAACTCGGCGAACTCCGTTTCGCCACCAGATGGCTTCGTTTTATGTAACATTTCGCTTTTCTGTTGATTTTTTCCTGAATTTTCTTTGCTATAAACCTCACGGAGCCCGGGACATTTCCAACGAATGCAAAATCGTGGAAATCGGTTAGTGCGTTCTGGAGTTATAGCGTCAGGAAGGAAAACCCGACTTATTTTTATATCACTACATAGTATAAAACAAAGTCGCTTTCTCTGTCCCTATTTCCCTTTGTATGCTTAAATCTTTGAAACTACACAACGGATTTTGATGCGGTTTTTTTTAATAGATAGAGTGATTCAAGAGGAAGGTTTATATGTATAATAACATCCATTAAATAGTGGAGAAGTACTGTTATTTTTGAGGTTTCTAATGTGATGTCGTAAATAATTACATTTTTCCCGCTTACATTGCAAACGCAGGCTGAACCCTACGAGTTTTATCAAAATAATGTACTAAGTATTGTACACATTGAAAAGGTCTACAGAAAAGTCCGTGATGGTATATGTCTATCTCTTATTGATAACCCACAATAACTTTTTTTTGTAATTTACTTTTTACGACAAATAATGGCTAATTTTCGAAGCGATTTTAACCAATACAGCATTAATCCTTAACCAATTAAATACCTTGAATACATTGTTCATTCAATATAGATCTATATGGCCCTTTACACGGTACACCGTATGATTTAAGTGAATATTTTCGAAGATATTACAGATTTAAAAATTGCGGGACGTAGCGTTTGCGGCGGTACCGGCGCGGCCGGCCGCACAGTTTTTCTGTAGTGTATTTAGTATCAGCATTGCACCCGTGCGAAGTCGGGGCGGGTCGCTAGTATATAATAATAGACAAAAGACAACCAGATGTAAACACAGAGATTACTCTATAATCTATGTAAATTTTCTATTGAATCATACTTATAGTTATAGTTTATTGATGCAATTATCTATTGAAACAACAATTAAACCTATTAAAAAATAATGTTTAGCGATTGTTACAGAAAATATATAAATGAAGTCAACGTGTGAAGCCACCATTGTTTCTACAATCGTAAATAATGAAGTTTATTCTAGTTTTGTTTGTCGTAGCTTTTGTATATGCAGAGCAATATACAGATAGATATGACAATATAAATGTAAATGAAATTTTACAAAATAAACGTTTGGTTATGTCGTATGTCAAATGTTTATTGGACCAAGGAAGATGTACGCCAGAAGGAAACGCGCTAAAGGGTAAGATTCATCTCTTTAAACTGTACTCTGAGTCGACATACAACGACCAATATTTAAACCTTGACTTGTTGAAGCTATCACGGAATATGCTTAAAAAGAGTATTAGGAATATCCATAGCGCTATATTACCTGAATCACGAGCACACCCCACATACACATCCTCATGTATATACCCTCACTTTCACACCATCACACAGCACAGTATTTAATAATTATATATAGAAATTTGAAGTGATACTTCTTTAGGCGATAGTAAGATTCATCTCTTTAAACTGTACTCTGAGTCGTTTATTAAAAGTTAATTAAATAAGGTTTAGCTTTGGACGAAGACGAAGAATTGTAAGCTTTCCGTTAGTAATATATTAATTAATTGAAAATTGTTGTACTGTAACTAAATTTAACGCTATTGAATTTTAAAGTATATTAATCAAGAAATTACATATTATAAAATGAAGTATGCCTTCTTTATTGCTTGTGAATGCAATTATCTCGAAAGCTTTTTCAAATTTTTGGGAGCCCATACCTATAGCTTACGCTATTCCGAAAACTATATCCCATCTCATAACTCTTCGTTTCTTGGCGAGTTATTTAAGGTCTCTGTGAGGCTATGGAATTCACTTACAGTCCCTATTTGCTTACCTCCTTCTCTATCTTCCTTTAAGTCTCTACTGTACAAGCATTACCTGTCCACATCGTATCCCTAATTGATCTGAAATTACCATGATTCATGTGTACTACGTTTTCTTTTTTATGTGTTCTTTATTTTTATTGTTGTCCTGTTCACTGTTTGCATAAGTTTTGTCTACATAACTATATGTCTTATGTAGTGTTGCACTTCTTGCGCTTACCTTGTGTGATTATTTAAAAAAAATTGAACAGTAGTTGCCTGGAAGACGTCGCTCGAAAGCGATAAGGCGCCAATTGCCCTCCTTTTTATTTATGTCCATTGTATTAACATTTCTATGCATGCAACGAAGTGTTAATAAATAAAATAAATAAACTATAGAACGGGATTTGTACGGTCCCTCTAAAAGATATGCTATTCTCGAGGAAGATTTAAGTGTATTCATATCGGTTTTATGTACATTTACTAAAATATAACGATTATAGTTGAAAAGGTCTTCACAACTTGCCAACACGAGGAAGATGCGTGCGTGTGAAGATGTTCACTTCATACATGATTCATTTCCACTAGAAATAACGAACACAAACTCAGCTGTGTAATTATAAGATTATTTTTAAGACAAAATCTATTTGATTGCAATTATATTTTTCAGAGCACGTTAAAGATGGTATGCAGACAGGATGCAAAAAATGTACAGACAATCAGAGGAGAGGAGCAAGAACAGTCGTCCGACATCTTCGTGAGAACTATGACAATTATTTCAAAGACATCGTTAAGAAATACGACCCTAAAAATGAATATGAAGAAATATACGAATCATTTTTGGCCTCTGATGATTAGTGATATAACGACCACTTAATTAGCATAGTTAAATATGTATCTGCTGATGTTAATATCAAACCAATAAACAATCATAAATGTCTCTATTCTTCTAGTACCCTCTAAGAAACAAGTGAGGTTTTAACCAACGCCTTATCAATAAAACAATGTGCTAAACTTAGCTTGTAAACAAGACATATAACTACCAATATTTAAGCCTTGACTTGTTGAAGCTATCGTGGAATATGCTTAAAAAGAGTATTAGGAATATCCATAGCGCTAAATGACCTGCATCATGAGCACACCCCACATACATACCCTCACTTTCACACCGTAACACAGCACAGCCGCATTAGGTATTACTTAGTTAAATGTATTTAATATTTTTAATAGAAATTTGAAGTGATATTTCTTTAGCCGCATGAGGGTTAAATTTTTACGGAACGTCACGAAGATGTGCAGCGTTTTTGTCGAAAGTCTCGGAAACCTAAAGTTTTAGATTTGTATAAATATGAACAAGAGTTAAAAATTATTTTGCCAAAGAAGTTTGACTTCTGACATGTGTACTTTGTTTTTTCGTTTTGTACGCACTTTTTTTTCGTTAAGTAAATGCAGATTTGTTGTTATTATAATTTGTATTCCGTAATTGGCTATATCTTTAGTACAATTGTGTTATACAATTTATGTTAGCTGAAGAAATACGAAATAAATTAAAAAAAAACATGAATCGTAAGATTTAAAAGGATTAAAAAAGATTCAGATTATAAAACACACAGTTTAATTCATTTATTTAAACTTAAGGTCTGGATTTAATAGACTTCAATTGTTTCTCATATTTCGTCACATAATTGTTGGTGGGATCGTACTTGGCAACCAATTGCTTCCAAAATTCATCTTCATGTTGGACAAGATGTGTTATTACAAGTTGAGTGCCCTTCTTCTGTGGTTCAGTACATTTACCGCAATCATTCTCTAAAGCTTCTCTGATGTGAGCTGGAAAAATTGCATTATGTATGTTTTTACTTATTTGTGTATAAAATATATTAAATCTATGCTGGTTAAGACATATCCTTTTTCCATCAGAAGTTAGTTGGACTTTGAACCTCTCAAATGTGTAAATGGATATTATAGTAATCAATTAACATCGATTTAAATGGTTATGGGATGGAATCAAGTTGGATTTTAAGGCCAACCGAACCGATTTTTTTTCCTGACCAGAGCTTGCAGAGCTCTGCAACTCTCAATATCCACTGATCCTGGTCCCAATGAGTTTTTGGAGGTTGTGAAAACAGTGGTAGTATTGAGAGGACTACATCGGACTTGCATTCAAAGAGGGCGCTGTATTGCTGTTATAACACCAAGTTACAGGGTAAGGGTGCTGTGAATGAACCAAGAAACCCAAGGATATAGGCAATGTAACATGACGTTGAAGCAATAATTTCTAAAATATTAAATAACAGGAAATACAGCCTGAACGCTCATTGTTTTGTAATTTTTGTTGTGATTCATATCTTTTCGTAATTAACATAGTTTTATTGTATTAATTAATAATTGAATTACTGTAGTTAGTGACGTTGATGACAGCACAGGGAAATCACACAAATCATTGTACGTCACAATTACAACAAAACATTACTTGGATTGAATAATAATTTGAACCATATTATTGAGTTAGGGTCCTTCAAGAAAAGAGCGTGTCAATTATTAAAAGGCCGGCAACGCACTCGCGAGCCCTCTGGCATTCAGAGTGTCCATGGGCGGCGGGCTTTGCAATTAGCTAGCTAGATTTTGCTAAGACCTGTTGAATCCCCCAAGTTTTTTTCCCTGCATACGCGCCTAGAATCTCAAATCAATGATAGGGACAATTACGGGCCATTGTCTCGTTAATAAACATCTTTTTGTCCTAAGCGCAACAGACAGCCATGTGCAGAGGCTGTTTCAGCGCGGAGGAATCAGTCACCCGTGTAGACCTGGAATGCGAGGCTGTGGCTAAACAACGTGCAGAAATACTCGGAGCAGTGATGTCGCTCCGTGAAGCCTAAGAAGTGCCCAGAAGACTTCTGTGCTTCTGGAAGGAGCTAGGCTAAATAAGCCCTTTATGCACAACAGACAAATTATGAGTCTAAGTGCGGAAACCTATAACCTACAATGCACATAGAAAACTCCACGCCCAGTCATCATTCATACGCAATACTTACACCGTAATTCTTTGCCTTCCGGTGTGCATTGCGCTTGTTCCAAAGTGCAAAGTATGTAAGGAACCAGTAATCTTCGGTTACTTAAAATGTCGCGTAAATTAACACCATCGTATTTGTTGTTATATGTCTCGGGTCGGGCACAAACATATGCCAGGAAACATAGTAGAATTATATATTTCATTCTGAAAATAATTATTGTTAAACACTGTTCTCAACTTTGCGACAATAATTATAGAGTGGTATATGATATTTACAAAGGAGAAATATAGTAATAATAGTTTTTAAAATTTAATTTTTGTTTGCCCAGGCATCCTCAACTTATAACACATTTCGCGGTTTTAATAAAAAAACATAACTTTTAATTAGCTCTAGAAGGTTGAATTGTTCAACTATAATTGAAAACACGTTAATTAGTGATTTAAAATAAAAATATGAAGAACTATCTTGAAAATCATATCCATTGTATATATAATATTATTGTTAAAGATATTTTTGTTTTACTCGATGTATGTTATCTAACATTAAATCATTTCTCGGGCTGGTGCCCGCGACTTCGTCTGCGCAGGATTAAAATTATATTAGTCCAAATGATGTAGCATGAAGGACATACTCGTATTTTATCTACTTTAAATACCAGAAGCTATAAAAGTATCTATTTTCATTTAGGAATCAATTTATACTACCAAAGGTGCATTTGAAATAAATTATCAACCTTTATTGTAGTTATGGTTGACTATTTTGGCTATAATGGCTTACACATAAGATATATAAGTGACGGGCTTTTTTGTAGAACTATGTAAAATAAATATTTCCATCATACATTACATATGTGTAACTCTAGCGGTTTTGGCAGCGCACGCCAGAATAGCTCACATATGGTAGATTTTTACCTACTTACTTGATATTCTGGACAATTCACACAATATCTTTATAAATTGTATCCTATGTCTTATTCTGGTGTATAAGCTATATTATCGTAAAGTTTTATTAAAATCCATTCAGTAGTTTATACGTGAAAGAGTAACAAACATCCATCCATACTAACAAACTTCCGCGTTTGTAATATTAGTAGGATTTTAGTTAATAATTAGAAGCGTAACCAATACGTAAGAAATCGTCGCACACTTGAAGCCAAAATGAGCCCTTTAGTTTTTACCACACTCATAAATTGTAATTTAACATTTTCGTTTCCGATAATGTCCAATAACATAAGTGTCATTTAGATTTGTGAACCCTTAGATAAGTCAAGTTAGATTTTGTAAGCGTCGCAACTACCCCTAATCTTATGTTTGTTATACGCTCATATTTTAAATAATTAAAGTTAGTTGTTACCCATCTTCAAACAAAGTGTTTCATTTAACATATATCTGAACATACAACATACAACAACCGCCACCAACTTAAGTCTCGCCTAAACCTAATATAATTCTTGTAAATATTTTTCTATTGCCTTTTCAAAGGTGGCCAATTCAAACTTGCATTTAGATAATGGTTGATAATTTCTATAAACTGTTATTGTTGGACATTCTTAAAAAAGACACTAAATACACAAGCTATCTACGTACCTTAGATTATGTTTGTAGGAATTAAAAAAGATTCCAATCCCTTTCAATGCAACGCACAAAATACTTATCCAGAACAAGGCCAAATCCTATTTATAATAAATAGTGAAGCCAAACCTGTTCCCATTACAAGAAAGGAAAAATTTTCAAGACGCTTACTGCGTCAGCCCTTTGTCTACCCTTCAAGGTTTCTTGGAATTACATTCGGAAAAATATGTATTAAGGAAATGTCATCTAACATAATTCGTAATTACGCCATCAAAATAATCTTGATGGATTTTATAAGTAATTAATAGTGAAGTTTTGATAATTGTAATCAGTGTATGAAATAATTTAACTCAATAATATCCACAAATATATATTTCATTATACTTTAAATAATGGCAATTGTCATACTAGTAAATAATTATTAATCATTATGCAACATAAATATATATATATATATAACTTCTTTCTGACAATTCATAAGTGTACTTGTTTACCTATATGAATAAAGATATTTTGAGTTTGAGTTTATATAAAATAACATTATTATACTAAAATTAATAGAGATGGAGGATAAAACTCTTCTTATCTCAGCGTCCGACTATCATCCCTGAGGTCGTCGGTTCGATCCCCAGCTGTTCAGCAATGGACTTTTTTGCTTTGTGCGCATTTAACATTCGCTCGAACGGTGAATGAAAACATCGTGAGGAATCCGGCTTGCCTTATGCCGCATCCACACATGCCGCCGGCTTATGCCGCCGGGTTTGCCGCCGGCTTACAGACCGCCTTGCATTTACGCTTGCTTGCGTGCCGCAGGTAAAGAATGCATGCCCGCCGGCACGGCATGTGTGGATCCGCCATTAGACTCGGTTGTAACGCCACAGATTTATTTGTTTTTTATCCTTTATAAGAAATAAAAAATAAAACCCTCTGCACAATAAATAATATTGTCTTGTCTGCTACGAACTTGTTTTATTTAGAGACTCTTGGTTGTTAAGGTACGCTTTTATTGATTTATTAACACTTCGTTGCAGAAACATAATACAATTGACATAATTCTATGAAAAAGCAATTGGCGGCCTTGTCGCTTTCGAGCGATCTCTTCCAGGCAACCACTGTGACAAAAAATTAGATAAGGTAAGCAAAAAGTGCAAAAATACATATTCATACAGATATGTATATAAAATAGTAGCTGATCCGGCAAACGTCGTTTTGCCATGTATATCATTTATAATAAAAGATCGTAGAGGGGTGAAAATTAGGGGTTGTATGTATTTTTTAATGATACAGATCATAAAAAAATAAAGAATTTTTTTTTTATCTATAATTAAAAAAACAAATTTTAGAGGTGGACTACCCTTAACATTTAGGGGGAAAAATAGATGTGGTCCGATTCTCAGACATACCCAACATGCACACAAAATTTCATGAGAATCGGTAGAGCCGTTTCGGAGGAGTTTAACCACAAACACCGCGACACGAGAATTTATATATTAGATATAATTAAATGTTTCATACATTTACATTATACATAAATTAATATTATTTTAATGGAAAAATTATTATTTATTTAATCTGATTAAATTAATGTAATGGAAGCGTGTCGAAGCTTATCTTTGTCTTAAAAACGCAATGGAATGTTAACTTGAACAACAGACTGAAGCGGAATGTTATTGATCAAATCTCACTTAAAACTAGTTTCAACGGATAAACGCTTATTTATTTTTTTTATAGAATGGGGGCAAACGGGCAGGAGTAATACGTTCTGGGATAAAGTAGCTTGAGTAGCAAACTGATTACAAATGAAGTTTCAGGAGAACTTAGATCTTTGAAGTATATAATACGTTATAATATGGAGAATCCCTATTTTACACAATTATGCATTCATATGCAAAATATAACGCCTGATACTATGTATATAATAAACGAATAATAGAAGTAACATTATAAAAATGTCGTTGATTATTTGCGAACTTGTGTTATTGTCTATACGAAGGATTTTTTTAATAGAAGCAAACAGGCTCATCTGTTGTTAAGTGAAACCATCGCCCACTCTCATTGCCGGAGGGATTGCGTCCGTTGCCGACATAGACTTGATTTACCTTTGCTTTTTTTATTTTTATTATTAAATTAATTGCTTAAACACGCAATCCGAATTCAAATGTTATTTATTCATCTAGATACAATTTTGACACTTATGCATGTCAAATTTACGACATCTCATCTTTATTTATCATCATCTATGTATTCTTGAACTGTGTAATATGCTTTTTTCATTATGGTTTCCTACTATATCAGCGCCTCTAAGAATGAGAAATGTCCAATTTTCTGATGTTTGTCATTTTATTCACTTAAACTATGAATTTCAACTATCCATTAGAATATATTTTACATTTTGTTAAAATTTTGGCTGTTTTCAGTAGCGTAACTATACCATCTGGGGCCCGTGGCAAATTCTTTTAGTGGGCCCTATCAGTAAAAATCGTCACGTTGTACTCAGTTTAATTTTAGTAAACTCGAGGTTTTCAGCGAACTCAATTACACGTTGTGTACGTCCCACTAATGGCCATAGGCCTCCTCTCTTAGGCGAGAGGGAATGGTCTGTAGTTCCCACGCTAGCCCAATGCGTATTGGAGACTTCACATTCATTCATAGAACATTATATCTCTTGGGCAGGGGCCATCTAGGGTCGGGGGCCCGTGGCATTTTGACAGTACTGCAGTAGTCATATTGTTTCGCCACTGGCTGTTTTGTAAATTAAGTTGTTACCCATTTAGTGGACAGCAAACTACTAAAATATTCATCTTGTTTGAAGTTAACTAAACAAATTGAGATTGTAAATCTTATAAGAGAATACTTTTAACTTTTTGTATAACCACGTAAACGTTGAGCCACAAAAACTGATTTCAAACGTCATTCACACAAAACTAACAAAAATTAATTCACAAAACTAGAATCATCTTTATATTTTATTTGACGTTCAAAGGTGCAATTTTAGGTGGTCTAGATAGCAGGTTGAAACAAAAATAATTACATAATGGCAACCACGCGATGGAAAAAGGAAAAGTGGATGACAGAGCAAGAGATAGGCAGACGATATAAAGAGAATAGGAGGCACAACTTGGAGAAGAAAAGCTAACATCAGAAAAGAATGAAAGCAGCTGGAAGAGGCCTATGTGTCACAGGACACGCTGACTACCTAAAACGGGTCAAGTGACGTATTAGATTAAATTTTATAACATATAGTATTAGAATGAAGTTTTTTTATGTAACTTAAAAAAGTGTTATCATCTTGTACTGGGTGTCTGCATTTTAATGGGCCTTTAGGCCTTATAATGATAATTGAAATAAATGATTTGACTAGACTTGAATAAAATATATATGTGTCTGAAAATTTATTACGCCAAACTGAATTTGCTAATTTAGTGATAACATTTGGTTGTAAACTCGAACTGATTACATTTAAAATAAGTTATTAGGAACATAATTGCTATCCCGTTATTAATACAATAATTTAATGATTAAATTAATTTTTCTTCAACTCCTTTTCGTATTTAGAAGAGAAGGCATTCTGTGGGTCGTATTTAGCCTTTATCTTGTCCCAGTAAGCTGGCTCTTCATTTATCACCTTGGCCATTACTCTGTTGGAGTTATTCTTTTGGAATTCCGTGCACTTGGCACAGTCTTCTTGAAGCGCCTCCTTGATATGTACTGAAAAAACATTATGATATACTCTCTTCTCAATTTTTTACTGTTTTCCAAACTACTATTATATATTTAGTAAAAACTGTAATTTATTTATATACTGCACATTAAGAAAGTATTGCTACAGTCTCTCTCAAGTCTTATTATGATCTTAGTTCAATAAATTGTAAAACATAATACAACTTTAAAATATCACTTATATAATAATAAAATAATATACATTGAAATAAATAACTAAACTTATCATAAACTAAAATATATCATTAAAAGGAGTCCCTTTAGGCAAGGTTCCGAAGATACTGGCAGCGTTCCCCCTTTGAATAGCTAGACTTATTCTTTGTCCGAGGTAGCTGCCAGATCTTCGGTCTCCTGTGATTTCGACTAACCTTTTTGAAATTTCATAAAAAAGCCTTAAAGAGCTATTAAAGAAATATTATATATATGTGTCAAAATAATATTATAAAAAAATAAAATTAATAGTCTTTAAGAGATTGCAAAGCAAATTCGCTTAACTACAAGACAAGAGACAACAGCAGACAAGAGCAGAGAACAAACGCGGCTCTGACAAAAGCTTCATAGCCCCAATGTCACACCCCAAACACAAAACGTACCATGACGTATACGAACGAATAGTGCAGCAATGTCAAGTAAGAAACAAGAATGAAACCGTTTTGTTGCGACACCAGCCTTGCGATTCTGTAACTCACTTTTCACACTCACACAGTGTCTTTCATAGTCGCGGACGCGCTGAAATCAGTCGTGAAGCAGTCATTTTATGATTTGGCATTCTGATAAGGAGGGAGCTTGTAGTTTATTGTTTACTAGCTGACCTGGCTAACTTCGTTCCGCCCTACAACCTTATAATATCGTTGTTACGTTAATTTAACATATTTTAGGATTTCATTAATGTTAAGTATTACATTAATACAACTTTTTTGCAAATACAGAAATGTTTTATTGCTTGCAATTGCGAAAGAAGAATGGTAGTTTTACACATGAGGCATCTTCTCTCTAGCGTCAATATGGCGATACTGCATGTTAAGCACTTTCTGATATCCAACATCTTTTGATCAGGATCAAAGCATGGTTATGCATCTCCTCATTCACCTCAAGATCGGAATTTCTTGAACTGACACGAATTCGACGTAAAATGATGCGTAGTTTTGTCAACAGATGGCACCATATGGTTTTTGCATTCGTAAAATTAATTAATTTATTTACTGTTATTCGATAACTTATCCGATATTTTATTGCTTATTCTGCTATTCGGGACGGGGACAAATCCAACAAATCAAAAACCATGACAATCGGTCCAGCCGTTCTCGAGTTATAAGTGTTGTAACAAACACGACTTTCTTTTATATATATAGATTTGTACCGTTAGAGCGAATGTGAAATGGGCACATAGATAGAAAGTCCATTGGTGCACAGCCGGGGATCTAACAAACTCCCAAGCGAAATTAGAGTATTATCACTAAATAAATTCAAAGCCCTCGTTAAACGGCAATTAATCAATAAAGCGTTTTATAAATTTGAGGAATACTTGAATGATCCTAATCCTTGGGATTGATTTGCTCCAGTTCAAACAATTTGTATGACAATACTTGGCGATTAAAAAGAGTGGCGGAAAGTTTCTTGCCAGTTCTTCTTACCCGCTCTACGCCCTTGACTTGCGAACTGGTAGTAAATGTAAATTTACAATTAATTTAACTTGACAATTCAAAAGTGTACTTGGTTACCCACTTGAATAAAGATATTTTGAGTTTGAGTTTGAACCTACGTCCTCAAGTATGAGGGTCGCACGCTGAAGCCAATAGGCCAACTCTGCTCTTATGTATGCTGCCTTAAATACTTACTTTTTAGTTCCTTTGCATCTGGAGTACATTTTCCTTCATCAGTGATACATTTGAGGTAAGGCATAAGAAGGCGTCGGTTGCTGAGAATTTCGTCTAGGTTGACGTTGTCAAACTTGTTAGTGTATTGCTCGGGACGGGCGGACACCATAACAGCAGCGGATACCAAACATAGTAGGATTTGGAGCTTCATTGTTACTGTAAACAGACTAAGGTTTACATACTTCTTTGGGAGAATTTTTATCATAGACAAACAGTGATGTGTCAGGCTTGCCAGCATAAACTAGAGATGTACTAGTCAACAAGTCTGTTAGTTATAGTTTAATACGTATTTTTTTGCACTTTGCCATATTTATGATATTCCCTGGATCGCTTATAAAATTAAGTCTGATTATGCAATGAAATTACTACATTATACCCGTTAATATTACGATGATTGAATATAATGAACACATTATTGAACCAAAATCCCCATGTAAACCGAATAATGAAAAAATATAAAAATTATTTCAAGTTTCACTCTTTATTCTTGATCTTACCAGCCACATCCGGGTAGCATCAATGGTAATAATAAGCGGTTCGACCGTCAGTGAGTAATTGATAACATTATTTCGATAATTCCAAATTATGGAATTAAAACAATGAATAAATTTAGTTTTTGAGGAGCAAAGAAAATAGTAATCCTATTTAGCACAGTAACACAATATTAAGTTTATGATATTTAATATACTATACTATATTATACTACTCAATTTAATATATAATATATATACTAGCTGACCGGCAAACGTTTGTTTTGCCATGTATATTATTCTAGGAAAAAAAAAATTACTATCTACAATAATAAAAAAATAGGTGTTGATCGTAGAGGGTAGATGAAAATTAAGGGTTATATGTATTTTTGTATGCTGTATCATAAAAAAAATATAAAACAAAAAATTTTGTCTATAAATTAAAAAATAAAATTTGGGAGATAGTAGGCGAATCTCAGACTTACTGAATATGCATAAACATTTCATAGGAATCGGTTGAGCCGTTTCGGAGAAGTATGAGTGGCAGGTTTCAAGCGTTCAGAAACAACACAAATTGTATGACTGAGCTATAGGGGCCTACAATAGTAATTTAAAATAATTTGTAAGGTCCTAGAATCTTTCGAATTATAAAATCAGATAGATCACTAGAATTAATATTAGACAACTTACCGTTTATTAATCACACTTACACTCAGCTGAAATTTAGACACTCATCATTTTATATTTACTTAAATTTGAACAAAAAAGCCAAAATTTTACTAAATTACTAATAAAATATCAATTAATATTTTTTGTATGTAGTTTACTGACCATATCCGTACTTGGTGAGAATCAAGGTTCAAATTATAATGACTTTGTACACTACTTTGGCTGCGTCAAATTATTTCATTTCTTCTTATTTTTATTTATTTATTTATTTATTAACACTTCATATACATTAATATAGTACAGTTGACATAATTAAATAAAAAGAAGAGCAACTGGCGGCCTTATTGCTTTCGAGCGATCTCTTCCAGGCAACCACTGCGAGAAAAAAAAATCTTCTAATAAATCACGCGGTCTTGATCGCTATGCAGTAGTAATATTAGAAGGGGCAGATGTGATACGCTTAACGACGTTTCGCCATCGTTATGGCTATGTATTTGCGTGTTGTTCCCACGAGAATGTAAGTGTGTGCTCCTATTTCACCATGCCTTTGCCGATAGAGGACAAATCTTTGCTTTTAATTTATTCTATTATTATTTATTACTTAAGATGTCATGTGAAACATGCTGTTATGGTTGCAGCTCCTTACAAACGTTGTGTAAAACAAATAACTTGGAGATTAAAAAGAGTGGCGGAGATGTTATTGCCAGTTCTTCTCTTCCGTTCTACGCCCTTGATTTGAGAACTGGCAGTAGATGTAAAATTAGAAGCATTTAATGTATATTTCTTTTTTGACGTTCATAATTGTACATTGTGTTAACTATATGTTTAAATTATAGTTTTAATAACTGTTTTTTTTAAACCCAAAGTACAGGAAACAGCAAAAGGCCACTAAAGGTTTTAACTTTGTTTTAGGGCTACCGCTGTACAATTTTTTTGAAGTTATACTTCTTTAGGCGCGTTATGAAAAATTTATGAGAGTGAAATTTTACGATGCGCGCGCACCTGTGACACAAAATTGGGAGTGTGATATAGCGTGCGCTAGCGAGATAGGAATAAGACAATCTACAAGTAAAAAGAATATGCGTGAAGTGCGTATGCCAAGAATTTTGAATGACCATAATGACATCTGTCATTTACCTTTTAAACAAATAAAGGAGTTTATATTACTTTTTCAAAGAAATTTAGCAATGCTTTTTCACAAAGACCTATTGTTACTTAGTTAAAAGGTTATGAAACATACGTAGTTATTTAATATTGAATGAATAATATAATAAAATAATAAATGATAATAATTATTAATATTAATTAATAATTGAATAATATACTAAATATTAAATATTATTACATTATTAACGTTAAATATTTGTTATTATTTATTTAATATTTTAAAAAAATAAAGAAAGCCAAAGAAGTATAACTTCTTACGCGCGTACCTACATAAGTACACGCACCCTTTTTTTTTTTAAGTTATCATAGTCGATTTGGTCATGGTAGCCAATAGAGACTTTATATATTCAGAATATATTAAAGTGTATTTCGAAGAGTTCTCCACCACCACGACCACGTCAAAAGTCTTATTGTAATGTCAGAAGAATCTGACTTACTGTGTTTATCCGAGATGGCTCACACACCGCCAACCTCCAAACTTAGTTGCCATTGAACAAATAACAAAAATATATTTTTGTATCACTCCGGATTGGAACACGACACCTCGGTTATTTACGTCACTACAATTTAGATATTTCAAGATGTGGTGTATTGACAAAAATTAATTACTCTTTGGATAGTTCTCACTACAATTCAGGTATTTACTAGGTGACAGATCCACAAAAGATGGTGCCGTGTGTAGTCTATATCTAAGACTTCTTGTGTATGTTATGTGTTAAATGTTTATAGGCAATTGGATAATCAACCCGCTGTGCCCAATACACTTCTCTATATTTGAGTCTAGGACAAGCCTTTAAGCAAGTTCATTTAGTGCAGTGCGAGCAAATGATTATTGAGCAGAGATAAAAATCCACTGCACACAATCCCTTGTGGCTGAGAAATAGTTTTAACTACACCTGGAGGTGTATATAGGGTTTAAAAAAGTTTTAAATTAAAACACTTGATATTTGTATTACCTTGTATTACCATTACCAATTACATTACTGCTTGTACTGCATTACTGTTTGTACTGTTTCTCGTATTTTGGCGCGTACTTGTTATCTGGGTCGTATTTGGCTTTAAGCTTCTGCCAAAACTCAGCTTCTTTGTTGATTAAGTGTGATAACACCCGTCCCGAACCTTTCTTTTGATTTTCCGTACATTTCTGGCAGTCGTTGTGTAACGCCTCAGCCAGGTGTCCTGTAAAAAAAAAATATTTACCTTATGGTTTAACTCCAAAGCTACAATTCTTTCTTTGAGTATTTTCGAGAATTTTTAAAGCATTAAGCCTTCTACGCCTACCGATTATAATTATTGTTTCGCCGGGATCAAAGTTCAAATTGAGTATATTCAGCTTATACACCTTGCCTTGAATTTTTGTTTTATGATCAAACATCATACATGTTAAAAAGGATATACACGTAATGGCACGAGTACTTAAAAAGGCAGCGCTAACCAGATCCATGCAACTTCCTCACAAATGAGTAGCTCGCAATACCGCAGCACACAACGCAGGAGAGGTCTCTTTGTATCGAAGTAGTCGCATGGATCCGCCAAGCATCCGCGAGATACGAGTAAATGCACAAAATATCAATCATGTAGGAATATAACAAGGCAAAAGAAAATAATAATAGCAATGCTAAAAAATTTCATCAAACCCAGTAATTACACGCTTCACCTGTATGTATGTAACCGACTCCTTCGGACTCGATTTTGACCCACTTTAAACGGACAGATTTTATTCAAATTTTGCGCACCTGTCAAAGATCGATGACAATGCAATAATCCGAAAAAAAATTTAACTAAAAAATAAATAATAGTTAAAAAAACTAAAAAACACGCTTTTAAAGCACATCAAACTAAAAAGTGAAAAATAATTCCTAATATAGGCTGAAAATGGTAATGAACAAAAATACTGGTATTATTGTGAAAAAGCGTGGGGCGCTCTGTGCCATATTTTTCGTCTATAGAAAATTTAAGTCTTTTTAGTTTGATGTGCTTTAAAAGCGTGTTTTTTAGTTTTTTTTAACTATTATTTATTGTATTTATCAACTCATCTTAATTAGAAAAAGAATGCCCATACAACGAGATGTACAGATCTTGTTCCTTTACGGAAGAGTTCACGTGCTGGGAGAGTGAGGAGATGGCGAAGAGAGTCATGTCGCTTCCTGGACGTCTGCCGCATTGCAAATCTGGTTGTTATTGCAAGTATGAAAGATTTTCATAAGAATTAGATTCAGATTTTCCTCAATATATGCCCAATTTTAATACATTATGTATTTTGATGAATAAAATTTCTATGTATCCTATTTAACTCAAGAACAGAACAAGAGTGGCTGGTTTTGTTGTTAGGTAGATATTGTAGGTATGTAGAAAATTTCATCAAAGTTTTAAGGAAAGTGAACTGATGCACATCGCTATTTCCCGGTCAAGTTCGCAATCAATGAAAAACTAAAAATGCATTCGTTTCAGGTTCAATGGACTAGTTGGACCCCTGACTAGTGGTATAATTTATTTTATTTCCGCCTTATTCAATGATAGTTATAACCTCACCCTTTAGTTCCTTTCCGTCAGCTGAGCACTTCCCTTCATCTAATATACACTTCATGTATGGCACCAAAAGCCGCCTGTTGCCCAAGATTTCATCCAAATTTATATTGTCATAGCGATCTGTGTACTTTTCGGCTACGGCCAATGCGACAAAGGCGAACAGGCAAACACACGTTGTCTTCATTTTACTATACAACAGAAATAATAATCAAATACATTATTTAATTTCGTCGAAACTTATCTCAATTGAATTTCACAAGTAAAACCTTAATGATTGCAAGAGATGAAATCTGTTAAGCTAAACGGTATGTCGTAAGCGTAGAGTATTATTCAAGCGACTTAGCAAGTACTATGTTTCTCCCCGGTTAAGAGAGTTAAGAAGTATCAGCCGGGGAGGATATCTGAGGGGTAAGTAAGTTCTAGGTAAAAGTGAACCGCGTTTAGGTTAGAATTGAGCCTTGGGGCTTGGTAAATAATTCCGTTTGCTTTTGAGAAAATACAAACCTACCTACTTGTTTACTCAAATGTTAAAAATCCGACACTGAACTTGTATTGTGCATAGATCTTTATATATTGCTTGCTTACATGTAAACAACGTAATAAAAACAATGCTTCCATATTATTTTGGTGCTTTTTCGGTAATTTTTAGTAATTCATGGTCAAAGCATACATCATGCTTACAACTTAATATTTTAACGTGATAAACATTGTAATCAGGGCAGTTTTAATTTAATACTCATTCGAATGTAAATGTGTTACAATCAGCGTAATACGAATGACTTATAAAAACTATTCTTTGGCTACAACGTGAGTAGTTCGCGATCCTATAATATTGAGTTTCAAGCCGCAAAATAATTGCGATATCAGCGCTTCGGATATTGAGGTAACTTTTTAGTATTGATTTATTTATTAATACTTACATGACAGAAATATAGTATAATTAATTATTAAATAAAAAGAAGGTGACTGGCGGCCTTATCGCTTTCGAGTGATCTCTTCCAGGAAACCACTGTGACAAAAATTAAAATTAGATAAGGTGACCGCTTGAAGTGCAAAACTACATAGGACATATTATATTTATACAATACTAGCTGGCCTGGCGAACATCGTACCGCCTAACAGTCGATTCTTTATTTTTTTTTAATACTTATTCTGCTATTCGGGACACCGGTCTATCTAGTAAGATAAAAAAAAAGAAAGTTGATAAGACAACAAATACATTATGTCAAAAAAATAAAATTTACCTTCCCGGAACCCCTCCACTAACACTTGAACTTATTATATATCTTATATAATAAGTTCGAGTGTTAGTAAGTATCTATACTTATCTTTAATACGATATAGCATTAAAGTTCTAATTGACTTTTAAGTATTATTACGAATATTTTGTATTGGAATATAGAGAAGTGTTGTTTTTAGACTTTTTCACTATTTATTTTTAATTTTTCACTCCGTAAAAACCATTCTCGTACTTCAAGGAATATTATAAAAAAAGAATCAGACAAATTAGCCAAGCCGTTTTCATCTTATGTCGTGACAACGGAAAACGGGTTTCATTTTTATATAATATATATACCTAGATGAAACAATAAAAAAATGACAAAAGTAGCTTAACATATTATTATGATAATTTTAAAAAATTAGTGGCGCTATAACCTTTTCTCTGGTCTGGGTCTCAGATTTCTATATTTGTTTCATGATCATTTGTTAATCTAATAGACAAGTACGTAATCAGCCTCCTCTGCCTGACACACGCCTTTTTGGGTCTATGGCAAGCCGGTTTCCTTACGAGGTTTTCTTTCACCGTTCGAGCGAATGTTAAATGCGCACATAGAAAGAAATTCCATTGGTGCACAGCCGAAGATCGACCTCAGGGATGCGAGTCACACGCTGAAGCCACTAGGACAACACTGCTATATTATTATAAATTACTAGCTCACCGGGCAAACGTCGTTTTGCCATGTATATCATTTATAATAAAAAAATAGCGGTTGATCGTAGAGGGGTGAAATTTAGGGGTGTATGTATTTTTTAATGCTGTATCATAAAAAAATAAAAACAGAAAAAAAAATTCTAAAAATAAAACAAAAATATTTAAGGGTGGACTACCCCTAACATTAAGGGAGATGAAATATAGATGTTGGCCGATTCTCATAGATACTGGATAAGCACAAAAAATTTCATCAAATACGGTCAAGCCGTTTCGGAGGAGTATGGCAACGAAAACTGTGATACGAAAATTTTATATATTAGATGATAATTAATATGACATTTGTATGCCTATTTTTATATGGCTGACTGTGCGGATTTTTGTAAATTATAAATCTGAATGTACTACTTTCTTTACAAATTATTATTATCGCTTATACATATAAACATCCCTATAGGAAGTTGTAGGTGTTTCATTGATCACTTTTCTTTACATTGAAGTAGACCTCGTACTACTGTGATCACATATTATGATTTGTAAGTATTGTAAAGATATTAAATAAATTGTCATTTGTCAGTCATGATTAATTGACATTATTTATTCGATAAATTGTAGTTTAACGAATAATTAATGTCCCAAAATTAATTCATGTACACAAACATGTAATACAAATTTAGACGTTTTTTTGTTTCATCATTAGTGCCAATTCCTATTAATATATTCACCTGAAATGGGTTTAATAAAGCACCGGATCCTATTATTACGTTTACAACGTCACGCCAGCTTTATCTCGTAATTACATCAATTAATCTAAACTAAGTTTAATGTTTAGTTTTAGTGATTTTGGTCATATTAGTTTACACAGTTTAGCGAGAATTTTTCAATTAGAAACACAAAACTAAGGGAGTTTTAAGCAAGTCTGCCCTGCGATTCTGTAACTCACTCAGCGGTTTTCGCATCGGCGGTCGCTCTGAAATCAGTCGTGAAGCAGTCATTTTATGATTTGGCATTCTGAAAAGATGGAAGCTTGTAGTTTATTGTTTATTAGAATGCCAAATCATAAAATGACTGCTTCACGACTGATTTCAGAGCGACCGCCGATGCGAAAACCGCTGAGTGAGTTACAGAATAAGGAAGAAATCTTATAATGAGCGTCTGAAAGCACTTGACCTTACTGATTTAGGAAGTAGGAGATTACGAGGAAATCTCATTGAAACCTCTAAAATCCTCACAGGCCACTATAATGTTCCAGGAATTGAGAAGCTCTTTATTTTAAGTGAAAATACACATTTGAAGGGTAGTTCTTTAAAACTTAAAACTACTCAACATAACACAAATTTCCTAAAGAACTTTCTCCCAAACCGAGTAGTGGCCGACCGGTATAGGCTTCCGGAAAGTGAAGTCAGTGCACCATCTTTAAACACCTTTAAAAATAGATTGGATAGTTTCTCCAAATCACAAAATACACGCGCATTATTATTTTATTAAAAGCTGCCAGTGTGTTAAGATACATAATAATAATAATAAAAAAAACAATGTTGTTATTTGAACTATTTTAGTAAATTCTCATGCTATTTGGAAAAGATCGCTTTCACTTTAAAGTCGTATAATTTGAATGACAACAAACCTTTTTAAAAAGCCAGTTTGTAGAGTTTATGACTGTACAGTACAGTAACTTTTTAGTATTTATTTATTTATTAACACTTCGTTGCAAGTACAATTAAAATAATTAAATAAAAAGGAGGGAAACTGGTACAGTGTACGAGTATCTCTGTTTGGTATCCTTCCTCTAAATTAATGCAGATTACACCAAGCTAAAAGCTAAGCGTTATCTATTAAATGTTCTTCTAATAAAACAGAACAATCCTAAAACTAAACTTTATATAGTTACTAGCTGACCCGGCAAACGTCGTTTTACCATGTATATTATAAACATTAATAAAAATAGAGGTTGATTGTAGAGGTGTGAAAGTTAGGGGTTGTATTTTTGTACGTTGTGTCCTAAAAAAAAAAACGAAAATAAAATGGATACCCCTTATCACTTAGGGGTTTGAAAGATAGATAGTAGCCGATTATCAGACTTACTGAATATGCATAGAACATTTAATAAGAATCGGTCAAGCCGTTTCGGAGGAGAACATTGCTATGGGAACGAACATTATGACACGAGAATTTTATATATTAGATTATATATAGAGATACATTATTTTATGACGAATTCCTTTGTTGTATTTTATTTAAAACACAGAATAGAAAAGACTTATTGTGATTCAGCTATTCAGTTTGCACTATATCTTGATCTACAATAATATATAACTCACTATTACCAAATGTTTAGATTTTAGAAAAATAAAACGAGAAAATAATATGAAATCAACACCTTTAATTTGAATAAATTAACATTTCGATTTAATGAGCAGCTACTGTGCGTAAGTCCGCTTCGTACTTGAGCACGAACTTGTGTTCAGGGTCGTACTTGGCCTTCAGCTGGTCCCAGTAGGTGGCTTGCTTGTTGATCAGATGTCCAATCACGCGCCGGGTTCCAGACTTCTGTATGTCGGTACATTTAGCGCAGTTCTCTTCTAAGGCCTCCTTGATATGGGCTATAAAAATATATATGTAAGCGACTAAAACACTTATTATAACTCTGAAATCTACTATATAAAAATAAGTCGGGTTTTCCTTCCTAACGCTATAACTCCAGAACGCACGAACCGATTTCCACGGTTTTGCATTCGTTGGAAAGGTCTCGGGCTCGTGAGGTTTATAGCAAAATTCAGGAAAAAATTCAACAGAAAAGCGGGATCACCAAACGAAATGTTACATAAAACGAAGCCATCTGGTGGCGAAACGGAGTTCGCCGAGTTTGCTAGTTGGTTATAAAATTATTGTATTTAAATTGTTGTAATACTTATTCAAACCTTATGAATTATTTTTAATTAGAAGTTTAATATGGTTCATACATATTTATTTAAAAAAATTAAAGCCTACGTGACGCCCATTTTAGGGAGTGCGTTACCGGCCTTTGATGGAGGAGTATACTATTTTTTTAAAGGAGGTTTTCTCAAGGACCAGCAAAAGAAAATTTCTTGTGAAGCGAACCGTCTAAAACTTCCAGCCATCAATGTGATGCGGATGAAATGTGGAGTTACTAAGACTACTATTGTGAAATTGTTTTACATCAAATAAGAATAAAAATATTATATATTAGCTACTGGCTCAATTTTCTTTTGTTTTCTTAGGATCCTTCAAATACAACGCTTTATGCAACTAACGATAAAAATTGATGAAATTATTCAAAAGAAAATTCTGGTATGTGGGAGAATTATGACACTTGTTGGATATCAACGTAAAACATTGAATATTAAATGAGTTTTACAATTGTTTCCTTGTACTGCAGGTCAAGATCAAGACTCGTATTTACTCCTTAACATACTCTTACGTGAAACTTGTTTATTATATGTCCTTTAATGATTTCTAACGAGCAACTATGAGCGCGCTGCCAAGAAACTCCGATTAGCCAGCAGATAAAGCGACGCAAATGGAAATGGATAGGCCATACACTCCGAAGGGATCCAGGGCAATGTTATTCCCAAGCAGGCGCTTGATTGGAACCCGCAAGGAAAACGGACGCGTGGCCGTCCCAGGATAAACCTGGCGTATAGTTGCAGATGAGGCAAAGAGAGCCGGAAAGACTGAGAGCGAGGTGAAATACGAGGCTCTAGACCGACCGCGATGGAGACTATATGTGGACGTCCTATGCCCCATTCAAGTTTTAATATATCTAAACATGAAACCCAAGTTGCTTTCGCAAACTTGCAATAAAATGGACAAAAACTTAATTGCAATCAAAACTTCGAGGTAAGCATACATGTTCCACAGCTCAGGGGGTCGCTTTCAAAGTCCAGCCTAGTGCATTTATTATTTTATGTAATACGAGGCAACCAAGGCCACTCACTTTGCCAGATGGCTCGCAAGTGCGTTGCCGGCCTTTTAAGAATCGGTACGTTCTTTTCTAAAACGACCCTACATCAAATTAGTTTGAAAATACTTCAGTGGGCAAAAACTGCCTTAAAAAACGCTCAGTTGTGGAACGACGGACGTCGAGGTATTTCGTATTTTGTCTCGACGTCACCTAATCTCAATTCAAAGGTACAATCGCTACCTTTCAATTCCTTTCCATCAGGTGAGCACTTGCCCTGTTCCAGGATGCACTTGAGGTATGGGATTAGAAGTCTCTCATTGCTGAGGATCTGGTCGAGATCCACGCTGTCGTACTTGTCAGTGTAGGTACTGTCAGGACGTGCGGACACAGCCACAACGGCGAACAGGGCGAATACAATGAAAGTCCTCATGTTGAAATTCTGAAAGAAGAAATTTGTTAATTTCTGTTTTGTTCGCTTACATTCCATGCCATAGTGTAACATTATTTAATTAAAAATATGTCATAAACCACAGAGCTTTTCAGTCACCCATAGCCAATAGTGGCTATTCCACAAACAATTTGTAAACTACGTTTTGTTGAAAAATTCAAAATTTTAGTCTTGAATATTGAATATACTTGAATCGCGTGGTATATTCACGCCAGTTATTGGAAGTTACTACGTACCGACGCTACTTTTGTATAGGATAAATCTCCAATACGAGTATAAGATATGATGCAATGGTGCAACGATAGTACTTTTTTAAATTAAATGTGTTTATTGTGCCTGGATGATCTGATAAGGTAAACAATAATGTTATACCCCTTCTTTAGTTAGGTAGGATTTGGAATCTTTTTTAATTCGAAGTGGCGTTTATGTTATAAGCTATATATTAATGTTACACAGAAGAATAAATACATAAGAATGAAGTGGCTATTTGATACATTCTTTTCGGTTCTTGCATCTTCATAGGACAGTTTTTGTTTTTTAATTGTTATAAATTATATAAAGCAAGTTTTGTTTAACAAATGTTTGACGTTGAATATAACCTGTCTCAGTTCAGGTAGCATTATGTTAGGTTCTATACCTACTATGGATTGCATAACCCGGTTATACTAAAGGATCTTACTATAAACTTAACGATTATCTAGTTGATAAAAGGGCCTGGGACTAGGCTAGACAGGCTACTTCTAATTATTTGCGATATTTGTTTTAAAATGAGTGTTGTTTGATGATTTGCTATTTTAAAAGAGTACCGAGAGGTTTTACGCCGGCTTTTTCTCTCGGCCTACACCCTCTGCCTTCTTTGCCGATGAGTAGGGATGCCTACAAATTCAAATTTAATGACGTGGAATAAGTGATACATGTATCTTATGTTCCATATTAAACATATTTTATTTTATTTTTATTTTGATCGCGAAGGCTACTAGAACGGACCTTAACAATAATGTCTCTAATGAGTGGTTCAAAGGTACAAAAAAAACATTTTAAAACCATTGAAACAATAGCCTTATATCGCTATAAAGAGATCCGTCAGGCCACCAATTAATAAAGAGATAACTAAATACAAAATCCCACGATAAACATTGCTTTAAATATTTAATCGTCCTTTGATATTCACTTAAAACTTACTTACTTAGATGTGTAGACTCCGTTTCGCTTCAAACAACTGATAATTGTTACGCTTCATAAGTCAATATATATAGTTTTAAATCTCGTTACAAAAACGAACAATTTGCATTTTCTACGTATCTTTCGACGTCACATGAGTAATGGGAGCTTTTTTATTGGCTTTAAGAAATTGGATTTGAAATTTAATTTTCCGCAATAATGGTAGGGTTCAATGTTTTATTTTATTTATTCTATTACGTATAATATTTAGTTTTTTATTTTGTTGTTAAGATTTCTGCGTATGTGTGTGTAACATGATCTGAGAATTATAGGGAAGCTGGACACGGGACACGTAAAAAAACGTTTAAGATAACAACTTTCTAATTAAACGTACTGTATACAGTATTATATCTAATTATAATAACTTTAGGATTTGGTTACTGAAATAAACATATGTCTATATTCTGTGCTTTTTTTAATCTTATGAATAATACAACTAGAATTAATTTGTAGACGGAGTTAAGGATTTTTTTTTTTAATTGGATAATTCACACCAATTGATCTAGTCCCATGCTAAAGTGGTAAAGCTTGTGTTATGGGTACTAGGCAACGGATATACATACATATTATAGATAGATAGATGTATAAATACATATTTAAACACCCAAGACCTAAGCACAACACCAAATGCTCATCACATTGATGTTTGTCTCAGCCGGGGATCAAACCCGAGACCCATGAATTCGCAGTCAGGCGAAGGTACTAACCACTACACCAATGAGCCGTCAAAATGTTTTAAGATAATAAATCAATAAATATAATCTTAATTTTGAGATTAACCGGGACGTTCAGACTCAATAAAAAGTCTCTTATTATTTTCGAGTTATAATAATATTTTTATTACTTATGACATTACATAGATAATACTCGTACTAACAACTCCAGAATTGACCAAGAAACATATTTAGAACCGAGTTGTTTTTATTACCACTTGTTAGAGCTGTTTTGACCTAGTGGCTCAACCCTGAGACCATGCATTCGAATCCCTGCTGTGCACCAACCCTTTTCCATATCCTTGATCAGATTTTAACTGGTTGATGCGGTGGTCATGTGAGTAAAATTAGAGTTATTAATAGAGTAAAATTCAACGACGCGTGTCAATCATATCCCTCTGCCCATTAATAAAAATAAAAACTGATACGATTCAAAAGCCAAAAACAAGAGACAACAAACAGATGACGAAGATTTTTCTTTTTTATTTTAAAATAAAATATCCAAATGAAGAATCAAAGTTATAGTTGCGAAAGTTTTTAAACGAATTCATAATAGTATGCGATTTATCCGTGTGACGTAAATCACAATGTCATGCAATATCTTATTTTTGTCCGTTTACTTCGTGATTACTTGGAAACTGTTTGCGTCAAAAGTGTACTGTATTTACATTATTATGCACAAACACCTCCATAAAGTAGATTCTGGTAAATAATCTATATGAGAATTAATATATAAATTTTAGAAATATGCTATGGAAAAAAGCGATTACATTTTTTAAGGTATGATGAAACATATGACGAACATTCATGTGTTTTTTGTCTAGAGCATTAATAATTTTTATTTTTAAACATACCGATTATAAACCCTAAAATGGTCCTAGATCAAACCTGGATATCGGGAAAAAACCTACAGAGCAATAAGGCTTCGTCGCTTCTGTAATACTATTAGATTTTTGTTTATTGTAATTTTCTACTATAATATGTAATCATTTATTTTTGTTGATAAATGCTTGCCAACGGTCGGCACACTGATACATCGGTAAAACAACCACAAAATACAATTCTTAATGTGACAAGCACTTAAAGGCAAACATGACATACATGTAGTGATCATACAAATATTAATCAAAACAATTATTAAACAAAACAATTATTAAACAAAACAATTATTAAACAAAACAATTATTAAACAAAACAATTATTAAACAAAACAATTATTAAACAAAACAATTTTCTTAAAATTCCTCCTCCTTTTGCGACAAGACACACAAAATTGTTCCACGTGCCTCGTACGAACTCGAATTACCTGCATAATTCGCCAATATTTCTGGTTTTATGTACCTAACTATGACACCAATTATGGAATATTGATATTTTCCACCTTACCAAAGTATTTGAAGAGGCGGGAAGACTCATATTTTGTTTAAGCAGTGATTTGAAATATTGAGTATTATTTGTTGTTTAACATGTTAAATTTAAGTTTTCTTTATACAGGGTGGTCAAAGAATTACAAACAACGATTGTGAAATAATTGTATTAAAACAATTATTTCGCAATGGTTGTAGGGGTTGAGCCTAGAGACCTCCCGTAGAACAATTTTTTGCAGCTGATGACCTCATCTATCCCCTATTTGCGTTTGATCCACGAGTTTTTGGCCAACCTGTATAGTTTTGTCAATTAATGTACTTATTTGTTTTCTGTTTCGTATATATTGTTTATCTATGTAATCTGTTTTGGCTTTCTGTATTGTCTAAGTGTTTTGTTTTATAATATGTATGTTAGCTGTAAAATTACTTATAATTAAATAAATAAATTAAAAAAATAAAAATACTAATAAAAAAAATTGTAGTTACAAAAATCTAAATATAATGGAATAATGGGATGCCTGGGGAATCGAGAGGGTACACGAAACTTAAATTTAGATAGAAGGTTTGGGTAATCAATCTGATTATTAAATATCTTAAATGCAAACGATCAATTAATTTTCTGCGATTCTCCACTGACAAGCCAGGTTTCATATGTTGGTTTTTTTTCGAGATGCCACTGGTGAAAAGTAGATGCCAAAGTAACCTCTTTTGTAGTATAACAGATCTTTTATTTACAAACCTATGGTTTTGAAAGTTGTGGTTGGACTCTACCGGTGTTGCTTCACGATGTTTTCGTGAAGCACATAAATATGTTATTTGGCAACTATATTATAGTAACTATCGTTATCTATAACTAATAAGTATCGCGATACAGCGAGGAAATGCTGCCAGCGTTAAAGGTACACTGCCACAGAGACCAAATATTAAATTTGGACTAATTTTCTTTTCATTAATTTTTAATTACTATTAATATTACTGTGTAGGTTAATAATATTGTAAATACTTTATATTTGATTGTTATTTAGATTTTAATAAATGTATTGAATCTCTTTATAATTCATATACTAAACTAATACTTTTTATAATTGAAAATCAAAATATCATTTAAACAGGTAATATAATTTGCCCTTTTAAACGTTATTAAAACATAATAAAACACTGTTACCTAATGTAGAAAATAATATTTTATTTAATAGGAATTATTTTAACATCGTTACTAAGGAGATTTTTTGTTCCGTTTTCTGATTTCAGACTTTGAGTCATCTGACATCACATAGGTTAAGGCTTATGCTAATGAATGTTTAAATTTTAAATTAGAAAATATATATTTGCGTACAATCGATTACACAAGATTGTATTGAAATGAACCTACTTTTAATACTAATACAATGCCTACAAATTCAAATTTAAAGACGTGGAATAAGTGATACATGTATCTTATGTTCCATAATAAACATATATTTTTTTTTTTAACTCCAAAGGGAGCAAAACCGAAGTTGGAGGAATGACTCTTATAAACAGTAATAATAATAATCAGTGGCGCAAAACCTGTATATGTCTGGGCCTCAGATTTCTGAACCTGTTTCATGATCATTTTTATATCCAATAGGCAAGAAGGTGATCAGCCTCCATGTTAAATCCATTGGTGCACATCCGGGGATCGAACCTACCACCTCAGGGTTGAGAGTCGCTAGCTGAAGCCACTAGGCCAACACAGCTGCTTATAAAAAGTACTTTAATAACATATTCTTTGCAAGTATCACTTTTAAACACAATTTTACATAAAAAGAACCTGTTTATTTATATGTTTAAGCTTAATTTATCAAACCGTAACATATTTGTTGTTAACCACGTAAAACATTATATTTAAATTATTATGCTTTAAAACTTGTTAAAGTTTTAAGCAAGGTTCCGGGGTATATATTAGCCAGAGTAATTCTGACTTAAATTTTTTTTCTTATGTTACAGGAGGCAAACGGGCAGGAGCTCCCCTGGTGTTAAGTTACACCACCGCCCATGGACACTCGCACTGCCAGAAGGCACGCAAGAATTGGCTCTTTTCTTAATGGATCCTAAGTTTAATTGGTTCGGAAATACTTCAGTGGGCAGCTGGTTCCACATAGTGGTGGTGCGCGGCAGAAATTTCCTGAAATTAAGTTTTCTCAAAATTAAAATCTTCAGGCAATATTGGCTCCATAAGCCAAGTCTTTGTTTCAGATTTCTATTTCTGACTAAAATCTATCAAGCAAGCAGATGATCAGCCTTCTATGCCTGACACACGCCGTCGACATTCTAGACCGAAGGTTTTTCTCACGATGTTTCCTTCCTCGTATTAAATGTAAAAATAGAAAAAAAAAAGGATTTTTGACTTCAGAGATGAGCGTATCAACGGCCAACCCAAATCAAAATTTTATTTCACAACAATTATATTTAAATGTCTGCTATATATACGAAGGACGAAATAAAAAAAACCTGTTCAACTTAAGTTTTATTCAGTCATAATAAATAAGAATGTAAATCGGTTTACAAAACAAAAACATGACTTAAAATCTGTTCTAAGCCTTGATAGTTCTCAATTCCTTTTCATACTGCGTTGAGTATTTTCTTTGGGGATCGTATTTGGCTGTTAACAATTCCCACTCTTGAGGTTTGTTGTTGATGAGATGGCCGATGACGGTACGAGTTCCCTTGCGCTGCTTGTCCGTGCACTTCTCACAATTTGTCGCTAGAGCTTCGCCAATGTGAGCTGTAAAAACATTTAACCTTTAACGTAAAAATCGACGCATCGTAAATTTGCTTGGAGCAGCCTTGCGATTCTGTAACTCACTTTTCGAACTCATACAGCGGTTTTCGCATCGGCGGTCGCTCTCAAATCAGTCGTGAAGCAGTCATTTTATGATTTAGCATTCTGATAAACAATAAACTACAAGCTCCCACCTTTTCAGAATGCGAAAAGTGAGTTACAGAATCGCAGGGCTGATCATAAATGAAGAGAGTGACTCTTTTTTATTCTGTTTTAGGATCGTACTACTACTTATACACCTATAAAACTTGTGAGAGACTCTTGCTAACTACAACTGCCGTTCAAAACTTTAAATTATCTAATATATTTTTTTTTTAAAGACAAATCACACCAATTGACCTAGTCCCATGCTAAGCTGGTGAAGCTTGTGTTATGGGTAAGGCAACGGATATACATACATATTATAGATAGATAGACATATAAATACATATTTAAACACCCAAGTCCTAAGCACAACATCGATCGTTCGTTCCTCTACATGTTTCATGATCATTTATTTTTTCTAGTAGATGACCTGTGCCTGACACACGCCCTTTTGTGGGTCATAGACAGGCTGGTTTCTGAGAGAAAAGGGAAATTAAAAAGGAAAAAATACTCCAGCGTCAATACTAAATATCTATTAACTTACATTTCAGCTCCTTTCCCTCGTTGGTACACTTTCCCTTTTCTAACACACAATTGATGTATGCATTGAGGAGCCTTGGGTTATTCAGGATATCATTAATATTGATATTGTCAAAGCGATCTGTGTAATGGTCCGCTGGTAACGCCGCGGTAACAGCCAACAATCCCAAGACGCAAATTAATAAAGCATTCATTCTAAAAAAAAATATTCAAAAAACTTCAATAAAAACACACATAGCTAATTAATTAAAACGTACTTTGCTAATCAAAATTTAAGCATTTTTTTTCCTTTTTTAATAATCTTACAAAGTTTTTATTTATATGCCAATTAAAAGCGCTACAATTTGAACAAAAAATACCTTATTTTTTTAAAACACTCGGCTAGGATCACAGGTGTCAACTATATTGGCCGGACGTCAACTTTAGTTTTTATACGACAAAATATCATGATCTTTTCGTCAATGTAAACTAGTTTTGGGTATTCTGGGAAGACATTTCGTCATGTCGCTAATTATATTTTGGTTATCCACAGACTAACAATCGTAATACTGAGATTAAACTTAAGTAGTTTTCTGTTTACTCTGTAAACAAATTGACAAATATTGACAGATTTTTTAATTAGGCCGGTAACATAGATTTTTAAAAATTAAATTTATAATTAAAGACGCGAAAAATTCATTAATCTAATTTAAAAATATCAATTAAATGTTGATAATAAAAATAAACACTTTATTTAGATAACAGGAGAAGAATAAAAAAATTAACTAAGGAGTCTAAACGGCATTGCAGCTAAATGTTTCTTCCTAACAAGAACGTGACAGTTTTTATTTTAAACATATTCATGTGCTATTTCAAATTTAAGACATACTAATCTAAAGTTACTCAAAAATCGATCTGAGTTACTGTGAATACGGGTCTAAACTTACATATTATATATGTTATATGTTAGTGAAAATCCGGTTTTTGATATAATAGTTCAACTGCTATAGAATTATAAAAAGTATTTCGTTACGTGCGAAACACAAAATTCAGTAGAAAAGAAATAAACGCGTTTGCCGAACCTAATTAATGTTATTCAACATTTATCCGACGAAATTTTTTGCTTACAAAAATTATAATTAATACAAATTAAACTAAATTGTACTTTTTATGAATATATAATTATACATACGTTTTGTTTTATATGGACATTAAATATTACATTGTTTTTTTTCATCTTAAATTTATGTTGGTTTTAGGCAATCTAAGAACTGACCATTGACCATTTATTACCAAAACCTCAACGTTCTCTTGCCATAAACTTTGTTTTCTGTACAGAGCCGAACTGGCGTTTTAACTCGGTTCTTAGAAACTAAGTTTTGATGTAAAACTGGGTTAAATAACTAGTATACAAACAAAGCAACCTTAAATTAAGGATAGACAAATGTAAACAAATAAAATGCATAATTTGACCTCTGCCGTCAGATTCAAGGCGAGGTTCATATAAGGAGTTGAAATCTTAGAAACAAATTATTTCAATTGAATACTTTAAACACAGGATTTTCATTCGTATGAAAATAGAATAAAGACTATTTTTGTGTAATAGAATTAAATATGGTAGGTTAAATTAAATATGGTCTTTTTTAGATATAGGTGTTTAAACATTGCGGGGACTGCCCCGCAACTTTTTTAATAGTTTTTGATGGAATATACGAGATATATATACGCTTTCTTTCCTTTGCATAGATTCTCTTTCTATCAGAAAACTCGTAAGAGCGTTGCCACTTCTCCGATAATATTCCAAATATATATAAAATAATATATTTCTATTCCCACATATTCATATATTCGGTCCATCGAGCAGAGGATCGTTCTTGGGGTCTCGGGGTCCCACATTTCCCACCACAAGGTTCTCCAAGTTATCGGAACATTTGGGTGTCTATATATCCAAAGCCCAGGATTCTTTGGCAAAACACTGAATAAATATGGGTTAGTCACTTGTATTTGGTGGATAGATAACAAAAAAATTATCAAACTGTATACTATGATGTACACTTATGATCGTCAAAAAAAAGAAATGTATATGAAATGTTTTTACGCAAATATTAACATCAGACCATATATAATTAAACTTTATAGCCACGACAGTCTGAACTCGTGTCACCTCAAGTTATTTTCCTTTGGCGTTCGCAGAAAATCGCTATGACAATAACATTATGGCTAAGTATGTAAATGTGTACATTACCCATTAGTAGTACGCCGAGGCGAACTAGATATGATATGATTTGTTTAATGTTTCGAAGGTAAGTACACGGTATACTGCAACCTTAATATAACGTACCTTAATATAACGACTTCCTCGATTTAAAAAATTCTTTGTAATCCCCTTGGATTAGTATAAGAGTCAGTGTAAAATATCCCTTTACATTACGAATTTTCTTTCGAAGCTCTTTATAACGAATTTTTAACTATTAAGAAAAAGTTTAAATACCTCTAATCAACAGATTTTGTCTATCCAAAACCTTTATATAAAGTTCCCACCAATGTAAGAGCCCTAGTCTCATAGTATGTGAATCGTGACAGGTTTCAACACGCTTTTGTTCGTAAAACAATCGTGGTTGTCTGTCTCTTTATAACGAATTTTAGACCAACCTAACGTCAAAATAACAAACCTCGGAAGGGAACAAGTATTTCGATTTGTTTTATCCAGAATGCACTTTAGCTTCAATTTAGAGGATTTTTAATAGTTTAGTGTCTACATCTTATAAACCAAAGAAACAAACACAAAAACAGACATTTTGAATGGTCTTCTTGGTGTACAAAACATATTGCTAATTTGCTATTTTTAAAGGTGAATATAATTTTATATTTTATTTTAACATGCGCTCGAACGATGAATTAAAACATTGTGAGGAAACCGGCTTGTCTCCGACCCAAAAAGTCGACAGCGTGTGTCAGGCACAGGATGCTGATATACTTGTGTATTAGATTGAGAAATGATAAACAGAAATCTGACGCCCTGATGTGAAAAGATTGTAGCGCCACTGATTTATTTTTTATAACATTTATTTATAATTATTTAATCAGGCAACAATAATTTAAATAGATTTTTTTATTTAAAATTAAAATCATGAATGATTTTGTATTGTTTGTATAATAAACCATGGAATGATTACCACATAATTTTGTCATTTATAATAACGTTAAAAAAAAGAAGTACATTAAAACATTTCGTAATGTTTTGATTTTGTAACCAAAAAAAGATTAGATTTTCTTATCTCTGTATCACATTAAAACAATTACTTTTAATAAGACAAAATGTTACGTAGCCTCTTTTTATTTTTAATCCATAATATAAAGGATTTTTAATACAATTCAGTAATTCCCGAAGTACATCCAACTTACAACTAAATCTTCAGTTCACAATATTATGTATAAATCCATCTAAAAACTCTATTTAACTTTAATTCTATTTTAAATAACCCAGGCCGCGAGCTGTGTAATAAAACCTGTTCTACTTGTGATTGTCGTCACAAGCAAGGTAAAACCCAGGTCTGGAAACCCCCGATTAAATAAACTAAAAACATTGCAACAGCGAGAATATTCCACAGCAAAAAATTTATTCCAAACTTATTAGTTTTCATAAGCTTCATTCGACGAATGACGTTATTAAGGTAAAAAGATGATAGACTAACTTTTGTTTTTTAAGTTAATTTATGAGTCGACATCGTTATTAAGCAAGCGATAAATCACTATACGAGAATAAAATGAATTACATTTTTTTCACAGGACTATTTATTTCGGAACCTAAATTTAAAGGAACCTTTTTTTTTTAATATTATGGCAACAGCTTCAACTTTATGCCAGTTTCAAGTAAAAGGTTGGGAAACTACACGCGAAAAAAAATAAACAAAGACATCAAAAGGAAATAAAGGGATAAGCTGGTTAAAAATAAAATATGTACATAAACATATTACATCTTAATATTATTATAGATTATGAAAGAAGATAATACATTATAATACAATAAAGGATAAAACAAAAGGCAGGAGATTTTAGTCGGAAACGGAACATGAAGTGATTGTAAAGAATTCAGAAAGGAGGTACGGTCATATTGGGAACAAGAAAAAATATGGTCAAGGTCACCAATATCTTCTCCACACTCACAAATATTACTATCAATACGAAGCCTTGCTAAATGATGAGGTGTACAAACATGTCCTAAACGCATTCTGGAAATGATAGAAGTGACAGTTTTAGAACTTTTAACCTCAAAGAACCATGGTCTAATGGTTATCCTGGGTTGAATTTCAGCATAATGTTTGCCTTTGAACTTGCTGCTTCTCAACCAATCATCATTCCATGACTCCCAAAGATGGGTTTTCGGAAGAGCAGCTAAATCAGGAAGGAACCTTTAATAAAATATAAAGTTTAACGTGACAACGTCATAACAAATGATTATACATACTTTAATTAATAAAATTGAATATTTTTTTATTGAATTATCACTATTTTGTATGGATACAAAGGAATGAATCCTCGGACGCATAGACAAATAGAGTGGAAGAGAGAAAGACGCGGCGCAAGCGTACAATGAGCGTAACAGGACAATGAGTCATGCTTTTTCATGCCTAGCCGTCGTTCGTCGATTTATTAGACATTGTCATCTCAAAAACTTTATTTTATCACAAAAATGCGAATTAAAAGAGGAGGTACGGTTAGAGGTTAGTCTTCAATTTCATTTCTACTAAGTAGTGGTAGTGCGGACTCAATTTCCGCTCTTAGACTCTCAATTGGTCCGTTGTACGTAAACTCCTGGCTAACGTAGCTCCTTTCAGAAGCTCAAAAGTTTTCTGGCTTCACGGAGCGACCTCACTGACTTGCGACTCTGTAACTCATTTTACGATTTGGCATTCTGTTAAACAATAAACTACAAGCTCCCTCACCAGAATGCCAAATCATAAAATGACTGCTTCACGACTCATTTAAGCGCGACCGCCGCTGCGAAAACCGCTTTGAGTTCGAAAAGTGAGTTACAGAGTCGCAAGGTTAGATTTCTTACATTTTATACAATATTTTTATCTTGTTATCCTATATATCCTATATCCTAGCTACCTTCAGTACCGTCGATCGGAACCTCTTCACGGGTAAAGGCCTCCTCCAGCTTTTTCCAACTGTCTGTGTCTATGGCTCTCTTTTTCCGTTCGTTTCCTGCTACCGCTTCTATTTCTTCTATCCACCTTTTTTGGGGCGCTTTCTTCTCCTTCTTCCCCTTGGTCCTTTCCATATAGTTGAAGTCCACCTTTTACCTGTGTATCTTGCTATATACCTTTTTACTATGTAGGTTAAGAATAATAAGAACCTAATTGTACTAATAATTTATTTATATATAAACTAGCTACCCCCGCGAACTTCGTTTCTCCTTAATGCCTATAGGACCTCGCCCGGTACCGCACAACCCTCCCAAGGGCCGAGAACAAATTTAAATTAAATTAAAACGTGCCCTCGAACCTGGAATCGAACTCGGTACCCCTCACCTAGCTGCCCTAGCCTACCTTTTTAGTACATACCAACATGGAACATTTTGCTATGCTACCAGAGACTGTTCGGTTTTCTGGAATGAAAACATTTTAGGTTTTTCTGTGATTTTTCCCTATATAAACCTCAGGTTTCAAGTTATAAATTTTTGACTAACAAAATATAAAAAATAGGGTTGATCGTAGAGGGTGAAAATTAAGGGTTGTATGTATTTTTGTATGCTATATCATAAAAAAATGAAAAATCTAAAAAAAAATTTTTTTTTTAGAGTCACAACACGAGAATTTTATATATGTATATAGAGGTTATTTCATTTCCTTACATTAACTTACTGAATGTCAACGACGAGAGCAAAGATCAAAGTTAATGGCGTCCTCACTCCTTATAATGAAGAAGGTCGATTAAGTGCCGTTTTATTATGGAAATTTTCTCGTTGGAACTGTTATAACTTTAAGGCTGTATACGGAAATGCTAACAACTGTATTTCTTGGAATTACCATGGATTCAAAACTTCAGTGGTCATATTAACGGCTTGGCGAAGAGACTTAGTTCTGCAGCTTACGCGGTTAAAAAAATTCGCTCACTAACTGATGTCGATACAGCTAGACTTGTTTATTTTAGTTACTTTCATAGCTTAATGACTTATGTTATTTGTCATGCTACTGATGTCGAAACTATTTTCATCCTGCAGAAGAGGGCTATTCGTGCAATCTACAATTTAAAATGTAGGGAATCTCTTAGAGATAAATTTAAGGAAATTAATATACTTACCTTTCCCTTGCAATATATTTTTTAAAATATTATGTATGTATACAAAAATAGTGATAAGTTTACTAGAATAGAACATACGCACAATGTTAATACAAGGAACAAACGCAGGCTGCAATTTCCCCGTACTAGACTATCTAAAGCTAGTAATTATTTTTTGGGAAAAGGGATACTGTTCATTAATAAAACAGTACACCCTTTTATCTCTGCCTTTTAATAAATTTAAGAAATGTATCAAAGAAAAGGCTCTAGTTGATAAAAGGGCCTGGGACTAGTGATAGACAGGCAACTTCTAATTAATTTGCGATATTTGTACATATTAAAAAAGGTGTTGTTTGATGATTTGCTATTTTAAAAGAGTACCTACCGAGAGTTTTTTACGCCGGCTTTTTCTCTCGGCCTACACCCTCTGTCTTCTTTGCCGATGAGTAGGGATGCCTACAAATTCAAATTTAATGACGTGGAATAAGTGATACTTACCTGCATCTTATGTTCCATAATAAACATATTTTTATTTTTTTTAAGATAAAAATAATTAAAATGGAATTAATAATTTTAATTTTTGTGCCCACGGACACACTCAATGCGAAAAGCTCGCGAGTCGTTGCCGGCCTTTTAACAATTGGAACGCTCTTTTCTTAAAGTAAATCGAATTGGTTAGGAATTAATAGTGGGTAGCTGGTTTCACACAGTGGCGCGGCAGAAACTGCCTTAAAGAAGGCTCAGTTGTGGAACGACGGAAATTGGACCACGAATTCCTATAAGAAATCGTATCGTAAATAGTCTTAAAAGTTACAATTGATAGCATGATTTCGAAAGTATAATCATTATTATTTATGTAAAGTTGCGTGTAACGAAAATTGATGGTATAACATACTGATATTTGTCCCATTAAACTATTTACTTATTATCTTCACTACAGATAGAACTGCGAAACTAACTTTGATAAATTTGTTATGTTTTGAAATTCTACCATATATATCTATCTTTTTTATATAACAAGATTATATAGCAAACAGAGGCTCATCTGATGTTTAAAGGGATACCGCCACACGAGACACTCAAGAGGACGGTGCCGGCCTTTAAGGAATTGGTAAGTTATTTTCTTAAAGGACTCTAAGTCGAATTGGATCGTAAATATATGGCAGACATTTCGGCAAATTTTTTTGTTATTTCTAGTGCCTGCCAAGCTATAATACTATTGTTTCAATCAAAACCTAAGTATTAATTTGCGTTATTTACGCCGACACGGTTAGTTGAATAAAAAAAGTATGTACAAATTGTTGTGTTATGGAAAGGTTACTCTAAGCAAATTAGTATATCGAATAATATAAATATTAATGGAAAATTTGTGCTACGCTCCGTGGGCTACAATAACAAAAATATTCTTATTCGTGTAGATATAAATTGAATGGAAAATCGATCTAACGTATTTACAGACTTGGCAAAACCATTGTAACATACACTAAGGGTACACTTAATATCTCGGCCTGTATTGATTCACACTTAGTTTACGTAAAAGTATAGAAAAAGGAAGATATTTAGGCGAGTGGGCCGATGGCTGGCCATGCGTCATACTCGTGAACGGGTGCTACTTGTGGTGACTGGTCGGACTTGAATTCGTGTATGCGGTGATGTTAGTTATTTCATCTATGTATTTGCGTGTTGTTCCCACGAGAATGTAAGTGCGTGCTCCTATTTCACCATGCCTCCTGCTAATAGAGGACAAATCTTTGTTTTTTAATTTATTTTATTATTATTAATTACTTAATATGTCATGTGGAACATGATGTAATGGTTGCAGATCCTTACAAACATTGTGTAAAACAAAAAACTTGGCGGTTAAAAAGAGTGGCGGAGAGTTTATGGCCAGTTCTTTTCTTCCGTTCTACGCCCTTGAGAACTGGCAGTAAATGTAAAATATTCGAAGTATTCATAAGTGTACATTGTGTTACCTATATGAATTTGAATGATTTTTGAATTACTACGTTAATTTAATATGCGGCCACCGTCCTCCAACTTGTTCCACTCTGTTATATCCATTGCTGACAGCATCCAACTTTCCAGCTTCCATTATAGTCGGCCCATCGCTCTTTTGTGTATAAAACAACAAAATTCAGTTACAACGTTATTCTTGTATGTGCTTGCTTATAAGTATACAAAACAATTTGGTTTTCTATCATTTTTTTTAGTGAACTATTGTATTATGGTAAGTTGCGTTGCAATATTTTTAATAGAACGAGAGAATGAGCAGAATTGAAACGTTCATGAACACCTGAAACGCCAGGTACATCGTAGTTAGCGTTAGTTATTTCGACTGTGTTTGCGTGTTGTTCCCACGAGAATGTAAGTGTGTGCTGCTATTTCACCATGCCTCCTGCTGATAGAGGACAACTCTTTGTTTTTAATCTATATTATTATAATTAACTAGCTAGCCTGGCGAACATCGTACCGCCTAACAGTCGATTCTTTATTTGTTTAAAATACTTATTCTGCTATTCGGGACACCGGTCTAGCTAGTAAGATAAAAAAAAGAAAATTGATAAGACAACAAATACATTGTCAAAAAATAAAAATTTACCTTCACGGAACCCCTCCACTAACATTTGAACTTTATGCTATGGTATGAAAGTTTAAATTGACTTAAGTATGTATTATTACGAATATTTTGTATGGGAATATTGAAAAGTGTTGTTTTTAGACTTTTTCACTCAATTTTTTTTAATTTTTCTCCGTAAGAACCATCCTCGTACTTCAAGGTATATTATAAAAAAATACAGACAAATCGGTCAAGCCGTTTTTATGTTATGTCGTGACAACGGAAAATGGGTTTCATTTTTATATATATAGATTACTTAAGATGTCATGTGGAACATGGTGTAATGGTTGCAGCTCCTTACAAACGTTGTGTAAAAAAAACATGGCGATTAAAAAGAGTGGCGGAGAGTTTATTGCCAGTTCAGTTCTTCTCTTCCGTTCTAAGCCCTTGATTTGAGAACTGGCACTAAATTAAAGTTAGAAGCATTTCATATACAGTACTTTTTTGACCTTCATAAGTGTACATTGTGTTACCTATATGATTAAATGATTTTTGACTTTTGACTTTTTAGTACAAAACGAATATCCGCGAGTTCTAAAATAAATAAAAAATATTCAGTGGCGCAACAACCTTTTTAGGTCTGTGCCTCAGATTTCTGCATCTGTATCATGATTTTTTGTCAATTTTTTGACACACGCCACCGACTTTTTGGGTCTAAGGCAAGCCGGTTTCCTCACGATTTTTTTCTTCACCGTTCGAGCGAATGTTAAATGCGCACATAGAAAGAAAATCCATAGGTGAACAGCCGGGTTCGAACCTATGAGCACAGGGATAAGTGTCACACACTGAAGCTACTAGGCCAATACCGCTCCTAGTTACTATATATTTTTAGAAAAAATCAACATACATTCCAGTTCAGCCTTGCGATTCTGTAACTCACTTTTCGAAGTCACACAGCGGTTTTCAGTCCTAAAGAAGTCATATTACGATTTGGCATTCTGATAAACAATAACCGCTGTGTGAGTTCAAAAACTGAGTTATAGAATCGAAAGGCAGAAGTTGAACCGTAAAGCGTTGGTGAATATGAAAAGCACACATCTATGAGCAGTTTTGACATACTAGGCGCCTGAACCATGAGTTGGTGCGTTGTAATCTTACCAATAGATGTTTCTATCTACAGTGTGGTTGTGGCTACAAATCACTGCGATAATATCACACGCTTAATCGCGCTAACTTATTCCGACAGCTAAGGAAATATGTATAGGGCTAGTCAGTCAGTGGTTAAAGTGGTTGAACAGTCATCGCTTTAGGTTAAAGGAGGCATCATACCATTAATTCTTCACACATCTCACAATAAAATATCTTAGACCCAAAAATCACGTACTTTGGACAAGCAAATTGTTTTTCATTTAGTTCTTTAGATACATTACGGTCAAAATAGAAAATGTTTTTTTTTACAGGCGCTATTAATGTATTTCAATATTTTTAGAACAAAATGAAGATCTTGGCTGTTTTATCACTGATATTTGCAATCTGTTCTTGCGAAAATACAACGTATACAACCAAGTATGACGATGTGAATTTGGATGACGTTTTGGCAAGTGACAGATTGCTGACTGGTTATATCAACTGTCTTCTAGATAATGGGCCTTGTACACCCGATGCTAAGGAATTGAGAAGTATTATTTTATTTATTTTATCAAGTTACATTTTGATTTAGTCTTAAATTATCTTTAAACTTTATATACCAAAATAAGACCTCTGTAAGACTGGAGTTACATACCTTAGTAGATTGTGTCTTAAAAATATATAATCTAAAACTAATATATGATAATAGTATATAATATATGACACTAAATCGTATTTTTGTGACTATATCACGAAAAAAGGGTGCGTGTACTTATGTACGCGCGTAAGAAGTTATGGCATTATTAAAAATAGTTATTGATTGCATGCAAATAATTAATTACAATTAAATAATCATAGACTGGAAAAGGAGTCATTATAGTCAATAAAGTTCAATTTACATTTGAAAAATTAAATAAATAAATATTTATTATTATTCTTTTACATTAAGTGTAATATAAATTCTATTATTATTCGAATGTTATTTTTAAATTATGTCCAATACCGTAGCATCTTCCGTGGGCAAATTCATTCAGTTAATTATGTGTCACGGTGCGCGCGCGACGTAAAATTTTTAATATCGCATTATAAAATTCCTAAAATCTATCCTATTTTGAATATTAACACATTTTTAAACCTCTATAATATCCGATTTAATTATTCGTGGTATTAATATTGAATACGCAGATTTTACGTTCCCTTTTTTATCACAGAAAACCTTCCTGATGCCATACAAAATGACTGCAAGAAGTGTAGTGATCGCCAACGAGAAGGTGCTGATAAAGTGATGCAGTTCATCATAGACAATAGACCCGAAGATTGGCAAACCTTGGAGGAAAAGTAATTTTTATAGTTTTCTTATAATAGGATATATAATATAGGATTAATATTTTCCAGGATCTGAAAGTTTAAAAAAAAAGCTTTTTTACGCTGTTGAAATAATCTAACAACAAATCATTTGCTAATTTATTTATGAATAGATTTCGTCATTGTTATAGGTATTTTATTTTTATGGTGGCAATGATGGCATAGTGACTTCAGTATGAGACTCTCATCCCTGAGGTCTTAGGTTTGATCCCCGACTGTGCACAAATGGACTTTATGTCTATGTGCGCGTTTAATATTCGCTCCAACGCGACGGTGAAGTAAAACGACGAAAAAATTCTACGGAGTGTGTCAGGCACAGGAGGCTGATCACCTTCTGGTCTATTAGATTTACTTTTATTTGATCATGAAACAGTTACAGAAATCTGAGACCCAGACCTAAAAAAGTTATAGCACTAATGATTTATTTTATAATATGTTTAACTTCAGTAGAATTAAAGTTAAGAAATTGAAAAAAAAAATGGTGCGTGTACTCATGTACGCGCGTAAGAAGTTATACTTCTTTGGCTTTCTTTTTTTTTTTAAATATTAAATAATAAATATTTAACGTTAATAATTTAATAATATTCAATATTTAGTATATTATTCAATTATTAATTAATATTAATAATAATTATTATTATTTATTATTTTATTATATTATTCATTCAATTTAATAACTAAGTATGTTTCATAACCTTTTAACTAAGTAACTATAGGTCTTTGTGAAAAAGCATTGCTAAATTTCTTTGAAAAATAATTAAAACTGCTTTATTTGTTTAAAAGGTACTACAAATGTCATTATGGTCATACGTCACGCATATTCTATTTCTTTTTACTTGTGGATTGTCTTATTCCCATCTCGCTCGCGCACGCTCGGCACCCATACTGAATTTTGTGTCACGGTGCGCGCGCATCGTAAAATTTCACTCTCATAAATTTTTCATAACGCGCCTAAAGAAGTATAACTTCAAAAAAAATGTAAAAGGCATAATTTCTCCGAATTATTAAACATAATATTTTATTGCTTTCACTCCTGTTATATTCCAAAGAAATTATCAGAAACACTTATTTAACTAATCAAGGTTTTTAATAAAACTATCTGTTTTCAGATTCAATCCTGATGGTAGTTACAGGCTTCAGTACTTATCGAGGAAAAACTTCTTAAACTCAACCGAGCCAATGACTAAATAAAATAATAGACAGAAATTAAGACAATGGTCAATTTATTGGTAGAAAGCTTTTTTGTAGAATAGAAACTTAATAAAGAGTATTGGGAAAGTATTTCAAGTTTTATATAAATATTTTAAAAGAAAATACACTTTATCGAATAGAAAGCGTGGTTATCAAAAACACGCTAAACGTCCCAACTAAATTCGAATCGTTATTACTTAATAATTTCTTTAATCTGGTAACGTGTATTTTCTTTAAATTTACCAATCACGAAATTTTCCAATTTTTTTCTATTTCAATCAACAAATGTAAAACTTACAAAGTTATATAAAATGATCAACGCCATATAAAGACATCAATTGCGTATATTTTTTGTCAGGCGCCATATAAATTGCAACTATACAGCTGCATCTTTGAATTTTACAATTACTTAAGTCATTACCGTATAATATACTCTCATACAACCATAAAATATTCTATATATTTATTTTATTACTATTATTCTATTATTAGCAATAAACGTTTGATGAAATTCACACATTAACGTCGACAGAAGTTTGTCGCAGGCGTTAGGAAATTGGTACACTTGTTCCTTGACATTTTTGATGATGGTGCTCAATACGAAAATGTGGTGGTGGGCCGCAAAACGTGTCTTAAAAATACTCAGGATGATGAGCGTGAAGGTATGGGAGGAATTTTGTATTCTGCCTCGACAATTAAAGACAAATGCAGGTCCGAACAATTCAATCGAACCCCACCCGTCTATATTGCGCCAAGCTGCTCATAAAGTTACAGCAAGCTGGTGCAAGGAAAGCACCTTCCGCACAGATTTGGGAACAGTACTGGTGCGCCAATTATCTAAAACTTGATCATGCTGTTGTTCCTCTTTACTTCCTACTAGCTGATTCACCCGCGTTAATTTAAGACAAGGGACATCATTTTCTTAATAAATAACAAAAGGCAAACGTGCAGGAGACCTGATGTTAAGTGATACTGCCGCCCATGGACAATCATATTGCAAGAAGGCTCGGAAGTTGCCAGCTCTTTTCTTGTAGGACCATAAGTTGAATTGGTTTACAAATACTTCAGTGGGCACATAGTAGTGGTGCGCGGCAAAAATTGCCTGAAGAATTGCTCAGTTCTGGAACGACGGACGTTGAGGTGATACGGATAGTATTTCGTATTCTCCCCTGACGTCTGATAATGAAACGCAGGTATTATTCAGCAGGTATGAACATCTCCTCTGAACACACTCACATGGAAAATTTGGTAGAAGATTCAGAGAGATCCCACATTTCCACGCAACGCCAAGGGATCAAGCCGCTTTGAAAGTGACTGGTCGTCGACGATTCAAATCACTGTTCATTGAATACGGTCAAGACATTATATGTGGTATTTCACTTCTATATATCTTAAGATATTCATTAAAATAAAACAATATCGAGCAATATTGTTTAAAATAACATAGCTGTGATGAGTGTATATTTACAAACATACTAAATTACTAATCGTAATTAACTCTCTCTACGACATATCTCTTAACTCTAACTTTTACACCTGGCATAGTGTATCTATTTCTAGAATTAACTATATCTTCGGCCCGTCCTACAATTTTATATTTATAATTTTCCCTTTTTGGCGGTTTTTTCTCAGGAAAAACTTGTAACGAAGACCTGAAAATGTAATTGTTTAATGTTATTATACATTTACCATATCAACGATCCTAAAGTGACGAGAAAGTATGCTTCTAAGTAAAAATGTAAAAAAGTGCTATCCTAACATTATACCTGTACGAGCCAAGGCTGTATGTTTTGCTCACTCTCGCACTCTCTTCAACTGTTACATTTATTCATTCGTTACATTTCATTATTTCGCTTATATATTGTTGTAAGCGAGTGGTTAATATAGAATATTATAATATTATATAATATATCTTCTATTATTAAATCACCCCGATGACCCAGGAACAGTACAATACCTGTAGCTTACATTAAAACCTGAGATTTCTGTATCTCGTGATATTATTTTACCGTAATAGAGAAGTGACTTCACACGCCGTCGACTTTTTTGGGTATAAGGCTGATTTCCTCACGTTGTTTTCCGTCACCTTATCAGCGAGTGTTAAATGCGTAATTAGACAGAAAAGTCTGAGGACAGCCGGGGTTAGAACCTACGACCTCAGGGAGCCCACCTATTTTATGGGAATAATGCATTTAGAATAAAAGATTATTTACAAAAATTGCTTAGTTTGTTTTAGCTTAAGTAGTAATAGTTAGTGTTAGCAGCGATAATACTCTATCGATTTTAAATAATAACGAATTATATATATGGGTAAAAAAGATTTACATAACGTACAGTCTTTTATGCTAATTAAGACAAACATATACTTAAAAAATATCTATATCATATAATATATGTCCTATCCATATTTTTTATGTTCGGAAATAAAAATAATATATGTATTACTAACTATACTCATTACACTATAACTATATTATCATATAAAAGAGCAATATTTCATTGTTATAACTAATAAAAAACAAATAAAGTTATCTAACTTTACCTCAATGTATATAGCTATTTTATGTTAGTACCCAAAATGTATATTTGTGTTATAAGAAGAAAGAAAATACATACACTATCCAAGAATCCTTTGAACTTTCTGGAGACCATCGTACCTTGTCAGGAACAATTTCCAAGCCGAAGGATCATGCGCCATCATTGAGGCAACCACTCTCCCTGCATTTTCCTTCTGCTCTTTCGAACATTTCGCACAGTCATCTTTTAGGGCTTCTATTAAAACACCTAAAACAATAGTTTTTTCAAAACAATCCAGCAACAATTTTATACCAAGATAATTAAGTAAACAGAAACAATATTATATAATAGAATTAAATTGGGTTTTTTCTTTAGCTATCGTCAGATTTGTATGCATATAGCAGCCAAATCATTAGTATGTATATTATGTTAGTCACCCATTTATGTCACTAGTAGACAACTGAACATTTTATAGTTGAAGTGAAAATTTAACACAGGCTTACAGGATATATTTAAATCAAAATACGATTAACCCGACCGATAAATCTTATATATTAGGTTGGGGAAAAAGTCTTTTCGCATTATAGTATGTATGAACTTGTAATAAAATCTCTTTGGCTATACTATATGTATCTGGCTGGTTTTGTTATCAAGGAAAGTTGAGATTTTAAAGAAGATAATTCCAAAATCAAATTAGGATAATGTCTGTCTTTATTTAGTTTTCGTACCGTCAAGATGAGTGAATCGAAAAAGAAATTCGATACATTTTAAAATTTTACTACAAAAAAGGTCAAAATGCAACACAAGCCGCGAAAAAAATTTACGATGTTAATATGGCCCTAGCGCAGTGTTTGTGACAGTAGCACAAATTTGGTTTAAGCGTTTTCAATCCGGAAATTTTGATGTCAAAGATCCAAGTCGCTCTAGTCGCCCTATGACGGATAAAATGGATGCCATTTTTGAAAAAGTGGAGCAACATTGGCATATCAGTAGTTACGACGTGGCTGAAGAACGGGGAATTGAGAATAAAACAGTTTTGGCGCATTTGAAAAAAACTGGGTACACAAAAAAGCTCGATATTTGGGTACCCTCATGATCTCACTGTAAGAAACCTAATGAACCATGTACTCATTTTTGATTCTTTATTACGACTTAATGGAACTGAATGGAAGAGCTTGGCTGTGAGGTGATAATGCATCCGACGTATACTCCTGACCTTGCACCTTCAGATATCCACCTGTTTCAGTCTCTTCAGAATTCTTTAGGCAGTGTCAGGCTAACATCACGAGAGGACTGCCAAAACCAATTGTCACGGTATTTTGATCAGAAGCCCCAAAACTTCTATAGCAGTGGGATCATGTCCCTACCTAAATGATGGCAAAAAGTTATCGAACAAAATGGTACCTACATACTTTAGTTAAATGTAAATAAACTATATTAAAAAACGTTTTGAAGTTTCTTAAAAAATGCGAAGAAACTTTTTCCCCAACCTATTATATAAAAATATATAAAATATATAAACATACTCTTCATCTCACGCATACTCTTCGAGCAATATCTGTCAACGGACATCAAGCATTTCACGTCCCCAGCTGGCAATGGGGGCAGCGCTTCGTTTAAATTGAATCTATTCTTCAAAGCGTTCATTTTCTCCTCATTTTTCACCACCTCGTTGTACACCTGAAAATCTTCGTCTCCATACACTAAATTATAACCGACACTTGTAACACCGTCACTCATGATTCTATCGATGCCTGGGGCTGTTATTTCAGCTGATAATAATCTTAGGACGCTTAAAAACGGTAATAAACTCCACATTTTGAGTGCGACTTTGGGTGGGTTTGGTAAAGTAATGATGGTGATGAGGTTTCGGTAAACGTAATGACATAAGATGTATTGCTTTCGCCTTGTCGGTATGCTAAAGATTGACAGTGGTTGGTAACTATTAGGATTTTATTTTTTACTATCGTTCCGCGAACTTCGTTTGTACTTATGATGATTTTTTTTCCTATCTGTTTAGTAGCTATATACAAATGGGGTACATAACAACGAAGTTCACGAACACCTTAAGGGCACCAAACCGCGCATGACTGCACGCGCGCATCTCGCAAACGGCTCGCGAGCTACACATTCGACGATGTGGACGCACCCTTAAATGAGAACTATCAAAGAGGAGATCAGACTGGCAGCTAAATACAAAGAGCAATTATGCTGTCACCCGAATGAACTTGCTCGATAACTCACCATTAGACAGTATGTGAGTCGACTAAAACGTCACCATATTCTAGAGCTAGAAGACCAGCAGTAGCTCTAGGCAGAAAATGAGTAGATGCTTCCAATGGGAAGTCACTCCACATGACTGCACCTCAGAACAGATTCGCTTATAGCCTGAGGGCTGATTGCAAATACTCGCAGAGAAAAAAAAACATAAATATTTTAATTTCTTAGCATTTCATGTTCTAAGACATTTTTCGATGTTCTGGTTAAAACAGGTGATTTTTCCGTGCATTTTTTTCTAAATTTTCTCTTCATAAAAACCAATAGAGTTCACGTTAACTACAAAACTAACTACCCGTTACTAATTAGTTCTGCCGGGTCCGAGTTTTGCTATTCATTTTTATTTATATAGATATTCTTTCAAATAATTAAGTAGCCTACCGCAGTGGGGCCGTTCCATTTGAGGTGGATAATACCTAGTCGAAGTCGAAATTCCTAGAAGAGGAACTAAATATAATATAATACATAAAATAAAGCAACATTAACCATTAATTATTCTTTTCCTACATTAATTTACTAAACTTAAACAGTGAGATAAATTTTGTGGATATAACGCTCAAGTCTCAACCCTACCTGTGTACCTAATATTTTAGAAATTAGAAAGAAAACAGAAAAAAGGTAGCCCATCAAAACTCTCAGTATCTTTTTTTATCTTAGCCAGTTTTAGCTATTATATATTTTTATTGAAAATGTTGGTTAGCCCTGATGTTTGTTTTATTCAGGGCGCACGATCTACGATTAAACAATCAACCTTCGTACGTGTGGCCGTAAATTCAAAACGTAAGCGTACAATAGCATTCTCGAGTGATTCATTACAATTGAAAGATGGCATTCTAAATATTATCAATCTCGTTACTGCGTTAATGGGTTACAACTGCGCCACGCAATTGCGCTAAAGCCTGTTTGCATTTTCTACCTGACTCCGATAACCTGAAAGGTTGATATCCGATTACAACCACTTGACAAATATATACATCATCATCATCATCAATGGCTCTACGGCCCCGTATGGGCCTTTACCTCAGCATATTTCGCCTCGCAATCTATTTCGTGCTTCTTGCGTCCAACTTCGAACACCTATTGTTTCCTTGACAATTCCAACTTGGTGGGAGCCAACGCTTTGGTCTACCTGGTTTTCTTCTGCCACCAGGTTGTGAATTCAGTAAGGACCTTGGGGTTCTGTGACTTATGTCATCCGACATTTGGTGCACAGGTCCCAACCACTTGAGCCTGTTCCTTTTCATGGATTGGACAAAGTTACCGTCATCAATAAAGCTTTCATTGAAGTGAATACGCCAAATATAAAACAATACAAAAAAAAATATCTATGCCCTCTAAACATACCAATATATAAAAGTCGACAATACAATTGCGAAACACTTTGCCTATTACCTGATATCAGGCGTTTAAAAATATATTTAAATAGTTTTTAACATTTAGAACCCTATTTAGCATTTTGACAGCATTGTTCGGATTAATTTGCAGCTAAGTTTCATCACCGGACGTCGATGAAGAATAACAGATTCCACCCGAATCACCTCCACGTCCGTCGTACCGTAAGGCTTTGCCGGGCACCACCACTATGTGGTACCAGCTGTCTATTGAAGCGATCCAATTCGACTTACTAAATTATGTTAACATTTATTGAATGGCGTAAAAAGAACTTTATCTTTAGTAAGTAAGTTAGTTATAAGCTTATCAATAAATAAAATATCTCGGATCCTATTCCTTCTTCGTATGATGTTATGTTATGAGGTTATGACCAGCTAAGCCTCAGAAGAGACCTGGCTATGTCAATATGCCTATTTACGATTCTTAGGGGTCGGGTCCATAGTGTAGAAATAATGGACCGACTGGGTACACGGGTTCGAAGTAAGATCTGAGGCGGAAGTCATATCTGCTGAATGTACCGCCAAGTTAGCGCGACGCTGCTCACGCGAGCGATACATGTAATGGATGTATATGTAATGTAGACCTATTTGTTTGTTTTATTATTAGCTAGCTGACCCGGCGAACTACGTTCCGCCTAACAGTCTAATAATATCGTGTTGACTTTAATTAAACTTAATTTAGGATTTCAAAGGTAATAACATTAATACAATTTTTTTTGCAAAGAAATGTTTTATTGCTTGCCATTTGAAAAAAAATATATATATATAATGGCAGTTTTACACATTAGGTCTCTTCTCTCTAGCGCAAACATTGCAATACTGCATGTTAAAGCACTTTCTGATATACTTACATTTTTTGTTTTGTTATGCAACGCAAGAACAGTGGTAGGTTTCTTTTATATGCGTAATTTTGTCAACAGATGGCACCACATGCTGTTTTCATTCGTAAAATTTATTTATTTTTATTCCATAACTTATCCGATATTAAATTACTTATTCTGCTATTTCGAGCGGAGAAGAATCCACCAAAAAAGAGATATCTAACATCGGTCCAGCCGATCTTGAGTTATAAGAGTAACTAACACGACTTTGATTTATATATTTAGATATTATTATGTAGTTCTTAGGGAGCGTTCAAGTATTACGTCACGCAATTTTTGGAGATTATTAAATATTGTAATTAGTGTAAGTATATGTGAGAGAATAATAATAAATCAATTTAATACAAATTTAGATACTCCTGGAGCCCACGAACATAAGAACATAAGTAATAAAACAATAAAACATATAAACATTTATTTCCTCAACAACTCCTCCATTTTCTTAGACGCTAGGGACATGTCAAGTTTATTATCTGACGTTTTACTCAATACACCTAATAAAGCTCGCAACACTTTGACCTTCCCATCTCTAAACTGTTTAACTAATTTTGGATTATCTTCGATAACCCTCCTACATTGCTCTGTTATCTCTTTGTTATCTGTGACAAGGGACCATCCCTTCTCGTTGACTACTGCAAGAGGAGATTTCCTATTACCTATAATTTCTTCTAGAACACTACGACATATATCCAAATTAATTTTCTTTTCTAGAAGCAAGTCGGTTAGTTCGTCTAGCTGCTCGTTGTCTATGGTACAATTATTAACATCGATTTTCCGTTTATTAAGTACAGTCAGGATATCGTTTAATAAGAGATTGGCGACTTTTGTTGGATTTCTCTTTTTGTTCATCAAATTGTTAAAGAAATCAAACAAAGTCGGTTCGTTGACGAGTTGTATTGCTATTTCTGGGCGGAGGTCATGGTTTTGGATCAATTTCGTTCTTGATTCTGCTGGTAATTCTGGTATTCTATCGCTGATTAATGGTACGCTTATGATGTGTTGTGTCTCTTCTCTTGTCGTTAAATTAATACGGAGAGGTGGTAAATTCGGCTCAGGCATATATCTGCAAACAAAAAATTTATTAAGGATATATGAATTACTAGCTGACCCGGCAAACATCGTTTTGCACTGTATATTATTTCTAGAAAACATTTTTTTAGTTCAATAAAATAACTATCTACTATAATAAATAATAGGGGTTGATCGTAGAAGCGACAATGAAGGGTAGTATGTATTTTTGTATGCTGTTCTACAAAAAAAATAATAACAAAAAACGTTGTCTAAAAATAAATATGAAAAATTTAGGGGTGGGTAACTAACTTTACATTCAACTTATGGAACAGTACAAGTTTGCATCAAAATTAGTTTAGCAGTTGTTATCCACGCATTTCAGGGAGAATACATGTAGATTTAGTCAATTTCAGTTCACAGGTTTTAAATTACTTTTAGTCGTTGAAAACTCGATCTTCCCTAAAAATCATGTTATAGTAAATTTTTGTCATGTACCTGTAATCTTGGACCACTTCCTTGTCTCGCATTGGCACTGTGACCTTCGCAGTGGCATCCCACATTCTGGTCTCGTTGATAATACTCCCACCATCTTCGAGTACTGACTGCTGTCGGTCAATCTCATAACGCACCGCACTGGCCACGCCACGAATGGATCCGATATTTTTTATCTGAAAAGGTTAAGAAATTTGAGTTCATGTGTTTTTAAGAGAATGACAGCCAGTGACTCTTTAAAACAATGATGTTTACATAAAATACTTTAAACATTAATATAGGTAAACAATTACACTTATGAACAATAAAAAGAAGTTGAATTAATTGTAAATTTACATTTACTACCAGTTCTCATGTACTGAAAATATTTATTTTATAAATTTAAAACTTTATTGGATGTCCTTAAAATACTCTCCATTTGAGATAGAGCCAGTAGTACAGAATTGACTCCTTTAACTACTAAAGGGTTTGTAAAATTACCTCCGTCCGTGTTGATAGTGGATCACCTTCTCTTCGTATAGAAACATTAGCATCTACTCTCAGAGCACCTTCTTCCATACGACCAGAACATACGCCCAGGCGTTGCACAATTAATACCAATTCCTTGACTAACGCTGCAGCTTCTTCTCCATCCTGGAAGAGTTTAAATAATAATTATTTAAATATGATAGTGTTAATAGCTAAAGCAGCGCTGTTTATTATTATGCCTTGTTAATCAGTACATTAATGACTTTATTATATTAATAAGAATGTGTACTTTGACATAGACAATAATAAGTCTATGGTCAAATGAATTTACCTGCCCTGCTATTTCTTAATTTATAGAAACCAACTCCTAAATTGAAGTAGTAATAATACTAGTAATATAAACTTAATTAAATAATTAATAATTATTATAAAATTGAGTATTCACCGTATATTCACCTCTAAATCTGGTTCAAATACAATTTCTATAAGCGGTGCACCAGCTCTATTAAGATCTACAAGACTTTGTTTTAATTCTATGTCATGAAGTGATTTACCACTATCTTGCTCTAACTGTATTTGTTTAATCATTGAGCTTTTGTTATATGGCTTTTTATGAACTCCAGGTGTATATACCTAAAAAAAATGGAACTTATTAATATAATAAAAGAGGGAAACTGATTTTGAGTTACAATGTGCAGGTGTATATTTTTCATTATAAGAATATGATTTAATAAGATGAAAACTTGGTTGTAATGTCGACTTTGACTGAAGAGTTTTGAAATATAATAATTTGACATGTAATGCAATATACCTGAAAATTAATAACACCATCATTAGCTAAAGGAGCTCTTTGTTGTGTTATTTGATACCCTGCAGGCAAATCAGCGTAGAAATAATGTTTTCTATCAAAACTAGAGACTTCATTAACTCGACATGAAAATGCTAATGCAGCTAACACACCAAGTTCAACGCATTTTCTATTTAGTACGGGTAATGTGCCAGGTATAGCAGCATCAAATAGGGACACACAGTTATTAACTAATCCTCCAAAAGTATTTTGGGCGCCGGAGAATAACTTTGATTCTGTATTTAGCTGAGCGTGAACTTCTAACCCTACGACACTCTGCCATTTCTTCGCAATTTGCGACGAGTAACGCTTATGTATTTTTAAATACTTATGTAAAAATTTAGTCCGCATTTTTATCTTAAAATAAATTTATAACACATTAATATTTGTTTTGTTTTTACGTGTAGGTTAACATTTGAAAATTGAATGCAAATAAAACTGTCAAACGAACAATCACCTGACTGATATGACAATTTACATTTGATAATCACCCAAATCGAATAGCCAACAGGCGCAACTAGCGTCGTCACAACTGTCAAATTAATTATTACCGCCTTAAGATTTTAAAATTCTTATTTTAGTTTAGCATTCATTTGTCTATAATTATTCATTTGGAGCGATATCTGCTTTAATGCTTTTGGAGTAATTCAATAATAAAAATTCGCTTAGCAATTGCCAGCCTAAATAAGAATAAATTTTATAATTATTTATTTACACAAATTATTTTACTCTCAAAACTCACCATTAAATGCTGTAGTCGAGATGGTGAAAGTTGCACAAATAAAGGTTTAATATTTTACTTAATAAACGAATAAAAGATTTTATATAAATTAAAATTGCATTGATTTCCCTTAAAACTAAAACCTTAAAACTTAAATGCTATCACAATAATTTTATTCATAATTAACTACGACACTAGCCCCGTCACAACTTCGAAAAGGAAAGAAAATAGGTATAACACTATAAATGCCAACGTGACCTCGGCAATGGAGTACATTTTTATTGTTAAAAAGTAAAGCGCAATAAAGACGAGGTTACCGAACGGAAAATTAAATTATACAGGTGCGTGCGATCAATATCAATCACTGGTTAGGAATGAGTGCGAACAGCGATGGGTGTGCACAAAACCTTGACGACAGACAAAGTAAACATGCGGTAAAAAAGTATACCGTAACTAAAAATATTTATTTTAATTATAACAAGTACGCAGTTGCGTTCTTGTTTTTCAGTAGTTGGCTGATGTATGGTATTATTTTTTATAATTCGATTTTGATCAACAAAGTTTTCGCTTTATTAACGTTTAACCTATCGCTTTCAGTATTGTGGTGTAGAATTTGGCCAAGTTTATTATTGTTATGTTAGATTTATGTTAAATATGTATGTGTGATTATGTCATACGTTTCCCCTGCGCAATTAATTTTATATGTTATAAGTGTATCACGCCCACTAATTCATTACAGATTAGACTTTTTTCATGCCTGTGCGTCATATTTAACAGATTTTCTTTTTATAAAATTTAAAAATTATATGTTTTTTACTTAAAGAGAACTGAAGTTTTTGTTTGCTTTTTGCTAGCATATAGGTAGATATATTGCGTTATTAGTTAATATAAATTGTTTTACTTTTAAATTATAAATAAAAAAACGCTTAAATACTAGATTTGTTCTTGATGAATTCAAATTATTGAAAGTATATTAATACTTAGCAGTGTTGGCCTAGTGGCTTCATCGTGCGCATTTAACATTCAATCGAACGGTGAAGGAAAACATCGTGAAAAAACCTTGCCTTAGACCCAAAAAGTCGACGGCGTGTCAGGCACAGGAGGCTGACCTACTAGCCTATTAGATTGATAAACGATCAAGAAACAGATTCAGAAATCTGAGGCTTAAACCTAAAAAGGTAATGCCACTAATTTACTATTTTATTTTAGTACGATTATCAAACATACGAAATAAGATATGATTTGCCCCAAAAATTTTCATATCTGTAAATTGAATGACGTGCGTATTCAATTTCTTTATCGATTATTAAAAAGTGCCTATTGGCCATGAATATTAAAATAATTATAAATTAATCTGTTTGAATTTTCTTTTTATTATTACTTGATGTAATAAATAAAAAGATCTGTTAAAATATAAAATAAACTGTAAATAGCGTCCCTCACAAACGTTCTGTTCAAACATATTTACCTTGTAAGAACAATGAAACGTAAATGATCGGAACTGAATAATCAACAAGTTATTCATGTTAACCCATTTGTTCAAATATGAATAAATTACATTTGTATCGCCGGATATACCTAAAATTGATTTCGAAACTGAATTTTTTTAAATTATAAAATGTAATCCGAGAAATCTTAGTTATAAGATAGAAAACTGTTACGAAGGGTTGACTGAAATATTTCTCGATTTTTCCACAAGTTAGTGACGTTTTCATCAAGAAATGTGATTTATGGTCGTTTGAGGGCTCTATCACATAAGAAAATTGTAATTTGCATGTTACCCTCGTTTACAGGAGGCTGTAACATTGAAAAGATAAAGTGCGAATAGTGAAGACAAGTGATAAAGTGCTCGTAATTGAGGTAACTAGTGACCGCATTTTGTGTATTTCTGCGCGTAATTGTGTTTCTTTAGTGTAAACATTCCTCATTGATTTATTTGAAAATAAACTATATGCAGCTTGTAACAATACTATATGTATATTTTTATTTCTTTAACACCTTGTTGCTAAAACATATACAATCTAACCATACATATATCTAACTGATTGAGGCAGTAGGCGATTAAGACGAAATCTCATTGAAACCTATAAAATCCTTACTGGCCACTATAATGTTCCAGGAAGCAACTCTTTCTTTGAAGTGAGAACACAGATTTGAAGGGTAATTCTCTAAAACTAAAGACCACTCAATATAGATATTCCCTAAAGAATCTCCCAAACTGAGAAGTGACTGGAATATACTTCCGAAAAGTGTAATTAGTGCCTCTTTGAACTCTTTTAAAAATTACTCCGAATCCGCAAATACGCGCGCATCACCTTCCTAAGCTGCCTGTGTTTATCTACATAATAATGATATCTGTAGTACATCGGAGACAGGAAAAATAATATAATAATGTTGCGAAACTACTAGAAGTTTTATTACTTTACATTAATTCCACTTCGTTTTTTAAGAAAAAGTGCGCTACCCGTTTGTTCTATAAATAATAAAGTCATTTGTATCAACTGTGTATACCACAAGTGTAGAGGAAATCGGTTTTGATTTCGATTGCTGGCCCAACAAAATTGTATAGAAGTTGCCTATTTAGCAAACATATATAAACAGTTGATAGTAATAATAATAATAATTTATTTATAAGAATGTGGTACAAAAATGTTTTGATTGTACAATCTAAAATTTACATATTCTGCCACACATAATGACCTGCAAATTTGTCTTAAAAGGAATTTGACATACAGACATTACGTGTCATATTTAAAAATTGAGATAATTAGTCAATTTTTATATTATTTGTAGTGATAAAATATCACATTATTAAAATATATTATTACGTTATCAAAAATAATATTAATTATAATGTTTCACGTAAATAATCTTTTCATTAATAAAATAACATTTTTCCCAAAAGTCACCGTCAGATTTCCTACGTTAATATTCAGAAACGAGACCAAGCGTGAACCATTACTTTCGTATGTCAAAATCCAATAAATTTTTGACACATTGGATTCAGGGAGTCAGATTTAGCGCTGGTGTCTGAATCTCATCCCTTGTCCCATCAGGCTGCGGTACTTCAAAGAATATCAGACTTAACGAAAGCAATATTATTTTGTACATTGTGTGTTGTTATCTAGAAAATTTCCATTTCAAGTGCACACAGCTGCGGATGTGAAGAAATAATTAAACTTAGTTAAATCTGATTATATGATCCTTACTTATGATAATTTATGCGTCTGACCTAGCATTCATTAGCAGGCAAGTAATTTTATTTTGAATAAAATTTAGTTTACTCATAAAAAAATCTCTATACATATATTAAGTACAATAATTATACAATCAATACACTGTGCAGGATAAAGCAAAACATCTCAAGGCAATCGGCAACATTCAAAATGAGACATAACTTCCGTAAGTCAAAATCAAAACGTTTTTGACATAAAGGAAGCAGACTATGCGATGTCTCGTCTCTGAAACAGGCTGCCCATAAAGAAATTATCTATGGACCAGATATAGAAATCTGTGGCCTAGAATTAAAAAGGCTTGCAACCCCACTGAACGTTCTTATTATGTTTTTTTCATAACCTCAATAAAGAGAGTGGAGGTTCCACGCAAGTAATTCACACTGGATTAAGTTAGGTCGTTGCTTGAATGCCGCCACTTCTACTATAATTCGTATGCGTCTGGGACATAACAACCTGCCAGTTCACTTAGACAAGCTTGGTATCGGAACTACTAGTTAGTGTGTGTGGCGAGGGCTATTCTGACCTGAAACATGTTTTTAGTTTTCTTTTTCCTAAATATGATCATTCTTCCTTATTTACTTCTTTAGCACCTCTCTCTCTGTTCCACATCCTACCAACACTTCTTTACTTTTTTTTTTTTTTTTATAGAACGGGAGGCAAACGGGCAGGAGGCTCACCTGATGTTAAGTGATACCGCCGCCCATGGACACTCAATGCCAGAGGGCTCGCGAGTGCGTTGCCGGCCTTTTAAGAATAGGTACGCTCTTTTCTTGAAGGACCCTAAGTCGAATTGGTTCGGAAATACTTCAGTGGGCAGAAGTATAACTACTAGAAGTATTATTACTTCTTCGAAATTTAATCTCCTTGTATTTAGTATTATAAGTAAGTTTATTGTAAATAATAATAATAAAATCTCTAACGAGCAACTTTGGGAGCGCTGCTGAGAAACCCCGATCAGCCAGCAGATCAAACGACGCAAGTGGAATTGGATACACTTCGAAGTGATCCCAATAATATTCCCAAGCAGGCGCTTGATTGGAACCCGCAAGAAAAGCGGAAACGTGGCCGTCCCAAGAAAACCTGGCGCCGTACTGTCGCAGACGAGGCAAAGAGAGCCGGAAAGACTTGGAGCGAGATAAATACGAGACTCAAGACCGAACGCGATGGAGACTCACTGTGAACGCCCTCTGCCCCAACTAGGGGTTATAGGACATTAAGTCATTGTAAATAATAACATAAACTATAATTTTGATTTCTTTTTCCACTTAGGTAATTATTCAGATTTTTTGTAAATTTTATTCGATTATGCTATGTCGCAATTAGTTTCCTTCGTTTTTTATTATTCATAAACTGTTTCTAAAAAATCGCTACTTGACGCTGGCTAATGTACAAACCGTGCCGGAGCCAAAAAATAAAGAAGAAGAATTAAGTAATTCAGAATTGTAAACCTCGTTGTATATACATAGGTTAAATCAATTCCATACAGCTCTCAAGACACCTTTAAAACAATAGATTGTGACATTAGCCGTAAATGTATCAACACACACTCTTGCATTTGAGAAAATGAATAAAGTTTCAAAATAAGAATTGTAGTTCCAATCTACTTATGTTCCCACTGTGCAATACGTAAATCCGAATAGTTAACGTTATAGAATAGTAAAGCTAAATGATTTGTATGATCTTCAGAGCTCCGTGGGCGTTTAAAGAATATATTTATACGTCACTTATCTGTTCATAAATATAATGAACCATATGCATATTATATGTAGAACATAAACAATTAATTTTCATTTATTACAATGCAGGACATTTATTAATAGTAAATAGCCTATGCTGAATTTCGACTAAAGAGGATTCCTTGGACAGCGACAAGAATAAATTTGCTAATTTATCTTCCTTCAGTCTTCACCAAAGGATCCTTATAGGTATAAGTATTACACATGCGGCCAGGATTGCCAAAGACAGTGGGATCGGGTGAAGATATACAACACCAACACGATATACAGTAATGAAGAATGCGACTAAATAAAGTGGGAGGCTGTAAGCACCTTCTCTAAGCGACCCACCTACTTGTTTGCCCCATTAAAAAAATGCAATGACATGCTGGTCTCTAGGTACAAAAGGGAAGGAAGGAAATTACCATAAAATTAGTCGTCGATTTTTCCGATTCCAATTAAACTAAATACCAATGAAGATGTGGTTATGTGCTATACAAGCTACAATATCCAAACCGGAAATATACAATATTAGACACGTCACAACCGGTTATTTGTAAACGAGTTATCTCGATATACTTTGTCACTAATCAATGTCCTAGTTTTTGCGAATGCTCTTCAACAGAACTTTAGTTCATCTATTAGGAATGTTTATAGTGGATAATTAATGTCGAATAGATGACTTGCGAACCGGAAGCCACGCAACAGCTTATAAGTAAATCCTAATTAGCTTTATTTGAAGTAGCAGATCACAACATTGTTGTACTTAAATCACTTAAATACACACAGATAATAAATATGAAGAGATAAAGCATGCATCAGTTATAAAAAATATTAGTAATATATCGTTGATACAATTATAATTAAATTCACATTCTTTTATTTTTTTCAAGGCAAGAAGCTAGAATAATATTTATGCTTTATTCTAGATTATTCTGGACATATTAATTGTTAATTAATTGTATATGAAATACATAAACCACAGAATGGGGCAGCCCAGCAACATAAAAATCATCAAGGTTTTTAAAAATATATTTCGGTAGAAATGTGTTCATTTAAATATTGTACATATAATTTGGTGATTACTGATGCGTATTTGATTGTTTTCTGTTAATTTTGTTGTAATCTAAATTAAATTCAGAATATTTATTTTTTTATCCAGGTCAAAGTTATATTAATTTTAATTATAAGTTGATTTTGATATTTATAACCACAGTAATTTCTGGTTTCAAATGATAATTCTTATGTTGATATAGTCAATTTATCGATAAATTGATCATCACGCTACAACCGAATTTAACGGTTTCAAACCAGAATATCATTCATATATATATATTAGTAAAACAAATTAGACTTATGTAGGCTAAGAAAAGTTTATGTATCAATTAACATCTTTGCATTCATTAATACAAATTTTTCTGCTTCAAACGCAAGTTTCAGAAATAACACAGTGACGTAAAAGTTCATTGCGCTCAAAACAAAGCACAATTTGCATTCGTGACGACTATAATCTTTGGTATTAATAATTACATACCAAAGACGAAATCATTACGAGACAAGAATCTCACAGATACATAATTAATTGGTACATAATTTTGAAATGATTTTGTAAGACTTAAAACCTTGAAAATGTTTTTAACTGTCTATATAAATGTTTATATATAATAGAAAGTCCAATCAGTAATATGTCACTGACCTCTGTGATTTTATTGATAGTCTCTGGTCCTCTCGTATACATTTGAATACATTTTGACGGATATAAATGCTAGATTTCATTTTTAATAATATTTCTAGTGCTTTTCAGACGTCATGAATCATATCTATTTGTGTTAAACCGCTTAAAATAATTTTATTTTATATTTACAAGACTATACGTTCAATTGTAATTACACACTGTGTGCAATGAGGATAACATATTCCTCTTCAACCTATATTTGTTTACAATGTGATAAACAATATAAAAAGTCAATATTAATTACTATATATACGATTTGTCGTGATTTCGTTCGAGATCAAAAACATGCGAAAAAATGCTGTTTGTATTACAAAACGTGTTTGAGACTGGAGTTCGAGCAAGGCCGGTCAAAGTCCACCAGATTTGCGCTTTGTAGTGACGAAACATAAATATCACTGTGTATTTTTTAAGGTGTGATTTTTAGTATAATACTCAAATTTACTCAATATCATTATTAATATTATAAACAGGAAAAATTTGCATGATACGACTAAAAATCATCAAAATCTACTGAACTGGTGTAATAAATTGTTTCACTATGATACATTTATAGTGATTTGCGAAATTTGTTTTAAAATAAGTATTGTTTGATGATTTGCTATTTCAAAAGAGTACCGTGTTTCTTACCCCGGCTTTTTTTCTCGGCCTACACCCTCTGTCTTCTTTGCCGATGAGTAGGGATGTCTACTGATTCAAATTTAATGGCGTGGTACCTGTATCTTATATTCTATAATAAACATATTTTATTTATTTGCTAGTATAAATTTGTTTGAAATGAGTTATATCTATCCAGGTTTAAGCGTACAATTCTATCTGGTCCTAGATGTAAGCCTTGGACCATACAAAATTTTAAGTGTGTGGAAAATAAACAATATTTCCCCACCATGCTTGCATTTACGGCAAGCATTAATTCATAATTACACACAAAGAAAGAAAAATCTATTATTAAAAGCTATACTGGGATTTGAACGCACGACGCCAACACAGCTGAAAGAAGCCATTGTAATCCAATAAATGATTAACATAAATTGAAAATGATTCCAAGTAGACTAAAGATTTAAAGTTATGTATTATTATAAATTTACAATTATTTAACATTATATATATATATATATTACATAACAATTTATAATAATACATAACTTTAATCCGGTAAAAGGCTTTTTCTTTAAATGTGTAAAGGTTATGTCAATCAAAGACAATACTAGACTAAAGATATTTATTGACTCAACGCTAAGCTAAAACTACTGAATGTATTACGGAACTCACATTCTTTATTATTATCAATGTGTAGAACAGTCAACTGTTCGCCCTAATTCTGCGCTGACGCGCTGTGCTATTTCTGAAATTATGTATTATCGCTTTGGCCTAATTCTAGCAAGTAGCAGTTTTCATAATACCTCAATTTACGGAACCGTCATAATATTGAAACCATTGACACACATGTATAACTATGATACATCGTTTAATCAAACCTAAACGTAAAATAAATCAGTGGCGCTACAACCTCTTTAGGTCTTGGCCTCAGATTTCTGAATCTTTTTCATGATCATTTTTAAATCTAATAGGCAAGTAGGTGATCAGCCTCCAGTGCCTGACACACGACGTCGACTTTTTGGGTCTAAGACATGTCGGTTTCCTCACGATGCCTTCCTTCACCCTTCGAGCAAATGTTAAATGCTCACATAGAAAGAAAGTCCATTGGTGTACAGCCGGGGATCGACGACCTCGGTTAAGAGAGTCGCACGCTGAAGCCACACTGCTCTAACAAACCTAAACATAGTAATAATACAAAAAAATGGTGCGTGTACTTATGTACGCGCGTAAGAAGTTATATTTCTTTGGCTTTCTTTATTTTTTTAAAATATTGAATAATTAATAATAGATATTTAGCGTAATAATTAAAATGAAAATTAAAACAAATTTAAAAAGTTTGGTCCCTGTGGCAGTGTACCTTTAACGCTGGCAGCATTTCCTCGCTGTATTGCAAGACTTATTCTTACTTTATAGGTTAAGAAAATTGTAAATACTGTATTTGTGTAAATAAATAAAATAGTGTTGATAAATAAATGATATTTAGCGTTAATAATTTAACAATATTTAATATTTAGTATATTATTGAATTATTAATTAATATTAAGCACAATTATTATTTATTATTTTATTAATTTAATTTAATAACTAGGTATGTTTCATAACCTTTTAACTAAGTAACAATAGGTCTTTGTGAAAAAGCATTGCTAAATTTCTTTGAAAAAATAATTTAAACTGCTTTATTTGTTTAAAAGGTACTATAATGGTCATTATGTTCATTCAAAATGCTTGGCATAGCTGCTAACTTCACGCATATTCTATTTCTTTTTACTTGTAGATTGTCTTATTCCCATCTCGCTCGCGCACGCTCGGCGCCCATACTGAATTTTGTGTCACGGTGCGCGCGCATCGTAAAATTTCACTCTCATAAATTTTTCATAACGCGCCTAAAGAAGTATAACTTCAATAATTAAAAATTAATAAAAAGAAAATTAAAACAAAATGAAAAAGTTTGGTCCCTGTGGCAGTGGACCTATAACGCTCGCAGCAATGCGATACTTATTCGTTGAGCGAGGAAAGCACCAGCTCTGGGGTCACCAGTACTATCTACCAGGCGCCAACTTAAATCTTTAATTAGCGCCTATACTCTCACACACACGAACCCCACGGCTCAAGAACATCTACTCCAAAGGGAATAAAATCGAAGGAAAGACTCTTATATTCGAGCTGTTTTATATTTTCCGCCTGCTCTGCGGCCGCCCCAGCTTTTTTGCTTGTACGAGGGAGGTGAGACGAGGCTAACGTGTCCACACAATTAGCATCCTTTATAAAAGCCCGTCCCACAAGGGATCAACAACATCCCATCCGGCCGCTTGCTATCGTTCTACATAATTAAATTATTTAATTCAAAAAAGTCAAAAGTCAAAATCATTCATATAGGTTACACAATGTACATTTATGAACGTCAAAAAAAAATATACACCAAATTCTTCGTATTTTACATTTAGGTACTGCTAGTTCTCAAATCAAGGGCGTTGAACGGAAGAGAAGAACTGGCAAACTCTCCGCCACTCTTTTTTGTGCAATACTAAAAGCAGCAGCCAGCCATGTGGAATACTAAATACTAATAGGTCCCTATTATTAGGTAAATACCAGTAGAATATACATATTACCATAAGTATATTTACTATTTTCATTTTAAATGAAAACTGTGAATACATTATGTAAAAAAGAATTTAAAATCTTATCGTATTAATATAAATAATAAAATTAAAAATGCGTAGGTGTGTCTGTTGTCAATAATGTACGTGTTTAGATAAGATTATGTATATTTAGATGATTTTATCATTTAGCAACCAAATTCACACCGCTTGTGGCCTCAATTTGATTTATAGATAAAACACGGAACTTGTTATCAATTAGCTAATGGTTTTGACCTATTGTTTTTTTGAAGTGAAACTTCTTTAGGCGTTCGTCGTTTTTGTCGAAGAACAGGGAGAGAGCAATTGAGAACGATTGAGAGAGAGTGAGAAGGGTCAATTAGCTTATATAAGTTCTCGTAAGAAGAATATATTATGATATAAATATAAAATACTATTTTATATTTTATGCAAAATAATTTATTGAAATCTCAAATGATGAATTGAAAATTAAAATGCCACTTGTTTTTATTATCGAAGTAATAAATTAAAAAATTGCGTGCGTACAAAGTACACATGTCAGAAGTGAAACTTCTTTGGCAAACTAATTTTTAAGTCTTGTTGATATTTATACAAATCTAAAACTTTAGATTTCCGAGACTTAGAAGGAGGGAATGGAAGATATATTAGGAATTTAATGTTTTTAATAGGGATGCATCGATACGCTTTTTTGCCGATACGATACCGATGCCGATACACTTATAGGAATACCGTCGATACCGATACCGATACCAACGCTTATTGAATTAAAATTAAATTAAGGTAAAATATATCAATTTAAATTAAAGTAATTTTTATTAAAAAAATATATATACAAAAAAATAGACACAAACTTTGAATAATTTTAAAGGTTTTGTTTCTAAAATTAAGAATTAAGAGTAATAATTAAATTAAAATAAAATAAATAACTGTTAATAATTAAAATTAACAATGATAACATTGTTGTAATTCTGTTTTTATTAAATTTGGTATCGAAAAAATACTACTCGCGATAGCAGTTAAATTGCCAAGATGATCTTCAAATCTACGTTCAATAAAGTCTCAATGATCTCCCGCAAGCCATAATATCTAATAACTATGCGTTGGCAAAGATAGTTGACTTGAGTAAAAATTTTGGTCTACTAATCAATCCAGAAAGAGTTTTTCGTACTAACTACTAAGCAAACACAAACTACTGCAAAAGTCAGCAAACCTCTTAAAAATAATAGTACGTGAACGTATTCTGTTTTGTAGGAATCCTCGAAAATGCATTTCGTTTTCGAGCATAGACAATCTGTGGGTTATATGTGTAAAAAAGTAAATAATATATAATAAAATAAATTACTTCAAATAAATAAAGTACCTTTTTTTAAGTTAATGTCATTATCGAATTTGGTAAAAGAAAAATATTTATGAGGTTTTAACAAGAAAATCTATGGCAATTCTATGGCTTCTAAATCGATTGCTACAGAATTTTATTAGGGAGGCAGTCCTTCGCTACACAGCACAGCTGAATCGTAACGTCAAACTTTGTAAACATAAATAAGCGTTTACATTTAAAAAAAATAAGGTAGAAATAGCACGGCTGGAAGAAAATAAAAATAATAAATCAGTGGCGCTACAACCTTTTTAGGTCTGGGCCTCAGATTTCTGTATCTGTTTTATGATCATCCTCCTGTGCCCGACAAACAGGCATGCCATTCACGATGTTTTCCTTCACCGTTCGAATGTGCACATGGACAGAAAGTCCATTGGTGCACAGCCGGGGATCGAACCTACGACCTCAGGGATGAGAGTCGTACGCTGAAACTAGATCAACACTGCTCAATGCTCATATGGCTTGAGGTGGAAGTTCAGTAGATTAATTTAGTAACTACTGTTAATTTATGTCTCATTTGAAAGTCAAAATCGTTCTTTGTTACAAAGAGAAGTTGACCTAAAAGATTAACAAATAGTCGAGTGACGCACCTGCGACCCTAATTCCTAGCTATCACGTTTTTAAAATTCACCTCTCAATTTTTGATAACAACTCTACAGGGTTTTCGATCAAGTCGTACTTTGCACTGTGACGGTTATTAAGGTGAATAACTGAATAATCCGTATTTAAAGAATATATTTACATATTTAATCAATATAATGATATATTCATAAGTGTTTTGTCACGTATCCACCAAACACAATTAAAATATTGGGACCCGTTTGGCCTGTGTATTAATAAAAGTAACCGAAGACAATAGAGCACTGTTGGCCTAGTTTCAGCGTAGGACTCACATCCCTGCGGTCTTAGGTTCAATCCCGGCTATCTCAAATAGAATTTCTATGTGCGCATTTAATATTTTCTCGAACATTTTGAGGAAACCGGCTTGCCTTAGACCCAAAAATTCGACGGCGTGTGTCAGGCACAGGAGGCTGATCACTCGTCTAGAAGATTGAGAAATGATCATGAAACAGATATCTAAGGCAAAGTAAAAAGGTTGTAGCGCCACTGATTTATGTATATTATTTTAAAACTATGTTAATATCATAGTTTGTTTATTACTTTTATTCTTTTGTGGACGCAATTTGTATACAAAGTAATCGTTTCAATTAATTTTGTATTACTACTGCAATAGACATAATGTAATAAATTGCCATTATATTCGTAAAAGAAGTTATTAAGTTCATAAAACGGTAGGTTAACCAATATTTACGACTCACTCCTTTACATACTTTTAGCACTGGGGTAAGATAATAATAATACGAATTTATAATCGTTTATTAAAACCTTAACTTAACCATCAAATAAACAATACAATTTTCTTAACCTAAGTTGTAATAACAAAAATCAATAGAAAGAAAATTATAACAAATTTAAAAAGTTTGGTCACTGTGGCAGTGTACTTTTAATGCTGCCTTGCGATTCTGTAACTCACTTTTCGAAATCACACAGCGGTTATCGCAGCGTCGGTCGCGCTCAAATCAGTCGTGAAGCAGCATGTTATGATTTGGTATTCTGATAAGGTCCCTCCTTGTAGTTTATTGTTTATTAGAATGCCAAATCGTAAAATGACTGCTTTACGACTGATTTGAGCGCGACCGCCGCTGTCAAAACCGCTGTTTGAGTTTGAAAAGTGAGTTACAGAATCGCAAGGCTGGAAGCATTTTCTAGCTGTATTGCGATACTTATTCGTTGAGTGAAGTCACCTTACTATCTACAAGGCGCCAACTTGAATCTTTAATTAGCGCCCGTGCACTTGAACCCCACGGCCCAAGAGTCTCTACTCCAAGGGAACAAAACCGAAGTTTTAGAAAAGACTCTTATATTGGAGCCATTTATGATTTTATAATATTTTAAATGGCAATATTTATATAGAAAGTATTGAATTCTATATTTTACAGCCGCGTTCAGCCGCGCTCATGAATCATGTATACCAACTTAAGAAATTTCTAGTTTGTTGAGTTTATCGGCTGTAAAATTCAATACGTGTTTGACTAAGTTTCGTTTCTAAACTATAGACAGACCTATCAATATAAAAACAAAAAAACACATTGGGTAATTTTCTATATACAGTTGTGACGATTATAATTTTTTTTAAATATACATTAGATTCATGTACCTACACACGTAATAAGAAATTGACTGCATATTATAAAGTTGAATTTTGATTAGCAAATAATCAAATAATTAGGATATTTCACAATATGACTGTCAAAACAAAACAAAGTCGTTGTGTATTCTAAAATACAAACAAAGCAATACGGACATTATAAGTACTTATAAACAATATTACTTAAACTTTTTGTTCTTAATTTTTGCGTCGCAAAAACAATGTTTACATTATTACTTATGCAAAAACATACTCAGAGGAATAAGTGTCCATGAGAACAAAGCTGTTTACAATTGTAAAGATTATTTTTGTAATAATAATTACTTATTTATTTATTTTATTTATTATTTATTATCACTTCGTTGCATATACATTAATATAGTACAATTGACATAATTAAATAAAAAGGAGAGCAACTGGCGGCCTTATCGCTTTCAAGCGATCTCTTCCAGGCAACCACTGTGAGAAAACAAAAAGTATTAATTACATAAGATAGGCAAGAAGTGCAAAAATACAAGTATTACATTTAGTTGGAAACAAGGAACAAAAAACAAACTAAACTAATAAAGAATACATGAAAAAATAATAATACTAATAATAAAGTGCACATGAATCATTTTTAATTTCCTAAATTAAGATAAGTCTCAGTAGGTACCTATTATTAAACTTAGGGATACGATGTGGACAGGTAATGCTTGTAAAGAAGAAATTTAAAGGAAGATAGAGAAGGAGCTAAGCGAATAGGGACTGGAAGTGAATTCCATAGCTTAACTGCAGAGACCTTAAAGGAATCGCCAAGAAAGGAGGAGTTATGACATGGAATTTCAAGGATATAGTTTTCGGAAGAGCGTAGGCTATAGTTATGGGATCCCAAAAATTTGAAATCATTTTTAAGATAGGAAGGAGTTTTAGGGTTGAACAGGATGGAATATAAGATATGGAGAACATGAGCATCACGTCGCTGACGAATGGGTAACCAGCCCAGCCGCTTACGGAACTCAGAGATATGATCGTACTTTCTTAGACCGAATATAAATCGGATACAGAAATTTTGGAGACGATCCAGTTTATTTAGCAACTCCTCATTTAGATCGGAAGAGCAAGAATCGGCGTAGTCCAGTAATGGCAGGAGGAGAGATTTAGCCAGTGAGGTTTTAGTACTAAAGGGAAGAAAATTACTAAGACGCCGAAGGATACTGGAGGCACCGTACAATTTGCGGCTAACTTCTTTAACATGCTGCTCCCAGGATAAATTTTGATCAATTAAAACCCCCAAATTTTTTACTGTACGGCTAATATTCAAAGTCACACCGTCGATATGTACAGGGGGTATTCTGGCCCAATCAATTCTCGACGTGAAATAAGGGCTGCCAATAATTATTACTTTACTCTTGTTGGGATTGATTAGTAGACCAAAGTTTTTACTCCAGTCAACTATCTTTGCCAGCTCATAATTAGTAGATTGTATGGCTTGTGGGAGATCATCGAGACTTGATTGGACGTAGATTTGAAGATCATCGGCGTATAAATGAAAATTGGTTGAAAGACGGAAAGTTAAGGAGTTAATATAAATAGCAAAAAGAAGAGGAGAAAGTACGCCACCTTGCGGAACGCCAGATTCAATCAAACTCCACTGAGACATGCAATCGCTTGTCTTAATGCACTGGCGGCGCCCATTAAGATAGTTAGAGATCCAGTTAACTGCAAGAGGAGAAATATTGATAGACCTAAGCAACCCCTCTAGAATTTCGAAATTAATTGTATTAAAAGCGTTGCTGAAATCTAGCAACGTGAGAATTGTGAGTTGTTTGTGGTCCATGCCTACGCGAATATCATCGGTAACTCTGACCAGAGCAGTAGTTGTTCTATGTCCGGGTCGAAACCCAGACTGAAGTGGATTAAGTATGCAATTTCTGTTTAGGAAATCATTTAATTGCTCATGTATAAGGCGTTCAAGTACCTTAGATAGAAAAGGCAGAATCGAGATGGGTCGAAAATCAGAAAAAGTACTAGGATTAGCCTTTTTGGGGATAGGGATGATAAGTCCATCCTTCCAGCAAGAAGGAAATTCACCTGATGAAATAGAAAAATTAAAAATATGTGTGATCACAGGAAGTATAAGAGAGACAATAGGAATGATCATAACACGACCGATCAGGTCAGAACCAATAGCATTGGAATGAATAGAAGAAATACTCGATTCAACATTCTGGCTAGAGAATTCAGTGAAAGAGAAAGATGGAAAACTAGGACGAGGGAGAGATGATATATACTCAAGAGTTGAGGCCAGATCGATATTACTTAAAGTAGAATGAGAGGTAAAATGGGCGTTTAAGCTGTTTACTTCGATATCGGGAGGCATGGAAGGACGTGGTGGCTTACCGACACCCAGAGATTTTAAAAATTTCCATACTTTCGAGGGATCCCCATTTGACACTGAGTCGTGAATGTGTCGTCTCTGCGCATCCCGACAACGCGTGTTGCAACGGTTTCGCAAGATTTTGTAATATACACGCTCCTCGTCCGTTTTGGCTGTTCTCAATTTGGCTTTGGCGCGGTTTTTTTGTTTGATCAAAGATTTAATTTCATCATTGAGCCAAGGAGCAGGTAAATGCTTCAGTTTAACGGGCCTCAAGGGGGAATGTATATCAAAAAGATTGGTAATGTAGGCATTTAGTAATTCAATTTTACCATTGATGGTGGGACACTCATAAATCGAGTTAAAGTCGATTTTGGCCGCGTCTATAAGCAGACGCTCGGTGTCAATCGCAGCGAAATTGCGTCTAAGGACTACAGTGGGTTTTAGTTTAGGAGGTTTAAGATTGAGAGATAAATAAAGAAGGTCGTGATGAGAAAAAGCGACAGCTGGAAGTTGGCCATGGTTAGTAACTAGGTCGGGAGAAGAGGTAAATATAAGATCCAATAGGGAAGGAGTGGAGCCTGGGACTTTATGCGTGGCGCGAAGTGGCAGGTTATGAAGATTATAAGAGTCGGTGATGGAGAGCAACCTTTTCGATCGGCAGTCGTCAATTTATGTCAGATTTAATCCATATATAGTTTTAGAGTTAGTAACAATTTGTAGTTGCTATTTAGTATTAATTAGTAAACAAAAATAATAATATAATTAAGGCCGCCAGTTGCCCTCCTTTTCATTTAATTATGTTAACTGTGTTAATAGTATTTGAGACAAAATATATTATTTTAATTAATTAATTTATTAATTAACACTTCCTTGCAAGTATACCGAAATATAGTACAATTAAAATGAGCACTTTCGAGCGATCTCTTCCAGGCAACCAGTGAGAGAAAAAATAATATTAGATAAGGTTAGCAAGAAGTGCAAAATTATATTATATATAACTATTGGAACAAAGAAAAGCAATTAAAACATATGTAAACAATGAAAGGCATAATAATAGTAAAAAAGGACACACGAAAAAGAAAATGTGCACATGAATTACGATTATTGCAGATCAGTAATTACGATAGGTAAGGATACGATGAGGACTGATAAATTAAATATATTTATAGTTTACCACATGTTACATAGAACTTAATGTACGGCATATGATACAAACTCTTATAAAATGTATGACAATTTATGTAAACAATATACAATTAAAATATACACAAGATAAAATAAGCATACTATAAGAATACCAAAAAAAAATTTTAAGCAAAAAAAAAAACAAGAAAATTGTCAGCAAAACAGCGAATTAGGTTCAAGATAGGCACTTAACAATGCTTTCTCTAAAACCGATCAGCCCACTACCGAATATATCCAGCTCCGGATAAGTACTGTTTAATCCGTTAAAATCGCGAAGAATTCGAAAGAAAAGTGCCTGAATTACTAGGTTCTGCAAAAACCGCAGAAGGAATTTGGAAAATTTCGCTGATTTTCGAACTAGGAAATAAGTAAGGAACGACAGTTTTAATATCCTGTAAGAGGAAACTGCTCTATATTTGATTATTCAGCAATTTATACAAGAAGGTAACACCGGCTAAAGATCTGTGATCGTATAGTTAAATTTCTTAAGTCGCTGATGGTACCTTTATGTGAAATCCTCTACTAATGAAAGCCAGGTTAATATAAATAATAACTTAAATTCGGGTTTATATTAAGATTCATGCTCTAAAACTCCGAAGTGACTTCATTAACCTAGTTTAATTATATAAAATATTTAACTTTAATTACCTTTTTGCAAAATTTTCTTTTCTTTGTAATCCTAAAGTTAGTAGAACTAAAAGGCTTCTATACCTACCTACAGCTCGCTTATTTGCTACTTTGAATGGTCCAGTGAACAGGCCATCTCTTACAAATTAATTACTACCACTGATGAAAATATTTATACATTTTTACCGCAACTTTGTTTATCATGCTGTTAATGAGGTTAAAGTTTCTATTTAGTTTTGGTTATTTTTTTTGCCTGTTTTAATTTTTTCCCCTTGCTACCTTGCTTATGTTCTAAATTCTAATATATTTCATATTATGTATGTGTGTAAACTTTGTGATGTCATATTTTCTTGTATAATTTTATGTATGCACGTTGTTTTAGAACTTTTAAATAAATACTAGCTGACCCCATAAACGTTATTTTGCCATGTATATTATTTCTAAGAAACATTGCTTTTTTTGTTCAATAAAAATAACTATCTACAATACTATTTACAAAATTAGGGGTTGTATGTATTTTTATACGTTGTATCATAAAACAAAAAAAAACTTATAATTTTTTTTTTTTTTTTGGGGTGGACACCCCTTATCACTTAGAGGTTGAAATATATATAGTAGCCGATTCTCATACTTAATATGCATAAAAAACATTCATAAGAATCGGTCGAGCCGTTTCGGAGGAGTATGGGAACGAACAATTGAGACACCAGAATTTTATAGAAATAAATGTGCGCTCGTGGAGACATACAATTTTATACTATCTGGCTGAATATCCTGCTTCCGGATTAAAACGACGGGATTTTTTAAACGTTTTGAAAACATTGGTTAGGTTCCATTATAAGAAAACAAGGCAGCCCTTAGGGCCGGTTTTTTTATCCGTAGTTAACTCAACTATTGGTTAAATATAGGACTATTAGTTAAATATCAGCAAAATGCATTTTTTGATCCGTGGTTAGAGTAACTAATGGTCAAAAATCTAACCATTAGGGCCAGTTTTTTGATCCGTAGTTAAAAATGATCTAACCATTTGTTACATTAACTATAGTTAAATGACTAACCAGTAGTAAAATCGTAAATGCGTTTTTCAATGTCTATTTTAACTATAGTCAAACTTAACCATTGGTTAATTTGTTGCCAGTGCAATGAACAATGACATCCCAAAAAATGTAGTTTTTTTCTGTCTTACTCTAGTACGTCAAAAACGTATTACATTTTGACATCCGAAAGTCACGGTTCCTCTCTGAATTTGATGGTTGGTATTTAAGGCTTCCCTACTATAGTATAAGTAGCGGCACGAAACTCTAGCGCTGACCGTTATTGCGCAGAAGTAAAAAATAAGGTACCTGAGGGGGGCTAGCGGAATGAAGAGCGTCGATTGGCTCTCCAGTCGCATTTTGTCCCCCGCGCGACAGTACACATGCGCAGCAATCCCCTCCACGTATCGGCCAGCGCTAGACTTACGTGCCGCTGGTTATAGCTAGCTATTTTTAGATCCTCGTGTGGAATAATAAACTTATGTAAATATATAAGCATTTTACGTCAAACACTCACACATTCATTAATAATACAAGTGTGCATGACACGTGTTTTTTCGTTGTATATCACTTGTGGGGTAGCTATTTGTACTACATTAATACGTCACTTGTAAGAGATGGTTGATAAACGTGTTGTCTATATATATACTATCATTATAAAGAAAAAAAAGTGCGTGCGTACAAAGTACACATGTCAGAAATGAAACTTCTTTGGCAAACTAATTTTTAACTCTTGTTCACATTTAAACAAATCTAAAACTTTAAATTTCCGAGACTTATAATAAACATGTGTCATTTTAATTTACAATTCGTCATTTGAGATTTCAATAAATTATTTTGCATAAAATATAAAATACTAAAATTTAATAAATTCTCTTTACAAAATTTCAATTTTAAAAATAGTATTTCTATAAGGTAATTCACCCTTCTAACTCTCTCTCAATCGGTCTCAATCGCTCTCTCCCTTTTCTTCGACAAAAGCGCTGCACATCTTCGTGACGTTCAGTAAAAAATTTACACTAAAGAAGCTTCACTTCAAAAACTTATCTTTGTAGCGAATAAACTCAAAACGAACAGGGACGATTTTAAAAAAATGTGTGCGTGTACTAGGTGTACACACGTAAGAAGTGAAACTTCTTTATGACCTTATTTTTCGAAAAATGATCTACTATATGCAACTTTACAGAAATTGGTTAAATAAAGTTAAATTAGATAAAGTTGAACAAAAGGCTTTATTATCATAGACATGAATACAAATACAATTGTTTCATTTTAACTTATTACTGTACTACTATGTAGTACTAAGATTATTACAGAATTTCATTAATTGTAATAGAATTAATAGTATTACTATAATTGTTATCGTTATTATATATTTTTGTTACTAATGGCTTCTACTTTTTGTTACTAAAAAGATGGCGCGTAACCGAAAAATGTGACCAATGTGTGTAAATTTTTTTCCAACCCCGATAAAGAAGTTTCACTTCAAAAATATTTCACCATTAGAATACTACCTTAAATCCTTAGGCCGCCTGTGGAATCCAAATATCTTAAAATTCTTATTTTAAACTCCTATAGACAAAAATTATAAATGTTAAATTATTCTGCCTAGGTAGGTCTCGAATTTTCAGAGGATCTTTCAACAAAATGAACAAAGTTTTATACTGTCATCACTTGACCATTAAACTCCGGGTCAGAGTTCTCCTTTGTTACAAATGGCCAATTGTTCTGTACGTCTGTGAAGCTTGGACAATTAAAGAAGATACACGCAGGCGCTTAAAAGCATTTGAGATGTGGTGCTATCGTCGTATGCTCCGTCTAGGCTGGATCCAGATGGTCTCTAACGAGAAAGTTCTTAATTGAGTAGGAATGTCAAAAAAATCTTTTGCAGAACATTAAACAAAGGAAAGTTGCGTATCTGGGCCACGTGCTGCGCCATGACCGCTACCACCTCCTTCAATGAATGGGTAAAATCATGGCTTTCCAAACTTAGGAAGTGGACGGGTGTTGCAACTGCGGAATTGTTGCTGCATCTGGCACAGGACAAGACACGCTGCAAGAGACTGACGGGCGACGGCCAACCTCCAGTTATGGGAGACTAAAACAAAAGAAGCCTTAGAATAATAACTTAAATTATTCATAATTTGGCATATTATGTACAGTAGAACCTCTATAAGTCGAACATCAAGGGAGAAGCCAAAAAACTCGAGTTATAGAGTTTTCAACTTATGGAGGATTTCGACTTAGGCGGATTTTGATTCGACATAAAGAGTTTGAGGTTTATTCTTATAAATTTTGAGTAGTTTACGTTTCACAGCACTCATGTTAACTGTTGTACTAATTGATGTGTATTGCAGTAGAACCAAACTACTTCTGAAGGTCGATTTACATTAAACGAACATAGAGCTAGAGCTAGAACAAGAGCATTCTTTCGTAATCTTTTAGTGTAAACGAAAGCTAGAGGTATCAATTTACATCAAACGAACATAGAGCTAGAGCTAGAACAAGAGCATTCTTTCGTAATCTTTTAGTGTAAACAAAAGCTAGATCGAATGTTCTTTGCTCATTCGTGTCAATTCTGTGGTTAGTATTGGTAGTGCTTCGTTATGTCCGACTCTGACAGCGATATCATTATTGCAAGTGCTGCATTTATTATTTTGTCGCGAAAACTTAAAAATAAAAGAAGGAAGAGACGTTGGTGGGTTACAAATTTAATGCATCGAAGGACACTGGATAATGTTTTTATTTTGGCTAGTGTCAAAATTCAATTGTTTTCCTCGGTTTATATTTGTCCATCAAAAAGTGCATGCTTTTAAATGGAAACCATTCAGAATTATAAATACAATCGGCACTGCTGCCTGACTTCGTACTCATTGTTTTTGGCTTTCCCGGCGGTAAGATGCAAGAAGCGAGTCCATCTTTTTTTTTTAACTCTTCAACATTACATTCCAGTTGTTCTGCGATTTCCCGCCAAGCATCTTGTTTGTAAGTTGTATTTTTATAGTTTTCATACGTCGGATCCCACAGGCATCTGAAATTGCGGTAGGCTTCTATCATGAATAAACATTTTTCTTGAGACCAATCCATAATTTAATCGATAAGATACGTAAACAATCGCTAGAACACAAGAACGCTTTGAAAAGACCGCTCAGTCGCGCGAGCACGTCCGAACACGCTAGAACGCTCTAAGCAACTGTTCGCGCGCTCTTGCGCCGTTTACATCAAGCGAACGAGCATTCTTAGAATATTCTATAGAATCTTTGCGAACGCACTAAGAACAACGAAAGAATGCTCTACGCCTGTTTACACTAGAAGAATTTGATGTAGTGGGGATAGAATGAGCATTCGCTCGTTTGATGTAAATCGACCTTCACTGACAGTATTAAGTCGAAAACAAATGACTGGCTTAGCTAAATTTCAAAGGGAATCAAAATTGAACACCTGACACAAAGCAAGCAAGAACGTGTTTCCATGAGTCATAAATTTATTATTGTATACTCCTAAAATGTTTTCTAAGAAACAATAGTGTACTCACATTGTCGGCAAGTTCTTAAAGTCGGTAACTTATTTTTGTTCAAGTTGTAAAGGTTGTAAAATAAAACGTTCCTATGTTCGAGATACAGAGGTCAAATTTAATTTTTCGAGTTATAGAGTGAAAATATGTACCAAAATGGCTTGGAGGGACTCGGTGATTATTTCGATTAACAGAGGGTCAAGATTTCAAGTAATGGAGGTTTTGGTGTTTTAAGGGAAGGGAACAGAACATTTTTTCGAGATTTGGAGGTTTTTGACTTATCGAGGTTCGACTTAACGAGGTTCTAATCTTTTTTTTTTTATATATATAATAGGGGGGCAAACGATCTTGCGGGGCAGCCGATTCCACAGTTCGCTAGTTCGCAAAAGAAAATGCCTTGTGAAGCGCACTGTGGAAGATCTCCAAAAAATCAAGATGATGCTGGTGAAATTTAGAGGTCGTTCGGCTCGTACGGTGTTGAAAAGAGGCAAGAGGGATCAACCCAAACAATTCTTCCGAACATTCGGAGAGTGTTGTGACCATTCGGAGTGTGTGCACTCTTCTTTTATCACAATAAAACTTCAGTAGCTATAATAAAATGGATACTCGTACGCTTTGAATTATAGTTGACACAATATTCCACATACGCAAATATGCAAATTATCCACTTGTTCGCATAATTTTAATATTTTATCATAATAGACTTTGTATGCTTTAATCAGCTAACTAGCAAACTCGGCGAACTCCGTTTCGCCACCAGATGGCTTCGTTTTATGTAACATTTCGTTTGGTGATCCCGCTTTTCTGTTGAATTTTTTCCTGAATTTTCTTTGCTAATAACCTCACGGAGCCCGAGATCTTTCCAACGAATGCAAAACGGTGGAACTCGGTTCGTGCGTTCTGACGTTATAGCGTCAGGAAGAAAAACCCGAGTTACTTTTATATAGTAGATAAAATAAATTCTAATTCATTAAAATAGGTAGTCTAGATAAAAATGGGAAATATTAGACATTGACAAGATTTTTTAATTCATAGACTAGATATAATTTAAGAAATTACTTTTTTACAATTAGGAGTCTTTTTTTATTGTCGGAAGGTGTTGCGGAGAAGGTTCTTGTGCTCTTCTTATGAGCTAAATGTCGCTCGACCAGTTTTAAGACTCTACGTCTTATGACGTCAACGAAGTGTTAAGTGTTATGTCTTATCTAAATAATAATTGTCTAATGTTATTATTATTCTTTTCTACTATTATTTTCGTTCTTTTTTTGCGACTGAGGCGCAAACTAGCTGCTGTGGACTCTGGCAGAATGACCAGCGCAGTGACACATTGTGCTCCTCAGCATAATGCTGAGCCAGGGACAATTACAGCCACAGCACACACGCATTACACACTTAAAACGAACCGAATGGGAATATGAAAAAAAAAAACATTATTTTCTCATAATATTTTTTCTTTGATTATTCTTATTTTGTTTGTTTATGTGTGTGTGTTTTTGTTGGTAATAAATGTTATGTCTATGTCTAATCCCTACAGAAGCGTAATGCCTATGTACTAACTAAAGTACCCCTACTTGCCAAATATATCTGTCATACGGCAAAATCAATTCTAAATCTTACCCTACTCCTATTTAAAGCCATTTTTTCCTTTTATCTACAATATACTAAGCAAAACATTGTTGTTTCATTTTTTTCGGAATTTTTTATACAGGCGTTAAAAATTTCATATAACCTACTTATGAAAAGAAAAATGCTATGACCGTTAAATAAGTGTATCTATAATCTATTACAAATTTTATACGTTTAATCTTGTCTTTGGAACGATTACGATGTAGTGCGAACCTAGTGCGTCAGGGTCACACAATTATGATTTATACATTATGATTTTATGATTTACATCTTCCTGACAAGGTAACAGAGGAAGTCATGACCCCACGTGGGTCCGATATTATCAGCCACTAGCATTATATTATCACATTTAATGTAATGTTACATTGAGGAACACTCATACAGTTTTCATGTAACTCTATTGATACATCGATGTCAGTCTACTTCAGTTTATAAATAAAAAATGTCATTCGTCATTCTGACAGCAGTGTTTACGCTGCACCACAGACAATTAAAGTAATTTACTTTTATTGTCTTTGGCTTTTTGTTTAAACAGTTTTCAGATAATCTAGTCTGATTTAGGATAATATAGACAGTAATTTGAAGAATTACGTCAAAAAATGATATAATATTTTGTTTGGATATGATACGAGTATACTTGGTGAAGATTAACACTTGTTATACTGAATTAAATAATATGCTTACATACATTAAACACTGTTCTTAATTTCTTATAAATAAGTACCAAAATAGCCCACACCACTATATTATGTGCTATTTTGGTTTGCTGAGTGGAGCAAAACACATCACTTCAAAATGTAAAACAATAAAGTAATAGTTTATCAATAAAAAATATATATCGTAATAACACTAAAAAATTTAAAAATATGGTATGGAAATACTAAAATTTCGGCTTTATTGTAATCTTGATATATTAAGTTTTTTAACGTTTCATCGTTTTAATCATACAGGCAAAAACTTAAATAAAACAGCAAAAACGCCTATTTTTATATAACAAGTGTTTCGTACATTTACATATTCAATAATAATTTTCTTATGAAACCCCTTTTAGGATTTTTATAATACTATACATAGGAAATTTCATACGAAAACATCTTTCGTATCATTTAAATTCGAGAAGAAGATGCTCCGAAACAACGTGTTATAAATACAGTCAAAACCGGTTATAATGACATTGAAGGGACCGTATAGTTGACGACGTTATATCCGATAGTCGTTATAAGCAATGTCATATACACAAGTACAGTACATATGTATGTACATAGTTATCGATCTAGAATAGGTAGGTATGGGTTATAATATGGTATGTTAATATTATAATATGTAAACGAGTCAAAAAAGAAACAAAAATATTTATTACGAAATAATTCGGTACAAAAGTAATCAGTCAGTCTGATTTTTTTAGCCCAGTCTCAAATATTTTTTGCATTTTACGTTTCATACTCCTCAAGGTATGAGTATCACCAGTATCAAACTGTTGGTTAAAGACAACAAATTTTTGCAAAATCGTTACAGCGTTAGCGAACCTCGGAAATCGTTGTTGACTGAAACTGTTCGTTGGGAGAAAGTGCGTTGGTAATAATATGCCTAAATATTCATTCAATGCTTATAAATAAGATTTAAAATCGTTTGTATTGTTTTGTTTTGCTGAGAAGAGAAGCGGTTGGTCGTTATAGCCGATGAATATCGATAAACTTTCGCCGTTGTAAGCGATTTGTCGCTGTATCCGATGTTGTTATAAGCGGTTTGTTTAATGAATAGTTTACTAGGGATTCGGACGGTACCATACAATCTGGTTGTAATAACCGATAGGTCGTTGTAAACGATGTCGTTATAAACGGTTTTGACTGTACATTCAAATAATTATGAAGTATTTAAGACAATGATATATGTAAAAATGACATAACGACTTCGTAGCACTAAACTCAAACTCAAACTCAAAATATCTTTATTCAAGTGGGTAACCAAGTACACTTTTGAATCGTCAAGTTAAATTAATCGTAAATTTACATTTACTACCAGTTCACAAGTCAAGGGCGTAGAGCGGGTAAGAAGAACTGGCAAGAAACTTTCCGCCACTCTTTTTAATCGCCAAGTACTACTAACCATCCTAATAAAGAAGAACATAAATAGTACCTACCTAAGTAAGTTGTAACTTATTACCGCCATACAATGCGAGAAACTGATAGTGGTTAATACACAGAAGGCAAATGATCACTTGGCTGTTCACCAACCAGAAGCACCGACTCTTCTTTTTAAAAAAAATTGTTTATTTCACAGAATAATATGATAAAATCATAGTATGTTACATTAGAAAACATATGTGGTTTGTATAAATGTAACAATAGAAAACAAGTTTAGGAGCGCGACAAATGCATATTAAAATAGTTTTTCAACTTATTTTTTATGTTGGTTAACGTAAGGATGTACAGAGCCAAATTTGCCCTACCGCTCAGCCCTGCGATTCTGTAACTCACTTTCGAACTCACACAGCGGTTTTCGCATCGGCGGTCTAATCAGTCGTGAAGCAGTCATTTTATGATTTGGCATTCTGAAAAGGTGGGGCTTGTATTTTATTGTTTATTTGATTTGATTTGAGAGCGACCGCCGATGCAAAAACCGCTGTGTGAGTTCGAAAAGTGTGTTACAGAATCGCAGGGCAGATCTGTACGTCATTCTCAACTCGTTTTTTTTATGCCAAAGACTCGTCGTCCTCAAAACTATACACTCCAGATGCTTCCATGCCGATTGGAGAGAAAGAAATATATGACAAAGCTAAAACACAATTAAATTAAATAATTCAAAAGAATTAAATGATATGAAATGGTTATATAGGTTTCCAATGGAACCCAAAAACAAAGAAAAGGTTTCTTATGGCAACTGAAGGTCAATTAATCAATAGTTTCCTCTAGAAAATACAGCATTTGGATTTATATATAAAAGAGATATTTATTTAATCGCATTTAAAACCTTTATCATTTTTAATCGACACGCAATATGGTTAGAACTTAGAAATGTTTTATAATTTTAAATTACTTTAACAAAAATGTTCTGTCAGATATTATCATAAATGGATAAAAAATTAATCTAGCAATATAATATATACGTTTATTTATTATAAGCATTTGTGATTATATTTTGTTTCTACTTAAGAACCGAAAGTGTAAATAAAAAATAATAATTTCAGATTCGCTTCCTGATTTCACTATTATTGGCTGGATACGTTCTCAGTGTCCCAGTCGATCCTGAAATCAAAGAGGCTTCAGAGGTCTCAACTCCAGCGCCGGCAGAAAATGTTGACGCAACAAAAACGCCTACTGAAAAAACTGCCCTGACCAAAGACTCTGATTTGGAAACCGAGCCCAGTGTGTGGTTCAGCTACCATCACAGCATCCATAGTGTTCCACCACCACCCTTGATAATTCCTAGGCCACGGTAAGTTGTTTATTATAGAGAATTTTGTGAAAATCAATAGCAAACCAATCAATAATTGAAGTATATCCAAACCAATTCGTCTTAGAAAAGAGCGTACCAATTCTTAAGGCCGGCAACGCATTCGCGAGCCTTCTGGCATTGAGAGTGTCCATGGGCGGTATCACTTAACATCAGATGAGAATCCAGTCCGTTTGTCCCCTGTTCTTTAAAAAAACCATATCCCTTAACTCTGCTATGTTGCCCGATCATAGTGACGAAATTAGTTGTGGAAGAGCTGGGAACCCCGACACTGGATATTTTTTACTTAAAAGGGTTCCCAAATATTACACATTTGAATTGTTGTCAAACGAATAAAGACATTTTTTTTAAATGTTTAGTTAATGTTTATAGTTATTATTTTCCAAATTTTACACATTTGAACTGTTGTCAAATGAATAAAGACATTTTTTTAAAATGTTTAGTAAATTTTTATAGGTATTGTTTGTGTAATATAAACAGCAAATACTGTTAAGTTAATATTATTCACGCCTTCTCGGGAACGGGTATAAGGTTACTAAAGTGAGGGCGTGGCAGTTATGCGATGGTATGGTATGGTATGGTTTGTGGACTCGTTTTCCGCACTTAGACGCTCACTAGGTCCGTTGTACGTGAGCCCTGGCTAACTAAGCCAGCCTAACTCCTTCCAGAAGCACAGAAGCTTCCTGGGCACTTCGCAGGCTTCTCGGAGCGACCTCACTGTTCCGAGGATTTCTGTACGTTGTTTAGCCACAGCCTCGCACTCCAGGACTACGTGGGTGACTGTTTCCTCTGCGTTGAAACAGCCTCTGCACATGGGGCTGTCTGTCGCGCCTAGGACATAAAGGTGTTTATTAAGGAGGCAATGGCCCGTGATTGTCCCTATCATTATTTTGAGGTTATTTCTGGTTAGATTTAAAAGTTGTTTAGTCATTCTTGTGTTAGTCGCTGGCAGAACCAGTTTGGATTGCCTGCAGTCCACACTTGATGACCAACGTTGGTGCTGGAGTTCCTCAGATCTCTGGCGAATCCATGTTCGCACTTGCGAGAAGGGCAAGGGTAGGAGCGGATACGGGCCTGCCGGCAACATTTCCGAGCCTCTCCTCGCAAGCTCATCGGCTGCGTCATTGCCGAGAGATCCGCTGTGTCCCTTAATCCACTGTAGGGTGACCCTGTTCGTCAGGGCTAATGCCTCCAGTGCATTGTGGCACTCCAGCACCAGTTTGCTGTTTGTCGTGTTACCCCCTAACGCCATCAGCACAGACGCGCTGTCGGATACGAGCTTAATACAAAAGTTATTAACTCCCAACCGCTTTACGCCTCTGGCTGCTTCGGTTAGGGCAACACACTCGCATTGAAAAATCGAACTGTGTATGCCTAGGGGTAGGTATATTTTGATGTTGAGATCTTGAGAGAATATGCCAGCACCGGAGCCGCTCCCTGTCTTTGAGCCATCGGTGTATATACGTAGCTCGTTCGCGGTCGATCGATCACATTCCTCTTCTCTCAGTTGTACATGGTATTTCTTGTTTAGCATGTGTTGATTAACAATCCTATCGCATGGCGCAGCTATTAGCGGTTGGTATTCTATTGCCCTGTTTAGGATCGCTGTGTGTGTGCTGTAATGGTTTTTACCCCATAAATCCAGTACCATAAGCCTGATGGCCGCCAATGCTGCCTCCTGCTGTATGTGTATGTCAAGGGGTGCAACTTGGAGGGCTAGCTCCAATGCTGAAGTTGGCGTTGTTTTCATGCAACCACTGGCAGCGGACAAGGCAAGCCTTTGGAAGCGCCCAAGTTTAGTTATTACTGTTTGGAGTTCTGTCCTCGGCCACCAGACTAGGGCTCCATAAGCCAGCATTGGCCTGATTACGGCAGTGTAGAGCCATAGCGTAATCTTAGGCGATAAGCCCCATTTGACGCCTAGCATCTTTTTACATTGATAAAAGGCAATCGTGGCCTTGTTTAGTTTATGTTCAAGGTGTTTGTTCCAAAGCAGTTTGCTGTCTAGAATCACACCTAGGTACTTGACGTTTTCTTTTAGCTTTAGTTCTGAGTTGAAGAGTTTTGGTAGCCTGTAAGAGCCTAGAACCCTTCGGTTTGTGAACAAGACTAGTTCCGTTTTTGACGGGTTGACAGATAGCTCGTGCTGATTGCACCATCTCTCAATTACTCTGAAAGCCTTCCTCATACGATCACATAGGGTGCTTTCAAAGTTCCCCGATGTTAGGATAGCTATATCATCCGCATACCCTACTGTGTAGAGATTGATAGCGTTTAGTTCTGTGATGAGCTCATTTACCACTAGGTTCCACAAAAGTGGTGAAAGGACACCGCCTTGTGGGCAGCCCCTGCTGACAACACCACGCGTGGTGGTGTTCACGGTGAACTGTATGGCTCGATGTTTCAGCATGTTATTTATCCACTCTGTAAGGGTCGATGGTACTCCACAAGTGACAAGTGCATTGGTGATGCTCGTGAAGTTCGTTTTGTCAAATGCACCTTCAATGTCAATGAATGCGCCGAGGGTTGACTGCTTTATTTTCAGTGAGTTGCCAATGCGGGATACTACGTTATGGAGTGATGATTCTGTTGATTTGCCTGAGCTGTAGGCATGCTGATTAGGATGGAGGAATTTAGCCAATGTTACCCGACTGCGTATCTCCAGGTCTCCCAGTCTCTCCAGTGTTTTGAGGAGAAATGATGTGAGACTGATGGGTCTGAAGGACTTTGCTTGGGTATAGTCCTCTCTTCCTGGTTTAGGTATAAAAATGATTTTTACTTCTCTCCATTTCAGAGGTATATAGCGGTGAGCTATGCAGGCTCGGAATAATGGCACCAGATAGTCCACTATAAGGCTCCCACCCCATCTTAGTAGGCCTGGGAATATCCCGTCCAAGCCCGCAGCTTTGAATGGAAGAAAAGAGTTGATCGCCCATGTTACCTTTTCTCTTGTGACTATTTTGTCAGCTACCTGCCAGTCGGAGTTGACGGTTGCTCTTTCCGCGTATTTCTGCCATGTCTGCTCATTGGCAATTGTACAGCCAGGAAAGTGAGTCGCCAGCAGTAGCTCACATGTTTCTTCGTCAGTTTTTGTATATTTGTTGTCAGGTTTTTTTAGGCAGCCGACCGAGTGATAGGTTTCCCTAGAGAGGCATGATTTCACTCTGTTTGCCTGGTTGTTGTTTTCAATACTAGTGCAGAAGTGTCTCCAGCACTCTTGCTTTCTAGTGCGAAGAAGTTTCTTGAACCGCCGTCTAGCGACTGTATACTTGTCCCAATCCCTAGGCATCATTGTGTTGCCCGCTCTATTGAACAGTTTTCTGACCTTCCGGCGGTGTCTCTCCAGTTCGGGGCACCACCAGTTCTGTTTGCCCCCCCATCTTGGCATGGTGAGGGGGCATGACTGCTCATAGCTTGTCAGAAGTAGGGACGTTAGGTTATTTGCATGTTTGTCGATGTCTTGTGCATCAATTATTGTTGGTAATGTTAGTTTAGCTATCTCGGAGCTGACTAGTTTGTGAAATTTTCCCGAATCAGTTCTCCGAGGTATTCTTCTAGGTTGTGGTTTAGGTAGGTCCCCTTTGATTGCAAAGCGGATCCACCTGTGATCCGAGCATGATAATTCACCAGACACATGCCAGTCATGTATCTGGTCTGACAGGCCTGGCGTTATCAATGTTAAGTCAATTATGGTTTTTGAACGTGCGTTGATAAATGTTGGTTCTGAGCCGCTGTTTGCTAGGATAAGATTATTACTAAGTATGAAATTAAGCATATTCTCACCTCGAGCGTTGGTATTAGCATTACCCCATAGCTTGTGATGTGCATTGGAGTCTGCTGCTATGATGAGCTCCAGTTGCTCCCTCTCGCAGTAGTCGGCTAGAAGACCGAGTTCCGGAGTGGGCACGTCCTCGTCGCCAGGTAGGTAGGCTGACGCCAGGACGATGTCTGGAAGCTCGTTCCTGGGTAACCTAACAACTGTGAGGTCCCTTGAACATAGTTCGTTTATTAGTAATGCTGGTACATGTTTGGGTATTAGTATGCAGGTTCTTGGGTTACTTACGCGGGTGTCCAGTAAGGTTTTACCACCGGTGTTACCCAGGCCGCATATCTTGCCATTCCGGATCCACGGCTCCTGGATCGCGGCGATGGTCTTGGGGTTGTTCTCCAGCAGTCTGCGCAGGGAAGCCGACGCTGTTTGACTATGCTGGAGGTTGGCTTGAATAAGGTCAGTTCGGCGAAGGGGAGGAGCGCAGACAGCTGTCGCTGAGATCACTCCCCCCGGTCTCCTGAAATAACTCCTCATCCGATGTTAATTGTGCCGTCTCCATGGGAACGTGAGTCTTGGTCACTCGGCCACCCGCAGCCTTCTCCGTCAGTGACGTGGAAGGCGTTGGCCTCGGTGTCACCGTCCCCGATGTGCTGGCAATGGCTTGAGGCGGGGCGTCAGCCACCTGCGAGGGTTCATCCCTATCCAGTATGCGGATATAAATGTTCCCCAGCAGATAGTAAACACGCCTGTCTTGTTTCTTAATCGTTACGATCTCGGACTCTGGCACACGGAAGAAGAGAGAGACGCCTGTCGGGTCCTTCGTTCTCCTCTCGTGCGTCAGGGTCCACGATCTGATGTTGTAGTGGCGGTTCTGCCTCAAAATCAGTCTCATCAGGTTCTCCGTGCTGTCAGAATAATCTGGAACGTGTAGTAGGCATGGAACCTTCCTCGGGATTGCTGACTGAGGCCTAACTACCAGCCTGGTGTCTGGTATAGGGTTGGTGATGGCATCGCAGGTACTGGTCAGCCACCTCAACGCGTAGGCGTCCTCGCACCACATTTTCAGGACGTTATGTTATGCGATATACGTCAAGTATAATGATTGTCGAACTATAATGACGTAGTGTTGTGAACGTAAAAAAAATGCCACGAGGTTTCTCTTTCCGCACACTCTTACCAGTTTAAAAAAAATCAATATGTCTATGGTAGTTGGATACCTCTGTCATTGAATCTTTAATATTGTTATTTGTTCCAGAGTTTACGCGTCATACTACGCTGATTACGCGCCTTATTATTCATACTGGAACACATGGTAAAACTACTAACGACATAATAACTAAGTAATTTTTAAATAAAACATGAATTAACGTACTGAGTTTTTATTTATGATCATGATGGTGGTTTTACGTCGGTGGCTTGGTACAAAGAATTGATAGCAATATCGGATGACACAAAAGCCATAGACTTTGCAAGTGTTGCCAATGATAACGTGTCCATAACAACTCTATTGGCAACGTGATTCAATTTTGCACCTTTTGATTGCGCAGTGTATTTTAAAGCTAGTTTTATAACCTTTTCACAAGCTAGAGACTTTGATGTTGCACTCTTCGCTTCTTTGCCCGCTTGTTGGGCTGCCGTTTTAGCCAAATTCATCATTAGATCTTGATGGTTCGACATACCATTTTTGGCATATTTTACTGACATCTGGACTTCAATTGATGCGGTTAAAGCACGACGCATAGCCACGACGCTTGCTGCAGTCAAATATGCTACATCACCAGCGTATAATATTGCTTTTTTAGCTTTTATTTCTAATCTTTCGAGCTTTTGTTTCGTCTTTTTTTCGTTTGCTACATCATCTTCTACTTCTGGCTGATCGATTTCCATTTCAGCTATGACATCTGGGTTAAGGGTGTATACTTTTTCTTTTGGATCGACCCAATCATCTATCAGATTCGGTGCACTCATTTCTTGGTTGTCAAGTGTTTGACTGTCTTGTGTAATGACATGAGTGTTATTTAATTTATTCTGTACTATAATTGCATCCGTATCATTTATATCATCATTCACTAGCGCATCCAGGACTGTCTGATTAAGAAATCCTTTCGGGGGAGATGGTAGAGCTCGTTTTTTGCTTTGAATTATATTTACTGACTTCTTTGATAAATTAACAGAATATCGGGTAATATTAAGTAACCTGCTTGGTGCGTCTGTTGAAGATATAGTGATGGGTCTATTTAATATAATATCGTAAACTGTAGACTGGCTAGATTGTGGTGTAGAAGCTACAACGTTAGCATTGTTGGGTAATATAGATCTCTTTTTACGCAGGGAAAGATCAACGGACTGTTTTTTCGATAGAGCTGTAGCGTAAGTTATGTCTCTTAATGCTGATACAATTGAAACTTCCGCGGCAATTTGAGCCAAACCATAAACTAATCTATGTAATTCAGGTTCTGTGGACGCCCTTGTGATGGTAAGAATGTGACCTGATAAAGTTCTAGAAATGTAGTCAAGGATTCGTCGAGTCTCTATGGCAGTCATACCCTTGGTTTTTCCTGGAGCGTCTAAAGCCTCGCGAGTTATTCTTGTTAGCTTATCTTGAATCTCGAGTTTGGAAAGTATAGCTGATACCAAATCCTTTGATAGTTGATACAAAGTTTCTTCCATTTTTGGATTGTGAGTGACATTTTTTGTTGCTTTAATCACGGAATTATCCAAATGCTTGAGCACATTGTAAGGTGAAGTCATTGGTAATAATTTGTCACCAACTTGTGAGGTTAATTGATTTCTAAAATCGTGGACTGGTGATATTCCTGCATGGATGGTCTTGACCTATAGAAAATGAAAATCATAATTAAAATCTAAACCCCATGATTCCATGGAAGATGGGCCGGGTGCTGGTATGGGATGCAACCTGTTCAGACACGCTCCCCTCTTCCCATCTACATGGAACCAACACCAGAGCTGGTGCGGCTATTGTTTTACTTCAGTTAGTTTTTACGACTGCTACGTACTACAGTGCCTATCAAACAAATCATTTGTCCTGAGACTCGAACCAAGGATCAGTCGACTTAGGGTCCTTCAAAAAAAGAGCGTACCGATTTTTAAGGCCGACAACGGTCTGTGCTCTCTGGCAATGTGAGTGTCTATGGACAGTGGGTATCACTTAGCTTCAGGCAATAGGTAGGTAGATAGAAAATATCAAAGTCGCTATTATACGCATTAAATTAATCAGCTTCAATGTGCTCTTCAATATCTCGAAGGTACTTAGACTTTAATGTTTATACATAAATTATCATGGATATGTTGAAATAACAAATTGACACCAAATTTGGATTACTCACAATCAACAAGCCAAACACGAGTTTCAACATTTTTATTCCAAATGGCGAATAATACGTTATCGTTAGGTAATAAAATTATTTTATACAGTCAATTAACTAAGGTGTAAATTAATTGAAGTAATAAAATTATGAATGATTTCAGAAGTACCGGAAACGCGAGCGGGACCAGAAATATTTCAGGGTCTGCAGCTTTCGTGGTAAAATTAAATTGTGTTGGAAAGCACTGTCTTTCTTTTTGCCAGAATCCTGAATTACAATATGTCTTTATAAGGTTCATAGAACAGGGTGCAAACGGGCAGGAGCCTCATCTGATGTTAAGTGATACCGCCCACGGACACTCAATGCAAGAGGACTCGCGAGTGCGTTGCCGTCCTTTTACGAATTGTTACGCTCTTTTTTTGTTTCACATAGTAGTGTTGCGCAGCAGAAACAGCCATAAAAACGCTCAGTTGCAGAACGGACATCAAGGTGAATTTCGTATTCTGCCTCGACGTTCGAGGATGAATTTCAGCTGCAGTTTAATACGAACAACGCCTCTGAACACACTCCATGTTATTATCGTGATCCGTCATGATAATAGGTAGGATACACAATATCACCGGCTCTCCTATTTAAATACAACCATCTTTCAGATATGCGTGATCATATCGGATATCGCCCAAATGGGCCACGACAGTTACAGAATTATATTTGTCATAGTCTAAGTTTCAAGAATTATTTATCACTATCATAACTCACTAGGTTGGTCGTTTTAAAGGTGCGGATAATATAATATATACCTTAGCTATCCTGCGAACGAATTAAACATCGTTATACGACGTTTGCTATGTTCTATTCTTCTGTACACATATAAGGGCCGATACACATATTCACTGTCGGCTGTCTCTAGATCCTTTATATTCACATTTTCCATATTAGCTGTGACCAATGATATTAAAATCAAAGACAATAAGACTCGCATGATTGAGTGTTTGCGTATGAGGAAGGGGTATATATAAATGTATTGGAAATGTGGTAATTAATGACATTTCATATGTAAATAGATTAACACAGTTACCTATTTAGTGATAATTATAACCGACAAAGAGTGGTTATGATGCCTGCTGATACGTGTTCGATCTCCGACTATCTCCGTCGGAACAATTTATTCCGACGAATAAATTGTTCGACGAATATATCGACGTATAATGTGAATTTATAGAACAATTTATTATAATAATAATTTATTTTCTCCCATATAACATTTGCAACAAACAATAAGATTACAGTTGAGAAGGTATTAGGAGACTGGTTTCCAAGCTTGGTAAGAACCTGTGATATGGATAACCAGGCTTCCATTGCACAGCTAAGTCATATTGAGTGCTAAGTGCTAACCAAAAGTACATATATATATGGGTAGACAAACAAATTTAAGTAAAAATAACTTTATTCATATAGGTAAACAAGTTCAACAGAAAAGATGTTGAATTAATTCTTAATTTACATTTACTACCAGTTCGCAAGTCAAGGGAGTAGAGCGGGCAACAGGAACTGGCAAGAAACTCTGCGCCACTCTTTTCGCTAAGTTTTTAGTCATAAAAATTGTTTGAACTGGAGCAAATCAATCCCAAGGATTAGGATCATTTAAATATTCGTCAAATTTATGAAAAGCTTTATTGATTAATTTACGGTTTCCGAGAGTTTTGCATTTATTCAGTGATAATTCTCTAATTTCGTTTGGGAGTTTGTTGTAAAAACGAATATAATTGCCATATAAGGAGTGGTTTATCTTTGGGAGCCTGGTTGGTCGTACGCTTTAATTAGTTCTGTTTCGAGTATTAGGTATACTGGTGAAACTCCATTTGTTTATATTTTTTTATACATAAAACAAGGCTTCAAGAAGATATTGACCGGAGATGTATTTAATCATTTGATAGAGATAAATTAAATAGATAAAAAATTAATTAGTGGCGCCACTGCTTACTGAATCAGTTTCATGATAAACAATTTTTTTAATCCAATAGTCAAGTAGATAATCAGCCTCCTGTGCCTTACACACCATCGACTTCTTTGGGTCATTTCATTTGATTTTAATTATGATTATTCATTTTGTGTGGGCCTTCATGGCCGGAAATCATCAGTCAATGATTGAACTCACATGTTGGAGATAAACTATTGCCAATGATTTCGCCTTCTCAAGCTTTGGATAACTCCTGATAAAAGCGACAAAAATGTCACTCATAATCCAAAAATGGAAGAAACTTTGTATCAAAGGATTAATTATTAGCTATATTTTCTACACTCGAGATTCAAAATAAACTCACAAGAATAACTCTCGAGGCTTTAGACGCTCCGGGAAAAACCAAGAGAATGACTGCCATAGTCACTCGACGAATCCTTGATTATGAATAAAAACAAACATTACTAAATAAACGTTTATTCATTATCTAAAGTACAATATCTAAAATATTTGCTACCTTAAAGTTTACGCAATTTTAAAAACTTATAAAAATTCGGAGTCATTAATTCATGCTTTTATTACTTAGAATCGTCTTAATTTCATTATAACCAATCAGCCTAGAAAAGCGGGTAAGACCTTGATCCGTCCACGACCAATCAGCGAATTCTCTCCAAACGACGACACCTCATGATCAGACGGAAGCAAATCACTTTCTTGGCCGCCTAGATCCCTCTTATCCCTTTCCGTTTCAGAAGATCCAGCATTGTTTGCCGAAACACCAGATGCCGCACCGTCTTTTTCTGTAGCTGACTGTGTTGCTTCTTGTTTTGGTATGTGTTGGATTGCATCGTTTGGTGCGCAGACGCACGCCGCCAGCAATGCCAGCGACGCGACGGCGAAGAACATTAAACGCATTACCGACTGATTCAATCTTGCTTGCTACGTTCAACTATAGTTTATACATAAATCCTTACATTTATAAATCCCGCAGTGATTGCAGAACTGATTAGGGCTAAATACATATGACTACAGGATATTGTTTGTTCATTTGAAACTGACGCATTATCAATAAACATCATAATTTCCTGCGCACGAGCGGTGGGTCATGTGATGTACGACGCAGATCAAAAGCGTTAGTATAGACTTGTATTATGTTAATATAAAGTTGACACGTAGATGATATTATATGATAAATAATTCAATTTATTGATGTAGTCATCAATAAATTGAATTGAACTGGCCTGGCGAACATCGTACCGCCTAACAGTCGATTCTTTATTTTTTATTAATACTTATTCTGCTATTCGGGACACCGGTAGTAAGATAAAAAAAAGAAAGTTGATAATACAACAAATACATTACGTCAAAAAATTTAAAATTACCTTTCCGGAACCTCTCCACTAACACTTAAACTTTATGATATGGTATTAAAGTTCAAATTGACTTTTAAGTATTATTACGAATATAATATGTATGGGAATATAGAAAAGTGTTGTTTTTAGACTTTTTCACTCTATTTTTTAAATTTCTCTCCGTAAGAACCATCCTCGTACTTTAAAGAATATTATAAAAAAGAATTGGCCAAATAGGTCAAGCCGTTTTCATGTTATGTCGTGACAACGGAAAACGGGTTTCATTTTTATATATATATTGATTAAAAAAACTAGCTGACCCGGCAAACGTTTGTTTTGCCATCTATATTATTTCTAGGAAACATTTGTTTAGTTCAATAAATAACTATCTACAATAATAAAGAATAGGGATTGATCGTAGAGGGGTGAAAATTAAGGGTTGTATGTATTTTTGTATGTTGTATCATAAAAAAATAAAAACAAAAATAAATCTAAAAAATAAAAATTTGGTATAAAGATAGTAGCCCATTCTCAGACTTGCTGAATATGCATACAAAGTTTACGTTTTACTCACAAACATTGGTAGCATCAAAAATGCCATTAGGCCTGCTTTTGTTCTTTTATAAGAATAGTCAAAAATTCCGCCATCATTATGACCGAATCGATTTGTAGTTGCTTAAATTTAATACTATTTTTTATAGAAGAGGGGGCAAACGGGGAGGAGGTGATGTTAAGTGATACCGCCGCCCAAGGACACTCAATACCAGAGGACTCGCGAGTGCGTTGCCGGCCTTTAAATACATGATAAACAATGGTGCAAGGTTTTTATCCACACACTTACCTGTAAGTTAACACAGATATTTATATAATATCTGTCACTACTTCAGAATACATAACACAAGTCTAAATAGGAAAATAAACATAATATAAACCGTATAATAAAAACCGTGCCCATGAAACTAATAAATTGTCCTCAGTTTTCATGAAAGGACATAGGTTCATGGCTATCAGAGGACTGCTATGATTAATATTCACAAATATAAGATGGAATGGGCGGCTGTCTTTATATAGATTTGCCCTACCTATTCTAAGTGTACGAATAATACCTGAAAATAAGGTAACATGAGAACAGAATATGTATAAATCTCCTTATATTTTCTTGATGCAAGTAGGTGAACGGTCACGCTTAATTTTGGGTGTACAACAGGTTTCCTTCCGATGGTTTTTCTTCGCCGTATAAGTGTAAATAGAAAGAAAAATTAGAGGGGCATAGTGGGGATTCGAAGGTTTTAGAATTATACGAAACACTAAACTAACCACAGTTCATAAGCCTTCCCTGGTCCACGGAATACATTTTAATTTTATTGATACAAAAGCAAGTGTCAGTCACTTCTAGGTGGCTGGCTTTTTACGAGGGGAAGTGAGGGGGGGTAATGGACTCCCTTAGTGCTGCCCTGCGATTCTGTAACTCACTTCACGAACTCACACAGCGGTTTTCGCATCGGCGGGACCTTTGTTTAAGGTGGGACCTTTTCAGAATGCCAAATCATAAAATGACTGCTTCAAGACTGATTTGAGAGCGACCGCCGCGCCGATGCTAAAACCGCTGTGTGAGTTCGTGAAGTGAGTTACAGAATCGCAGGGCAGGACTAAACCCGCATGGTTCCACCAACACTCGCTCTAGGTGGGATATACAGTGTAAAGTGTTTATAACGAATTTCAAGGGACAGAGCCTTTTATTTCGTTATAAGAAGTGAATAGAAAAAAAACAAATTTAACCAATTACAATAGTTTCTAATTTTATTACTAACAATAGGGAAGTTATTCTAAGCACATAACGCTTTTCTTCTACCGGCCATCTTGACAGTTTCAAAGTTTGTTTACGACTGGTGCGTTTAGTAACTGATACCAAAATTTTAAAACAATTACTTACACTTAAGTATGTTGTTGATGTCTAAATATGAAAATATTTCTTCGTTATAGAGAATGGTTGTAAAGAGTAAATTTATGTATGGGTTTTATGTTAAACCAAACGAATGTAACTATTTTACGTTATACAGACTTCTTCGTTATAGCTCAACACGTTATAAAGAGTTTAGGTACAGCGGAGGCTTGTCCGTCTCCCATCACGCGATGTGCCTTGACCTCGGCTCTCCGCGACCAGTTGTGAGAGCCTCGGCACAGCAAGGATCTTTACATGATACATCGGCCTATTCGTCTCAGTTTGTGAGTAGTAAGGAAATATTATAAAACAGTAAACAAGTATGTTATGTAGCCCCACTTATAATAAGTATACCAGTGGTTATACGCTGTCAAATTGTGCGAACTCGGCGTAATGAAGACCTTGAGACCCTTTAGCATAGGTTACATAGAATTTAATTATAATCTAGATTTGTAAAAAAACGTGTGCAGCATCGAGCTACGATGCTTTGTAATGATAAGTTTTACTTTTTTTTTTTTAATAGTGTATCCAACTTGATTTTAGACCCGGCGGCATCCAGCATATACAATATTTATTTATTTTCGTAGATCAAGACATCATTATCGCATTTTTAAGTTGTTTACAACCCATCTGATATATACGAGGTCAATTATAACTTCAAAATTAGCAGGTTATATGTTTGATCTGTATGTGATATTGTTTGTATTTGATACCTATTTAAACATGATAAATTTAGGTTATTAAGCACATCGGTTCTATGGCTTATGAGATATGGGTATCAATGCATTTATGAAGTCATTAATGTTTGGTCCCTGTGGCAGCATTTCCTCCTTGTATTGCGACACTTACTGGTTTAGCGAAGAAAGCACCAGCTCTGGGGTCACCGGTACTATCTACCAGGCGCCAACTTAAATATCTCATTAGCGCCTCTGCACTTGAACCCCACTTCCCAGGAGTCTCTACTCCAAAGGGAAATAATCAAAGTTGGATGAAAGACTCTTATATTTGAGCCGTTTATTTTCCTGTTGCTCTGCCGCCCCAATTTTTTGCTTGCCGTTTATTAATTTTCTTTACACACACATAAATAATTCACAAGTTTGTCACTTGCAAGTCTCTATTCGGATATTTCAAAAATTACAAGAAAGTTACCACTTACCTGTCTACAAAAAAAACAATAAAACACACAATAATAATGAAAAACATACGGGACTTCTTTACAAAGTATGAAAAAAAATCCCAACACATGTTTATCAAAATCGCAAACATAATTACATATATCCAAAAATAAATGAGTCTTCCGAAAAATATTTATCTATGATTCAAGTACCTCGACTTAGTCAACTGATATTCATGGTCATTATCAAAATATTTACTCAAAAAATTAACATGTCACGCGTCAAAAATTCTGCATTAGTTAACACAATTATTTAACTGCTATATATAACGACAAGTTCGATTATAAGGTTATTATTCAAACATCGATCAAGTGAACCACTCGTTACAAACCACGTAAATATGAATCCAACATTATTATTTTTGCTAGTCACGGCGACAGTTCTACACGCTCTACCAACATCAGACAACAAGGAGTCAACGGTTGAAATTATAGAAGTAATTGGTTTCATTCCTGTTGCGGTGCCGTTGAACGAATCGGAAACAGACAGTACCCCATCACACGACGTCCAGAAGAGATCAGCCGTACCTGAAGATTTAATAAACAACGATCTTCTTGGAGAGTCCGAGGCGTTACAAGGCGACAGCGACGTTGCAGGACTTGTTAGAAGAATCAAGACGTTACCGAGTTGGGTTGGTTAGAAGTTAAGTTTCTCTTAATCAGTCCGAATTGCAAAAGCGTCAGACTTGGCATACGGAAGACATATTGGTATGTCTTGATCCTAAATAGAATCCTTTATTCGTCTTATGGGAGATATTTAACACCTAAGATACTACTGCACAGCTTTACTTTGAAATTCAATGGCAGACTCTTGATGAAAAATCGTTTTAAACCCTTTGGTAAATCCGAAACCTTTTTAAATATCAAACCAATGTTAACTTTTCATAATGTAAGGTATGTCAAGACATCGTTAAGTTAAGCCCGAAAATATTATTATAACTTTACACAAGCCTGTTGCTTGTTACTTATAAATCTAATTTATCTTAAGCTAAGATTTTATTATGAGCATTAGGTATTTCATATGTACGACGTTACCAAAGTGAATTTCTAAATGCGTATTTATTTATTTAACTATAAGTATATTGTAAATATGATGTTTTAATAAATGTAATTAATTTTATTTTTTGTTTTATTTTTCTAGTGTTTTTGAAGAACTATTAGGGAAAAATGATTACAGTAAATTTCTATGATGCGCGCACACACCGTTACAAAAATCAGACACCCTGTAGTTAGCTATAGTCATCATTTTAGTCTTTTTTGAAGTAATACTTCGTTTGGGGCGTTAGGGCCAAATGATTGTAGTGTGTTTATGATTGAGTGTATTTTTTTCTTTTATTTATGTCGTTTTTTTGCTACACACATGATTTTTTTTAAACTATAAGAATGCTTTCAATGAATAAAACACAAAAATAGATATATTGATATTTATTTTCCATATAAAATATTTAACTTAAATAATTGCGTCTTAAAATCTATTTGGAACCATAACCAATCAAGACTGATAATTCAAAGCGTAAAAGGAAATAACAATTCAGCCTCAAATAGAAAAGGCAAGGTAAAAAATTCAACAAATAAAAATTGTCTACAATAAATAAATAATAATAATCCCGTGGCGCAACAATCATAAATGATTATTAAATAATTTTTATTCTATATCCATAAGTGATCAAACTATTACGTCTGATGCCAGATGCCATCTCAAAGATTAGGATCGCACGTTTGAGGAACACGAATACTTTTTTTTTTCATGGGGATATGTAAAACCCTCACGAGGCCTGACTGCCTTGTGATGGTATGTTATGTAGGACTCCCTTCTGTGTATACCCACTCAAACTCCACGGCGCCACCAGCAATTGCCAGAGACACATCGTAGCCTTTTTCGCATCACGACGCACTATGCTATCTTTGCTTATGTATGCATACAATTTTTGGTACTTACGTTAACACCACCGCGGCAAAAATTTAATGGTAAGAAAATAAAGACAGTTTTGAATCTATCTTAAATTCTTTATCGGTTCATTTTCCATCAAAATCGTAATAAATACAAAAAAACCTATTATTATTTATTGTTTGGTTAGGTTAATAATTAATATTTTATTTAAATAACTGTTTCCGGTGCGTGAAAGTGGTTTAGGGTTATTAAAATTCACTTGGTGTTCCAATAAAGGTCCCCGAAGACACCTATATAATCAGTATCATCTACCCATCAGTATCGTTACCGATTTTATCGTGGGCCTTGAGCGCGGCGACCGAATCAAGAAATTCCGTAACGAAATAAACCTAACACACGATTAGTCCAGTCAGTCAAGACAATTAATTCATTATAATTCCAAAAGTTTTCAAATTTTGATGTAAGGTCGGGAGTGGTATTAAAACAAACTATAAAATTTTGCAACCTGCTGTGCGGTCCGGAACATTGTTAAAAATGCAATAAATGATAATTTGCTTAGTTCTTGAGACCAAAATTCCAAAAGTTCTGCAAAGTTGGAGTGGTGTTAAATATATTATTTTACATCACGTGTCAAATTTGCAACCAATTTAAGTGTACGGAACATTTTTTGTTATTAAAAATTAATGTTGTTCTTTATTAAACTGAAGGAAAACGTTCCAAAAGTTCTGCAAATTTGACAGATATATCGAAAATAAAATAAATAACAAAAAATGTTCCGTACACTTAGGTTGGTTGCAAATTTTATACGTGATATGAAATATTATATCGAAAACTTCCCCAAGTTTGCAGAACTTTTGGAATTTTTTTCACGACCATACAGACATAAAATTAATTTAATTGCAATTTTAACAATGTTCCGGACTGCGGACAAGGTTGCAAAATGAGATTTATTGTCGTCCCAATGTACCATTCACTTGACCGAAGTTTGAAAACTTTTGGAATTATTATCAAATTTTCGATTTCGAATGTCTATAATGACTGGTGTAATGACGTAATATAGGTGCGGCCAATACGCGTTAGAGAGGGGCAGAACGAATACTGCGTTTTACATCGGTTTGGCGTGATTGGATAGGCGTGTTAGTCTGAGTCTGGTAGAGTGGCAGATTGAATAAATATCAAAGAAAAAAAATACTGCAAAAAATTAATAAATAATTATATACATAGGTTTATAAAAAATGCTTTCCAATAGCTTTACCGCGGCAGTCCCCGAGTGCCACACGTATTTTAATTCAGTTTTTGCCGCGCATAACATTTATGTGGAACCAGCTGCCCACTGAACTGTTTCCGAACCAATTGAACTGAGGTTCCTTCAAGAGCGTACCAATTCTTAAAAGGCAGGCCACTTGGGAGCCTTCTGGCAATGTGAGTGTCCATGGGCGGCGGTATCACTTAAAACCAGGTGAGCCTCATTTACGGGGCTTTTTATTGTTGTCATTCTCTGACTTTATGTAATTGTTATAAGCGGCTTGAGACAAAATCACTGCGATAGGTGTGACATAACGCCACGAGAGTCCATCTAATTTTGTCTCAAGCCATAGACTATAGACGTTAGTAAAACCATAGACTTTGTTGACTAGTCTATCGACGTCTATAGTCGACGACACAAAACCAGTCCAAATTTAATTACTTCTCTTATTAAATAACTTAAATCTATTGTAAAATTTGATTTTAAGAAATAAAACTATTATATTATATTCTGACTAATTATACACAAATTTCTTTGATGACAAAGTCATGTAATCTACTAATGTCATATAATAAATAATAAAAATGCCTTTGGCGAGAATAAATACATTTCTCATGACTCGTCGTCCAGATCTTAAAAGATTCGATATTTCTTGGATAGAAATCTTACACCCTCATAAACCAGTCAAAGTATAAAGCACTCATCCGTCTCTATTCAACATTATGTAAACATAATTTGACAGAAAGGGAGGAAAGACTGCAAGTAGACAATATGATAATTTCGTCAAGATTGATTTAATGTTTGACACCTCGAACAGGAATTAATGTTTAGTTTATCTATAATCTACTTCATAATTTTTCCGTTTTTTATCGTAACTATAATACAAGTACCAGATTTAGGGAAGGGCAACCGCTGTAGCCCCACAAAAGAGGGGCGCCCACAATAGAGTTAAGAAAAAATGTTTTAAATTCCGACTAGTATTAACACTAATAAACAACTTTACTTTTAAAAATTTATACGTTTTTTAAATACTGAAAGAATCTACTTGGTTTCACAATATTTGACGCAATGCAAGTTCATGACAAGCTTGGCTTCAAACTAAAAGTAAATTGTCAAAGATAAACATTTTCATAGTCTGTGCGGAGAGAACCGTAGGATTTGAGGTCGCAACATCTAAATTATATAACATATATATATACGTCATTAATCAACAGAAACATCTGTTATGAATAAATGAAAAGACGCGTAAAAGTTATATTACTTTGCAGGTTTTACATCTTATGATTTATAGAGAGCGATATTTTATTAAATAATATTGGAATGCGCTTGCTAAGTTGACAATTTTCAAATCATACTTTTCGTATGTTTTCGTGTATAGTCATAACACATTTAAGGCGGAAACATACTACTAAAACGCGACGCGACGTGTCGTGTCGACACCCGATGTCCATCGTGCACATTACCAACACGCGACACCACGACACGCTTGCAAATTAAGAAGTCATTTAGCTGATTTTATTCCCCGCGCAATGTGCCAGCAAGTTTTTACCAATTTGAGGTTCAGATTCGAGGAATGTTTTCAGCGCAATGGTGCACACCTGGATGATGTTATTTTTAAGAAATAAATTTCCCAGATGTCTATTTTAATTGAAATAAAAAATTGTATGTGTATTGTATTTAGTATTTTTATTATATTTTTTTTCAAATTCGCAAATCTTTCTGGCCCACCCTGTATTTTTCTAATAAAATGAATTGATTAGCAGGTTATTTGTATTAATCTAAAAACATCCTAACTCCCTGTTTTTGTCCTTGTATTGAGGTAATCTCATGTCATATTTTTTCAATTCAACAAGTCAATTAATTGTTCGTCGTTCATTTCGCCAAATAAATCCAAAAATATCTAAGTATATAAATTGACATTCGTGTCAAAAACTCGAAAGACTGACGCATGACGTCATCATCACAACATCCACAACACGCCGATCCAAATCGATTGGATGTTACCGCGTGTGATCACATGGCATGTTGTCTATGTGCATCTGACCAAAATATATGGGATTGATAAGTACTGACATGCGTCGGATGGCGTGGTGTAGCGTCGCGTTTTGGTAGTATGTTTCCGCCTTTAGATGAAATACAATTACACATAAGTAATTTGAAATAACTTTTTACTAAACACCGGGCCTATGACTCCAGTATGTCAAAATCCGATACGCTTTTGACGTTCGGGAGAGTGAGCGGTAAGTCCTGTTTCTATTGATAGTTGACACACAAACGCCATCTAGTTTGCAATTCTGAACTTTTAAAATGATTGCTTTACTGTTATTCAGTAACTCTATGGTTAATTCTTTATTTATTGACAGTTAATTGGAAAGACTTAACACTTTTCTAAAGTCTATTGTGGGCGCCCCTCTTTTGTGTAGCTGTTTAACTAAACTCGAACTAAAAAAAAAACTTAAATTAAACTTGAATATCGAAGTACTACTGTATAGGGGAAAAAATACGACTGTATTTCATATAAATGTTAAATCTTATAAAACTAGTACAAAATACGACCCAGCTAGTATAAAAACTAATCCCACCACAAAATCGATTCTATTCACTTGACTTAAAGTCCATAATACCTTACACATGTAACAACAAATAAAATGTGTCCCTATATCATCTGAGTCCGTTTAAACTCTTGAGAAATAGGTACAAAAACCGATGCTATTTCGCCTTGCCATTCTTGAAGCTGTTTTGGGAACTATCGGAAATACTATTTTGGGACGACTTATTGTCAATATACCATCCACACATCCGTTTGACGGCGTTTTCCCAACGGGAAATCGTGACGTCGTACGATTTTTTGACGTGCGCACGCGGTGTAAATACAGTACCTATTTTACGGAGGGATTTAAGCTCCTCTTTCGATTTGAATATACCTGAAAGATAAATAAGAAAAAAAAAATTAACATTTAACTTTTTTTAAGCTATTGCATAGATTTTATCGCGGGATTTGAGCGCAGCGACCGAATCAAGAAATTCCGTAACGAAAAAAAAAATTAAAATAAAAAAAAAACTTGAATTAATATCAAAGAAAAACAAATACTGCATAAATAAATAATCAAAATTGCATAAGTTGATAAAAAATTTGATAATAATAATAAAAAAAACATTATTCATGACAGACATATGATTAATAATAGTTTTTATTTGTGTAGAAATAATATAAGCGTTCTAGAAATAAATTAATCACATTTGCTATCAGAAAACCCAAAAAATAAAATTAAAATTTCATAATACTCCGTAGTACGTTTAGTACATAAAAACACATTAATCGACTCTTAAAAATAACGAATGTATAATTAACCAACGAATGAACAAGTGAACGAATGAATAAATAAATGAATGAAAGAATGAATAAATAAATGAATGAAAGAATGAATAAATAAATGAATGAACGAATGAATAAATAAATGAATGAAAGAATGAATAAATAAAAGAATGAAAGAATGAATAAATAAATGAACGAAAGAATGAATAAATAAATGAATGAAAGAATGAATAAATTCTTACCTAAAGTGAGTCCAACTAAATGAGCGCATCCAAGCGAAGACATTTCAACTTCAGCCGGCCTTTCCACTTTGAGCCCTGTGAGGTCCGCTACCAATTGGGCCACGAAATCATTGTTAGACACGCCACCGTCCATACTAAAATATGTTCATTTGTCTTTACTAACACACACAGCCCGTAGTGAATGTATATACAAAATTTATTTACGAAATATCTTCGAAACTAGATTAACTTGACAAGTTTATTATGTTTAAATTTAAATAACTTTCTTAAAAACTAAATAAGTCAAATAAACAATTATCATAGATTAAATATATATGACATTTTGATGTATATCTCGTCGCAGTCGTAGAATAGTGACGGATCTGACAAATAGTAAACTTTACAGGGCAGCCATTTCAAAATAATATAATCAAGTTAGTTTTTATCATAACTATTTTAATTCATATTCTGTTATTATGAAAATTGGCAAACAAGTAAACAAAAGGGTTTTTTTTTTAAACAAAATAAAATAATAACATTAAATTACACAGTTTTCTAGAAAAATCACATGTTTCTATCAAATCCGTCACTTTACCGACTGATTAATTTGAAATTTAAAACACATGGATTTTTTTTAATGTAGCCGTAATATGTAGTCAATGTATTTTTTTCCAATTTTTTTCCAATCCGACATTGTTCTACGATCATTACGATCTGTAACAAAACACCTCCGAAAGGGTTTGTTTTTATAAAATTTTCCAATAGGTACACAGAAAATTTCATAAAAAGTGTACCTACCAAAAAGGTCGTAAACTATTATTTATTAATGACGCCATTTTTATAAAACATGGCATTAAAATACACCCTTTAAGTCGATTCTTATAGTATTTACAGTATATATTATCAAACATATAAAAATATATCAAAAGAAAATTTATTTATTCCGAAGTCTCTATTGTGAGTTTCTCTCACCTAAATCCGGCCCCGCTAATACTAACCCCCATTTTTAATATTAGTACTGTAATAATAAGATTGCAGAGTCAGCTAAAAATCGATAAAATATTCAGATGTATAGAACAAATTGTATACCGTATAGTATTGAACGTGTAGTTCGTTTCCTTTCGTACGCAATCGTACAACTGCGCCGTACGGAAGGCTATCGCCTCCAAAACCGCGCGTACTAGATGCGACTTAGTAGTAGAAGGCTTCATTCCTATAAAGCCTGAAGCCGCCGTACAATCGTTGTATGGGGGCTGTAAATAAATTTTAATTATATCCATACATTACAAAGTTAAGTATTATTATATAATACTAACGCGATAAATACGCGCAAAAACTACGAAATATATATACGAAAATGGTTTAAATTTATCATTGAATTGAGTTTCTTGCCTTTATAATTTATTTATTCGTAAGTTTATTCTGCTAATTAAAATAAAATCTAATATATAAAATTCTCGTGTCGCGGTGTTTGTGGTCAAACTCCTCCGAAACGGCTCGACCGATTCTCATGAAATTTTGTGTGCATATTGGGTATGTCTGAGAATCGGACAACATCTATTTTTCATCCCCCTAAATGTTAAGGGTAGTCCAACCCTAAATATTTTTTTTATTTTTAGATATAGTTTTGTTTTTATTTTTTTATGACACAGCATTAAAAAATACATATAACCCCTGACTTTCACCCTTCTATAATCAACCCCTATTTTTTATTATAAATGATATACATGGCAAAACGCAATTGCCGAGTCAAAGATAGACAGAGGTATAAAATATCTAGACTGTTTGTTTTATACTAAACTGTTGAATTGTTCTTACCCCTAGTCCACTAAAAGCCGGTATGAAGAACACACCATCCGAATCCGGAACAGACATCGCTATGTCAGCTGTATCTTCTGGTTTGTCGAATAGGCCTGGAAACGGGACAATTAATATTAAAATAACTTATGAATAGGTGAAAAAGTACACACAAAAAAGTAAGAACTAAAATCCAATTTATGAGGTATCAAAAAACTATCGAAATCTCGAATTTAGTTTCCAATGTATTTGTGGACATACATGCATATGTAAGCTCAAATATTAAATTTCGAACACATACATACAGGTCAAATTGACAACCTTTTTTTCTGAATTGGCTTATAAATATGTAAAAAAAAAATTCAGCTGTCAAATTTGACATTCTTGCTAACTCAAAAACTTACCCAAATTATGGGCCCATTTAATAATACTAGCGGTATCATTATTTGCCCCTTCCGCCGAGAAGACCAATTCCTGCCCCAATCTCCACCCCACTACAGGATAAAGCCCCGACACGCTGGCGTGGGGCGAAGAACCCGTGTTTATGTTGAAGAATGTCCCAGTCCCCATCGTTAGCTTCACGTCTCCAACGTCGAAGCAACATGAGCCCCACATGGAAGCTGTTTGGTCAGCTATCTGGAGGAAATTATTGAGTCAGGAAACTTAACTTTTTATTAAACCGTCTCAAAATTACGGTTACGTCACAATTTCTGTCACATTATGTATGATGACGTCACGTATACGTAATTTTTTTGACCAATCACAATCCTTTGTCATATTTTATACACGGGTATATAATACCCTGTATGGATATGTAATAACCTAGGTATATGATACCCATGTTCGTGTTGTGGAAACATAAATTAGACATAGTTGCTAATATTATAGTTAAATTTTAAAATCGCCTAATTAACATTATTCAAGTAACTAAATTTAAACATATAGAACTTGCATAAGCCAAAGATAATAATTTTGTTAGTATGTTTCATCATTGATACAATAAGTCGCGTAAGGTCACTCACACAACTCTTGATGGGTATAGCATGCCCCCATATCTCCTTTGCTGTACTGGTAAAGTGGTCGCCTGCAGTGTCCACAATTGTGGGCAACATGTCAAAGGATATACCAAATATGGACATGGCCCACCCGGCCCACTGCATAGTGAACGGGTCGAAGAAACCCGTCGCTGACGCTGAAGATACATCAGTCATGTGTATTTTCTTATCTGGAATTAAAGCGATAAGGATTAATCGAATGAAATTCCTAAGCGATAAGGAGTGCAAGCGTTTGTTGTTCTCAGAGTTCGCCAACTAGCGCGTTAACCGCACGAAAACTTTAATTTAACTTACTAGTAGACTGTATACATATTTATTTGAACACAAACAAAAAGTTTAATTTGAAAAATGCAATTTTTTTTTTCAGTTGGTTGAAAAGTTATTGATATACTAGCTGAACCGGCAAACGTTATTTTGCCATGTATATTATTTCTAGGAAACATTTTTTTAGTTCAATAAAAATATTTAATATAATAAAATAGGCGTTAATCGTAGAGGAGTAAAAATTAAGGGTTGTATGTATTTTTGTCTGCTGTATGTATTTTGTATCATAAAAAAATAAAAACAAAAATTAAAGTATAGGGGAGGGAGGGTGGTCCCTTATCACTTAGGGGTTTGAAAGATATATAGTAGCCGATTCTCAGCCTTACTGAATATGCATAAAAAATTCATAAGAATCTGTCGAGCCGTTTCGGAGGAGTATGGGAACGAACATTGTGACACGAGAATTTTATATATTAGATATTATCATCCCATAATTCTTCGGCTACAAAACTACCAACCTATTTTGTTGAAATTATCAATTAAGAAAAGAAAAAAATAGATACACCATATTTTGCTGAATAGATCATCATACTCAAACATAATTCAATTCCAACAAAATGTGTGGTAAAACTTCTAAGCATTCTTTTTCTTTAAGTCAGGAAATTTGACCTTCATTTAAATTATACATAACTATAAAATTCTCGTTAAATGGTATATTGAAAAGTTCAAGAAAAACTCCTATAATTTAAACATTGTAGGTAATTTATATGGCACAAAAACATGTTCCTCCAATTGTTTCAGAATTTACCAGCATGATATTTTTATAGAAATACTTACATCTTAATAATTATTAGGTTCTATATAGAAATCTTATCTTAAATATAATAATATTTACCTGTCATTTTATATAAAAGCCATGTATCTAACGTGCCAAACATTGCATCATTTTTCTCAATTGCAATTTTCAATTCGGGTACATTAAGTAGAGCCCAATAGAGTCGCAGAGTAGTCTGAAAATAAATTGTATTGAAATACATAGAGTATTATTTAATATTGTTAATACAACAAGCCTAATACAAACTGTTTATTTTCAATGCTAGGTTAAAAATAGTTTGTCAATTGATTATTGATATATGATGAAAGATCCCCCCCCGCCCCCCCCCCCGGGTAACGCGCCGTACAGTTTTTCTATACCTAAGTTTCGTGACCACCCACTGACTTTTTATACCTACAAGTTACCATTATGTGGTGTAAAGTACTAGAAAGTTAAAAATAATATTAACAATAACCCGTAATTCAATCCCCGCATCGTAACGTTTTACAAAACCACCCCCCCACCCCTTCCAAAATTCTTAATATATATATAACGTAATACTTGAACGGTCCCTTTCAGAATAACTTCTAAGTTTCTGAACTAAACAATATTCAATGTTGCTTTGATTTTGCTACAATTTAAAAACCTCACCTGATTATTTGAAAATTTAAAAACACTTCCAGCCTTAAATCTTTTACTTCTTGATACCATATACAATACATAAGCACCAACCTTTATAAACTGAAAAAATAACAACATAAGAGATTTCAAAGCATTATACAAATGCATAATAAAAATGTCCTAGTGACGACTCATTGGTCTAATGGTTAGTACCCCTGACTGGACGCATCCATATGTCCTGGGTTCGATCCACGGCTGAGACAACCTTCTATGTGATGAGCATTTGCTGTTGTGCTTAGGTCTTGGGTGTTTAAATATGTATTTATATGCCTATCTATCTATAATATTTATGTATGTCCGTTGCCTAGTACTATGGATACACAAGCTTCACCAGCTTAGCATGGGACTAGGTCAATTGGTGTGAATTGTCTTTTAAAAAAAAGTACTCTGCAAGAGTATGTACGAGATGTGAGAAAATATAAATAATAATTAAATACATTCTGGATCAGAAAACTAAATTCACAATATTAGTGCATACATTCATCTTTAAAAAGTTTTATCTTAAGATAAAAAGAAAGAAAATAATTATTGATAAGCAAGAAGGCTGCTCGTAGCACATAACTTATTTTTTCAAATACAACAAAAAATGAAAATTAAATACAGGAAACACTTTTGTGATAGACTTTATGGAATTAACCCTGTAATGATGATCATTATAACTTTTTGTGTATGATGTCTGTCATAATGGAAGAGTTTTGACCTTCGCATTTAAATTATTATTAGTATTGAAGATTACATAAATGTTTTTCTTTCACTAGATAATTAGAAGATTATGGTAATACAAAGTCAACATTGTAACAACTATCATGAAATATTCATGAGAAGACAATTAAGTTTATGGCCTGATTATATACACTTTTTAGAACCTAAACCTACTTAAGAATGTTATACACACCTTCCACAAATATGAATTATTCCAATATTTAACTAGTTTATCGGCTCTTAAATCCTTCCATGTGATGAATCTATGAAATGGTCTTCCTGTTACTCTAGACCATGTTGTAAAAGTACTCCGCTGTGTTGAAATTCCCATCGCAGTTATTTGTCTAGGATTTAACTTGGCATCTGAATTTTCGAAATTTAATTTAAAAAATGGCATGTATCATAAATATTATACTTTTTAAGAAAAACAATAAGAGTAAGACATACTATTTAAAGCCTTATTAATGACATCAACAACAGAGTTCCATAATTCATCAGGATCAATCTCTACATAGCCTGGTTCTGGATAATGCAGTATTACCTGAAAACATTATCATCTGTCTAATATAATTTCAATTAAATATTTATTTAATGAATAAGTAAAGAGTTTATTAAACCACCAATGAATGTAGTGCATTAAATACAATATTGTAATATTTATAAATTAGGATGGGTGTTCAATGGCGACATGCATTTGTTCTTATAAATAAAATAACTAATCTATATATATATATACAAACGAATAACATATATATATGTTATTGGTTTGTGTACTCTTCAAAAACTCCAAAAGTTTTGCACCAATGCAACTGAAATTTTATCTTAAATATATTAAGCATCAAGGAGTTTTTTTATCTATTTCTTTTGTTTATATATTTTTCATTTTATTTCCCACAAGTATTGGAAAATTAAACTTATATGAAATGTTTTCTCTGATTAGTTGCTCATTTCTCAACCATTCAATCACAATGTGCCACAGCGAAGCATGGCAGAGAACAGCTAGTAAATAATAATAAATAAAATAACTTGCTCATACAAAAAAATATATTTTAATGACAAAATATAAAGTTATTTAAACATTAGAATTAAATAGCTTTAGCAGCATCACTATAAGTGCACTGAGATTTCATGAAACCTATGCTGTGTTATATGCATTATAATTTGATTAAACTATGTGTTTCCTATAAATTTATTTAAAAAAAAATACATACATGATCAACTGCCTTAGCTATAGTTTCTGTACGAGAGTTATAAATAAATGCTCGTATGGTTGTAGTTCCAATATCCAATGAGAGAATATATTTATCTTCCATTATTTCCGAAAATTGCAAGATCAGAAATTTACAGAATACACAAAAACATTGGTATTTTATTTTATTTCACTGAGCAAAGTTTATATTTAACAGCATTAAAATACTAACTATATTTGCACATGGAAAAGCTGTACACAATAGTAAAAATATTTATTTTACTACTGTTGTATTATTTCTATTATAATTATATTTATTAAATTGATCTATTATTTGTTTTTGGCACTGGATACTGGACTGGATACTGGATAGTGGAGATTGGAGAACGGACACTGAACTTTTACTTGCATAAGTTACACAGAATATGAAAAATGAAAATATCTAATATTTTCTAATCAGTGATCGAGTTTTTGCTGTCAAGTGTCAGCGACCAGACGCACGTCCACGTCCGCGTCAGCGTCGTTACGATTAATATTGCTAGTGTGCTAAAAAAAGAAATTCGCGATCTCTTACAGGCAAACAAAGAATGTAGATTAAAAAACGTAATTCAATATAAATTATGAAACAGATACACAAACAAAGAAAAAATAACAATTAAATTCTAATGTACTCAGTCTCAACTTCTAGCTGTCAAAGTATAGATTTATATTTTAACTGTGACAAACCACAGTAATTAGTTAACAGTTTACTCCTTAAATTACTGTCTGTCGTCTCACGTCTGACACATATAGTTTGACAAGTAAGCGCGTTTTGGGTTTAGGAAGCAGGAACGCAGAAATTTGTGATGTAAAAAGAGAATAATAAATGTTTGTTGATAATCATGGCGAATCCTAGGAAATTTAGTGAAAAAATTGCCCTCCATAATCAAAAGCAAGCTGAGGAGACGGCTGCCTTTGAAAAAATTATGCGTGAAGTTTCCGACGCAACCAATAAGGTATGTCGCGAATCGCCTATTTACTCAGGCAATCGCTTCCTGGCCGTCAAAAGCGCTAGCCGACGTAAACAATAATTGCTACACTAAAATGCTTTTTGCGACTTAACATTGTCTCGAAATGATAATACATCAGAAGCTAGAGAATTGGATATTCTTGTTGTATGTACACACAGTAATAAGATGTGCTTTACCTTACTCTCTACTCTAACATTAGAAATAAATGTTATCTGATACTTGTTTCATTCATATCATCAAATAATTATTATTGAACATTACATGTTTCTCACAAAGCTTTTTTATTATGGTGTGATGTATAAACAGTATAGGTACCATTCTAAAATATCAATCCTAGCCATTTCAAAAGACAATGGTATCGTGAAGCTAAATGATTACAGGTGAATACAAATAATAGAAGAGCAAGAATAAATGCTACAATAGAACTGAGTGATAAAGATTCGGAGACTGTTCAAAACCAACAAAATGTGGGTTCGTTCAGAAGCGGTTCACTACCTAATGTTGCCGCTCCACAACTGCCCACTTCTGAACCAGAGATTGTTAAGGTTTCTCTTTTAGAAGCTGAGACATGTAGTCTTGTTAGATTGTCCGTTTTTTTATCCCATGTTTGAACAATGTTTATTTTTTCTCTTTTTTGTAATTTTAAAAACTTATTTAGTAGATTATGCAAATCCACTTATTTTGAATGGCTATGAGACATGTTTTGTATGTAGATAATGCAGTAGGTTGCTAATAGCGTTATTGTTTTACATCAGTAAAGATTTATTTATTATCATTTTAAAGACAGTCCTTGAATGGGTTATTGGCTGAACATGAAATTTATTCTATTTGTTTTATAACATGTGTTCGAGTCAATATGGGTTACCATGTGTTAAGATAAACAAACCAAAAGTATTTGCTGGTCCTTATTTCTAAAGGCATAAGGTCTTTATAAAATAAGTGCTCTGTTGTTGTATTATTAAAAAACTATATCATTTCATTTATGAAACATATTTGAAAAGACTTGAATGGGAATGGTTGTCTTGTATGATAGTGCATGGGTAGAGAATGAGTTAATTTTTTTTTTTTAGTGTAAAATATTTATGATTACAAAATCTATGTAATACGACATATAATTGAAACTGAAAATTTTCAGCCAATGAAGAATCATCTTCTTTATAATTTAATGAATAACTGCTTTCTAATAACTAAAGATAATTAATAAATAAATTTTCTTGCCAACAGCCAGAGGAAACACCATTAGTATCACAATACACAATGTCCGGGGGTAGGAGTGGGGGTATGTCTCCCTCGCCCCGATCCCCGGGTCAAAGAGGACGAGCCTCATCATCTGTTGGACCAATGAGACGGCCGGCAGACCGCAAGCATGACACTAGTCCATATGGTAGCAATGTATATCTGAGGTATGATGATTATTATCTCTATTAGAGATATTATGGCAAATACTTAAAACAATATAAAAGAAAATCATTTCTGAAAAGTTTTCAAAAAATATAAGTTAATTTTTATTTAAACTTTATTACTTAAGTGAATGAAGTTGCTAAATGTATTATTTTGCTTCTTGTTCTGACCATTAAGTTAACTGTTAGTTTTTTGACCGCCACTCTTTCCGAGAACCAAGTGTTAGAAATTTGCTTAAAGTAGATTTCTTTTCCTTACTAAACTAACATGAATTTTGGCCTTAACACATCGATTTGAAAGCTTATCCAAACAGAATACAGAATAATATTGTTAAAAATACTTTTAATTGATAATTAGCTGTAGCACAAAGCTTCTGCTGATATCTTATTCTGAAATATTTATAGCGGAGTAAAAATTCCTAAGGAATGCTCAATACTATTTAGTGTATAGTAATTTAGACATGCAATAATTTAATAAGAATTGATGATTTTTAGGGTATTTAATGATATCATGGGACCCAATCAGTTAATTTCTGAGACATAATCGCTACAATAAGGTTTCATCGTATTTATGATAGACAAAAATTTCATTTTAAGTTAAACTACCCGACAAACATATATATATCATGTATTATTAATTGTACCGTTTTCCCTGATTTATTTGTAAGATCATGTTCAATATGAACTAAATTGGTTTTACCTCGACTGTATTTCCTATTTAATGATATTATTTTTGCCATATTGAAAGTAAAAGGTAGCTGAATGCCAAGGATGGCCTGTAATTAAGCTTTCAACTGCAATGTTTATTTTTTAATATGAATAATTTGTATCATATTTATAGTACAGATTTCAAGTATTTAAAATTGTATTTTTTAGATAAATTAATTTATTAAAAATTACAGTTAAATGTGCATTATGACAATATACACTGAAATGTTTATGGACAAGTTTTCCAAGCCGAAATAATTTTTTTTTGCCATTTATCAAACCCGTAACCTAATGAAACGCCTACCAGCTAAGTCACTGAGGCAATTTTTGCCGCGTACCACCACTTTGTGGAACCAGCTGCCCAATGAAGTATTTCCGAACCAATTCGACTTAGGGTCCTTTAAGATAACTCGCGAGCCCTCTGGCATTGAGAGTGTCCTTGGGTGGCGATACCACTTAACATCAGGTAAGGCTGCCCGTTTGCCCCCTGTTATCAAAATAAAAAAGGTGGCATCTACACTTTATTGTCTGGCAAAATAGCTATGTACCAGTTGTACTATCTTTGGATTTGCTAAAATGTAATTAAAAACTGCTCATAATAAATTCTATATAAAACGTCATTTAAAGTTGTTGATAACATTGAAATACGGAATCTTAACTATAATAAAATACACACAGACATACACATTCTTATAAAAGAAAATTTACATAAGTGCGGAAACTGATCCACACCACACTACTAATACCCAAGCGTAAAAGCTCCGAGTTTAGTTATCACTTCGGTTTTTTTTATCCGACGTGGAAATGGATTTGCGCGTCCCCTGCCATCAAACGTGGGCTATGTGGAATTCGACCCATACCAGAATCTGCTATTCAGAGACTTGGTGAGCAATACCCACTAAGACCACCTCGAGTAGTCCCTACAAAGCCGCGTCAGAGAGGCGTCTCGCATTCTATAACCAGCGGCACGTAAGTCTAGCGCTGGCCGATACGTGGAGGGGATTGCTGCGCATGTGTACTGTCGCGCGGGGGACAAAATGCGACTGGAGAGCCAATCGGCGCTCTTCATTCCGCTAGCCCCCCTCAGGTACCTTATTTTTTACTTCTGCGCAATAACGGTCAGCGCTAGAGTTTCGTGCCGCTACTTATACCGGGACAATACAATATTCACTTCGGATTACGAACAAGATTAGTTTTTGCTTATATTTAAACGAAAAACACATTTTGCTACGACATTCGAATTACTTATATGAGAAAAATTTGAGATTAAAATTAATTCATAATTGAACAGTCTTGTAAATATTTTGTCTAAACCGGTACAACTCGATGGATATGCAAAATTTATACGCATAACCTGTCGTAAGGCACTTTGACATTTCTTACGCCTGATTTATATCTAATATATAAAATTCTCGTGTCACAGTTTTCGTTGTCATACTCCTCCGAAACGGCTTGACCGATTATTAACCGAAAAATACATACAACCCCTAATTTTCACCCCTCTACGATCAACCCCTATTTTTATTATAAATGATATACATGGCAAAACGATTGCCCGGTCAGCTAGTATAATATAGAAATCGTAGGATTTATTATTTACAAAAATAAATAAGCCAATACGATATTGCTCAATGTATGATAATTGCTGATATAAATCGCAAATTCGGCCCCACGTGACGTTCTCACCTCGGAGCTCCCCAGTACAGCTCCTTCCACTGACCGTATTCAACGAAAAGCGGTTCGAATCGTCGAACGACCAATCCCTCTCCGAGCAGTTTGATCCCTTGGCGTTGCGTGTAGATGTGGGGTTATTATGCATCTCCCATGGAGAGTGTTCAAAGTAGTTGTTCGGATTAAAACCTGCAGCTGTGTTTCATTATCGGACATTCAAAGTCAAAGTCAAAGCATTTATTTCAATTAGACCATCTAAAATGGCACTTTTGAACGTCAAAAAAAAATTTATATATATATAGAAGATTCTAGTTGCCCCTTCCAAAAGGTAGTTTCGTGTGGAGAAGAATGGGCAAGAAACTCCACACTTACTCTTTTAAAATAGGTTTACAATATTTGTTACATTTGTTAAATAATTATAAGTGAAGACAATGTACTCTTAGAATAAACTACTATACTAAAAAAAGTTAGTATACATGTTCCTCACATATTTACATTTTTTATAATTACATTGAGGCAGTATACGAAATTCCACCCATGATAAGCTTTATTTAATTATATTTAATTTACACGACCTCCGACGAAATGTGGGCTTTCTCCAAATTCTTCCATTTGTCTCTCATCTTCGCGACTTTTTCATAAAGATCAAATGTTGTCCATATTATATTCTTCGCGCTGAACGCATTTGTAAACGAACGGCTTATAAGCGGCGCTCGTGGCTTGATAGAATTTCCATTGTCATTCATTTGAGGAAACCTCATTCATAATTAATAAATATATTGTTTGCACTGCGACAGATATGTACAGGAAACAATTTGCATCGGCATTGGTCAAGCAGTACTTGGAATTGGTTTAATCTTCTAGTCAAAGTTTTGGGTCAACGGACTTTGTACTCCTTGTCGATATAAATAGAGAAGGAAACCGCATAGCAAGCCTTAATTTACGTCATAACTTGATTGTATTGTTCACATAATTATCAATTCTGAATTAAAAAGAACCTAATTTTCCTTCCTTGGTATGTTTTTATTCGTTTATCTTAATATATATAAATTACGCGTCACGTTGTTTGTCCGCTATGGACTCCTAAACTACTTAACCAATTTCAATCAAATTTGCTCATCGTGTGCAGTTTGATCTAACTTAAAATATAGGATAGCTTACATCTCAATTTATACCCGCAATATTATTTTATTGCAAAATATTTGTTTATTATTTGACAGTCACAAATCTAACAGATGGCGCTGTGTTGAAAGTGCCAACGTTTCACATAAGCTACAATTCAATGGCATAGCCACCAAAAAAGCATGGCGGTCCTCATGACTAGTGCTCTCCTACCGTTTGCCTTGAATAGTTTAATGTAATATAACAAAAATCTTAGCCACAGCAATGCTTGGCCGAGTCTGTTCGTGTATATATGTATATGATTTCATGAATAATTTCATTAATTCGTCTACGTAATAATGGTATAATTAATATTACATAACGAATGGTTGTACAATTTAAGTTTGTCATGCTTTAAAGCTATTGAAACCTATGTATCTTTAGATACATAGGTTTCATTAGCTTTAGAAATATGTACAAAAATAGAATAAATAAATTTTATGTATTTATTAATTGCGCGTTAGTTGCAGGTGCGAGAAAAACTTGTCTAGACTTCTAGTACTGGATTCCTTTAGTTTAATGCGTAAGCTATCACGAGGCTTATAAAATAAAAAGCCAGTTAGAATGTACGTGGATGTTGTAATGAAAATATGTGATTAAATTGAATACAATTTATTCTGGGAGTAAACAAGTACAAGTAATAAAAAGCCTTCTCGTGACAAAATTAGAAACTAAAAATTGGCTTATCGAAAAGCACTATATCTGTATCGTAAATCTCGTTGAATGATTGGAAAAAATCTGTGTTGCTAATAGCTTTATTAGAAGCAACAATGTATGTACATATAAACAACCACTTAACTAATTCTGCGTAGAATTTCGTAGGAATTTCTGATGAAATTTTATTTTGAATCATTTAATGGTGAGACTCGAGACATCACGTAATCTGTTTTTATCTAATATTTACACATATTATATATTCGTCATGATGTGAAAGTTTTGACTGTTACATAATCAAGGAAAACCAATGATTTAACCTCAACCTTATACAAAATATTATGTACTGCGCAAATGTTCGTAATGATTTATTGTTATATTAATTATATTACCTAACTATTTTTAGCTGAAATATTTATAGAAAATCCTTGTGTATTAGAAAAGGATTATTTTTATTGGTACTAAATTGAATATAAGTTAGTTTTGGCGAAGTCAACATATTTAACATATTTAATGGGACCTTTTTTTATATTGAATTTCGTAATTATTATAAATTTGCGGAACCGGTAGTAATGAATAAAAACACGATCCAAGTAGTCAGTAGGACAATTTAAAGAGGATCGCATTAAAAAATTGAGGTGGAATAGTTTTCGGTACTCATGCGCCGATTCCTCCTGGACTAAAGGCAGCGTTAGTAAAATCTTATCTACTACTAGCTGCCCCGGCGAACTTCGTTTCTCCTTAATGTGATTTTACATGGACCATTTTGCTATACTACCCCAGAGACTGTTCGGTTTTCTGGACTGAAAACTTTTTAGGTTTTTCTGTGAATATTTCTTTATATAAACCTCAGAGTTCATGTTATAAGTTTTTAATTAACAACTAAAATATAGGGGTTAATCTTGGGGGTGAAAATTAAGTTAAAATAAAAACAATTTTTTTTATAAAAATAAAAGTTTAGGGGTGGACCACCCTTATCACTTAAGGGTTTGAAAGATAGTAGCCGATTCTCAGACTTACTGAATATGCATGAAAAAATTCATAAGAATCGGTCGAGCTGTTTCGGAGGAGATTAGGAATATATTATTTATTGGTTATTTATTTATACATTCTTAAACAATATGTATGCCAAATTTAACACACATTCACATCAATTACATGAGAACATAAGCAATATATCAAAGAAAAAAAACTAAGCAAACAACCACAAAATACAAAAAAAATAAAACAAAAAAATAATAATAATAACTAAAAATTAATAATTGCTAAACTAAAAGATAAAAAAATAACAATAAGTATAAAATAATATAGTTCTTTGACGGTAATTAACACGATTTTTTTAATTTTTCCATAATTCCTGGTTTTGAGGGCTACAGCAGCCATGATCATAGGTTATCGTGTGAACCTGATTAACGTAATCCTGCTCAAAAGTACTATTATACATTTCCAGTCCACCACCAGACAGCAACTGGCGCAGAACGAACAGTGACTCGGCACTGCACCAATCGTGTGGTGAGCAGCAATCCACCGTGCCGCCACTCTCACCCCACCACCCCTTGCATTCCCATGCGCACCCGCATATGCCTCACCAGAATCATAGACGAGGTAAGATTTTTTTTTTTTTTAGGGATTTTATGACCTGGCATTTACAACCTTTAGGTCAACTCTTAATTTTCATGACGAGGTAAGACATAAGTATCCACAGATTTAGATGCGTGAAATTCAGTACGATTTGACGTTTGGGAGTCTTAGCGACCAATAAGTGGCGCTACAAACTTTTTAAGTCTACGCCTCAGATTTCTGTATATGTTTCATGATTATTTGTCAGTCTAATAGACCAGTAGGTGATCAGCCTCCAGTGCCCGACACACGCCGTCGACTTTTAGTGTCTAAGGCAAGCCAGTTTCCTCACGATGTTTTCCTTCGAGTGTATGTTAAATGAACATAGACTGAAAGTCCATTGGTGCACAGCCGGGGGGATCTTGCCTTTGTCCTCAGGAATGGTAGACCCACGCTGAAGCCATTACGGCAAATACGACCAGTATCCTTCTTCGGGTTTTTAAAGATTTGTTTCTAAACATCTGATGTTACGTGATAATGCCCATGGACACTCACGTTCCCAGAGGACTCGCAAGTACGTTGCGTGCGTTAGAAAAACAAAAGAAACCTGTTGTTTTTAATCATATATATATTAATACTAACTAATGACAACTAACTTTATAATACAAATAACATTTATATACAGGAAAATTCTTTGGATAATTTACGTCGATTAAAATAATACCTTATCTCTTCGGCTGAGAGTATGTTTTCAAATAACACACGATCACATGTTATCTATTATCTTAGAAAAAGTTGCAAATGTTCTACGAAATAATTATTGAACATTTCATTGTAATATTTCATAATTGGTTTGTAGTACTATCATAATCAGTTGTTGTATTTACATACAACAATGCTTCAATATGTGTAGAAATGGACCGGCAAAACGATAATTTATTTTTACTGAATTTTTATAGATATGTATAACCCAACCTTGTCTGCCACAGTACATAACTATTAAAATTCATCCAAATAACCCCTAGATGGAACAGAGGGAGTCCACAGTGACTATACATCGCCTCCCACCTGGCTCCAAGTCTTTCTGGCTCTTTCTTGTCTTGCCTTATCTGCAACTGTACGGCGCCAGGTTTTCCTGGGACGGCCATGCTTAGGCTTTCCTTGCGGGTTCCAATCAAGCGCCTGTTGGCAATATGATTGGGATCCCTTCGCAGTGTATGGCCTATCCATTTCCATTTACGTCGCTTGATCGGGGTTTCTCAGCGCTCCCAAAGTTTCTCGTTAGAGATCTTTTCGGGCCAGTAGATACCCAGTATACGGCTAAGACAGCGGTTGACGATTCCACGTTTCACATCCATAGAGCATTACAGACTTCAGTCTCTCATAGGACGTTACAATACATAACTATCAAAATCCATCAAATTCAGCGCTTAAATCTTGTACAATTTTAGCGGTTAAAATATTTATTTTTCTTTTCCAGCAGCAAATATCCATTTAGATGTTCTAGCAACGTTTGGCATGAGTCCCTCGAATCGTCCGAGATCGTCGTGTGAAATCCCACGGATACCAAATAATAACAAGTGAGAATATTTATCTAGTTAGCTAGTTCCTAATAAAGCAAATGTATTTTGTCTCTTTCTATCGTCTTGTGTTTACGCTGTGGTGAAAAGAGAGATGAGTACTTTATAGCAATTGATTTCTTCGAAAAGGTTGATTTCTTGTCAATATGGTGGATGTTATTTTAATAATGGTTTTGATGTGAAACATTCACATGATGCGATACAGTACAGGGGTTCGTACGTACGTACCGTACCGTAACGTACGTACGTACGCACGTTAAGTACTTTACACCACATTAAAATTTAGACTTTAAAAATGGTGAATTGACGGTCACGTAACGTTTGACTCAAGGGAGTGGGGACACTACAGAAATTCCTTACAAGAAGGGAGTAGGGCAAAAACCTCAAAAAAATTGCGTTACGTAATACACGCATTCATTTTTTATTTATACTCTGCTATTGGCGAGGTGTTTATATATCCTTCAATGCACCAAATATTTTTGAAGTGAAACTTCCTTAGGCGCATGAGGGTAAAATTTTTACGGAACGTCACGAAGATGTGCAGCGTTTTTGTCGAATAAAAGAGAGAGAGAGCAATTGAGACCGGTACAGAGAGAGTGACAAGGGTGAATTACCTTATAGAAATTCTATTTTTAAAATTAAAATTTCGTAAAGAGAATTTATGAAATATTAGTATTTTATATTTTTTGCAAAATTATTTATTGAAATCTCAAATGACGAATTGTATAGTGTAATTAAAATGCCACGTGTTTTTATTATCGAAGAAATAGATTTAAAAAATAATTTATAATGTGTATTAATTTTCTACACTTTTAATATTTTGATGACAATTAAATTAATTAAATTTCTAACATATCTTCCTTTTTCCCTCCCTCTAAGTCTCGGAAATCTAAAGTTTTAGATTTGTATAAATATGAACAAAAGTTAAAAATTTGTTTGCCAAGAAGTTTCACTTCTGACATGTGTAAAGTACGCACGCACTTTTTTTATTTAATAATCAATTGTTGTAATGGGAACGTACACTCATACGTTGATTATGAATCAGCGTGTACGAGAGCGGCGGGGACGGTGGGGGCGGAGGTGGAGGCGTTGGGGGCGGGGGCTTAGGGTGCGGCGAGCTGCAGGTGCCGGGGGGCTCGCTGCCCGACCTCACCTCCGTGCACTTCCCTCCGCCGCATTACCTGCCGCTGCGCACCTCGCCCGACTACCACCACAGTGCGGTTAGTATTTCATAATGGAAATTTCTGTATAAAAACGCATAATTATCTATAATTGTCATTAATTTTTCTTTGTTTAAATAATGTTCAAGTGTTATTTGTCTGTATGTGTATTGTCACTTTAAATATGGTGCAACGCTATTTCTTAATTAATCAGAAACAATTCACTTAAATTTGAATTGCTGCAAAGTGGGAGCACGTACGCGTTTCCATTATTCTGATTTCTACGATTCCAGAGCCCCAGTTCCCCTGGAGCGGTGTCCCCTGGCGGGGGTAGCATCTCTCCCGCCACGGGGGGCCTCTCGCCCGCCTCGGGCTCCCCCGTGGGGGCCACAGTGCCCCTCTCTAATATGCACCCACCGGACCACTCGTTATACGACACGCAAGTACGTATACGCTTAAATACGCACACGTATACGTACGCATCGAAACAATTTTTAAGACTAATGAATAAATAATTAGCTCAGCGATTGTTATATATTAATATTAAAATTCAGAAACCTTTAGGTAGTTTAAAAAATTGGTTAAACCTAGTTATTAAAGTATAAGTAACGCCTTTAATATTTCTGTGTTATTTTGTCTATGGTTTATAGAACTTGTAGTTACCATAGGGATACACTAGGTATCAGGGCTTGTTTGGCTATGGACATATGTGTAGGCGCATCGGCACAATGTAATGTCCCGTGTCTTGTGTGTAGACAGTAGATGCAAAAGCGATCCTTTAGGGATTTTAATACCTTTTTTTTTTCAAGGAATTAATTGCCTTAATCTGCGTAATTGGTTAACCTATGTTAAAAACATCAAAATCGGTTCAGCTAAATATCAAATTGAATCTCTTATAGGTTTAGTACTAAAAATTGTGCAAAAAATACAGTTACTGGTCTATTCTAGAAATGTTGTAGATCGCTTTTTGTAGTTTAACCTTCATAAAAAACTAAATCATTAATTGCATTGAACTGCATTGATCTTTCGTCTCTTTCTGGCGAATCGTATACGCTGTGGTGTAAAAGAGATGGAAGATGTCTTTGATTTATTTTTTATGAAAGGGATTTTGTTGTATCGTTTTGCTTTCGTGTCATATTGTTTTGTTTATTTCAGAATCACTTATCTGTACCAAACACAAATAATTATCTCCATCATAGTAAGGTTCGTTTTCTTTTGAAACGTTTTGAATAATGCTTTTGCTTTTAATTAACATATTTGCATGTATTAACTAATTACTTTGAAAATCTTTGAGATTCTCGGCTTGTTCCAATATTAACTTATATGTTTCGGGGTGTTTTTATTAACATACATAATCTATATATAGAAAATTTAGCAATTATAATGCTAGGGCATTATAGATCAGAACTAAAATTGAGACGGCTGATGGCGACGTGTATCTCGTTCGTATATATTAAGTTTCTCTTATAAATAAAATAAATTTTTTGTATGAGAAATAAAGTTCTTTTAACTTTGGGTTAGTTTCTGGAGTTTACACTATTTCATAAGTTCGTCGTCAATAAGGCGAGTGTTGGAAAGAAATAATCGCCCATATTACAGTGAAACCTGGTTAAGTGAGACATCAAGGGACCTGCAATTTCGTTTCACTTATAGAGGTATGCCACTTACCCAGTGTCTCAGATATACAGGTATAAATAAATATCTGTCTCATTTACAGAGGTCAAATATGCTTTGGTCACCAATTGATGATATTTCAAAATAACTGCAAAGTTTCTAGACCCATATTAGCAAACACTGTTCAAGTTCAGGATATTCTGATAAACGTACACGTTTTAGTTTTCCTTGTCCTTCAGAACATTGTGATTCAATTTTATGTTTACTCTGAATTATTCTACAAAGAGTAGATTTTGGCACATTATATTCGGCACAAACTTCTTCGCGTGTCTTCCCACTTTCATAAACGGATATTAACTTTAGTTTTTCACGTAATGATAACGATTGTAGCTTTAGTTTTGGCATTTTTCAAATAAACATCTGTATGATAGTAAAGCGAAACTAAAACTGAAGGTAACTGAAGATCAAAATTACTTACTTACTTGAAATTACGTGTGGAATTTGTGGGTAGAATAAGAATGAGTAAACAAACAATGTTATCTCAGTTACAGAGGTTTATGCATATAACACTTACTCGCTGTCTCAGTTATAAAGGTAACTATGATGATAAATCGAAAGAACAAATCCCAGATATAGAGGCTTACTTCGTCCCACTAACAGAGGTAATTCAGTGACAAAGTGTTGGGACCTCAGCATGAGTTCCAGTTATGGAGGTTTCTCACTTATCCAGGTCCCACTTAACCAAGTTTCACTGTATTTGTATACAGCGTGTTTAAATTATACATAACAGTTTAAATTCAGCCAAGACTATATTGAGCTGTATGTCGCCTCTGTATATATATATATATATTCAAATTTTTTAGGGAGCGTTAAAGTATTACGTAACGCGTTTTTTGGGGGTCCTTTTGTAAAACGTTACGATACGGGGCGGGGATTGAATTACGCGTTATTGTTAATATTATTTTCGACTTAATAGTAACTAAAGAGACACAAGGTGGTCATGAAACGTTTTACTATACTTGAGTACAGTACTGTACTAGGGTACTGAAAAACGTTACGTCGAGATACATGGGGTGGGGGGTCAATAATCTCCAAAAATTGTGTTACGTAATACTTGAACGCTCCCTTATTCAGATTCCTTTTAAAATATTAAATTAGACTAGAGTTCCGGCGATTTTTTCTCTAACATCTCGGCAAAATTTCATATATAGACATATTTTGGTATTGCATGATAGCACGTACGTACACGTCCGTGCACGTGATCGTTAAACATGGTTTTATATGGTCCTTTTATACGCTTTGCCAATTTAACGATTAAAAAGCCACCGGATTAACGGAGCCCCTTTAATTTTTAATGTATTTTAGACATGCTTTAGCTGAAATATTCCCAATTTAATATTATCTCTAGTAATTAACAATGATTAGGTTTTTATAAAAATATATTTAAAAAATTACTAGTATAATTTAATAGTTTTGATCCGATCGTTTTCAGTTACTATAGTAACCGTATGAACAAGGGTATATAAGATTTATATGTCTGAAAGCCTCTGGGCAACATAATATTGGAGGCTTCTTTCATTATTTTCCAAATTTTTTTTTTTTCAGTGGAGTTTTTCAATAAAAAAATTATTGTGAAACCTAGTAGATTGGTTTAGTATTTAAAAAAACATAAAAATATAAATACAGACCAATGATTTCTGTTAATATTTAAGAACAATATAATCATGTTTGTACAAAGGTACAGGTATAGGTAAAACAGCTCAAAAAAAATGTCAAATGCAAAGTTGTTTACTAGTGTTAACTAGTAGGAATCAGACTCTCTATTACCAGTAAATGTGTGGTAGCTCAATTCAATCGTACTTTAAAATCTCGTTGCGATTGAAACAGTGACAAGTCTATTCCGTTCAAATTAGGGAGTGTTCAAGTATTACGTCACGCAATTTTTGGAGAATGTTGGCCCCCCCCCCCCCCATTTCTGTAGTAAAACATTTCGTGACCTAGTGACTCGTTATGTGGTGTATCTAACAGTTACCGTTATGTGGTGTAAAGTACTGGAAAGTCGAAAATAAGATTAACAATAACGCGTAATTCAAGCCCCGCCCCGTAATCACCCGCATCGTAACGTTTTTAAAATTCGTTACGTAATACTTGAACGCTCCCCTAAGCGATTAATTAAAAAAAATACAATACAGTTTATATATATACAGTATACAGTTTTGATGGTTCATTTGGGATTGGAGTTTGTGTGGAACTTAAATCTTAACGCTTAAACTGCATTTTATTAATATAATTATTTTTTGACGTGACAACGTCTAATAAATCGATGAACGCCGACTGCACGCATGAAAAAGCATGACTCGTGGTCCCGTTACGCTCATGGTATATGCTCTATTGGTATATGCGTCCGAGGATTCACTCAAACATACATAATAATTCATGTGTATGCAATAATTTCATCGATGTTTTGTTATGACGTTGTCACGTTAAACTATCGTCCGTAAACCGACTTTACAGACGACCATTTTTTTTTTATAACTTTAAAATCCTCAGAAACTTACTATACGGGTGTCACGGGGAACGCAAGTTTATGAATATAAAATTGATTGTTAATATATAAATGAATATATTTCAGAACATGTCTCCTTTGGATCACAGCTGGCTCGCATCGAGCTATCAGCCACACTGCAGTCCGCCTTCACAATATTCTTCGACATCGAATATCCCTTCACCAACGGTAGGTTTAAACGTTAAGTCATACATTTGTAGCATATTCTTTCATAGTTGCCGTCTAAACAATTTTAGCAAAACTATTTCATAGATATATATAGGATTTGACATTTATCTTACATATAGTACTGTAATTCGGTCGTATTAGACGTTGTGTGTTGCCATGATTACGTACACGTCCGTGTACGTGCACGTTAAACTATGTTTTACGGGCTTTTTAAACGCTGGCAACCTACCTCTACAGATTTAAGGGGCTAATTAACAAATTTTTTTGGTTCATTGCGTGTTAGACTGAGTGTGGTAGAGTGGTAGATTCAATTAATATCAAAGAAATAGAAATTATAATTGCATAAGTTGATAAAAAATGTTATGCCATAGTTTTACCGCGACAGTCCCCACACATTTTGTTTGATAACACAAGGCAGAGCAAGGTTTATCACCTATCACAAAGACTATGACACACTGCTCCAACCACTCTGTGACCTAAAAATTTGAGTTTCTATACATAAAACTAAAATTAGTAATAATTTTTCGTGGATTTTTTCAGATGGTCCACAGTCCCGGTAGTCCGGTAGAGTCACCGCAGACAGACTACAGCAACCTCCACCAAGTGCTATTACAACCCTTCGAGCAAATCACGATGGTGAGATATTTTGTTTAACCGACTTTCAAAAGAAAGTTCTATATATATCTCTATAAATGCAATAATAATACTCTAATTACTCTTTTAACGAAACGTTAATTCGTATAGTTAACGTAATAAAATAGTAATTTAACTTGAGCAGCGCTCTGTGGCCATATTTGGAACAAAATTAAAGAAAACCTTGGTGTATTTTGTAATTAAAATCTAGTTAAATTAAACTACTTTACCAACTAATAAGTTAATGGGGATTGGGAATTTATTTACCTTCGTTTGCCATCATACATTAACAGTGAAAACTCTTTATAACAAAATTAAATGACCGAGCATTTTTTTTCGCTATAGAGACATTTCGTTATAGGGCGGGAAGAGCAAAAAAAACAAATTTGACCAATTAATTTCAAATTTTATTACTATCTAAATTTCGGCACCTCAAAATATTAATTTTGTAGGCTAATTATAAAGACAATTACACTTAAGTATGTTGATGTCTAAATATGAAAATATTTCTTCGTTATAGAGAATGTGTATTGCGTTATAAAGAGAGTATTAATGTATGGGTTTTTGTTAAACAAAACAAATGTAACCATTTTACGTTATAGAGTATAGAGTACGAATGTTATAAAGAGTATACACTGTAGTTTATAAATCTAATGTAATCTAATGTAGTTTATAAGTCTAATATCCATGTACGGCCTACCACAGCAGCATTCTATCTCGGATGCGTGTGCGCACGTGTGTCTGTTATTTCACTATATACAACACGACAATAATTATGATTCAAGGGTGGGATTCAGAAAGGTCACAAAGGTCATTCCTATATGTCAAAAGCCAATAAATTTTTACGTACGGAAGCCAGACATAAAAAAACTTAGGGTTTACTTAGGGTCCTTCAAGAAAAGAGCGTACAAATTCTTAAAAGGCCGGCAAAGCACTCGCCAGCTGGCATTGTCCATGGGCGTCCATTTTAATTTCAAGCTGTTTTTAATAAACACGTATCATTAAAAAAGTATCAAAAAATGCTTAATAATGGGCACTGAAAAAAGTACTAAAAATCTTATATAGCAAAATAAATGTATCAAAAATGCTTGGGTATTGTAATTTATATAGTAGTGTGTGTATATGTTCATTGATTGAAGCTGAAAATTAACCCATATTTAATAAAAATTATTTATATTTTTTATTAATAAAAAAAAGTGCGTGCGTACAAAGTACACACTACACATGTCAGTCAGAAGTGAAACTTCTTTGGCAAACAAAATTTTAAGTGTTGTTCATATTTATACAAATCTAAAACTTTAGATTTCCGAGACTTAGAGGGAAAAAGAAAGATATGTTAGAAACTTAATTAATTTAATTGTCATTAAAATATTAAAAATATCGAAAATTAATACGAACTAGCAAACTCGGCGAACTCCGTTTCGCCACCAGATGGCTTCGTTTTATGTAACATTTCGTTTGGTGATCCCGCTTTTCTGTTGAATTTTTCCTGAATTTTCTTTACTATAAACCTCACGGAGCTCGAGACCTTTCCAACGAATGCAAAACCGTGAAAATCGGTTCGTGCGTTCTGGAGTTATAGCGTCAGGAAGGAAAACCCGACTTATTTTTATATAGTAGATTATAAATTAAAATTTATTTCTTCGATAATAAAAACACGTAGCATTTTAATTACACTATAAAATTCGTCATTTGAGATTCAAATAAATTATTTTGCATAAAATACTAATATTTCATAAATTCTCTTTACGAAATATTAATTTTAAAAATAGAATTTCTATAAGGTAATTGAATTAGCCCTTCTAATTCTCTCTCTCCATCGGTCTTAATCTCTCTCTCCCTTTTCTTCGACAAAAACGCTGCACATCTTCGTGACGTTCCGTAAAAATTTTACCCTCATGCGCCTAAAGTTTTACTTTAAAAAATGCGTGTTTTTGTGCTTTTAGTGAGACACAAAATTTACGTAGTAAAAAAATAATTCCGTTTTTGAAGTCAAAATTCACCTTCGGCACAATACAACTGAATAATAAGTCTATGATAATTATGATGTACATTCTAAAAGTCATTTAAAATTCGTCAAATAAATAAAAAAACGTACATCAAAATTATCATAATATTTTACTAAAATTTCAATGCTTCAATGGAATAGCAAGGAGTTGTGAGTACTTTAGTTAATTAAACGATGCTTATAATTGATAGAAATAAATAATAGTGATTTTCTCACAGCCGAGATCGAAACACTAAATAGTAGCACAATGTAAGCACATTAAATCGAATTTTTGGGTAAATAAAACATATGTTTTACTTGCCTTGTGATAATCTGCTGAACTACGTTATTATTTGTTTGCGACTCTAAGATAATAATTACTATTATGTTTGGTACACTGTTTATTTAGTAGAAATTTGCGGGTTATATACATGGATTTTTTAAGTCTAACAATTTGATAGATTCGTTACTGTTTCGGCATTAGGGGCTGTCCATTAATCACGTGATCTTTTTTTAACATGTTTTAACCCTCCCTTAACCATAGTGATACGTGGAGAGGTTTGAGACTACACCCCCACCATCCACCAAAAATCAAGTGTATTTTTAGTACCTACAAAGAATCTTAATTTTTTTTATAATACATATTATTTTTAAGTACTATAAAGTATTATCTAATCCTATTCTAAAAAATTAAGGACCATGATAAAAATGTCTAGACAGAAAGGTTGCAGGTTGTTTTTCACTGGCATAAAAATAATATTAAAGGAATGGTGTAATCAGGCGAAAAACATATTGTACATGTACATATTTAATGTACATTGCCACGGTATTGCTATACAAATACTTTTGAGGGAAAATAAATATAATCTTTCGTATTTAGATTCCTAGAATCTTTAGGAATCGCTTCTAGAATTATAAATTTATAAATTAAACTAGTGGACCCAACAGACGTTGTCCTGCATAATATTTCAAGCGATATTAAACAAAGCATGAAAGTACAGACTGCAGTGCCATCTGCCGGACTGTTTTGTGAATCTAAACCATCCACGGCTCCACCCAAACGTATACAAAAAAAATCATTCAAATTGTTCCAGCCGTTTAAGAGGAGTTCAGTGACATACACTCACAGAATAATTATATATATAAAGATTATTATACTCTACACAATTAAATTATATTTGATATAATTTAATTGTGTAGAGCAAGCAATTTCTCGAGTGGAATAGTTAATAAACTAAAGTTTTTCTTCTATACATTTTTTAGACAAACAAGTGAATTATAAATATTTACCAAATGCAGCAATAAAGACTAACTAAGCCAGAAAAAAACGCAAAAAAATCATTCACGTGATCATAAAAGTTCATGCCGTATTAATCCGATGTAAACAAATAGTAACGTAGTAGTTATATGTGGCAAAGTAAATGTGTAACATTGGTGTAACGTTGGCCAAGGACTGGGCGCAGTTGGTGCAGAGTCTCGTGGAGTCGGGCTGGACCGCGCACGTTCAAGTCGCGGAAAACGTACGACACACACACACAATATTACATTATAGTTTTTTTCTATATATATATCGGATCATGAACGAATTTTAGAAGAGAAATAACTTTCGCTTTTCAAGCTTATTTCTATCTTGGATTGACAGTTCGAGTTCGCGAATGTGACTCTGTATCATGTGTCACAGCATCTACTAATAGATAAGACAGATAATAGAATACATACACCACCACTTTGTGGAATCAGCTGCCCACTGAAGTATTTCCGAACCAATTCGACTTAGGGTCCATCAAGAAAAGAGCGTACCAATTCTTAAAAGGCCGGAACGCGCTCGCGAGCCCTCTGGCATGGAGAGTGTCCATGGGTGGCGGTATCACTTACCATCAGGTGAGCCGTTTGCCCCTTGTTCTATAAAAAAAATTATACAGTACTCGCAAAAATATTGCATACACATCTTTCTCGTTCATCTTTTGTTTATGCCGCTAAAACACATTTTCAGATAATAAAGTGGCATAGAGGGGTTTACTGAATTTCCATAGTAAATTTAAATATACTTTTCAAAGTGACCAAAATATATAAAATTGTAACGTAATCTAATTTCTAATAAAAACGACCTATTCGTTCACGATCCCTTTAAGCGTACATAAAGACGTACGTTTCACTGTTTCTTCTATAGACCACAAATTCTTACGTAGATAAAGGAATGAATTCTTCCAACAAGCGGGGCCATAGATAAAAAATGTTTCTGTCCAAAGACTATCTATAGCCCAGTTTCATATACGTTTTTACATATTTTAATTCAAGCATGTGTAGCAATAAGCAGATCTATTTGAAGCTTCTACTAAATGTTAATTGTATTTAGAATTATTTGCCTTTGTTAAGTGATTTAAAAGTTTAATAGTTTAAGTTATAAATTGTGTTTATAGACACATGTCATTTGCACAAGCATGCATTATGAATATCACAGCTTTGTCTATTGTACCCTTTGACCCTTGTTTGAACATTGCTGGCATCACACGTGGGTCAATGGTATGTTCACTGACTTTTAAAGTAAAACCAATTATAGTCTATGGTAACTGTGTTAATCTGTGTCGGTATTAATTTAAAACTTACAGGAAAGTTTCGTAAAGTAATATTATCTTACCTCACGAGCCATAATTATTAAGTTACACATCGAAGTACCAAAGCCTTGTTTTAAATAAAATAATTTTTTAGTTATTAGTCAATGGTACGGTCAGTGAACGTACCGAAGGGTTTTTTGTTATTGTTTTACAGGCCTTTATATGTGTGTTATATTTTAGTGTGTGTGTTTTAGAATAATTTCTATTTTCCAGCTGGATCCACCGACGTCGAGTTACAACACGACGTATATTAATCACAGCTCACCTCACTCACCTCAGACAACGAATACGCAACACACATATTCAAGGGTGAGTAGAGAAAGATAGATTCTCTTTGCAATATCGGACTTCGAGGCACAATATGAAATTCCACCCGACGTCCGTTGTTCCACAACCGAGAGTTTTTGTTACTCGCTACTGTGTGAAACCAACTGAAGTATTTCAGAACCAACTCGACTTAGGGTTTTCCAAGCAAAGGGAGTGTTCTTACGTCACGCAATTTTTTGAGATTATTGAAATGTAACGCGCCGTAACGTTTTTCTGTACCCAACGAAGTAGTATAGTTTAGGGGAAAGGGATACTCTTCTTTAATAAAATCCCAGAGGCTCTTTTATCACTGCCTTTCAATAAATTTAAGAAATGTGTTAAAGAAAAGCTGTGTAAAAAGGCTTTCTATAAAGTCAACGATTATCTAGTTGATAAAATGGCCTGGGACTAGTGCTAGACAGGCTTCTTCTAATTAATTTGCGATATTTGTTTTAAATAAGTGTTGTTTGATGATTTGCTGTTTTAAAAGAGTAGCGAGAGTTTTTTACGCCGGCTTTTTCTCTCGGCCTACACCCTCTGTCTTCTTTGCCGATGAGTAGGGATGCCTACAAATTTAATGACGTGCAATAAGTGATACATGTATCTTATATATGTAATAATTAATAAACATATTTTTTTTTTTTTTATTTTTTTTTTTAGATTAATAATAAATAAATGTTATTATTCAAATTCGCAGTCGTCGACGTCACCGGGCATCCATACGCAGACGCACACGTACCCGTCGTCGGGCGAGGGCCGGGCGCGGGACCCCGTGGCCGGGGGTTTCCCCCTCGCCTCACCCTCGCCCGCCACCCCCGCCACCCCTGCCACGCCCGCCTCCATCCCCGACATCATACTCACGGGTGAGCTAATAATTAGCGTTTCGTATTTTTCGTGGAGTTAATATAATGATTTATAAGATGAATAACCCCAATATAGGAACTGTAAATATAAAAGATTTATTTAGACAAATTAAATCCATTAAAATATGGCGTCTTTTGTCGCTTCTTGGCGATATACTGCCACATATGTTCGCAAACACAGTCTTCACAATACTTGACCGGATTTTTAAATCCAAAATTTTGAGTGGCTAAAGAAATTGTTATTTTTAATTCTCTTAAGTATTGGCTTTGAAAACTCAAATAGCATTCACATTTTCAAGAATCCGCCAAAACCCTTGTCTTAGGGTCGATTCGACCAAACAAGAGTAAATCTTAATCTTAGAATAAATCGTCAGTTAATCGAGAGTAAATCAATTTTACGTTTTACCATCTACAATGGTGGGCCTATTCGGGAATTGCTACTATACCGCAGTTTCGCACGGAATAACAGCTATTCCTAGAATAATTTAATGGCGTCAGTCAGTCCAATCATCTGATTTCTGTCATTTCACAAATATGTGTTCTGTGTTTTAATTTCAAGTCAACGCAACGCACTAAATTAATAGTCTGGCATTGTATAATGAAACTTTTAAACAATTATTATTTATTTATTTATTTTTAGATTTTTTATTTTCTATTAATATTAGAATGAAATTTAACTAGGCTCAACAGAAGTTCGTTTTTAGACGAAAGCCTCAAACAAACAACAAATAAAAACTTTTTATTGTCGTTTGACACCTGTTAAAAGCTACTTTTTCACACTATAATACGGCAAAATCGAGATGGCATGATGTATGCTCTTACACTGTCCCGTTGTAGAACAACATTTATTTGCCGAGTTTAATTTTCGTTCACCATTCTCTTGCTATTCGCGTATTGTTATTCCTAGCACAATTATACTATCGATTACGTGAACAAACGACTATGGATTTACTCGAGATTAAAATCATGGAATAGATTATTCTTCGTATAGTTACTCGTGTATAAATTGAAGTTTGGTCGAATCGACCCTTAGCAAGATGGCGTCGCACTAGTCCTTTTGACGTATCATGCCGTAAACACGTGTTAATTATCAGCCTTAAATTACACAAATACATTTCGATCAAAATCAGGCTCTGACGAAATCAAACACCAAGATATTAATATTATATTATTTATTTCCTGGATTGGACAGCCGAAGACATTATTTACAGGAATGCTATCTCATCGTTGATTCGACTAATCTGTGATCGTTATGTAACACGTGACTGAATTAAAATAAACCAATATGCTTACTTATGGAATTTTTGATAAATATATTAATAATTACAAATTATTTTACTCAATAATTGTGTATCTTATGTATTTAATAATATATATATGCTAGCTGGGCAGGGCAAACGTCGTTTTGCCATGTACATATATCATTTATAATAAAAAATAAGGGTTGATCGTAGAGGGGTGAAATGTAGGGGTTGTATGTATTTTATAATGCTGTATCATAAAAAAATAGAAATTAAAAATTTTGTCTAAAAATAAAATAAAAAATTTAGGGGTGGACTACCCCTAACATTTAGGGGGATGAAAAATAGATGTTGGCCGATTCTCATAGATACCGGATAAGCACAAATTTTTTTATCAAAATCGGTCAAGCCGTTTCGGAGGAGTATGGCAACGAAAACTGTGACACGAGAATTTTATAATATATATATATTTTTAATTTAATATTTTTTCACATTATCGTATTGGCTTAGTACTGTAAGGATAATGTATGTATTTTTAAAATAACTTTCAGATTACTCGGGTGAACTAGACGCGAGCATATTCGGCGGCGAGGAAGCCCAGCTCCGGGCAGGCCTGGACCTGGACGACCTGACCCTGCTAGAGGAACCTAGTGCTTTACTACCTGACTCTTCCGTGGAACACGAGTTCCGAATGGACCGGATCGACCGCATGTTATAAGTAATCGCTATTTTGGTGTCGTCGAAATGGTTTTTATTCAATTTGGAAAATTGTGGCTGACGATTCTTCATTCTTAGCATTTACATCGTTCGATGCATTTAACATTTTCAATCAAGTGCAATTACGATGGGAATTACTGTTTTTTTTTTTGTTTTTTTTTTTTCATGACAATTTGTATAGTTTCAATATGTGTTAGGATTGCCTGCTCTGGTTTAATTCATAATTGCTACTGTCGGAAACGGTTCGTAGCAATTACGAATACCCGGGTGTAGACGGATTGTGGTATGACGCCGGTACTCATCACACATTCCCTATCGTTAGTACTGACGGAACAGGTTCTCAGATAGTCAATTTGAGAGCAGTACAGGGAAATGACCATAATGGAAATCAAGTTTATTATGTTAGACCTCTCTGTTGCCTATGACATATACTATTTTACTTAAAGTTTGAATTACATTTTTTTAAAAATATATGTAGTAGTTTAATTACATTTGATTTTGGATCTGTTCCGAACGTATTATCAATACGCGTATGTACGTACATGTACGCATACGTACGTACGTGTACGCGTGCGCGTACATTTCATTTTAGGGTGCAAGTATTTTAATGGGTTAGGTACTTCGGTAGACGTGTACTCGAATATCATTTCGTGTAAATATTGAAGATGTTCTACGAAATTGCATTTAAGCTGTCATTTGTACTTTTTATATCTTTCATCGTTAAGCCGTTGCTCAAACGAGTATTTTCCCAATTCGCAAGAGATGCTTCGCCTTGTATATTTTCATGTAAATATTGAGATAAGCTTTTGTCGCAAACATATCTGTGTGTGGAACTTTGAGGTCAATTTTACGAATCGGTATTTGGCCAATTTACAAATATATAGTACATAGACTAGTGACGGAATTTCAGGAATGTGGGACATTGTGCATGTGATTTTCGTTTGTCACCGTCAGATTTTAAATGTCATTATAACCGTGACGATAGTGTCAAAAATTTAGCTTTTTCCTTAGATAATCCATGAAATCTCGTTTAATAACGTCTAACTGTAAACAAAATAAGCAACATCACAATTTTACGGTGACATACTATATATAATTGTGACGTCACTACGATTTTACATATACTTTACTGAGATTCTCGTTCTCAAAGAAAACAGGTTAATTTAAAATAATTCTTGGTATCAGGAATCCCTTACAAAAATGTCGAATTTAAGACTTCTGTTTTTTGCTGATAAGATAACCTCTAAAAAAAGTTACCAGAGTTTGCTCACAAACATTTATCAAACACACATAAATGAAATTTTATGTACATATGACGATTGGTTATAACATCACTAGATTTTGCCAAGCAGTAGAATTTACTACTGGCAATTTCAATATAAAACCCGGGCGTCTTATTAAAATATTTAGATTTACGGTCGCACTCAGAGTTGTGGATTGAAACCTCTAAAGGCAAATCAATAATTATTAATTAATCATTAATGAACAGTGAATGTTATAGACTAAGCCAAGGGAATTTTATTTTAATCTTTAGAATTCATAATTAATAAACTTTTCAAAGGCGTAAATAGACTCCGAGTGCGGCTGTACCTAACAATTTCATTACACTGGTTGTAATTTCATATACATTTGCGCTTACAGTGTCCCAAAATAGATGTATGTATTGTTTCAATGCTCATTCTACGTTAAGAGTCTAGTCATTACGACTTAAGAGTTCAATTTGACATAATATTTGCCCGTTATCCTACCGATGTTGATTTTCTGTTTATCTTGTTACTTTGCCTGGTTTGTATACTTTACGAGTACGTATTTACGAACGCGTAAACGTACGTACTTACGAACAGGTACGCGTTCGTAAAGACGTACATAATATGTTAGAATACATCGGTAAACAAGCCCGGAATTGGTGATATGTAAAATTTATTATATATTTAACGAATATCCAAAGATGGTTAATTATTCAAAATTTATAAACTTAGTTCAATTAATTTTACAGTGTTGACATATTAAAAATTTAAATTTCCTCAAAGGTGATAAAACTGTATGACAGATGCTTGTTTTAAAGTGATAAAGGAAAAGCACAATTAATGCCTAATCGGCTTTATTACCCTACGAAAGATATATGAAATGTTATGTTAAAACAAGAATTATTTAAGATTATATATTTTAATTTGTTGGAAAATGCCTTCCACGGGGTTTGTATCGGACTTAGATTCAAAAGTATTAAGAGAGGGAAACCAATAGATCTATTAACCACTTCAACGAATGATCAGACCAGTTATAGGGTAATTCGGAATCGTATTGGAATTTGGTATGCGGAAATCATTCTAGAACGTTGTTCAATCTACGTTCTGAGCTGTCAAATAATTCCATTTTAACTTTGACATACTTGACATGCTGGAATTGTGATTTGAGCTATCTTTTGTTACTGGTCTGTCTCTAATTTGAGACTTAGATGACACGTATGTCAAAATCGAATACGTATTTTCCGTTGCCAATGCTTCAAAGGCCGGTTACACACTGGCTCCGGTTTCACTTAGATTCAGATGAGCCTCCTATTTAGCCGTTCTAATAGGCCGGGTGTCATATTGATGAGTAGCTCTGAATCTATATTTTAGAGAAGTGTTTCCCAACGTGCCCACGCCCCACTGTGGTGGGCAGGCAGGCAGGGGGAGGGGGGCAATTTGATTGCTAAGGGGGGCTTGATTCGAAAATTTATTAAAAGTATTTGTTTTGAAAATTTACTTACTGTAGTGAACTTCTTTCAAATGAACAATTAAATTTTTTAATATTAAAGATTATGTATGTTGCATAAGAATTTTAGAAACGCTAAGATGGGGCATAAGACGAAAATGGTTAGCAAACGCTGGTTTAGAGAGTTTTGAGATGTTTATGACATTTTCCTATGAATAATTGTTATGTAGATTGAGGGTTGAAGGGTAAAACTTGCTAAGTTTCTTGCCCGTTCTTCTGAGAACAAGGCCTCCTGGTAGTTTAACGGAATAAACGTATATTTTTTTTTATTGAGTACCGAATAGGTTGGTAATATTGGTTTCTCTACCTTTTATAACAAGGTTGTGACATCAACAAGACTAACTTTTTTACGCCATACAAAAATACGATCTGCGCGTGGAAAACATTTTTCTTCACATCGTTTCTCGTCTTCACCTTTCGAAATAAGTATGTAAGTGATGTGCTTTAACGCAAACACCAAATTGTGGATGGGGCCTAATGCTATTGCAGTTTTGTTACCATGGTAACGGATCGAATTGCCGGTAGACTCGCTCGCTCATTTGTGATTGGTTAAGAAATGGATCAATAGTAAATAAGCGATGCGAGTTATGGATAGATTTTTACCGATTTCTTAAATTTTTGATACTTTAATTCCTAAATTCTTTATAAAAACGAAATCAGTTTAGGGAGCGTTCAAGTATTTGTCAATTTTTGGAGATTATTGACACCCCCCTCCCCCATGTAACGCGCCGTAACGTTTTTCTGTACCCAAGTATAGTAAAACGTTTCGTGATCACCTAATGGCTCTTTATACCTTAAAGTTACTATTATGTGTTGGAAAGTCTGAAATAATATTAACAATAACGCGTAATTCAATCGCCGCCCCGTATCGTTACGTTTTACATACCCCCAAAATTCGTTACGTAATACTTGAACGCTCCCTTAATTGCAGCGCGTTTGCTGTAGTACTAGTCTTGTCTCTTTTCATAACAGCGTAAACAATGTGTCAGAAAGGGACAGAAGCATACTATTGTTCCAATAGTGCAAATCAAAATTTCGCCATTTTAAGCGATGTGTGTTTTTTTTTTAATAAAACTGCAAAAGCATGCGTAGGTCCCGGGCTAGGTGTATTTTATATGACATTAAATTTAAGACATAAATGTTTTTTCTCAAATATGCACAAACTTATTGAGGAATTTTGCAGTAAAATGTTTCAGTGGTTTGTTTTATTAAAACCAAATGTACATATTAAGTGTGATAGAGATGAAACGGTCTCATTTAAAAAATAAATTTTGTTGTAAGTATATCTGCATTTTAATTATTTTAACGCGAAACCTTTTTCCCTTTTTTAGTATATATATTTTCCCTATTACTACGTTACAATAACACTCAACAAATACATTGGGCAGAGATAAAATGCGCTGAAGTCAGTGGCGTAACAATAGCGTGGCAGGGCTGGCAAAATGCCACGGGTCCCCGACCCAAAAGATATTATGTTCTGTGGATGAATGTGAAGTCTCCAATAGGCATTGGGCTAGCGTGGGGACTACAGACCATTCCCTCTCGCCTAAGGGAGGAGGCCTATGGCCATTACTGGGACATATACATCGTGTAATTGAGTACGCTAATTATCTCGAAGTTTATTAAAATTAAACTGAGTACAACGTGACGTTTTACTGATAGGGAATTTGCCACGGGCCCCAGATGGTATAGTTACACAACTTTTGGTTGGAATATGTTTGTTTAGATATATTAAGACAAGGATAAATAAATAGAAAATTACTCAACAATACTATTTAAAACATGGTTCATATACTTTTATGTTCAAAAAAGGATGGGAGGTCTTGTCCCTTAGATACGAATCACTGGCGCATGCAAGACTGACAATTATTGTAATAAATTAAGTGTTAATCGTAAATAATAGCCAAATATTACAACTCTACAAAGCTCAGTTTATCTGAAAGTTAAAAATCATTACTAACTTAAACTAATAAATTAAAAATTATTTAATAAATATCACGCAGAGCAGGCGAAAAATAATAAACGGCCTTAATAACCTCCAACTTCGATTTTGTTCCCTTTGGAGACTTGGACCGTGGGGTTCCAGTGCACAAGCGCTGATCAAAGATTTAAGTTGTCATCTGGTAGATAGTACCGGTGATCCCAGAGCTGGTGCTTTCCTTGCTCAACGAATAAGTATCGCAATACAGCGAGGAAATGCTACCAGCGTTAAAGCTAACCTAACCTAACTTTTTAAATTTGTCATAATTTTCTTTTAATTAATTTTATTATTACTATGTCGGTTAAGAAAATTGTAAATACTGTATATTTTATTGTTATGTTTAAGTATTAATAAACAATATATTTAAATTTAAAATGTAAAACCTTTTTACAATTCCGTTTCGAGTTTCGACACTTCAATAAATATCTGGCTAGTTAAAAATTAAAAAGTTGATTGTCAAACGTCGTTTCGTTTATTTGCAAGTCAGCCGTATTTGCAGGATGCGATTTATAAATCTATTGTTTGTATTTGGATTAGTCACAAATGGAGCTAGTAGGCCATCCCATGCTGAAAATGAAAGGTAACAATAGTACAACGTTGTATTCATACCTGCAATTATGTTTGCACCGCTTCCGTGGAACCTTATTCCTGAATTCCCAGCGCAACAATAATTATTTCACCTAATTGAAAGTAATTAACAATAAAGCAAACCAAATATATATAATAAAAAATAAATACTATTCTTACGTAATGTACTATATATAATGTATATCTATGTATTTGTGCTATTTTTCATTTTAGAGAAGTATATGCGGAATATGAAGAAAAAGAGCCCACTGCTGATGAATATATAAATGAGAAAGATAAGGTATGCTTGTCTTGTCTAAAGGCTCGGGGAAAAAAATCATGTTGTTTTGCATATCAGACTATATTTTAAAGCCGTATAAGTACTAACAATTTCGTTATATTATAGAACTCGCAAGAAATAGAAACAAGATCTGAAACTCAAGACGAGGGTGATCGCAAACAGGCTCTGACAAATAATGAGTATGAAAATGTGTGTATTCCATAGTGGGTTTTAATTTATCTATGTCACATACATATATATTTTTAAAAGCACCAAGTATGCCAGAGATTCTGTACATTCATTTTAAGTAATCATAATACCATAAATTCCCTTATTTCCAGGCAATGGAGAGAAAACTATATAATAATAAAAATATGGATCACGCCGAAGAAATGCCATTATCTGGTCGCTATAAATCTGATTCAGGACACGACGAAATCGAAGAGGAGGGAGATTTTTCACAGCCAGCGCCAAACGCACGCTTTAAGACTTTTAAAAGAAACCAAAATAATGCATATAAATCTGGTGATTCAGACGTTAGCTCAAATGATAATAATATGGAAAGTGATCGTCGTATGATAAAGGATAAGAGCGATTATAATAACGAAGCCATAGACCCGCGAGATCAACCCCTGTATAAACAGATAACGTATTATAATAAAGTACAGGGCGATTTGTTCCACAAAAAGAAACCTAATAGCGTTTTCAGTTCAAATAGGGATAGACGGGAAACTGTTCTAAATCAGCAAGAAAACCTCAATGATGATAAAAATATAGAGAAGAAAGGAGTAGAGAATAACAATGAAGATAGTGTGTCTGCAATTAAAAGAAACATTAAAAAGCTTTCGAGAGAAGAACTTGAAGATCTTCTAAACTCTCTATCGGACGATAAGAGAGCACTTCTTAATAAAATAATTAGTAACAAATTTACGAATGATAACGTGAATAAGAGAGAAATTACCAAAAAAGCCGGAGCCGTCGAGGAAAATAATTATCTGGAAAATAGCCGTTCGGATTTAAATAAACTTGAAAGTGGAAGTTCTGTGGACTCACTTTCATCTTTATCTCAAAGTGACACAACTGAAACTACAAAACAATCTGAGAGTAGTGAAATTTCTAAAACAAAGGCTTCGGAATCTGATGATAATACTTCACCTAATAATGAAAGTAAAGATGAATTAAATGATATTAACTTAAACAACAATCAAGAATCTATGCAAGATAATGTCGCACTGTCCAAAGACAGTAAGGGGAACGAAAAATCCAAGAACGAAAATAAAAGGGAAATAAATATTGAAGAAATGACACCAGATAAACCCGAGATGATTAACGAACCCTCGAATAATGAAAACTATGATTCAGATAAAGATGCTAATTGGTCGGAATTGATGAAAGATGAATCTGATTTGCAAGAAACTTATAGCAATATTTATAAACGAGGTGTCGACGATTATTCCAATACAGCCGATGTTAAATCACTAGAAGATTCGTTTCCATTGAACGAAGCAGAGAATACAATATCATCCTATTCTCAAATGGCCCCTCTTATCCGTGTAAAAAGAACAAATAATATTAAGAGATCTCAAGACCGTAGTCCAGGTAATATGAAAGTTCCATATTTCCCTGGTGCGGCCAATGACGATGACAACGAGAAGGACGAATTTGACGATGGATTCAACTTTGAAAATTCATATAACTATGAAAAAGTCGGAAAGGAGGACAATAAAAATATCGGTTACTATGATATGCGTTCAAATAGGAACTATCAATATACTAAACCAAGTCGTAATCCCGAAAAAGATTCCGCAAAGATTGGTTCAGATACTGATAACGTTCTTTCGAACGTTGAAGGAGTTGATGATAATTTAATGTACTATAATAATGAAATACGTAAGAAACGCATCGCAGACGACGCCGATGCAAATAAATTGCAACAGGAATCTCTGGATTCTGCAGAATCTTTTAACGAGAATAACATGAGCGATTCACTATCGAAGAAAGATTTACATTACCAAGATCAGGACGCCATTGGCGCCATACAACGCGGTGCTAATGAGGAACTTGGTCGATATAAAAGAATACGAAGATTAAACCAGTCGCCTCCACAAGAGAACACACAGTAATATTTAGTTATAGATAGACCTTTTATTTACTGTTCAACATTAAGAATTTTATTTTAATTTTTGTTATTTTTTTTTGTCCGCTTGTTTGTTTTAGTGACGTATAAGTTTAATAAAGTATTACTTGTAAAGAAAGTTTATATAATATTATTATATCTTAGCCAAACGTACTTTAAGTCTAAATTAAAGAATGTTGGGGCTTTTTTTTATCACAGACTTAGACACAAAGAGATCAGGAACATGTTCAATATAGATTTATAGATAGTACTTTCATGATTGAGAGAGTAAATGCTAAGAAAATTGATACTAAATCTGTACGTTTACACGTGGAAAAAAATCTCTGAGTCCTGTGAAATAGAATCTACGCTAAAAATATTATTAATAACGTAGCTCTGCTAATGTAAGCGTCGATTATTATAATTGTATGACAGTACAATCAAACTGGTTATAGTTTACTTATTTTTAAAGTCTTTGACCGTTTACACGAAAAGCTGGGTATGAAGTGTAGATATATTTTACTAATGGTATTCTTGGAGGATGTCCTAATCATTCCGATCCAATTCTTGAATGTTTCACATTTTGTTGTATAGGTAAATTAATAATATGCTATTTTAATTGAAGATTTAATGAATTAAGACAAATGTAATTGCTTGTGGTGGCATCCATGCGACAGGTTGACCTTTTCCCTGCAAAATGTGCGAAGGGGGACGATGGATGGCCAATGGCCATGCGTCGTGCTCGGGAACGGTGAACTTGTGATGACAGGTTGTGCTTGTGATGTGTGTAATCGACTACAACTTTTTGTTTTGTTCTAACCATAATATCTATTGAAATTTTGCACGCTGATGCTTAGCGTTATTTCAATATATCAAGTGAAGCCTTGCGTAATAGCCGTACAATTTTCTTGTACACCAAAACTTGTCGATTAAATAAACGGGCAGAGAGTTTCTTGCCAGTTCGTCTCTAAATATAGATAGATAAATTTAGATCTTACTTTTTTTCAAATATTGACACAGTTACCAATATGATTAAATACATTTTGATTGAATTTATCACTTATTAAAATCGTTATTAGTTCAGATAGAAAGTTAAAATAAAAAAATAATTGTATTTTATAACGATTTTATTACATGGCAATTTGTTATAAATATCTTAATTGTCATAAATTATATAAAAATTCGCAACATTATTATTTTAAACATTGTTTAAAAGTTTAGTTAAAGGCACATTATAGTCTTAAAATTAGTATTAACTCGCGGTTTTAACTCAAAGCATAAGGATATAATAATAAGGAATGGTAAAATATAAAAAAAATAAAATGATAAGAGTAAATAGTTTTCTGCATTTTAAAACGTTTACGATAACGATTTTTTCTCTGTTATTTTTTCAGTGTAGAACTTGTGTTCCCGAGAATCACGAGAATGCTTGAACGGAGTCCTCGTAGATTCTAACAACGTTGCGGGGCAAGTTCCATGAACGTGGCCTCTAAATTCTTGTTTATAGCTTGTTCCACTCCCATCTCCGAGAACGAAATGTGAATTAGATCCGTGTCGCGAGTGTCGCTCAACTCTCTCGATATGTTCGGATCGGTCAATCTTTTGAGAATGTTGCGATTTAGAAAAGCTTCCATACCGGGCTTCTGATTGACCATAGAACTCACCGCCAACGTGTAGATTATCTTTTATTACGACACGAGGTTGTCGCTCTGTAACAAACGTGGATTGCCCGTCCCGTCGTTGTTGACGTCGAGTATCGACACTTTCAGTGTGCTGAGATGTAACAGCTGTGTTGTCTCTAGCCGATCTGTGCATTGAGCTGATACTCTTCCTGTCTGCGCTTTGAGTCGAATTGCTTATATATTCACCACGCTCTGACAAATTGCTGATACTTTTCCGTTGTGCCGCTGCGGTGGAACTTGTAGTGTGATATGCTTCTGTATTTGAAGTAACTCCTTTGCGATGAAGAACAGCGTTACTGGAATTGGCATCGGATATAAAGTCGGAAGTACGCTTATGATATCCACTTCGGTTGGAGTGATCTTGTTGGGAAAGAGAATTGTCCCCACCATGCATAGCTCTTTGAAACTCAACGCTAGTTTTAGTTACACTGTCGCTTAACTGATTTCTGTTTACTGTATGACTTTGATTGGAAACGTGAGTATGTTTTGTGTTATGTTCGTGGCTTACAGTGGAAATATTTGAAACATCTGCACCCTTTCGTATGGTTGTTTGATTGTCGTGTTGGTTATCAGAGCCTCCACGATTATTGATAATTCTTGTAGTGCCACTTTTATCATGTATCGATGATGTTTGATGGTCGTGTTGGTGACGAGATCCTCCACGATTATTGATAATTCTTGTAGTGTCACTATTATCATGTATTGATGAGGTTTGATGGTCGTGTTGGTGATCAGAGCCTCCACGATTATTGATAATCTTTGTAGTGTCACTTTTATCATGTATTGATGATGTTTGATGGTCGTGTTGGTGACGAGATCCTCCACGATTATTGATAATCCTTGTAGTGTCACTATTATCATGTATTGATGATGTTTGATGGTCGTGTTGGTCACCAGAGCCACCACGATTATTGATAATCCTTGTAGTGTCACTTCTGTCATGTATTAAGTGCTTTCCAAGGATTTGATCTCCACTACGTATATCTGAAACGCTCCGAGATGTTTGAGAGATCTGAGAACTGTTGTCGCTGATATGTGTCGATTTAATTTGTTTCGTAGAGCTAGAAACTTGTTTGGATGATGAAATATTCTCATGTTGTTGCTGGCTGTTATCATTTTGCCTTTGATGTCGGATATTGTCAGATTCAGTCGTGCCTTTTACAGAGTATGTTGTATTTAATACATCGCTATGATTGCGATTGTATTGATTCTTCTGTGAAGTATGGAATTGATTTGACGAAGAATTACTTTGTTCCGTCGAAATCACCCTACCTGTATTTCCGCTTATACCTGTTTTTAAACCAGGCACCTGGTGAGGTTCAGAATGTATGGGATGTGATTTTTCCGTATCAGCAGTAATATTATTTACTTCAACCATCTTAGTTACATTTACCCATTTACCCCCTCTTAATTTCTTTTCGGTTACTTGTTTCATTGTTTTCGTAGAGGTTGAAGATGTTGACGTATTTTTGGTTGATCTAGAATCGCTCTTATTAATTATATTTTTGTCATTCTGTTTAGGTATTGAACCTGAAGTACGATTTAATTTATTTTGATCGATTGAACTCGTCGACGACATGCGATCAACACTACCGTGTCTAATATTCCTTTCATCTTGACTCAACACTTTAGAATGCTTTACGTCTTCTGAACGGTAAGTAGAGTTATCGACGTGTGAATGCATAACTTGTTTCGTCGTAGCTCCGTGATGATGCTGAGCGTATTGATTGTGATTTTCATTACGTTGATGCTGCTGGAAATTATTTTCTTGTTGCACATTCTGTAGATGATTGTGTTGAGTTCTGTTTACATCTATTTCATTCCTATGTATACGATTAGAATGATTATGATTTTCAGTATGAAGCCTAGATTCCGTCACCTTGCTAGTGTGAATATGTGTATCACTTTGATTTACCCTTGTGTTGTGAGTTGTATCTGAATCAACGACTTGTCTTTCATGGGAATGCCGATCTTGTCTATTAGGGCTTACGCGGTCAGGTTCTGTAGGAGATTTATATGTTGGTTTACCTGTTTTACCAATTGGTGTTGAAAAATCAGTTGGCTTCCACTTTGATTTGTCGGTTTGATCTTCCACAGGTTTCATTCTATCAGACGGCTTTTGCGAGTACGGTTCAGATGGATTTTCCTGATGCTTTGGAGAGGAAGGCTGTCTGGACCGTGAACCAGGTCGGTCATCAGGTTTATGGTGTGGTGCCCCGGGACCTCCCTGACTGTGTCGATAAGTATAGTTTTGCTGATCATCAGTGTCAATTCTTTGAATCGAAGTTTTATGTTCTGAGGTAACATGTGTGTTTCTGTTTTCTACATTTGTCTGGTCTATTTTTGTGAGTTGTCTCGGTTCACCATTATGTGGTTCATTCTCAATGCTCTTAATTACTGGTTTACTACTTTTAATTATATTATAGTCATTTTTTCGTGAAAGATCTTCAAAAACTCCTTCAATTTTCAAGTTATCTTCCCGGCGCGTTAATTTAACTTTTTGCCCTTTTACGAGACGATAAGTATCTGAAGAGCGTATATTTTCCATTTTGCCTTCCATTTTCAAATTATCTTCATGTTTCACTATCGCTGACCTTTCACCAGTAACTACTTGGTAATCATTCTTTTGTTTCATATCTATAAATTCGCCTTCAATTCTTAAATTGTCTTCTCTTCTTATAATGTCAACTCTGTCAACTTTCTGACGTAAATCTAGATCATGTTCAATTTTAAGATTATCAACATGTTTAAATGGTTTTCTTTTTTCAGCTGGTTGGGACGGAATAATTTCAGGCTTGTAGAATTTTCCATCAGGTTTCAAATTATCCTGTGGCTTTACAACAGGTGCTCTATCTCCTTTCGTAGCATTGTAATCATTTCGAATATGCAAATCAATAAATTCACCTTCTGTACGCAAGTTATCTTCATGTTTTTGAATAACCATTTTCTCAGTTTTTTCTATGCGTTTATAGTCATCTCTTCGGTGCATGTCCATTTTACCTTCCATTTTAAGATGATCTTCATGTTTCACAACGTCGACACGATCACCTCTGGTAGCTGTATAGTCAGTTCGCCGTATAACTTCCATATTACCTTCTGGTTTAAGATTATCCTCGGGTTTCTTTTGAACAGGTCGCTCGCCAATTGGTGCAGCCTTGGGTTTATCAGGACGTTCAAATTTACCTTCAGGCTTCAGGTTATCTTGAGGTTTCTTAGGTGTCTGTCTCTCACCTGGCTGCCATTTTTCTGTCGGCGGTTTTTCAAATTCGCCTTCGGGTTTTAAATTATCCTGTGGTTTCTTTGGCTTTTGACGTTCAGCTGGTTTCCATTCATCATGTTTTGGCTTTTCAAATTCACCTTCTGTTTTTAGATTGTCTTTTGGTTTTATTATTTCAGGCTTTTCTGCTGGTCTCCACTGTTCTTTAGTAGGTGTCTCAAAGTGACCCTCTGGCCTAAGGTTATCTTGTGGTTTCTTTGGAGTTTGGCGTTCAGCAGGTCTCCACTTATCTTCTTTTGGTTTTTCGAAGTCACCCTCTGGTTTCAAATTATCTTTTGGTTTTGATGGCGATGGGCGTTCAGCTGGCCGCCATTCTTTTTGTGTTGGTACTTCGAAATTTCCTTCCGGCCATAGGTTATCTTGTGGTTTCTTTGGAGTTTGGCGTTCAGCAGGTCTCCACTTATCTTCTTTTGGTTTTTCGAAGTCACCTTCTGGTTTCAAATTATCTTTTGGTTTTGATGGCGATGGGCGTTCAGCTGGCCGCCATTCTTTTTGTGTTGGTACTTCGAAATCTCCTTCCGGCCTAAGGTTATCTTGTGGTTTCTTTGGAGTTTGGCGTTCAGCAGGTCTCCACTTATCTTCTTTTGGTTTTTCGAAGTCGCCCTCTGGTTTTAAATTATCTTTTGGTTTTGATGGCGAGGGGCGTTCAGCTGGCCGCCATTCTTTTTGTGTTGGTACTTCGAAATCTCCTTCCTTAGGTTATCTTGTGGTTTCTTTGGAGTTTCGTTCAGCAGGTCTCCACGTATCTTCTTTTGGTTTTTCGAAGTCACCCTCTGGTTTTAAATTATCTTTTGGTTTTGAGATGGGCGTTCAGCTGGCCGCCATTCTTTTTGTGTTGGTACTTCGAAATTTCCTTCCGGCCATAGGTTATCTTGTGGTTTCTTTGGAGTTTGGCGTTCAGCAGGTCTCCACTTATCTTCTTTTGGTTTTTCGAAGTCACCTTCTGGTTTCAAATTATCTTTTGGTTTTGATGGCGATGGGCGTTCAGCTGGCCGCCATTCTTTTTGTGTTGGTACTTCGAAATCTCCTTCCGGCCTAAGGTTATCTTGTGGTTTCTTTGGAGTTTGGCGTTCAGCAGGTCTCCACTTATCTTCTTTTGGTTTTTCGAAGTCACCCTCTGGTTTTAAATTATCTTTTGGTTTTGATGGCGAGGGGCGTTCAGCTGGCCGCCATTCTTTTTGTGTTGGTACTTCGAAATCTCCTTCCGGCCATAGGTTATCTTGTGGTTTCTTTGGAGTTTGGCGTTCAGCAGGTCTCCACGTATCTTCTTTTGGTTTTTCGAAATCACCCTCTAGTTTTAAGTTATCTTTTGGTTTTGTTGGCGATTGGCGTTCAGCTGGCTGCCATTCTTTTTGTGTTGGTACTTCGAAATCTCCTTCTGGTCTAAGGTTATCTTGTGGCTTCTTTGGAGTTTGACGTTCAGCAGGCCTCCACTTATCTTCTTTTGGTTTTTCGAAGTCACCCTCTGGTTTTAAATTATCTTTTGGTTTTGTAGCCGATGGGCGTTCAGCTGGCCGCCATTCTTTTTGTTTTGGAACTTCGAAATCTCCTTCCGGCTTTAGGTTATCTTGTGGTTTTATTTGGACCGGCCTTTCAGCTGGTTTCCAATCCTCTTTTTCGGGTCGCTTGAAATCTCCTTCAGGTTTAAGATTATCCTTGGGTTTTATAGGAGTTTGTCTATCAGCAGGCTTCCATTCGTCTACCTTTGGTTGCTCAAAATGACCCTCTGGTTTTAAATTATCTTTTGGCCGAGTTTGTACAGGTCGTTCTGCCGGTCGCCATTGTGTCTTTTCAGGAGTCGTAAACTCACCTTCCGGTTTTAAGTTATCAGAGGGTCTTTGTACCTGTGCTCTTTCACCAGGACTCCATTTATCAGGTTTGCGTTTTTCAAATTCACCTTCAAGGCGTAAATTGTCATCTGGCTTTGTAGGCAAAGCTCGTTCTGCGGGACGCCACTCATCGGTCTTAGGTTTTTCAAATTTACCCTCTGGCTTAAGATTATCTTGTGGTTTAGTTTGAATACGCTTTTCTGCTGGTTTCCATTCTTCGTGAACGGGTTGAGCAAATTCACCCTCAGGCTTTAAGTTATCTTGAGGTCTCTTTTGCACAGGTCGTTCAGCGGGAGTCCATCTAGTTTTCTCAGGTGTAGTGAAGTCACCTTCTATTTTTAAATTGTCTTCAGGTTTGTTAGCTTTTGGTCTTTCCGATGGACGCCATTCTTCTCGTTTCGGTGTTTCGAAATCACCTTCAGGTTTAAGGTTATCTTGTGGTCTTTTAAGTATTTGTTTCTCAGCAGGCCGCCATTCCTCTTGCTGTGGCTGTTGGAATTCTCCCTCTGGTTTAAGATTATCTTTAGGTTTCTTTTGTATTGGTCGCTCTGCTGGGTGCCAATGTTCTTTTTGGGGAGTAGTGAATTCGCCTTCTGGAAATAGATTATCAGTAGGCTTTTTGGGTTTAACTCGTTCAGCTGGTTGCCAGTCTTCCTTTACTGGGGTTGAAAATTCACCTTCTGGGACAAGATTATCTTTAGGTTTTTTAGGTTGTTGCCGTTCATGCCATCGTTCATCACGAATCTTATATTCTTCTTGTGTAGTTGTAGTTGTTGTCTCTGTATTTTGAGTGGAATAGAATTTTTCTAAATCTTCTTTCGTCCACGTGCGTCGCCTTTGGGGTCGTGTTACTACAGTATTTTTTTCTGTATAATCTGTTTGATTTGATGTAACGAAGTCTATTTCACCTTCATGAATTAAGTTATCTGTTCTTTTCGTTACTAGAGTTGTTCTCTCTACAGAATCTGTAAAATCAATATATTCTGACTGTGAAGTTGTTTCTGTTGTCATGTCTCCTTCTAACTTAGTCCATGTATTTCTTCGTACAGGTTTTAGTTTTTCTAGTGGCTTTATTGAGTATTCGCTGCGAGAAGTTGTGGTATCTGTAAAAAAAAAATATTTTAATGTTAGAGAACCCACTAATTATATATTTTGTAAACAATATATAATATAATATAATATAATATAATATAATATAATATAATATAATATAATATAATATAATATAATATAATATAATATAATATAATATAATATAATATAATATAATATAAATATGATTATTAGATAACTATTCTTAGAATAGAAAGGGTTAAGAAAATAGTCAGTACACTACTAGTTTTACTCTGAACAGTATAATTACCTGTGAATTCTCCTTCAGTAATAATATTATCAATGCGCTTAATAATTTTAGCCCTTTCACCGGTAACGACTTTGAAGTCATCTGTTATTGAACGCTCAGTTGTAAAATCACCCTCGGGTTTTAAATTGTCAACTGGCCTCTTCTGCTGTGGCCTCTCTGCTGGTTGCCATTTTTCTTTTTCAGGTGAAGTAAATTCCCCTTCAGGTTTAAGGTTATCCACTGGTTTTTTTTGATGAGGACGATCGGCTGGACGCCATTCTTCAGGCTTCCGGTTTTCGAAGTCTCCTTCTGGTTTTAGATTATCTTCTGGTTTTTTAGGCAGCTGCCGTTCCGCTGGTTGCCATTTTTCTTTTATAGGTGTAGTAAATTCACCCTCGGGTCTTAAATTATCTTCGGGTTTCTTTTGTTTAGGTCGATCAGCTGGTTGCCATTCATCAGGTCTACGTTTTTCGAATTCTCCCTCTGGATGCAAGTTGTCTTCGGGCTTTGTAGGTTTTTGGCGCTCAGCCGGACGCCAAACTTCTTTTTCGGGTGTAGTGAATTTACCTTCTGGTCTGAGATTGTCTTCCGGACGACGTGTAGGAGCTCGATCACCAGGACTCCATTTTTCAGGGCGCCTTTTTTCGAAATCGCCTTCAGGTTTCAAGTTGTCTTCTGGCCTCTTGACTGGAGCTCTATCACCTGGTTTCCACTCTTCTGGCTTTCTACCTTCAAATTCACCCTCTGGGAATAAATTGTCTTCGGGTTTTTTGGGTTTCTGACGTTCTGCTGGTCGCCAAAGTTCTTTTTCTGGCGTTGTAAAGTCTCCTTCCGGTCTTAGATTATCTTCAGGTCTACGAGTTGGAGCTCTGTCACCGGGTCGCCATTCTTCAGGCCGCCTCTTCTCGAATTCACCTTCAGGTTTTAAATTATCTTCAGGGCGTTTAATTGGAGCTCTGTCTCCGGGTTGCCATTTTTCTGGTTTTCTATCCTCGAAGTCGCCTTCTGGCTTTAAATTATCTTTAGGCCGTCTCACTGGAGCCCTGTCTCCAGGACGCCAATCTTCAGGTTCACGCTTTTCAAATTCTCCCTCAGGGAACAAATTATCTTCTGGCTTTTTAGGTTTTTGACGTTCTGCTGGGCGCCAAGGTTCCTTTTCAGGTGAGGTGAACTCGCCTTCTGGTCTTAGGTTGTCTTCTGGACGACGCATAGGAGCTCTATCTCCAGGACTCCATTTTTCAGGTTGTCTCTTCTCGAAATCACCTTCCGGTTTTAAATTATCTTCAGGTCGTTTCATTGGAGCTCTATCTCCAGGTTGCCATTTTTCAGGTTTTCTATTCTCAAAATCTCCTTCTGGTTTTAAGTTATCTTCGGGCCGCTTTACTGGAGCCCTTTCTCCGGGACGCCAATCTTCAGGTTTACGCTTTTCAAATTCTCCCTCCGGGTATAAATTGTCTTCTGGCCTTATAGGTTTTGGACGCTCAGCCGGACGCCATGACTCTTTTTCAGGTGTAGTGAATTCACCTTCAGGTCGAAGGTTATCTTCCGGACGACGCGTTGGAGCTCGATCTCCAGGACTCCATTTATCAGGGTGTCTTTTCTCAAAATCACCTTCCGGCTTCAAATTATCTTCTGGCCTCTTGACTGGAGCTCTATCACCTGGTCTCCATACCTCTGGCTTTCTACCTTCAAATTCACCCTCTGGGAATAAATTGTCCTCGGGTTTTTTGGGTTTCTGACGTTCAGCTGGCCGCCAAGATTCTTTCTCAGGTGTTGTGAAGTCACCTTCAGGTCTCAGATTATCTTCAGGACGACGTGTTGGAGCCCTGTCTCCTGGTCGCCATTCTTCTGGCAGTCTCTTCTCGAAATCACCTTCCGGTTTTAAATTATCTTCAGGTCGTTTCATTGGAGCTCTATCTCCAGGTTGCCATTTTTCAGGTTGTCTATCTTCAAAATCACCTTCTGTCTTTAAATTATCCTGTGGTCGACGTATTGGTGCTCTGTCACCAGGCTGCCATTCGTGTGGCTTTCTCTTTTCAAACTCTCCTTCTGGTCTCAGATTGTCTTCAGGACGTTTAACTGGAGCACGATCTCCTGGATACCAATCATCTGGTTTACGTTTTTCGAAATCACCTTCAGGTCGTAAATTGTCTTCTGGCTTTGTAGGGCGTTGTCGTTCTGCAGGCCTCCATTGTTCCTTTTCAGGTGTAGAAAATTCACCCTCAGGTTTCAAGTTGTCTTCTGGCTTTGTTGGCTTACGCCGTTCGATGGGCTGCCATTGAGGACGTTCCGGCTCTTGAAAATCACCTTCAAGATATAAATGATCTTCGTGATGAACGGCTGTTGTTCGACTGACATGTTTCTCGTCATAATCCTGTTTGTACGCGGAAACCACGCTCGTAGTATGCTCCACATCGAACAATGGCTCCGGGACATCATTGTGTGGGCAACGGTGGCGCCTGAAAAATTAGCTTGTATTGTAATTTTTTGTAGGCACTACTAACTTATAGCATCAGTACTACTACTCTGCTTAATCATTCTAAGAAAATATTGACCAGGAATTAAGAAGTCGTTGCTTTTGGGCATTTTTCACGGACACATTGTACAAAGCTAAATGTTTGCTAAGGATGGCCACGAGACGAGGTTCATTTCGTATTTTATTTCGGTTTTAATTTTTCATTCGGTAATAAAAATAGATTAAAACATTGATTCAACCATAGTAAAGTACCATCCCTTAAATACACATTTCACATAAAGCAAACAGTATACAGTAATTGTCGACTATTACCTTTTTCTTCGATACGGATGAAGATACAAAGGAAAACGTCGTAGAATAGGTATTGGCGGTAAAGTTAACAATTTAGCCATCACACGGCGCATTCATTGCGCTAACTACATCTTACAGAAATACATTGAGTTAATCGAAGCGGTCGATCTATCCTCAAATTAGACATTTACGAATTAACAACAATATCGTACGAGTGCGACGTTTCAACGCGCCAGGAAAACTGCCGTATCTAACGCATCAGACTGTTAATGCGAGACCTAAATACCGATTTTGTGATGTAGTATCGACCAAAATTATAAATGCTTTAAGCCTTCTTAAAGTTTAACATTATTGTAAAGTTATCTTTTGCCGATAGTTTTAAAAGTTATTAAAAAATATATAAACAAAAGCAGCTCGTTCTATCGTACTTACGTATTTCAGTTACAACTCCTTTCAATAAAAAATAATTACAGTCAAAACCGATTACGACGACATCGTTTAGAACAAGATACAAAACAAAATCAAAGGTCCCGGCTGAATTCTATTGTATTAGGTACTTAATAAATAATAACAACGTCATCGGCTGTTACGACCATCGGTTTTTACGACCAAATATGAGTCCCTTTGATGTCGTTATAACAGATTTTGACTGTTATTGCATTTTACTTGAATCGTAACGATTTTTATGTAATCAAGAGTATCAAAATATCTACTCTTTGATACCGATACTAACCGTTCTAATCTACTCATAACAAAAATTCGTAACCTAGCAACGGCTGCCGACCCCATAAAAAGAACATAATTCCGACGATTGAGGCGAAGTTTTCATACATTATTTAACTACATAGTTCTATAGTTGGTTAAAATTTGCATGAGTTCTGAGCTTGTAATCAAGTAAAATATATACTAGTAGTCATTCATTTTAAGTGCGAGGGTATTCACACCAGTCCCGATTTAGCTCTGACTTAGTCATTTCTTGAAATCCATCTCACAGACATAATTGCCTATAATAAGTTATCAACATGCAAAGGGGAAAGCTGTATTTAGATTAGCGTAAACTGACACCGAACACTCCCCACATGAAAGGATTTGAAAAACATTCGCGTCGAAAAGTAACTGGTTTTTTGTGTCGGTCAAAAAGACTCATCCAGGTTGAGTTGTAGATTATACAAAAAATAACTACTGCTATGATCGTTTTTGAAATTTGAATATAGAATATAGAAATAAAAACCGACAGGGAAATTCCTTTACAAATAGCGATAATTATAATATGGAAAGTTTCGAAGATGCAAATAATATTACAATTACATAACACGTTGTAAAGGGATGATGTAAAATTCTCTCGGAAGCCGTAAAACTCATCACATTATCCAATTTTTCTTTAACTTATGCAGTTTTTATGTTATCGTTTAGAAGGTAAATTCATTTATGTACGTAGTGAATACAAAGTTCTAATAGAATATTCCAATTAATAGATACTGTTATTATCTAATCACTGCAAATTGGTAAAACAAAAGCGTATTTCTGTTCGCGATAAACTTAAAACTATTTTTTTTTATAGGTCTCATTCGTATATGCTGTACTACGCGTGCTAAGCCCGTCTAGGTGTTGGTACTTCTGGAATTTTCATGAAACTACAAGCTCAAATTTAAAACATATTATAATCAATATAATTTGTGCGTTGGCTTTTCTGACTGATTGAAACGGTAATTTAAATGACATCATATTTCACTATGGATACACAGTGTCTTCTATTAAATGAAATCTAAGGCCTAATTATTATAATTAAACGACTTCAAAAGATCCAAAGCAGGAGCATACAATTAACATACATTAATTAACATTTAAATCTCTTAGATAAAAGACAATTAGAAATATTGTTATCTAATACTTATTGGTTGTTTTACAAACCAAAAGCGATGCTACGAAATTATGGAATACAGACAAAATTAGTAACCATAGATATATATAATTATAACCATAAAGCATAGAAATATATTCTCCTTCTATGGTCAGTTTATTTATAAGTAACTAAGTTATAAGTAACTATACTTTGAATTATTACCAATACTTTTAATGAATTACAATTACTTTTAATTATAAAACTGTTCGATTTTAAGTATGACGAATAACTTTTTCTTGAAGAGCAATAAATTAATGCTATTATTAGAGATGAGACGTGCTAAGATAAAGTAAATGCAATGTCACGACCTGTGAGATCAATTCTACAAATAAGCATTAAGGACAAAACAAGAAAACACGAGATAGGTCATTCGGCGAGGGTGTGAGTAGGCGACCGTGACACAAATTCTGAATTCTCAATAAAACCTCCGTAAGAAATATTACGCATACATCCATAAATGTCTTAACCAAAAGTCTATGTTCCAAAAATATAGATTACAGAGTTTGATGAATTTTAAAACGGTCAATTCGTACATTTCTATGAATCTTAGTGCCCCTAGACGTATTGCCTTGTTTAGGCGCAATGTCAAAAGAAGAATTGTGTGGAAAATCGTACTAAAAAACAATCAACGAAATAATAATTTTAAATGACAAATAACAGGAATAAGGCGCCTAAAGAGAACTAAACCTTTACAGTTAATAAACTTAGTGTGTGTAAGTGCGGTATCTCGGACACACGAACATAGTGTCAATACATTATAGAACACAAAGACTGCTAATGAACATTACCTTAGTTTAAGCTATTCATGAGTATTGTAGAAAATTAAGTAAACATAATATTACTTATGAGCAGTGTTGGCCTAGTGGCTTCAGCGTGCGACTCTCGACTCTCTAGGTTCGATCCCCGGCTGTGCACTAATGGACTTTCTTTCTATGTGCGCATTTAACATTCGCTCGAACGGTGAAGGAAAACATCGTGATTCGTGAGGAAACCGTCATGTCTTAGACCCAAAAAGTCGACGGCTTGTGTCAGGCACTGGAGGCTGATCACCTACTTGCCTATTAGCAAATGATCATTACACAGATACAGAAATCTGAGGCCCAAACCTAAAAACGTTGTAGCGCTATTGATTTTTTTATTTAATATTACTTATTAGCCATAATTATTGTATAGGCTAGTTTGTAATTTATTTGAAGTCGAACTCTTTTTTGCGAACTTTATTGTAGGAAAACAAATGACAAATTGAAATCTAACATGTTTTTGACGGCTCATTGGTCTCGTGGTTAGTATCCCTGACTGCGAATCCATGGTCCCGGGTTCGATCCATGGCTGAGCCGAACATCGATGTGGTGAGCATTTGGTGTTGTGCTTAGGTCTTCGGTGTTTAAATATGTATTTATATGTCTATCTATATTTAATATATATGTATATCCGTTGCCTGGTACCCATAACACAAGCTTCACCAGCTTAGCATGGGACTAGATCAATTGGTGTGAATTGTCCAATCATTAAAAAAAAAAACAACAATATAACCAATTTAACTTTTATGTTAATTGTCGCAATCAACTGGACCCTCTCGACATTTCCAGACGTAACATGAACCATGCTTTCACAAGATGCACACATGACTCACTTGGTCACAAACGAATACTATATTGGGATGGTTACTCAACTCTGCTGATGAGTAACAAACTAAGACAATTTATGAATGTTTTGATAACTTGTACTTGTGAAATGTAATTAATGGCATAGACATTGATAAGAATAAAATAGTTTGATTAGGCTGAATTACATATTAATACCCTTCAAGAAAAGAGCGTCAGCTTCAACGGCCGGCAACGCACTTGCGAGCCCTCTGACAATGTGAGTATGGGCGGCGGTATCAGGTTACGTCAGTTAAGCCGTTTAAGTATAATTAGACTTTAAATTTAATGTAATGAAAGACACTCACGGGTTGGGTTTTAAATATCACTTCCCTTTTTTGACGATACTAATTATCTAGGAGTGTCCGGGGGACCTTCATTGGAACACCTCCAAGTGAGTTTTGCTCCGGATACGCGTCTAAATATTTTTATAAAAAATTTAAAGTTTTGTGTAATGTATTAAAATTTGTAAACAATCCGCCATTTTCTACTTTTCTATTGGTTATAAGTGATGTGACGTTCACTTAAAAAAATCGTGTTTTTAATTTATCGATTGTTAATAATCGTTTTATTTATTTATCGATTATTTCCTCATTTTGGAAATTTAAAGTTATAGAATAATCAACATTGAAATTAACCTAATTTCGTGTGGATAGATTATAGGGTTCCGAATTTTTTTGAAATTATCGATACCTACTCGTCTGTATTTTTTAATTAGTACTTGTATTTCATTGTTTGCAACTTTCTATATTATTTAATTTTTACTAGAATAAAGTGTTTACTTTAATATCCAAAAAGTACCCAAAACCGAATCAGAGCACCCCACTATCCACGTGGTCTTGTCTGTCTTACCCCTAGAGTGTATATAAATAATCGGAGGCGCGGAGGAAGAGCAGCCCCCACCCGCTGTAACAAAGCACAGGCATTATGAAAGCTGTAGCGGCTGAGGCTGGTCGCCAGAGGCGACCAAAAAGCCGAGGTTGCGGAGGCTTGAATAAAATGCCTGTGCTTTGGTACGCAAGGGTGGAGGGGCTGCATTTCCCGTAGCGCCGGAGCTGTCCACAAAAAAAAATATTATTTAGATTGGTTAGGTTAGAGTTAGTATATGAATATTTGGTCGCCGAAGGCGACCAGGACGCCGAGAAACGAGGCTTGAATAAACAATTACTATTTAGATCGGAGCTGTCCACAAAAACAAATATTATTTAGATTGGTTAGGTTAGAGTTAGTATATGAATATTTGGTCGCCGAAGGCGACCAGGACGCCGAGAAACTGAGGCTTGAATAAACAATTACTATTTAGATCGGAGCTGTCCACAAAAACAAATATTATTTAGATTGGTTAGGTTAGAGTTAGTATATGAATATTTGGTCGCCGAATTTTCAATTATTTTTAATATTAAAATCGAATACAAAAATCGATTTTCACTTTAAAAAAAATCGATTATTTTTCACATCCCTATTAATTTTATAAACTTAATCGGCCATTTTGAATGTGGTTTATGCTAGACTAGCGGTAATTAGTTTTACAGTGCAGTTTACTTTATAAATCCGTTTCTTTTTTATTTTCACGTGAAAGTGCGGTTCTGGAGCAAAACTCACTTGGAGGTGTTCCAATGAAGGTCCTCCGAGACTCCTAAATAATTAGTATCGTCAAAAAAGTGCGATGGTATTTAAAACTGTTACCGACACTCACTGAGTAGAGCCTATAGTGTGATTTCATTTGAATTAGCATTCATTTAGTAGTTCTTATACGCACTTTTTTTTTCTTTTTTTTAGGGGGCAAACGGGCTGATGTTAAGTAATACCGCCGACCATAGACACTCTTAATGCCAGAGGGCTCGCGAGTGCGTTGCCGGCGTTTTAAGAATTGGTACGCTCTTTTCTGGAAGGACCCTAAGTCGAATTGGTTCAGAAATACTTCAGTGGGCAGCATTTGTGAACCTGGCATTGAGAGTGTTTTCTCGTTATTTTAAAAACATATACATGATAATCTTAACGCACTGATTAAACCTAAAAATAATTACCAAATATTAATAAAAACAATAATACATTACAAAATTGGTTCCCAACTATCTTTGAAACGTCAAGTATACGTATATATACGTATTTTGCGTAATTCAAGAACATTGAATAAAAAAGCTTTGCCTAAAGATTCGAGCGTCAGACACCATATGGTGGGTGACCTTTGTGTATAGCTGATTGATAAATGTGATCAAACTCCTACACTTAAATTCTAGTATGCTTCATATAGCATAAGGAAAATGGCTGTTTACTTTTATAGAAACAGTAACAATATTTTTAAATGCCCTGTTTTACCATATAGAAAAAAACATTTATCACATACTCGCTAAAGACTTCGTTTATATAATTATGCATATATAATTTTTTGTCGTTCAAAAACATATAAAGACTGAATGTTAATGCACTCGTAAAAATTGATAACGTTACTGTTAAATTTAAAAGCATACTTTAGTATTTAAAATTGTTTTTTGGTATGGTATGCAGTAAATTGGGTTGCTCCCAATTTACTTACTTTTCATAGGGTATTATCTACGAGGCGCCCAAAACGGATAACCATTTTAGTGGTGCCTTTGAGAGAATAAAAATAGTTCGTTATTAAGTTATAAACGTTATTGCAGCTCCTGCGAGCATAAATAAATTCAAAAGTCAAAAATCATTTATACATATAGGTAACACAATGTACACTTATGAACGTCAAAAAAGAAATATACATTAAATGCTTCTAATTTGACATTTGCTTCCAGTTCTCAAATCAAGGGCGTTGAACGGAAGAGAAGAACTGGCAATAAATAAACTGGCAATAAAATTCACATGTATTCAGTTAAATAAGCAAGACACAATTGTAAGTTTTATAATTCCTGAGCCATTTTTGGTCTGCGAACAACTTTCCTTATAAAGAGTATTGAGGTCGAGACTTTTTTAAGCCTTATATGATAATGGGGTCTTGAGAGTTGCTACTCAGAATCGAGTTTCTCGAATCAATTTGTATTTATAAATAGATTATTTGGAGAAATTGAGCACAGATTATTGGAGATAAAATCGGCGCCGGTATTCTATAACTTTAATGAGTGAGTACCACGCGAAAAGACACTCAAACACTTAAAGACAATACAGTCAAAATCAATTATAACAACATCGAAGGGACTACTCATATTTGGTCATAAAAACCGATATTCGTAACAGCCGATGACGTTGTTATTAACCTAATACAATAGAATTCAGCCGGGACCTTTGAATTTAGTCAATATAACCGGTATGTTGTTGTAAATGATGTCGTCGTAAACGGTTTTGACTGTATATAGAAAGAACCAATGGGAAGAAGGAGAAGAAAGCGCCCCAGAAGGTGGATAGAAGAAATAGAAGCGGTAGGAGAAAGCGAATGGAGAAAGAAAGACAGAGGCAGTTGGAAAAAGCTGGAGGCGACCTTTACCCGTGAAGGGTTTTCGATAGGCACGGAATGAAGCTAGGATATAAGGTAAACAAGAAAAAATATTTATTCTATTTTTGTAATGATTAGCTATAAACGTGCTTTTATTATTAATTATAAAACCAAGTCATGAAACATTAAACAGTTGCTGTAGCTCCACAATTTTCCATTTAAAAAGTTATATTAATTCTCTGTGAACTTAGTAGTGTGAGACAAGACAAAGACTGTGAAACTATCTAGAGATAACTTAAGAAAGTAAGTGAAATACCAGCTGATCTTAGATAATGCGCGATTATAGGTAACGCTTCATTTAATCTAGACTATAATAATTCTTTGATCACCCGAAACATTGGTTCCCGAAATTCGAACCAAGGGTTTAAGTTATTTATTATAATACGTTTATAATCTCAATTAGTTAACGAATTAATTAGAGAAACCTAGACTTGTAAAAGACTTCTTAGCTTCGACTTAACTTCGACAGCAGCCTTGCGATTCTGTAACTCACTTTTCGAACTCACACAGCGGTTTTCACAGCGACGGTTGCGCTCAATTCAGTCGTAGAGCAGTCATTTTACGATTTGGCATTCTGATAAGGAGGGAGTTTGTAGTTTATTGTTTAACGGTGCGACCGTCCCTGTGAAAACCGCTGTGTGAGTTCGATAAGTGAGTTACAGAATCGCAAGGCAGATCTGAATCTGTTTTATAATCATTTGTCAATCTAATAGGCAGATAAATGATCAGCCTGTGTCTGACACACGCCGTCGACTTTTTGGGTTTAAGGCAAGCCGCTTTCCTCACGATGTTTTCCTTCACCGTTCGAGCGAATGTTATATGCGCACATAGAAAGTCCATTGGTGCACAGCCGGGGATCGAACTAACGACCTCAAGGATAAGACGCTCACGCTGATACCACTAGACCAACACTGGTCATAGCTATATTATATATTTTTGTAATGTGATGATGTAATTATAAAATAATATAATATTTGACTATGATGATATGATTGATAATATTATGTAGATAACTACTATGTAAAATTCTACTTTTTAAGACTATGTTTGCCAAAATATGCGAAGTTGAGCTCGTACTAACATAACATTTTGGTACAATATATAAAAAAATATTATTATTACCATAACGAATTTTTCGAGTCTGAATACGTTAACCAAAGCTAAATTATAAAAAACTGTTAATACGTCAAATATAGAACGTAATGTAAATGACCTTTTGTTTTCTATGAATCTATGGCGACCCAAATCTTTACTAACACATAATTTATAACTCACGCAGTAGAGGACATCAACCCACGACATGGGGAAGACGACAAATTACCACTGGAGAGTGTCTGCCAGAGGTCACTAAGGCAAACAGACACTAGTATAATCAAATATATATAGTTAGTATAATATCTCTATATAATATATAAAATTCTAGTGTCACAGTTTTCGTTGCCATACTCCACCGAAACGGCTCGACCGATTCCTATGAAATGTTTTGTGCATATTCAGTAAGTCTGAGAATCGGCTACTATCAACATTTCAAACTCCTAAGTGATAAGGATATTTTTTGGACAAGTTTATTTTTTATGATACAACGTATAAAAATACATACAATCCCTACATTTCACCCCTCTACAATTAACCCAATAGGGGTAATAAGTTTTATTTATTAATTTAAAACTTATGACTTGAACTCTAAAGTTTACATAGAGAACAATTCACAGAACAACCTAAAAAGTTTTCATTCCGGAAAACCGAACAGTCTCTGGGGTATAGCAAAATGTTCCATGTTGGCATGTACTAAAAAGGTAGGCTAAGTAAAATCACATTAAGGAGAAACGTAGTTCGCGGGGGCAGCTAGTAACTAAATAAAAATCATCAAACAACGACTCTGAGTAAAAGTTATAAAAGAAATAATTCGAAAGTCAAAAATTGAATGACGTAATTGTATCCTGCGTTGGTTCTTGCAAGTAAATATGTAAGAAACAAGTTTGCGAGGACGTGGGCCCGAGCGGTGAGATCACCGCCGCGAATAGCTCCAGTGAGGTCGAAGCCAGCGCGTCTTTCTAATTGCCATACAAAATGTTAAACTCAAGTGTTTTTATATAACTACAAAGTGCCACGTTATGGCAACTGTCGAACAAAGGGAGAATTTGGTTATGCCAACAATCCTGAATTATTTAGAAAAGAAATTATATGGCAATAAAGACTTATTGATACAAAACATTTAAAGATCTAAATCAGTGTTTCCCAACGTGGGCACACGCCCCACAGAGGGGCATGATATGTTTTGAAAAGTTACTCGCTGTGTCCTATAAACGTATAAGAGAGTGAGTAAGAGTTTCTTAAGTAAACTATTCATTGTGTTGAACATAGAGGGGGAATAAGAATTTTAGAGAGGCTAAGGTGGGGCACAAAAAAGCTTGTTAAACACTGATCTAGAGCCTTGAAAAAACAAATTGTGTTATATTTGATTGAATATGATGACGTGATAATGATGTAATTTAATATGTAATTCAAAATATTAAGACTTTTAAGACGAACATCAAGATTTTGTGAATGGCAGAATATTGAAACAAAAGCATATTTGTTGCATATTAAGTATATAGAGCGTACCAATAACTAAGGCCTACTTAAAAGACCGGCAACGCACACGCGAGTCTTCTGGCATTGAGAGTGTCCATGGGCGGTATTACTTAACATCATATGAGCCCGTTTGTTTGTTCTATAAAAAAAATTACTACCATACGTGAAAATGTATTTTGTATAGTTTAAATGTTTCAATTTTTTTGTTTTGTTGATGTTAAGTGTACCGCCGCCCATCGACAATCATATGGCCAGGAGGCTCGCGAGTGCGTTGCTGGCCTTTTAAGAAATTGTACTTTTTATATTTTAAGATTTCCCTGTTTAAACTATAAAGGTTCGTGGTACATAAACCAGTTACCCATTGAGCTAAAAAACCTTAAATATCCAAAAAATAACAATCTGCGCAAACTGTTTTTATATATAACTATATATAATTCCTGTTTATTGTCCAGATTGGTAAGGTCAAGACGTATTCAATTGAGGAATTGTGGGCGAGAGCGTCCAATTTACTTATTATGCTATTACTCCAACAACTTTGATCATATAGAACTCGTTAAATACAACGAACTTTATTACTCCCTGGTACATGTATATTACCGCATCCGCCTAATTATCACCATTATATCGCTCTATATATTAGTGATTGTTGTTATATGACCCGTATTGTTCCTTAGTAAACAGAATAACGATGAAAAAACTTCTCCAACGAGGTTGTTCGGACGTCAAAGCAGAATACAAAATACCATCTGTATCACCTCGAAGTCCGTCGTTCCACAACTGAGCGTTTCTTAAGGCAATTTTTGCGCACCACCTCTATGTGGAAACAGCCCACTGAAGTATTTCCGAACCAATTCGACTTAGGGTCCTTCAAAAGCGTACCAATTCTTAAAAGGTCGGCTCTTGCTAGCCTTTTGGCATTGTGAGTGTCCATACGGCGGTATCGGTTTGCCTTCTATTACATAAAAAAGAGTTATCGTGTATATGTCGCAACACTGTCACTTGTTCATATTTCATTTGTTTCAACTATTTGAAACATTATTTTCAGGAATTAACGTCTCGAATGTGTAGTAGTGTAGTAATAGAGCAACACAGAGAACTAAATTAATTGTTGAATTCGAACCATTCGAAAACTATTTCAATAGTTATAAAATATGTATGGGGTTCTCTCTCATCCCTGAAACTCATTCACGCCAATGGAGTTTCTTTCTATGTACGAACATTTGAACGGTGAAGGAAAACATCGTAAGGAAACCGGCTTGTTTAAACCCACAAAGTCGACGACCTGTCAGGCACAGGCTGATCACCTACTTGCCTATGAGATTGACAATTGATCATGAAACAGATACAGAAATCTGAGACCCAGATAAAAGAGGTTGTAGTGCCACTGATTTATTCATTATTTATAAAGTATGTAAACCAAAATGAAAGTGAGCATCGCTTATCGAAATATATTTGCTATTTAAAACCCGCGTACCGTATGTATAATTCACACTTATTTCCATACAATAACATGTATGTCGGAACGTTCTGGGAACGAATCGTGATGATAATCACGAAATCCAATGACGTCAGATGTGAAAACTTCTTTACATATATTAAAGTATAATTTATATGTCAATGACATATATGTTTATTTTCTTTATAACGTCTGTTATATGTGCATTATATTTTATATAAGAATAATAAATATTTATTACTTAAATACAACAAACCAAAACACTGAAATAAGAGCGGTGCGCCGTAGTTACACGAAATGCTCTCCAGTAATATTTGGTAATTACCACTGTCGAGGAAGTCATTAAAAGATCAACCGAACAATACAAAATGTGTGCAACAGTCTACCCCCTATCTTCGGGCCTCTTGGACACGGCGGACTGCGTGATTCGGCTTAAGCACTTGCCGTAGTGTGATAGTTTGCAAGGAGGGAGAAAAATTGGATTTGCATTCCCTAAATGCCTCAAAATTATCTAATCAAAGTCGTCTGATAAAAGCCAAGAGGCTGATTGCAGTTTGGTGAAGGAAAAAAATACAAGTGCATGAGGCTCGTTTTGAGTTATAGTATTGACGATAAATTAAATATAAAAACGATATTAACCATAGATAATAGACGTCTTATATAACTTATGTGAAAGCATTAAGTAGTCAAGGATATCCTACTTCTTATATTCCTTGTCTCTTTCTGTCAAATTGTATTTTCGATGTTTTTGTCCCTTACAAATGATTTAACAGAGGACACTAAAGACTAGTTTTCATGAATAATTGAATTCCATGTTTTGTCCTCTAGTGCTATTTAGAAAATAAATATTACCATTATTTTATTAATATGTAGTACGTTTATAAGACTTATATTGTTTTTATGAATAAAAGGGTTATGTGGTTATTATTTAAGAACGTAGGTAATACATATAAAAAGTTTAATTAAATGTTTGGTCTTATTTAGAAAATAAATATTCCCAGGACCAAACTTTTTAAATTAGTTTAAATCTTCTTGTTATTAATTTTTAACTATTTTTATTATTACTATGTAGATTAAGTAAAGTAAATACTGTTTATTATGTTTAGGTTTTAATAAACGATTTTTCCCATTTTTTTATTTTATTAAGTTTATAAATAAGTCTTTAATTATATGTATAAATTTATACGATTTCTCAACGACTAGAGTGTTTTAGCTACAGACATGGAATACAGATTCCTCATCTCGCAATATTAAAAATGTTTCCGACATTTTTTTTTTTTTTTTTTTTAATGGAGCGCATCGTGCAATCAGTCTTCTGACTATGAGCAGATGAGTTGTAGGATGGAAATCCGACAATTTAATAATAAAATTTGCTCTGATTTTAAAACAAAAAAGCATCGTAAACCTCCTCGTGTTGAAGGCATTAAAAATAGCTTTAGATTTCGGCCAAAACCTGACTGGTACAGCCTGCAGCGTTTGCAAGTTAACTAAGTTAGAATATAAAACAGGCTATCAAACTTGTCCAATCATTTCGCACTAAAACGTGTTCAGAATGCCCCACAGGTAGTCTGATCAGCGATTGCAGTCACGTCTCTCCACCTTGTAATTTAATTATTTATTACAATTACACGCGTAGCTTACAACAATCAAAACGGTTTATGACAGAACTATTTTATTATAATATTCTTAACCAACATAGTATAATTAAAAATTAATAAATCGGCAAATAAAACAAATTCCTCCTCAAAGTGTCGGAGAGTTTCTTGCCAGTTCTACTTGCCCTTCTTGCTTGCGAATTGGTAGTAAATGTAAATTTATAATCAATTTAACATCTTTTCTGTTGACGTTCATAAGTGTACTTGGTTAACTATATAAATAAAGTTATTTTGAGTTTGTGTTAAGAATGTTGTAAACACTGAAAATAAATATGAAATGTTGTATTTTGTGTTTAAACTTTAAATCTTTTGATGTACGAGGCTAGATAATAAGTCTAGTTTTTTCTTGTTACGGAAACTGTGTTTTAGTTTAAATCAATAGTTATATAATAAAGCTAATAGGCTAATCCCAGAGTCATTACGTTAATTTTTTAAATTATTTATAGACATTTATAAAGCTGTAAATCTGTTTGGTAGCAATCGATTGATTTCATATAAAACCTTACTAAGTTAACTATAACTGTGAATGTTGATTTAAGTACATCCTACACTTTAAGGAAAGTTAAACATAACTCATAGTTTTGTAACCGAACTCAATATAGCTCAAAACATGCCCACGTAAAGCATATAATATATATTTATTTCATGTAGGCCATTTGGCCTGGCATTATAAGTTTATACCTGTAGCCACCTACACTTCAATTATATACACTTAGAAAATACTTCCTACACAGTAATGTCACTGGGTTATTAATAAATGTTCGCTTTTTAGTTTTAAAACTAACTTAGAAACAAAGATAAAGCACAAACATTTCATTTCAATAATCTAATGAATTACGAAAATTGGTAATATTTAGAGTTCGATGTTTTCGGTTTGAGTTTTATTACTATTTAATAGATAGTGTTTATAGAATAATTATGTAGGTTTTTTTGTTACTTTATTCAGTTATTTGCGCCATTTTTCATGGCGCGTCAGATACGGCAATAAAACTCAAAACGAAAACATCAAACTCCAAATACATATTTCCAATGTTCGTTATTCATTAGATTGTTTAAAAGAAATGTTTGCACATTATCTTTGTTTGTATCTAAGTTAGTTTTCATTTCAGTTAGACATGTAGAACATAGATCGGAAAAAGTCTAGGCTACAGAGTACCTTCATGTATTTAAAAGTCTAGAACTTTTCTAATACCATGTATTGATTGTGTCCATTGATACGATATTGAGGACAGTCGTGTCGTCTACATACTACATATATAAAATAATACCGATGTCATAGTTATAACAATATATGACTCTTTTAGTAGGTAAGTATAGGTACGGCTAGTACAATTTCATTTGCGTCATCTGAAGGAATCTGTGAATATATGACAACTAAGTCACAATTGTTTCTAAAAAAAACAAAAGTCGTCAAATATTTCCCAGCTAGAAACAGTTTTTATTTGTAAATTCAATAGTCGTTTTTTTAGTATTTTTGTTTAATTATTATTTATGTTTCCCACCGTTTGAAACTTCCCTTTTCCAGTAATTTATTTTTATACATGTATATAAATAAACAGTGGCGCTATAACCTTTTTATGTCTGTCTGGATTTCTGTATGTTTCATGATCTTGGTTAATCTAATAGGCAGGTAAGTGACTTTTTGTGTCTAAGACAAGCTGGTTTTCTCACGATGTTTTCCTTCACCGTTCGAGCGAATTTTAAATGCCCACATAGGCAGAAAGTCCATTGGTGCACAGCCGGGGATCGAAGCTACAATCTCAGGTATGAGAGTCGCACGCTGAAGCCGCTAGGCCATCTGCTTTTTATGTATATATAGATTACAGAAAATTCCACTTTATTATATTTACCAACAAATTGTTGATTATTCGACGCTATTTAATGGTTCTTGTGGCGTTTTGTTGGCTTCAAAAACCTCAAAGAGGTATGTGGCAATGTTACACTGTGTGCACATGTTAATCTTTTGTTACGATCAGCTATTGTGTCGAGTCGGCAGGTGAATTAGGTATACCTAGCGGGTTTTATAATTTAAAGTTAATATGTCAGGAGGCCTTGTATTTATCCAAACCATAAATTAAAGACCCAATTTGATGTCCCTAGCTCGTGTCACTTTGCCATTAATCGAATGTAATTGACATTGGACGCTTGGACAAGAAAGGCTTGAATTTTACCTTAAGATTTATTGTTGACTTGAAAGACAATTTGATATATTACAATAACGCCGTTTTTAAAGGCAATATAAATACGTACTAAGTTTTAATAGTTACTTATTATATTAGCTCTTCTGAAGTGTTTAGTGCAAGCCTAGATATTTATGTATTTTAAGAAATAAATTAGGCTATCCTAAGAATTTAAGTCTAAATTACTGATTAGTAAGGTAGGTTAAGTTGTAATGTTAAATAATGTACAGAGAAAATTTATAAAAAAAAATAGGACCAAGTTTGCCACGGTAGGAATGAAAAATATGGTTATTTATGTCACTGAATCAGGCCGATTTTAACTCACACGCTTCAGTTACACACACATGCATTCTCTCTATACCTATTATTGTTTAGTCTATAGTTTAGTTTTGATTAAAAAAATATTTTCGTTTATGTTTTTAAATAAAACATTACATTATGTTTTTAATTTGCGCATATATCATTTATTCGTTATCAACTTCAATATATACGAACTCAATTTCAAACCTGTTTTAGCGATATCAAACTTTAATTAGATACTCTAACTTAAACTGCCTTAAAATTCGCTGTTTTATACGTATACCGAATATATTATACATTTGACATGTACGGTCTTTATAACTCATAAACGAATGTGATTTTAATTTATTCTTAGAATACGAATTCACGAAAGCAATTTCAAGGTTATCCTCTGTTTTGTTTTTATCTGCTGTTAAAAGAACACAAAGATATGCATTTCGTAATGTAATACAGCTATGACAGTCTGTGGTCAGAGTTTATCTGTGGCGGATAAATATAGGTAACCTATCGAACATGACATATTCATAGATCATAGAATTTCCGTCTAAGAATAAAATTTTAATCTTTGTTTATCTAAGCATAACTATAGCATTAACGTATTTTATTTATATAGTTAGAAAAATGGCTGCATGAGTCGCTTGTCCTTTGGAATTTGGAAAGCATTTTAGTTAACTTTTTTTTCTCTAGTCAAAAATGTACGTAAGACAACTGACAAGTCTACAGAGTCTTACTTAAGAAGGGCGGAATGTTCACACTGTTCAAGAGTAGAAAATGTTTTTCGATGTCTTTTTTTAATAAATTTTAGTCGCACCAAATCCTTTGCAAACCAAGGCACGAAAACAAAATGTTGTTTCATATTCGAACTAATACATTTTCAATTATAAGAAAAATGTTAAAGAATTAAACCAAAACCAAATAAACAAATTTCGTCCACTAAATTAAATGAACTGAACATTACTGAACTTTTTCATATCACATTTTTAAACTAATTTTAACATGTACCACGAAATAATTGTTTTCTAGTTACCCACAACACAGGGCCTCCCTAGTGTGTGGACTAGCGATTTATGATTTCTGTCACAAACCTTTCTGTCATTAATAAAGTTTTTATTATTATTATTTATTATTAAGAAAACTTAGTAGGTAATATTAATTAATGGAAGTTAATTGGAAGTTACATGGACTATGCATCATAGCACATAACGCAATAATTACTGCATATTTATTTATAGACTAAAGTTAATGAATCAATATAAATAATTACGACTCAAAGAAATGTTTTTACATAAAACATATATTTTTATAGGTCATATGATATACAGTTGAAATATAAAACAAACGAATCGTAAGCCCTCTGGTAATTTAAGTCGGTTAAGAAGATAAAAAAAATCCGTGGTGCTATAACCTTTTTAGGTCTGGCCAGATTTCTGTATCTGTTTCATGCTCATTTGTCAATCTAATGGGCAAGTAGGTGATCAGCCTCCTGTGCCTGACATACGCCGTCTAAGGCAAGCCAAGCGAATGTTAAATGCGCACAGACCGAAAGTACATTGGTGCACAGCCGGGAATCGGGCCTATGAGCTTAGGGATGAGAGTCGCACGTGCTTCAACAAGAATATAAATAAGAAGTACCATTTAAACATTTCAGCATAAAATTATTTTTTTTCGAAGTAGGTCGCTTAGACTTCCCAAGAACCCCCCCTCTCTCTGACTCTTCAGCATTGAAATGCTGATTAGTTACACATTGGGTTCAGAAACACTTGTTCAATCGATGTCACTGTTTACTTTAAAAATCGTCTGCAAACAGAAGACAGAACAGCTTCGACACCTAAAATCTGATTCGAAAATAATTTATTATTCCGTTCTGTGATAGAACATGATAACATTGTATCAAGGCTCTCAAAATATAAGTGAAATAACTGACGTAGTCTAAGAGAACTAGAACAAAACTAACACCCAGTGTCTTTATTATTATTATATCTTCAATAATAAAAAATACGCTTAAATGATTTTAATTACGACGCAATAGTTCTGTAACTAAAATAGAAATGTTTCGATAAACGCATTAAAAAATATATGAACGAACTAAAAGTTCTTGTTATAAACAAATATAAAAGCTTATCTGACTGGAAAGACGTGTTTCCAGCCAGTTTGAGATTTCTTCCACCGGCTAAATAAGGCTGTTATCGCCATCATCTTCGCTGTTTATGGTACGAAAAACTAATATCACATTTATGTTGTATGGAAACTTTCATGCTAATAATATCTGTTTTATAATAGCTAAGTATATTTATAATAAGTAATTATATAAATATATAAGTAGTAATTATTGTTTTTTTAAAAAAGATAATTTGGTCCTTAGGGCACAATATCCCATTTCCTCGCTATAGTACGAATACGATATGCGGGTGGACTTATTTAAACCTTTTTTATCAACTTAAGTAACCGTTTACGTTTAAGGAACGACTCTGAGTACAGATTTTAGAAGGCTAAAGTAGTCACTCTATTAATCAGTCGAATATTTATACTTTGAATGACCTTGTGACGTCACGTCAATGTCGAATTGAGTCATTTAAAATTCGTGATACTCTCAAAAGAACAGTCATCATACCAGACCGTAATAGTTATTTTTGCGGTAAATTTAAATTATTACTTGAAAAATCATTAACTGAAGGTCATTTTATCACGCTTCAGTCGTCACACACACACGTCAACACAAAATGTAATATCTACACGCTACTATTAACTTACTTTTTTATTCTAACTGGCCGGCCAAATAAAATAAACTAGAATAATAAATTCATAAGGTGTCCCTAATCACAACGGTAGCGATACGTATACGTACCTACCTATACAATAAAATTAAAATATCACTCCACAAATCCCGTGACACAAGATATGTATAAAATTACAGATTATCTTAATTTATTTTATAAGCACAGATAAAAATTCTACATAGCTCAGTGACATTAGTTAACCTATTGTACACATACGTCTGTTACATGCCGGAAATAGATGCATTTGCTCGATCATTGGAATGATGTCATTTTAAATGAACTGATTCAAACGGGTGACTAAAAGACACGATAGAAAATGGCCTTAACGTAGGCGCCATGGCCTCATATGCACAAAACAAATATACGCATTTTCTTGGCCATAAAGGATCGCGTTTATCTACCAGTGGGCGAATGCTGTCAGCACGGACGGAATTATGAAATCACGTTTCACAGACAATCTATAATAATGCCATAAAGATGTAGAGTTGTGTTATTTACGCGCTAATCTCATTAAATACCTGGTTTGGGGGCCTCATAGCCTAGCGGTCTTATTAAGTGGCAGCTCGGTGAGGGGTACCGGGTTCGATTCCCGGTTCGAGGGCAAGATTTAATTTAAATTTGTTCTCGGCCTTTGGGAGGGTTGTACGGTACCGGGCGAGTGCCTAAACCGTACATAAAGGTCGGATTTCTAAAGACAAGCACGAATTATAAAAAATCCTATACTTGACGCTGGCTAATGCACAAATCGTGCCAGAGCCATTAAAAAAAAATATATACCTGGTCAAATTTAAAACTTCTTTTAGCGTTAAATAGTACCTATATCGATATCGAAAAAGCTTAGTCAAAATAATTAGAATTTAAATCGCGGGGGACTGGCTGGTTTGTTGTATAATAAATGAGGAAATTTCAATTATTGGTTTAGACACATATACCCATAATCGTTACTCTATAGACTTAGAATTACTTAGGTACTTAGAATTGAACCTTTTTTTTGGTATTCGGTATGTAGTACAATACTGTTTAAAAACCAGTGTAACTAATGTAATAAACGGCAAGGCTAGACTGCGAAAGTAAGTGATCGATACTGTAATATATAATCATTTAAATTATAAACGTTATTAAAATACTTCCGAGTGAGTTCTTTAAAACGCTTGTTTATTAGGCATATGGCCAAATTCGTACATTCTTTTGATATACATATTTGCGAATTTGCTAACTTTAAGATAGCATATTTCGACTTCGAATATGGTATTTTGGTCAACGCCTATAAGATAACACAAAAAACGCATTACTTGTTTTAAGATAGGGAGGCCTTAAGAAAAGATTACGTGAACGACTTTAAAAGGACACAAGAATGTTGAGGTCATTTCAAATGTATTTTTAAGTATATGATGAAGTTCCTCAAGGAATGTCATTTGTCATAAATTGTTCCACAGATAATCGGATTTATTTAGTAATGTCCGCCCTCTCCCTCTCAGCTCTCAGATTAACAATAAACTTTTACACATCATTGTAATTAAGTAAAATGACAAGCTACGGAAGGATTTTAGAGGTTAAGTTTTTAAAAGTAAAAATTATTGTAATGCGCTTGCTGGATTCAAGGAATGTTATAAAAATTTCATTTTATGGTTGATTAAGTTTTATCTTATTTATTTGATGCGTATGATTTACTTATAGTTGCACTGATAAAGCAAGATAAAACACAAAATAATGCTCTCGCTCGCGAAGGTCGCGTCGCTAACATTGATAGTTTAGTGTGTTTTATCTCCCGAATGTGTAAAGAAATACCTGTATTTAAAGAAATATTTAACTTATTTAGTAGTCCTAGAAAGTCTTAAGATGTTGAAATAACTTACCCACAAGTACAGATCTCACAGATGCATTGCTCCTTACAGACTTTTTCTGGTTTCCTGGGACCACCGGGACGTGGTCTGGTTTCGTCGGTGTATCTTTCGCGGATGATCGTTGTATCGTCTCGCACTGTTTTTCTATCATCTATGATGGTCTCATCATAGACGGAGCTGACGATATCTTCGCGTGTGGTATTAGTTGTTGCGTGATCGACCACGTCGTATTCGTAAACATCTTTCGTTGTGCGGACATCCTTCTAAACATAAATAGTCATTAGTAATATAGTACTGCTAATGTAAAAATGTAACATGAAGTTGTATAACGTACCAAGTTTTTGATGTCTAACGAGCTGTTGTCGACAAACACATCTGTTTTGACTTTATCATCTTCCTTCGCATCTTCATATATTGTTTCCTTCCTGGTAATACCATTTTCAGTTATGTATCTTGTTACTTCGATTTGACTCCTTGTTTTATCAACTTCAAATGATTTTTTCACCTTCTCTCCAGTTGTTGTACTTAAAACAGTCGTTTCTTCGGTATCAATTCCTTCATACAAATCCTTAACGTCCTCATTTATCTTTGTGCCAAAAGTAACTTTATCAATTCTTTTAAATGGATACTTTTTCACTGTTTCTAGGATTTCTTTCAAAACCCTGTCATCTATATTTCTCTTTATCACAATATTCTTGTTGCTTACTGTAACATCCTTGTTTGTTTGTGATGTTTCAATGATTTTGCGCAAATCACTTATAGAGGTGAAATCTTTAATATCCCTAGATGATATTATTATATTTTCTTCTGTATCTTGACGTTTCAAGTGGTGCCGTGGTTGTTCTGATCTACCAAACGGTGAAACTTGCTTAGGACGTTTAGGTCTGTCATCTTCAGTTTCATAAGTAAATTTACCATTCCACGTACCCGTGCTTCTTTCATACGATGTCAGGGTATCTTTTGTTTCACTGGTAGTCTTTGAAGAACTTTCTTTTGATATATTTTGCTTTTCATTAGTTATTAATTCCGTTGTTTTTGTAATATTGTCAGAATCAGTAACATAAGTTGATACGTTGTCAGACCTGATATCTTGACTATCTGTTTGCCGTCTATTGTTTTCATCTACCAAGTACCTGTCTTCTACATAATCAGATGGGTGTTCAGTAATAGCTTGTTTTTTAGTTAAATCACTGGCATATACATTTCGCTTGGAAGCAATTTCCACTCCATTCTTATACATTGCAGATTCTTCCGATATCTGAGATGCACTCTTAGGAATACCATCTTTGCCAGTGTCATAATACGACTCTTTATCCAAAACTTGTCTCGAATATTCATGTTCCGGTTTAATACCGGTGCCACTGATATTATGACTTTTCTCATGTGTTGAATGTTCTTTACTATCCCCCCATTCTCTGTGGGCGCTGTCGATTACTCTTTGTTTTCCATCGACAACTTCAAATACATAAGATGATGACGATGCTTGCTGGGCACTACTAGTGTTACTTTTCAGTATCTTAGTTGAATAGTTTATATTTTCAGTGTTTGGAACCTGTAAGATGTTTCCAACTTTCCTAAGTTGATCTTGTATGGTAGAATCGTAACCATAAAAGTTAGAAGAATCTGTTTGATTAACGTTACGCTTTGTTGAAATTTGATTATTCCTGTTTTCGTGATGAGTTGATACATTTTCTTTTATGTCTTTCTGCTGGATATTAGAATGGGAGGTGTGTGATTGTATGTTTTTATTTTGCATTGTGTTATAATTAGTATTTTCAGAATTCGATTGAACGTTCTGTAAATTATGAGATGCATTACCTACGTGAGATTGGTAATGATCATCAGAAGTAATCTGATTCTGCGTTGACGTAAACTGTTGTTGTATGGAGTTATCATTTTGAGAAATAACACTTTCGTGGCTAGTCAGTTGTTTTCCATCTTTTATATACTTCGAATCTTCTCTTACAGTCATTTCGTTAATAGGTCTTGCTCCATCTTTGCCAGAATCATACTTTGATTGCATGTCATAATTTTGGGCACTATAGGCAGATTGCGGCTTTATATTCGTTCCACTGACACTAACATATTCCTCATTTGTTGCATGTTCTTTTGCATCACCCCACTCCCTTTGAGATTTATCAACTATGCGTTCTTTTCCATCAACAATTTCAACTACATAAGATGATGAAGATGATTTTGTAACGTTACTGCTCTTTGATTGACTGGAATGTGATGTACTGCTAAATTCATTTGTTTTTTTATTTTTATCTAGGGTTCCTTCACCTCCATAGAAATTGTTTGGATTCGTTTTTAAGGTATTTCCTTTGTCACCTGGAATATTCATCTGCCGTTCATTCCCGCGAATGTTAACATTGCCTTTTGAAGTGTCGCTACTCACGTTTGAACTGTGTCCGGTTTTAGACAAATTTTGCCGTTCGGACTGAATGAATGAATCAGTAGCATTAGCGCCTTGAGATCTTGACAAAAATGAACCCCTCGAGTTAGTCTGATTGCCTGAACTATCAATAAAGGCAGTGTTTAGAGTTTGATTGCCAGATGACGAATCGGCAGTCCTGTCAAATGTCTGGCTATGACTGGAACCGGAGTGTTCAACAGTTGACGATGTCTGAATATTTTCACTTCTAGATGTTTGGTGCTGTGATGTAGAGGAAGATTCGTGCACAGAAGAGTTAGAAACAAATTCTCCAGTAGTAGATTGAGCCATGTCACTTACTTGAATTTCATTCGATGTTCTAGTTTGTGACAAATCAGAAACCGATGGGGCCTCCGTAATAATGTAGTGCGGGTGGCTGTTATAAAGTTCAGAGACAGTAGAGCCGCTAATAGAAGCATGATCGCTAATGTCTGTTATCATTAATGGATCGTCTTGTTCGACCTTAACATCGATGTAGCGAACCTTTTTACCAGACGAACTGACCTTCTGTAAAGTATTACTACTTTTCTGAACTGAAGTCGAAGTGCTGGTCTTCTGCACACTGCTCGATGCACTTTTAGATGATGTCACCTCAGACGTGCTGGACTTAGTCTTTTTATTTTTTATAGTCATTTTGTCACTTTTTCAAATGCAAATTAAATTGAGATTCGTAATTAAATAATTCTTAAAAGTAGTGATTAAATATTCTTAACGCGTAATCTTATCACATATTTAAAACTATTGCCATGTAAATAATGTTTTCGCGAGAGTCGTTCGTGTTCGAGTATCGCTACGTGCGCGCGCGCTGCTTGCGACTGGCTCGCGGAGTCTGAGCGCTAGCCGCCTGCCCCCCACACCTTACGTATCACGCCGCCCACAAGACCTTCACTAGTCACGACACGTAAGCGTTTACATCTCATTGCTGAACTCACACCAAAAAAGGCATAGAATCACTTAACGATAAACCCTTACCAGTGAATGAATACGCAACTTATTCATTCCCCGCTAAAATGTGTTTGAAATCCGAGGCCTTTAAGCGGAATCTGGTTTATTAGCAATTGAACTAGTAATTAATTCTGTCCTTTATAGAGTTTCAATTGAAATTACGTCAGTTAAGGAAAAATATATATAATAGGTATTTTGAAGTTCCATATGAAATCATATCATTGGTTTCTATTTGTTATTAAAAACAAAATTCAAGTTACGATGACGTTCAATTTAGAAATTTTAACATTAAAAAAATTATAAAGTTAACACAATTTGACATTAAATTTTGTTAAATCTTAATTTATGCCTGCAATAAATGCATAGGTAATAAATATAAATTAAGATTACGCAACATTTTGAAAATGTTTTTAAGGTTGTGTCCATTTACAGAGCAACCTAGATTAATGCATCAGAGTTGCGGTTGCATTGAGAACCTTTATTTACATATTACTTTGGCAGTATTTATATACAATAATGACAACTATATATCAATGTGGCATCTTTAGTAATTTATTTATAAGTAACCTAATAAAAAAAGGCGCTACAATCTCTTTAGGTCTAGTCCTCAGATTTCTGAATCTGTTTCATGATCATTTTTAAATCTAAAAGGCAAGTAGGTGATCAGCCTCCTGTGCCTGACACAAGCCGTCGACTTTTTGGATCTAAAACATGTCGGTTTCCTCACGATGTTTTCCTTCACCGTTCGAGCGAATGTTTAATGCGCACATAGAAAGAAAGTCCATTGGTGCACAGCCCGGGATTGAACATACGACCTCAGGGATGAGAGTCGTACGCTGAAGCCACTAGGCCAACACTGCTCAATCTTATAGCTACACATATATACAAATTATTAGAAAACAGACAATATACAAAGCCAAAACATTGTTATACAGAATATGCGAAACAGAAAACATAAGTCAATAAAGAACTTTAATAGATTAATAAACAACTGAAATTAAACATTAAACAAACTTCAACTATATAAGTAAAAAGAAATTGCTAATACTGCTAAATAGAGTCAAACTCTTCCTGCTTCCTAAAATATTTCCTCACACCCTCTTTGGTAAGGTGGAACAGGTCTGCATAATCATAAATTATTTATTTTTTATTTATTTATTTCGACATCATTATTATATCCTGACCGTTACTACGATAATTTTATTGTATTGTAGTTAGCTAAAACCCGATACATAGGCGAATCACGCAGATAATTTGTGTTCGTACAATTCACTACAGGCTGCAATTTCCCCGTACTAGACTTTCTAAAGTTAGTAATTCTTTTTTGGGAAAAGGGATACTCTTCTTTTATAAAATCCCAGAGGTTCTTTTATCTCTGCCTTTTAATAAATTTAAGAAATGTATTAAAGAAAAGCTGTGTAAATAGACTTACTATAAAGTTAACGATTAACTAGTTGATAAAAGGGCCTGGGACTAGTGTTAGACAGGCTACTTCTAATTAATTTGCAATATTTGTTTTAAAATAAGATCAGTAGGGATGCCTACAAATTCAAATTTAATGACGTGGAATAAGTGATACATATATCTTATGTTCCATAATAAACATATTTTATTTTTATTTCAAGGCATATGGTACAATTGTGAAGATCTTGTCGCATACGGGAGAGGGATTCTTACATAAATGAGATATTATTCAGTATTACGGATATCTTTAAATAGATTTATCCATATACCTGTTACATTGTGGCGTCTAATCGGATGAATGTAAAGTAAGATATTTATTGTGTTTCGTGCTATATTGGTTTTCAAATACGAAGCTTTAGTAACATTGCATTAGCGGTTGAAAATCCACCTTATCGTGAGTTAAGTTCGGTGGCGGTTGTTGTTCAAATATATGTTAAATTAAATACTTTGTTTGAAGCTGGATGTCAACTGGCTTTAATTGTTTAAAACATAAGCTTATAACCCACATAAAAAGGGGTAGTAGGTTGCGATTAACAAAACTAACTAACTTGACTAATTGAAGAGTTCTTAAATCTAAGTAACACTTATGTTATTGGACATTATCGGAAACGAGAATGTTAAATTACAATTTATGAGTGTGGTAAAAAGGAAAGGGCTCATTTTGGCTTATAATTATTAACTTAAATATATATAACCTAACCTAACATTAATTAAATTACATAACTCGTGATTAACCGTTTTTTAAACTAAATTTGTTTGTGAATAAGCGTGCCTGACTGTTTAAACAAAGGTTGAATAACTCTAGAAATCGTGAGTTTGTTTTGGTAATACATATATGTATGTTGTATGTTAATTTAATATATTATGGTAAACAGTTACTACAGATGGCAGATGGTCAAAATGGTGACCGAATGGACTGGCAAAAAGACAAATAATCAAGGGCAGACAAAAAGAGGGATGGGCCGTCGAGATCGAGAGAATAGCTGGCAAAAATTGGATAACGACAGCATAAAAAAATAGGGTGGAAAAAGTTGGTGGAGTACCTTCTCCCGGAGACGGGAGTATTAATAAAATTGTATATATATATATGTATATATATATCTCTCTTTTTGTAACTGAGATGTGGATAAATAAAGGCATATAAAGGCATAAACAGTTACTACACCTTGACTAAGGACACAGCCTCTTAAATTGTATGTAACAGCCGTATTCAAAATCGTTATTTGAGAGTGAACGTTACGTAAGTCAGTTAAGATTAAAAGGTTTAAGCGGAAGCAAATTGTAACCTATAAATCATTCGTTAACTAATCATTGTTTCTGCTGCATCTTTAGATATTTTATATAATTTATGGACGACAGTAAATTACAGATATAATAAATATACAAACTGCATTGTTTTTGAAATAATAATAAAGTAACAATCGAGAATAATCTACAACACGGAGATTGATTTTATTACAATCTGTAAAAAGTCAGTTCAAAAGTACCGTTCCAGTGAATGAAGTATTATAAAACAATGAAGCCTTCGAAACCACAGACATTATCCGCAAGAGACGTGGGTTGCACAACTTACCATTTCCAGAGTTGTGTGGGCGAGTTGCTTTTTGAATCATGCACCCACGGATTGATTGCATACGAATATCGCAGATAATAATTACCATTTAGAGCAAATAAGTTGAACATAATTTAAATTATTTTGTGACTTTAACGTTATAAATGACTTCAGAATTGAACGTGAAATATATTAATAATTAAACGGTTTAAATATAAGAGTCTTTCCTCTAACTTAGATTTTGGTCCCTTTGGAGTAGAGACTTTTGGGTTCAAGTGCACAGGCGCTTATTAAAGATTTAAGTTGGCGCCTGGTAGATAGTACCTACCGGTGACCCCACATCGTTAAGCCAAGAAAGTACCAAGCTGGTGCTTTCTTGGCTTAACGAATAAGTATCCCAATACAGCAGGGAAATACTGCCAGCGTTAAAAGTTATTGCCACAAACTTTTTAAATTTGTTTAAATTTCATTATACTAATTTTTAATTATTTTTATTATTACTATACGAGTATAGGTTAAGAAAATTGGAAATACTGTATATTTGATTGTTATGTTTATTAATAGGTAGTTAAATTATCAAAATACCCTACGGTAGACCTGGTACATTCCTGAATAATAATAATTCAATGGAATTGGTACAGAATGATCGAAAGTTTCTGTGCATTTTTTTTAGTATTAAATTCGTACACTAGTAATCCTTATGACAAACCCAAAGGCAACAGATTCACAGAGTGCCTAATTATTTTTTATACATGCCATATAATTTATCTATTATTGTAAACAAGGTAGATACTTTTTGTGGCGGCAGCTTTTCGTCGTTTTATTATTCTTTTGTGCCGCCCCGAATAAATGTATGCATTTAATTTCATTTAAAATACTCGGTTTTAACAAAGCCGCTTAGAAACATTGAACTTTGTTGTTAACTTTGTGATATAAAACAAATTCCCAACATTTGTAAGCTTGTATCTTTGAAACTACGTAACAGATTTTAATTACTAAAAGACGTAATGATTTTTAAATCACTTCTCTTGAGAAGCTTCATACATATATATCTACCTATAAAGGGGCATTATTTCTTTAAAACTTGACTGAAAAATGTTAGTATTATGTTATATTTAACTGTTTAAAATGATTGTTACTGAGTGCAGTAGGTTTATTTACTTTAGTAAGTACAAAAAAGTATCGCCAATATTCAGAAATATTACACGTCATATCATAAATTTTTTAAAAAAAAAAGTGGTGTGTGTAGTAAGTATAGTGTGGACTCAGTTTCCACTTAGACGCACATTTGATCCATCCGCAGTCCTGGCTAAGCCAGATTAGCCTCTTTCCAGAAGTTGACGGCGTGTATAGGTCGGTTATCGAAAGCTGGCGGGTTCACAGTACTCACACTAATGCAATTTCACATACAGTATGTTTCAAAATATGTTTTTTTTGCCTAGTCCACTCTGGTTTTAGTAAGGTTGGGTGGGTTGTAAATAAATAAAAATGTGTGAAATACATATAAATATTAGGTGGATACGAGGGTGGATTCAAAAGTTCTAAGCCAGACCAAGAACGTGAAAGAGTAGTTCGTGTAAATAATTTTTAATTTTTCGACATACGCTCCATCTAGCCATGACTTTGTTGGTCGACAAAACGACCTTAGCCGTTTTCGGAGTAGGTGATCCAGATATTTTCCATTGTTTGGACTGTTGCTTTGATTCAGGAGTATGGTGGTGAACCCAGCTTTCAACAAATCAAAAAAAAATCAAATCAGCTTTCAGCATCTGATGTCAAATGAAATATAAATTTTTTCATTAAACTGTTTTTATTACGATGCTTAAATTAATTAAAAACATTGTGCACCATTTCACGAGATTGCCCTGGTAATGTTTGAAAAAAGATCAACATGTATAGTAAAGATCAACATAAACAGTAGCAAAAGCAAAACAATAACTGTCTCTTTTATACTCATAAGCTTGACCGAGCGCGAGAGAGACGGACAGTCTTTTCATGATGTATTTGTGATTGTATTTCAGTTTGACAGACTTTGACATCACGCCTCGCGCTTATTCACAGACACTACACAAGCACAAAGTGTAAATGTGTTGAAGCCGCCAGCTTTAAATAACATACCTATATAGATGCAGAAATCTTAAGCTAGCCTAAAAGGTTGTAGCGATATCGTGTCCCCAAACCAACCGTGTTCGTATATGACTTCAATGCCAAACTGATATGAAAGTGAAATCGAATTGTACCTCCAAACTAACTGTTCTGATTTTGCAATTTAAACAATGATAATTTCTTAAATTTGAATGAATAAAATTCAATGTATTTAAGATAAAATTGTATTTAAAAAAGAGTTTAACATATCGGGGATCAGCGAATAGGAAGTTGGAAAAGCGTTTAGATTTTCAAAGAACTTCGTTCGTTTCACTAAATACGAGTAAATATCACCTAAATTATTGCGTCACGATGAGTTGATAGGTAAGCCTCATATGCCATTAAAAGTATTTTTGCGTTTCTTTAAAAAAAAATATTCCTTTACACATGATTTCAAATTTAAAAAAAAAACTAATATAAAATAGAAGTTAATCCTAGTCAAAAGATCACTCCATTTTTCCCTATCCTTCGCCAGGTCTATCCAAAGTTCTCCCCTCTTATTAGACAAGATATGTTAGTCTTCACTGATGATTGACATACTGTTATACTTAGAAATGGAAATCGGGACTATACAATACAAGCAGCAAGCAGTTGCTGTTTGCTCAATCCTATCCCAGTCATGAAATCTCTTCTGTTTTTTATTTGGATAATGTGGTATATAAGTTCTTAAGGATAAGGATCCTTATATAAGATGAACCGTGGAATATAAAAAAATATATAATATAATTCTAATGCAGTCAAAAAAAGTTTTTTTTATGAGTGTAAATTGTTTGACAAATGTTCTTAAAACTACTAATAGATGTGATTCTTGCAATTATTATAACAAGAATAACTTTTTACGTTACCTCACTTCACTTGGGAGACCGGTCCCCCTGCGAACTGGATTAAAAAGTGAATTATGAAAAGAAATCCTGTAGGGTAGGTAGGTAGGTAGGTAAGCAAAAAAAAAATTTAATAAAGGAGACAATGCAGAATAGTGACGTAATATGTTATTGGTATTTTGTATAAAATACATTACTTTCGCATTAGTGCCAATGTTTCGTGATTTTGTAAATCCAAATTACTGAAAGGAGGTTAATCGACAACTGCTGTGTCGAGGTCCATGAAAATCAATAAATATCGGTCCTTGAAAAACTTTGATTCATTGTTTTAATAGTTCCAGCAGGATTAATAAAGGTATTTTTTTACTATCCATAGATTACAGACCGAATAAAAAATAAATAACTTATTGTAAATAGAACATATTTAGGAAAAAGTATATGGCTTTCTTTGATGTTTGTATCGTCTAGAAAAGTTAATAATATTAATTTAGTATATAATAATAAACCGACGAGTTTGTAAACACACTTATAAATTACCTACTGATTCGAATTAAAAGAGTATTTTTATATTAGATGGCTTTTATAGAAGAAGGGTCTATGACATCACTACGACCAAATGAATGCGATTAAAATATATTAGGTACTTAGAAGGTAGAATACGCTGTCTATCTTCTTTTCTAGACGACACATCAAAGGATGCAATAAAAAAAATCCTATCGGCTATTTAAAATAAGATGTTTCTTTTTTATGCATGCTTAAGCAGATATTAAGCCTCTTACACATTAAAAAATACCTTTATTATGCTAGCTAAAACTATTGAAACGACCTTCACTTGTTTATTTCTTTCTTCGCAGTTTTTGCGATTCCTACATTATTTTAATAATATATATCGTTTATTAATACCTAAACATAACAATCAAATATACAGTATTTACAATTTAATTAACCTACATAGTAATAAAAAAAATAATTAACATTACTTAATTAATAAAAAGAAAATTTATAATATTTGGTCCCTGTGGCAATGTACCTACGTTTAACGCTAGCAGCAATTTTTAATAATTATGTGTATACAAGAAAAAAGCAAATAAATAATAAGTTGATGTTGAAAATGCGAAATAAATTGTCCTGTACGTGCGTATATTAAAAAACGTGACTTATCCAACACAATGTTGTATATATTATGTTGTATACAACATGACACCTTGTAAGACAATACTAACAGATGTAAATCAAAATACAATAAATTTATTTAAATTCATACTAAATAGGTAATGGAATAAAATATTTGTGGTATCCGCTGTGGGCAACTTATAATAAGGACTAAATTCTACCCTACTATATATTGAAAGTATGACTTAAGAAAAAAAAATACAAAAAAAAGATTATAAGCAACTATGAATTGGGTGTACTTACTTATGACAGTAAACACGTAAACTACAATGAAACTAATTACTTTATAAGATGTATAGAACTCAAAATAAGTACGTTTTTATTACTAATACTAAAAAGACTAAAGGATTCCCATTATTGCAAAGCAAAGAGTACAAGCTTAAACTACAACAGTTCAAATCAAAACGCGGCTAATTACCTTCCTGTTCCCCACAGCGCGTGTGCAAGTTTACAAGTCAGGAAAATTAAAAACTCGAATGTTAATAATCCTTACAATAATTCTCTTTAATAAACTTTATTCGTTTCAGAGTTTCACAATATAATTTGTATGTAAATTTTCATTCATATCTGATCTAAAGCTGTACGTAGGGTAATTTGTTAAAAAGTAATTCCTCCTTCAAAACATACGGTCTATAACTTATAATCTTAATTGTTTGTTTAAGGCGTTGCAGCCATCTATCGGAAATTATTCGTACTTTTTGGATCGATATCTATTTATATGTTTACAGCACCATCTAGCGAAACCATATACATTTCGATCCCAAAATAAGCGCACTGTTTCATGATTTGCACACCTTTCTTGACATAGCGTAGTATATGTTGAGAAATAGATGGCACGTTGCACCTATGTCGTCAATAATGGCCGCCTGCGTCACATCACTGCGCAATCAAGCACGGAAATAACAGCTGTTCAGACTTCAGTGTTCTACAATATTCGTTCGGGCAACTCAGCTACATTAAGCAGCAGCTGTATTCGGATAAAGACGCAGCCGTTTTCCTTGAAAATTGCGATTGTTTGGATATAAAATAGTCGCTTTGTCATTGTTTTTTGTTGAACGGTAAAGATTACTTTTTCTTTAAGTTTGACAAGTAATTATAACGGTGCTAGTGTGATTCATTACATGCGTAAGATATTGATGATGTTTACTAAAATTTGCCCGTTGTTATTGTGACTCGAATGGTTGAAATGCCTCGTGAATACGTGGACGCTGAGGTGAGAAGTGTGTTATGTCAATAGAATCTCAACGCTTAGATAGCAATATTAGTGTTAAAATTGTTATAACTAGGACGAAAAGTTAATAAAATGTCTAGTACGGTGCCGACCAGTTCTGCTCTGAGGGCTTTGGCGTTAGAATACAAAAGCTTACAAGAGGAGCCAGTAGAGGGTTTTAGGGTGAAATTGTTGGGAGAGGACAATTTGTTTGAGTGGGAAGTGGCAATATTTGGACCACCAGATACTTTATATCAAGGAGGCTATTTCAAGGTAAGAATCCACTTTCTTTGTTTTGTGTTAAATTAATTTAAACATGTTACAACTACAGTTTCATTCCTTATAAGTTACACAATGTACCTGTATTATCTTATTAACCTATAAATAGATGAAATAAACATGGTTTTACCATTAAAGTGTTTCAAGCTCCAACTTATATGTTTAAGGTTTGAAAATGTAGTAACAGACTTTGTACTATGCTAGTTACTGTTAGAATAAATTGTAAAGGAACCTTTTAAGATTAAATTTGTAAAGCAATCCATTAATTGATTTATGTACAGTTATTTTGTTATAGACTACCTTAAGACATTTATATACATACTACTTACTAATTTGGTATATTTTTTGCTGGTTGATACAGCATCTACCTGATCTGAGGAAAACAATGATTTAAGTTTCAATTGGAATATATTGAGAAAAATTATTTATGGATTAGCTTGCCTATTACTACTCTAAAAAACTGTGTGTATTGTCTTTTTCATCCAGATAAATCACAGAATTGCTAAATATTCAATTATTGACAAAACTTACTCCATTTGCTGAAGATATTTCGCCAACCTACATATGGATTTCTTGGTAACAAAATTACTGTCTCATTGATGCATAAGCTGTTGTGTCTACTAAACCAAAACTGTCTTGTGTAATGCTGACAGTTACCTGGGAAATATATAGGTTATAAGCAGAAAGAGAAAGAGTTAGAATTCCTTTTTCTTGTTTCAGGCATATATGAAGTTCCCACCAGATTATCCATATTCACCACCAACAGTACGATTTGTAACAAAAGTGTGGCATCCAAATGTGTATGAGGTATGTTTTAAAATAAGTTTTTATAAATTAATGGCTGTATTTAATAAGGAACTGTATAGAGATATGTTCTGTGTAGCATTTGGATTATAAACTGTATAAACAATTACTTTTACCAAAGTTTATATGACTATGATTCAGAAGTTTAAATTCATTTCCTCAACTTAATCTTTTTTATAATTCTATATTGGGAATATCCCTTTAATATCAAGAGACCCTTTAGTGCATTCAAATAATACTCTTAAATGCTTAATTAACCTTTAAATAGTAAAGTACAAAACTAAAGGCAAACTTTAAGTTAGCTTTACTTTATTATTTGGTTTTACATAACGTTTACCTCATAATTTCTTATATTATTAACCAATTTCAAAATCAGTTTGATGGTATGTATGTGATACAATAGATTTTTTAAATTATAATTATGATTTTAATATTCTAACTAGAATTCACATATTTGTATTTGAATTACCATTATTTATCTACATTATTTTGTATATATATAAACTAAATATTACATTATTTGCGTTCACTTTGTTATTTACATATTTACCAACAATCAACATACTGAAATCATTCTAGAAGAAACTTATGTTAAATTAAAAAATCAGTGGTGTTACTACCACTAACTACCTCTGACCTCAGATTTTGTATTAGATTTTTTTTAAAGGCAAGTAGGTGATCAGCCTTTACCATACCTCTTAATTTTCTCTTATTATTTTTTAATTGAAAATAAATAATTATTTATACTACAAATACAATAACATTGATTATATTGTTTTCTTGATGATAGTTCGAATAAATTGGTTTTCAGTCTTATCATTTATGTAATGCTATTTTATTTATTTGCTTACCATAGCTATAGTTTAATATGAAGATCTACTAATATAATATATAAAATATTAGTAACTTTTAAATGTCTAGTGTTTCAGGGTTATTTATTTATTCATTAAAGTTTATCACATGATATATAATACTATGTCCACAGTATATGGTACAAGCAATCTGTGTGTGACAATTATGGTAAACATAAATGTTACTAAAATTAAATTAATACAAGTACAATAAAAATATTACACTTACAATTTTAGATTTTACTAGTAATGTTTTGGTTAACAATAAGTGTAGTTACTAGTAAAATAGAGGATTTGGTTTCAGATAGGTACTTAAAATGATTCTTTTTAATTGATCATCCCACTACCGAATATATCAAGCACTGGATAAGTAAAATATTCTGTTATATTCGCGAAGGATTAGGTATTCGAGTTGCTTATATTAGCGTGGCGTAGAAAAAAGCTACTAAAGATAGATATTGACTATTTAAGATAAACATTTCCATCATACATTACATGTGTGTAACTCTAGCGGTTTTGGCAGCGCACGCCAGAATAGCTCGCATATGGTAGATTTTTTCCTACTTACTTGATATTTTGCACAATTCACACAATATCTTTATATAATGTAATCTATGTGTTATTCTGATGTATAAGCTATATTATTGTAAAGTTGCATTAAAATCCATTCAGTAGTTTTTACGTGAAAGAATGACGAACACCTATCCATACAAACTTTTGCGTTTATAATACATATTAGTAGGATTGATAGTTGCTAGCCGATAATAAATTGGGCTAGGGCGCCCTCGTTTAAATTGTGAACTAGATCAAGGTTTTCATGACATAGACCTTTTGCCCGCCTTCCACTGCGAGCGGAACGGACCCATTACGGACTCCGCTATACTCGTAACGTCATTTTCATTTTCATTTCCGTGTGAAACTCAGTCAACTCGCTAACCTCATATGTGACTCTTTCAACTCGCTCTCTCCACTTTGGTGGAAGCACGTCTATTAAAATGATCGTTACGAGTATAGCGGAGTCCGTAATGGGTCCGTTCCGCTCGCAGTGGAAGGTGGGCATTTATATAATATAAAATCACTTATTTCAGTGTCCATCGCAATTTTAAAATAAGGGAGCGTTACGTCACGCAATTTTTGGAGATATTGAACCCCCCCCCCCCCATGTATCACGCCGTAACGTTTTTCTGTACCCAAGTATAGTAAAACGTTTCATGACCACCTAGTGACTCTTTATACCTAAAAGTTACCAATAAGTTAACAATAACGCGTAATTCAATCCCCGCCCCGCGTCGTAACGTTTTAAATAAGTAATAAATGTTATGTCTGATGTCTATCTTATGGAGCCAAGCAATCACATCCCATTTTGGCTAAAAAATACCTTGTATGCGGTCATGAAAGCATTACAAAGTTAATATATATATAGTATACTAGCTGATCCGGCAAACGTCGTTTCGCCATGTATATCATTTATAATAAAAAAATAGGGGTTGATCGTAGAGGGATGAAAGTTAGGGATTGTATGTATTTTTTAATGCTGTATCATAAAAAAATAGAAATTAAAAATTTTGTCTAAAAAATAAAAAAAAAATTGAGGGGTGGACCACCCTTATTATTTAGGGGTGTGAAAAATAGATGTTAGCCGATTCTCAGACCTACCCAATATGCTTACCAAATTTCAGAGGAATCGGTCAAGCCGTTTCGGAGGAGTATGCAGACTAACATTGTGACACGAGAATTTTATATATATAGTATATACACTTTAAATATTTTATGTCCGGTTCGGTCTTGAGTCTTGACAGTTTAGATACATATTTGCAAATATTGATAACAGACTACGCAAATATGTAAATGGCTACTAAAGAGGTATATTGTACTCCAACTAAAAACCTTGTTTTTTTTTAATATCTGGAAATCTAGGCCAGTTTGTTGCGCATGTTGCATTGTTTTATAATCGAGGTTAAACATTTAATTAATTTAATTTATGTTCACGCGGGATTTATCTAAAGATCTCGTCTGGATTTCAAAACGTGATTTAACAAATGTAGATTGTTCCTATTCTTCTGAAATTTTGGATTTTTTTTTTTTTGAAAAACTAGCGGGGCGTTGCCAGTTCTTGAACAGAACTAAATTTAGATCTTCTTTTTTTAATATGGGCGTTTTTAGTTACCAAAATTTCGGTAGGAGATATTACTAAAAAGAGAAAGGAGACTGTCAAGTTTAAAATTTATACGAAAATCTGTATAATGTATAAGTTTTGTTTGATTGTAGGAAAATATTAGATATATTGGCTATCAGATGGAGATAATTGAAATATAACACGCTTCGATATCCATTGCAAAATCAATTATACGATTTATTAACGTACGAATAATAATAAAAACTTTATTTATGACAAAAATTCATATATCGCTAGTTTCCATACTAGGGATTCCATGAAGGGTATTTATTGGTGACTAGCAAACTCGGCGAACTCCGTTTCGCCACCAGATGGCTTCGTTTTATGGAACATTTCGTTTGGTGATCCCGAAATGTTATGGGATGATTGCTATAAACCTCACGGAGCCCGAAACCTTTCCAACGAATGCAAAACCGTGGAAATCGGTTCGTGCGTTCTGGAGTTATAGCGTCAGGAAGGAAAACCCGACTTATTTTTATATAGTAGATTATAATAAAAAATTTGATGAGCGTACCCTTTGGCACTTCACTACTATGACACATTCTAAGTACGGCTGCAATAAGACATTAAATGATTATTTTTAAATGCTAATTTTGTAAGTTTTTATTGAATTTCGACAAAGACTCATCAAACATTGACCTGATTAAGTGTGCTAGATAGGGACCCACGGCCCGCCCTACTTATTTGATTTTGTCATTGGATTATTTATAAACAATAGAACTACTACTGGACTTACGACTTTTAACAACTGGAAAAGGTGCTGTAATGAAACCTAAAATTGTGCACAATTAATTAATAATTATGATTAGAAATAATAATAATAAAGCCCGTTTAATTTCCAATCATGCCAAACATATACATTATTTATAACTTGTTATCCTATACCTTAGCTATGAATAGAAATATAAGATAATATTGTGGCCTGAAAACTGTTGGATCATTTGTTTTCGAGACTCTTAAAACCGTTGTTTATGAATGTAATAATAATAAAAGCCCGATTATAGCCAATCATTACAGAAATAAAATATACAGCTAAGATTTGTTATATATATATATACATTTTATACATTATTTATTTGTTGTTATCCTATATCTTAGCTATGATTAGAAATATATATTTTGTTTTGATCATTATTTCCATTTATGACAGAACTTTGGGACCGACTATATCTATATTTTGTTCTAATATCCTACCTTCCTTCAGTCCCATTGATCGGAACCCCTTCACGGCTAAAGGCCTCCTCCAGCTTATTCCAACTGACTCTGTTCATGGCTTCCGTTCTCCATTCGCTTCCTGCTACCGCTTCTATTTCTTCTATCCACCTTTTTTGGAGCACCCTCATCTCCTTCTTCCCCTTGGTCATTTCTATATACAGTCAAAACCGTTTACGACGACATCGTTTAGAACATACCGGTTATATTGACCAAAATCAAAAGTCCCGGCTGAACTCTATTGTATTAGGTTAATAACAACGTCATCGGCTGTTACGAATATCGGTTTTAACGACCAAATATGAGTAGTCCCTTCGATCTCGTTATAACAGATTTTGACTGTCTTTAAAGACCTTTTATTAAATTAAAAAAATAATAATTTAGAAACTGTCGTCTTAGTATCTCATGGCGTCTTGATCGGATCATAAATGTATTCCTAATCTGTTAAACAAAACACGAATGACGTCACTTAATCTTGTTTTTCGTGGTAGTTTAAATACCGTTACATTGTAGGCATCCGAGCCAACAGTAATACTATCGGGTCATCAACCAAGCATGATTCACAGTGACACGATGAGTCTACGGCCCGTTTTACAAAACGACTCGTTTTCTTTGTAAGTGGCATTTCAAGTATTACGTAAGGACTATAGGATTTCTTTGATTTTTCTTATTTGGTGATTAACTCAACAGTAATTAATTACGTTTTTACACATAACATTGTTAATGCTTGGAAAACGAAATGCATTTTCGAGGATTTCTACAAAAAATTCATACGTTTATGTATGTTTTTGAGAGCTTCGCTTACTTTTGCTGACAGGGGGGGGATATTTCAGTTAATCTGCTTACGTAATACTTGAACGGTCCCTAATAGTTCGATTAATTAAGTTCGAGTTAGTTTCCATTTGTCAGAATTTTACTAACATATAACTATATGCTATATATATATATATATATATATATATATACACTATATATATATATATATATAACTTGATGTTAGTATCGCCATCATAAATTTTAAGACCGTTTAAAAGTTAAATCATTTACAATAACTCTACAGACATGATTTTATAATAATCTGTCTTAATATAGCATCAGGAATCACGATAATTTTGTAGATAAATATAATAAATCGGTTATCGCAATGTTTTCAAAAAATCTCCATTTTCATATCAACAGATACAGAAATCTAAGAATTATCGCGCTATTATTGTTTTTATATTAATTATACTAATTTATGATGGGGTAATACAATCAAACAATCTTAAAATACGGATTTTCCCGTCGTCGATACAAAAGGAAACAAATTTTAAGTGTCACCTAAGGCTGATAAAAATAAATTATGTGTATTACTTCACTAGCTGCTGTACTTCGTGTCGCCTTAATATGTTTTTTTTTTATTTATCCTCTAGTGAAGTTCTAAGAGACACATAAGTTATTATCGGAAAGGAGAATGTTAAATTACAATTCATAAAAGTGGTAAAAACTAAAGGGTCTATTTTGGCTTCTAATTATTACATCTTCCAATTACTTAACTCTCTTTTTAAATTTTTCACTCCATAAATGTCAGAGTTCAAAGTATAATAAAAATAATGGTGTTCGAGTTTTGCACTTAGCAACATATTTTGATATTCTTTTTTTTTTTTTAGATTACGTAGAAGCGTGTGTTATATCGACGATAATATGAATATAAAAATCCAATACATTTTAAACATACGAGTCAGACTTAGTGCTTTATATAAATAAAAATGAATCGCAAAATATGTTGCTAAGCGCAAAACTTGAAGAAGGCTGGTCGATTCTAGTAATTTTTTATTTATACCTTAAACTTTGATTAAGTTTTTGTGGAGTGGAAAATTGGAAAAAAGTCTAAGTAAACAAATCATATTAATGTGAAACGAAGTTCCCAGCAACTTGTTACTTGAAATAAAAAATTTTTATCAGCTTTAGGTGGCAATTAAAATTTGTTTTTTTCCTTTTGTTTTGGTGACAGGAAAATCCGTATTTAAAGACTGTTTGATTGTATCACCCCTTCATAAGTATTGTTTTTTAAAACTCAATTAAGTACAAGTACACTTCGTGACAACAGAAATGATACTAAATTTATTCTAAATTCACATTTACTACCAGTTGACATGCGGTCAAGGTCTAAGACAGGGCAAGAAGAACTGGCAAGAAACTCACCGCCACTGGTTTTAATCGTTAAGTTAAGACGTACAAACTCTTTCAACTGGACCAAATGAATCCCAAGGATTAGGATCATTTTAATATTCGTCAAATGTATATAAAGCTTTATTGTTTAATTTGCATTTAACGAGAGTTTTGAGTTCATTCAGTGATAATTATCCAATTTCGCTTGGGAGTAGGTATGTTGTAAAAACTAATACAAATATCATATGAGTGGTCCATCTTCTGGGGGCTGGTTGTTCGTATGCTTAAATTAGTTTAGTTTTTATTTCTAGTATTATACTGGTGAAAGTCACCATTTGTTTTAAAATAATTTATATTTCTTTTGTACATACAACAAGGCTTCAAGAATATATTGACCAGTAAGTGTCATAATATTTAATTCCTTAAGTTTCTGAACTATCGCAGAGTTTATATTTTTATCGCACGAGAATTTTATATATTAGATATTAGTACACGACCTCCGAATCCTTCCATTTGTGTCTCATCTTCATTACTATTCTCCAATCTTTCCCGCTATCTCCTTATATATGAAATAAAATATTAATCATTTATATAAAATAAGAATACATATATATATTTTTATTGGTTTTTACACAAAATGAGCGCTGAGATACCCGCCTTTATTATTTCTGAACAGTTATTACCTATGCTAGTTCGTTAGTCCAAGTTTTCGAGTATCAAATGAATTTTTTAGATTTCCCGTTTTACCACATACTATAAAAGTCTTCTAGTTCTCGTACATATCAAATTCACTGCAATAACTGAAAATACGGTTGGATTGTAAGAAAATTAAAAGTATCAATAATTATGATCTAAAAACAGTGTATCACGGTCGTTGTAACTCGTAAAATACATACGGAAGTATTTTTGTACGTAAGCGCAATTCATGTAATATTAAACATTACATACTTCCGCATTTGCTAAATCTGTAATATATAAAAAACACACGTTGTCCTGCATGATATTTCAAGCGATTAGTGTATTAAAAAAAGTATTATAGTACCGACTGCAGCGCCATCTGCTGGGCTGATTTGTAAATCTAAATTCTAGGGCGTCACCCAAACGCATACAAAAAAAAATCATTCAAATTGGTCCAGCCGTTTAGGAGAAGTTAGATAACATATATATTAGCTCATACAGTTTCTTCTAAAAGTTTTTTGATGTAGTGTGCTGATCTAGTTGTAAGTATAGTCTATTACATATTTACCTTTTTTCTTCGATTATTATTTTATATATATTTTATCAATATAATAACTCTGATCGAAGCATTTGTTTAAAACGATATTCATTTTTCTTACATCCAATATATGACGATATTTGCAGCACGCATTCTGTCAATGTTATGTCAAACGCCATAAGGTTACATCAACAAAATCTTGAATTGTATGGCGGTTAAGTATTCTTAAATTTTCTAATTTTCCGCGCAATTTTCTTAATTTTTCTTTTATAAGAATTCTTCTTCTGACAATAAAAAACACAACAAAAAAAGAATTATCGAAATCGGTGCAGCCGTTCACGCGTGATGCCGTGACCATGGGAAAAAGGGATTCATTATTAAATATATAGACTAAGTCTTCTTATCTCCTCTTTCGTTCCTACTGTCAATTACCCGTTGTTTTAAGATGAGGACTAAGTGTTTATTTTACTCCTAAGAAGTCGATTACACTGTAATGTTTTATAAAGAGCAGGTCGCATCAAACAGGATGTAGTGTTGGTTGAATGACCTCAAGGCAATGATTAAAGACAAAGGCGTCTTCGCCAATAGTGTAAAAAGATTTATAACACGTGTCCTTGTTTGACACAATTTGTAAATTGTTTTATATTTTATTGGATCGAATCCTCGAGTTAAATGATAAATAACACAAATTTAATTTATATTTATGTCGTAATTATGTATAAGGTGATTTTCAAATGAGATGGATAAATAAATCATGATACTTTTTTCAATCTAATAGGCAAGTAGGTAATCAGCCTCTTGTGCCAGACACACGCCGTCGACTTTTGTGTCTAAGACATGTCGGTTTCCCCACGACGTTTTCCTTCACCGCTCGAGAGAATGTTAAATGCGCACATAGAAAGAAAGTCCATTGGTGCACAGCCGGGGATCGAACCTAGACCTCAGGGATGAGAGTCGCACGCTGAAGTCACTAGGCCAACACTGCTCATGAGATGGATACGTTTAGAAATACCAGGAAGATTGTTGTCAGTTGCGGAAGACCACGACTCGACTTAGGGTCAAGAAAAGAGTGTACCAATTATTAAAAGCCTGGCAACGCGAGCCCTTTGGCATTGAGAGTATCCATGCGGTATCACTTAACATCAGATGAGCCGCCTGACTGTTTGACCCCTGTTGTATCAGAAAAAATATTCTCTAGTCTATGTATATTTCTATGTAATTAAATAACAGTACAGTTAGCTGTGTACGTTTGTAAAATATCACCTACTCCAATGTAAATGCAGAAACAAATGAGTCTTTTGTTAGAATTTGCTCCTACTCAAAGCAAAATTTTGGCACCGTGGCGATTTGACGCATTATTCGAGGTTCCCTAAAAGATCAGCTGAAAATTGGCACGTCCCGGCCTTGGGGTAATTAACCTGATTGTCATGGCATTGAACGCTTTGAACCCGTATGTTCTACATTCTCACATCAAAACAATCCCAGGTGACTTTGTGAGGCAATTTGAATAATAAATCTTGGGTTAAATTGAGCGCTACAGAGGTAATTAATGCGGTTGTTATAGGCATAAAGTTATATGGGAACATTGGTCCTGTAGAGAAGAGCTAAGAAGACAATCATTGCGTGAGAGAGAATAACTTTATGGAGGAATGACGTGATAAGTAAGAGAAGCGAAAAGAATATTTATTTATTCACAAAAAACACTATTCTTACATTAAACCAATACGATATTGACGAAAATAAATATATAATATTGAATACATAAGATACACAATATCGCTAATGTGAACTCACTCTGCGAATATATAAATATGTCGATAGTGTCGGAGATAGCATTCAGTAGTCGCAACGTCTTTGGGAACGGGGATCAGTGCAACAGACTGGTTCTGGCCCTTGATATCGCAAATAACCTTGGCCCTCGCCGTCACACATATCCCCTAGGTACAAAGAAATCCAGTTCTGGAAGAACACTTGGATTACTCACCACCTTGCAAGACTTTAAATACATAGTAGTGGCCTACTATCTTCTTACTACTACTACTAAGTCACGTCTTGTTTCTAATTTATTGTCGCCCCACCATTCCTAAGATATAATATGAACGATTGCGCCGACCTCGTCTAATAGGAATATAGGAAGAGAAGTTGTCTTATCCTGCTGATAGAGGATAAATCTTTGTTTTTAATTTATTTTATTATTATTTATTACTTAAGATGACGTTGTTTTACACAACGTCATCTTCCGTTCTTTTCAGTTCTTTTCTTCCGTTTTACGCCCTTGATTTGAGAACTGGCAGTAAATGAAAAATTAAAAGTATTTAATGTATATTTCTTTTTTGACGTTCATAAGTATAAATTGTGTTACCTATATGAACAAATGATTTTTGACTTTTGACTCTCTCTTATCGTGGATAAAAAAAATCGGCCTTTGGAACGAGAGGATTGATGTACAGGGTCGTTGGCATCTGGTTCATCAGTTTTTGTTTACGGGTTGACATCAGTATATAGCTCTTATCGCATTTAAAGACGAGATATCATCGAGACCAAGAAGTCACTAACACTAAGTAGATCCGACCGAAAAGCGTTTATGGAGATGTGGAATGTTTTAATGATGATCAATCATACTTAAATAATATGACGACGTCTCAAGTACTGTATAGTCACAAATATTGCCCAATTTGGGAGCATAAATGTTGAATTTTAAGTGAAGAGAAATGAGGTTTTGTATGCCAAACAAGACTCAAACTTGGCAAGTCTATGATGTCTGGATGTACTTTCCCCTTACGATATTTTCTCATGTTGGTACGAAATATTTGTTACTTGAATTTTTGTTTGAGTGCTATTATACGTCCTGTATTTGATAATAATTATTTTTTTTCAGTTTATATTCACGTGTAGTTTTAGTTAGAGTTAGTAACAAGTTAAGGCTTTCTTTGTTTTTTTTTATGGCTCTGCTTTTGGTTTTGTGCATTAGCCAGCGTCAAGTATATGATTTTTATAATTCGTGCTTTTTGCCTTAGAAATTCGACCATGTCCTCCATGTACGGTTTAGGCACTCGCCCGGTACCGCACAACCCTCCCAAAGGCCGAGAACAAATTTTTAAATTAAATTAAAACTTGCTCTCGAACCGGGAATCGAACCCGGTACCCCTCACCTAGCTACCACTTAATAAGACCGCTAGGCTATGAGGCCCCAAGGGCTTTCTTTATTTCCAAACTACTGATACAATTTATATAGGGAATCATGTGTTTCACTAGGGATATTGCTTTGCCCTCATTTTTAGCTATACGTGTGTCACACGATTTAAACTTGGTTCATTTTCGGACACGTAAAAATAAAAGCTAAATGAGTTTGCCGAGTTTCATCGGACGTCGAGGCAGAATACGAAATTTCACCCGTGTCACCTCGACGTCCGTCGTTCCAAAACTTAGCGTTTTATAAAACAGTTGCGCACCACTATACGGAACCAGCTGCCCACTGAAGTATTTCCGAACCAATTCGATTTAGGGTCCTTCAAGACAGTACCAATTCTTAAAAGTCCTGCAACTCCTTCTGGCAGTGTAAGTGTCTATAGGCATCATCAGGTCATCCTCCTGTCCGTTTCCCCTTTTTCTATAAAAGATAATAAGTTATTTATTGCGCGATTTTATTGCGTGTTTATTTCTGGTTGAATATAAATGTAAACACGTAGTCGATAAGCGATTTATTATATTGCGATAAAGTAGATTTAAATTCAAATTCAAATGTTTCAGCTGCAGAAATTAATATGATAGATACATCGAAATTGCAAATAGAATATCCAAAATCCATAAGTAACTATTTATGTAAAGACTGCTTTTAACGCTACGCCAATAGCTAATTTTGAGTTTTGATAGAGAATAAGACAAGCTATGGTAGTATGACGCCTCACAGCATAGTATTGCAGAATCGATTATCTATATGTATAAAAATATCACCGAAATATATACAATCTGAACCTGATGCCGTTACCATTATATATTTTTGAAGTGAAACTTCTTTAGGAGCATGCGGGTAAAATTTTTACGCAAATTCACGAAGATGTGAAGCGTTTTTGTCGAAGAAAAGGGAGAGAGCGATTGAGAAAGAGTGAGAAGGGCGAATTACCTTATAGAAATTCTATTTTCAAAATTAAAATTTCGTAAAGAGAATTTATGAAATATTAGTAATTCATGTTTTATGCAAAATAAATTATTGAAATCTCAAATGACGAATTGTAAATTAAAAGGCCATGTTTTTATTATCGCAGTAATAAATTAAAAAAAAATATTATTTGTATTAATTTTCGATACTTAATATTTTAATGACAGTTAAATTCATTAAATTCTTAACTTATCTTCCTTTTTCCCTCTTTCTAAGTCTCGGAAATCTAAAGTTTTAGATGTATATAAATATGAACAAGAGTTAAAAATTAGTTCACCAAGAAGTTTCACTTCTGACATGTGTACTGTGTACGCACGCACTTTTTTTAGGGTTTAAAGTTTTAGCAAAATTTGAATTACATTTAATAAGCCGTTTGGTGTTTTTATTCGTTTTTACTACAAACAAGAACTTGTGTTTAAACAAAGTACACAATCGTATCCTATTAATCTGAATTTGTTATGATTTTGACACAAGTGAACTTAGCGATAATATTTACGTCTTTGAACGTCATCTAGCGTGAATGAATGAGCAATGGTGTTTTTATCGACTAATTTTGTGGCAATTTGTTTGTACGGGTGAATAGGGATTTTAGTTACATTTTTCTTGTGCTATAAAAAAAGCCATAACCAAGTTTTTAATATAATTTTGAAAATGAGCTGATGAATGGGACAGGCGACTGGGATAACTGTACTTAATATTATATAAGAAGAGTAGAGTAGTAGAAAAGTACTTGAAAATTATTTTACCAATAGAAAACCACATCCTTTTCTTCCTGTTTCCTTCAAATAAAGAGCGTACCAATTCTTGAGAGGTCGGCAATGCACTCAGAAGCCCTCTGGCATTGAGAGTGGTCCATGGGCGGCGGTATAAATTAACATCAGGTAAGCCTCCTGCCCTTTTCCCTCTGTTCTATTAAAAAAAAATCATTTCATATTAAAGGAAAGTAAGGTACAGATTTTGTGCGGTTTCTAATAGGATATCATCAGCGCATGTAAAATTCGGTACCAAATGTTTTTCGGTGAGGAAGCGGTTAATCTTACGCGAAGCATAATTTTAGCCGAGGGCATCGCACCGATCACGGACCATGCCATTATGCGCTATCACCGTGGTGTTATTTTTGATAATCATCTCAATTTTCGTGCACGTTCCAGAACTATACCGAAGTTTTAGTTTCAATCTGCTTACACCTTAAAGAATGTCATAAAAAAGTCGTGCATTATCATCATTAATAATGGCAGTATTGTAATCTATCAGTATTTTAAACTAACCCAAAAGTACCATCAGTATTTTCGCTGTCTATGGTCCTATGGTTTTCATGTCCTTGGAAACTCCATCCCAGAGAACATAGCCTAGAATTTTCTTTTGGCCATTGCGCCTTTAAGGGGTCCAAAGCCATGCGCCATCTTAATATTACTTGGGGTACTACATATATACATACAAGTCGTAAAGAACGATAGAAAAAAAATGCTGCTGTTTTAAGGTGGAGCCGTGATTCGACGAATTTACTATTATTTCTAACAAAACTCTGAAAATTCTGAAGTAACAGGAACAAGTAAAAATAAAACACATCCAGACCATATTTTAAAAAATGACATAAAAATATATTTTCCTATACATGGAGGAGCAATTTAATATATAATTTTATTGTGATACAATCGGTATTGGTTTTTAGATGAGAACTGCTGTTACAAAAACCAATTGATTGACCTTCGACCTTTTCTATTGATCTTTTTGGAACAATTGGGTTTGGCCGTATTCTGCATTTCAGGGTTTAGTTTTAAATCAATATGATTTTTTTGGTCAGGGTCGTATGACAAATCGAATCCATCTTAACAGATATAAAGACCGGCAACGCACTTGCGAGCCTCCTGCCCATTTGCCTCCTATTACATTTGAAAAATTAATAATTATTATATATTATTCCAAAAATAGGGAGCGGTGGTTTACTTTTCTATCTAAAATATTATAGATTAAAAGAAAGATTTTATTGTTTTCACTGTATAAGCTCCAAAATTGCTGAACCGTTTTGAAAAATAATTTCGTTATTAGAATGCTAGATTTTCCCATATGAACATCTAATATATTAAATTTTCGTGTCACAGTTTTCGTTGCCATACTCCTCCGAAACGGCTTGACCGATGTTGATTAAATTTTTTGTGCTTATCGGGTATCTATGAGAATCGGCCAACATCTATTTTTCATCCCCCTAAATGTTAGGGGTAGTCCACCCCTAAATTTTTATTTTTTATTTTTTTATGATACAGCATTAAAAAATACATACAATCCCTAACTTTCACCCCTCTATGATCAACCACTATTTTTTATTATTGTAGATAGTTATTTTTGTTGAACTATAAAAATGTTTCCTAGAAATAATATACCTACATGGCAATACAAACGTTTGCCGGGTCAGCTAGTAACCTATAGAATACTTATAGTTAAAAAATGTTAGGGATAAAACTTGGATATAACCCAAGGATGGCCATATAATTATCTCAAAATCTGATGGTGTTGAACTTGGGATCGCGTTTCGGGCTTTGTGATTTTTCTCAAAAGGTTCACCTACATGTCCTGTTAATAAAATAGACGGTGTCGATAACCTTGACAGAATATTTATTTATTTATTAAAGTTCACCGCCTCTATATCTACTGTATATGTTACAAGCTATCTATATATAGCTAGCTTAAAATATATGAAAACCCATAAATGTTACAAAAAATTAAAAATTTCAAGCAAAAATTACTAGCGGATTACGTATCAGATAGTTACTTAACAATGTTATATTTTAATTGATCAGCCTACTACCGAATATACCAAGCTCTGGAAAAGTTCTGTTGAATTCGCGAAGTGTTCGAATTATGATTCCTGATAAAAATTATATTAAAACTTACCTGCAAAACATCCTCATTTGGGTTTATTGAAGTTGGTAGCATTTGGTTATGTTAAATGTAAATTTATTCTTTCTTTGATACTGAAAACATAATTTAGTAAAACTCCCGCGTTTTTATCTTAATTATTTAACGCAGCTAAGTCGGACGTCTTTTGAAAGCATGTTGGAACATCTTTTTGTAATTGCAGAAATGGGTCTAGGTACCAAGCCTTTTTTATTAAATTGTGTTAACGCTATGAACAAATAGTCAGTTAAACAATCAGGGACTCCCGTCCCTGAGATTGACGGTAAATGTCGTGGTCGTGTGCTTGTGGCGCCATCCATGCGTCGGGTTGTATAGTATGTATTTACGTGTTATTCCCACGAGTATGGAAACCATCCTCCAGCTGATAGAGGACAAATCTTTGTTTTTAATTTATTTTATTATAATTACTTAAGATGTCATGTGGAACAATGGTGTAATGGTTGCAGCTCATTACAATCGTTGACATCTTGAATACTGCTAACTCTCTCACACACTCACACACACACACACACACACAAACTCTCGTGAGCTGCATGTGTATCGCGCAGCTTCAGCTGATAAAATTTGGAACCACATGAGCCGTGAGAGCCACACTTGAACAGAGTACTTTAGTTAAAAGAATACATTAGATTAAGATTTTATGAATCTAGGGCAAGTAATAAATTAAATCTAACTTTTCCTTAGACAATATTACAATTACAAGTGTAGAGCAAATAAGAATGAACCTTGGTTTGAGAACATGTCAAACAACTCGGCGGGGCTTTTTTCTAAAGCATTCAATATTTCTTTCAACGTTGATTTATTTACCTAAACTTATATACTACGACTCATAGCTTGTTGTTAAACTTATATACAGCCCTGCGAATCTGTAACTCACTTCTCTAACTCACACAGCGGTTTTCGCATCGGCGGTCGCTCTCAAATCAGTCGTGAAGCAGTCATTTTATGATTTGGCATTCTGATAAACAATAAACTACTAGCTCTCACCTTTTCAGAATGCCAAATCATAAAATGACTGCTTCACGACTGATTTGAGAGCGACCGCCGATGCGAAAACCGCTGTGTGAGTTCGTGAAGTGAGTTACAGAATCGCAGGGCTGATACAGAAATCTGAAATCGTGTTGTAGGAGTATTCTCGTAAATCCATTCTTTTGAACAATTTAAAAACTAGGACAACCAATTTAATAAAGTTGAGTTTAATTTTCTAACAACACAATTGAAACAGGTGCAAAGGAATGCAAAACTAATGATGCACTTGACAAATCATAATAAGTTTCACACTACAGAAATACCGCGTTATATGGCGGCGAAAATCGCGTTATAGAAGGATTACTGTTATATGATACAGGCTCGAAACGGTAACAAAAACGACTGCCGTATAGATCCAAACTTCCCGAATGATATGTTATCAACTTCATATCGTCGTAGTCGTAGAATAGTGACGGATCTGACAAATAGTAAACTTTACAGGGCAGCCATTTCAAAATAATATAATCAAGTTAGATTTGGTAAAAGTTTTTTAATTCATATTCTGTTATTTTGAAAATTTGCAAACAAAAGGGTTTGTTTTGAAACAAAATAAAAATAATAACATTAAATTACAGTTTTCTAGAAAAATCACATCAAAACCGTCACTTTACAGACTGATTAATTTGAAATTTAAAACACGCAAATATGATAAAAAGTGGATTTTGGATTTTTTTCAAATACGACATTGTTACGATCATGACGCTATACGTATGCTCACATAACATTAAATGTTTCAGAATGGCGACCTCTGTATATCAATTCTTCATCCGCCAGTCGATGACCCACAGTCTGGCGAGCTGCCGTGCGAGCGTTGGAACCCCACGCAGTCTGTACGAACAGTGCTCCTATCGGTGATATCACTCCTGAACGAACCTAATACCTTTAGCCCAGCTAATGTTGATGCTAGTGTGATGTATCGCCGTTGGCGTGATTCGAAAGGGAAAGATAAGGAGTATGAAAATATTATAAGGTATATTTTTTTTTATATAAATACTATTGCATTATAGAGAGTTTAGCACTGTATTTAATACCGAATACGTTATAACAGAAAACTCTATATAACGTACAACTAGATACGTATGTTTCCACAAAATGCATACAATAATTCACTCTTTATAACGCATCAGCAATTCTCTATAACGAAGAAATATTTTAATTTAGACTATCAACTTACTTAAGTGTAATTGTTTTTATAATCAGCTCACAAAACTAACCTTTTGAGGTGCCGAAATTTCTAAGAAAGACACCTGAGGTCATAAATAGCCTTCTTACCTTTGTTATTGTTAAATTCATTGACACGTGTACCATTATTCTTAGATTACACTGCCTGTAGGAAATTTTGGTCTCAGTTACTAAACGCACTAATCGTGTATTACGTCAGGTAAAGTTAACAGAATATATGTGTTTAGAATAATTTACCTATTGATAGTAATAAAATTAGAAATTATTGTTATTGGTTAAATTTGGTTTCTTTTTCTCTTCACTCCCTATAACAAAAAAAAAACGCTCGGTCCCTTGAAATTTGTTATAAAGAGTTTACACTGTAATATAGATAAAACAATCTAAAAAATAAAATAAAAATTTGGGATGGACACCCCTTATCACTTAGGGGTTGAAAGATAGATAGTAGCCTGTTCGCAGACTTACTGATTATGAAAAAAAATTCATAAGAATCGGTTTAGCCGTTTCGGAGGAGTATGGTAACTAGCATTGTTACACGAGAATTTTATATATTAGATGTACATATTGCAGAAAACAAGCTCAAGTCGCGCGCATGGATGCGGAAAAGGAAGGAATAGTAGTGCCACTTACGTTAGAAGATTATTGTATTAAAACTCGAGTCAAGGCGACGACACAAGAGCCGCAGGTATGCTTCCTATGTCTTAGTGTGATTTTAGGCCTTAATATGGAATGCCGGAAGTTATTCGGCCTCGAATTGCGCGAATGATTGAAGTATCGCGGATTTTTTTATATTGTGGTGACAGCTTTATTTATGTTAACTAGCTCGTACCAAATGTATTTATTAGAAGGATAAACAAAGATTTAATTTATTGCTGTATAATAAAGCGAAAGGCGAAACAATAAGACCCTTAAACTTTAGATTTAAAAACATTTCTTGGGCCTTGGACCTCAGATTTCTGAATCTGTCCCATGATCAATTTTAAATCTAATAGGCAAGTAGGTGACCAACCTTCAGTGCCTGACACACGCCGTCGACTTTTTGGGTCTAAGACATGTCGGTTTCCTCACGATGTTTTCCTTTACCGTTCGAGCAAATGTTAAATGCACACATAGAAAGAAATTCCATTGGTGCACAGCCGGGGATCGAACCTACGACCTCAGGTATGAGAGTAGCATGCTGAAGCCACTAGGCCAACACTGCTCTCTTGGGCTGTATATGAAATTTTATATTTTTTGTACTTCAAACAGATTTCGTAAGGTAAAATCAAAAAACTAATGTTCGAATTTTGAATCCGTTTTCAATATTTAAAAATCGATTAATTTACTTTTTTTTTTTTTTTTTGGAGTTTATGGCCTGGTATCTAGACCTTTAGGCCAATCGATTAATTTACTGTTCTTTGGAACCATAGAATATGTCAAGAGATAGTAGATTTTGTAGTGCAATGTAGATTATATTGCTTTGAGCTTACTTTGCCGTTGTTAATGTATGAATTTAAAGAAATTGTTTACTTTTTTCTGTAATCTTTTGAAATACAGATTAAATATATAAAAATAAATATATATCTAATAATAAAGTACAGATTAATTTCTTCCATGGCAATAATCATAAATCTTGTAGGATATCAAGTATCTTTGCTCATGAATAATATTTGACACTTAGACAATAGAAATGATAATTTAATTGAAAGTGTATCTTTGTCTAATTAATATGTACTATTGCGCAGTTGGTGGAATTAATATCGTCACATGATTTGAATAATCCTCGAAATTAGTATGTGCGTCATTTCCATTGATTATTAATAGTCAGGTATAATAACCCTTCAATAAAGTAATATTTATTTACGCGGGATTCAAACACACCTGCGACTGCGACCAAGAAGACTGATCACTCACTTTCTCTAAACAAAATTATCAAGGATTGTGTTGATGTATTTTTTGAACTCGAATGAACGGGACGTCATTGCTTTAATGTAATAATACGTTTTCTTTTCCAGTTGGACATGACAGACTTTTATGATGACGATTACGATCTTGATTCTGATTCCGAAGAGGAAATCGAAGGTGGTGAAGATGGAGACGACAGTGGTAATGGAGAGTCGTGAGGCTACCGCACTTTCAGGACAGTTCTGACGTTTGACAGATCGATGTCAATTAGCAGATTGACAGCTGTCCTAGCTACTCGCGTCACAACGAATGCGATCTCCGGCGACGCGTACGGACGATATCAATAGTTAAAATATTACATGACATGCCATTATTTTATGTATATATGTGTAGATACACACCTATACCTAGATAGGTTATACAGGTTTTAGATGTCAAACGATTCTTCTCTTTGACGTATTGTCATACTGACAATTGACAGTGCTGAAGACACGGCTTTGAATACGGACATCAATCTTATGATAAAGCTTTTTGCTATAAAATATATGAATTTTATTGATGATTTCGATAATAAACCAAAATGAATTAATTCGTCATTGCGATAAATTATGCAAATAAGTGTTTGTTCAAACTTTGTTGTCATTCGGAGATAAAAAAATCTTACTATTACTAAATTTTTTATGAAACAGTCTTCTTACACTGTTTTGACATGAACTGATATGTCATTGCATCACAGCATTTGACAGAAGACACGAATAATAATTACTTAAGTAGTTAACATGATATTCAATATAAAAATTATTTTTCTATCAAATATGTATAGTCCGTACCGTTCGCTTAATGTATAGATAATTTAACACTAAGTAAATGATACATTAAAAAAGCCCAAGCGGGGCAATTGCTAGACAATTTTGTAATTATTTTTAATCCTAAACTAAAATATTTTCTGTGATTAATTGCCTATTTTAGATGCCTTTAGTTATTTTGTAACTTTTTCATTTGCCATTAGTTTTTCAATTTTACATCACATTTTAGTTGTTCATTTTAGAATGATATTGTTTTCAGTGTTTTAAATGTGCTATTAAAACTCATTATTAGTGGCAACACTGTTTTACTAAAATATAAAACACAAGTTTTTTATTTAATTTCATAAAAATTGCTTTGGAGAGTGCATAGTGCTATATTATTTTATATAACACTTGAAAACTTTACAAGTAGAAAAAAACATCCAACGGTGTTGCCCTCTTATTTGGGCTTATTACTAATACGCTCAAATCAAAACTGTAAAATACATTATAAATATAGTACATTCTTAAGATATATTCAAAGTATATATTATAGTGATACGTAAATAAACGAAATTATATAAGTTATGTATAGTTTGCATTAAGGAAACATATTGTCATCATTGTGAATTTATAGGTACATTAAATTTTTTTGCAAAAACCTTTACATTAAACAGATTTCATAAAGTGTTTTCTAATAAATAAAACATGTGATTTGCTTAGGTTTTCCATAGGACTTAGTAAAATAGCAGTGAAATCTAGAAATAAAATTCATTAAACAAACAGTAAATGCAATTTCACCGTTACATCTTAAAGTACAAGCTATTATCACTTTACAAACTGCATTTTATGGTTATAATGGGACATCGTGAATCTCTGGGGCCCATATTAAAATTCTTAGAGAAGATGAATATTAAAATTCTTAGTGAATTGTGACTTCTATTCGTCTTTGAAATTAACAGTTTCCTCGTGGATTATGGACCCCTAATGATGTATAACAAAAATTATTCAGAGACTGTGTCCAATAATGGTTTATTTAGTTAAGGTTTTAATAGTAGAAATGTTCACAATGAAAATGTCAATAACTTAATAATTAGGTTTATTCAGTAATAAAGAGCATGTGTTTTGAAGGTATTCGTTTTTTTGTTGTCTTACTTTTAATATTGATAATGTTATTTTAATCTGATTTTGTCTGATTGAACTGTACACATCAGGTCAGCGTTTACAGATTTTGGTTAGAAGGCGCGCTTCTTCGCTTTTATGAGCGGCCATTTTGTTGTACATTTGATTGAACGCGCGCTTTCGTAAAGAGTGGACGCACGTTGATGAAAATGGAGAACGATCATTTTCATATGGATTTGTTTATCGATAAAATCCAAAGAACTATTTAAGATATGGAAAGTTCAGATTATAAAAATAAAGTTCTAAAGTACGTAATTCTAACGATCGTCGCCTGCAAAGCGCGGTGTATGTACGATACTAACGAGTGTAATCCGTACTCGCTCTAAAGGCAAAAGTGAGAAGCAGTTTATGAAAATTAACAGACAAGGTTAAATTAATGTTTTCTGGGGGATCATTAATATTGTATTTAGATTATATACGTGTGTATTTCTAAATGTAAATTGACAGATTTTTATTGCTTCAAAACTAATTTATAATTCCTCGAACCGCGGATGGCAACTGCAGCATATCTAGTACAAAGAGATGTAACATTTTCAAATGCACCATATTTCGACATTTGTTTTAATTCTGACCCTGCGTATCGATCAGCGATCTACAAAGTGACATTGTCCTTAAAAAATATGCCTATATACGAAATTACCACCGAATCATGTTTATTGTTTAATGCTTTGAAGTCGGTTGGAAAATAAAACATAATAGTAAGAACTATGATTGCCTCGTAATACTTTTTTTTAAATGGCTCTGGCACGATTTGTGCATTAGCCAGCGTCAAGTATAGATTTTTTTTTATAATTCGTGCTTGTCTTTAGAAATTCGACCGTGTCCTCGACTATGCCCAATATTTGATAAATAAAGAGGGCACATTGTTATTTTGCAGAGTCAATTATCAATTTTGCCAACCAGTGCAATTATTGACAGCGAATTATTGGTCATTAGCTTCAAACCATGTTTATTTTGCTGTCAATTATGTTGTCATTTGTCAGTTAACTCATGACTGTTGGTACATTAGTCTGTGCTGACAAGTAAAGGTGAATAACACTGATGACTGAAGTCTGAACAGTGGTTATCGGTTATTGATAAATATTGTTTCTAATTAAATTGTAAATCTAAGCTTTCTAATTATTGAAGTGTACAGTACAGTTTAGTATATTATAATGAATTTTGCGTGTGATTTGTCTCAATCAAGTGAATATTTAAGTTTTAGGAGTAGTGTCCCATTAAGAAAGATAGTTGTCGATTCTGATGGAATCAAGGTAAACGAATTACTTAAACTTTAATTTGTGCCAATGACCCACTTCAAAATATGTGTTTCAAACCTTTTTAATATTTTTTTTTAGGCTTGGAAAATATTTGATAGTGGTCCGAAATCTGTTACTTGTCCCTTGATATGCTTACCTCCTGTTTCTGGAACAGCTGATATATTCTATAAGCAAGTAATGGGACTAGCGTCTAGAGGTGTAAGAGTTATTGCAGCTGAACCTCCACCTTATTGGAATATCAAAGAATGGTGTGATGGTTTCAAAAAGCTTATTGACTACCTTGAACTTGATAAAATTCACATTTTTGGAACATCATTAGGTGAGTCTAATAATAATCAGTAAGTACCTTTTTATATGCACATATTTTTTTTGTTATATATAATATCATGTATCAATACATAAATTTCAATACTGTCATATCTTCTTTCATTTAATTTTTCCCTTTTTTATTTAACTATTGTGACAATTTTCAGGGAAGGTGAAAGAATATAACCTTGCCTTCATCTCCTTACTAATAATATTTTTTAAAATAATTGTATTTAATTTGTTTAATAGTTATTTTTTCAATTTCAGGGGGATTCATTGCACAAAAATTTACACAGTATACTCAGAATTGTCCACGTGTAGTGTCACTTGTATTGTGTAACACATTCACAGACACAACAGTGTTTGAGTACAATGACTCAGTTGCACTGTTTTGGCTTCTACCTTCACTAGTTTTGAAAAGAATGCTTATGGGTAATTTTGCTGCTGATAAAGTTGATAAGAGAATTGCAGATTCCATAGATTTTATGGTTGAAAAGGTATGATTTATACTAACTACAAAAACATATAACAACTCTAGAGATAGATAGATATTAAATTTCTACTGACCTGGACAGATTATTAAGATTGTTTTTGTACTGGTATCTTGATTCTTCACCCCCCCCCCCCCTCTACATAGTAGAACATTGCTTTTTTAAAATATTTTGGTAATAAATAATGTATGATAATGCTTCATTAGTTTTGTCTAAATAACTATATGTTTTATTTATTTTTGCACTTCTTGCGCTTACCATATCTAATTTTTTATCCCAGGAATGAATAGGCGATAAGGTTGCCCTCCTTTTAGTTTAATTATGTCAATTCTATTATATTTCTGTAGATGCAACCAAGTGTTAATAAATAAATATAGGGTTACATTCAACAATGCTTCATTTGCAATAAAAGAATTCATTCATTTCTTTTTCACATTTAAAATATAAGTATAGATAAGTAGAAGGGCATGCTACTAGCATGTCAGGGGTTACCATAAAAGATACGTTTAAAATAGCACTGGCCTGTTATTAAATAATTATTAAAAGTTTCATACTTAATGTTTCCGAATTCACAGCGCATATGTAACCAAAATAAATATAAATTATTCAATATCCTTTCTAAAGTCTATATATATTAATGTAGCATGCCTCAATAGAGCTTGATCTAAATCTATGTTATTGTTATCAATTATCATACATTTGTGGTATTTTTATCAGACGGAAACTAGTTTATTGCCAATTCCTTAAGTATGTTATCTAGTGTTTTCGTATGAATATAATAGTATACAATGAATTAAACATGATAAGTTAATGGTCTATAATTGACTTATTTACAAAAAAATATGGCCTTATAATCAAAGCTATGTAAATAATCTCCTACTGAATATTTATATTAAGTGAAAACATATAACAGTAATAGTTTCCACTTCATTTGACTTTTGCATGAAGAGAAGTGGGAACTAATATGCAATTTAGTTTATTGATGTGTTTGTTTATATTTTGTCTATTTGATTTTTTTTAAACAAATAGACAAATGTGTTGGCAGCCATTGATTCAACTCAAAATTTAATTTACATTATTTGTATGAAGTCCCATAACTGCCATAGCTTGAATGCTATAGTGTGACCTAGTAATACTGCTTGGCAAAATATAGGACTACAATTATAATTTCAGCTGGAATCTTTAACTCAATCAGAACTAGCATCCCGATTGACCTTAAATTGTACTCCATGCTATGTTGAACCACAACATCTATATAACCTGCCGATCACTATTATGGATGTTTGGGATGAAAGTGCCCTTAGCTCAAGAGTGAGAGAAGATCTTTACAAATCCTATCCACAAGCGAAACTAGCACATTTGAAAAGTGGGGGGAACTTTCCCTATTTAAGCAGAAGTGACGAGGTCAATTTACATTTACTGGTAAGTAATATTGATTGTGCACTTTCTTATTTTATATGGCAAAAGCCATTCATAACACACGCGTAGCGCTCGGCCTTGTATTGCTTGTATATTTATTGTAAATATTCTATTATATTTTATATACAATAATGATTAGTTACTACTTATTGAAGTTAAATAAAAATTAAATCCTTATTGCCACACACATTCTATAGGATCCTACAATCATACTTGTCTAACAGAATATTTCAAGTTAAAGAAGGTGCCAGCACATCCGGTTTTTACGAAATTTGCGCAGGTGTGCCACAGGGCTCAGTCCTCGGACCCGTCCTGTACACACTATATACACACGACCTACCACAGAGCCCAGAGATTACTATCGCCACCTTCGCTGATGACACGGCTCTACTTACCTCCAACAGAAGTCCCATTCTGGCCTCTAAAATCTTACAAAATGGCTTAAATAAAGTAGAAGACTGGCTGGCCAAATGGAGAATTGCAGTTAGTGTGTCCAAATCGGTGCACGTCACCTTCACGCTCCGAAAGGAAGACTGCCCCCCCGTCACTCTAAATGGCACCCAATTACCACATCAAAATACAGTCAAATATTTAGGAATGCATTTAGACCGCAGACTCACCTGGAAAAAACATATTCAAACAAAGCGAGACGAAATTAATCACAAATACAAGGGTCTCTACTGGCTAATGGGACGAAATTCAAAACTATCCACTGACAATAAGTTGCTTTTGTACAAAACCATTCTCAAACCCATATGGACATACGGAATACAGCTTTGGGGATCTGCTAGTGCCTCAAATATAATAATAATACAAAGAGCTCAAAATTACATACTCAAGCAAATATCAAACACCCCATGGTTTCTCAAAACTACAGAAGTCCATGAATTTCTTAATATGCCCATGGTAAAAGAGGAAATAATCACACATGGGTATAACTACAAACTAAGACTTCAAAGGCACCCCAATCAGCTAGCAGCTAGCTATACCAGAAACTACTCGACGACTAAAAAAGCGGCGAGACATTTTTGACCAGGACAATCCAACAGACTGAGTTTAAATAAGAATAGGCAGGCTCCGCTGGGAGTAGCGCCTAACACGTCAACAAGCTCTCAACGTATCTACTTACAGTCGCAAAGACTGATTGTATGATTAATAAAAAAAAAAAAAAAACTTATTGAAGTTATATTTCTTTTGGCGCGTTAGGGAAAAATTATGAGTGTAAATTTTTACGATGAGCGCTCACATCATCACAAAAAACCGACACCCTGAAGTTAGCATAGTCAACATTTTAAAATAAAAAAATGTCCATTTCTTTAATTATGTAGATTCTTTTTGTGAGATTTAAATAAACTTTATTTATCTAGATAATGCGTTATAATACAACTTATAACGCATGATCTAATGTATTAAATACCTTTTTTCTATTTTTAGTGTCGTATTTTATACAAACATAGAATAAGGCGAAAGATAAATTTTTTTTAGAGGTATTTTGTCTTGCTACGCCAAAGAAGTATAACTTTTTTTACAAGTAATTTCTTATAAAAATAATGACAATAAATATTTTTTGCATACTTAAAGTCGAATATAATTGCTCGAAAAGGTCAAAAACATGTAATTCATCACAGACAGCAGGTTACACATCACTGTGGAAAAAACTGTTTCTAGAGATCTCATTATCTAATATAAATTTAAAAATTTACCGTCTGTATGTTCGTACTCTTATTTTTGAGCGGCATAGAGATAATCAGATTTAATTGTAATTTACGAGAAGGTCGCATTGGCAATAGTTTTATTTACCAACCTTTTCACCTAAAACATTTAGTTATATATTTAGCGACCCAGTCCAAAAAATATCTTAATATCGTCAGGTTCATTTCGAGGTCGGATCCATGAAGTCATGAATTTTAATTGATACTATTAAAATAAAAAATACCCAAAATTGGAATAGAATACGAACAATACAAGCTTTTGACAATTGACACAGATTCTATGTAAAAATATCCAAATCAGTTGATGTGCGCGATTGATGTGAATGCTGAATGTTAATAATTATATTTGTTTGTCAACGTTCATTACAGATTCATTTGAGGCAATTCGATCGCACAGACATATCGGCTTCCTACTTAAGTTTACACAAAATGCCATCTCAAAATGACGATAATCCCGAGGAAGGTTCAGTGAGTTACTTCAACCAAAGGGATACTTAAAATATCGTAAATATAACTAACGAATTTACACGAATTTAATATTAACGCTAGAACATTCCTGATTAATATTATGTGTGTTTAAACGCCTACTGAAGTTACTATGAGTTATGACTAGTCTAGACTAGACGAAATTACAATCTACAAAAGTTGAATTTGAGGTTAGAAAATATTATTAATTATTCGACAAAAAGTATAAAAATACTTTAAAGATAATTTCCGATAGTTTAACGCAATTATTTATTAATTGTAAAAAGAAAAAAATGCAAAAAGGTTATTTTTATGTAATTTTAAACTGTTTTTTTCACTGTTTTGTTGAAAGGTTAAATTTACTAATATTTACAGTGTTAAAAATTAATCAATGATCCAAGACTCAGTGAAATTTAACTTCCATTTAGATTTAAGATAATATTTGAACATTTTTTAATATGAACACTATACAATCAATTAATCTATTATGACAATAACTGCCATTAAGCAAATATTTATTGTATTTAATATACTGTTACTTACATTTTAATATCAAGACCATTTTATAAAAATTTAATCAACCCAATACACTTGTCACCAATACTTTTAATTGTTTTAATCTTACTGACATTTAAACTTCTCTATAAAGAATTGCCGTTGAAAAATTCACCTTTGATTATAGCTAAACCATCCAATATATTGACAAGAAAAACTTTATTACTCATTCTAAAAAATTTGCAGATAAATTTTGGACTTTTAATAAAAATTAAATCTAATTTAATTAAACTACTTTTGTCTCTTTCTGCCAAATGGTGTTTACGCTGTGATGAAAAGAGACAAGAGTATTTTTGTTTAGAATGTAATTGAATTTGTTTTCAAGTTAAAGGGGGTAATTTTATAATTGCTGTGACCCATCAAGCACGGAGAACTAATTACATGTAATAAGACTGTCTTAAGTTTGAGGAAAAAGTCTTTTTTGTGGAATATCGAATGTAATGTATTGTTACTAGTTATATAAGCATTTAATAATTCTTTTATTATATTAATGTATGAATCTTGACACGATTACGTCACATAATTTATGACCTAATGACGTAAATCTACCAAAAAAAATTGGTAGGTTTCTGAACGATAAAAACATGGACTATGTTTTGTCCTTCTCACTCTAGTGCCAATTATCGAAAAGGCAATACGTAAAATCTTAAGCTGATAACCGAACATGTTTTAAGTACGCAATTGTTTTTTTTATTTCGAAAACTTATTAGAAACTAGATTTTTTACGATTATTAAATAAAATACCAAAGTTAACGATAGTTTTATTTAACTTTTCTTAATCTATGTTTCTTTTTCTAATTTATGCCATTTCTTCTTTTCTTGAGCCTTCAACGCCTGTTCTCTTTCTTCGTCATCGGAAAAGTACTCCGCTAAGTCATTCTCTTGTGGGATGGGTTGTCCGGCCAACGTGGTTCCCTTTTCATTAAGAGCGGGTGCATTTAATTTGAAAAGTGGGTCTTCCGACATTATTTCCGGGATTATTGGCTCACCGTGAGGTTGACTTTGACTATTGTGAGCGGAGACTGTTGAATATATTGACATTGCCTGAAACCAATTATAAAAGGTAGCAATACCTTAATATAAAAAAAACACGTCGAACCATCCGCGACTGTGTAAAGCTTAATAAAGCGTAATGTAGCGTTGGGTAACGGTTTCCTAGAGAACGTCGAGTGTCACCGTAACGTCAAATAGCGGTGCTGTCATTTGCATGACGGTCGTCATAGCGGTGATAAACATTAGATCAACGATTTTCGCGTGTAGCGATGACCATATTTAATAATACAATGAGTGGAAACGTGACTTGGACGAGCGAAAATGATCTTTTTTTGCATTATGTTAAAAAGTAAAGACGGCCGTTAATAACAACCGTAAAATGACGGTCGTTAGTTAACGGCACCGCTTTTCTAGGAAACCTAAGCTTTACGATGAACGAGGTTAACACAAGACGAACGGATTTTTATACGGTTTTATGTTAATTTACTGAAATACAACAATTACTGTGGAAGGTCGCAAAAAATGTATATGATAAATGGTACATAAATATATTTTAAGATCGGTGCTCTATGAAATATTTTGTACATCATTTCTATATATATTATATATATAAATAATAATTGCTTTTCGTTGCCCTTAAACTCGAGAATGGCTGGACCAATTGAGATAATTTTGATCTTGAAATATTTGTGAAGGGGTTTTAATGGCATAAACACAAAAGCATAAATAGCTAGCTAGCTACAAAATACTTGATGTCTTGTTATTGAGATAAATAAATCGTGTGTTTGTAATTCAACTCCTAAACGGCTGGACCGATTTTGATGAGTGTTCAAGTAAATTCTGGAACGCCTAGAGCTAGAGTGTTGCCGACCTTTCAGGGAATAGTACTATTATTCTTGTACTAGTGTTTATAAGTTAGAAATGTTTGTATTTAAGACATGTACAAGGTCCGTCGGGTCCGCTAGTCCAAAAATCTCACCTGGGCCACTAAGTTGGAGACATCACCAGCATTCGCGGGCAGGATCAGGGTATTATTGGTGCGAGCGAGTTTACGGAACGCGTCCACGTACTGCTCAGCGATTGACAGAGACGCTGCTTGCTTGCTGTCCTGTTATTAAAGTCATTTATTACTATTAAAACTTACCGCTAAGTATGACTTCCGCATGTCAAAAACGTTTTGGATTCATAATCACTCACTCTATGACATATTATATATATATGGCGCAGCCAACACAAAGTCAAAGTCAAAAATCATTTATTCATGTAGGTAACACAATGTACACTTATGAACGTCAAAAAAGAAATGATACATGAAATGCTTCTAATTTTACATTTACTGGCAGTTCTCAAATCAAGGGAAGAGAAGAACTGGCAATACACTCTCTGCAACTCTTTTTAATTGCCAAGTTTCTTGTTTTACACGCCGTTTGTAAGGAGCTGCAACCATTTCCCATGTTCCACATGACATCTTAAGTAATAAAATAAAAAAAAACAAAGACGTCTTGTCCTCTATCAGCAGGAGGCATGGTGAAATAGGAGGACACACTTACATTCTCGTGGGAACAACACGCAACTAGCTTAATAAGCCGTTTAACTAGCGGCCTGAAAAATATTCAGCCGTAGCGTTTGTAACATTTAATAAGGCTGGCTAGTGCTTAGGCCAATCGTACAATGTGACCATGTTGCAGAAATAAAAACAAATTAAACATCTTGTCACATTAAATATTGTGTTTGGTAAGTTGGTTTTATAAATTATATGACATATCATATCATATGATGCAGTCCCTCAATCTATATGTAGGCATAAAACTCGATAACAATCGGTTTTTATAACAATTATCGTTGTGGACGCAAAGTCTTACCCAAAATGCATTTTTAAATGTAATAGGAGGCAAACGGGCAAGAGGCTCACCTGATGTTAAGTATTATCAGAAGGCTCGCAAGTGCGTTGCCGGCCTTATACCAGTATAAACAATATTAATGGGACGATAAAGATTTGAAGTACATTTCTAATTGCTTAACTGTACCATAAATTGTTTCGGGAAGTCAACCCAGGATATCCATGAATCACTAAACCCTAATAAAAATAATCTAAATAAAAACAATATCATCAAAGCAGTCTAAAACAGACACAGAAATGTCTATTACCGGATATGAGAGTGCGGCGGCCACAAGTTTGAGTCCGCGAGCCCGTGCTTCAGCCACAGCCAACATCGCTTGCGCTTCTCCCGACGCTTTGTTAATTTGTTCTTGCTTTTCCGCCTCTAAACACATATATATAACAAAACTAAATTATAATATAAGAATTATATGCTAGAAATATTTTTATGTAATACAGTATATTTTGTTACCATATTAGGGACAGTTCAAGTATTACGTAACGAATGTTGGGGGGGGGGGTCCTTTTGTGATACGATACGGGGCGGGGATTGAATTACGCGTTATTGTTAATATTATTTTCGACTTTCCAGTACTTTACCCCACATAATGGTAACTTTTAGGTATAAAGAGTCACGAAACGTTTTACTATTGGGTACAGAAAAACGTTACGGCGAGTTACATAGGGAGGGGGAGGGGGGTTAATAATCTCCAAAAATTGCGTGACGTTATACTTGAACGCCCCTTACCCGTTGAACAGAAAAATAAGTTTAGTTTGTACAGTAAAAATTTTCGCACTTCCATTAATCAGTACATAAATAATAATCCTGATAAGTATGTTATGGCAATGCTGAAAGAATTTTGACATAGCAAAATGCATCGTTAACGTAAAAGAATCATTGGAAGAACTGAAGCCAAACATTGAAGTCATGATGGAAAAAACTGTGTCCCGCTCTGACTGCGGAAAATGTCGAAGAATCTGTGCAATTGTTTCTTTTTCTTTCGAATACAGTGTACTGAATAAAAAACTTACAGCAAAAAATATTACCTGATGCAAGGATTCTAGCTTGCCGCTTGCCTTCAGCCACATTAATATCAGCTGCACGCACTCCTTCAGATTCAAGAATCGCAGCTCGCTTGCGACGTTCAGCCTCGACTTGCATTTGCATAGCTTCATGGACACGGGTTGGTAACTTTATGTCACCTGAAGGAAATTATTAATGAATATAAGATATATTATTAAGCATTAAATAGACCATAAATTGTTTCCTGAAAATACAAAGATAAATAATGCGTCAAATTCAAATTAATATAATAATAATCTAGTTAAAAAAGCTGACAAGGTAAAGCAGGCCCTAGGAATTCTTATATATTTTTCATTTTAATAAGATGTTTAATGTTAATATTTTACTTACATTAAAGACAAGATTTTAGTAAATTACTTAGGGAACGAACCCATACTATAATTTTTTTAGTTTTTTCGAGCCCTCCCTCCCCTCGTTGACCACTCGTAGTATATGCCAAGACCCCCCTCTCTTTCTTTGGTTTTCACATAGTAATTCATAATTATGATTTTTAATACTACAGGCAGAAATTGAAAAAAAAAATTTATTTTGGTCATACTCGTCTTTATCATATGTGTGCGTCAGCACCACCAACTGTAAGTTTACAAAGCGCTAAAAACTGCGCGCTATATTCGAATATAGGTTGGAAAAATACGAGATTTCTCTCAGTAAAATCGACTACGTGACAAAAACCTGAGCCAACCTGTGACTGACCGTAGTATTTTAAAGACTCCGCTTATCTACAATTACAGATTAGAAAACAACAAACATATATTTTACGATACATGTTTTAATTTATAGTTTTACTAGCAGACTCGGCCAAGCGTTGCTGTGGCTAAGGTTTCATAAGGTTCTATATTATAGTGGTAAACTAATCAAGGGAAACAGTAGGATAACACCAGTCATGGGGACCACCCTCCTTTTTGGTTGCTATGCCATTAAATTGTAGCTTAACAGCTTACTTTTAACAAAGCCCAATCTGTTAGAATTGTGACTATCAAATAATAAACAAATATTTTGCAATTAAATAATATTGCGGGTATAAATTGAGATGTTAGCTATCCTATATTTTAAGTTGGATCAAACTGTACACGGTGTGCAGTTGATATCGGTTTGGTTGTTTAGGAGTTCATAGCGGACAAACAACGTGACACGTTATTTATATATATTAAGATAAAAACAATTTCATAATACACTTACGTATTTCGTATCTCAGACATGCTATACCCCAAGCTTCACTGGCCTTGTTTATAGAATGTACAATAGATACATTTAGTGACTCTCTTTCCCTGAATACTTTATCAAGAGATATTTTCCCTAACTCTGATCTCATTGTAGTTTGAGCAAGTTGTGTTATTGCAAACTCTGGATCCTCGACACCGTAGGAAGCTGAAATTTATTATTATACTTGCATTAAATTAATTTTCACAGCAAATCTGTAAATAGTATAGAGTATACTTGATGGTTATTATAAAATATATATTTTATGTAAAAAATTTATAACATAGCTTAAAAGTCAAATAAACTAACACTATTGAACCTGTTTTACAAAATAAAGCACATTTACCAAGGTAAGGATCCATAATACGCAAATATAAGACACCATCAATGCTTAATGTGACATTATCCGATGTGATGGCACTTTGCTTTGGCACATCAATAGCAATTTCTTTTAGACTTTGCACATATTTTATTTTATCTACTATAGGCCATAAGAGATTCAACCCTGGTTCCAGGAGTCTATGAAACTTTCCCATTCTTTCCACAATCCATGCCTGAAATTTAGAGGAACAGTTGAGAGGTTGTGGTATGTGATAACTAACCATAATAATAAGAATACTCCACATATTGTATTAGAAAACTAACCTCTTGTTGCGGTACAAACATAACAACTGTATTAATCGGAGATGTTGAACGGTACCGTGCTGCTGAGACGCTATAAAGAAATCTGCCTTCATTTTGATATTCCTTAAGGGTTTTCTGAAAGTATAAGTATATGAGAAAATTAAATTTTTATTAGGCAATATTTAAGTATTTTTTATTAAAAACTCCAAACCTTTAAAGGAAGCGCTTTTGATAGGAATAACCTTGTCCGTGTGAACATTTTTATTAATTAGAATTTACTAAAGTTAAGGAAAACCTTTTAAGAAGATCAATATATTCATAATTATTGTAACTCGTAAGAAAACCCGCAGGGTAAACAGAAAATCGCTCAATTACAATTGACGATTCGCTGTTTTAGAAGTGACTGACAGTTGACAAAGAAATCTATAAATTCAAAAAAGAATAGCAATTGACAAACGTTAATCTATCTCTACTCCTGCATTCATACTAGAGAAGGACAAAACATACGAAAACATAGACAATTTATTAGACAGTTATAAAATAATTGCTCAGTCTGTTGACTATTCTTTGTTGTCACTGTTTGTATGCTGTAGTCATCGTATCGAGGAAAATCTACCCGCACGAGGTACATCTTTTCATACGATACTTAGTTTAATCACGGTAAACTGGGCAATAAGTAGTCTACGGTGATTATTGCCCTTCTGTAACTTGCTGACTTTTGACTTTGTCCACTAGTAAATGCATAGCTTTTATTGCTCCACCTAGGTCTGAAATGTTATGGCACTTCTAAATGGGCCATGTTTTGCTGCAATTGATGGGTGCACTGTTGGCAACTAATTGCCCGGCCATTACAAAAATATTTTAATGCAGCTGATGTCCGAGCAATCTATGGCAATGTATTGCAATATGTCTGCAATAGTATGGCCCATGATGCAGACTCCTAAACGGGCTACACAAACCGGCAACAATGGCTGACGAAATCACACTTACCGCAGCAGCTTATATTATTTTAAAAAAGAAAAAGAAGAGATTCTGGATTCGACCTTACTTAAATAGGCGTGGAACTGTAGACAATTTGAGTCTAGAAATAAGCCTTGATAATAAATTATTCAAGAACTTAACTAGAATGTCAAAAGCAGTCTTAGTAACCTAATTTGTACGTAGTAACCTAATATATGGCCGGGACATTACTGCAATATTGCATATTGTGGCTGCTATTGTTTGCAATATTGCCGGGCCACAGTGTTGCAGCCATTAATTGCAGCAAAACATGGCCCGTTTAGAAGCGCCATAACCATGTTACTCCTTATGCTACTATAAGCTGTTATGTTACCATAGCAACCAAAGGTAGCCTTAATGTTTATATATAGCAACAAGCTATTTGATAATCATTCGCGAGTATAACAATCCCAAAATATAACTTATCCCAATCTTTAAAAATATAAGCCAAAATAATGCAAAAGGAAAAGGTTAAATCGATTGAATCCTGTAGTATTCATAGCGATGATAATGAAAGTGACCAAAGCCGCATAGGTGCTAAACTGAGAAGATTAAAAATCCAGGAAGATATATTGACTACGACTTCTAATAATAGTGCTTTAAAATATGACATAGTAGAAAACGGATATACAGAGAGAGTAGAACTCCGAAATTATTTACACAAAATAAAAAACACTTATATGGAAATTAAAACTCTATATCAAGATATTAAAACAATTACAAAGGACCGACATAGTTTAAAAAATACTGGTAAGTTTGATCTATTTAATTTGACAAACTTTTTTATGTGTATAAAACTAACTAGGTAGCTGATCTTAATGGAATATTATAAAACTTTGAAAGTAGATAAGTACTAAATTCTAAAAAAGTAACCGCTGTAGATGATTGACGCACATATTGTATAATTCACCACTACTGTCTTCTGCCACAATGAAGGATTTAATTCCACGCAAAACAAAGTTCGGCTTGGTCGGCTCAGAAGGTCTACATAAGAGTTCCCTGAACTTTTTTGTGTCGTAAACCCCTTGCCATGTTTTTCCCTGTTGGGTAGACCCCCTACTTACCTGATATTGATTGCCTGTAAATTTCTAACTGTAGTGGAGTTTAGTGTTAAAAACTTAAAGTAAAAAGACATGTTAATTTATACATTTATTAATTAAATTTAAATTAAAACCACTCATAATAAAATTTTTTATCTGATATGTAGGTACTTTTATAAATAATGTATATGTTTTGATATTATAAGATAGAATGATGTAAGTAAATAGGTACCATCAGTGTATGTGTTGAGATCCACTACCGCGGACCCCCATTTTCATTTCATGGACCCTCAAATTTTTTTTCACTGACGTAGACCCCTTGCAGGTTGTCATAGACCCCTAGGGGTCGATATAGACCACTTTGGGAATCACTGGTCTACATAATCAATGAAACAGAAGTAGTGTTTTACTCTTCCCGCATACCGTCACACATTTCTTCGTTTGTTGCAAATGTAAATAATTTATGTACCTACACTACTATATTAGGTACATAAATTATTTACTTTAGCTTAAGAGGACTAAGAGGACTCTCCTTCGAATTACCAACCAGGCCTGAGATAACAGATTTAGTATAAAATTACGTAATTAGTTCTTGTTTAATTACATTTATTTTCAAAGTGAAACTTCTTTATCGATGTATGGGAGAAATTTTGTATCAAATCGTCACGTTTTTCGGTTACGCGCCATGTTGCTTTTTGAAGTCAAACTTCTATATCGGCGTTGGAAAAAAATACCCTCACATTTTTCGGTTACGCGCCATCTTTTTCTTGCCCTTACTACGGTTGATCCGAAGAGATTCGAAGCCATTAATAACAAAAATATATAATAACGATAACAATGATAGTAATAATTCTATTACAATTAATGAATTTCTGTAATAATCTTATATGGTAAAATGAAATAATTGTATTTGTATTCATGTCTATGATAATAAAAGCCTTTTGTTAAACTTTATTTAACCAATTTCGTTAAGTTGCATATAGTACATCATTTTTCGAAAAATAAGGTCATAAAGAAGTTTCACTTCTTACGTGTGTACACCTAGTAGGTACACGCACACTTTTTTTTTAGATATCGACGATGTTAGAAAAGATATATTGGAATTGGAAAAGAAAATGGTCGCTTTAAAAGAGTTTTCTCGTATAGAAATTGGTTTACTTAAGGTTGCGGAAAAGGAGCTATTGATACAGGTATAGTTATAGTAATAATCAGATATAGTAAAGACCAAAGTTAACCTATGGACATCCAAAATAATATCAAAAATCGAAAGTTTACGCAAACCGATTTTGATGAATTATGGCTATAGTTGATTTCTACATTTACAGTCATAAAAATTTCGGCAACTTACAACCGCACTCAGAGTCATCCATTAAATTATCTTTAATTATAACTTATATATTCGAAAAAATTAAAAAGAAGTATAGGGCTGTAGATTCCTATTTTAAATTCTAATTCTGTGAACATCTAGAAACGTTACTAAATTGTTAAACTAACTGTTAATATTTGATGAATAAGTACGACCCACTGAAGAATTTCCGAACCAATTCGAGTCGGGTTCTTCAAGAAAAGGCTCAATACTTAAAAGGCCAACAACGGACTCGCGAGCCCTCTGGCATTTAGTGTTTATGACTTAACACTTAACATCAGATGAGCCTCCTACCCATTTACCTGATCGATAAATAAATCTTTATAAGCAATTCTTAACATTAGCTAGATAAAATAACGGCCATCAATGTCCCATAATAAACGTGAATCCCACATAAAACGATTATAAAATTCATTTATTTTTTAAGTTTATTTTAATAATTTTTAAGCTTTAAATTATAATGACATAAATTACAGATAAATGAAAACTCTGAAGAGAATAAGTTTAAAAAGACTCGGGTAGCAATTAAACCATTTAGTGAGGTAGTGCCAAGCCCCGTACGAGCATTAATAAACTCACCTTTTAAATCTATAGTAAGTAAAGAGTAATCATAAGTACCACGTACCATATTTAATTTTCCTTAAAATAAGAGAAGAGGTGAAATGGTTCGATCGAAAGGGCATGGCCGCCCGTTGCCCTTATTATTTAAAATTTGTTCTGATTTTTTGCAAAGAAGTGTTAATTTTTTTTGTAGCTTACGTATTAACATTACTATTTACTTCTTTGAACAAATTGTGTAAGCAACGCTCTGTTATCGTTTAAAACTAAAAAAACATCGTTTAATTTTGTATATGTACATAGAATAGAATATACCAAAATGTATGTATTGATTAATAAAATTTAGGAATAATTGCATCATGAACAAAGCTTTTTCTTTAGCATAGATTTCTAGCTAAAGTCATACCTACTATATGTCCAAGCTTCGATTTTATTCCCTCAAAATAATATTTCATGGATATGAGATAAAAATATCTTCATTTTTTATCTAAGTCTACTGCTTATGAACAGTGGCGTAACAATAGGGTGGCAGGGCTGGCAAATTGCCACGGGCCCCCGACCCAAGAGGGCCCCTACATGTTCTATGTATGAATGTGAAGTCTCCAATACGCATTGGGTTAGCGTGGGGACTACAGACCATTCCCTCTCGCCTAAGATTCCCTAAGGCCGTTAGTGGGTACATATACAACGTGTAATTGAGTACGCTGAAAATTTCGAAGTTTATTAAAATTAAACTGAGTAGGGACGATTTTTACTGATAGGGTCCCATAAAAAGATTTGCCACGAGCCCCAGATGGTATAGTTACAACCGCCACTATATAATACATAGCCACTGCTTGTGAAGTCATATTTTTCACATTTCAAATACCCAATCCTCTGATATTAAATAAAATTATTTTTAGGAAGTTCAACGATTCCAAGAATTTATGAAAACTAATAAACGTTACGGTGGATGGGACGAGTACAATCACAATATATTTGTACACATATGGCATAAATATTATGGAGACGACGTTATTGAAAATATAGATAAAAAAGATCCGACTTACCTGAAATTTAAAGATGACATTTGCGTGAAAATTTTCGGTATGATTAGCGGTCATTTAACTTTAACAAAGTACCTATAACCATGGATTTATATCGTTAGATAGGCCCTTACCGCAGTGAGACCGCGCCGTGTTGTCGCACAGTCTAAGTGAGTGAGACTCACTAACCTGGGAGTGCACGAAAGAGAAAGTAGTGTTTGCAACTAATGTAGGAGAAAAAGAGATGACACTAGTTTCGACCGTACCTTCTACACAAATTGCACTGTTTTAGGACGCCATGTTGACGCACACATTCAAACGTTTTCGTTAACGCACACATTCAAAAACAATGCCACAGTTTTTGGTGTCGGGGCCTATCTAACGATATAAATCTATGCCTATAACATATTTTTAGGTTATGCTATTATTCATATGTACATAAGCGTGATAGGGACACAACATATTTAGCACATATTAAGGTTATTTCTTTTAGTTTTGTGTCGGAGAATAAAATTATTAATATTTTTAGGAATCAATACAGATGACGTATACTCTCATACAGTGTGGTACAATGAATATTTAAACCTTAAAAAATGCCAGGAAGCTGCTTTAAATAAATGGAGGGAAAATAAAAGGAAAATAAAATGTCCCCATAAACTGGAGAGTGATAATGTTAAGAATGACAATTCTAAATTGATCAAAAAAAATAGTGCTCCAGCAATTTTCCGGCAAAGAGGTAGATCAGGTGAATCGGTTTGTAATCTATTATTTCTGTGTTTTACTGAATACTGATATTTGTTCATAAGAGCGCATTTTCCGTTTAGGGTCACATCAAGAAGAATTTAACCTAAAACCATATAATCTTTCCTAATACATATAAATTTCCTACCCATTCCCCAAGACGATTGTTGCTCTGTATATGCTTGTTGGATAAAAAAATGAATTCAAAATTTAAAATATTTTAAAGCGACCACGATTGCACTCGAAACGTAGAGATGTAAATATTAGGTTGGGGAAAAAGTCTTTTCGGATTACAGTATCTATGAACTTGTAATAAAATCTCTTTGGCTATACTATATGTATCTGGCTGGTTTTGTTATCAAGGAAAGTTGAGATTTTCAAGAAGATAATTCCAAAATCAAATTAGGATGATTTTTTATTTATTTTTCGTACCGTCAAGATGAGTGAATCGAATGAAGAAATTCGATACATTTTAAAATTTTACTACAAAAAAGGTCAAAATGCAACACAAGCCGCGAAAAATATTTGCGATGTTAATATAGCCCGAGCGCAGTGTCTGTGACAGTAGCACAAATTTGGTTTAACCGTTTTCAATCCGGAAATTTTGATGTCAAGTCGCTCTGGTCGCCCTATGACGGATAAAATGGATACCAAAAGTGGAGCAAGATCAGCATATCAGTAGTTACGACGTAACTGAAGAACGGGGACTTGACCACAAAACAGTTGGTGCATTTGAAAAAAACTGGGTACACAAAAAAGCTCAATATTTGGGTACAACACGATCTCACTGTAAGAAATCTAATGAACCGTGTACTCAATTTTGATTCTTTATTAAGACTTAATGGATTCGTACCATTTTAGAAGGTGATGCTGTGTGTGTGGTGGGATTGGAAGGGTATTATTCATTGTGACCTGTTACCACCAGGCAGAACCATCGATTCTGAACTCTACTGCGAACAACTGATGAGATTAAAGCAAGAAGTTGAGAGAAAGCGGCCGGAATTAATCACCAGAAGGGGTATGGTTTTTCATCATGATAACGTTAGACCTCACACATCTTTAGCCACTCAGTAAAAAATAAGAGAGCTTGGCTGGGAGGTGTTAATGCATCCGACGTATAGTCCTGACCTTGCACCTTCAGATATCCACCTGTTTCAGTCTCTTCAGAATTCTTTAGGCAGTGTCAGGTTAACATCATAAGAGGACTGCCAAAACCAATTGTCGCGGTATTTTGATCAGAAGCCCCTAAATTTATATAGCAATGGGATCATGTCCCTACCTAAATGATGGCAAAAAGTTAACGAACAAAATGGTACCTACCTAGATACTTTAGTTAAATGTAAATAAACTATATTAAAAAATGTTTTGAATTTTCTTACAAAATGCGAAGAAACTTTTTCCCCAACCTATTACAATAAAGTCGTATTGTATCTAGTGGCGTAAACCAAAGACTATTAAATTAACATGATGTTAAGTTTTATATACAGTGAAAACTCTTTATAACGAATTTCAAGGGACCGAGCATTCTTTTCGTTATAGAGACTTTTCGGTAAGAGAAAAAAAAACCACCTTGCCTACAATAATTTCTAATTTTATTACTATCAATAGGAAAAGTCTTCTAAACACATAAAACATAACGCTTTTCTTTTACTGGCCATCTTGACAGTTTCAAAGTTTGTTTACGACAGATAATACACGATAGGTGACGTTGGTGCGTTTAGTAACTGAGACCAAAATTTCCTACAGGCAATGTAATCTAAGAATAATGGCACATGTGTTAATGCAATAAACAGTAACAAAAGGCGAGACGGCTGTTTATGACCTCAGGTGTCTTTCTTAAAAATTTCGGCACCTCAAAAGATTAGTTTCGTATGCTGATTATAAAAACAATTACTTTAGTATGTTGTTGATGTCTAAATATTACAATATTTCTTCGTTATAGAGAGTGACCGTTTCGTTATAAAGATGGAATTAAGTATGGGGTTTTTGTTGAACCAAACAAACGTACTTAACATTTTTTACGTTATAGAATGACGTTATAAAGAGATTACACTGTATTATTTTAGAATAATTATATACCGTGTAATGTTTTTACAATATTTGCTGATACAATTTTTTAACTCTGTAGCAAAACTATCAGAAACGGAAGATGAATTCTCTTGCGACCTGGATGTAAGGTACGTTCTAGTCCTTTGATCTTAAATAAGTTCCATGACATGTACCTAGATGAATTCAAATTCGTCAAATATTCGTATGCGTTATTTGGTTTCCAATAAGAATAATATTTCTTTAATCAAGCAATGTTTTCACGCTTCCGCTTAGTTCTATCCAAATAAGCTCGGGGAATACAGCTCAGGTTTTGCATACAAAAATGACTCTCACACAAAAAGCTATTTTTTTTATACAAATATGTACCTACATCTTATTTTTTAAAACTCTCTCTTGCCCTAATAGCTCAACTATTCGGGTAAGAGGAACCTAAATATGTCTTCAGTATATCAATCAATTTTTGGCATAGAGCAATACGGAGTCGGAGTGTACACTGTACATGTACGCTTTATCTAAAATTATTTTGGCTACACAGGCGACAGGCGATAAGTCTATTAGCACTAAGTATGCTGTATGACTCGTATGCTAAAAAATATTGCATTTTGACATAAGGGAGCCACAATTCGCGCTAAGTCGTATGTTAATTATTTTGAATATCACTGTGACAGAACAAGACAGAGCTAAATTTTACAGCATGCTGTTTTCAAAATTTTTTTTTATAATTTGAGTTTTGGGTGTATTTTTGTGTATTTATTAATGTATTATTTTAGTACGTTTGGTGAAAGCTCATCTGAAAAAGGAGTGGCTGTTGGTTGCAGAATTAAACAACGCTCAATTTCTCATTTATATAATTCGACAAAACAATGGACGAGGAGGTGTCAGAATAATGAAATAAAAGAGAGTCGAAATAATAATATCGATGGAATTGAAAAACTGTGAGTGTCATCACATGATAAACTATTATTTAACATCAAATGTAAATAAAAAAACAACTCGCGAAAACAGTGAGCCAAGCAATTAATTCAATATTTCAAATAAGTACGTCTTCGAAGCGCTTCTTAAATTTCCATAGTGCTATCAAAAAGACATAAACAGAAAATAAATGACACAAATCCAGAGACAATTTCTTGTCTATACTTCTATACAAGAACTGTAAAACAAGAAACCGTAATAATTATAATTTTTTTACATAAGCTTACATAGTTAGCATACTTTAAATGTACAAAAAACAATTTATACTTATACAATCCCTCAAAATAGAATACTTTACAAACCTACCTTACTCTTAATAACCCAACATTAACTAATAATTGTCTGACAATGTTTTTCACTATGGTTGCAACAATTTTGAGAAGTAATTTTAACACAAAACTTCAGTGCATGTTTTATTATTAGGAGACATCAGTCTAATTATACTAAGACTAAATTAGTTTTAAGAAATAAAGGGATTATATATTAACATGTTTTTTTTTTCAGGAAGATACCAAGCTGGCGTCTTGCTCAGTATTAACTTATAATTTTACTTATTATAACTAAAAATTCTAGCATTAAATTAATGATGAGCCAAAAATGTATAAGATTAAAAGGCTTAGTGAATATATTTATTAAACAAATAAATGTGCATTGTGCTAAAATTATATGAGCCAATTTAGATTTAAAAATAAACCTCCCTTTGAAAGTGTTATAAACAAGTGGTGTTTTTAAAGCATACAATATCATACAAAATTAAGGAAGTACTATTGCCTTGAGACAATATTTGGAACATACCTCCTTATTACATAAAATTGTATGGGGATGACATTAGCACAAGTATCACATATTTCTATTCAACAAGTATTTCTATCACATATTACATTATGTGTTTTTAAGCTTTTAAAACTTATAAATCTTTTATCACAACCCTCACACTTATATTTCTTTCTACTTAGATGTTTAATAAAGTTTTTTTTATGTGTATATGAACGACCACAGTACTCGCAAATGTATATATTAGAATTGTCTTTATGTTGTTCCACTAAGTGTGCATTCTGTTCAGAAACTGTATTAAATACTTTTGGGCATAATATACACCTTATAGTATTTCTTTTATGAACCAATTTATAATGCTTAGCACGATATTTGTCTAAAGTGAACACTTTTTTACATTCTTCACATTGAAACTCTCCTTGATGATGTACTTGTAAATGTTTCTCCAAACGACATTTAGCAACAAAAGTATCCCCACACGTTGGGCATATGTAGTTATTGTAATGGGCATTCATATGGCCATCAAGGTTATGAAAATTTGGGAAGTCGTCATGGCATAACACACATTGCATTGGCTCAGATAGATTATAAGGCACAACTTTAGTGTATGCTTCGTCAAATTCAATGCCATGTTCCGAGTCGAAATGATGGAACATTTGATTCCAGTCCGGAAGTTTAGTATTGCATATGGTACAAGTTAAATTCAAAACATCAAGCTTCAAAATTTCATTTAGCCAATAGGGTCTCATGAAATGATCCACTTCCTGTAGTCGTTCTTTTTCATGAACCTTTGTGTGGATTCTTAATTCATCTGCATCTTGAAACATGGGACCATTGGTTGAGCAATAGGCACAGTAGTATTTTGCAGTTTTTGTTTTAAATGGTATAGCATTAGTATACTTTAATATCATTTTTATTTCTTCAATAATTCTGAAGTTTCTTTCCTTATTACTCTTATCATCACATGAAACTGGAATTTAACATACAAGCAAACTTGTTAAATTTGTTCCAAACACTTAAACAAAAAATATTTAATTTGTAAGAAAAATAGTTATATGTAATTATATACTTACTAAGAAAATAAGTATAAATAATAATTCTATATTTATCAGAATATTTTAGAAGTTGAAAGGCTTGTAATTTCAACACTATTTTCCTTTTGTTAAAAATACAGTATCTTGTGGAAATTTTTAATATAAAAACTTACCATTATGATCTTCAGATATAATATCAGCTTTGCTTAGATTGCTTTTGAGTGTGTTCCGGGGAATATTGTATTCATTACAAGCCTCCTTAAATGTCATTTTTTCACTTCTCACTGACACAATAGCTTCTCGTAAATCCAACTGTGTATATTTTTTGTAAACTCTTAAACGATCAGCACCTTTTCTTTTTTTAGGCCACTTTCGTTTCTGTGTTGGTTCAAGGTCTGTTTTATCACTATTTTCTTTATCCAAAGCAGATATTTCTCCTGAAATGGAGGTTGAGATAAATTAGTAATTATGGTATTTACAATAAAAAATCTATCCTAATATAAGGTAAATATTTCAATTTATTTAATTTGTACTATGTTTAGTGGTTCTACCTTCTGAAACTTCAGTCTTAATTTCCAAATTTTCTATATAGTCATTTTTAGCGACAGTTGAATCTTCTTCTGTGATAACTTCAATTTGTATGTCCGATTGGAATAAAAAACCTTTAAGAACCTGCTCAGAAGCAATTATCTCTCTCTTAAAATCCAAAGCGCTCTGTAATCTATTCACACATGTGCTGCAAATATATTCCAGCTGATCACCTTCATTTTTTGATAACCACTGTAACATATATAGCCATTAAATGGGTAAATACTTAAGTATATAAACTTAAAAATGTTTATGACAATAATAACTCACTGGTAATGAAAAGCACTCTATTAACATGTTACCAAAAGAATCGTTGGCTTGGTCGTTATTGGGAATTTCCTCCCACATGAGATGTAAATCTACATTATCCAAACAACATCTGCAGCGATTTAAAATTTCTTCTTTGACTAAAACATCCATATTTAAATATGATGATAAATAATCAAATTCAAAATAATTTAATATAATTTGGCACTTGGCAGGTAAAATCAACTTATAGCCTGGTTACTTGGCCCAAAAAAAGTTACCGTGTGCCCTGTGGTTGGCCGTGGCGCTAAAGAATAATGTAATCCATAGAGTATATTTAGAGTCAACAACCGACAATGCGTCACCTCACCAGCGCCGCCTAGAGATCGTTGTGCTAATTAATGTACAACCAAGAGTGGCGATTTGCGATATATTATTACATAAAAGTGTAAACACTTAAATAATCAAAGCTTTTAATTGCATAAACGTACGAAAAAAAAATTGGGAGCAAATGCATCTCATAAAATATTAATTTTTTAATGTTTTAAAGCTCAATTTTCTAAAGGTAGCATACTGATACCATCTAATATATAAAATTCTCGTGTCACAGTTTTCGTTGCCAAACTCCTCCGAAACGGCTTGACCGATTTTGATGAAATTTTTTGTGCTTATCCGGTATCTATGAGAATCGGCCAACATCTATTTTTCATCCCCCTAAATGTTAGGGGTAGTCCACCCCTTAATTTTTATTTTTTAGACAAAATTTTTAATTTCTTTTTTTTTATGATACAGCATTAAAAAATACATACAACCCCTAATTTTCACCCTTCTACGATCAACCCCTATTTTTTATTATAAATGATATACATGGCAAAACGATGTTTGCCGGGTCAGCTAGTATCTAATAAAGACTGAGCAGATAAACTAAAGTACAATTTAGATTCGGCTTGTTCTATTCATCGCCTCAATATCATCGAATATTGCAATATAAACATTTTTGGAACCTATATTATGCTGTCAGACATCAGACAAAACTACAAACATGGCTGCTAGAATAGTACATTTTCAATATGATTTGTTTTCAAATGTCTTACTTTCAGATAACTTTAAAGCTTATTTCAGACTGGTTAAATAATCGAAGCTTTCCTACCAATATTGCCGTTGCAGTTCAATACATTGGAAAATAATATTATTTAAAATAAAGCTGACAATTGCCCACATAGCCTTGTTTATAACACATTAATTAGACATGTTTTATATGTTAGATATACCTTTACTTATAATTTGCATATTACCTTCTAAGGTTGAATGAGTAGAAAAATCCAATTGCACATTTTTTAGATTGCTTGTTGTAGCTAGAATGGGACCATTATCATTACCAAATAATTTAGGACCTAGAATATAAATAATAAAATTTGTTTTTATGTTAGTTTTTGGTAACAATATCTAATAATTATTTTTAGATTTTTAAAACTATAAATTATGAAAAATGAAATTTAGTAGATGAATTGTATGATATTTTTGGTTCGGTTTAAATATTCTGTTCATGAAAAGTAGTTAAGGTTTGCTTTTGTCTCATTTCTATATACTATGTGCTATTAAGTAAAAGCACGAATTCTTACATATAGTGAAATCTTCCAAATTATATAATTAATTTTAATAATCTAATATGAAAACAACAGCTGCAATTTCTTTGGACATGTAATTCCCTACCTGGTAATAACAATCTAGGTACAGCATCGGGGCTTAATCTCTTTGTCCATGTTAAATCTTTAGTTTCAAAATGTATGTGACATATTTTGCGATATTTGAAAACATAATGAGGATCCAATGACATATCAAGGCCAGCTGCTTGAAACCAAGCCATGAACCGAAACTTATCCTTTTCAGGATTAGGAAAAGAATGTAAAATTATATCACTCTGTTGACCTGAAATAGCAGTAAAAATTTAATTTTGCTGTACAGAACCCTCCCAAACCGAAGATAGGATTTTTTAAATTCTTACCACGATACAATACTTATTAATCCTATGAAAATATATAAATATCAGTCAAATCAAAATACATGTCGAACTCTCTTTTTCATATGATCTCTTCATTAAACTTTATTGTATTATAAAAAATAAAACCAAAGAAATAGTATTTATAAAATATATATTATATTAGCGTTAGTATTTTATAAAAAGTATTTTAATAATTTACTCTACGCGTGAAGAACGTCCGAATCGATTGGTGCTAAAGCTAATTCAAGCCATAGAGGAATCAAATTATTTAATTAACAAATTAATTTAAGAATTTACTCACGAGAGCTTCCACATTTTAATACACAACAACTTTTTTCGGAAGGCATTTTCAATAGAGTCCAATCCAGGAGCAAATTGTGCGCAAAGGTATGCAAATCAAAATCAACTTAAAGATAATAAGTCAGATCTAGCCGACTTCACATCATCATGGTTGACATCAGTGTCATCTATTGCAATCAGTGGTACAAAAATCGCGGATAAAATTAATATTGTTGTGTTAATATATTCTGTTATAATATGTAATCACTATGTATTACGCATTAGCCCATTATAGCAATTGGCACTTGGCAGACCATAAAATGGACTTATTATTATTATTTATATTATCGCAATAGTTTTAACTTGACTTATTAATTTTTACAAGTTAAATTAAATTAATTATAAAGCCATAGAAAGTAAGCCTGTAAGGTACATTTGACAGATCTATCCAAAGATGTTAAGCTAATGAAATTTTTTTTTTTAATTTTCTAGTCTGTGTTAATTCATTTGAGTAAGAGTTGGCTTAAAGGTCTCGTTACCAGGCCATAAAATTATTTAAAAAAAAAATGAGTAAGAGTATGTACATATCCAACTTCCAAGGACAATTCGTGCCTTCTCCATCTACAAGACACTGGCGAAGTACCTTGTGCCCAGTTGGCACAAAGGCCATTAAAAAAAACCAAGGGCAAGTAATAAATTGTTTGTCATTGTTGAAAATTGTAAAGTTTAAAATAAATAACTATGTTGTTAAAGTTTAGACCATATTTAAGGAGACTTTTACAAATCAAATTACAATATAAACCCCTATTTCCTACAAAAAATTTTAAAATGGTAATTCTAAGAACAGGCTTGCCTTGCACTGTTGGATTCTCTATTTTAACGTTGATTGGATTAGAGAAGAAACTGAATGCAGAAGATGAATTAATCATAATGATAAAACATAGTTTACTTTTTATGCAAAGAAATGAGTATGACAAAGCTGAGCAGTTACTTCATGTTGCATTAAGACAAGCACAACAAATGCATCATGATTTAGGAGTCACTTACATATATGATTTAATGGCTAATTTGGCCTTGCAAAGGGAACGTCTAGATCAAGCAAAGAAGTTATTTGTATCTGTTGCTCAAAGATTGATTTCAAGTGGTGTCCCTCAAGATGATTTACGTATTGTTCAAGTCAGTGTTAAACTAGCAAGAGTAAGCCACTTGCAAAAGGAATATGAGACAGCACAACTCGGTTTTGATTGGTGTTTGGAAAGAATAAATAATGAATACTTAAGAAATCCTTCCGATGAAATAAAGAAACTCTTAGCAATGACTGAGGATTGGTATGGAAGATTATTTGTTGAATGTAAAAAATATGAGAATGGGTTTAATTATATGCTCAGTGCTTATAATAAAATGAAGGAACTAAGCGATGTTGATCCTGAACATATTGCAGTGCAACTGAATGACATAGGTACAGTTTGCGATCAAATGGATCGCGTGGATGATTGTATACTATATGTATCGAAGGCACTTGACCTTGGAAAAACACTTCCAGATATGGAAGACCTAGGAGCTATTTATGTTAATTTAGGAAGAGCTTACATGAAGAAAAGAATGATAGATAGTGCTCGTCAGTATTGTGGGTATGGCTTAAGACTAGCTATTTTAAATAAAAATAATGACATTAAACATGAAGCAGCAGAATGTATTGCTGAAATAAAAAATATTGTAGTATGAGTGTTAATAAATATATAGGTATTATAAATCAATAATATATTTATCTGTTAAAGATATTCTTATTATTTCACTTAATGTTCATAGAACTTATAATAATGTTTCTAGTATGAAACTATTAAAGAAAAATTATTATTGAGCACTTTCTTTTGTGACGCTAAATGGCTCTGAAACAATTTCGGCTTCAGTGTTTGTAATAACAACATCCTTTACTGGGCGATCATTGGCTCCAGTTACAGTCTTCTCAATCTTGCGTACAACATCCTGTCAACAATCAAACCACTTGTATCTTTAATCAAGCAAAAATGGTAACTATATTGAAGAATATAAGGTATAAATTGTGTTCAATTGATGCCTTAATCAGTAAATAGGTTATCACAAGTGGGACTTGCAAATTCAATAGGATGATAATTTTCACATGATAATACATAAACAAATTTATATTATAACATGAAAATATGCAAAATTTACAATTATGATAATGCTTACCATGCCCTCAATCACTTTTCCAAAAACTACATGCCTGCCATCAAGCCATGGGGTCTTAGTGGTAGTTATAAAGAACTGCGAACCGTTGGTGTCTTTGCCTGCATTTGCCATAGATAACCATCCAGCACCATAGTGCTTCAGCTTAAAGTTTTCATCTTCAAACCTTTCTCCATAGATGCTACGACCTATTAAATTAAATAATAATCACTATGTCAAAAAAATATAATTGACTTTTAAACTGAATTTAAAATACTGCTAGGAGAGGTTTTCAAGATATATATTTCTTACTGTTGTTAATTATGTATTACAATATTTAAATAAAAAAAAAAAGCAAAGGCTAGTTTATTTATAATTACCTCCAGTTCCATCTCCTTTAGTAAAATCACCACCTTGAATCATGAAGTTATCAATAACTCTGTGGAATTTACTGCCTTTGTAACCTTCTCCCTTAGGTTTTAAGGCTAATTGGTAAAAGTTTTCAGCTGTTTTTGGTACTGTCTTTCCAAAAAGACCAATTGTAACTGTTCCTATAGCTTGCTCCCCAATACTAATATCAAATTTAACCTGTAACAAAATATTCATGATATTTAATAATATTAGGAAAACACATTTGTTTAAAGTGAAGCTACAAAGGTGGCAATGAAACAAACAAACAAGGTGGCAATGAAACAAACAAACAAGGTGGCAGTAATATGATTTAGAATTAATAAAAAAAGTTATGAAAGTATTTGTAATTACTATGAATAAAAATAACACAAAAGAAAAATATGACAACGTATACAAAGCTTTATGGTACGTCATAACTCGTTTTGAGTATGAGGTCACCAACCTTATAAAGCTCCTTTACAATGTTCGGCGATCTTTTTAACATTGTATAGAATTAATTTATACAATACTTATGTATAGAAATAATAACGATAGCATTTTTATTTTAATAATCTATTCAATGATTAAAGATTAATTACATTACCTTGTGGGTTACTTTAGGACCTTTTGGAGCTTCATCTGACCAAACAGTGGTGACAATTAATAAAAGGCCAAGGGTTGTAGCTAGAAAACCCATAATTAAAACAATTTTAGTCTTCTTTCTGAGAATTTTTAATTATTTTGTATGAAACTATAAAAGTAATTTTTACAACGGAATAACCGGCACCTTCACGCTACGTCTAAAATAAAAATGATCGAAAATGTTAAAACTTAAATTTTTTTTGACTGATAACCACAAGGCATCAGCCTGCAGCCAGTAGCCACTTGCACTTCGACACGTCAGTTTCAATTTACAGACTACATAAAAATTTTGCTGGGCCGTGTTGGATGTATTTATGTATGTTTATTTTAATAATGCGGTACAAACTACAATCGCATCCTGACCGAGGTTGTTGATGAGCCAGTGCAGCATTTAAAGCCGGCACCACAATCTTGCGAGGGTACTCATTTGAGAACCTCGGCACGAATCTTGCCGAGACGAGGCTGCACCTTGTTTGTTCTACATATAAATGATATGTTGCGGACGACAGCCTTAAACTCGCCGTGGAGATATTTCTCGGGCAGTTAAAGCTTGGTGCTCAGAAAGGCAAGATGCTACTTTACTCCGGGCCATCGCTTGCAACTGTATAAAGCGCAAATTCGGCCATATGTAGTACTGTTCTCTCCTCTGTGCCGAAGCTCCCCAGTATCAACTCCTTTCAATTGACCGTGTTTTACGAAGAGCGGTTCGAATCGTCGACGGCCAATCCCTTTCCGAGCGGCTTGATTCCTTGGCATTGCTTAGAGACCGCCGCATTTACCAAGGGGACTGTTTAGAAGTGTTGTTTGGATTAAATACCTGCATCGACGTCCGATGATGAAACTCAATTTCATCATCGGACGTCGAGGCACAATAAGATATTCCACCGGTATCACCTTGACGTCCGTCGATTTCACAATTAGTGACCGTTTATTAAGGCCACGGTACCACTATTTTGTGGAACCAACCAGGTGCTCATTGAAGTATTTCCGAACCAATTCGATTAATGGGCCATCAAGAAAAGACCGTTCCAATTATTCGGTAATCGGTATTACTATCGGATAACATCTAATAGAATGATTATCTGTGGACTTTTTTTGACAATTGATGTTAATTATCAATTCTAATTGACTAGTGACAGTACAGAATACAGATGTGTACTGTGGTAAAATTCACGTTAATTGTGTGATTGTTATATATTTCAATTTTCACGTTAACATAAATTAAATTAAACAAAGCGAAAGGAAAACAACTTACGAAGGATAAAAAATCGAAATATATAATTTTTCCATATAATGGTAAACGACAGCTGACGTTATAATGCAGGGGCTTTTTATTTGATTATTGTGTTATAGGACATTAACTACCCAAATTTACTTGTGGTGCAAGTGATGATTTCTTTTCGAACCTCGACATAATTTCGTAACTATCTAAATGGTCACACTTTAAAAAGCGACAAAATGTATAGTAACGGTACTGATTTTCCACCCGTAAAGGAAGATACTTTTTGCAAATATGTATTGTATTACGAGATAAACAACTCAAGGTAAATAGGAGATTCGTGTTTTGATACAATCATAATGCAGAATTTTCGCTGCCATTTACTGTTGTCGTTTAATTTTTCAGGGTACGCATTTGGGATTTAATCATATTGATACCAAATGCTTTATTTGTGCTTTTCTTAGTTGTCAGATTTAACAAAGCTCAGTTAAAACTTCGTGCCACGAGTAGTCCCATATTTCTTACATTTTACACTCTTGTATGGGGAAATGTCATAATCAGTCTTATAAGATGTGCAGTTTCCATGACTGTAAATGCATCAGTACCTCTTGGAGGTCTGATTGATAAAATTTTATGGGTTACTGTAAGATTCTTCCTGCTTGCAACTGAAATGAGTGTCGTGATTTTTGGACTTGCCTTTGGTAAGTTATGGTTAAATTAATAAAGTATTAGAAATGTGTATATAACTGGCTTTATAAGAAATACGACAAGTTGAACTTACTTTTGATAATTTTTACTCAAAAATTTTAGGCCACATGGATAGTCGCAGTAGCATTCGGTATGTTCTGTTGGCTACATCTTTAATTTCCCTTGCCTTTACTGTCACCCAGGGCACATTAGAAATAGTGATGCCAGATGACATGTTCCATATTGATACAAGGGATTATAATCTATTTGGACATGGTGGGATGCTCTTTTGGTTTACATCATCATTGGTCTTTGGGATTATTTACTTCATTATTTTACTTCTACCATGGACACCTTTGCGGGAATACTTAGCTTTGCCAAGTGAGTATTTAAAATTTTATTAGTATATTTCTCTTCATGTTGTATAAGTATTCTATAAATACTGTTTATGTTGTTGTATGTTATAAATAACTATGATTATTTTCCTAATAATCATCCTAATTATGGTCTCTGAAGTTACATAAAAGATTTTTAATATTTTTAAACAAAATAAGATTAGTTTCATTAGATATATTAAAATTTTGTTAAAAGAAATTAAAGATCTGTTATATAGATATTTAAATTCAAGGTCAAAGCATATCCTATTTTATTTATGTTGTGATTAAACAATGAAAATGGTACTAATGAGACTACTTAAGGAAGTTAATGTTACTGTCAAATGATAAGAAAGTATTAATTACTTTTATTGAAAGATGTAGGTTGAGGTTTTATTTATTATTATACTTTGGTAGTTGTTATTTGAAAAATGTGAATTGTGAAAAATAATCTATATGTTTTAAATACCATTTTAAAATTTAAATTATTAATTAAATAATTTAAATATTAAATTATTTCAGCAAAACTCTCATTTTATTTTTATATACTGCTACTGACCCTACTTGATATGACCCAATCGGTGGGTACCGGTTTACTTATGTGGGGATCTATGCAATCCGGTCTCTGTGTTGTTGATGTTACAACCTGGCTTTACTTCTCACTGTATACGCCACTGGTTTATCATACATTCTTAAGTGAATTTTTCAGGTGAGTTTATTACATATTTCTATATTATAGTGCCACTAATAAAGTATAGTAATGGCCAAAATCCTTTTAATGAAAATCTATTCTGGGGTGTACCCTAACATTGACTATTGACATTGATATTATTTACTCTAACATCCTCTATTGACATTGATATAATGAATTACAGGTATGGCAATTTAGCTTATTTTTTTCTAACATATTGAAACAAAAAAAAATCTGTCTACCTTATCATCAGCTTTGATTTCTAAATACCTGTATAGCTATCAAAACATTGTTAAACCTATATCATTTATTCTTTGTAGTAAAGAGCTTGTATGGCTCAGGTCAAACTGATTACTCTAATGTGACAAATTAGTTGTTTATATTGATGAATGATATGATTATATGCAATGCACAGACATTGCTAAGAACCATATCTTTATATGGATGTTATAAATAAGTTTATTTGATTACTTTTTCAAAAGGGCAAGAGGGTTGCATGTGTGCAATGAATAAGGACACAGAAAAAATACATTGGTACAAGGCCAGAGTTGAATGCACAAACATAGGATTGTAGAGTACCCACTTCCTAAATCTGTTCATAAAATTTCAGTGTCGCTCAACCAAGCATAATGTTCTCATACAAGGCTCAGATGGATGAGCCAATGGACGATGACCAAGTCTCTTTACCGCATCAACAAAGCTTCAGCTCACTTAAAACGGATTCAGACTACATCTATCAAGTAAGTGTGTAAATGCGAAACATATTTAAGCACGAATTTAACGATGCATTTGATTCTTTTTATTCAATAAGGACAAAAGGCAGATCGCAAACAAAGAAATACAAGTTATAATTAGAGATTTGTCCTTAAATAGCTCCACAGATAAGAGAAATAAAAGGAAACCAACTAATATAAACAGACATACTAATAGGCAACTGGTGCAACACAGAATATTATAACAGTAACTAAAGAGTATATATGTCGCAGCCAACTAGCTTCATTAGCCGTTCAATTAACAGCGTTTAACTAGTGGCGTGAAAGATGTTTAGCCAGTTGATCAAACAGCTAGGCAAATGTCTTGCATCAATGACGTTTCATTACTTGCCTAGCCTGTTGACTGTTAATTTTAAATTTAATTCCACTTTCTGCCACTATATAACTCGAAACAAAACTTTGATGGTTTTTTCCAAACTTTCATGAAAAACTTCTAATACAATGGAAGAGTGTTGTGACATTTAATTATAAAATAAATATTTTTATGTGATATGTTTCCTTTTTTATTTCTGCGTATTGTAACAAACGCTACGGCTGAATATTTTACAGGCTGCTAGTTAAACGGCACCGTTTAGTTAAAAGGCGAGGCTGTTAATTAAACTGCTAATTAAGCTAGTTGGCTGCGACATATACATACATATTATATATAGTGAGAACTATAATGTGGGCTATTACACCTGCTGCTGATAGATGCTTCTGCTTATTTATATTTTATTCTATTCCAAGTTAAGTTGTATTAAGGGTTTTTGGCGTCTTATGATAAAATAGTCCGAGTAACTAATATATTGCATTTATCTGTTATTTTAATAATACACTCGAGTGTTATTTAAACATACTTAATTGATAAACATCCGAAACGTTATGTAAATAAACTAATTAACAATTATTTTATTTAAATGTATTAAGTAAGCCTGTTTTCTTATTATTTAAAGTGATCAACCTTTTCTGCCACTCGAATGACAGCTGTCATTTAATTTTAGCGGGAATTTATCTCTATGAAGCAAAAATGCGGGAAAATCTAGTACATGAGTATCCTTTATTTCCAGAGTAACAGTGTGTATGATAGTACACTATTTGAAGCGGGCGGGACGACCCCAATGAACCCCGTGTATAGTGCATCCTTACAAAGTCCAGACTCTATTGCATCTGGCCAATCGATAGACTTACAAGCCGGCTTTCCGAACAAAAATATGCTCTCTACATAACAATAAAGATAATTCAATTGTGTAATTACCAGATGTGTCCAAGAGCCAACTCATGCGGCGGCTTGCATGAGTAAAATATATATTTTAAACTGTCTTGGGGACGCCCTTGTTTGTGTCGACGGTAGTAGAAACTGTTTATTCAGAATGTAGGGCCTACAATTTATACCACTTTAAAAAGAAATCTCGAAGAGTATTACAATTCTGGAGTGCAGTTGGAATATGGATTTTTTAAATCACCTTTTGTTCATATAACACAGTTTGTCAGTAAGAGAGAAAAGAATGACAAAAATGTAATTAGATTATTGTTTTTATGCAAAAAGAGTTAAAATGTACGGGAATTGTATTCTAATTTGGGTGAAACTTTGAATAAAAGTAAAATCGAGTTACTTGTAAGATAAAATATTAAATTGTAGGCCTTAAGCTAAAATTCAACCTCTTTTAAACAGTATGAGAAAACGGAATGTCGCAATTATCGGCACATACTGGTAAAGTAGCATTGGACCGCGGGGTTCCGCCAAGCCAAGAATCGAACCCAGGATAAGAGTAAACTAAGCCAGTATTTGAATAAATAATCCCTGAAGCATCCAAAGGTTAGAATTAGAATTTCTATATGAAATGATATGTATTATGAATCTCGAGAACTATGTGTCTTAGACTTACACACCATCTCCGCTATAAGCTAAGTAATGGATCCATCCACACAATTTTCACGTTAGAATAAGATTATTGTAATAATTATTATTATAGCTAATTTCCAATGCTAGTATCTAGACGTTTCCACGATTCTTCTGTCATTAAAAGGATGGCAATACTAAAGAAATGGATCCAACAAACGTCGGATTAGGTATATAAGCCTTATAATCTGTGTCATAAAGATCAAATTCTTGTACTCTCAGTGATGTCTCACACGGGCCAGTCCTCGCAAGCCAAGCAATAGGTGTTAGAAATTAGCTAGAATGCAATACAAAATACAATAATTAGTCAAGTTTTATAAATAAAAAAAGGTTTCGAATATATAAATTTAAGTACTTTGTCGTAAATATTCACATTTAAAATTATTTTCGGTGTTTAAATTTGCTGGTTTCTTATTTATAAGTTATTTGGGGTAAACAGTATTTATAATATGTATTTGTGAGATTGTTTTCGTATTACGAATATGTTGGAAATAGTAACAAGAATTTGTAAATCCAATTTAAATATTTTAAGGCGGAAATAGATTATTAAAACGCAACGCATATTGTCGTGACGACGCTCAATTCGCCACGTGCGCTTTACCAACACGCGATGGCATTATTGATTGAATATTATACAAAACGTGGGTAAAAGAATGAAAAACATATTAAGTTGACGTCAGGGTATAAAAGAGAAAATTTGTATGTACTTTCGGGGATTTAAAATACAATTTGTTGAACAAGAAATTCCTTCCGCTTTTGTTTTTTATGAATTTTATATTTGCGTTTAAGTGCCTATTAAAACCATTTTTTTTTCTTTATCCTACCAATGTATGAATGCGCCAAGCATAAGCGCCGGAGTTTTCTAGATTAGGGAGCACGTCGATGTCTGGATCGGGTAAGGTTTGGGCGAATGACGTCGGGTGATCATGTGTGATTCAGAGCTAAACCGATCCCAACGTTTCTGTATACAAGTTGGATGTAGTTCAATTCTCAATATGCGAAGCGCACGCGCAACCTTGGGATTCTGTGGGAAGTTATTTTCTAAGGGCTCATACAGAAAGCAATATGATCCGATCCAAAACGCATCGCGTTTCATCGGATGGCGTCACGCTTTAAGTGTATTTCCGCCATTCTACTTGTATAAATATGATTTTCTAATTGTTTTACTGTGATGTTTTACCTACTTATTTTTGTTGTTTATTGATTATTTTATGTCTGTATACAGCAAAGCTGTCGTATTTAGGTTGTTCATAAATTAGTCATTTTTAGTGATATCACAGTATGGTTAGTTTTGTGCACTTCTATATATTATTTTTAGTAAAATAAATTTATTGGGTGTTCTTTATGTGTGATTTTACGAATGTTGATTTTTTTAACACTATATTTGTTTAGGCATTGAAAGCAATAAGATCTGTTTGCTATACAAGCAACTCACTTAACTGGTTTGTACCCACCAATTTTGGTAGCTTACATATGATTTATTTTGGTTCACTTTTGGTTTTTGAACACCATGTATTTGTTAGATGGCGACGAATTTTATGTAATTGATGATACGGAATTTGTCAGATGTAGCTAGTCTTAGGTTTTATATATTAAGAGATTAGACACGCTAAAATGATGATTTTTGAAGCAGTAGTTTTATAGTGACTAAAGCTAATTGGTACTTATACATTTCAAACTTAAATATTGAAGTTCTCTGACAATTAACATATACACCATGATTGTCAATTTATGAAACCCAAAGTGCCGATTGTCAATTTTTCCTTTATAATGTGATACTGAACATGCTGTATATTTATATACTCATGTGAAACCTTAAATTAAGTGATATTTTTGGTTAAATTTGTAGCTATATTTTTTTGTTATTTTAATCTATATAGAATAAAGTAATGAATTTACAATTACTGTTTTATTATTTACCCTATTCCTAAATTAAAAATTAAATAAAAGATGTTATAGAAAAAAATAGTTTATTTTTGTTTGAGCAATTTAGTAATGCAATTCTTCTCGAATGAAGGGATGTTTTAAACACTCATTGACAGATATTCGCTGAGCAGGATCCAACATTAACATTTTGTCCAAAAGATCTTTAAGTTGTCCAATCTTTTTTTCTTCACCAGGTGTCATTTCTTTTCTAGCTTTTTTTATTTCTTTCAGAAGGTCTCTTCCAATTGTAATGTTAGACACTTCCTCACATTTTTCTCTTCCCGAAAATTCATCTTTTCTGTGATATAAGAAGTTGTTGTTATAATTGAAGTGTTGGTCTTTAAATTTTCCTTTTTTAAGAAGTCTTGTGGAAATTCTTCCTTTAAGATCCATGAAACATTTCAGCATTTTATTATTAGAATTGCCAGTGAATAATATTTTACCTGTTGCCATTTCGTACATGGTGCAGGCAGTCGACCATATATCCACACCATGGTTATAAGTTATGCCTAAAATTATTTCTGGGGCTCTGTAAAATCTCGAGACTAAGTACGGTGTTGGCTCATTCTCTTCCACTTTAAATGCTGAACCAAAGTCACATAACTTTAAAACATTTTTTCTATCATTTACTAAAATATTATCTGGCTTAATATCTGCATGGATATATCCGACTTTCTTAAGAAGTCTCAAGGCTAGTAATAATTGCACAGAATAACTGTTGAGGGCTTTTATGTTCAGCCCATGTCTACCGTATTTCTTTAAAACCACTCTTAGGTCCATATGAAGAGATTCTAAGACCAAACAAAGGTGTTTTTTGTGCATAAAGTGACAATCTAGCTTAACACAATGATATTTATTTGTTGGGTCTGCAGTATTCATTTCTTTTAATGTTGCTATTTCTTTTAAGCCCGTCTTGTACATTAAATCATTGTTCCTCATAATTTTAATTGCAACTTCGGTGTTAGTTTTGGTATCTTGAGCCCTGATGACATTTGCAAACACACCTTGTCCCACTAGAGATTTGATGGTGTATCTGTTGTTGTTAATAATATCTCCTATTTTAATATTATAATAACCCTCTTCATCATCCCAATTGTCCGTTAGTTGAACGCTATTTTTGCTATTGTCTTGAGTTACTTTATCAGTTAATTGTTTAGCAATGAAATCTTCCTCTGCAAACATATCAGTTGTCTCACTTTTGATTTGGGTTTTATTTTCATTTGAGTTTGTTATTTCATGCATATCCGTTTTTGTTATACACTTTTCTTGATTAGTTTTGTTCTCTTGTTCAGCAATATCTTTACTATGCGTAAGTTGTTCCAGTAGCCTCTTTCTTTGTTGTCTTCTTTGCTCAATAATAGATTCTTCATCTTCCGAGTCTACCTGCGTATAATCCACATTATGAACCGGTGAAGATTCTACATATACAGTGGAAGAGGATTTTTTTTCACTTTTAGATCTTTTACTATTTTTATGTTTATGAAGATTGTCAGAACTAGACCGCTTTTTGCCGTGATCATCATGCTTGCTTTTGGAACTTGATTTAGAATGTTTCGAGAATTTCTTAAGTTCTTCTTTTAAATTCTCTCGCTGTTTTATCAGTTCGTCAATTGAATTATTTTTAGATGAATATGGTGGTGTTCTAGACTCATTCAGATGGTGTTTAGAATCTTTACTCCTTTTTGCACTTTTATCTCTCTTTGAATCTGTCCTATGTTTTGAGTATTTTCTGTGATGATCTGCCATATTATTTAATGAAGAAATTTTGTTTCGTATGGTCACCTAATCTGTAAAGATTAAATATTATACATATTAGACTGGTGATAAAGTAAAATATATCTATATTAAAGTAAAAAATCATTTTCTATGTATAAAAATTGATTTATTAAGACAGGCAAGCATTTTACATATAGTAAATCAGATTCATGATATTAAATTTTCCAATTATGACATAATATATAGAATGTGATGTAAATTTGCAATCATGCATCTGATATTTTGATATAAAAGATGTAATGTTAACTATAGCACTGATTACATTTCCACCCAATCTCGACATCTGATGTGTCAACATTACTAAGTGATCGACTTTTCATGTTGCTGTTATGTAAGTTGCCATTTTAAGGGTTGGCTGCATACTCATTTTACTTTTCCATCCATTGTTATCTATTGGAATGAAAAATATGTATTAGTCAAACATAATGATGACAGAAACCTCATATAGATATATCAACTTTGGAAAAAATATTTTACACAAAACAAAGTGTAATTCTTTTACTCATCCTTTTCGTCCCAAAGAAATGAACATTTTTTATAGCACAGATATTATAGAATCTGAAAAACCTTTTTTAAAATAATAATTTCTTGATTTTCATATTTAAACTCATAATAAGTGTGCTACTAAAATGTTGAGTTATTCTTGAACAACTCTTCTGTAGTTGCTCAATATTTATAAAACCAATTTCACCATAAGCTTTTATAAATGTTGAAGCCGATAACATATTAATGAAAATTTACACTACATGGCCTCAGAAGTACAATCTGGAATATAAGAAAAACATTTAAAGATTTCGTAAGTATAATAATAACCCAGTTTGTCAGTTCAGACGAGGTTCAGGCACATTCAGAGAGATTAAAGCTGCGTTACATCATAAAATCATTCTGCTTTTTTCTTGGTTATTTATTCAAGATTATTTGTAACGGGCCGCATCGTCTATAGCTATACATACATATTGAACTTCATTTATATTATTTCACATTAAGAATTTATATACATGCTAGACTTACCTATTTTGTTTCAAATCTTATAGTGTTACTATCTGCATTCATAAATAGTTGTACTAATCAGGCCATAATTATTGTTTAAATCGCGTATCCTCATATATATGCCGTAAAACTTAAGTTTACCGGAGTTTGATAGAAATCAACCGAGTACATATAACAAAAATTAATAGTGACAAAATTTGACAATAAACTAATAAAGAAATAATATAGGTACCTAACGTTGAACCCAAAAATTACTGTACATTAGTTTTGTTTTATTGGCAAAAAGTTAGCCATTACTTTTTGATTGCAATTTGACAATAGACTAGTGACTACAGACTAAAACTGCAGCCTTGTGTTTATTGTTTATTGTGTGGTGGTTTATTGTAGGTACTTACTAAAAAAAACTTAGTAGATTGGATCATAAAAAAGAACATATATTTGAAATTCACAATTTCTCACACAATCCAATTGTCGTACGACTTTATAAACTCTCAAAACAAGAAAGTAAAATCATAGTTGATCAATTGATTCAGCTATTTTTTGTCAGAATTGTGCGATATATTTTCATTAATAAGTAAACATTGCTTAAAGAATATCTCGTACGGTATATGCCAAAACTGGGTGTAGTACATTATACATATCTCATCCAGCAAAGACTTAACTATGTACTATTATAATATGTAGTTTATATTATTATATGTAGGATATTGCAACTAACATAGTAGACTTATGATTGTCTGATTAAATAAAATATAAACTATTCTTATTAATGAATATACATATAAACAGTGACTTCACGCTAAGATATATCTTCTATATCTCTATTTTATAAAATATTTAATCTAAGGTCTTAATAAAATATAATATAAAGAATAAATTTATACAACAACAGTACCTATGACAATATTTGTATAAATTTAGTTTTAAACGGATAAAATTTTGTAAGAATACTTACTACTACATATTCTATTATACTTTGTTGCATAGTAAAAAGATCCTTATTTCTTAAGGTTTTATTTACTATTGAAACTGAAGCATTTCACTCTTTGAAAACAAGAACAACATTTTGAAACTTTCTGAGTATTTGATGTATTTGTTTCCTTGGACGTGTGATGCAGTAAAAACTATGCCGACTTTTTCTATCGTCCACCAAACCATTCCACCGATAAAAGCTGAATAACAGGGACTGTGGAATGTTGTATGACATACAACATTGTGCTCAATGCAGACTAATGTCAAAATTTGACAATTAAGTTTTAACAATTAACATGAATCTAACCTATAATCCGGAAAATTACTTATGTTTAATTTAGAATAAATTTACAAAAAGTAGTTTCGTTGTTTTGTATAAATACTACAGTGAAAAAGACTCTAAATAAGTATAGGCAAAATGAATATCATCATGAATTCAATTTCAAGAGCTTCTGCTCATTATAGTTTTGGTATGAAAATGCCATTACGAAATTTTCACGTAACAAAAGGTGAGGCATGGTTGTGTTTAATTAAATAACAAGTATTCTGTATGGTTATTGATTTAACTACCATTTTACCATTAAGAGTAAAATACTTATGTTTTAACATAGACATAGTATTGACGGAATAAAGAAATGAACCTGTAATAAAATAGTTGCTATAGTTACCGCTTCACTTTTTGGATGGTTTTTAAAAACCTTTTTTTATAATTACAGTGCAATGCTTGTACTCCCCATCAGCTCTGGGGATTGATGGATATCTCCAGACGAGGAAGAAGATAAAAGAACAATTTGCCCAATTCACTGACACATTTAGAGCCAAAATGAATGACTTTGTACATGATTCAAAACATATGATTTTTACAGAAGATCTTAAGAATATGGTCCACATGGCTGAGCCCACAGACTTAAATTTAGTACTCGATATGGTTAAGAAGTAAGTTGTAATTTGAAGAGTTTTTATCTATATCTATGACAACTATTTTGGCTTCAGTTCATTGTTCACTTACTTAAAATTTAATAAATTTTGTTACCAACCCACCAAACCTGCAAAAAAAACTGTGCACTTGTTTTTTAATTCATTGCTAACAGATGTAAAACTTTTTTTATATAATATATAAGTTAGACATAATATGGTTTTGCCGACTCTTTGTAGGCATTATCAATCTCTACAACTTTTTTTGAAACTTCATTATGTGTCTTACTGTTAAGGCAGCATTTGTAAGAACATTTTACCATTTTATTTGACTACACTACTATGAAATGTGTTATTTTTAAGGTTTTACAGTGGTAACAGTTTTAAATACCATCGCACTTTTTTGACGATACTAATTATTTAGGAGTCTCGGAGGACCTTCATTGGAACACCTCCAAGTGAGTTTTGCTCCAGAACCGCACTTTCACGTGAAAATAAAAAAGAAACGGATTTATAAAGTAAACTGCACTGTAAAACTAATTACCGCTAGTCTAGCATAAACCACATTCAAAATGGCCGATTAAGTTTATAAAATTAATAGGGATGTGAAAAATAATCGATTTTTTTTAAAGTGAAAATCGATTTTTGTATTCGATTTTAATATTAAAAATAATTGAAAATTCGGCGACCAAATATTCATATACTAACTCTAACCTAACCAATCTAAATAATATTTGTTTTTGTGGACAGCTCCGATCTAAATAGTAATTGTTTATTCAAGCCTCAGCTTCTCGGCGTCCTGGTCGCCTTCGGCGACCAAATATTCATATACTAACTCTAACCTAACCAATCTAAATAATATTTGTTTTTGTGGACAGCTCCGATCTAAATAGTAATTGTTTATTCAAGCCTCGGTTTCTCGGCGTCCTGGTCGCCTTCGGCGACCAAATATTCATATACTAACTCTAACCTAACCAATCTAAATAATATTTGTTTTTGTGGACAGCTTCGATCTAAATAGTAATTGTTTATTCAAGCCTCGGCTTCTCGGCGTCCTGGTCGCCTTCGGCGACCAAATATTCATATACTAACTCTAACCTAACCAATCTAAATAATATTTGTTTTTGTGGACAGCTCGATCTAAATAGTAATTGTTTATTCAAGCCTCGGCTTCTCGGCGTCCTGGTCGCCTTCGGCGACCAAATATTCATATACTAACTCTAACCTAACCAATCTAAATAATATTTGTTTTTGTGGACAGCTTCGATCTAAATAGTAATTGTTTATTCAAGCCTCGGCTTCTCGGCGTCCTGGTCGCCTTCGGCGACCAAATATTCATATACTAACTCTAACCTAACCAATCTAAATAATATTTGTTTTTGTGGACAGCTCCGATCTAAATAGTAATTGTTTATTCAAGCCTCAGTTTCTCGGCGTCCTGGTCGCCTTCGGCGACCAAATATTCATATACTAACTCTAACCTAACCAATCTAAATAATATTTGTTTTTGTGGACAGCTCCGATCTAAATAGTAATTGTTTATTCAAGCCTCGGTTTCTCGGCGTCCTGGTCGCCTTCGGCGACCAAATATTCATATACTAACTCTAACCTAACCAATCTAAATAATATTTGTTTTTGTGGACAGCTTCGATCTAAATAGTAATTGTTTATTCAAGCCTCGGTTTCTCGGCGTCCTGGTCGCCTTCGGCGACCAAATATTCATATACTAACTCTAACCTAACCAATCTAAATAATATTTGTTTTTGTGGACAGCTCCGATCTAAATAGTAATTGTTTATTCAAGCCTCGGTCTCGGCGTCCTGGTCGCCTTCGGCGACCAAATATTCATATACTAACTCTAACCTAACCAATCTAAATAATATTTTTTTTGTGGACAGCTCCGATCTAAATAGTAATTGTTTATTCAAGCCTCGGCTTCTCGGCGTCCTGGTCGCCTTCGGCGACCAAATATTCATATACTAACTCTAACCTAACCAATCTAAATAATATTTGTTTTTGTGGACAGCTCCGATCTAAATAGTAATTGTTTATTCAAGCCTCGGTTTCTCGGCGTCCTGGTCGCCTTCGGCGACCAAATATTCATATACTAACTCTAACCTAACCAATCTAAATAATATTTGTTTTTGTGGACAGCTCCGATCTAAATAGTAATTGTTTATTCAAGCCTCGGTTTCTCGGCGTCCTGGTCGCCTTCGGCGACCAAATATTCATATACTAACTCTAACCTAACCAATCTAAATAATATTTTTTTTGTGGACAGCTCCGGCGCTACGGGAAATGCAGCCCCTCCACCCTTGCGTACCAAAGCACAGGCATTTTATTCAAGCCTCCGCAACCTCGGCTTTTTGGTCGCCTTCGGCGACCAGCCTCAGCCGCTACAGCTTTCATAATGCCTGTGCTTTGTTACAGCGGGTGGGGGCTGCTCTTCCTCCGCGCCTCCGATTATTTATATACACTCTAGGGGTAAGACAGACAAGACCACGTGGATAGTGGGGTGCTCTGATTCGGTTTTGGGTACTTTTTGGATATTAAAGTAAACACTTTATTCTAGTAAAAATTAAATAATATAGAAAGTTGCAAACAATGAAATACAAGTACTAATTAAAAATACAGACGAGTAGGTATCGATAATTTCAAAAAATTTCGGAACCCTATAATCTATCAACACGAAATTAGGTTAATTTCAATGTTGATTATTCTATAACTTTAAATTTCCAAAATGAGGAAATAATCGATAAATAAATAAAACGATTATTAACAATCGATAAATTAAAAACACGATTTTTTTAAGTGAACGTCACATCACTTATAACCAATAGAAAAGTAGAAAATGGCGGATTGTTTACAAATTTTAATACATTACACAAAACTTTAAATTTTTTATAAAAATATTTAGACGCGTATCCGGAGCAAAACTCACTTGGAGGTGTTCCAATGAAGGTCCCCCGGACACTCCTAGATAATTAGTATCGTCAAAAAAGGGAAGTGATATTTAAAACCCAACCCAATTAGTTTCATGTAATTTTAATGATTTTGGATTTATTATCCGAAATAACAAACTGCTCATTCCTTGATTAGATTATTATTTATTTATTTGGTTCACAATTATACTAGAATATACGTAAGTATTGTGATGAAAATAATAAACGAGGGCTCAATAGACGACTATTTATTTTTACAGATTTAATACACAAAAATCTGAGTTTAGATTTGGATCATTTGTGTTTGGACCTGTTGTGATGAGGATGTTCTATTTTCTAGATGCTCCCACTGAAGCATTAAAGGTTAGTAGACACAAATAATGACATTATTGAATAGTAGGTCTGTTTCATGTAATATAATGATGATTTTAAGTTGAAAGACCGAAGTAATTCTGTTAATGTACTATTGGTTATTTCATTAGGGTTACCTTAGGATGTATTATAAAGTTTATTCCTTTGCATCTTAGTTGATAACTCAGTTTGCATGTAATTCAAAAGTTTTGGTTCGCAATAAAATAGTTAGTACAGGTGGGAAAATGCAATACACAATTTATATAAAATAAAAAGTTAAACAATTCATGTTAATCTACTATATAAAAATAAGTCGGGTTTTCCTTCCTGACGCTATATCTCCAGAAGTCACGAACTGATTTCCACGGTTTTGCATTCGTTGGAAAGGTCTCGGGCTCCGTGAGGTTTATAGCAAAGAAAATTCAGGAAAAATTTCAACAGAAAAGCGGGATCACCAAATGAAATGTTACAAAAAACGAAGCCATTTGGTGGCGAAACGGAGTTCGCCGAGTTTGCTAGTTAAATATATTTTATACAAATTTTAAAATATTTCCTAAGGAACAACTGCTCAGATTAGGTTTGATGCTGACAGCATGTTGTATTGGTTTGAGTTTCCTGATAAAAATCGTGAATTTTTACTTCTACAACTAATCATTAGTAAAGTAGTATTTTTCTTTTACAGTGTTTTGAAAACCCAGATAATGCCGGCTTCTTTGATCAATTAATCAGTTACCAGATATTATTGGATCTTCTCTACAATCATGAGATGTATGATGAAATGTACAAGATATTTGAGAAAGTACAGGAACGCCAGTTGAATATGACTAAATATCCAAAGTATCCAGTTGTTTTAATACTTGCTGCTTGTTATAAACAGGTAAATAAAACAAAATAAAAAACAAAACAAAAGAATAAAAAAAAAAAAAAATTACATTACTTACGATAATACTCAATATTGTGATCCAATTCAGTTTCCGACAAAATTGAAGTCCAAGAATAGATTACTCATATAGAAATTTGAGGCCCAGACCTAAAAAGATCGTAGTGCCACTGATTTATTTATTTATGCTATGTCGTTGATTCTACTAATCTGTGACTGTATTACGTGACTGGCTATTATAATCAATATTATCATTATGGACTTTTTTATAAATTAATGATTTTTTACAAGATTGTTTACTCCATAAAGCATGTTCTTTACACATTAAACTTATTTGTTCATACTGTCTAGAAGCCTATTGGTAGGTATAGATTTTATATAGAATCATTTTATATATTCTACTAGTAGACTTGGCTAAGGTTTTTATTATATTACATAGTAGTTAACTATTCAAGAGAAACGGCAGGAGAACACCAATCCACCATGCTATTTTAGTGGTTATGCCATTAAATTGTAGCTTATGCGAAACGTTGGTATTTATTTTGATAAGGATCAATACCTAGGTATGAATAAAGAGCCTTTTCTAGCGGTGGTATTTAAAAAAAAAATTAATAAAAGGACGCTTATTGTGACGTAACTATAAAAGATAGAGACATGCTGTCGCGACATTTTTTATAGATGTGTCCTGAAAAATTTTAGTACATCATTTTGTTCTATCATTAATAGTTTCCGCAGCGCACGCGATTGAAGGAAGTTTTTTGTTTATTTTTTTACACCTTGGTTTAGAATATTCAAGTTTTAGTAAGCATCCCTAATTTTTTTGAAAATGAAACATAGCCTATGTCACTCGTTAATAGTGTAGCTTGCCAACGGTGAAATAATTTTTGAAATCGGTCCAGTAGTTTCGGAGCCTATTCATTTCAAACAAAAAATCAAATTCCTCTTTATAATATTAGTATAGATAGATGATACTTGTAGCAATATAACTTATTAATAAAATTTTATATTAAGTACATATATTTTGAATGTCACAAACATTTACATTTTTTATATTTTTTAGAATACACCAGAAAGCTACGAATATGCAAAGAAATTATGGAAGGACATGTCTGCTTTAGGGACCTCGCCTCTTCGAAGAAGTTGTACATTCATGAGCGGTATGGGAAATTATTCTTAAAATATACGGCAAAGTTTTATTCAAATTGATCAATTTGAAGATGAAGTTTTGGAGTTTTAGTATAAGGATTATTTTGTACTCATAAATTTAGTATTTTTTTGTGATAGTGCAATAATTTTGGAATTAATTAATAATAATTAATAAGGGTTTTCAGTAAAAGTGTTCAAACAGATAACAAATGAAGAATATATCAATAGTAATTGAGACCACACAATGAATTATACATTAAAATAATAGTAAATAAAATTTCGGTTTTAATAGTATAATAATATTCTTCAAATAATGCTTTGTATAGACTAGAGAATTTTTTGTTTCTCCAATTTTTCTTACGAAGATGCCCAGTTCCAGCCCACATATCAGGCTCTCTATTAAATCTAATGATAGTATTATTATCTTTAAACGTTGCAACATACGAAATTGAATCCCAGATTAGTTAGCGACTGTTTCAAGTATATGACAATGAGAGACGTATTTTCGCTTTTTATGAGAGTATTTTTTTTTACTAATATAACAATAATATATTGCATAATATTTTAGATAAGTACATGACAAATTATTTCGCTATGTATACCCGTTATTGATAAAAAATCTAGTCGCACCATTTTTACAGTACTTTTCTCTCCCTTTTCAACCCAGGGTAAACTCATGTGACAGAAAGAGACGACTAGACTGACTTTTTTTATTGTATTTCAGCCATGGCTTTAAGGAATAATGAACCACACATAGCTCTAGAGTGCATATCATTACAAACACCGCATTACGTCACAATTAGGAATATTAAAGTAAGTACTTTGAATGTCCGACGGCAGTATTTCTTTTTTCTATAGGCAAGTAGGTCAGAGTAAGTAGGTTTTTGTCTCTCAGATTCCGAGTCGAGATGTAGTGCTAAGTAACTCTCGTATGTCAGAAATTGGATTTGACATGACTGAAGGCATGAGCCGTCCTCTTAAATGTCAAAATACAATACGTTTTTGACATACCTAATGCTGTCTCATTTCTTTCTCTAAGCCAGTTCCCTCACATTGTTTCCTTCACTTTAAATCATGATTTTTAAAATGTATTTGGTATGAAAAATAGCCTATGATAGTCAGGCAAATTTGTTTTTTTTATGGGGGGCAAACGAGCAGGAGGCTCACCTGTTAAGTGGTACCGCCGCCCATGGACACTCAATGTCAAATGCTTGCGAGTGCGTTGCCGGCCTCTTAAAAATTGGTTCGCTCTTTTCTTGAAGGACCCTAAGTCGAATTGGTTCTAAAATACTACAGTAGGCGGCTGGTTCCACATAATGGTGGTGCGTGATTATAATAAAAATATATTTTTTCCAGGTCATAGCTTTATGCCAAGTAGGTAGGATTGACGATGCGTTGCCAATTCTAAGAGGTGTTTTGGATGTAGATTCACCAAGTAGATTAGACAAACACACGTTCTTTTCAGAGACGGTAAGTTGGTTAACTGGTTTGTCTCTGGTTTTATGTGTTAAAGGGATATATGTACGTTTAAATAACTAAAATATGGGACCCGCAATGCATGTGATCGATAACCAAGGTTACACACGGTTCAACAAATGGAAAGCTATCTATAGGTTTTTCCCGTTTTTGCAACATGTTTTATTTATCGCGGATAATGTAGTTTCTGTAAAAATATATATAATTCTATATTATGGTTAAATTGTACATATACTGAGCTTCAAGTATTTAAATAGAATAAAATAAAAATATTTAAAAAGCTCGAAATTTACCAGTTCATCAACCATCTATCATTATTATATAAAGCGGTTATTTAAAGCTTTTTTCAAACCCAGTTACAGGTTTTTTGGTCCTTCGAGCCCGAAGAAACAAATTGAGAATGTTAGTTTAAAAACTGTGATGTTTTCGAATTGTAGAAATGAGCAATCTTATATCAGATAATATTTAAGACTAGCTGGCCTGGCGAACATCGTACCGCCTTATAGTCGATTCTTTATTTGTTTAAAATACTTATTCTGCTATTCGGGACACCGGTCTAGCTAGTAAGATTAAAAAAAGAAAGTTGATAAGACAACAAAAACATTATGTCAAAAAATAAAGAATTACCTTCCCGGAACCCCTCCACTAACACTTGAACTTTATGCTATGGTATTAAAGTTCAAATTGACTTTTAAGTATTATTACGAATATTTTGTATGGCAATATAGAAAAGTGTTGTTTTTAGACTTTTTCACTCAATTTTTTTTATTTTTTCTCCGTAAGAACCATCCTCGTACTTCAAAGTACATTATAAAAAAAAATCAGACAAATCGGTCATGCCGTTTTCATGTTATGTCGTGACAACGGAAAACGGGTTTCATTTTTATATATATAGATATGGCGAAAGGGTGATTGAAATATCTTTAAACGTTGACAATTGAACGTTCAATTTAAGCTGACCATTTGCAAAATGATCAGTTATAGGTACTATCGGGCTACGACATAATGTGATGCGTCATGCGGAATTTGTTTAAGTGAAACATTTTATGTGAAAAACAAAGTATATAATATAAGCGATCTATGTATCATTTATAAATAAAGTAATAAAATTATTGACCGATTAATATTTATTGGGAAATTATTATTATGTATAAGAGTTTAACGTTAATTATTTTTACAGATAAAAGCAGCACAGGAAGCGGTAAAACAAAAGAATGACAAAGATCTAGAAAACTCGTTTCAAAACATCGAAAAGGCTTTGCGGGAACGCGACCTTATAGATGATCAGGTATGAACAATTGTACAAGTATTAGGCCTGTTACAAATATCTATCTAATACATTAATTCTTTCTATGGGCTATTCTCGTCTATGGGCAATATGTCTATACCCCATTTTAATTCGATAATTCTTGTCTATAAGCTGCAGATAACAATTATTGCTTGGCTTAAAGGCCATATTATAATCTGTAGAAAACAATAGTATATTTCATTACGAGTGCGGAAAGCCTGTCATTGCAAAGAGTTCCGACAAATGTCTACCCGAGCCGAGGCGTAGCCGAAGGTGAGGGTTGACAGTCGGAACAAGTTGCAATGATGGTTCCGCACGTGTACTGAACGACTATTTTTAATACAGTTGCGAAAAAATTTAACAATTTAATAAAATATTTAAAACACAATAAACTCAACCAACTAATCATTTATTTCTTAAAAAAGTTATAATTCACATATACATTTAAATTGGTACAGTTTTTTTACGAACTGGGGAAGTTTTAGGTTGCATATTTACTGTTTGAGACAAACTATTATTAATTTCGTATGATTGTTCATGTATATTTAATATATAATATAACAAACAACTAAACTCGCAAAGAACATTTTTGGAAAATGGCGCCAATGTGTTGTGTAAAATAATATAAGCAGATATTTTTTTTTCTTCACTCGTTCTGGGTAGGCAAAGGGAAAAGGGGCTGCCCATACAGCCAAGTCTTCAGTAGATTTTTTTTATTGATATGAAATTTAATAAGATGAAATGAAATGAAACCTAACCTAACTCATTGAATCAAATCGTTAAATCTGATATTGAAACAAATTATTAGCTTCTTTTTTGAAATATTTGCATGAATCATAAAAACTTCTATGATTTTTTTAGTAAAAACTTCGTGGTTGGTTTTTTCTTTTTAATAGACATTAATTTGACAGTTGGGAAAGAAAACGCACTAGTTCGGAAAAGGTAAAGAAAAAGCACGAGTGTGTAATAGCCCACATCCCGAACGCTATACGTCCCTGCAATACGCCACTTTTTGAGCAACTGTATTAAAATAGTATATTTCATTACGAGTGCGGAAAGCTTGTCATTGCAAAGAGTTCCGACAAATGTCTACCCGAGCCGAGGCGTAGCCGAAGGTGAGGGTTGACAGTCGGAACAAGTTGCAATGATGGTTCCGCACGTGTACTGAACGACTATTTTTAATACAGTTGCGAAAAAATTAAGCAATTTAATAAAATATTAAAACACAATAACCTCAACTAACTAATCAGTTATTTCTTATAAAAGGTATAATTCACATATTCATCGAAATTACAGTTTTTTTACTTACTGGGGAAGTTTTAGGTTGCATATTTACTGTTTGAGACAAACTATTATTAATTTCGTATGATTGACAGAGAAACTATTATTTAATATATAATATAACAAACAACTAAACTCGCAAAGAACATTTTTGGAAAATGGCGCCAACTGTAAAATAATATAAGCAGGGTTTTTTTTTTCTTCACCCGTTCTGGGTAGGCAAAGGGAAAAGGGGCTGCCCATACAGCCAAGTCTTCAGTAGAATTTTTTTATTGATATGCAATTTAATAAGATGAAATGAAACCTAACCTAACTCATTGAATCAAATCATTAAATCTGATATTGAAACAAATTATTAGCTACTTTTTTAAAATATTTGCATGAATCATAAAAACTTCTATGATTTTTATTAGTAAAAACTTCGTGGTTGGTTTTTTCTTTTTAATAGACATTAATTTGACAGTTGGGAAAGAAAACGCACTAGTTCGGAAAAGGTAAAGAAAAAGCACGAGTGTGTAATAGCCCACATCCCGAACGCTATACGTCCCTGCAATACGTCACTTTTTGAGCAACTGTATTAAAAAAAATATTCCGGGATTCTCTGCCATAAACTCCAAAAAAAAAAAAAAAAAAAATCCGGGATTCTAAATTTGAATACAAAATTATGTCTAACTGTAAAATGGCACAAAATTGTTTTCGAAAATAAAAATATGTCATGATAACACGTTCCATATTTGAATTCGACAGAATTTAACTTATTACTTTTTGAAGGTATACTTTTGGCGCGTTAGGCAAAAATGATGAGAGTAAATTTTTATGATGCGCGCGCACACCGTCGCAAAAAACCGACACCCTGAAGTTAACTCATCAACATTTTAGTTATTGTTAGTGTCGTTTTTCTACGAACGTAGAATACATTTTTTGAAAAGATTTTATCTTGTTACGCCAAAGAAGTATAACTTCTAACGCATGTACATAAGTACATTCACGTTTTTTTATACCTTTACCATTATATATCTAAAATTTGTAATTTTATGATATGGTTAGTTTTCCTACAACCGGCCAATTCATGATCAAATTCTACGATCGCGCGACGTCATTATATTAAAAAGAAAAATATATAAATATGATCATGAAACGGATACAGAAATAATAATAATAATAAAGCCCGTTTTATTTCCAATCCTGACAAAAAAAAACAAACACAGCTTAGATTATTTTACATTTTTATATTTTTTTTTTCTTTTGCTTGTTAATCTATATTCTAGCTTCCTTCAGTACCGTCGATCGGAACCCCATCACGGGTAACGGCCTCCTCCAGCTTTTTCCAACTGACTCTGTCTATGGCTCTCTTTCTCCATTCGTTCGGGCGATCTCTTCTCCTTCTTGCTCTTGGTCCTTTCCATACAGTTGTCTTTAAGGTCCACCTATTATCGGTGTATCTTGCTATATGTCCCGCCCATTGCCAATGTACAGAAATATGCTTCAACATATTTGGTTTTTTAATAAAACAATTTTTTTTTGCAGACTTTAGACAAGTTGGTGACGAGCGAGATTATGATATCTGTGAAGAAACACGACAAACCTCGTGGTATGCCCAAAATGCCGTTTGGTCAGAGACAAAGGAATTTGAGCTAATTACAATAATAAATGTCATGCAATATATGATTCGTACTATGTGATAATGTAAAATTGACGGTATTAAAATGTTATGTACACAAGTCTGACTTAAAAATAAAATACAATTTAAAAGATTTATTAAAATATACGAAAACGTATATTTAATGACATCGTAAAATTACGTAGACTGCCATATTGCACAATTGGTTTTATATTAGATTTTATAAATTCCAAACCCACTGTGAATATGTAAGTATTTTTTAACCGACTTTAAATGAGGAGGAGGACTCAAAAAGTATTTTCAAGTTGGAAATACTAATTTTGATTTTTTACTTCATTTTGAAATCGTTTATAGAATTTAAAAAAAAATATCTAATATTTATTCAGAGAGAATTGCAATGGTGAATAAAGCAGTCCAGTAATTTTTGAGATTGTTACCAACAAATCGTTCCTCTTTATAGTATTAGTATAGACTTATTACTATTTAATATGGATGTTTATGTAGTACGAATCATTTGTACTAAGGGAGAAATTGCATTTTGATGTCATACAAGATTTAGTTGTCTTAAATCTAATTGCGTGCGAGAATGTGAATGTTTAAAATTGTTCAAAATAAAGTGTTGATTTAGTATGTTTTTTATTTTTATTTATAATCCTTTCATTGCAAATATGAAATATACTGTGGTCGTTGCCAACTGTCATGATGCCAACTTTCTCTGTTCGCGCGAAATTTTATGGTGAATATCAAAATATATTTTTTTTCGCTTTCTGGCCAGGTTAAGGTAATTAGACCATACCGCCGCAACTAAGTCAATATTTTAAAATTAACTAGGTATAGTTATATTAAAGCTATAAATAGCTAACACTAGACCTACACGAACCCGACAAAATGTTGTTTAAGTAATTGTGGCTTGACTAATCGGCATACCAAGATTTCAAAAAAATAAAGTTACCTACAAATGACATATAGATTGAATGCACAGAATTTATTAGAGTAATGGTTTTGGGCAAGGTAGTAGTACCATTAGGCAATCTCTTATTAAATTTTTCAAACTTCCGCCCCTGATTTGGTTCTTCAAATGTTAATAATTTCAAACTCAAACTCAAAATATCTTTATTCATGTAGGTAAACAAGTACACTTACGAACGTCAAACAGAAGGTAAATTAATTGTAAATTTACATTTACTACCAGTTCACAAGTCAAGGGCGTAGAGCGGGTAAGAAGAACTTGCAAGAAACTTTCCGCCACTCTTTTTAATCGCCAAGTATTGAGTCATACAAATGGTTTGAACTGGAGAAATCAATCCCAAGGATTAGCTATTCAGTAAGCCTTTGAAATATTTAAATAGGGAAAGGTTGTATTGCTATATGATTTTATATTTTTCGGTTATAAATATTAATTAGAAAGTTGGTCGGCAGGTCGTTTTATCCCTTAGAGGATGGGACGTACTTTGATAGGATGCTTCTTGTGTACACGTTAACCCTGTTTCACTTATCTCGGACAAGCTTAAAAGATAGCGCGGCCGCAGAGCAGGTGGAAAATAATAAACGGCTTAAATATCAGTGTCTTTCCTCCAACTTTGATTTTGTTCCCTTTGGATTTCTCTTGGGCCGTGGGGTTCTGATTAGAGATAACATTTGTCATTGAAAACTTAATACATTTTGTCTTCGTTTGGTTTAGCTTTAGATATACAGTCGACTCTCGTTAATTTGAAACTCAAGGGACCAGAGATAAATTTCAAATTATCAAGAGTTTTAAATAACAAGTGTTTGAATAACCACGAGGGGGAGGGGCGACTGAAGGAAATAAGAATTTGATCAAAATTTGTTACTTATTATTTCTATATTCTTATTATGTATTAACAATTATTCACAAATTTTTATTTCGAAGAGAAGTCTGTAATGCATGTATGTAAATAAACGACATGCATGCATGATAAACGCTTCAAATTATAGAGAGTAGAGAAGACCGGATTTCAAATTATCGCATGTTGGCGAGCAAGATAATACTTTTTCAACTTCAAATTACGGAAGGGACCAATTATCATTGATTTTATTCAATTTATCGAGATATTCAAATTAATGAGTGTCAAATTATCAAGAGTCGACTGTATTCCCAAGTAAGGTGAGGGCAGTGACACCGATTGCTTAAAAAAATTATGTTAATAATAAATATTTACGAAGTATAAAGCTTTATTATAATATAAACCTTAATAAAGTTTTATATATACGAATTAATCTACGAGTAGAAGTCACAGGTGTTAATATTTAACGTATTGTGTATAAAAGGGCACGGTCCTTTATATAAAGGTGTCTAAATATATCTTCAATGGAAGGAATCTGAGCGAAGCGTAAAATTCAATGAGTTAGAAAGAAGTCTTTAGTACTTGTGTTCTAAGGTTTCGTTTTTATATTTATACGGGAATAAGATTTTTATAGGATTTGTTTTATAGTAAAACTACAAAAAGCCTTAAATATTGTAACGGACGTGACGTCGCCAGTCACATCCTGCCAAGCCAAGCCAAAGCCAAAGCCAAAGCCAAAGCCAAAGCCAAAGCCAAAGCCAAAGCCAAAGCCAAAGCCAAAGCCAAAGCCAAAGCCAAAGCCAAAGCCAAAGCCAAAGCCAAAGCCAAAGCCAAAGCCAAAGCCAAAGCCAAAGCCAAAGCCAAAGCCAAAGCCAAAGCCAAAGCCAAAGCCAAGCCAAAGCCAAAGCCAAAGCCAAAGCCAAAGCCAAAGCCAAAGCCAAAGCCAAAGCCAAAGCCAAAGCCAAAGCCAAAGCCAAAGCCAAAGCCAAAGCCAAAGCCAAAGCCAAAGCCAAAGCCAAAGCCAAAGCCAAAGCCAAAGCCAAAGCCATAGCCAATGCCATAGCCAAGCCATGCCATGTTGACCAACCCTCCAGCCAACCGCCATGCCTGCCAACCGCAAATGGCAGCCACTAGGAGGGGATGAGCCTATATAAGCCAAAGCCAGCCATATTAAAACCTACTTTTTGGAAGGCGTAAAATAAAGAACAATTAGTGTGCTGTCACTCTGCCATTTTATTTTCACTGTCAATTAATTATTAAAATTAAAATACTATTATCAATAAAAGTATAGGTCAATTATAATATTGTTGGCTTGTAGACCAAAAAATGGTGGATCAGTTCACTTAATCTTTACTAACAAAACATCAAACAGCCAGTGTATATTGATAAAGACATAGTGCCGTTCAAAAATTCAGCTACGTATGTCGGTATGTCGTTGGATACCTATCTCCGATGGAAGGTCCATGTTAAAAAGAAGCGCGAAGAGCTGGATCTTCGTTACAGTAAATTGGCTGCTTAGTAGTCTCGTACATAATAAATTATTAATCTACAAACAAGTTCCGATTCCTGTATGGCTGTGGGGCTGTACCAGTAAGAGCCACATCCATATATTCATTTGTTTAATACGGAAATACATAAAATAACCTTACAGTCTATACCAATACGATACTGTCAAGAAAAAATAGGTATATTATACACAATATCGCTGCTGTGATTTCACTCTGCGAACCTATTATAAAGATATCGATGCAACATCTATTATAACCGGGATCTGCTACAGACTGGTTCTGGCCCTTGGTATCGGAAACAAACTTGGCCTTCGCCATCGCACATATCCTATAGGTACAAAGAATGTTGGAGTACACTTGGGATGCACACTACCCCCCGCAAGACTTTCAGTACATAGTAGCAACTGTAAATCCCGTCTGGTTTCCAATTTATTGTACCCTATCATCCCTAAGACAAATAATGTCTTAGGGGTGATAATGTCTGAAAAGGTGGGAGCTTGTAGTTTATTGTTTATCAGAATGCCAAATCATAAACAGACTGCTTCACGACTGATTTGTGAGCGACCGCCGATGCGAAAACCGCTGTGTGAGTACGAAAAGTGAGTTACAGAATCGCAGGGCAGCTCTGGGGTCATCGGTACTATCTACCAGGCGCCAACTTAAATCTTTAATAAGCGCCTGTGCACTTCAACCCCACGGCAAAAAAGTAATTTCACTTTTTGAATTATTAAAAAATAATTTAAAATTCAGATTAAGGATATCTTAGTTAAGGACATCGTAGTTTAATATGCTTCTAAAGCCTTTCAAAATACAAGATAATCCTGCCAGAGGCTTTGACGATTTTAATACCGTGAAATTACAGATTTCCCGAGAACGGTTAGGTTTATTTTCACAAAAATATTTTTTTAAAAACGCAGTATACGTTTGTTAAAGATTTGGCCTAATGGTTTCAGCGTGCGACTCCCATCTGAGGTCGTAGGTTCGATTTCTGGCTGTGCATCATTGGACTATATATGTGCGCATTTAACATTTGCTCGAATGGTGAACGAATACATCGTGAGGAAACCGGCTTGCCTTAGACCCAAAAAACCGTGTCGGGCACAGAAGACTGATCATCTATTTGCCTATTAGATTGACAAATAATCGTGAAACAGATACAGAAATCTATGGCCCAGACCCAAAAAGCTTGCGTCACTGATTTACTTATTTATATTTATAATACGTTTTTTAGATCACCTTTATGTTTTTTAAAAAAAAATAGAAAGAAAGAACTCATTTATTACGATTGAAAATATTAAAATACAGAAAATCATGCCAGTTGCTTTAAGACCAGCATTATGTATATAGAGTGGCATTAGGAAAATTGACATGCAATTTTCCTACAAGAAAATCATTTTTCGTATTCTCTTATTTATAAGAGAAAATTGAATAAAATAATCTCTTGAAAATTTTATGGGTATATAAAAACGTGGTAGAAGAAGAAAAATATCCAGCGGCACTTGGTCACGACATGGTCTGGGCGTCAGATTTCTGTATGTGTTCTGTTTCTTGTTTTGTTTATTTTAGCCTTCTATCCCTGGTACACTGTAAGTAAAAATATAGGCTTACAAATGAACATGACAAAAACCAAAATTATGACCAATGACGACCGCTGGTATCCCAGAGACGGCCGAAGGAACAGAGGTCATCCCGTTATGAGATGGTGAGATGAGATACATGACATGGCCGGCAGCACCTGGACAAGGGACGCCCAGAACCGACACACGACCAGTCGTGAAGCAGTCATTTTATGATTTGGCATTCTGAAAACGTGGGAGCTTGTAGTTTATTGATTATTAGGATGCCAAATCATAAAAGTACTGCTTCACGACTGATTTGAGAGCGACCGTCGATGCGAAATCCGCTGTATGAGTTCGAAAAGTGAGTTACAGAATCGCAGGGCTGATGGCAAAATATGGAGGAGGCTTTTACCAATAACCGGGTACCAAACTAAAGAAACAATTATCGATTTAATATACTGTTAAATATAATACTAACAATAAATTAAGAAAACTAAATACTAACACAGGTAAAGTAATGTTATTTAAGGTTGGCAATAAAAGGCTTTTAAATTTGAATTTGAATCCCTGGTACACGCCGTCGACTTTGGATCTAAGCCATGCCGCTTTTCTCACGTTCCTCCGTTCGAGCGAATGTTAATTAAAGTCCATTGGTGCACAGCCGGGGATCGAACCTACGACCTCAGGGATGAGAGTCGCACGCTAAAGCCATCAGGCCAACTCTTTAATTTTTTTAAAGAGCTGGCCAAATGATAAACGTTTACTGCGTTTATTCAAAATTATTTTTGTCAAAATATACACTGTTCGATCTAAAAGGATCGGTATGATCCGTTTGTGTATTATTGTAAATTGCATTTCGACGTAAATTCTCTCAATATCGGTAGCCCTGTCGCAAATGACAGCGTGTTACAAAAGTTATTAAAATTGGGATTCGCAGTTGCTAGGCATTTCATTGAATTCCTCTGATAGAAAACTTTAAAATAAATTACAATTTCACCGAAAAGCTAATTCACACTCATTACCCTTACTTTCAGATCATCACACAACACAGCCCAATTAGGTATTACTTAACTAAATAATTAACGCTGGCGCTACAACCTTTTTAGGTCTGGCCATCAGATTTGTGTATTTGTTAATGATTATTTATCAATCTAATAGGCAATTAGGTGATCCGCCTCCTTCATGACCTGACACCGTCGATTGTTTGTTTCAATGTTCGAGCGAATGTTAAATGCGCAATAGAAAGTGCCAGCCAAAGATCGAACCTACGACCTCAGGGATGAGATACGCACGTTGGAACACTGATCTGGACTGCTGCAACAGGTATTACTTAAATATATTAAATAATTTTTATTATTTTTTTCCTTTTCTTTGTTACATTATGTATTCCATATATACAGAGCTATATCTTTAGTATAACTGTTTTTTATTACATATAATTTATGTTAGCTTTAGGATTCTAAAGGCGGAAACGTCTTAATACAGAAAGAGAATAGGATCTTCAATATTTGACTTGTAAGGGATCCCAAACAATTTATTATTCAAGAAATCCATTTCTATCGGCGTTGCACTTAGCGATTTCCTTTTAAGAGTTTAAAATGATTCAAATATTCCATTTCTTAGATTGATTTTCCATCTAGGGTCCTTTGATGATTGCACAATACATTTTTCCTTTCTGCTTAATATAATAACTTCAAAGCTGCCTTTGTCAGAATATGGGCTGGGTTTCTATTCAGATGTAGGTAGTCTAGTAAAAATTGGATAAAATGTTATATTTTGAAGTGAAAACTTCTTTAGCATCGTTGTGATTTAACGTGGGAGAAAATTAAATGAAGCATATACAGTGCATAAACTTTAAATTAGTGTTCAAACGTTAAATCTTATGAATTTATGTGTCCGTCTCTTTTTACTGTGGCTTTTTCGTTTCATCGACTTTCAAAGTTTAATTAAAGATTGATATTACACTTAAAAATTAAAATTACATTCGTCGCATTATCTTGATACTAAAATTTTCGAAGGTGTCACTTCTACCACGTGTAAATTGAACCTGCATACACGGTGGTATCTGTCAGAGTAACATGCACACTCGCTAAAATATTATTCATAGAAGACCGAAAGACTCATTTATCTTATGGTATTTTACTAGTTATAGAAGCTGCTTAAATAATTTAATTAAGTACTAATTGACTTATGCTTTACTATCTTAAGAATAATTGTTTTTTAATTATATTTTATTGAATTAAAATAAATAATTGTTTAATAAAGAAATGCGAACAGAGAGATATTCGATTTAAGTCAGATTTTACGGAGCACCATTACAATGTGGAACCAGCTACCCACTGATCAATTTCCGAAGCAATTCGACTTAGGGTCTTTCAAGAAATGAGCGTATTAATTCTTAAAAGGCCGACAGCGCACTCGCGAGCCCACTGACATTGAGTGCCCAGGGTATCACATAACACCAGGTGAGCCACCTTTTTTTTTTTTTTTTTTTTTTTTTTTTTTTTTTTTTTTTTTTTATATCCGAGGTGGAAATGCATTTACGCATCCCCTGAACAGGGGTATGTGGGACTCGACCCACGCCAAAATCTCTGCTATTCAGAGACTGGGTGAGCAATACCCACTAAAACCACCTCGAGTAGTTCCGACAAAGCCGCGTTACAGAGGCTCCGGGGTCGCTGTCGCATTCTACCGGGACCTCAACGGCATGTTACACTCAGAAACCTCTGGTGCAGTATACACTACATAGGAGGTAGGAGATGGGCATATCTTCTCCTATTTACTCCCCGTCTTCTACCCCCAGGATTCGTCCTAAAGCGCTCCCTCTCTCGTTCTGCTGTCTCCTTCTGTAGCATGACATGCTCACAGAAGGATACCACTGCATTCCATACCTCGTCACTGCCGACCATTTTTTGTACAACACAAGGTAAAGCAAGGTTATTACCCACCACAGAACTAAGATTATGACGTAACTGAGACCACTGCGGACAATCCTCCAACGTATGCTGTGCAGTATCATCATTTGCGCCACACTCCAAGCAGCTCGGTGTTGGTTCCCGCCGCACGATGTCATGCAAGTATCGCCCAAAACAACCATGTCCTGTCAACACCTGCACAAGACGAAAAGTAAGGGCACCACTTTTTCTATTTGCCCAGTCACTAAGTACAGGACGAATAGCCTCCACCGTTCTATGCCCCGCTGCTGGGTTAGCTAAGTCTTGGTACCATTTTTGCATAGTAGCTGATCGCGCCAAACGTCTTAAATTCTCGACTTCCTCAACACCAGGGTAAATACCTTCAGCCCGCGACTCCATCCGGTGATTGTATACTAGCGTGAGAGCCTCAGCCTCTAACTCCCAAGGTGGAGTGCCAGCCAATATACAACAAGCGGTAAAAGACACCGTTCGGTAACAACGGACTATTCTTCTTGCCACAACCCTTTGCGGCCTCCGTAGAAGGATTTTATTGGTTACAGTGAGCGAGTCTTGCCACACTGGGGCTCCGTAAAGTGCCATGCTTCGAATGACCCCACAGTAAAGCCTCCGACACCGTTCGTCAGGTCCACCTATATTTGGAAGCAGACGACTTAGTGCCCCTGCTGCACCAACTAGTCTCGAACCAAGGGCTTTAAAATGATCCTCAAACTTCCACCTACCATCAAGAATGAGCCCTAAATATTTCATATTACGACCAACCGACACTCTAACTTCATTAACAATAATTGATGCCCTAGAAGGCGGGCCACCTCTTGGCCCGTGAAACAAGAGCGCACTAGTCTTTTCAAGAGCAACCTTGAGTCCTAGTAGGCCAATCCTATCAACTACTAAAGAGGTCCCAACTTCTACTAGACGTACCACTTCTTGAAAGTCTCTTCCTTGCGCTACAATAAGGGTATCATCTGCATAGCAAAACATTTTTAACTTAGGTAGCAACGTACCCCTAAGCACCCAATCGTATCCAATGTTCCATAAAAGGGGGCCCAGTACCGAGCCCTGAGGAACCCCGCACTTCATTGGCCACCGAACCAGCTCTCCTGAGTCATTTACATACAGAATCTTACGATCTTCTAAATAACTTCTGACAAGATTCTGAAGATATAAGGGCACACCGTGGAAACGGAGAGCCTCCATTATGACTGTAAACGGCAAGCTATTGAAAGCATTAGAAATATCCAAGGAAACTGCCAAGGCCTTACCTCCACTACGGACAGCCTCCATAGTGAAATGTTTCAAGGCGCCAATCGCTTCTAATGTTGATCGCCCAACTCTAAATCCGTACTGAGCGTCTGCTAAATCTGGACCAACAACAGATATATGTTGACTTAAGCGCCAAACTATTATCCTTTCTAAAAGCTTACCCACCTCATTAAGTAAAACTATTGGGCGGTATGCTGATGAAGTGTCTTGCGGACGACCGGGCTTGCGCAATAAACATAGACGACCCTCCTTCCATAGTTGCGGAAATTGTCCAGTAAGAAAACAAAGATTAAATGATTCCCGCATTTCACCCTCTAGATATTCAACAGCAATTGCCAATACACGGCCGTGTATACCGTCTGGACCTGGGGCTCTCCTACGTTTTTTTAGACGATCCACTACGTTTGCAAATTCCACATCACTAACCAAGGGAATCTCGCCTTCTATTTCTGGTCTTATATCAGATGTCATCCGTGGAGGAACAATGTTGGGGTCAGCGGGAAATAGTTCAGATACAATTCTGGCGACAAAGTCTGACCGGAGTGTCTCAGTTAGTGAAGGACCTCCTGCCTGCAATTTATTTCGTACAAGACGGTATGGGCGCCCCCATGGGTCCTGATTGAGACTTTCGAGAAACTCACTATGTGCCTTATCCTTAGCCTGACTAATAGCCAGTTGTAGAGCCTTCTTATGTTCTACAAATTGAGAGTGAAGTCGTTGTTCTTGAGCAGCATCACGCTGATGTCTTCGGCGATTGCGAAGATATGCTCTTCTAGCACTGTTGCACATTTCACGTAAATAAGCAATATCCTCGTTCCACCAATGAACCATTTTACGTGATGGCTGGCGCCTCCATTTTGACATGGAAGCGTTTGATATTGCTTTTGCCGCATGACGAAGACGACTAGCTGCTTCATTAACGTCTGTAGGCCAAATAGCGGGTGCACACCAGGCTTGTACAATAGCCGCCTCTTCTGCTAGATCCTTATTTAGACTGCTGAGAACCCAGCGTGGGAATGCCTGTCTATTAACACCCACTTCATACCGTCTCTGGGATTTAAAAATATTGAACCTAATATAGCGATGGTCCGACAGAGTCTCAATATCTTCCGCAACTTTCCAATTTTGCACCGAGGAGGCTAAACTTGGTGAAGAAAATGTTAGATCCACCAAGGATTGCCCTTGCGCCCGCACACAGGTTGGAACGTTCCCTCTATTAAGCAGAAAAAGTCCCAATTCTGTATACCATTCCTCTACAGCTTTACCTCTATCGTTAGTGAGGCTATCACCCCATATTTGAGATCGGGCATTAAAGTCGCCTAATACTATCACTGGCAATTGTGCTCGTTGAATTGGGAGACATAAGTTGTCCAGAAAAGTAAGAAACTCCGATAGTTCTCTGTTGGGAGAAAAATAAACAGCAACTATTATAAGACCGTTCCACTCAGCCACAACATAACCTATTCCACGATCCTTTAAAATAAGAGGATATCCACCAGGTCGAGCAATTATACTGACGAGGCCACTTAAATCTTCTAACCAATGAGATGGTGAAGGTACAAAGTATGGCTCCGAGACCACAGTAATATCAATATCCCATTCAGCCCTAGTCTGCAGGAGAAGGTCCTGTGCCCTAGCGCAGTGATTTATATTTGCCTGAAGAAAGTTAATATATGCCCTACTACCCATTATTGAGACATAATATCAGCCTCCCGGGCCTGAGCCTGATTTACAGTGCTGATCCCTCTACCCAAATGCGCCATCTTTGCCTTCACAACAGGAGGATTACATTTTCTTCCCCTCATTATGTGGTCCGCTGGCTTACCAGCATCGCCACAGACAGCACAGTGCGCTACAGCCGCTGTACATGTTGCAGATTGATGACCATTCTTTCCACATCGGAAACATAAAGTGCTACGATCCACTTCTGACGGACATTTCACACTAATATGGCCCAAACCTAGACATTTGTAGCATCGTAGAGGGCCATCTTCTATCACCTGAATGTGAGCTGAACTCCAACCTACAAGCAAACGACCTTCAGTGACTTTTTTAGCTGCAGTGACTGGGCATTGTACAAAAACTACATTGTTTCCACCCTGGCCCCTTACAAGAGTGCTCGCCTTTATTAAATCCACCTCACATTCACCCTTTGCAGCTATTGCTGCAATGACTTCTTGGACAGACACAGAGTCATCCAGGCCCCCAATTCGAAGAGCTGCTCGCTTCACCGGCGTATCCACCCTAACCTCTTCTGCAAGAACGCTGCGGAGTTTCTCAGCAAGTTGGCTAGCCTTTTCTGCACTTTGAGTTCCGGGTATCTCAATAATTCGGGCTCCTGTTGCAGTCTCTCTAATTCTGACTTCAGTCACGCCTAAGTCAGCTAATACGACATTGTCCCTAGCCTTTTTTAATATACCCGCATACGTTACACCTCTATCTGCGGCCTCCTGCTGCAATTTAATGACAACCGCAGCAGATCGCGGTGCAGAAAGTTTAGCTTTTTTTCGTGCTTTCGACACCGCACTTGGCACAGTTGCCATCTCCGCAGGAGTAGACAATATCTTACTTTTACGCTTAGGATGCGCAACAACTGACGTCCAGGCACCATCCTGCTCCTGGGAGCAACTTGGAGTAGGGCAAAGACCCTCAAGCACCTGAATTGGATTATCAGTGGCACCTGCATCAGGCAGCACATTAATGGAAGACCCCACAGGTCTCGCGTGCTCCCTTTCTTTTGAAGCTGCAAGGGGCGGACGAATAATACTTGCTGGTAATAAGCGGTCCTCCATTCCCGCCAATTTGGCATCGATCATTGCACCCACCGAGCGCATGACCTCACCTTGTATCTCATTTGTTATAGTCTTCAAAAAATTTGGGTCTTGTGAGGGGTTAACTTCGGAAATAGCTGATCTTTCAGAGAACTCCCTTCGCAGTGCCTTTAAAGATCCTTCCAGATCAGCAACATGGTTTCGCAGACGTTTGTTATCCGCCTGCAGGCGGCGAGTCTCCTCTGCCACTGAACGAGACGTTAAAGATTTAATTATCTCCTGCAAGTCTTCTGCCGCCTTTTGCAGATCGTCAGAATGAGGTTGAGTAAGACTCCCTGGATTTTTAGCAAACTCCAGAAGCTTAGCCGTTCTTATCGCCGCTCTCTGTCGTATATCTACTGCGCCCAGAGATTCAATCTCTTCATCGAGAAGATATGACGCTTTAATCAGAGACTTTTTTCCGGCTTCCTTGCGAAAAGTCTTACTCCGTAAGTGCCTCTCAAAGGCAACTTCCGCCGCTTCTTCTTTAGCCTCCTTAAACGCTTTCCTGGCTTTTCCAACACCAATAGAATGAGAACTCGGCTTTTTCTTAACAGTTTCCCTCCTTGAAACCGATTGTTCTGTCTCAGTATCAGAAGCAGATATACAGTCGACATTCAGAGGCTCCTTGAAGAAAGACCGTTTACGGTTCTTAGCCACCCCAGATATGCTCGATTCCGAGCTACAATCATCCATTTTGAACAAAACCACAACACTTATTATCAAACCAAGATATCATTACAAAAAAAAAAAATATAATAATAATATATAATATATATATAGAAAACAACAACAGACACACACACAACGACACAAAGATTAAGAACCACGAATACTTTTAAACCTATTATCCGAAGACTGCGGAAATTAATCAACGCATGACCTTGAACAATTATACCAAAACCAATAAAATAATGCGGAAATTAATCAACGCAAGACACAAACTCTCCTCTTCTTCAAGACACAAACGATTTCTTCAAACCAAAGACGATCAATACTCGCGAAAAGTAGGTACGTCAACGCATAGCAATAACAGCGTCTGCGCTTCACAAAAGACACGTCCGCCTCGGTCGAGAGCTCGACGCGCACCTCCAGGTGAGCCACCTGCCCCTTGCCCCGTTCTAAAAAAAATAGGAGAACCCGTGCTTCGGTTCGTATTGATACAATTGTTTTAAGTAAAAATCATAAAGAACAAATCGAGGAAAAATATTAAGGATTTTTGAAGTTATACTTCTTTAGGCGCGTTATGAAAAATTTATGAGAGTGAAATTTTGTCACGGTGCGGGCGCAAAATTCAGTATGGTCGCCGAGCGTGCGAGATGGGAATTAGACAATCTATAAGTAGCGGCACGAAACTCTAGCGCTGACCGTGATTGCGCAGAAGTAAAATATAAGGTACCTGAGGGGGGCTAGCGGAATGAAGAGCGTCGATTGGCTCTCCAGTCGCATTTTGTCCCCCGCGCGACAGTACACATGCGCAGCAATCCCCTCCACGTATCGGCCAGCGCTAGACTTACGTGCCGCTGGTTATACTTGTAGTACCTTTTACACAAATAAAGCAGTTTTAATTATTTTTTCAAAGAAATTTAGCAAGGCTTTTTCACAAAGACCTATTTATACTTAGTTAATAAAAGGTTATGAAACATACCTAGTTATTAAATTGAATTAATAATATAATATAATATAATATAATAATTATTAATATTAATATTCATTAATAATTGAATAATATACTAAATATTAAATATTGTTAAAATAATAAACGCTTAATATTGATTATTAATTATTTAATATTTTAAAAAAATGAAGAAAGCCAAAGAAGTATAACTTCTTACGCGCGTACATAAGTACACGCACCATTTTTTTTTATTAGATTAATTGATAACCACTAATTTTCAAACAAATTTAATGTTTATTTCATTTGTAATGTTGTCTAAATGTGTTTTGTTTTTTTAAATATGCTTAAGATTAAGGTTTTATATGCTTTCGTACCTCCCAATCAATATTATCAGCCAGTAATACCTTTTAAAAATAATAAGTAAAAAGTACGTCCTGTCAAATTACGGCAGTATAATAAAATTTTAAAACATAAGATCATCGTAATGGGTTCATTACTTTTAATAACATTGTAGGACTTCGAAGATATGAGGGTGCTAAATGGTAATGATCTTTTCATTATATTTCACTTAAGTGTTTGACGCTTGGAATATTGCCTTTTTATATTCATAATATAGAGATTATTATAAAAAATACGTAAGGTTTATTGCCTTTTGGTGTCTTTGACTTTAAATATTAAACTAATTTTATGTGTAAGATTTTAAATGAGAGACATTTCTCCAACTGTTGGTGGTCGGCTTTTGAATTTTGATGCCTTCGAAACTATTGTTTTCGTCGGTAATTGAACCCGTGTTCACAGTCATAAAGAATTTGTTTTTAATAAAGACCAGTGCGTTCTCCATAATATTGAATGTATATTTTTTTGACATATATACCACTTTGAGACCGACGTCCGTCGTTCCACAACTGAGCATTTATTTGAAGTGGTTCCAAACCGATTTGACTTTCAAAAGAGCGTACCAATAATTAAGAGTAAAAAGTAAGATAGTATCTATAACTTAACATCAGATGATACTCCTGTCCGTTTGCCACTTATTGTATTTTATTGTTTTTAGTCTAAGTTTGGCCATTGGGCTGTAAATAAATAAATAAATAAATAATTGTAAATAATAAAAAATCTATTCGTTACACTAATCAAAACAATAGTTAATAATCTAAAATCCTTCAATAATACAGACTAGCTAGATACGATATATTTCATCAGACTGCTATTTTTCTTCTCTTCCGTTCTACTCCCTTGATTTGAGAACTGGCCGTAAATGTAAAATTAGAAGTATTCAATGTATATTTGTTTTTTGACGTTCATAAGTGTATATTGTGTTACCTATATGAATAAATGATTTCTGACTTTTGCACTACATTGGCGTAATAAACAAAAGATGACGAAGGCAGACTGGCAAAATCAAATAGTAAGTCAGCATCAACCGTCTCCATACGTAAAAATATATACACAGATAAACATTTGCATAATAAATCTTAAAAATTGCGTATTGGGTACACGCAACATCTATCATGCTTGCCGTTTCAGTAGTTTCTTTTGGGATCCTCTGATGTTAGAGATAATCTTTTAAATTCTTAAAAGTTCTCCAACCTTTGTAAAAGCACTCGTAGTAAACATCTTGGTTGTTTAAAAAAATATTTTTTACTTAATTCATTTATGCTGCTACCACAGAGCAGTGAACAAAAATTTATGTAAATCTAAGAAATCGAGAAGCCATTAAAGGAATTCAAAAGGCAAGCGCTCTAGATATTTATTTCACTCATAAATAAATGCAAGACTTTTTAAATAAATTTTCATGATATCTCATAGATTTTAAATTACTTTATCTGCAATTATATACGCTAAAATAAGAGCATTGTTGACTTCAGCGTGCGACTCTTTACCCTGAGGTCGTAGGTTCGAACCCCGGCTTGCCAATGGACTTGGACTTTCTTTCTATGTGCGTAACATTCGCTCGAACGGTGAAGGAAAACATCTTGAGGAAACCGGCTTGCCTTAGACTCAACGACGGCGTGTGTCCGGCACAGAAGGCTGATCACCTACTTGCTTATCAGATTGACAAATGATCATGAAACAGATCTGAGGCCCAGACTTAAAAAGGTTGTTGCGCCACTGATTTATTTTATTATCTGTAATGAATGTATATTAAGGCCATCGAAGCTATTTGGAAAAATTAAATTTTGGATCGTGATCTAATCGTTCAATGGACAGAAGTTGGCAACTTGGTAGTCACTGATATCCAGATTGAGCATTCTGATTAACGAGCTAGGTCCAGACTGGATCCACTCCCCTCAAACTTTAATTTAAATTTTCCTTTAGTTTTTATACTTCTTAAATCGATTTTGTTTCTCTCCATGTTTGTTGTGTTTGTGTGAGTGCTTGTCACATTAACATGTATTTTTGCTTTATACAAATGTATCATGCTTTAAAATAATTACTAATTTTGTATATAACATAAAAAGGCTTCGTGGATTCGAGAATGGATTTTACAGATCATTAATGAGAAAGATAAAAATCGGTATGACTGAAACATTATGAGCGAAAGACAAATAAAATCACTATCACCATATAACGGGTTTTGGAATTTACTGCTTTTTCGTATTCGGTAATAACTAGTTGATATTCGATAATATAGTTTCAGAATAAAGAAATTATGTTTATATCATTTCTAAACTATACCCTGTATAGCTTATACAGGGTGGTCAAAAAGTCGTGAATCAAACGCAAATAGGGGATAGATGAGGTCATCAGCTGCAAAAAAATGTTCTACGGAAGGTCTCTAAGCTGAGATATTAGAGCGACTCATGGCCATGTGTAATACCTTTTGAGAATCCCTATTAAATGCGCCAAAGCTTGTAATACAGGGTCACTTTTTGTTAGAGTAATATTTTTTCACAGTGGGGGCCGAAGTAAACTAAAAGTTATGATTTGAAAAAAAAATTATATCGTATAACTTAATATTATTTTCAATACACACAATAAACAACTTTGAAAAGTAAGTCTAGCGCAAAAACTCAAGTGCCTATCTAGTGGATATTATGAAAAAGGTACAGGATGTAGATTTTTTCGAATTTTAACAAGAATAAGTAAAAAAAAGTCAATTTTCTTATTAAACGCAAAATAAATTATAACTCTGCGGGGGTTGAGCTTAGAGACCTTCTGTAGAACAATTTTTTGCAGCTGATGACGTCTTCATCTATCCCCTATTTGCGTTTGATCTACGACTTTTTGGCCAACCTGTATAATAAACGAAGATTCTAAGCAATATAGGTACATAATTTATTCATGCAAGTTGTGGTTAGCAGAAGACGCATATATCGGATATTAGCTTAGTAACATATAGTTGAATTAATTAATGCAATATGTGGTAATTGTCAGCCACAAATCGCTGACATTATGTCGTCTTTAGTGTAATTACACTTGCATTACCTCCGAGACGTGATGGGAATGTTAATTTTCCATTTTGTAAACGTTTTGTGATTGAATTACTGATTATTTGATCAAAAATTATTATATTGTTGATATATTATAACTAATATATAATATTCTCGTGCCACAATGTTCCCATACTCCTCCGAAACGGCTCGACCGATTCTTATGAAATTTTTTATGCATATTCAGTAAGTCTGAGAATTGGCTACTATCTATCTTTCAACCCCCTAAATGCTAAGGGTCCACCCCTAAATTTTTGTTTTTATGATACATCATACAAAAATACATACAACCCTTAATTTTCACCCCTCCCTAATCAACCCCTATTTTTATTTGTTAGTTAAGAACTCATAACTTGAACTCTGAGGTTTATATAGAGAAAAATCACAGAAAAACCTAAAAAGTTTTCATTCCGGACAACCGAACAGTCTCTGGAGTATCATAGCAAAATGTTCCATGTTGGTATGTACTAAAAAGGTAGGTTAAGTAAAATCACATGAAGAAGAAACGAAGTTCGCGGGGGCAGCTAAGTGTCTATATATTATATTGTTGACCGAGTGGCTTAACCCTCCACTCTTAACCGAGGTCTTGCGTTCGAATCACAGTTGCGCACTAATGGATTTTTCTTTAATATCGACGATTTGCTTCAGAAGACTGATCACCAACTTGTCTATAAAAATAAAACGATCAAAGAAAAACATGAAATCAGAGTCATAGGGGCATAGCTTTCGGTTAAATGACCCCCATCAAGTCATGAAATAAAGCTTTTTCATAATAGCTTTTCCTTTTTATATGACTAATTACTTATTTATAAAATAGCGGAAAATATTGAGAGGAACCGGTGTGTCTAGCCAAAAATGGACGGTATTTCACCAATTTCCTTGTAAAGATATCAATGCCAAATCCCTAAAGGGTTGTGTCAATTCGTTATTAAGTTATAACAAATATTAGCGGGATTGTTTCATTGTTACTTATTTGACTGTGTTTTTTTTTTTTTATAGAACGGGGGGCAAACGGGCAGGAGGCTCACCTGATGTTAAGTGATACCGCCGCCCATGGACACTCAATGCCAGAGGGCTCGCGAGTGCGTTGCCGGCCTTTTAAGAATTGGTACGCTCTTTTCTTGAAGGACCCTAAGTCGAATTGGTTTGGAAATACTTCAGTTTGTTTGCCTGTCATCACTATTTTCACAAAATCCATATATAACGTACTGTTATACGACCACTGTGGCTAATAAAGGAGCAGAAGCTACTAGTGGCGGAACTCAAGACGCGCTGGAAGTTTCTCGTTTCGGAGGCCAGGAAACTTTTTGGACTTCAGAGCCAGCGGAATGAGCGATTGTGAATGGACCAAGATATAGCGATATATGCAGTGGGTGATTTTTGTTATACATTTTGTAAATAGTAATTAAACAAAAAAAAGCTGGTATTTTAAATATTTATTAAACATACAAACATTTATATATTCACATAGTATGAAATATGAACGATATATGAAAATTGTACATCTGTTATAAACATCGCGTATACAAAGATGAAAATTTTATGATTAAAAGCATAACAGTATTATTAAGCTATAATATATATAAACAATATGTTTAGGAACTAAATTGATAATTTTTCCTTTTAAGTAATCTTTTTAAACTTACAATATTACTATGTACTAGGTATAAATGAACGAAAATGTTTAGATTCGATTGACTTATTTAATAATAATAATTTGATTATTTTAAACCTATCTATAAATTATAATTACGTACAGGATTTTCGTATTACACAATAGACATCCATTATTAAACGTTATAATAACTAGGGACTTATAATCGTTATAATCTAACGCAAACAAAATATAGGTAATGTTTTAGGTTTTCATATAGACACATCTTATTTACAAGTGACACAAAAGACTAATATGGAATTACAATAGGTTTTAGACTATTTACAAGACAACAATTAGAATTTATAATTACATAACCATTTGTTTTACGGAATATCTCTAATTATTATTAGCAAATAGCGTTTTGTTTCCCATTTTTTCTTATGTTAGACATTGGCATTACTTAATATAATTTTAAAAATATTTTATATCTTAATTTGCGATCAGCAAATAATTTGGCCAGAGTCGTAAATGCTATTGGTTTTTATAATTTAAAATGAAAATACGCTCTATGCTTGCCAAATTACCTTCTGAGACATTTTAGTTTATGAATAATTCTCCTTATCTAGAAAAAAAGGAAGTTTACAATATAAAATATCACACGGACTCTACGCTTCCGCCTATATATCTAGTTGTTTATTTTTAAATTCAAAAGTTTTTACTAATGTTAAACATAGTAATAAAACATACTTCTTCTAACAGTAATGATAAAAATAGCAAACTCGGGATCAAACAATATTAATATGTCATAAAAAAAGATTTAATAAGACAAAACTATTTATTATTACTATGCATTACATTTCCTCATATTACTTTTTTACTAAAATATCATAAGGGCAAATCATATTCACTCTGTGATAATACAGGAAAAGAAAAAAAGGGAGCATAATAAAATAAAAGACGAAATGGTGGCACCGTTCGTTTCGCTGTACATATGTTGTGTAAAAAAAACATGGCGATTAAAAAGAGTGGCGTAGAGTTTATTGCCAGATCTCAAATCAAGGGCTTAGAATGGAAGAGAAGAACTGCCCTGCGATTCTGTAACTCACTTTTCGAACTCACACAGCGGTTTTCGCATCGGCGGTCGCTCTCAAATCAGTCGTGAAGCAGTCATTTTATGATTTGGCATTCTGATAAACAATAAACTACAAGCTCCAACCTTTTCAGAATGCCAAATCATAAAATGACTGCTTCACGACTGATTTGAGAGCGACCGCCGATGCGAAAAACGCTGTGTGAGTTCGAAAAGTGAGTTACAGAATCGCAGGGCAGTTCTTCTCTACCGTTCTACGCCCTTGATTTGAGAGCTGGCATTAAATGTAAAGTAAGAAGCATTTCATATACATTTCTTTTTTGACGTTCGTAAGTGTACATTTATGTGTGATTTTTGACATCTCTGGATACGCAACACTATACGTCATGTTATCAATCACAATTAAACGCAAGGATTCGTCTTTTGTTTGTTCACATGAGCCTTTGTTCATAAAATACCGATATTTTTAGTACCAAACACTTCTATAACAAACTTTGTTCCTCGTAAATACAGATTTTACATAAGCTAAACACGGCATATAAAATATTTTTTTAAATACACTATATTTTATGCTACATTCACAGTTATGTAAGAGGTATTTTGTTTAAATTAGTTTCATACAATTTCAATTATATGAAATTTATACTTAAAAAAGTTTAAAATGGAATTTATGATAGTTTTTGGATTTGACATACGGCAATCAAAGTTAAAAAATCTCCGCGAAATATGACAATTATAAAATCTGTCAAAGTAATGAAAAAAATATAAAATAAATCAGTGGCACAACAACCTTTCAGGTTGGGCCTTAGATTTCTGTATCTGTTTCTTGATCATTTGTCAATCTAATAGGCAAATGATTAGCCTCCTGTTCCTGACACATGCCGTAGAATTTTTGGGCCTAAGGCCTCACGATTTTTTGCTTCTCCATTTGAGTAAACCTTAAATGCGCACATAGAATGTAAGTCCATTGGTGCTCTGCCGGGGCCCGAACCTACGAACTCAGATGATAATCGCACGCTGAAGCCACTAGGCCAACACTGCTTAAAGTAATGAAAATCTTTCAAATATGTTGTAGTAGGTAATTCCTATTTACAAATTCGCAGAATCATTTGATTTTTGTCATAGCAACACATTTATAGATTTTAATTTTGTTATGGTATATTTTGTTTCAATCGTTGAAATCTTTCCATTTCCGATTAGAAGAAACTTATTTTAAATACTTGTTGGGGGTGATAAAAATATTAAGTAATTTATAACATTTTAACTATATACAATGAATGTTAATCTATTTAACATAGAAAATAGCGATTTTCACATAGACATATATTATGATATTCTATTCATTTGTACATCGTGACACATCTAAAGAAAAACTGAATCACTATAGCTTTTAACCTGGAAGATCTTAGTTTGATTCCCGATGAAAAATTGTTTTCGTAAGCGGACACGTTGATACCTACTTCCCTTAATTAATTAATGAGACGCAGAAATATGAGAGATTGAGAGGTAACGGGACAACAAAAACCACTATAAAGATATTTACATAATACATTCTTACATAGGTACAAAAAATAAATCAATATAAATGCAACTAAGATTTTAGTAGTGCAGTGGTTACTCATAATTATCAATTATAATTATGTCTAATTTCATACCTATAATTTCTGAATTTTATTTTTACACACATATATCCTTTCTATAACATATTTATAAGTATGTGATTATCCTCCATGTAACATGTGTGATGTTTGAAAGTAAAAATTAAATAAATAAATATTATTCCTATATACACCGCTAGCTATATGTTAGGGTTAATAAATTCTGTAACATATGTGACATATGTGACAGGGAACGATGCTTTGGTATACCCCAGGATGGTATTTCGATTATCTAATCGTTGAGTAACAAAGAGCCTAGAGTCCTCTATCGTCACTGGTACAGAGAAATATACCTGTAAGGTACGATTCCACCAGTATGCTGAACTGTGCGGCACAGTATTGCACAGCGTACGGCACAAATGTTGGTTTTGTACTCACTCAAGCAAACAATAACAAATTGTGCGCGAATATTGTAGCAAAGTTCAACACGGTACAAGTAGTGGACTTGTGTCGACGCCCACACACTCGTTGTTCGCGAACGCAGTCTTGTTTGCGAACACATTTAATTGTGCGCACTATGCCAAATAATTTTTTGAATGATCAAGAACATATTACAACGTTTCCTGCCCATCCATATCAGCAACTGTCGACAGAAAATCTTCCGTATCTGTTCAGAAAATCCGTGAACAAGTGTTCAACATTGTGCGCTCACAAAAGTTACGCACAGCATTGCCGGTGGAGAAAGAAGCCAAACATTACGCGCTTAGCACGTGTTCTCCTATAGTTTTGCACAAAATGTTTGTATACAAAAGTGCTGCACGCTATTTTGGCGGAATCGTGCCTTTGGATATCAAAAGAACAAACAACGACCCACTCTAATCCTATGTTTTAGATATTAACAATACGTTGTTTGGTTACTCTTGCGTATTCTGCAACGGCCCGACGTATGCCAGTTCGACGTTGTTCTCACAATATCTGTGGCGCTGTTGTCTTTGTGGAATCGCGCGGAACAAACACTCATTATTGAGAATTGCTTTTGGAAGTTACAGAGTAAGGGCCCTTATCTAAAGTATGAAGTTAAATTCTTGACAATTAAAGGTAACGATAGATAATATACAAATAATTAATTATTTTATTAAATTACCTACTTATTCTCAAGTGGTAACACATATAGACCGTTTAAACATTTTGACCTGAGATCATTTTCGACGGGAATAGACACTTCCACAGATGATATATCTAGAGTTCCATTGTGGGACGTTATCTGTTTGTGATCTAAGGCGGGAGGAGCGTCCTCTTCAGGCAAGGTGCGCAGGCGCCTCTCCCGCCCCCCTCCTCACACGGGGGATTGCTCGCCGCTCGCGCTCCCACTTGTAATGTAATCCTGCAAGATTTAAAAACCAAAATATGTGTTTTAATAGTATTACTGACAAATACTATATTAGTAGGTTAGCTTAGAGTATATTAAAAAGGGCACATGCAGTTCATTCCAATGATCCATGTAACGGCAATCCAGCCTTCCAGTTATAACCGCAAGCATACTGTTAGGGCGTCCCCGCACGCCGCTTACCAGAGATACAGCTGGCTGGCGCATCATGGCGTAAAAATAGTCCACACCTGCCCAACCAAACATTGTCGACGCACTGCAATAGCTAGGGTGCCCCATCAACATCCTGAACTCAGAATTGATACCACAGAATACAGGCATTTAATTATGTATGTAATATGCTCTAAGAAGCGTGATTTTTATTTATTTATTGCAAGAATATGGTACAAAAATATGCAAGGTGGTACAATCGTAAGTTCGCATATTCTGCCATACACAATGGCGCGCAAATTTGTCTTAAGGAATTTTACATTTTACATTATAAGTCAATGTCAATTCTTATATTACTTGTATCGTACATATCATATCATACTTTATTAAATTTATATCAACTACAGTGTCTCACGCAAATAATCATTTATTGAATACTAAATTTTTTCCAAAAGTAATACACCAAGTCGCTTTTTAAAGACTCTAATCGGAAGATCTTTTTATTCTTTTGGTAAATAATTGTAAACCTTAATTGCCATACAAAAGGTGGTTTTCCTAAACAGTTCCAGATTGATTTTCGGCACAGCCAATTTCGCCTCTTGCGAACACCGTGCAAACCCCCGAATGACTATATGGCGGTTTTTAGTCACGCTGATGCTCGGCGCTGAGAGACCAATATGTATGGTGACTATAGGAGCGTTTCAGAGTGACACCGACCGCTCAGCGCTGACGAGTGTTGAAGAGACGAGCTGTTGAATTCTTCGTTTCTTTTGCCATAAATATTACTCGGCAGCAACTCGAACGTTCATGGTGAGCACGTCTGTACTTCGCCGCGTTCAGAATAAAGGCCGGGTTTTACTACAGCCACGCCGCGTGTCGCAACGCGTGGGATTGCGATCGGTTACATACATTTAGTATGAATGTGGTTACATTAACCCAGCCCCGCGTGTCGCCGAGTGAGCTGACGCCACGCAGATCGCTCGATTTCGATCGGCGTGGGCTCGGTAGTGGGGGAAGTGTCCCGTTGGCTCGCTCTGCGCTAGTACAATCGCCACGTTGCTACGCGCATTTGCGCATTCCGGCCTGTTGACGAGCAAGCAAGCAGACATCTACCACATTTTAGAGAGCGCGCAAGATGTTCGCTGACAACTTATTGAGCTAGTGAGAGAGTATAAATTTTTATATGATCCTAAAAATAAAGATTATAAAGACCATTTGATAAGAACAGCAGCGTGGGAAGAAATAGGCCAACAACTTTTTTTCTTCTTGAGTTGGCTTAACATAAATAGGCAGGTAATATCTTCTTCAAGATCCGTATCTGAGTCGGAAGAGAACATTGTAAATAGATGCGGACGTTTACGTGGTCACCACTGAACTGACACAAAAATGAATCAGCACGCGCGGCGACACGACACTGTAGTATAATCACCAGCCCGTGCGTCAGGCAGCGTTGCGACACGCGGCGTGGCTTTAGTATAACCCTGGTGTTACGGACAACGAACAATGGAATTTAGAAAGCTGATGAATGAAGCTGCCAGCCAGATGTTCTTCTAGGAAACAGTCGGCGGGTGCGCAGGTAGCGAAAGGGTCGGTCGGTCCCTTTGACCTCTATCTATCTAATCTGTCTAATCGAGATAAGTGATTTATGATTTTAGCTACGAACCAATTTTAAGTTAAACTTACGGCATGTAAGTGCTTGGTGTCGTAGTGAGGAGCCAGTGATGTCCTAGGTACCAGTAACGTTGTGGTAGTCGTCTCAGACGCAGCTGATTCCCGTTTTGAAGGCTGGCTATATAATCTGTCCCACATTTTACTTGTTAGACTACATAAAAAAAGTTTTATTAATCTCTGAATTCCTACAAAAATATAACATATACAAAGTTAAACATTTAATTCATCTTATGTACACAAGTCCCATTCGATACAATTTTCTAGTTTTATATATGTACTGTTTATTCGGACATTTGTAACTAAAATAGGTCAACGAAGCATGATTAAGGAAATAAAATGTGTTCCAGCATGCATAAAGCGAAAAATAAAACATTAAAAAGCGTTAACATAAAATTTATTAAAATAACAAATTAACAAAATATAATCCAAATCCAAGATGGCTCCTCTTCATAAATGCATATCCAATGGCCACGTTCAAACGGTGAGCCTAGTGAAGAGAAATTGATGATCAAACATGAATTTTGGGTGGATATCCTTAAGCTATGGTAAACATGCAAGACTATTAGGGTGCGTCCAGATCTGGCGAATATGCCACGAATGTGCAGCTCGCGAGCCGTTTGAGAGCTGCGCGCGTGCGGTCATGGCTATGGTTTGGTGCGCTTTAGCGCAACTCATGCGAGGCTCGTATAAGTTGTGCGCGCACTCAATTCTCGCGCTTACAGCTCCGTTTACTGGGTCAGTAGTCAGTAGTAGCATGCCGCCCGCGCGCTGATCGCGTACGGCGCTTAGGTTGCGAGCGAACTGTGCGCGGGCGGCGTTTAAGCGGTGCACGAACTAAAATGCGCAAGCAGCTCGCAAGCGGCTCGCGAGATGCACATTCGCGGCATATTCTCCAGATGTGGACGCACCCTAACAGTTTATTGTTTTTAAAAAACAAAAACCCCTTATGCTACGATTTTAAAAACCAACACATATATTTGTTAAAGGCTTCGATCGGAGACAATTTATTACTGGTCAAACGGTGATCGGATATTGATTTTGAGCCGATACTTACTGAGTATACAGGTTTACCCCGATTTAAATGATATAGAAATAGATAGTTATAACAAAATCGTATTTAATCGTAATAAGATGTGAATTTTAAATTATGTCCTATACTGACATAAAATAAAATAAACAAATCAGAGGCGCTACAACCTGTTTAGGTCTGGGCCTCATATTTCTGTATTTGTTTCATGATCATTTGTCAATCTAATAGGCAAGGTAATCAGCTTCCTGTGCCTGAATCTGCCTTACATTTCGTTGACTTTTTGGGTAAGGCAAGCCGGTTTCCTCACATTTTTTTATTCGTTCGAGTGAATGTTAAATGCGCACAAAGACAGAAAGTCTATTGGTGACAGCCGGGGATCAATCCTACGACCTCAGGGATAAGAGTCACTAGGCCTATACTGACACACTATAGATTAATATTTATTAGGAGTATTATTTTTGTCCTATGTATACCATGGCTGTCGTAAGACATGAGAGTAATCGCATTCAATAGTCTAAATAGTAATCAAAAGATTACACAAAATTGCCCAAATCTGCCAAAATCCGAACACCATTTGACTTAGTTTTAATTTACTTGGCTTTGAAAAATATTGCCCTACAATAAATAATATACGTAATGGGGTTTTAAGGGGGAATTATTGCGTGGATCTTGTAACTTATAGGAGGTGTCGCTAATACATGCATACGTGCGTTGCCAAGGGATATCTCTTAAGCTATTTATTATACAAAGTGTTATGTCATCCTTTTACTTCATAAAGTATGGGGGGGGGGGGGTGAGGCGAGATAATAAACAAGATTATAAGGGATACTTAGGGGGCTTCATAGCCTAGCGGTGTTAATAAGTGGCAGCTAGGTGAGGGGTACCGGGTTCGATTCCCGGTTCGACGGCAAGTTTTAATTTAATTTAAATTTGTTCTCGGCCTTTGGGAGGGTTGTGCGGTACCGGGCGAGTGCCTAAAACCGTACATTGAGCATATGATCGAATTTCTAAGGCAAAAAGCACGAATGATAAAAATCTCATACTTGACGCTGGCTAATGCACAAACCGTGCCAGAGCCATAAAAAAAGGGATACTTACCGAATGCTCTCCGTCCTTGATCTTGGAGACCAGTCCTTGGAGTAGGACGCTCCCCTTCTCCTTCCCCCGCCAATCGTTCGTCCAGTTTTCCACCTCTCCACATGGTACCGAATCGCGTGCCGGACTTCCGTATTCATAAAGCAGTAGAACAACGCAACTGTAAAACCCTGGAGAGAATAAGGAAAAGCAAACTTAAGATCCTTTAAGTTATTAATTACATCTAACTTGAATAAGGGTGCTGCTTGCTCCTTAAACTTATCTTCAAAATAATACGGACGGCTATGGTACGGTCTCTGATTTAATATAACATTAAGTTGCAGTTACATTATTCATAAAACCCACAAAATTCCCACAAAAACTCAAGAATGGCTGGACTGGTGTGGCTAATTTGATCTTGAAATATTTGTGGATGTTCAAAGAAGGTTTAAACAGTGGGAAATATAAATAATAATTAAAGGAAAATACTTAAACGAGTATTGAATTTTCAATTAAAAATTATTCTTAGCTGGGAACTATTTCATGTCTTTTGTCATTTTAGAAATAAAAAATTGTCACTTTGTTGTTTTTTTGGTCAGTTTTAATATTTTGTTACTAAGTTTTAACACAAATTTATGTAGGTACAAAGTTCACCGGGTCATCTAGTAATAATTAAATGTGCTATTTAGTAAACACATTCATCTCTTTCCATCGAATTGAGTTCACGCTGTGATGAAAAAAGACGGATCACTTATTTCTCTTAAGAACATTGACGTCAAAGTTCCATTTTCTCGATGTCGTGCTAGACTTGCGATTCAATTAAGTAGTTCACTCTTCAATTACTTTTTCTAGGTAAGAAAATCCCCGACATTTTCAGTGCACGAACGCAACACAATTGTTCTTTATCAAGATTTGAGAAGGAAATTAATTTATTTAGCAAATTCAACAAATCTGAAGAGCCTCCTTAGAACATTATTGTTTACGACTCTTAAAGATTAAAACCATAGATAGTCCATAAACAATGATTTGCTATTTTAAAAGAGTACCGAGAGTTTTTTACGCCGGCTTTTTCTCTCGGCCTACACCCTGTCTTCTTTGCCGATGAGTAGGGATGCCTACAAATTCAAATTTAATGACGTGGAATAAGTGATACATGTATCTTATGTTCCATAATAAACATATTTTTTTATTTTATTTTAATCACCGCTGTATTGTTTAACTGTTATCTGTGGTCGGTTTTATATATACACTGTGAATGAAGAAATAAGCTTTTAATAATGGTATTATTAGAATAAGTAAATTGGTATGACTTTTAAGGGAAAATATATTGCTACTATTTTCTTAACCTACATAGTAATAATAAAAAATAAAAAATTATAAAAAGAAAAATAAAACAAAATTTAAAAGTTTGGTCCCTGTGACAGTGCAGTAACGCTGGCAGCATTTCCTCGCTGTATTGCGATACTTATTCGTTGAGCGAGGAAAGCACCAGCTCTGGGGTCACCGGTACTATCTACCAGGCGCCAACTTAAATTTTTAATTAGCGCCAGTGCACTTGAACCCCACGTCCCAAGAGTCTTTACTCCAAAGGGATACTCTGATTTTTTTTCGGCAATTTACATTATACATACATTAAATTTTTTTAAACAATTATTGCAATAACACAACATAACAACTACTACGTAAATAATTACTTGAATTTTGCTCCTAGAAGTATGCACCCCTACTTTAAAATAGAGATACAATTATTGTACTTTAACAAAAGGCCAATAAGCTTATAGGGATCAAAGATAAGATTGTATTGTTAAAAAGCAATGTAAAATATCTTTTATGGGATTATGGGCTTAGCATAATTCTAGAAAGTTCGAGGTTAGTTGTACCTCAGTAATTAGATACATCTTAAGGGGGATTAAAAGTCACGAAGTTGTTACATGTTGTGTGTTAGTCTGCGTGGTTTCCAGCTATCCTGTTCATGTAATAGGTATATCGGTTTCACGTAGGTATATAGATTTGGATAAGACACGCTCCACGTGACTGACGTGGAGCATATAAATTCAATGAATAAAGCGTAGTGCCTCTGCCGTTTGTACACTATGACATAAGCCCATTTATTTATCTATAAGTTACAACGTGTATGCATACAATAACACAAGAAAATATAGGGGAAATAATTAAACAAGCAACCACAAAAAAAATAACCAAAACCAAATAGAATCATAAATCTCATTAAGAGCATGATAAAGTTACGGTAAGTTGGAAGATTGTTGTAAAATATATAAATATTTTCATCACTGTAAGTAATTCTGGTGTAAGAGCGAGATAGCCTATTCACTATACGATTAAAAGTAGCAGATAAGCAAGCCGTAGGTACGTTCTAAGAGTACATGGTCTTGACATGTAATTATTTAACTACTGTATACAAAATATTGTAAACCTATTTTAAAAGAGTAAGTGTAGAGTTTCTTGCCCATTCTTCTCCACGATTCCACACGAAATTTTAGGTGGTCTAATTGAAATAAATGATTTGACTTGACTTATAGAGAACTTATAGTTCTAGTAACTGTAACTCTAACCATCGAAGAGATTTAATCACTGGCACTTAATTAAACATAGATAAAAAAAATCTAATTCTAAATTCAATTTTTGTCAAGTGTAAGTAGTTTTTCTTTCGTAAGAACTTGTAATTGAATACCCATAGTTATAAACACAATCCAAAGTCCTGAAGAGACATTTTCATAATAGTCGAACAATGATTAAGATCTCTGTCTAATTTGTTCATCAATCCGTCAAAAGCAGGCGCCTATTTAATGTTGAATAAGCATTTTCAACGTCACGAACAGATTTTAGCGGTTTCCATTTATATAATACAAATTAATATTTGCTCAGAAATAATTGTTTTCAATATTATTATGAATTATTAGTTAAAGTATTCTTTTAAATAAAATACTCTTTTGTCTCTGTCTATCAAATTATGTATACGCTGTGAACTGATACTTTAGTTTATTTCTTATGAATAAGTGCTTATAGTCTATTTTTTGGAATTTTTGGAACCTTTATTTTAGTAATATATATTTAATTTAAAGTGAGTCTATCTCAATCATAATAAAATATATAATGACTTCGTAAACAAATAAAAAGCCAGCAAGTTAGTACCTAAAGCAAAAAATATTACTTTCTTTCAATTTCAATTTCTTAAAATTATTAATTCTAAAACCCTTGAAAAGATCATCCAAGGACTCAGTCCATTGATGTGTTTTCTTTTGAAGTCTTTGTGTGTGTTACAAATAATTCAGTAAAACTTCCAACATACCTTTGATTGCTTTCATACCAGTAAAGCCTCAAAATATTATTTTAGTTTTGTCAAGTTACGCTGACGCGACAAAACTAACATAGTATTTCCCTACACTCATGGCTTAGATTAGTTTGTGAAAAAAAAGTATAAAGCAATACATTTTATTAATAAAAAGTTTTTTTATAGAAAAATATATTAGAATACGATATATACGAATTGCACGTCGCGATCAGACTTTTAATTTCGTAATTTTAGTCTTCTGGGCTCAAAATGTATCTTTGATGTCCTTTTAAATAGATTAAATACGTAAATATTGGGAAAAACGGTAGTCCATTAAATAATTGCACAGCATTATAGTTTATGGATTTTTGTAATTAATTTGTGCACGGTTGCGAAAGTACAAGCAAATTCATGTAGTAATTCATGTGTACAGGAGGCAAATGGGCAGGTGGCTCATCTGATGTTAAGTGATACCGCCCGCCACCCATGGACACTTTCAATGCCAGAGGGCTCGCAAGCGTGTTGCCGGCCTTTTAAGAATTGGTACGCTTTTTTCTTGAAGGACCCTTAGTCGAATAGGTTCGGAAATACTTCAGTGGGCAGCTGGTTCCACATAGTGGTGGTGCGCGGCAAAATTTGCCTTAAGAAACGTTCAGTGGAACGACGGACGTCAAGATGATACGGGTGGAATTTCGGCTTCTGCCTTGACGTCCAATGACGAACTGAATGATGAAACATCACTACATCAAATATCACGTCACTATGCACACAAATGTGTTGAAATTTACTGAAATGAATCGATTTTGTTTTGACAACTCGCTATGTTACTCACCTGTGTGGAGAGCATTAGCGCCCTACTATAGTCGAAGGCATAGGCGAACCATGAGTCATCACTTGGTCCACAGAGTACAAGCAGATTGGTGATGCCCAGAAGTGGAATCAGCACTAAAAGCGCTTTCGTCGCTTTTCTGTACTGTTCTGTTTCGAGGGTATTCGCTGAACGCAGCTTCGTGATTAGGACCTGAGGAAAATATTTTATTATTTCAGAAAAATTGAGCTATTCTGCCGATTCCTGTCTCCCTCGCCATATTTTAGGGAGAGAGACAACCCGACGCATGGACTTGACGATCCTTGAAATGTGATCTTGGCTACGCAAAAAATAATAATAATAATACTAATTATACTGATATAATTTGATACTACATGGATCACGGTTTGTTCCCACTTTACAGTAAAACAGTCGTGGATGTTGACTATCGTCCCAGAGTCTGGAAATGTAGCCGAGAGATTTAGTCACGTTACCTATTTATACTGGGGCAATTCATATCCAAGCACTAGGATCGTTTAAATATTCATTTATATTATACAAGGCAGTTTTACTTTAATGTACGATTTAAATTTATTTATTGACAATACTTGTATCTCACTAGGGATTTCGTTGAAAAACGTATACAATTGCCTTGGAGAGAATTACTCGTTTATGCAGCCGTGTGGTTGGTGCGCTAACTTTGTCTTTATAACGAGTACTATAATTATTATGGAAGCTACTGTTCTTTTTAAAGATATCTGTATTTTTCCGCACAGACAAAATATTCTCATAAACGTATTGACTTGCCAAAGAAAATATGTAATTCCTTAACCTTCCTTCGGACTGACTCCCGTGGGGACAACCCACAGATCGCTCTTATAGCCCGCTTTTGCACTACAAATATCGATTTCATGTCAGCTGCATTACCCCATAGCCTTAGCTTAGCCATTTGCAAAGCTTTATACGTATATTTGCGTATTACGTATATAACTCAATGGAAATTGCTAAAGAAATAGTTGAAAGGGAGATACTATTAGAGTTTAGAGTACGATATAAGAGCCTACGGAGGCTTAACGAACTTGAAAATATACTTTGCTTACAAAAATTATATTGTAATATTCAGTGGCTCGGTCCAATTAATTGAAATTATAATATTTTAGCAAAAAAAACTTTTCGTCAAGTATTGGCAAATACTCACCCACATAATTCTGATTAAAAAAAATAAGTTGAGCGCAAGACCAATTAACGCTGGTGCCTTGTGAATCCAATCTACTTGATGTTCATGAATCCATGTGCACATTTTGGCGTCTCCAGGTAGTGTTAACTGAAACAATAAAAGCTTTAGAAACATTGGGAAATTCTATTCATTATATATATTTTATATTTTCTCACAATATTAACAATAAGTTGTGGGGGCCGGATGGACTACTGTTCCTTCAACCTAAAGAGATACCTCCACCAGTTTAATCACTGGCTGGATTGAAAGCCCCAATGGATCAATGGGCTGGTTTATTTTTTGGATGGATTGTTGCTGTTGGCCTGAAGGGCTGGAAGGTTTGGAAAGTGGTAATAATTTATGCTTTTACGCGCCAAAAGGCTTAGGATGGTGTTTAGCCTTTTCGAAGTAGACGCCAATTTCATCCATTGGGCTATGGTAGTTCACGGTGGAGATCCGCGAAGATTAGAACGCCTGTAGCCGGTGGCTTTGGGAGGGGCAGAATGTGCGAAGACCACGCATGTTCGGATAACCCCATTGACTTATTGAGAATTTGTAAATATCTTTATCGGGAAATACTTCGCTAGCGCGGTTTTAGGGGATGACCTAATCGCAGTGATTTGTACTCCTACAGTCACACAGAACTAATTTAATATAGTTAACATTTATTATTTGTTTAAATTAAAAGATAGATAATAAGCTACTCATCTACGAAATGCTCTTGAAACCAATTTGGACATACGGGATTCAACTATGGGGTTTGGTGTGTGACTCTAACTTGAGTATCATACAGAGGGTTCAAAATTACATCTTGAAACAAATATTCAACTCTCCGTGGTTTATAAGAACATCGGCGATTCATGAATGAGCACCTAAAAATCAGGACTGTGAAAGAGGTAATCAAGACCTGGAGTATGAAATACAGAAAAAGGCTAGAAATGCATCCTAATAAATAGGCTTAAAAGGCGACAAATCCTAAGTCTTAATAGACACGGTTGAAAGAGAGGAGCAGTCTCAATGGAGATTTTGCTCTGAACGCCTAACAGTTCTCAACACATCTTCTCATAGTCTAGCTGACTGATTGCAAGATAAAGATATATATAAAAAAAAGATAATTAGAGTTAATCTTAAGAAATACAAAAAAAATAAGTGGAATGTAATAAACAAATCTAGCCATTTCGATATATCTGTTAAGTGTTAGGACCAAGAAAATTACGGTGGTCCTGGGAAAACAAGTATAAATATACGTAAAAAGTCCGAAATTTAAACAAAGTTGAATAATCTTTTGGAGGTCTTGAAATTAGATTATATTTAAGTTGTGAACAGAATAAAATTTCACAATCACAGGGCACATTTAGAGAACTTTAGCAATTTTTTGCCGTAGAAAATCTCAATTCGCTTGTAATTTTACATAATTTGTATAACAATGGAAATGGGCGGTTTAACAAGATTTTTAAAACGAAAAATAGAAATGAAATTGTTATTTTGAATTCTGTTAAGCTTTAAAAATGCTGATTAAAAAATAAATAAATCAGTGGCGCTACAGCCTTTTTAGGTCTGGGCCTCAGATTTCTGCATCTGTTTAATTTGTCAATCTAATAGGCAAGTAGGTGATCAGCCTCCTGTGACTGTCTAAGGAAGCCGGTTTCCTCACAATGTTTTCCTTCACCGTTCAAGCGAATGTTAAATGCGCACATAGAATTAAGTTAATTGGTGAACGAATCGAACCTACGACCCTGGTACGAACCTCCAACCCCAGGGATGAGAGTCGCACGCTGAAGCCACAAGGCCAACACTCAAAATTCTGATTAAACATTTATATTTCAAGAAACCGCCAAACAAGGCGTTGCACCGGTCCGTAAGATGTACCGTGCGTAAAAAATTTGAGAGAAAACCGGTGTTCGCAATATACGAATTATAAAATGCTATTTAAAATATATTATGTCACCGTAAAATTGTAAACACCGTTAGATTGTAATCTATCTCGCGAGATTGTAAACTGTCGAAACATTGTGAACCTCAACGAACTGCTTACAATTTAACGTATTATTATTCGGTAGATTGTACGAAGTGAAACCGTCAAATTGTGAAACGGATCGCACCTCGTGCGCTGATTGGTTGAACAGAATATGCCCCGCGCCACCATATTTGTTTGTTAATTCGTTTGTTGTCGAATGTAAATTGATTGTTTTCATGAATGTAAATTGATAACGTGTTGAAAGTAACTCACAGCTTTAGAATTATATGAAATTGTTGGGAAGTAAAATTAATCTGTGATTGACCAAAGAAGTTTGAATGATAACTAAGTTAGTGTTGGAAATGAAATGAAAGAAAATTTCATTAGTGCAATAGTTTTGGAGTCTTTTAAGTGCAAACAAACCAACAAAACTGCTCATTAAATTACTCTGGAGATAAACCATAAAAAAAATTAATAGACGTTTAAGTTAATAATGCCTTTAAATTTATTTCACCAACAGTATTATACTTGTTGTATTATGCGTATTAAATAAAACTTTTTGCTATAAAAACATACCCCATCAGGACCAGTAGATGGCACCACAGTGACGAAACACCTTGCTATAACCCAAATTGTGATGAAAATAGCTGGAGCGCCTGTAAATTATAATAATTAATAGATATTCTTAATTATTAAAATAATTATATTTCTTAATATAAACTAATCTACCCGTACCCCGCATAGGAATGAATGATATAAGTTTTTAACATACTTGAGTTATAGTGGACCTGACAAAGTGCCACGCGTATATTACATTCGATATTGCAGTTTCAACAATTCCCTAGCTAAAGCACGCTAGCAAAACTAGTTTTTGTACATTATATTTGATCCTTTTTAAAGGATAGGACGCCCACCAGAAACCTGGAAAGATGAGACAGCAGGGAAAGATGAATGGTGATTGATTCAGATGAAGACACATGTGGGAGAATTTGGAGGAGGCGTTCACTCCTTCAGAGGACGTGTACGTATACGTCGTATATTAAATATAATAATAACATACACTTAATATAATTTATATATAGTACTAAAATAAAGGCTATTTTTATTTTAATTTATTTGATATTTTCGGCGTACAAAAAGCGCGATTTCTTCGATAGAGAGGCAAATGTAAAGTTTGTACCATGAGTTATAATTTTGTTATTTGTACAATACACTGTCGTAAAAACTAGTAATTCAGCGTCATATTTACTGCCCATAGAGATGCCTTTATATATTTATTAAATTATTCCACATAATATATCATATTTTTTAAAATATATCACAATTACGGTGAGCATAAAATATTCAAAAATTAAAAATGACTCCTTCAGAAACAGAAGATAAAAATATTTTTGTATTTCATTTCTCTTCGCCACCTATTATAAACGTAATAACTATTTTAAAATACTTATTCGCGTAATACACCTGAGAGGTGTTGAATCCAATCATAAAATAACATTTCAATCAAGTTATATGACGTTCAAAGTTATTTCATCCGAGCGGGATCAAGAATCAGCTATGAACGGCATTATATGTAGTGACTTTCTGTCATCGTTAAAGTATAGTTATATATGGTAATACTATCAAATATACTTCTTTGTACTTATGTTAAAATAAAAATTAAATTACACTTTGCCTACTCACTGTTAATTTAATTAATTCTGGGAAAAATCAGTTTTGGTTACTGTGGGAATGGAAATGTTGTTGTAAATGAAATTCAACCATGGACGTTAGCTGCAATGTGGTTTAATCACAGATGAGTGTTGTATGTTGTACAGTCAATTACAGTACGGTAAATATACACTTAGTAGGTAGGTAATAGTGATTAAACGAAAAAAAACGTCTGTAAGAACTACCACTGCACGACTGCATTTAAATGCAATTTAGAAAAACTATGGACTTCAAACATCTGTCAACATTTTTTTGGTCTGCCCCCATGCAATAGGGACTTATCATTTTTTGTATGTTTTTATAGAACAGGGGGCAAACGGGCAGGACATCTGATGTTAAGTGATACCGCACATGGACAATGCCAGAGGACTAGCAAATGTGTTGCCGGGCTTTAAAGAATTGGTACGCTCATTGCTATGTCGAATTGGTTCTGAAATGTTTATGGGCAGCTTGGTTCCACATATTGGTGGTGCGAATACAGTTGTGGAACGACGGACGACGAGGTGATACGGAAGGTATTGTATGTATTCTGCCTTGACGTCCGATAATGAAACTCAGCTGCAGGTATTAATCCGAACAACTTCTCTGAACACTCTCCGTGGTAAATGCGGTAGAAGATCCAGAGAGACCCTACATCTCTACGCAAACCAAGGGATCAAACTGCACGGAAAGTGACTGGTCGATGACGATTCAAATCACTCTTCGTTGAATACAGTCAAGGGCCGGGGATAGGACACAGCCTTGTGGGACCCCAGCAATCACGGGTTTAAGGTTGGAACATGCTCCATCGATGAGGAGTTTGATGCTCCAATCATCGAGAAAGCTAAAATCCAATTGTACTATATAAAACAAAAGATTTTCTTTTCCGAATTGTGCAATTAAAACAAATGACTCCAAGTACGGGTTACATGTTATTTTTAAGTATAAAACAAAGTTATAACTTACCCCATCCAATACTCGTGTATACTTTCAACTTGATGTTTTCGGCTGTGAAAGTTTCCACAACCAACATGTACAGGTAGAGGCCTGGGGCAAATGAATACATTAGGTAACAAAAACAAACAAGTTTATGGGTTTTTCATCTTATTTTAGATTAATATAGAAAAGGCCGGCCGGGTATTTTAGATAATAATTTGTATGCTATAAATGTACCTCAAAAGCTTCTAGTTTTAAAAGTGTTTAACTAAAACAATATATTTTGCCGGCAAGTTCATAGATGCTACAATTAAGTTCTTGTTTTGATAAATGAAATAAATCAGTGGCGCTACAACCTTTTAAGGTCTGGGCCTCAGATTTATGTATCTGTTTCATGATTTGTCAATCTAATAGGCAAGTAGGTGATCAGCCCCCTGTGCCAGACACACACCATCGTCTTTTTGGTCTAAGGCAAGTCGGTTTCCTCACGATAGTATCCTTCACTGTTCGAGCGTATGCGCACATAACAAGTCCATTGCCGCTCAGCCGGGGATCGAACCTACAACCTTAGGGATGAGATTCGCACGTTGAAGCCGAACACTGCTTTTTTTTAAAGTGGTGAGTCAAAAGTCAAATACAGCAAATAGATGACGCTTGATAAAAGAAGGATCTTACCTTCAACAAGCATCCAGAAAAAGTTCGTGAGGTAGAAATAATGCATGCATATCACCAGAATCATACATGAGGTTTGGTCTGACGGCAATTCGTCCGACCAATTCTGTAACAAATAGGTTATTATTATTATTAAGCCTTTATAATGTATTACCACTTACTTAAGTTACAAAATAAAACTTAATTCTAATACATGATATGACCCGTTTTAGGTAATCAGCGTGTCCTGTGACACATAATCCTCTTCCAGCTGCTTCCAATGTTTTCTGATGTTTGCTCTTCTTGTCCAAGTTGTGCCTCCTATTCTCTTTATATCGTCTGCCCATCTCTTGCTCTGTCTTCCTCTTTTCCTTTTTCCATAGCGTGGTTGCCATTCTGTAATTATTTTAGTCCATTTCAACCTGCTATCTCTCGTCATGTGCCCGGTCCAGCGCCATTTCAATTGCCTTATTTTCTTAATAACGTCCTCCTTCTTTGATTGTTGATCTTATCTTTTCTGCTCTTTTTTGATGTCTCAGTGTTCCACCATGCTTCTTTCCATTCCTCTTTGGCATGTTTTCAACTTGAGATGTTTCTGAGATAATGCCCAAGTCTAGCAGCCGTATGTGACACATGGTCGGATGCATAAGTTGAACACCTTTTTCTTAGCTGCCACTTTATTTTTAAGTATTTCCTTCAGGGACCAAAATCTTTTCCAGGCGCAAGACACTCTGTCTTCTTTCGATCTCAAGATCTATTTGGTCATGAAATCAACAAATATAATAATCGATCAAATTACAATTCGTAATCTTGTTAATTGCCAATCGTAATTTAGTAAGGACTCCCTTCTTCAACACAAAGTGTCCCCCTGTGAGATGTGTGCCATTTTGCGGGCTACTCGATTGTGAGGAAGTTGCATGGATCTGCTTGAGGTCTCATTTTCACATATGTATATCCTTTCTATAACATATTTTCATAAGTATCTGATTGTCCTCTTTGTTAGAAGTGTATTGTTTGAGAGCAAAAAAATAAAGGAAACGTACATCCGTTTTAGATTCTCAGGTAATTTGTGGCGAATACGAAAAATGGAAAGTATGTAAAGCTGATTTGTTAAGAAACATGGTCAATAAAACTAAATATATCTTTGTGTACATTTGTTTCATAGAACTGTATTTCAATTTTAGTATTACCTGGTGCCCGCGATTTCGTTTCGATAATCCTTGATAGAACAGTCGATCTTTCTAGACCATGCAAAGCATTTTTAAAGGTGAGCGGTTAATTTTAAATAACAATTTGTAAAAAAGTTACACTACTATTATTAGTTTAATTCAATATATAATATATACCTATAGAGTAAATAGTTTTAATTACTAATAGAAGAAAGACATTCTAAATAAAATTTACTTTAATCTGAGGCGCTCAAACGACAACTGATCATCATTTTTTCTATTAAATTTAAAATTTACACGTGATTTCTAGAGTACAGATAATCTTAACATTCATAGTATCAATCCCGTGTCATTATTTCCTTAAGCGGATATTTTGCTAGGAAGCGTTGAAGAAGGTTTCCTTTCTTCGCCCGTTCGAGAAATTGTTTCAGGACGTCAACATTTTCTTTGCAAACAGATTCATGTATTTGTGTTGGAATTTAAAACAGGTTTTATTTGATATTCGCATGCTCTAGATACTTAGCGTTACTCCTTACTGAATGAGAAATGAGATGAGTGAGAGCAGTGTTGGCCTACTGTAATTGTAGGTTCGATTCCCGGCTGTGCACCAATGGACTTTCTTTCTATATGCGCATTTAACATTCGCTCGAATGGTGAAGGATAACATCGTAAGGAAACCGGCTTGTCTTAAGTTAACTTTCCCCGTACCACGACGTACTGACTGCACGAATGCTCGCTGTGTAACATTACATAACATGTTACATTACACCTCGTAAGTTGGTCAGTTCCCACCTTTAGACCCAAAAAGTCGACGGCGAGTGTCAGGTACAGGAGGCTGATCACCTACTTGCCTATTAGATTGACAAATGATCATCACACAGATACATAAATCAGATGCGTACCTAAAAAGGTCGTACAAACGCTACTGTTTTGTCTTTTTGTTTTGTTTGAATGAGAAATGAGAAATCTTTGTGAGGCATTTTTAACGGCACTTTTAAAGATTCCGAATAAATATCGGGATTCAAAAGTGTTTTGTAAGACATTTATTTGACTATAAATGTTTTGTTAAAGAGAAAATGTAATTTAAATTTCAGTAGTGTTATGTAGCACCATAATTTCTCTTATAAATCTGGGTAAGCAAAGTTTTTGCTAACGCCATATTGAAAAACCTTTATTTGAATAGATATCTATTATTTATCAATAGGCAGAGGTTTCCTCGCTTAACATTATTATTATTACAAATGTAAATCTCAATATTTGTGTGTTGGAATTAATATTACTTATTGATTGAAAAATTGATCTTTTTATTTATAAGCCTGTACCTATATCACCTACTTATAAGCGAGGCCTTTATACTCGGGGTTTTACAGATCTATATGAATATGAAAATACGCAGTATACCTAACCAACTAAGCCCCAGGGTACGCTACAACCTTTTTAGGTCTGGGTCTCAGTTTTCTGTATCTGTTTCATGATCATTTGTTAGTCTAATAGGCAAGTAGGTGTTTAGCCTGACACACCGTCGACTTTTTGGGTCTAAGCCAAGCCGATTTCCTCACGATGTTTTCCTTCACCGTTCGAGCGAATGTTAAATGCGCACATAGATAGAAAGTGCATTGGTGCACAGCCGGGGTTCGAATCTACTAGAAATTGTTAAAACTTTTTCTCCTTTCATTCTGAAATAATGTTTTGTACTATGCAATAATGATTATATAATGTTTCTAAATTAATTTAAATTGTCATGCTGAGTTCGTTATCTTAGATTATGTACAGTCAAATAAGTTAGGATTTTTATTACCTTTTATTATACATTTTGTCAAGTTTGTTTCGAGAGAGAGAAATGCTATATGCTATATGTTATGATGTACCACAGTAATATAGTATACTCACTTGTAAAGCTAAGTTTAACATCCAACTACACGCAGACAAAATGTATGTTGTCATCAAATTTGTGTGTATTGTATTGCGAAGACATCTCAGGTCTCTGTAAAATAATTAATTTTCTTAAAAACTTTTGTTTGTATTATAAAAAGTAGCATCGGTATTCTGTAAATTCCATGCCATAGCAAATGCGAACATAACATTTTTTGTTAATTAACGAACATAACGCTAATTCTTGTGTTTTTGGAATGTCAACGTCGAAATAAATAATTTGTGTTTTTTAAACATTTTTATTTTTATTAGGTACATTTAAAAGTTATGTAAGTAATAGAAATTAGGAAGTTGCAAACTCTCTTGAAATTAAGAGCAAATAGATTCGTTGGAAACTGAATAAAACAGTGTCATCATATTACAAACTTCTTATAAATTTGCGATATATCGATACAATTAATTAGTGTCGAGAACTGCTATTTACCTTTGAAAAAATAAATCGCTTTTCAAATCAATTTAAACAACATTGCTGTTTTATTAATCTTTGATAATATATTTATCAATTTTTATAATTTAGGAATTTTAAGACACACTTTGTAATACCTTCAATTGTGAGACGTGATAAACAAGAAACAGTTAAACCTCTTTAACGGTTTTTAGGGGGCTTATTTTTTTATAGAACAGGGGGCAAACGGGCAGCTGGCTCACCTGATGTAGGTGATACCGCCCATGGACATTCTCTTTACCAGAGGGAATTGGTACGCTCTTTTCTTGAAGGACCCAAAGTCGAATTGGTACGGAAATGCTTCATACTGCTTACAGATAAATAATAATTAATATTTCGTTCAGACAAGTTGTTGAGTATGAACTTACTTGAAATACAAGAAGACGAAGACTGCCAGAGACAGTACAGCCAAGCTGATGGAGTAACCAGTGAGGTAAATCAGGCTACTGACATCTGTTGGTGATACGTTGGCAATCCTCTCCGTGCAGTTGGCATAATTGGAGTAATTATGCCATTCTCCCTCCAAACATAATCGCGATGCATTTTCTGTGAAAGGAAAATTTTAATACTTAAGATGTCATGTGGCGGAGAGTTTGTTGCCAGTTCCTCTCTTCCATTCTACGCCCTTGATTTGAGAGGCAGTAAATGTAAAATTAGAAGCATTTGATGTATATTTCTTTCTTGACGTTCATAAGTGTACTTTGTGTACTATTTTAAGTACCTATTCTAACTTAGCCATTCTATTCCAGTCCAAGCAGGTAGCTATAAGCCAATTTTGCATGTATTTTTTCTATTAGCACAAATCATGAGAAAGCTTTTACTTATAACGAAATGACGTTGTTACAAAGGGACGATTACTTTTAGTACACCGATTACAACATATAAGTTTGAAGTATGTAAGAGAATTATTAACGAAACAGATGCAGAAATAAGAAGCCAATATCCAGTGTTGTAATAATTGCTTATTACATATAAGTGACTAGAGTTATTTAGCATCGAAAGCTCCCTTGCTCTGATCCTGAAAAGAAGAGAAAGGCCCTTTTTAAAGGCCGTATTCGTAATAAGGCTTTTAAAGCGTACGTTTAAGGGTAATGATGCGTGGCGCGTCGTTTGTGGGACGACGAACTTGTTTAAGAATAATACATATTTTAATATATATTGTCGACATCACAGGAGACCGAAGAGCTGGCAGCTCAGACAAAGAATTAGTCTAGCTATTCAAAGAGGGAACGCTGGCAGTATCTTCGGAACCTTGCCTAAAAGGAATTTTAGTTTTTATATTTTAAGATTAGTTATTGTTTTTAATAATCTTTTTTTTGTAGCTTATTATGTCTAATAGTAATAAATGAGTGTATTTTACATATACTCTCATTTATTACATAAACAATTTAATGTAATGCTTAATAGTACGCATTATTTCATACGTTGGTCAAACAATGCAGTGGCGACAATAATTGAGACAAGCTCGTCATGATTGGCAACACCGAAGGCAAAAGATCGCGTGTACGTTCGCCAACGAGATGGACTGATCAAGTCAAAGACTCGTCGTTCTGAAAACTATACACAGTTGTAAAAGAAGCTCAGAACTGAAATTAGTGAAGGACAATTATTAGCCCCAACGATACTAAGACATGAGTTACCGACAAGAGTATATTATATTCAAAGAACGGACGCAATCAAATCAATCAAAACAAAATACGTTTATTTAGTTTAGATGCGTCTTATGAATGTCAAAAACGTTAACAAAATTCGCGAAATAGGAAGAATACGCTATCCGTTCGCAAAACTACCAGGAGGCCTTGTTTTGAGAAGAACGGCCAAAAATCTCAGCAAGTTTTACCCTCCCTCTACCTCTACTTGCCTATCAGATATACAAAAAATGATCATAAAACAAATACAGAAATCTGATCTGCGCCATTGATTTATTTTATTTATTTCCGAAGCACAAAATACCCAATTTTAAAATTATAGTCCAAGGTGCATTAATTAAACACAAAATTGATTTTAAATTGCGAAATTTGCAACTTTGAAAACGCATACCGAGCGAGCCAGTCTAACCAAACACGCGATTACAATCATGGCGGTCATCCGTGTCAAATTAGTATAGATTTTAATACCTTCAAATTATTTTATTATAAACAAAGGTTTTAAGTATAGATTTAAAAAAACGCGTGTGTACTTATGTTCACGCGTTAGAAGTTATACTTTGGCGTAGCAAGATAAAAATCTTTTCAAAATTCTTATCTTTCGCCTTATTCTACGTTTGTAGAAAAAACGAGACTACCAACACAACAAATTTACTCTCAGCATTTTTCCCTAACGCGCAAAAAGAAGTAAATAACTATGTACAAAAATATAAAATGTTGATTATAGCTAACTTTAGGGTGTCGGTTTTTTTTGTGACGATGTGCGCGAGCATCGTAAAAATTTACTCTCATAATTTTTCCCTAAAGCGCCAAAAGTAGTATAACTTCAAAACTTTTTTAAATTATTAATTAACACGTTATAAATTAGCATTACTTTCTATATGAATTAAGGGTACATAATCTTTCTATTTCGTATTTTTTGTTTGTATATTATCAAGCTCATAAAATACACCATAAATTAATATCGTTATCAAAGAATTTTCGTTTCATTTTCATAATTGCTTTAAGTTAATTTGATTAAACACGATGTTATTATATTGTTATCACCGGGTAAATACTTTAATTGGTTTGGCTTTATAAACATTGATAGAACGTCTTAGTTATTTATAAATTTTCTAATTATTAATTAAAAATATAAACTGGCTTGTAAAGTAAAAAGTTACCAAACTAAAATATGATTTTTAATTTATTTTTTATATAATAGGGGGGCAAACGAGCTTGCGGAACGACCAAAAAGTGCAGTCTACGCAGCCCATAGACACCCATTTTTTGTGGGTGCGTTGCCGGCCTTTGAGGGAGGAGTACACTCGCTTTTTAAACATTTGGAGGTCGTATCTCTGAAGGAAGACCCCCACCGGGAGTCGATTCCACAGTTCGCTAATTCGCAAAAGAAAATGTCTTGTGAAACGGACTGTGGAACACCTCCAACCATCAAGATGATGTTGGTGAAATTTAGAGGTCGTACGTAATATGAATAATGAATGCACTGTTTAAAAATTATCTCTGAAAATAATAATTTGTGTTATAAGCCGTGCCAACAGAAGGCTGCGGGTACCAATGGCAAAGGTTTTCAGTTTAAATACCCACTGGAACCGAAAACGCGTTTCATATTTGTATAGGTATTGTATTTTTTTTTATAGCTCAAAACGAAACAAAAGCTAGAGGGCAAACGAGCAGGAGGCTAACCTGATATTAAGTGATACCGCCACCGCCCATGGGCACTCACAATGACAGAGGGTTCGCGTTTCCGGCCTTTAATATTATATTAAATATAAAAATTAATTTTTGTGTTTTTTCTTTCATACATCAAAGTACTATGTAAGATATTAAATACATAGGAATCATAGCGTCAATTAGTTCGACACAATTTCTGTATGTCTATGTCTCTGACAGATGTTACTTTAAGAACCAATATGTATTTTATCAATCGAAAGCAATATCGCCGGCGTAAGCTTGTAATTAATATTTCTTAGAACCCCATGCATAATGTAGACAAATGGTAACAAACGCTTGACTGTATAATAAATTAGAAGCGAAACGATTCATAAATGGATAATGAAATTCACAATCGCACCTATTTGTATCTCAGGCCTTGTAAAGTCTTAATAATAAACTTTAGAGTTGAAACAAAACCTATTTCAAACAAAGGCTTTTTGTTTGGTAAACAAAAGTGTCTTCATTGCGGTGACATTCATGAAATATTCAATGTCGCGAAGTTTCATGTCGGATCATGAACATTTGGTAAAAACAAAGTAGTTTATTTGGATCGTTATTGGAAGTTTTATTGTTAAAATAGCTTTATTAATTGTTACGAGATTCTTGTATCTTTTAGAATATTTATTATTAGCTATTTCGCTTTCCAATCCAATGAAAAGGACAGTTATATTTTTGTTTCTGATCCTCGATCGTCATTTATTTATAATTGAAATAAGACAAAACTTGCTTACAAGTAGAAACATTTATCGTTCTGAAACCAAAGCTAGAAATTTTGCGTTAAAGGTCTTTTTAAAAATACTTCCTATACGCAAATATTTGTGAGAAAAAATGATATTACGATTTTGATTAAAGAATTCTTATCTAGAAAATTCGTTAAATCTGTGTAGGTAAGATCGATATAAGATTTATATGACGTAATATGTAGCCAAATTTAGTGCATATACTCTCACATACACATTAAAGATTGATAAAACTAATTTATTTCTTCATTTATGGGCTCAATGATCATAATAAATAAACTAAAATCACAGAACAATTCATACTTACGAGTATTATCATATTGGACACCGTGGAACTCGCTGAAGCACTTCTGCACGGCCAGGGTGTTCCACGGCGTTGGGTCCCAGCACAGAAGTCCATCGAAGTAGGCAGGACAGAAGTTCAGGGACAGATTGAAATTCTTCTCCAGGCATTCCTCACTAACATTATCGCCAACGCCATCAGCGCTGTCCAGGGTCTGTAGGTCCTCCAGTTTGATACACTTCAGCAACTACCGACTAGAAACCACTTCTCTCTTTGGTGCACTATTTATCCATTTATACAAACTTCTACTTCCATACCGACAGTTTTCACAGACGGTTTAGGTACGGAGCGCGTCGCGCCGTGTATCAGATTCTGGATACTTTCGCGTCTTCAGTAAGAACGTTACCATGATAAGGTTGTTTACAATTGGCTTGTGTTTTAACTTATCAAATGATAAGACTCCCAAAGTAAACATCGACGCTGTAAGAGTATTTGTGTATCGTGCAAGGAACTCGTACTTTTTATAATTGCCTTCCAAGTAGTCCGCTTAACCTGCAAAGAGAGTCATTGGTTTTATTTTCTTAAGATAACGTGTCTGTTAGCATATATGACTTCGATATATGTATTGTTTATGAGCTGTTTGGCGCTAATAATCGATTTGTTTTAGCATTTAGTACAGCATACTAATTTATGTACGAGCATGTACGCTGGTGTATCTGTATTGTTGTGGTATAAGTTCCAGAGATTAAATGTTAGTGAATGGATAACATGTCTTATAATTTCATAATATCACAGACAAGAGGTTGGACTTAGCAGATATGTCTGGTAAACATAAAAATAATTAATAGCCACACACAGCAACCACATTCTGATAAGGGAGCTTGTAGTTTATTGTTTATCAGAATGCCAAATCGTAAAATAAAACTGATTTAAGCGCGACCGCCGCTGCGAAAACCGCTGTGAGAGTTCGAAAAGTGAGTTACAGAATCGCAAGGCAGTACCTCGATATACGAGTTTTATTCGTTACGTAACTTTGCAAAGGAAAATAATTAAAATGCCATAATGTAAATGATTTCACGCTTTAATTCAATAGACGTCATCATTGTCTTCGGATTATAAAAATACATGTGATAATGTTTTCTAAATGTACAACATGTAAAAAATGAAAACAAGCAAACAGACATTTTCCCCTGAAGTTTATCTCTTCCTTAAAATTTCGCAGATTTATCTTTTACAAATGTTTGCAGTATCTTAACATATTTATCTCTAAACGGTACAAATATAAGAGTCCAATTTTGTTCCCTTTGGAATAGAGACTCTTGGGCCATGGGGTTCAAGTGCACAGGCGCTTATTAAAGATTTAAGTTGGCGCCTGGTAGATAGTACCGGTGACCCCAGAGCTGGTGGTTTCCTAGCTCCACGAATAAGTATCACAATACAGCGAGGAAATGCTGCCGGCGTTAAATGTACACTGCCAAAGAGACCAAACTTTTTAAATTTGTTTTATTTTTCTTTTTAATAATTTGTATGATTACTTTGTAGGTTATGAAAATTGTAAATACAAATAATACGTATGTAACACGATTAGCTGATATTCATTTATCTCTCGCATTATCAATCACATATTTATAGTTTTTAAGAATTCTTCAAGTTGGCAATAGTTAAGTTAATGATGTGTTTGCCTGTTTAAAGTCGTACAATCAGTTTTTATTGTTATTGTGTTCCTAGATGTAAGCTTTTGATGCCCATTGGTTAAATTTTTTAAAACAAATAACACTGTTGTTAAAGCGATTTTATTACCGTAGTTATTTGGCATATTTGAAAATAAATGATAAACCGACGTCCGTCGTTCCACACTGAACGTTTCTGCCGCGCATCACCACTATGTGGAACCAGCTGCCCACTGAAGTATTTCCGAACCAATCCGACTTAGGGCAAAACTAAATCGCCCATGACTTAAATGAAATGCGTTCAAAATGTATTCAAAGATTATATCTCTCAGCCTTTATTTTCGTAGCAACAGTCCAGTACTTTGCTCTGTATAACTACTAAAGTTTAAATATGTAAAATATAAACATCGTTGTTTTTGTTAAGACTTTTCATATATCTTATCTCAGACTTATATATAATAACTAGCTGACCTGGCAAACGTCGTTTTGCCATGTATATCGTTTATAATTAAAAAGTTGATCGTAGAGGGGTGAAAATTAGGGATTGTATGTATTTTTTAATGCTGTATCTTAAAAAATAAAAAATCTAAATATTAAAAAAAAAAATTTAGGGCTGGACTGCCCTTAACAATTAGGGAGATGAAAAATAGATATTGCCCGATTCTCAGTTACACCCAAAATGCACACAAAATTTCATGAGAATCGGTCAAGCCGTTTCGGAGGAGTTTAACTACAAACACCGCGACACGAGAATTTTATATATTACTAGCTGATCCGGCAAACGTCGTTTCGCCATGTATATCATTTATAATAAAAAAATAGGGATTGATCATAGAGGGGTGAAAGTTAGGGATTGTATGTATTTTTTAATGCTGTATCATAAAAAAATAGAAATTAAAAATTTTGTCTAAAAAATAAAAATTTAGGGGTGGACTACCCCTAACATTTAGGGGGATGAAAAATAGATGTTGTCCGATTCTCAGGCATACCCAATATGCACACAAAATTTCATGAGAATCGGTCAAGCCGTTTCGGAGGAGTTTAACTACGAACACCGCGACACGAGAATTTTATATATAAGATATTAGATTTTTCTAATTTAAATTTTACTAACATAGTTATAAGTATTACTCTACTAACAATATTATTATTTTTAATTGTAAAACTCAGCAGAACACTACATTCAACACTTCTGTATAAAACAATCGACAATCGACTTTTGTACAAACAAAGAGTCAGTCTCCATGGGCGGTATCACTTAACATCAGATGAGTCTTTTGCTAGTTTGCCTTCTATTACATAAAAAAACTACGGCATTTTCACTTCTGTATAAAATTATCTAAATCTTTACACATGCGCGTCACGTTATACGTTTATAATAAGGTTAAACTTTACACATATTTCAAATGACAGCACAGACCTCACCTTTTTCAAAAATTGTCTTCTAGTATTGTCTTTGATTAACATAACCTTTACACATTTAAAGAAAAACGCTTTTACCGGATTAAAGTTATGTATTATTATAAATTTACAATTATTTGACATAATTTTAAATTGTAATACTTTTTGACATTCAACATCTTTTGTCTTCAGTCACCGTGACCACGCACGCTGTAAAGCACGCGAAACGTCGGATAAATTTAAAATTATGTCAAATAATTGTAAATTTATAATAATGCATAACTTAAATCCGGTAAAAGCGTTTTTCTTTAATTGTCTTCTATAAATTTAGTACAAAAGCAAAATTCTTTCAATGCCATAATATGATATCACCGAGTGCAAGTTTAAGTGTGTGGCGTCATATTTTGCTACTATGCACGCCTTCTATTGGATATTGTGTTATAAGGAACTCGGTACAAGTGTCTTACAGCGAAAACTATTGTACATTGTTTCACAAATACCTCTCTTAGATCTATTAAACTTCGCTTTCCTATTTCTAACAATACAATTGTTTATTAATTTAACTTAAGAATACGAATAGTAATACAAGGAATAACTTTTAGCTCATTTGTCAGGAATTATACAAGGGATATTTTTGGTATTCAAAGACAAAGGAAATTCATTCATAACTGTGGCGTGGGTGAGTTAAAGCAGCTCTGTTATTTCTAATTTGTTTTTGGACATCGTAAAGTATGTTTTATTTTGGAAAATACTTATACAAGTACACGGTTTATGTAATGGCAACTAGAATTAAGTTGTCTATGCTAATATTATAAAGAGGAAAGATTTGTATGTAAGTATATTTGTAATGAATTGGCTCAAAAAGTACTGGACCGATTTTAAAAATTCTGTCACCATTTGAATGCTACATTATTACTGATTAATATAGGCTATTTTAATTGCAAGAAAAGATAAGGATCCCTACTGAAAAAATGATGTTACCCAAGGTGTAAAAATGTAAAAGAAACGAATGATGATAGAACAAAAAAATGTTCCACAATATTAAAGCACATATCGATATCTACAAAACATTTCGCGATAGCTTGTAAGTAATATAGAAAATTGTTTAATAATCAAATCAAATTCTGAAAAGGTGGGAGCTTGTAGTTTATTGTTTATTAGAATGTCAAATCATAAAATGACTGCTTCACGACTGATTTGAGAGCGACCGCTGATGCGAAAACCGCTGTGTGAGTTCGAAAAGTTACAGAATCGCAGTAAATGCTGAACTCATATCAATAACATAGTTCCAGGATCCTCATTTTTTTATAAAAGTATAAGTAACACAATTTAAATTAAAAAAACAATTAAGGCAAACTATCAATCAAATTAAAATTAAATTAATTTAATTAGTCGTTAGAGCTGAATAAAATGTGGACTGCGTGGAATGAGTGGTTAGATTTACAAAACCTCGGGTGTTTTTGAATCCATCCAATAAGTATGGCTGGCCATGCGTCATACTCGTGAACGGGTGCTACTTGTGGTGACTGATCGTACTTGAATTCGTGTATGCGGTGATGTTAGTTATTTCGACGATGTGTTTGCGTGTTGTTCCCACGAGAATGTAAGTGCGTGCTCATATTTCACCATGCCTCCTGCTGATAGAGGACAAGTCTTTGTTTTTAATTTATATTATTATTATTAATTACTTAAGATTTCATGTGAAACATGGTGTAATGGTTGCAACTCCTTACAAACGTTGTGTAGAAAAAGGCGATTAAAAAGAGTGGCGGAGAGTTTATTGCCAGTTCTTCTCTTCCGTTCTCCGCCCTTGATTTGAGAACTGGCACTAAATTTAAAGTAAGAAGCATTTCATATACATTTCTTTTTTTTGACAATCATAAGTGTACATTGTGTTACCTATATAATTAAATTAATTTTGAATTTGAATTTAATATTAAAAACAAGTGACTGATGAATCATTGTCCTACTCCACGATTCATCCTTTCTTAATAAGAAGAAAATTAAGGCTTGTATTAAAAGTAATTTTCGCCGACATGTTCCTTTGATAATTAATTAAATTAAACAAGGGTATAATTTAGTTAATTTCGTATTTGAGAACATTGTAATTAATCGTATGTTGACCAAGTAACTGTTGACACAGCTAATGTTTTCTTCAGGCTTGTTTCTAATTAGCCTAATTATATTATTGTTAACAGTTCCATGAATCGTTTAATGGTTCTGTTAACAGATTGTGTGAGGTTTACAATAAAACTGTTATAAAAAATTACTCTGTGGATGTTTTCAGCAACAGCAGATTCGTTTTGGCAACCGCTGATTCGTTTTGGCAACCGCTGATTCGTTTTGCATTGTTAACTATTTACTATTATTATTGTTTTCTTTTGCCTTTTTATATTCTAACATAATTGCTATTTATATATTTACATTGTATACTCGGGGATGCTTGGCAGATCCACCCGACTTCTTCGATACAAAGAGTCCCTTTGGGAGTTGTCTGCTGTGATATTGGGGGCTATTAGATTGTGAGGAAGTTGCATGGATCTGGTTAGGGCTGCTTTCTTAAGTTCTTATGTTATTGTATGTCCTTTCTATAACATATTTTTTAAGTAACTGCTTGTCAACTTTTTAATATGTGAGATGTTTGTGAGAAAAACAAAAATAAAAAAAAAATTGTTGGGAAGACTAAATTTATAGAAAACCATGTATAATTCGTAATGATGCAAATTGTGTCGGTACCGTTCGATTTTCAATCAAGTTTGCAAGTTTTTAATTAATCAATTGATATATAAAAACCAAATCTAACAAATAATTTCCAAATCTTCAAAATTTCTGAAGTATTTCCGAACCAATTCCACTTAGGGTCCTTCAAGAAAAGAGCGTACCAATTCTTAAAAGGCCGGCAACGCACTTGTGAGCCCTCTGGCATTGAAAGGGTCCATTGGCGGCGGTATCACTTAACATCAGGTGAGCATCCTGCCCGTTTGCCCCCCGTTCTTTAAAAAAAAAACATAATTTATTAATAAAGGTTAAACATATTTATTGAAAATTAACAATTGCTCCCAGTTCTCAAATCAATAAAAAATTACTCGCAAGAATTTCTCCGTAATTTTTTTCAAAATCGGCAATTTTTAAATAAAATTAATAGAGAAACAAAAGCAGAGTTGTATTTTTAGATTGATAACAAAAACATCTTATCGAATAAAGTACTCAAGAGCTCTTAAAAATAAAACGAACAAGGAAATTATATAAAAGTGGAAAGATGTTCAGAGAAAAGTAGAATACCCAATATACCTATAAAGGTTGATGGCTAATAGTAAGGTCTGCCCAATTGCGAAGGAATTGCCAATAAAAAGTGTATAAAAAAGTTAGCTTTCCTCAAAATGGAAACTCATTGGATCCCTTCATTTTAACCAGAATACTAAAATTCATATAATTAAGTTATTATAACTTGTACAAGCTAAATATGTCATCTTTCTTTTATAAGTAATTAAATATAGTAGTGTTATCTTTAAATGCATTTTTTATAGAAATATCACCGCATTCTGTCAGCGTATATACATATATATTACTAGCAGACCAGCCAAGCGTTGCTGTGGCTAAGGTTTTTGTTATATTACATAGAAGTAACCTATTCAAGGGAAACGGTGGGAGAACTGAGAGATGTGAAAGGTAGATGACAGCTTATCTGTTAGAATTGTATCAAATAATTAACAAATATTTTGCAATAAAATAATATTGCGGGTATAAATTGAGATGTAAGCAAATTTGATTGATATCGGTTTGGTAGTTTAGGAGTCCATTGAGGACAAACATTAAGACACGAGATTTATATATATTAAGATTACTAGCTAACACGGCAAACGTTGTTTTGCCATGTATGTTATTTCTGGGATACATTTTTTAGGTTCAATAAAAATAACCATCTCCTATAATAAAAAATAGGGGTGATCGTAGAGGGGTGAAAATTAGAGGTTGTATGTAAGAATTTTTTTTTTATTACAACAATAAAAAATTTACGGGTCGGACCATCTTTAACATTTAGGGATTTGAAAGATCTATCTATCAGATTAGAGTAGCCGATTTTCAGACTTACTGAATATGCTTCATTCCCATACTCCTCCTAAACGGTCGATTCGCCGTTTAGGAGGAGTATGGGAATGAACATTCTGACACTAGAATTTTATATATTAGATAGTTATAACTCAACGATTTTCGTCACAAAGCTAAGACACTCTTTTTGAAGTTATACTTCTTTAGGCGGGTTATGAAAAATTGATGAGACACAAAATTAACATAATGAAGTTGCCCACGGAAGATGCTACGGCATTGGATATAATTTAAAAACAACATTCGAATAATAATAGACTTTATTGACTATAATGATTTCTTTTCCGGTCTTTGATTATTTAATTGTAATTAATTATTTGCATGCAATCAAAAACTATTTTTAATAATGCCAAAGAAGTATAACTTCTTACGCGCGTACATAAGTACATGCACCATTTTTTAAATACGAAAAACGAAAAGAACGTTTACCTTTATACGATTCTCTTTTGAATATGGCAAAACAGAGACAGAATAATACCGAGAGCAGGCTCTAATAACTTTGGTATTTTCCATATTTTATTACGGATCAGAGCAAGTACCCAATACAATAGAATTCAGCCGGGACCTTTGATTTTGGTCAATATAACCGGTATGTTGTTCTAAACGATGTCGTCGTAAACGACTTATTGACTGTAGCTCTATTCTCAACCAACTAAAGACCACCAAAAGACTGTCGTCTATCATGAAGAGACGGAATACTTCGGTAAGAACGATGCAATAACACTGATTTAGTTGAAACATAATATGTAGTGTAACTAGGTATACGTTAGATAAATAAAATATTTCGAACAATAATCGAAATGTCAATTTTGATTGATTTAGGTTCAAAAACGGTGAAATACAATATTTTTGTGTACACGTAACACCGCTTTTTAATATAACGTTGTGTTTATGACATAACTGTTATATTAATTGTAGATTTTTTTAAATAAAGTTGTTAGGCCAGTAAGGAATGTTTTATTTAAAGGATGACTGCTACGAGTTTCATTTCGAGAGTACGGCGATGGTTTAAAACGAGCCCTCGTTTACTCTCATCAATTTTTCATAACGCGTCTAAAGCCGGGTCCACATTTGTAGCATGTTGACGTATCACGATCAGTCGTATCGTATCTAGTATCTGTATCATAAATATGGACGCTCATTTTGTCCATGTCGTATATTTAAGGGGTATCTTGTAAAAAACGCGTCCATACTTATCAAATGCTGTATCATGTCAGTGTATCGGCTTTAACTTTACAAATATAGACGCTTCACTTTTCTTCCGATGTATCATGATGCGCGTGTCTTTCAGTGCACCTTTCCCTTCTCGCAATGTTCAGTCATGTCTTCGTTCCCAAACGGTTTAACCATTTCAGCAATTGCTCACAGTTTGGCGGTGACTAGCGCCTGTTATATTATCATAATTAGTATTTTAAAAAAAGTTAAATCTAGATGTAGACGGCGCTGGAAGTGTTTAAAAACCGAAACAAACATGGTGGAATACCATTGATGCGAGATTTAAAATTTCAGCATACCAGCGGAAAATACAAAAATTTCACTCGCATGTCACCCATTGATGTTGTGTATTCCCTTTGATGATCGCGAAAAAACCGACACAGGATGGTTCGCGGTGTATCAAGTATCGTATCACGATACAGTATCGTGATACAGTATCAAAATACGTCCATACCACCGATCGTGATACGCGTATCGGATACGAGGTGTATCAAGATACGCGCTTAGTGCGGATCGGGCCGTATCCGATACGGCATGTATCATAAACGGGTATCATTTTGCGTCCAAACTAACGATCATGATACGCGCCGAAGCCACGCAACGGAGATACGATACACCGAAATGCTACAAATGTGGACCCGGCTTAAAGAAGTATAACTTCAAAAAAAAAATTGTCACGTACATGTCTGTTCATGACTAAAAAAATATTTTTTGTTTTTAAGGTATTTCATGCAAAACAATCATGATACGTGTGAATGTTTTGGAATGTTTTCCATCTTTGTACATAAAAATTTATTTCCCAAAGGGTGCGGAGTTAATCCTATATTCAATCTAAACGCGAGAAAATTTTCATTAACCAACAACCAACGTAATTGGCCATGTACATTATATTATATTGCAGGTATAAATTGATTCAGGTTTTTTTGAGTAAGAGTTTTTTAATTATTTCAAATATTGTTTATGCAAACCTAAACATAACAATCAAATACCTATACAGTATATACAAAATTCTTAACCTACATAGTAATAATAAAAATAATCAAAAATTAAAAAATAAAAAGTTCTATGTACCGGAGTGCAATGTGTACTAGAACTAGGAACAAAATCGAAGTTTGAGGAAAGACTCTTATATTTGAGCCGATTATTTTTTTCCACCTGCTCTGCAATAAAAATAATAATAATTTTTAATTATATCCATGATCGCTTATGAATATCACTTAAGCTGAACTTTATAAACCCACTAAACGTAATTCGGACTTGGCGTTAAGTCTGACTTCCATACGTTAATGTATGAATCTCGCCCTAAGATGTAATCCACATTTAATTTTATATTGCCTAATAATAGTATTAATTTATTGCGGATACAATACTATATGGACTTCAGATTGTGCCTTTTTCTTATAGACGTGACGATAATTCGTCAATCTAATAGGCAAGTAGGCGATCAGCCTCCTGTGCTTGACACACGCTGTCAAATTTATGGTCCGGTTTCCTCACGATGTTTTCACAGTTCGACCACACACTTCACAGTTCGAGCGAATGTTAAATGCGCACATATATAGTCCATAGGTTCACAGCCGGCGATCGAACCTACGACCTCAGGGATGAGCGTCGCACGCTGAAGCCACTAGTGACTAGGCCAACACCGCTTGCCAAGTAGGTGATGAAATATGGTAGAGTTTTGACTGTAAGGCATGAAGCCTTCCTCACTATGTTTCTCTACACTAATGTTAATTGCGTGTTGTTCCCACGAGAATGTAAGTGCGTGCTCCTATTTCACCATGCCTCCTGCTGATACAGGACAAATCTATGTTTTTAATTTATTTTATTATTATTTATTACTTAAGATGGAACATGATGTAACGGTTGTAGCTCCTTACAAGCGTTGTGTAAAACAAAAAACTTGTCGATTAAAACGAGCGTCGGAGAGTTTATTGCCAGTTCTTCTCTTCCATTCTACGCCCTTGATTTGAGAACTGGCAGTAAATGTAAAATTAGAAGCATTTAATGTATATTTCTTTTTAGACGTTCAAAAGTGTACATTGTGTTACCTATATGAATAAATGATTTTTGACTTTTGATTTTTGCAGCCACATCCAGTAGATTACCTGACCATAATATTCACAGTTATATTATTATATGTTATATACGATACCTTATTGATATACTCTGTCTTTTACACAATTGTACGCTTAAATTGCTTGGCTTAAAAGGCTCGGTAATGTGTGTAGCTTTTGTTTCAATAACAATTATTATTAGTTGGAATATTTTCTAGTTTAAATTGCATTGTAGTGTATACAATTATATTTAAAAGCATGCATTAACTTATTAGATAGACTGAAGTGCTTTTCGAAGTAAGCTCCTTTGAGGCACGATGTAACCCCTTAATGTTATTAAAATTTTAAAAGTTTAATAAAAATGGAAGCGTTCTATTTTTGTCTATGGTAAAAAAATATACTACTTACGACTATATCAGCCACATGGTCCCACCCATTAAAGTATTTCCGATCCAATTCGACTAAGGGTCCTTCAAGAAAAGAACGTACCAATTCCTAAAAGGCCGGCAACGTACTCGCGAAATCTGGCATTGGCTGCCCATCGACATTAACATAGTAGTATAGTTTATAGTGTAAAAAAAATAATTAAGTTAATTTTTTTATTTAATAGGAGGCAAACGGGCAGGTCACCTGATGTTTAGTGATACCGCCGCCCATGGACACTAACATTGCCACTAACAGTGCGTTGCCGGCTTCTGGTTCGGATAGTCTTGGCTTTGCATATAGTAACATATATATCTACAATACATGTTGACATACGGGAGTATTAATTAGCGTAATGTGCTAATGAGATATGGTTTAGGTATTCATATAAAATCTCATCGAATGTTTTGACTTTCTCACTAACAAGGAAATTAATGTAATAGTATTAATTTAAGCTTTTGAATAAGATTTATGTATCACCAAAATTACGAAACTTTAGGATAAAATATGTTTAAATCTATTTACAAAAAGATTTTATTTATTTATTTATTTATAAAAACACTCCTGCCCTAACAGACGACCCTGAATTGACAAGAGTGAACAATAAGTGAATAAAATTTACAGACGAAACAAAAAAAAGCAAACATACGAACTTTTTTGAGTTATACTTCTTTAGGCACGTTATGAAAAATGTATGAGAGTGAAATTTAACGATGCACGCGCACCGTGACACAAAATTAACAGAATGAAGTTAGTACCGCATGTTTATCCACATGCTTTGAGTTTCTACATTTAAAACACGTGTTTTGAAATTGAATGTTTAAATCAATACTAATTAATATTAGAAAATAATAATAAATATAAATATAATATTAATAAATATTTATTTATTTAATTTTTCAAATGTAAACTGAACTTTATTGACTATAATGACTCCTTTTCCAGTCTTTGATTATTTAATTGTAATTCATTATTTGCATGCAATCAAAAACTAGTTTTAATAATGGCAAAGAAGTATCTTCGACTTCTTTCGCGCGTACATAAGTACACGCACAATTTTTTTTAATTGTAATATAGCAGAAGAATTCTTTTTGTGTACATGAACCATGGTATAAATAGTTTCAAAGATGGAAGAGCATCGTCAGTGATTTTAAAGATTGAGCTTTCAAAGCAAAGTCCATTAGCTTCGAAGTTTGTTTATAAGCTTCCCACAGGTTCCGGTATAAATGAAAATGCACTTAAGTTCTATAAAGTTCGAGCAAGCCGATAAAAGTTCCAATGGGATTACGTCGAAGACATGACCTATAAATTAAGATAAAAATACATTTGTAAAAGTCGATAGGTAGGCAAATAGCATATTTAATACTATTTAAATGAAAAAAAGACTATTCTTATTATATCCCTGAGATCGTAACTTCGATCCCCGGCTGTGCATCAATGGACTTTCTTTCTACTTGAGCATTTGACATTAAGGAAAACATCGTGATGAAACCCGCTTGCTTTAGACCAAATTATCAGATACAGAAATCTGAGGCCCAGACATAAAAACGGTTGTAGCGCCAGTTTTTTTTATTATATAAATAAATAAATATGTATAATAATGCAGTATTTCAATTAGCTTTAGACATCCAGCACTTAATAAATTATTAATCTTCAGACAGATACGGATTATTGCCAGCTGTGGGGCTGTACCAGTAAGAGTGGATGTGGTCCAAACAATCCAACGATTAAAAATCAAAGTGCTCAGGGGAGTAGTCAATGCTCCCTGGTACATCCGTAATAAAGACCTCCATCAGCACCTAATAGGAACGTCGCCAGGATAATTAAAAAGATCACTGGGGCCCACTAACAAAGGCTACACCACCACGAATGCCGAGGCTATTATAAGATTGAATATAATAGCCTCGGTATTTATATTAGAAGATTGAAAAGGACAAAACCATTTGAATTGCACGTTAGTGTTAAGTGATAAACAGTGGTTCGTGAAACAAATAGAACACAAGAACAGAGTGTCTTCCCTTTAATAGAGACTGTAAGTAGTGTTATTGGACACTTTCTTATGTTAAATATCCTTATGAGTAAATTAGGTTAGACTTAAATTACTTATTGGTCTTAAGTTAGGCTAGATCGTTATGTCTATGATGTCTCTGTGAAGAGACAATTTGTTACAAAATTTTTGCTGATTGGATTTGTCCAATCTAACCAAGCGAATACTAACCTAGAGAGTCACACGACGAACCCTAACTTTTTAACGAAAATTACGTCTCATTCATACATTTGTGTAACATAATTTACTACGAGATACTTGCCGATGTTACGACACCTCATCAGAAGCAAATGTATCAAAGCACTTTGTAAAGGCAATATCGTTGAAATAACATTCGATTTCTCAGACAGGACTCACTTTATTACATTTGTAATCAAGGTCTATTGAAGCTTCCGTACGCGTTTGAATTTGAAATATATGAGGCGAGGTTTTGGGTTCAGAGTTCACTATAAAGAAGAGTAGTTTAAAATAGATAGAATATTGTGTGTGAATAGATTTAGAATATTGTGTATAAACTAATAAATAACCTGTAGAAGTAGGTTGACTTAGGATTATGAATAAGACTGATCTATTATCGTGACTATCCGAAGAACGCGTTTTGGTCAAAGCTCTCCGATGCAATATCCAGATAGAGCATTCTGTTTCCAGAACGAGCTACGTCTGGTTATTAAGTTGCTCCCCTCTTTATACTTCAAAATCGATTTTCGATTGGTTATTGTAATTTTAATTGTTTTGTGTAATTAACTCTTTGTGTGTCATATTTGCCTATAAGTGCTTGGCACATTAAATATTGTATAGTGTTTTTTTTACCGCTGAGTGCCGAGTGTAGGCAAGCTTTTATCGATAAAAATATACTATAAAATGTATAACCGTAAACATAAACACTTTTTCATATCCTATCCTGCATATTGTAATTCATGTATTTTCTTATTCTTTTGTATTTCATTGTAATTCATGAACCGTGAGATTATCAAAATTAGTAGTTCTATAATTTTTCAATGTTACTTGTAATTTTATTTTTGTGGATTGGGTTATATGCACTTCTTAATATTTCGCGTTTGGTTTTTTTCCTTACTAGGGTGGCCTGGAAGAGATCGCTTGTTAGTGATATGATTGCCCGTTGCATACCTTTTAATTATGTAATAAATTAATAGGGATCCAACGGCAATGCATACACGTGAACGGGTGCTACTTGTGGTGACTGGTCGTACTTGAATTCATGTATGCGGTGATGTTAGTTATTTCGACTATGTGTTTGCGTGTTTTTCCCACGAGAATGTAAGTGCGTGCTCCTATTTCACCATGCCTCCTGCTGATAGAGGAGAAGTCTTTGTTTTAAATTTATTTTACATGTGTTCAATGTGTTATCTACATGAATAAATGACTTTGAATCTTTAAGCCAGATCTATTTAGGGTTCTTCGTCAGCCAGATCTTTGACAAACTAACTCGCCAGACTTCAGTGTCGATGAAAAGCCTTCTTTGACCCGTATTCTACACGATACAAGTTTTATTTTATTCATGAATTCACAGTAAAAGGTTGAAATGGATTCGGCTAGCCTTCTTAGAAAAATTCTTAATACAAATCTTATTATTCCTATTTCAATGCGTATTATTCTTATTAAACTTTTGTACTTTATTACACGTGAATTGTGTTGAATGTTAAATATTTGTATATAATATCAAAACGTTTGATATGGGGTCTGAAATATTTCTGCTATTTGCTTTGTGTAGAATTTCAATAGGAATTTTTATTTTATATCTTCTATCTAATATATAAAATTCTTCTGTCACGGGGTGCGTAATCGAACACCTCCGAAACGGCTCGACCGATTCTCATGAAATTTTGTGTGCTTATTGGGTATGTCTGTGAATCGGACAACATCTTTTCATCCCCCTAAATGTTAAGGGTAGTCCCCACCCCTAAATATATTTTTTTTTAGATATTTTTATCTGTTTTTATTTTTTTATGATACAACATTAAAAAATACATACAACCCCTAACTTTCACCCCTCTACGATCAACCCCTATTTTTATACATGATATACATGGCAAAACGACGTTTGCCCGGTCAGCTAGTCTAATATATAAAATTCTCGTGTCACAGTTTTCGTTGCCATACTCCTCCGAAACGGCTTGACCGATTTTGATGAAATTTTTTGTGCTTATCCGGTATCTATGAGAATCGGCCAACATCTATTTTTCATCCCCCTAAATGTAAGGGCTAGTCCACCCCTAACATTTTTTATTTTATTTTTTAGACAAAATTTTTAATTTCTATTTTTTTATGATACAGCATTATAAAATACATACAACCCCTAATTTTCACCCCTCTACGATCAACCCCTATTTTTTTATTATAAATGATATACATGGCAACACGACGTTTGCCCGGTCAGCTAGTTTTCTTATGTAATTTGCATTCAAGAAAAAACCTTCCCTCGTGTATAATTTGTAATATGTATAAGATGACGTACGTATAAATCAGGCATTTGCCGAATTAAAATATATCACATTTAAATGAATTCACTTTACCGTATTTAATCCAAATTCAATTTTAAAACAAAATAAATTAATACAATCCTTTTGTCTTTTAAGTATCGCATTACAGCGAGGAAATGCTACCAGCGTTAAAAATACACTGGCACATGGACCAAAATTTTATATTTGTTGTCATTTTTTTTTAATTTATAATTATTTTGTATTATTACTATGTAGGTCAATAAGTTGTAAATACTGTTTATTTGATTGTCATGTTTAGGTTTTAATAAACGATTATGTTTAATTATAAATAATTATATATTTTGATATAGTAATTAATTACACAATGAATGCCTTTTCTAATTTAAAAATAAGAAGTGAACGCGGATAAGAAGAAAAAGAGAAGTAGAAGAACTTACTTATCTATTCAGAAACATATTTTACCTTCGAAATTGTAGTAATGTTAAAAGTTATAGATTCTATTGAAGTATTATTTCTCTGTTTAAATTAATTTCTTTCATTCATTTATGTAATTATAAACATGCATTTTTGGAACTTGAATGAATTATTCGTTACCTATTTCAGGCTTTCATGAACATGTTGACAGATGAGTAACACAAACATATGTCAGGATGACCAGCTGATAACAGTTTAAACGTAAAGCAAAATAAGCCCACGCTTAACATACATGATATATATATTACAGACATATAAAAAAAATCAGTGGCGCTACAACCTTTTTAGGTCTGGGCCTCAGATTTATGTATCTGTTTCATGATCATTTGTTAATCTAATCACCTAGATCAGCCACACGCCGTCGCCTTTTTGGGTTTAGGGCAAGCCAGTTTTCTTACGATGTTTTCCTTCACCATTCGAGCGAATGTTAAATGCGCACATAGAAAGAAAGTCCATTGCTGCACAGCCGGGGATCGAACCTACGACTTCAGGGATGAGAGTCGCACGCTGAAGCCACTTCACCAACACTGATAACATATATGTGCATATAATGCTTCCGGTAAAATTTTACTACTGTCAAACATTACGGGAGCTATAATACAAACGAATAAGGTTTAAATAAAAAATAGACGAGAATTTTTATTTTATTTTCTAACGCTATCCTAATGTTAAACAGTGACATTAATGTTTGTCACGTTTTATTTACCTAGGTACGGTACATATGTCCCCAAAGTATGCGGTCTGTCCCTAAGTTATTAAAATAAATAAGTGATTAAAAAATTATTTCCAACACACAAATATACAGTATGTACATTATGTCATAATAATAATAATAATTAAAAATTGATAAAAAAAAGTGTGTGTGTGTCAGCTACGACGCACGATTGGAGTTTACTCCTTACTTACGATAAAATGGCGATAATGTTCTGTGGCTGTCGACCATATTTTCATACTAAAGGTGGTAAGAATATATATTTTTATTATAAAAATGTTTGTAGTAGTAATAAAACGTAACTACATCATCTATGCCCAAATAGGATTTTCTTTCTGTGACCAAAGTAACCTTTATAGTAAGAGAAGAATAAGAATGAACAATTTTTTTAGTTTTAACTTCACTGACCATTACTATTGACAAAACTCTATGGCACGCTAGACAATCTACTTTTATTTTTTACACCTGTCAACACTGACAATGTTGTAACGTGGCTGTCAAAACGTAAATTCAAAATAGAAAAGTCTGTGTGATGTATTCCATCTCATTCTTTTACACGTTCAATCCATTTGTCTCTTTCTACATAACGCCTCAACTTTTCGTGTTACACATAACGCCTGAACTTTTCGTGTTACACTTGATTTTACTCCTCATAAAATTTCCGTACCGGGCCTTATAACTCAAATCGTTTCTTAAGGAGTAAACTCCAAAAAAAACCTATTTAAAAAGGGTTGGTCCAGTGGCGTAGCTAGGTGACCAAGGGCCCTGGGGCAAATTAAAAAATGGGGCCCCACTGCTATGTAAACTGATTAGGTTTTATCAAATAAAAATATGGAATATACAAATACTTTAAAAATGCTAAGCTACGTAAGCTACTTTTTGTGCAGGGCAGGTAATAAAAATATTAAACAATGACAACATAAATTACAATTAATACTTGATGTAGGTTTGGTGAATAAAATGAAATATAGAAGATTCAAGGGTTTATTATATAAAGGTCGGGCCTACCAACTGGCTAAATAACAGTTATATTTACAATTTCTTCCCTTTAGTTTTCGCAAAAGTATCAATGACTTCGTTTAAATCCAGCCTTGATTCGGTTTTGTTTTCAATTGCTATCTAATTCGCGTTATACACAACGTTATAAAAAAATTCACAATAAAAATTCACAAAAAAACTTTTGAATTTCTCTTGGTTGCAACCTGTCATATTTATTTTGAAAATGGGAGAAATTTCCAAAAGTTTAGAACGATCGAGATTTCTGGCGAGGATTCGAGGGCCCCCTGAGCTTGAGGGCCCCGGGGCACTGCCCCGCCTAGCCCCTTGGTAGCTACGCCACTGGGTTGGTCCCTGTGGCAGTGTTCCTTAAACGTTGGCAGTATTGCGATACTTATTCGTTGAGCGAGGAACGCAGCAGCTCTGGGGTCAATCTTTAATCGCCTGTGCACCTGAACACCACGGTCAAGAGTCCCTACTGAAAACAAGTGATTTAAATAAAAAATAGATCTCAAAATGTTGTACAAATCAACCTTAGTAGATCACTATAGATAGAGATTTAATAATATCACAGTTCCTACCATTTTTGAAGTTAAAAAGAACGTACTCGTAAGAGGAGCAAACACAACTCAGACATGCGGGCAACTAAGTAGCTATTACTTCTCAAACTGTCGCAATTCATAGTTTGAATCTAGTTCAAGTGTAAAACTTTATCTTAGTTCGTCAATATATTGGCTGAGAATCTTTCTATCGGTCTGTGATGTGCATATTGTTCTTGTTGGCCAAAAGTTTTGATATTACGCTTTTTCGTTCGTTCATGCCCGTAAGGAGCGCCGCTGATAATGCGAACAGAAATACAGTCACGCCCTATATTGATTTAAAATTTATTAAATCACTTTGGTAAGTATGTACATTGTACACCTATGATTTTTTGATGGACATTCAATGCCAGAGGGCTCGCGAGTGCGTTGCCGGGAGTACGTACACAGAATATAATTACAACAACGATTTTAATATGTTACATAATTTATTAGTTTTCTTTTATACAATAGGGGGGCAAACGAGCTTGCGGGACGACCAAAAAGGGCAGTCTTCGCAATAGCCCATAGACACCCATTTTTAGTGGGTGCGTTGCCGGCCTTTGAGGGAGGAGTACACTCGCTTTTTAAACATTTGGAGGTCGTATCTCTGAGGGAAGCACCCCCACCGGGAGTCGATTCCACAGTTCGCTCGTTCGCAAAAGAAAACAAATAGTTATAAATAACCTCTTTCTACCTCACCACTAAGTAAAGTAATACAGTAATTATAAAAATTTATAAAAATTAATTTCGCGTCAAGCATTGTTTACACATTCGAATCTGTGCCTGACACAGATCATAGATCTTACTAAAGAAAGTGTGAATAGCAAAAATCCATAAAACTTAGTGTTATAATATGATATATACTCTAATACACCACAGACCCTACCTAAATGTATACTGTCATTACAGCCGTGAGAATAATTAGTAGTGCTCTTTGCTAGTTGCTAATTTTACAGCTGTGTTAATTCTCACACCATTAACTAATTGTAGGCTGTAACGTATAAATTACCTACGTGGAAGTAGGAAAATAGTTTTATTGCCAACACACGTAAGTGATTTTGTTGTTTCATTTATTCTATATAGTTCCATGTGTGTTTAAACTTATTTTGATGTATTATATTACACATTGTGTTAATGTATATCCCAGAGGTGTTAGGTTCGATCATCAGCTGAGCACCAATGGACTTTCTTTGTATGTGCTCATTTAACATTGCTCAAACGGTGAAGGAAAACATCGTGCGGAAACCGGCTTGCGTTAGACCCAAAAAGTCGACGGCGTGCGTCAGGCACAGGAGGCTGATCTCCTACTTGCCTATTAGATTTACAAATGATCATGAAGCAGATACAGAAATCTGTGGCCCAAACCTAAAAAAAAAGTTGTAGCGCCACTGATTTTTTTACGATGTACGAGTATAAGGTTATAAAAATCTTCAATTTAATAGCTGACTGGGATCGCAAGACACATGTCGAGTTAAGTAAATAATGTATATACCCGTTTCTATATGTTAACGTTTATCTGAGCAGGCCTAGTGGTCGGAGACCGGTAGGCAGAGTAAGTGTTTTTTTTTTAATTTTTTTATAGAACAGGGGAAACGAGTGTGCGTGAGTGATATTTGTTAGTTTTTTTTATTTAAAGTTTGGAGATTTGTCTCGCTTGCTTATCAAGATATTTTCAGTGAGATTTAAGTGTTTTTTTTCAAATGTAATTTTACTATTTTTATATATTGTGGTAATTTACATAAAATATAGTATAAACATAACGTTGAAATATGAATATAATAGCTTTTTTAGAAGTCTAAAACTCTCATAAAAAAAATTCAGGTACATACATAAACTATAAATATTGCGCTTTTGTTGTAATTTTTATTTCGATACTAAAATATTTAATTCAAATTATTTCATAATTTAACACTTCAAAGTGAATCGTACGTAATTATTTTTTATCATTTGCAAAATATGAAGATAAAGAAATAGGGATGCCACCTTTCCTTAACATGACATCGAGGACATGCGTGGTAATAAAATAAATACTGTTGTTTTTATTGACTCTAAAATTTATTACTCAAGCCTGGCTATGTTAAACATGTATACTCTTATGATTTATTTATAAGGATGAGCAGAATTAATTATGAAGGAGAAAAAGAAATATTTAAGAATAGCGAAATTGGCATTTTAAGTCTGGGCCTCAGATTTCTGTATCTGCTTCATGATCATTTGTCAATCTAATAAGCAAGTAGGTGATCAGCCTCCTGTGCCTGACACAGGCCGTCGACTTTTTGGGTCCAAGGCAATTCGGTTACCTCGCGATGTTTTCCTTTACCGTTGAGCGAATGTTAAATGTGCACATGGAAAAAAGTCTATTGGTGCACAGGCGGGGTTGGAACCTACGACCTCAGGGTTGCGAGTCGCACGCTGAAGCCAAGGCCGACAGTGCTCTTCTAAGTATATTATTAGATAAATATCTCGTAATTGTTGGCTAAGCCCCATCGTTCTGCCAAAAATCAATTAGATATGGAAACTGGGATGGGCTTACAGTCAGAATTCTTTTATTAAGCGAAAAAGGAGGTTATCAGTTTGTATGTTTGATATCTATTTAGGCTCCACGTACGTGTGCTAAATTTCGTAAGTATACGTATTTTGTCCGCAAATTCGCAAACAACAAAATCCTTTTAAGATAACTCAGCATCTTCATACGTTCCTATTTCATTCCGGTTTGAAACCGGATGCGATCAGGCTGGTTTTATAAGGGTACTCTGGGACCTGGGGAACATAGAACCTTATAATAATATATACATAATAAGGTTTCATATTTTTAATTTCATTAATTCTTTAAACATACCGGCCAGTATTATTTTTGATTTATTTCTCCTCTTGTGTAAAATGTTTAAGGAAAGGAATATTTAAATTCCTATTGAACTGAAACATACAGACGGTTTATAAGCCTTGGAGAGACAAGAAATAAAATCTGAAAGCATCAATAAAGCCGCGCCGGTGGATTTAGTAATAAATATAATAATAAAAAAATGGTGCGTGTACTTATGTACGCGCGTAAGAAGTTATACTTCTTTGGCTTTCTTTATTTTTTTAAAATATTAAATAATTAATAATCAATATTAAGCGTTAATAATTTAACAATATTTAATATTTAGTATATTATTCAATTATTAATTAATATTAATATTAATTATTATTATATTATATTAAATAATTCAATTTAATAACTAGGTATGTTTCATAACCTTTTAACTAAGTATAAATAGGTCTTTGTGAAAAAGCATTGCTAAATTTCTTTGAAAAAATAATTAAAACTGCTTTATTTGTTTAAAAGGTACTACAATTTAGATTGTCTTATTCCCATCTCGCTTGCGACGCTCGGCGCCCATACTGAATTTTGTGTCACGGTGCGCGCGCATCGTAAAATTTCACTCTCATAAATTTTTCATAACGCGCCTAAAGAAGTATAACTTCAATAAAAAATGTGCGTGTACTAGTGTACATACGTTAGATGTGAAACTTCTTTATGACCTTATTTTTCGAAAAATTATCTATATGCAACTTTACAGAAATTGGTAAAAATAAGTTAAATTAGATAAAGTTTAACAAAAGGCTTTAAATATCACATTCTTGAATACTAATAATACAATTATTTCATTTTACCTTATAACCACTAAGATTATTACAGTATTTCATAAATTGTAATAGAATTTTTACCATCATTGTTATCGTTATTATACATTTTTGTTATTAATGGTTTAGAATCTCTTTGAATCAACCGTGGTAGGGACAAGAAAAAGACGCGCGTAACGGTCAAATGTGACGCGTAACGAAAAAATGTACACTAAATTTTTTTCCAACCCCGATAAAGAAGTTTCACTTCAAAAACTGTTTATTCATTTTATTCTGTTTATAATTTAAGAAAGCCATTTGGTTATTTAATTACATACATTAAAACTTTTCTAAATAAGCCGAGGTGAGAGCTTATTATTATTCATGCTTGCCCTCGAAAAAAGGTTTTGTTGCAAACAATTTAGACTTTCAAACAATAGATGACGATTAGTTTGTAACCTACATTTTGACTTTTCATTTTTCTCTATTTCTATTTGTAACAACGTGGTACCGACGATTTCACACAGGTATTCAAATGCCAATCGTTTGAACGCGTAGAGCTTAGCATTAATCACTATGTTCGGGCTTCACATGACTGGAATATTATAATATATTTTAGAAATATATAATATAAAATGAGCAGTGTTGGCGTAGTGGCTTCAGCGTGCGACTCTCATCTTTGATATCGTAGGTTCGATCCCCGGCGGTGCACTAATGTACTTTATGTCTATGTGCGCATTTAACATTCGCTTGAACGAAACAAAACATCGTGAGGAAACCGGCTTGCCTTGTCTTGTCTTGTCAGGCACAGGATGCTACCTACTTGCTTATTATATTAACCAATGATCGTGGAACAGATTCAGAAATCTGAGGCTGAAAAGGTTGTTGCGCAACTGATTTATTTTATTTTCTATATATAGTAATAAACATAGCCTATGTAACTCAGGAACATCATTCGCTTCATCAGTTTCATCATCGGACGTCGAGGCAGAGTAGAAAATTCCACCCGTATCACCTCGACGTTCGTCGTTCCACGACTGAGCGTTTTTGCCGGCACCACCACACTATGTACCACCCACTGAAGTATTTCCGAACTAATTCGCCTTACGCTCATTCAAGAAAAGAGCGTACCAATTCTTAAAAGGCCGCCAACGCACTCGCAAGCACTCTGGCATTAAGAGTGTCCATGTTAGGCGGTATCACTTAACAGCAGGTGAGCCTGCCCGTTTGTTGTTCTATAAAAAAAAAATTGACATCGGTCTAGTACTTTTTGAGTTTAATTGTTACAAAAATATTAATTTATAAGGGAATCAATTCCTCAGCGCACATTTAAAAATCGCTCTAAAATGAAGAGTATAAACTCTGTTATTAATCAGATTAATCCTTATTTTATAAAACTGGGAATAATCTATTCCGTGTTCTATAGAACAAACCCCTAAACGGGCAGGAGGCTCACGTGATGATAAGTGATACCGCCCCGGCTCCCATAGACACTCAACATAGGTCTCGCAAGGGTTTGGCGGCCTTTTAGAAATTGGTACGCTCTTTTCTTGAAGGTTCCTAAGTTGCTTCGGAAATACAACTACTACTGATATACTATTAGTCGTATTCTTCATTGCTGAAGTTAGATTAAGGTGCCTTGCTAGATCAAGTGTTCGGTCCCTTAGCACAGCTGTTATGGGGAGACCCGTGAGAATCGTGACTTGATCACACCATCGGGTAGTAATTACATCGAATATACATTTTATTTATTATATATTATATAATATTTATTATGGTATATGATCCATTAAATAAGTTGTTTCGTCTGATATTCGTATGCAAGGAAACAACATATTGTAAGTTATTAAGCTTTCTAGCACAAGGGAAATCTCGCTCAACTGTGAAAACTCCAATTAGTGAGACACAGTGCATTTAATTAAAACAGTAATAGCGTTTTTTACTCAGCATCAAAACGATTTTTAACAGACTACAATTAGACACGAAACAGCTTTCACAAATGACACCTTGGTCCACATGAATGAATTGTAATTAAATGAAAAATACCCAATTCAATTCTTTTCTAAAAGCCGTGTCGTCGGGTTGACTCGACATCAATCGCTTAGGTTTTTATGTTAGAGAAACGATTGCATTTGTTTATTACTAGTGGTTCTAGGTAATAAATGTTTTATACTTTTTGGAAAAATATAAAACCAAAGAGAAAAGATACTGTAACTTTCTAGTTTTTGAAATGGATCAGTATGACTTTATTCATTGTAATCATACAAAAAAATCTTACCTCTAATATTAGTATAGATTTGATATCTCGTGACCTCTGAATACTAAGACCTCTTAAGTGCTAAGAAGCATTGTAGATGTGTTGTTATCGTCGCATGCTTTGTATAATCTGGGTCCAGAAGGTCTCTAATGAGAATGTTCTTAATCAAGTTGAGATCATCAAACAACAGAAAGTTGAATGGCTGGGTCACTGTTGCGACATTATCGCTACCTTTTCTGTTTATTATAATGTGTAAAATCCAAGTTTTGCCAATTATAATAACAGGCGTGGTAGAAGGAAAAAATCATGGATCATTACGCGAGGGAGCGAATACATAAATTATTATAATAAAAATATGGTTTTTGCAAGAATAAGGTATAAAAATATTATGGTGGTACAATCTTAACTTCGGATATTCTGCCAAACAGAATGTAGTGCAAATTTGTTTAAAAAGGTAGAATTTTAAATAGTAGTTACATATTACATTACTTTATGAATCATATCATTATAGTCAATTCTTATAGTATTTTATCAAATTGATAATAATTATAATCTTCCACTCAATCATTAATAGAAGAATCACATTTTTTTGTGCATCAAGGGCGTAAAACGGCAGAGAACTGGCAATAAACTCTCTGCCACTCTTTTTAATCGCCATTTTTTTTGTTTTACACAACGTTTGTAAGGAGCTGCAACCATTACACAATGTTCCACATGACATCTTAAGTAATATTTATTAACAAAATAAATTAAAAAATAAAGATTTTTCCTCTATCAGCAGGAGGCATGGTGAAATAGGAGCACGCACTTACATACTCGTGGGAACAACACGCAAATACATAGTCGAAACAACTAACATCACCGCATACACGAATTCAAGTACGACCAGTCACCACAATGAGTTTAATTAGCAACTCTATTTATAGTTCCAATGACGTCTATCTCCTTTGGATCAAATAACCTAATTACTGAGACTATTTACGAATCACTTTAGGCCTAGCAACGTTTGATTATCCTAGTCCATTAGCGTTGAGTGGCTATTGTGTCAACGGCCATTTAATTCTTCCTATGTCTATGCTATATTAGTAATACATGATTGTCTATCGACGAGCGACTTTAACCCTGTGGTCGTGCCTTCACACCCTGGCTATGCGCTCATGTACTTGTTTGATGAGTAAAGATTTTTTTATGCAATAGAAACGGGCAGGAGGCTCACCTGATGTTAAGTGATACCGCCGCCCATGGACACTCACATTGCCAGAAGAATTAGCGTGCAAAGTTGAAAAAAAAGGTAGAATTTTACATAGAAGTTACATTATTAGAATAATATTGTTTTCCACAAGTATTTTTACTAAACTATTACAAATTGAATGTTTTTTTGGCCTTATAAGTTTTGATAACCTAATACAATTATACCTGTTCTAAAAGGTGTTATTGTTATGTGTTTACAGTATTTAATGACTACATATAAATGTGAATATATTACATTACGATTCAAATGCTTTCAGCAATCGTGGTCACGGAAAGTGTATTTTGTAAGTAATTAATTCCCGCTTCGTAAAATAAGTTTTATTCAATTGTAGTTCTTGTGTCAACAAAAAACAGTATTATTGACCTAACATATTATTAATTTATGTATACAATTTTGACATTTGACGCTGACAGTATAGGTTGTTATAACTATGGATGAAATACATCTTAAACTCAGTCAATTACTAACGGTATGAGTTTGATTGCATGGAAGATGGGCCGGGTGCTGTTATGGAATGCAACCTGTTCAGACACACTGGCCCCTTCCCATCTTCCTAAAACCAACAACAGAGTTGGTGCGGCTTGTGATACGGCTGAGAAAGCTAAAACATGCAAATACAGGGGTTTAGGCTCCGAATATGATTTTGACCCATTCGGTGTCGAGAACCTTGGTCCAGGGGTCCTAGCGCTTTAAGGCATTTTAAGGAAATAGCAAAAAGGTTAGTCGACATCTCAGAAGACCGAAGAGCTGGCAGCTACCTCGGACAAAGAATTAGTCTAGCTATTCAAAGGGGGAACGCTGCCATTATCTTCTCCAAGGGACTCATTTCAATAATATATGCATTTAAGTGATTTTATTTTAAGGTTAGTTATTATAACTTTTACATTATATTTATATTATTGTAGGTTAGTAATCGTTTTCATTAAAAGTGGTATTACTAAGTATTAACATAATATATATGTATAGTCATGCAATATATGTCAGAGATAACAATAAGAGAATACGATGTAATTTGTTTTATTAGAATGGCAACAACAGACAGGTTATAAATGTATCAACAATAAAATATTAGCACTTTGAGCGAGGGAAACCTTTGAAAACTTGAGCTTTGAAATTAATAAACGTGCCTCAGCTTTGAAATAATGTAAATGAATAAATTTAAGCTTTCAAACTACAAAAGCTCAATTATTTTGAGTGGCGGCTACCTCTAACTTTTTAGCTTTTACGGCACTTTGAGAAATATTTATGTTAAACTGATGCTTGATAAATCTATTTATTAAAACAGCATATATTATGCCAAATAAATTATGGTAAATATTGATTTATTATTTTGCACGCTATTCTTAGTATTACTCGAAGTCGAGTAAAAATCAACGTGTGGACCAAAATGGATTTGCGAGTTTAGTTTCCATAAGCGCTATAGAAGACTATTAACACATATAGACAGTGTGAGTGTTTATGGAATGTCAAGTCCAAATATTACTCCTACAAAAATAAGAGAAATGAATGTTATGAGAAATTTCTTTTCATTTTCTTTGATTTTGTGAGACTTGCTAAATACAGCCACCGTCTTCTTTGTTGCACAGACATTCTTTGGCTTGAACGGTTCGTTGAATACCGAACGGGGCGCCTCACTCGATAGATCAATGCTCAATGTGTGGACGAAAGCCCATGGCATGGGTTTTACTCGACAGTTTAGCGTTGTACGTTACGTTACGTTTAATACCGTATGTGACTACTGACCTTTAATGAGCGAGATAGATCGCACTTATTTACTGTCAATAATTTCTTATAGAATCCCTACCCCGCGCCGCAAGCAACAATATATTCACAATTGTTACATGTGCCTCGTACAAGTATTATCTTTTTATCTATTAATGTGCTTAATTGACTTAGTTTTCTGTTTCGTATATTTTGTTTAACAATGAAATCTGTTTTGGATTTAATAATGTATCTGTAAGAATACTTATAAATAAATAAATTAAATAATGTTTAAAAGATATTGAAATCTTTTAATGATATATGAAAATGGAATCAATATTTTAATTTAAATAAATTCCATTCTTTTCTCCCATTTACATTTTCTGTCTTCTTATACCATATTTTCTCCTGTTTTGCCATGTTCTTATGTAAATTTTAACGCTATTTTTTATGATTTAGAAAGAAAGGTATATTTATTTAAATGGAAAAGTTCTATACAGACCCGGAATTACCATAAAGGCCTCCAGAATAAATATTGAATTTAAGGCAAAGGTGAATATGAAAACGTTGATGAATGGACAGGAATGCTTACAAAGCTGCCCCATTTCCTTTTAAGCCTTTATTGCGGGGAATTGGCTGCAGTTAGATTACGTAATGTGGGTTAAAAATGTACATTTCCAACTCATTTTCTAACGTAAATTAAAAAGGAATTACAAGTACTTTGAAAGATATTTATAGCTCAATCAAAGATATGTTAGTCGCTGTCCCTTATCAAGTAAATCATGTCAAGATAACATTTAGACAATGTTTTATTTTTAACTAGCTGGCCTGGCGAACATCGTACCGCCTAACAATCGATTCTTTATTTTTTTAAATACTTATTCTGCTATTCGGGACACCGGTCTAGCTAGTAAGATAAAAAAAAGAAAGTTGATAATACAACAAATACATTATGTCAAAAAATAAAAATTTACCTACCTCCGGGTAGGTAAATTTTTATTTACCCCTCCACTAACACTTGAACTTTATAATATGGTATTAAAGTTCAAATTTCCTTTAAATATTATTACGAATATTTTGTATGGGAATATAGAAAAGTGTTGCTTTTAGACTTTTTCACTCAATTTTTTTAATTTTCTCTCCGTAAGAACCATCCTCGTACTTCAAGGAATAATGTAAAAAAAGAATCAGACAAATCAGTCAAGCCGTTTTCATATTATGTCGTGACAACGGAAAATGGGTTTCATTTTTATATATATAGATTACAAAATACTGATAAGTAAAAAAAAAATGTTATATAGAAATTATTACCTCAAGTACCGTTAATATGTCAAATGGAAGAAACAGCTACCCACGACACAGGGATTCCTAGTGTGGGGGCTGGTGCTCTTTCTTAAATAAACATCCATTTTAATTATGTGTCATAAAGATTTTCTTTTAACTTATGAACGTCAATAAGAAATATTATAAAAAAACTAGCTGATCCGGCAAACGTCGTTTCGCCATGTATATCATTTATAATAAAAAAATAGGGGTTGATCGTAGAGGGGTGAAAGTTAGGGGTTGTATGTATTTTTTAATGCTGTATCATAAAAAAATAGAAATTAAAAATTTTGTCTAAAAAATAAAAATAAAAATTTAGGGGTGGACTACCCCTAACATTTAGGGGGATGAAAAATAGATGTTGTCCGATTCTCAGGCATACCCAATAAGCACACAAAATTTCATGAGAATCGGTCGAGCCGTTTCGGAGGAGTTCGATTACGCACCCCGTGACAGAAGAATTTTATATATTAGATTACTGGCAATTCTCCAATTTACGCAGAAGTCATCTGACAAGAACCGGCTGGACTGTTACTCTTTTAAATCGCCAAGTTTTTGTTTTACAAATTATTTGTAAGGCCATCATTCCACCACGCACCTGACATATTGAAGAAAGTCAATATAATAATTAGAGTGAGTAGCCATTCGTATCTGATACTGATCTGATTTGGCGATGGATGGACGACCATTTGCTTACGCATAAAGAAAGAAAAGTTAGTTGGTGCCCAGACGAATTTTAAAGCAACAACTAGGGTTTAGAAATGCGCACTTAGTGTCCTGTTCCTGGGTCGTCGGGGTGCTTTAAATAATGGAGGATTTTATTATTTTAACCACTCACGTACAACAATAGAATATAAGGGAAATAATGAAATGTTAATTGCTATGAAACGAATGAATGCAATGTAACAGTCGAAGAGAGTGCCTACGTTTGGCTTTACTCTCGTGACGTAACTCCGACGATGTTGAAAATCGCCACGCTTATAAAACTAAGAAAGCCTCGGTGAGCAAAATCTGCAGCCTTATCTCGTAGACTTAGCTTAATAGTAAAGTATTTGTAACTTATAAGTACATAGTTTAATAAGTTTTCATGTATGACTGATAAATCACAAAAATATATCTTTTATAGAACGTCAATAGTATATAGTATATATCGATGGCTGCAGATATTTGTTTGTTTAAGGCCAAGTTAGTCCTTTGACCTTTAGACGTATAATTTATATATTGTTCCAAAAATGTATTAATTTGAAATCTTGCGTGTCAAACGCGCGAACAATAATCACTGAGTCTGTAGTTTAATGAAATTATAACTGCTAAATTGCATTATTATTATTAAAGCTTTATTGGTAAGTTTACATTGCTTAATATGAGTATTAGTTGTGTTAGTATAAGTTATAAAATGTTAAGTTAGATTTCTTTATTTTGTGTTCTAGGTTTAGGGTCTTTCCCCGTTACTTCTATAACGTCTTCTGTCCTTGAAAAATTCTATATCATAAATAAAAAATAATTCATGAACATCTCTTAGGCCAAGAAAATGATCTTCCGTAATATACTCTCACGAAACACCAAAAACAATATAAATGGATTAATTTTATTGCGACATAAAATTATGCTACGCATTTCGTCGAGTTTTGTACATACACAAATCTTTAGTTATTATCATCATATTAGATTATATTAGCCATCAAGACTTGTTTCTTTTCTAAATAAAAAGAGAAAATCTAGGTCTCTTAATATAATAGTCAATCGGTACAAGGTTGTGAACTGAACTTATTTTGAAAATATTCATAACCTACAACAGACTGTAATAAATCAATTCATGCATTGGACTATTTTGAGTAATAAAACTTATAAACCTAAAGCTGGGTTCACGCATATCCAGTCGTAGTGTTTGTAAGGGTACCAACGATGCCTACGAGAGACCTACCGGATGCCCATAAGGGGCAGTCATAACAGCCCAGCCCTCGAGGGAGGAGAATTGGACATAGTATCTCCTAGGGAAGACCTTAAATGAGAATCTTTTCCATACTTCATTACATCGCAAAAAATCCCTTGTGAAGCGGACCGTGGAAGACTTCCAGATGCGAATGAAATCTGGAGTTAATACACCTATCTGAAACGAGGCACGAAGATTGTTGTGTTCGCAATTAACATACCATACGAAACTACGATTAGTATAAACTACAAATCGTATTCAAAACGATGCGTTAGTGTGATAACAACATTATATTCTAAAAGCGTTACTAAAAAAAATTCCAACACGTGAATCCCAACAGACGAAAGAATAATATTTAAACGAGCGTTAAATATCAAACATTTTAATATCAGTGTTAGAATATTTTATTTGCGATTTTTATGGATATTTGAGGCTCCCTGGTGGCAATTAAGCATGTTTTTGGTTGAATAAAACGTTTTGAAGGTTTGTAATTAACGACTTAAAGGTGGTTTTAACTTTTGGCATAAACTCTCTCTTCGGCAGCTCATGATTGAGCGTGGTCAGCAAGGACGCACCTGGAGCGGACTATCTGTTTCCACCAGTTTCTGTCCAGCGCCTCTCTTATGCGTGTTGCCCTGCGATTCTGTAACTCACTTTTCGAACTCACACAGCGGTTTTCGCATCGGCGGTCGCTCTCAAATCAGTCGTGAAGCAGTCATTTTATGATTTGGCATTCTGATAAACCATAAACTACAAGGAGGGACCTTATCAGAATGCCAAATCATAAAATGACTGCTTCACGACTGATTTGAGAGCGACCGCCGATGCGAAAACCGCTGTGTGAGTTCGAAAAGTGAGTTACAGAATCGCAAGGCTGGTTGTGGACCGGCCACTTGATCTTTGGCATGATGGAAAGGCTTAATTCCGCGGTTATATATTTAGAACAGCAGTTACTAAGATTCTTCATCTTGGTGTCTTGAAAAATGCAAGTCTAAGAGAGTTTGAAAAAGTTTTTTGTCAGTTTAACTATACTTCTGTTTCGACATATTGCTTTACGGTCAGAAATGCTGGCCTCCTCAGGATGATTACCTTTAAAGAACAAGTTAATACGCATGTGTTAATTGCGCACTTGAAAAAAAAATCCATAAGCGTTCCACTGAGGTTTGAACTCACGACCTCAGGACTCATTAAGCACCAGTAAACTGTTCTAAGAACTACATTTTCATATCAGAAATCAAGAGGATATTAGTCTCAGTCAATACATTTCGCAATATTGCATTGGACATAGAAATGGCACAGCTACTTTGAAAGTCGATGTTTCTTACTACACTATAATAAGATACAAGTCTTATTGGATTTTCAAATGCCTTTGAAACGAAGTAACGAACCAATACAAACGATTCAGAAGTTCTATGTAATCAATGTAACATCAAATAAATCTAAATATTTTTTATAAGGACACCGCAGCTATCATTCTGTCATTCACCGCTAAAAGGGCAAGAACTCATAATCAAAGCTTTTCATTAGGGGCACAATCTACTTGGACTTTTTCTACCATTTTGTCTATTAAATATGTTTGTGTGAGCGTTGATTGTCAAAAAAAGAAAAAAATAATAGAAAAGGCATGACCGTAAGCCTGAGATAAATAAAAATCAAAACGTCACACGCGCATAAAATAAATAAGTCAGTGGTAGGTGTTTTTAGGTCTGGGCCTCATATTTCTGTATCTGTTTCATGATTTGTCAATCTAATAGGCGTGTGATCGGAAATGTGATCAGTCTCTTGTGCCTGACAATTTTTGGGTATAAGTCAGTTTCCTCACGATAGTTTCCGTCACAGTTCGAGCGAATGAAAAATGCGCACATAGAAAGAAAATCTATTGGTAAAACACAGCCGGGAATCGAATCTACGACCTCAGGGATCGAAAAGATGGAAAGATCTAGGTTGCGACGGAATACCAGCAATTTTCCTACATAGATGGAGGAACTGAACATTCTGGATTCTTTAAAATGGAAAGAAGCACATTTAGGTCCTATTCATAGAAATAACTCCAAAAACAGGGACATTATTGTAATTCTTTTGTAAAATTTATCTGATTAAACATGTGTATTTATAGGCATTATATTTATGCATGCCGTCCGCACCTATTATTGAGGCCACACATTGGTTCTGATCTGTAATTTATTTTCTAGTGTAGTTCGTGCTATAAACAAACGATCTACCATGTAATGTTAATATTAAGTGAACAAGCTACAAACTGCGTATATTAAACGGGGATAATATATATGAACTCTAGAACAAGTTATAAAACGCAGGCTGAAACGATCTCGGACCGTATTTGATTAACAAAGCCCTCGAGAACACAGCCGTTAATTAACCCACTCTATTATATTTATTAATTTCGTTACAGCTTTATTGACATTCATTACGCTTGATACTTTATCAAGATGGCGCGATGGCTGAGGGTATTATGTACGGTAAGTTTTTAGTGGTGTTGATTAAAATGGTAGTTAAAAAATTCAAGCGATGTTAATATTGCTTACTTTATACGTTTACAGAAATCATATGTGTCGTGATATATCGCAAAACGTTGAACCTATTTTGATGCAACTTTGATTATTATATAAGGATCACCTTATATGGAATATATGTGATTGAAATCAATGCAATCCTATTTCAATATGATTTTTAGTTTCCAACAAGTATATAAACATACACATAAATATATTCAGCTATAAAATAAAGCATACATGATTGGAACAGTAAGTAGATCATCATACTTAAATTTTTATCAGGTTCCAACAACATCTCCAATATATTTTCGAAGTCGTTTAAAAAGTTTATATATACAATTTTCCGTCAAGAAAAGAGTCTATCAATTCTTAAAAAGCCGGCAACGCACCTTCATTATTAGTGTCAGATGAACCTGCTTTTTATATATTTAAATTTATTAAGCTTCTTTATCTTTCTTTAAGTCTGTACTGTACAAGCATTACCTCTACACATTGTATTACAAACTTTCGTATTAACTGATCTAATTGAAATTATCGTGATTAATTTGTTCTTTTTGTGTCCTTTTTATATATGTCTAAGTAATTGTATATCTTATGTGGTTTTGTTCACGCTCACCTTAATTATTTATTTTCACAGTGGTTGTCTGGAAGAGATCGCTCGATTACATCGGCCGCCACTTGCCCTGCTTTTTATTTAATTATTTTAATTATACTGTATTTCTTACAACGAAGTGTTTATAAAAAAATATTAACAGTTTAATAACAAGTAATAGGTACTTATACCTCGACCTCGGCCTACAACAGTTCGACAGGAAATAGCTCAAAAAAGCCTGAAATACCAGGAGAAGCTGCCCGCCCATGTAAACAAACTGGCACACGCTCTGAGCGGAGAAGGCGGTCTTCAGCATACCCGGCTAAAAAAAAGGGACGTACCGAGCCAATATAAAAGATTTACCTCTTGACATCAAGAGAGTCGTATGAAAAGATTCATACAAGTATGGCTCTTAAGGAAAACATGAACTGAGTAAAATCAAACAAACAAGTGGCTTTGGCATTGCCATGATGCTGATACAACAAAAAAAACAGTGATAAATCATGCCATAACTAGATATTGTTTTTATTAAGACAGTCTATTCTCTATTGGTCCATCTAAGTCATTAGTTTAGGCATATAAAGCAAAAACATGACAAGGAAAAATTCGAACCCAGAAAGACAATAAATAAAATCCTACTGGGAATAACCGGACGTTGACAAATTGCAACGTGAAGGTGACAAGCTGGACACAGCCAATCTGTCCTCATACGTTTGCGGAAAAAGAAAAGCGAATTTTCGTGAAAATATAGTTTTCCAGCTGTGATTTAATAGCGTATTTGAATAAAGTTCGGTAACAGGGGCGAATGTGTGTAGTTTTTTAACTTTCAAAAGTTTTAATTCAATTGCGCTGCTATTCAGTTGAAAATGTTAAAGTACGATAAAACTTAATGATAAATCTATAAAATACCTTATTTAATAAAGCTATCCTTATATATCATGGGATGACTATTGATGCATTTTCAGTTAGTTAGTATTAAGTTTAGTTCGTTTTGAGCAAATGTATTGTTCACAATAATTGGTCGACGATAGTAAGCAAGAGAATCCCATAGGGATATCATTGAAAGCGCAATTGCAAATGGAATCAGGTCTTGTTTACTATAAAGTCTGTTCTGAACACAAAGTTGCATGTATTTTAGAATTATTTTAACATTCTTTCGATTATGTATAAATAGTTTTCCGTGGGGTTTTAATGGCATGAACATTTTGGGGTTGCACGCCAAAATCACTGTGAAAATTTAACACAAATCAAAATTATGAACGTACAAAGTTTTGACGTTTGTATAATATGAGTGTTCATGGGAACTGCTGCGGCGCCATCTTGAAATGATGAATGTTTGTACATACTCAACGTAATTAAAAATAACACCGTGAAGTAGATTTTTCTCAAATATTATTGAAAAAGCGAATTTTGTTTTAATCAATAAAATTAATAAATGTTCAATTTTCAAATATCTCTATAGCTACTATTGTCAGTTATTTGATGTAAATGAAAATACTACAAAATTGATATATTAGAAGACTACAAAAATTCAATTACATTTTTGCTTGCGTATGACAGATAAGACTGGCTTCTGTAACATATTTTACAAAGCATATGTATAGAGTCGCAAATCCGACTAGGACAGATTATATTTTATAATCTGTTTTTCTATAATCTATTAAAATATCTATCTCATCATATCAAACCTGATAAGTGCTATCCGCTATTTGCCTTTAGGTATTAAATTGTTGACCTAGTGGCTTTAGCGTGCGACTCTCATTCTTGAGGTCGCAGGTTCTTTCTATGTATTTAACATTTGTGAAGGAGAACATCATGAGGAAACCGGCTTGCCTTATAGAGCAAGATCCCAGGGCCGCCAGACGTCACGTATTTTCTGACGGATGAAATGTGGACGATTGGGTAGTGTTAGTATGTACTATGACCGTATGCCTACCTGCTAACTTGGTCAAACGGCCAATGTCCAGGTATCAGGTAATCAAGGTACACAAAAACATTACTTACATCACGTAAATTCTCATGGCTAATTTTTATATATGTTTTCGAGTGTATAGTTAAAAATAAATTGTCAAGACTCCTAGACACTTTCCGTCGGCCATATTGCTTGACAGACGCTTCAAAGGTCTCAAAATAATTAGTCAACTTCACGTAAATTCTGACGCTCCATTTTTATATATGTTCATCCGACAACTATTTTGAAAGCTTTGACAAGAAGACAGACCGATCCAAGGGGCCAATCATCCCCTAAACTAAATTTTAATATCTCTGTGAGTGGGAGAGCATTATCTACGCGCATGAGACTGAGTGAGACCGACTGCGCTGTTAAAGCCATGAAAATTACTGCTGTATTAGCACACATCTCTAAACTTCGAGCTTATCTTAAACTTAGATGAATATTTTGATAAAGAGAGAATTTCCTATGAATAATTATTATCGGGAAACCGCCTGATATTTAAGATGTTCATCTTCAATTAATGTTTGAGAACATTCTGTTAAATTAAAAGTTATTTCATAAATAAGATACAAAAACGAATTATGAATAAGTGATGCCTATAAGTAATTTTTTTTCAATCCAGCGTCAAGTATGAGATTTTTATCATTCGTGCTTTTTTGCCTTAGAAATTCGATCATATGCTCAATGTACGGTTTTAGGCACTCGCCCGGTATCACACAACTCTCCCAAAGGCCGAGAACAAATTTAATTTAAATTAAAACTTGCCCTCGAACCGGGAATCGAACCCGGTACCCCTCACATAGCTGCCACTTAAGACCGCTAGGCTATGAGGCCCCCATAAGTTATATTATTGGTAAGATTATTACGGAGATAATCAAACCCAGGCTCAAGTTGACTGAAGGAGATAAAAGAATTTATCCTTTCAAAACCTCAACCATAGCTTCAATGAGAATCATACAACAAATATATAATAAACATAACTCACTCATAGATTATTATTATCAAGTACGGATATCTTTCGTCAGTTAAAAATTTGCAATTAATTCCCAAAGATTATGCATTTTGTATGAAACAGTGTTGCTGTTTTAAAAAATATTGTGTGTGTAAGAGACGGGCTAACAGAAGGAGGAAGTGCCAATGGACCAGTATCATATACACTAAGGAATCGTTGCGTCTAGCGCGACTATTCAAGAAGTTACAACTTCTATTCATAACGTAGCGTGCGGAGAAGTATTCTAGTTACATTATACGCACACAGATGGCGACTTGGCAATTAAAAAGAGTGGCGGAGAGTTTAATGCCAGTTTTTCTATTCCGTTCTACCCCCTTGATTTGAAAACTGGTAGTAAATGTAAAATTTGAAGCATTTAATATGTATTTCTTGACGTTCATAAGTGTACATTGTGTTACCTATATGAATAAATGATTTTGATTTTTCAGACCCAATTCGACTTTGGATCCTTTAAGTAAAGAGCGTACCAATTCTTGAAAGACCGGCAATGCAGTCTTCTAGCAATGTGAGTGTCCATGGGCGGCGGTATCACTTAACATCAGATGAGCCTCCTGCCCGTTTGCCTCTTATAACATAAAAAAACACACACATACTCATACATTCACGCATGCTTAAGTCTTATACGACTTTTGTTTGAGAAGATGTAACACTAAGACTACTTTTCTAAAAAAAAATGTTTTACCTTGTACCACGGATTTGGAAACTAATCTAGTTACCCACAACACAGGGGCTTTCTAGTGAGGGGATTATGTTAGATAATATCTCTGTCATGAATAAAGTTTTATAAATAATTATACAATCGTCAGAGACATGAATTAAAAATGATTTTAATGGCTTTACATTTGTGATCCAATACCGATTTTCTTAGAAACCCGATAATGTAAACTTACCTGAACATCATTAAGGATAATATCTATATAATGTAAATCCCTAACAAAACCTTCGAACCGCGAACAAGTCGGTTTTATAATTTACTTAAAAGTTTAAACGAGTTCATAATGAGTTTGGATTGTTACATTTTTAATGATTTAGTAAAATCCATTGCAGGTTTCTTAAACCTTCTTAGTAAAAGTTAAATCGTTTTTTACATAAATTTTAAATTAATACTTGTATAAATTCGCCAGAAGCATTTTACTGTGCTCGCCATACGCGCTGATTTAAATTGAGAATTTCTTTTTGTTAATATATATGACGGAGTGAACTAGGAAGACTAAAAGGAATGACAAAGACAGTTGACGGGAAAACAGGTTAAGATATACAAAGTAGGGGATTCGAACAAAAGAGTTTTTAGACCAAGAAAACATAGAATTATTAGACCATCCGCCGTACAGCCCCGACTTAACCCCTAATGATTTCTATACTTTCCCTAAAATAAAGAATAAATTGCGTGGTCAGAGATTTTCAGCACCTGCTGTGGACGCCTACAAAACGGCAATTTTGGAGACCCCAACTTCCGAATGGAATGGTTGCTTCAATGATTGGTTCCATCGTATGAAAAATGTGTCAAATTTTGCGGAGAATACTTCGAAAAGCAATAAATACATTTTTAAATAGTAATGTTGTGTCACTTCCTTGATTCCTAAAATTTTCAGTGCCGCCCTCGATTAGATAGTCGCTACTACCGAGAAACCACGTTTATTACGAATAAAAGCCTAATTATTGCTTTATTGCAAAATTAACGATTTCAGTTTCAATAAAGTGTGAAAATAAACGTAGGTTGGTAACTTTATCTCATTAGTTCAATTGTTTTCTGTTATCCTTTCATTAAAATATTATCATTGGAAAAGCACGCGTGAAATTGCCTGAAACGATAATTCATTATCTTTCAATTGTTCACGCAACCTCATTAATGATATTTCCAAATGGTTTTTTCGTTGAAAAACTATTTATATAAATGGACAGCTTTTGGTTGGTTACGTGTCTTTGATATTACCAACTTAATGTTTATTTTATATTGAATGTTACTCGCCTAAGACAAATTAGATGTCTCTTAGAGGTAGACGTATTAGTTTTGTATATCAATTTACAAATAATTCTTTATTAACACGGAAGAGACTTTATTATAGACATGGTTTAATTTACAGAATGGCAAGCACGAGATAGAAAACAGAAAAGAGGAAGACAGAGCAAGAGATTCACATAAAGAGAATAATAGGCACAATTTCGACAAGAACAGCTAACGTTAGAAAATAATGGAAACAGCTGGAAGAGACCTATGTGTCGCAGGAAGGGATCACATCTGATGAATACGTCAGATGTGATCCCTTCTTGAGAATGTTTATATATATGATACCAGATGTCCACAAAAAAGGCTAAGTAATAATAATATTCCATGGGATACCGAACCACCTGGCGTCGCAGCCAAACTTGTATTTTAATTTCTTATTTGACCTTTGCATTGATTCTCCAGATACATTCTGTCATGGGAGTTAGTCATTTACTGGGGCAATGAAGCTTTTGTAAGAGGCACGTTTGTTTTCTGCTCTAGTTCGTACCTTACGCCCCATACGTAACCCAGTGTAGTATTAGTTACGTATACATATGTTCTATATATCTGTTTCAAACAACCAATCCAAGTATCTCACACAGACACTATGGGGCTTTACTTAAGAGTACCGTACGTATGTATATACGTACCCTGGATTAGGTAAAATACATGCCGTAACGCAAGTGCAACGATCAAAGCTAGTATAATTATAATTATTTTAGATTGGTCAACATAGTATAAATACCATGACAATTTATCAATTAAAGTCACTAATCACTAATGCATTTGCTATTTGCCTTAGGTTACGAGACATTAGACAACTTTATTAGGTAGTATTAAGTAAAGAAAATACAGAAAATATATTTTGTCTGAAGATAAGGCTCTTTGAAGTTACAGGTTCTTTGGCAGGATTAGAATCATTAATATAAATTATGTCCATTAACTGTCTTAGTTGAGCGGTTAATAAGTTCTTTAGTAAAATTTAGTATATTTTTGCAAACCCCAATGCTTTGAATAAACGAAATTAGTGTCAAATTGTTTTTTAATATTTTAAGTATACAAAATAATTATATGTATTGTTTCAAAAATATTACGCTACACAAGTATTTTATATGTATTTTTTAATATTTTATATAATTACAAAATTTTCCTATTTAACATTAAGAAGAATGATATGGAAAATTAATATGAATAAATTAAGAAGATTAATTTCTTAAATATATTTTAGTAGTAAGATAAATATAGTTTATATTTATCTTATTACATATACTATACTAATGATTATATGAAATATATAAAAATAATATAAATAAATCAGTGGCGCTACAACCTCTTTAGTTCTGGGCCTCAGATTTCTGAATCTGTTTCATGATCATTTTTCGACACGCCGTCGACTTTCTGGGTCTAAGACATGTCGGTTTCCTTCCTTCACCGCTCGTGTTTATTTATTGAACTTTACCATATCATATATCTTTTCCATAATATATGACAATTTTGGTAAATATAAAATATAAATGTAACAAAAAGCAAAACAGCGGATTAGGTATGAGACAGGCTTAACAATGCTTTCTTTAAAATTGATCAGCTCACTACCGAATATATCCTTCAGATAATCGCGAAGAATTCGAATGAGAGGTGCCTGAAGTACTAGGTTAGTCGCAGACGTGTTGCTCATATAGTGTTTTTTTTTATAGAACAAGGGGCAAACGGGCAGGAGGCTCACCTGATTTTAAGTGATACCGCCGCCCATTAGCACTCTCACTACCAGAGAGCTTGCATTGCCGGAGTTTTTTAAGAATTGGTACGCTCTTTTCTTAAAGGACCCTAATTTGAATTATCGCACGCACGCACGAAGTCAGGGTTAAGTTATCTCAGTCGTAGAAATCATAGTCTCACTAGGCTGATACTGTTTTATTTATAAATAATTCTATTATAATTAGGTGAGCTGGTCTAAGCGCATTGTGCTTCCTACTGAGTGTCTATTCTTGTTCCTTTGTATTGGGATTATAGCTCCAACTGTAGTTAAGCTTATTATCATTTTGTACAGGTGCGTCTAGCTCGGCTTATTTGCCTTTAGGTTTTAAATTAAGTTTGCAAATACCGATTGAGGTATCTTTCTGGAAATTGCTATAAATGTTATACAAAAGTATAGTAGTGTTTAATCATCCGTGTTACCAATACCTTTTATGTAAGTTATTCAATACCTCCGACGACAATATAGTCTGGGAATTATCTAGAAAATATTAAAAATAATACCGGATAATTATTTATTTTATTATTTATTGCTAAAGATAATTTTTGTATTGTTATGGTTTCTGTATATATTACAGTGACTAATTCTTATTTTCTGTATAAATAACATCTATTATCATCTATATTGAAAATTCTGTTAATATGCTCTGTGAGTCTACACCGTGTAGGTAGCTTTAGGTAGATAAATAAATAAAGTACCTGTTTTAAAGCTACTCTTACAAGGTCAACCTAAAACTTTTGAATTACTATTCGATATAGTACTATGCTTACGTTTTTCTATCAATATAAGCTTTGAATCAAAATATGCATTCTTTGTAAAAAAAAAAGAAACTCACACAAAATGCACTAGCCTCAATACTTTCTTCCCTGTGGAACTCTAGTGTCTTCCATTTGACATATTAATTACTTGAGATACTTGACTTAATTAATACTACATATAACACTTACAATTTTATAATTATACTAGTGTTGCAAAAGAAAGAATACTTTCCGTTTCAGTATGAGACAGGTTGAGAAGATATTGCTTATGATTGTTAGAGAATGTATATTTTTCATTACTTTATACGCAGTCTAAAGGTCAAATTCTCAAACCTACTAGAAGTTTTTATTTGAATTCATATAGCAATAATTCCTATCATAGATATGCAGAACAATATCGGATTACAGATAACAATGAAACATTGGCCATGCGTTATGTACTAAATGGTATTAATTCCTATTGTCTAATTCTGTTTACAGTTAAGCTTCAATCTGTTGTGAGATATATGGAAACTGCAATGAAGCTCATGGCTCACGCTCAGTCATATATAGATACTATCTTTCGAGAGGCATTTTATTTCATTAATACCAGTAGCGTTTATTGACAAACAGAGTTCCAAAATTATTTCCACCTCAATACAAAACTGTTTGGAACTTCATCATTTGTTTCAAAATTCAAAAATCATTTATTCATATAGGTATAATGTACACTTATGAACGTCAAAAAAAAAAAATTGGTTGTTTGTAAAGTAGGTTTACGATCGAGATGTTTACGTGATAACCTTTTATTGGTGATATAAGTTTTTGGGAAGTAAGGAATTAATGAATCTCCATTCGTTTGTATGCCGCTAGAGTGAGATGAGACGGGAGATCGGTCCGTCTCTCTCTCGTTATACCTGTGATCGCGCTCGTGAGGTTTTGGTGTGACACAAGTTTCTGAACATGTCACCCGACTAAGACGATTTTAAAGACGTTATCACGTCAAAAAGAAATATATATGAAATGATTCTTATTTAACATTTACTGCCAGTTCTCAAATCAAGGGCGTAGAACGGAAGAGAAGAACTGGCAATGAACTCTCCGCCACTCTATACTATCTTTACGTTTACTCACGTTTAGTGGCCGTAGTTAAAATGCTGTAAATTCTTTCTAGGACTCAAAAGGTTAAGGTTTATTTTATATTAATTAACGTTTAATAAATATTGCAAGGTACATATAAAGTATTTCAATTAAACAGCGTAGAATAAATACTACTTGTGATATGTCTTTTATCTGTAAGTCCCCTTGCTACGATGCCTACGAGTGCTACGCTCGTAGCTTACACCGTCTACGTTATTCTGCGCTCCCTTTTGTGTTCGAGAATTATTAATACCACTCGTCCGCCCACAGTAGCTTCCGTTGTATTCTGCTTGTTATTTTACCGCTAGTTCAATATTTATATGCCATTGTGCAGGGGTGCGGTTAAAATGCGAGTGTATCATTTTATGTTATACTTATTTTGGAATTAAATTTACTCAACATGAAACAATAATAACACCACAAGGCCAAATTTCGAGTATATAAGATAGTACGTCAGATATACGTGTATAGCTTTCTAGCTACTGAGTTGAATAATTAAATAAATGTTCCCTTTGTAAGGCAAGGTTGTGGTTTTGTAAGGCAAAGACGTGTTAAATTATTTATTTAAATTGCAAATTTTTTCTAATATTATTTTTTCAATACTTGGCGGGAAGTGACAGCTAGTAATGGAAGATTCTCATTTTGGAGGTTTGGGTCGCAGAGCCAGCAGAGTAGTACAGGGTGGCGCAATAGAACGTGCATTTATTAAGTATGGGTTAAAAAAATTAATACAAAAGGTATAGTTGAAATAAAATATAGGATGATTAGGTAGTTAACTGTAGTTTATTTTTTAAATATAACGTCATCTAAATGACGGCCCTCTCGAAGACGGCACTCCTCTAAACGCGAACGCAGATTTGTGAAAACCCTTGTCAATAAATCTGGGGTGATGGCTGCCATTTCTCTACGGATATTGTCCTTTACCTGACTGATGTTCCTCGGATTGTTCATGTAGACTTTATGTTTGAGGTATTCCCACAAAAAAAAGTCAGGAGGCGTCAAGTCAGGGCTACGTGGGGGCCAAGGGATATCACCTCTTTTGGAAATCAGTCTTGCAGGAAACATCTGTCTCACAACCGCCATAGAGTCATTTGATGTGTGACAGGTCGCTCCGTCTTGTTGGAACCAAGTCCTCGTCTTGACTATTTTTAATCTCGCAAGTTCTGGAGTCAAATATCCCTCTAACATCGCAACATAGCGGTCGGTGTTAACGGTGACGTTTCGTCCTCGTGAATCTTCAAAGAAGAAAGGGGCAATAATTCTTTTGCTTGATATTGCTGCCCATACCGTTACTTTCGGACTATGCAGTGGTGTTTGATTTTTCATTTTGGGATTCTCGTCATTCCAATAGCGACAATTTTGTCGGTTTACGAACCCATTTAAATGAAAATGAGCCTCGTCAGAAAAAAGGATGTTGTCTAAAGTGGAAAAGCGACTAAACATTTCTTCGGCAAATGCCAACCTTGCTCCGAAGTCGGTATCTTTTAATTCCTGTATTAACTGGAGCTTATAAGGATGGAGTTTAAGATCCAACTTCAAAATTCGCTGTAGACTTCGTCGCGACAACTTTAAAGCCGCCGATCGCTTCCGAGTAGACACTTGTGGATTTTGCCCAACTGACTCCTTCACCCTCTCAATATTGTCTGTGGTCCTAGACGTTCTTGGACGACCTTTTGCTGGTGGTTTAAACGTGGAACCTGTCTCTTCAAAACGCTTTATCCATATTTTAATTAAATTTGCACTCGGAGCTTCATTAATATGTGTTAATCCATATTCAGAACAATATATTCGCCTTGTAGAGATGTATGAACGACCGTTCTCGTAAAACGTGCGAACACAAAAAGCGCGACGCTTCCCATCGAAGTGACCCATGGTTACTAAAACTCCATGAGTTCCTCGATCCAACCACCCTAGGCTCCCCCCGCTCGCGCACTGTTTTCCCCGCGAAAAAAGATGACGAAATATGCACGTTCTATTGCGCCACCCTGTATATCAAATAGTTAGGTTGTATAGTTCTTCGATTCCGAGATTCGTAAGTAAATATTACAGAGATTGATTAAAAAAAAGAATCCTGCAACCTCAAATAGCCATATTAGGCTGAATTTAGTGTCACGCCGACCGCATGCGCACCGTCGGCGCTGATGGTCGAGATTTATGAACTTCTAGAAAGCGTTTTTGAATGACGCGTAGCTATACGCGCGCACGGTGGTCAGCGCTGACGATCGCTAGAGCGCCTCTGCTTTCAGAGAGCGTTGTAGTGTCAAACGGACGTTGTCAGCGTGTACAGTCATGGCAAATCGCGAAGTGGATACAGGTCAAGTTATCGACGATGCATCCCACTCTATAAAAATATCTTGTTGACATTCGAAAGTAATTAAAGAATTTACTTTCGTCAGCCCTCAAAGTGCGATATAACCAGACAAAGTCTCCTGCAACGGCTCTCTGCTTAATCAATAGATGAACAAGGAGTCTTCGTCGTCGCCAGTTTTTATTTTTTTGATATAGGTAGTACAAAGCAGCAATAACTAATACACTCCGCATTTTGGTCTTCGTCTGTACAGTGAGGCGGTCAGTACGATACTAAAACGAACCACGCTGAGCGTCAGCGCTGATGAACTACGCGCTGATCTATGAGCGATGACGGTGAGTAAGACTATATTCAGCCTAAATGTCGACATTTCAGTATCAAACCACAACGATATAATTGGAGAATTAAACACTCCGCAAAATTAATTGACAAAAAAGAACCAATAAAATTAATCGAAATCGGAAATGGAATTAGGCAGAATGTAATTAAATTTAACGACTAAAGCTAACTTTGTCCCGGATTTGAAATTTAGTTACGTTTGATCATGTGTTTGATGTCTAGTACTAACATTGGATTTAGTACTAAAATAAATTTAGGGTCGTTAAACGTGGCGTCGCCTTTGATTGCCGACTACTCTAGTGTAAACCGACCAGTATTAATACTAATATAATCTGTACTAAATTATCTATATCATGATATTATTAATTTTAATCATAATTGTATCGAATTAAATCAAACCATTTTGTCAGTAAACTGATGTATGAATGGTTCATTTGTAATGTATGTAATATAATATTGTAATGTAGTATATTTTCATTATATTTTTTATTTAAATTTTTTCTTCGATTATTGTTATTTTGCGTGTGTATGTGTGTGTTTTTGTTGGTAATAAATGTTATGCCTAAGTAAAAAACGAAAATAAAAAGCCAAAACGGTGATACGTAGATGTAATGAATGCGTGAAGATAAAAAATAAAATAATAATAATAAATGTCCAAAATCATACTATTAATTTTTATCGATTTTTTTCCGGAGACCATCTAGATAATTGCCAGAACTTATTTAGGCTATTCTTGTGATTATGTTATGCAATGTACATTATTTACTAGAAATTTATGCAATTTCAGATGACATGTTTACGATTACAGGACCTAATTCATGAACGGATTAGATAGTCAATAAAGGGTTTTTATTTGTTATAATAGTTGTAGATTATGTATTAAATACGAGTAATGAATACACTTCATATATGAAAACATACCTTCTTTTATAAAATATGAGAAATCGAATGAGCAGCTATATAGTGTGCTGCATTCTCTCGATTTTTACCTGTAACATAATAATTATTGTTTACTGACTGCATATCAAAGCAAATATGAAAGTGTAGTCATGCACTACCCCGGATGTGTACCAATAAATTGATTTCTATGTGAACTTAACTATTACTTCGTAGGGTGACACAAAATATCGTAAACAAACCCACATGTTCTAGTCCCAAAACTGAGGTACGTAAATTCAAGCTGTAACTGGATTTTTATTTTAATTTAAAACTATCATACTTAAATAAAATCTTTTAGATATATATTATATTTACCATAACTCGTTTCAAACCAGTTTTATTTAAGTCGCTTACAACAACTCAATTCATTGCATTGTAATTGTTGTGGGAAAGGAGTGGCAGATCGCCAGTTATTTGACAAATATTTTCCGTTCATTGTGCAAATATTATTTATGAGTAGCACAATCTATTTGGGAAATGGATATCCATTTGTTGGATTATTAGTTGATTAATTCGGTGTTCGGTCCCGCCCTAGACTTACTTGATTAATAGAGTCATCTACAAGTTGATGTGCAATTTCGAATTGTAGCCTATTACTATTTCTCACGTATAGGTACCTAGTGTTAAAATAATTGGACAGTGAATTTGTTATTTAAATAGGGTTTGATCAATTAAATCATAAGTTAATTAAGAATTATACCTGAAATATAAACAGAATTTTAATTATGTACCCAGCTTTTATGATTAGTTAAGTTAGTTTCTATCGCATTAGTAATAAATACATATAGTTATTATGTGGAAAATAAATAAATAAAATTATTGAGTATATAATAAATATAATATAGTTAGCAAATAAAAAGATTGGCGAAGTGGTTTATGGCATCTCGGCTATTATTATTTTTTTTATGTTGATTTTGTTTATGCGTACTTTAAATGTGGTATAATTACATTTATAACACTTTGAAAAATAAATATAATAAACCAATAAATATTTATGAAATATTTAAAATTGCATGATATTGAAATTTTTATTAATTATAATATTTAGATTTTAGTTCAGTTTATTTTTAGTTAGTATTGCTTTTACATGTAATATAGTTAATTTTTTATGCACTTCTTGTGCTTTACCCTCAGTTGGTATTACTTTTTTATTTTTTCCATACTAGGGTTGCCCGGAAGAGCATCTCTTGTAAGCGATAAGACCTCCCGTTGCTAATAACTGTATGAAATGAAAACAGTTTATATGTATGTATAAGATAACGAAGTGTAAATAAATACTGTTTACACTCCAGTGACTTTTGAAGTACTTCTACTAGTAAGTATTAAAAAGTCAAATGATTGTAAATAATAAAAGCCGATTTTTTCACATTTAATTTATTGTTTTCGTTGAAAAGGTCAACGCTTTGAAATGGTCTGAATAATAAATTACCTTTCACGGGTCACAGACTTTAGACAAGCCTTTGGCACTTTAAAAATTAAACTTTAATTAGGTCTTATCCTTTTCATCACTGATGTAATGTGTAATTTATTTGTTTTAGTCCACTCAAGCCCCTACCAGACTCAGAGGTCACAGTTGAGACTTTGAGCTAACTGACTTCGATATTTTAAGGTATGGGATGGGTCCAACCCAATTAGCGAATTGTTTACTTTTGAAATGAAACTTCTTTAGGCGCATGTTAAAATTTTTACGGATGAAACGTCACGAAAATGTGCAGCGCTTTTGTCGAAGAAAAGGGAGAGATGGATTGAGACTGATTGAGAGAGAAAGAAATTAGAAATTCTATTTTTAAAATTAAAATTTCGTAAAGAGAATTTATGAAATATTATATACGGAAATATAAAGTTTTAGATGTGTATAAATATATGAACAAGACTTAAAAATTACTTTGCCAAAGAAGTTTCTCTGTACTACTGTATAGACGTTTGACCAGGAACTCACGTGAGATGCGGCCTATTTAACTGCCGATGTTGTGCGCTTTTACTTTCTTTGATATTCAATGTGTGTCGTAAACAATGTCGTTTTTAGAAATATACTGTTAAACAAGGCTTGACTATTGGATGGGGTTCTTAACTCTGTAGAGGCAAATAACAAATTACAAATTAAATTATTCCAACGGAATCGAACCCGATATTCCAGATACGGTTCCTTTACGAACATTAGGAATATAAAATACAACACTTCTATAATCTTCAAAAATTTACGACTTAACTTATTCGTTCCTTGTTAAATGGAGAAAAAATTTGACTTATGGTATTATTTCCATAAGTCACGAAGTTTTTCCCGTATCCGTTATTATTAAATGCTCAGAAAAATACTCTTGTATGATACCTTCTTAAGTGTAATGTTATAAGGAAAAAGGATCTCTTACGGTATTATGTTCTGTGAGATAAATATAATAACTGCCCTTGTCTGTATTCTCCAAATATTTGGTTACCTTTGAATATATTTTTTGTTTACTACACGATTTTGTGACTTTATATAAATATTTAACATTCAAACGGGGATATATAATTCAACGGGTTCACTCGGAGGTGCTAGAAAGGTGAAAATGTATGTTAAAAAAAAAACAAAAAATTAAATAATAATTGTAAAGATTATTATTATTTTGTAGTGTCACCAATACAGTTACAATTTTATGTTTTCATCATTCATTGCGATCAAATCTATTTAAAACCAAACTAATAGACTAAGCTAACAAAAAAAAATTAAAACTATTTTATAAAATGCATGTGGTAGTTGAATATCTTAATATATATAAATTACGTGTCAAGTTGTTTGTCCGCTATGGACTCCTAAACTACCGAACCGATATCAATCAAATTTGCACACCGTGTGCAGTTTGATCTACCTTAAAAGATAGTAATATTATTTTATTACAAATAATTGTTTATTATTTGATATAATTCTAACAGATCGCGCTGTGTTAAAAGTACCAACGTTTCACATAGTAGTTTCAAATAGTTTACTACTATATAACATAACAAAAACCTTAGCCACAGCAACGCTTGGCCGGTCTTCTAGTATAATATAATATATTGTAGGGCCTATGATAATGTAATATAATATAATTGATACACAAAACAGGATAAAATGAAATTTGTATCAGAAATAAAAAGCGGCACAGCTGCATTTCTTTTCTCGGAGCAGTTCAGGCCATTTTCGGCCCCAATATTACTTCGTTATGGATAAAATTAGAAGCCTGAATTTTCGGTTACCAAACAGAAATTAATTATTACAGCAGATGATGAGATACAGCTGTACTTTCACCGAAAGCTTTTAAAACTAAGCTTTCATTAGCCTTTTTTTTTTTTTTATTAAATAGGGGGCAAACGAGCTGCGGGACGACCAAAAAGGGCAGTCTACGCAGCCCATAGACACCCATTATTAGTGGGTGCGTTGCCGGCCTTTGAGGGAGGAGTAGGCTCTCTTCTTAAACATTTGGAGGTCGTATCTCTGAGGGAAGACCCCCCCCGGGAGCCGATTCCACAGTTCGCTAGTTCGCAAAAGAAAATGATTATTCGATATAAAACCTTTTGAGCCAGGTCTCGTCGTTATAAAATGAAAATGTATCAATTTCGTGGAAATATACGTACGAAAAGGATTATAGTTTTGTTCACAAAATAATATGCTTTTTATTATTAACGAAAAAACAGATTGATTGACAGAAGGTTATTCGAAATACAACTTTTTAAAATACTAAATAATAAGGTTTTACATCAATACTTCTAGTCAACATGATGAAAAGACTTCCCGCGATCAATATGAAATCTTTTAATTATTAAAGGAATTTTTAACTAAAATGTTACTTCCTCTGAAAAATTGTGTTTGCGGTATCAAGAAAGAGATAGGAGATACGTAGAATTAGGTTTGTTAGTCCAATTTTTTTTTTAAAGACAATTAACACCAATTGACCTAGCCCCATGCTAAGCTGGTGAAGCTTGTGTTATGGGTGGGATGTGTAAGGCAACGGATATACATACATATTATAGACAGATAGACATATAAATACATATTTAAACACCCAAGACCTAAGCACAACACTAAATGCTCATCACATCGATGTTCGTCTCAGCCGGGGATCGAACCCGGGACCCATGGATTCGCAGTCAGGGGTACTAACCACTAGACCAATGAGTCGTCAAATGTATATTGTAGAGACCTCGCTCGGAGCAGTTATTATATATAGAATAAGAGGAAATGGAGGTGACAATATGATATTCATATTGTTCAAAAGAACTACTCTATTATTATAAATTATATATACATATATATGATATACGTATGTTTACATTCTTTAACTCTGGTTGTCGCGTTGGATCCAGATTTGTTGGATTGAATGCGAAAGGTACCGGAAGGAATGTGACAAGGGCCGAGTTTTTCACAAGTCTTTTGTGTTTTTCCCGAGGGTAAAGTGTTTGTGATGGAAATGTTTTCCCTACATAATGATAATGTTATGAATTTGGTCAAAAGATTAAGGCTTTATGAATAAAAATGTTTGCGTTTTTTTTTCTTTTCAAAATAAGAGAAATCGTTTGAAACATATAAATAATTAAATATATGGTATAGGTTGAATATTCACAATTGTAGCTTTGTTATAAGTGAATATTAAAAGATTATATACAATACGTCCACTTTGAATATTTTTATGAACTTAAGATAAAACACTCTTTTAACACTCTTGCGCGTTAGCTTCGCACATTTGCTTTTAAAATCTTATATTTTCATTAACATATTGCAAAGGCAATTAGTTCTTATGAAACTGCAACAGTTAAATTGCTAAAACTAAATTCTATAGTAGTACGCAAACATTAAAAGCGTTTTCATTATTTTTCACTTTATCTTGAAAATACTTCAGTGGGCCACCAGCTGCCCACTGAAGTATTTCCAAACCAATTCTACTTAGGGTCCTTCAAGAAAAGATCAATTCTTAAAAGGCTGGCCACGCACTCGCGATTCCTCTGGAATTGAGAGTGTTCATGGGCGGTTGTATTACATAACATCAGGTAAGCCTCCTACCGGTTTTCCCCGTTCTAAAAAAAAATAGAATGAAACATTGTGATTCTTAAAAGGCTGGCAATGCATTCGCAAACCCTCTGGCATTGAGTGTCCATGGGTGGTTGTATTACACAACATCAGGTAAGCCTCCTACCGGCTATCGCCGTTCTAAAAAAAAATAAAAAGAAACGTTGTGGAGAACATCCTCGCTGTTACGGAAGTTTTTACCAGGCCTTTAATTGGAATCGAATGCATTGATTTATTTATTTTTTGTTGTAATCATTTATAATTACATTGCCATGTTTAGCACGAGCTTAGAGATGTGAATAGGAATTGACTGGTGAACTTCGATTGCTAGTACTATTACACCAGCAACGGTATACATATATAATTAGAAAATCTTGAATTATTGTTAGTACTAGATTTCTTCTAGTATCAATAAACCAAGAGTTCTCAGCAAACTTAATGAAACTAATTGAATCTCTGAAAGGGGATTAGTACATTACTCGTGGATTAAAGATTTCAAGTTACTACGTGCTTGTTATACTGAATCAAACTTTCTCGTGATAGGGTTATTTATGCTGATTGCAGTTTATAAAAGAGTTATAGCTAACTTAAAATTACGAACTCATTTTTTAAATACACTTAACTCAGTTTTAAATTTACTACTTTTTTGTCACTTAGATAATAAAATTGTTTTTAAAGTTATAAATAACTGTTTTTTACACAAAGTGCAAAAATTATTTACACAAAGTGATGTTTATACTTTAAAAAAAACGACGGGTTGCACTCCCGGAGTGCTGGCAGAAGTGAAAATTGAATATTAACGTTGTGCATTTTTGATATTTTGGAATGGTTAGGGTATAATTTTGCACGAATTGATTTAATTATCAGTATAAAAGTAGATACTATCATTTATGTGGTAGAATACAACATTTATTTATTGCGCTATCGTACACAAACATGACAATGATATTACATTAAATACGCCGCGCCAGCTGTCTATTCTCCATCCGTCTTACGAATTTTCGATCAGGTCACGTGTCCTGACGCGAGTTTAAATTTTTGTTACCCATTCCAAAAAAGTGTACAACGCCGCAAAATATTTTTTCATTTCAAAAATCTAACCCTGGCTTCCTCGCTAAATCTTCTGTGTTGAGGAAACCAATTTCTTCCAAAAGATATTGATATTATATTTAAAACTCAAATAAATAAGACTTAAAAACTAATTAGATTATAATATATATCTAGTAATTTTCTAAACACAAGGTTTGTCTAACAGTATTGTTTTCATATTTAAATATATATTAAATATTAATTTTCATATGTATATGTCTAACAGGTGTCAATCTTTTCTATCGTAGTCATCACAAAAAGTATAATTCTTTCATGTTTATCAGAATCAGATTTCTATAGGAGTTTTCGTGGTGTGATTGATGAAAACGGAACGCAAGTCCCAATGGACAAACGAAATAACCCAGTTGTAGTGTGTTGTGTTTGTTGTTATCTTATATCTTAAGTTCATACAAATATTTGAAGTGGACGTATTGTATAAAAGCATTTAATTCACTTATAACAGATCTACAATTGTAAAAGTTTAGCGTATACCTATTTAATTAATTAAAAATTTAAAACCATTTTCAGTTTGAAAACAAAAAACAAACTATTCATCGCGAACATTATTTGGTTATTTAGTATGTAGAAAGAGACACTAGGTATCTATTTGAATCTAAAATTAAAACCCACTATCACAGTTATTACATATAACAATGAAAAAAAGAGTTTCACAAACTAATAAATAATCCTTTGTTTGTAGTTTCCGCGTACATTACACCAGTCAGGCTTTAAATATCTCGTTATTTCAAAAATAGAACAATCCCTTTTTCTATTTTGAAATTCTGTATTCAAAAGCAGAATAGCATCGTTGAAATAGATAACGTTTGATTGACATCACACGTTGTGTTAATTGAACTTCGAGTGCACTTGATTGCATCTAGGTACATTTTCACATGTCAAAACTACCTGTTATAAACCCACGTTACTTCGACCGTAGTATGATATTGTAGACTTCGCCAATAAATCGACTATCCAATACAAAATGATTGTGTCAATTTGGACCTATTAACCCATTTTTTACTAAAAAATAACTATGACAAACAAGGATAAAATTATATTATAAATTAAATTTATATCTTAAGTATACAAGAGAGTTAACTAAATACAATTTGGAAAAAAATGGCTTCACATATGTAACGTAATCATTGGAATTATGCCAGACCTGAAATCCAAAGATTAATGATTGTTTACGTCACAGTGACAATTGACTTGTCCTTTTATCTATCAATTGTTAACAGCTAAAGGTTATTTCACAGAGTTGTTATGAGTCAAAATACGTTGTTATTTGAATAATATAGTTCGTGTGAATGTGGCGTTGAAACATCAACTAAGTAACAATTCACAACATTTTTACAAATAAACAAAGTTATACTGAAACGTTGCTAACTTTATAGTCAAAACAAAAATAGCAAAAATATGCTCGAGTCTAAGCCAAAACATATTCAGTCTGTGAATAATGAGGTAGTTATTAGCAACTATAAGTGTGCTGCAAATTAGACACTAAAGTTAATGTTCTAGTAAATAATGTGTACATAAGTGTTCGGTCTACACTACAGTAAACTTGTAAATTTTGTTTCTCTACTTGGTTGTACGCTTAGGAATAACTGGTTTAATTAAAATATAATTTGTGTGTGTATTGAATAGGAGGAGGCTGTATAACACCATGGCACGACCGACTCGCCAGACACAACTAGTTAGATAAAGATTTCAAACAAAATTCAAATAATCCAGGAATTGAGGAAATAATTTAAATGGCAATGTTATTTTGATAATAAACGGAAAAAATGTAAGTCTTTCCTTCGACTTTGATTTTGTTCCCTTTGGAATAGAGACTCTTAGGCTGCTGCCTCGAATTTCGCGGGCAGCGGGGCGGCAGCGGCTGCGGCGCGGGAGCGAGGCGGCCAACGCATACCTGTTCTCCAAACCAGCGGGCAGATCGCGCGGCACTATAGCGGTGTAGTGTTGTGTTCGTGGTTGTGTAGTCGAGATATTTGTTTTTATTCGCGAACGAAATGTCTAAAAAACGGCGACAACATCTTTTTGATTCAAATTTATTCCTAACGCTCGATTTATTGTGGGCAAAAATATGTTATATGCAAAAATATAGTTCCATATGGGTCTCCTTTCAAAGATTTCTGAAATAATTTGCTCTTGCACGTCCGAGGTCATTTTGATACGTCACAAAAAATATGTACAGCACTATACTACAATGCATACGCGCAACGCGGGCGGTCACCGCTTGACTGGATTGCGCCGCTCGTTACCCGCCCCCGCGCCGCTGCCACGCCGCTGTTTTCGAGAACCGGTCCATTTGATTGTACGCATAATATCCTGCCGCTCCCGCGCCGCGCCCGCCGCCGCCCCGCTGCCCGCAAAATTCGAGGCAGCAGCCTTAGGGGTTCAAATGCACAGGTACAAATTAAAGATTTAAGTTGGCACCAGGTAGATAGTACTGGTCACCCCATAAATGCTACCTTAACACTGCCACTGGGACCAAACTTCTTCTTCTGAATTATTTTAGTTGTCTCTTTATACATTTTTAATTATTGTTCTTTATATTATGTTGGTTATCAAAATGTGTGTAATTAAATATATTTCTCTTTTATGTCGTATTTAAATGACTAAATTTTCATTTTATACCAGTTCTCAAATAAAGAACAAGTGTGAGAATAAATGGAAGAAGTTTCCGTTACTTTTAATTACCAAATTCTATTTTATATGATACCTGTTCCATGCAATGTTATGCCTTCCTCCGCATGACATTTATATAATTTAAATTTTAAAAGCTTAGCTTTAATCAGCAGTAGACGAAATAGGAGAATCCTCTAAAATTATACTGAGAACGAAACGCGAATACATCAAAGCAAATCACGGTAGAAACTACTAATATACCAAAAAAACTTATGTAATATTTATAAAACAAATAAACAGCATTGCTATTAGACTCTTGTAGCGTGGCAAATACGACTAGTAAAATTAATATGAAATCCCGAGAATTCTATATTAGAAATGAATAGTAAATAATTATTAAAATATGAATTTAAAAGCTATTTATAGGCCGCACTTAAATTGTTCCAACTAAGGCAGTATCAAATTATATGTTTACATACAATAATTATTCTATTTTAAACTATAACTATACAACGATTTAATTCAATAATTGGAATATTAAAAAGTTAAGTCTATACTATAGATATGAAAATGACTAAAAAAATCACATTCCCAAAATAATACAATATTAGATTAATAGGAAATGGGCTGGATCGTATTTGTTTTATTATATCTCTAATATTCTGGTTAATTAAGAAATATAAAAGCCAGAGTATCTAGCGAGAACACCTGGAATTCTCATTAGTGATAAATAGTTATTATGATCAAGAATTCCATCCTTAGGAGACGCAATAAAACCGTGTACCAAAGATGTTATTCCACCTGGGGTAACTACAAGGGATTATCGCTGTTAGCATCCTGTCGTATTTATAATGCGCAAAGCTATAGTGCGTATTTTGACGTAAGCAGGTTATTAAGGTGTAGTTTCGTGAGAGCATAATCCGATACCCACAGGTAATGTGAATATCAAACATGGCCTAACGAGTATCGTAGACAACAGAACATTAATTAATGTTAAATATGTGGCTATTATTTTGATATTCTACCCCAAAATTTGTTATAAGATAATACTTGTGTTCGAAGAAATTTAAAAAAATATATAATGTTTAAAGAACTTTTTTCTCATTACAAAAGAAATGTATTTTATTTACATGAGATACTTAATATATACGAACGAGATACACATCGCCATCAGCTTTCCCAATTTTAGTCTACTAGGCTCATTCTGATATGTATCTTTAATACCCCTTTGAATTGGTTAAACGCGCTAATATTACGAATTAAATATTTTCAACTATAAATTGGTAGAGATTAAATTGATAGCATTTACTTTTGTGTATATTTACACAAAACGAAATGCAATCTAATAAATAAACATAGAAATTTTCTATGGTGAGGTGATCAGAGACTGTGTTTAGATCCCATTAAAAGCTGTTTATGTGTTACCTCGGTATCATCATACCATCACCTTGATAGCTTGATCACCACGGTCTGCTTCGCAAGACATTTTATTTGCGAACAAGCGAACTGTGGAATCGACTCCCTGAAAGATACGACCTCCAATTGTTTAGAGAAAGAGTGTACTCCTCCCTCAAAGGCCGGCAACGCACCCATTACATTGGATGTCCATGCGCTGCGATGTCTGCCCTGCCCCCTATCATATATAAAAAATCTAGAAGTTTTAATAGTGTTGTAATTAGTCTTCTCTTCTAAGCATATGCCATTACTCAAATCGTTAGAATTAAATCTGTAATACACAGGCAGTCGCCAGTACAACAGTAGTGTAAAACAGTCACATTAACATTGCATTCTATGAGCACAGTTAAGTTTAATTAAATAATCAATAACGTACAAGCCAAGACTATTGTATTTCTCACACAGACTTTCCTCCATTTTTTTATCACCACCAGTTGGGTTGGTTAATTTAAATATTAACTCTATAATGTTTTAGCAAATGAGCGTAACGGGACAACGAGTCATCCTTTTTCGCAGCCATGAATGCTGCCGGCGCGGCGTCATCGATTTTTTAGAAGTTGTCACGTTAAAAAAAAACAAATTATACCGTCACCCCTACATCACAATGCTGGTTGCGATTTGTGCGTTTGCGGACTTTTATTAATTAGTTCGCTGTTTAAATACAGTCTTGAGTTGGGAAATTATTCTAAAGGCAGCTGCTTTTACGATTAGATGTGCTTTAAGTGTCTTAAAGCGCAAATATTTAATATTGTTACGGGTTTATTTGTTTTTTTTCCCGACAAAAATTAAAGGAAGCGCTTAAAAATTTATGTTCAATGCTTCCTGGTACATTCGCAATAACGACCTCTAACGGGATTTTTAAGCAGAGACCGTCCCCGGAATAATTAAAAATATTGCTGGAGCTCACGAACTAAGGTTCTACCATCACGTGAATATTGAGGCTATTCAACTAGTTCACACCACGGGCCTAGTGAGAAGATTGACAGGGACAAAACCATTTGAATTAGTTAGCACGTTAAGTGATAAACAGTGGTAAATGATAAAATAGATAACAAGATTGTTTTCCTCTAACTTTTCGTAGAACGCGTTTTGGTCAAAGCTCACCGATGTCCAGATTAAGCCTTCTGATAAACTTCTGGATATCCATAGTTGCTCCCCTCTTACTAAAAAATCGATTTTTGTTTAGTTTTTTCGTAATATAATTTTTTTTTTATTAAAAAAATGGGACTGTATGTAGTGTTATTGGACGATTTATTATGTTATCCTTATTAGTTAATTAGGTTTTACAATTGTATTAAACATTTACCTACGCAATAAATCTTGGTTCCTTCTACTATTGAGTGTACGTTGTTCCATAACACGGTCAGTTGATTGTCTTTGATAGCATAATCGTCTAAGGTCAATATCAGTGGCTTTATAAGATTATCTTCGCTTAGTGATTTTACGACCTCGTCATGTATCCTGGTTTTACCTTCCTAGGACATTATAGAAGAATTAAATAATCATTCAATTTATTTAGCTAAACCTTTGTGGGACTTTTTAAGAGAGTATAAATGCCATTACGCGAAATAGTATGTCGTAAGCAAAAGCAACTATCAAAGGTTGGAATTTTGAATTGAAAAGTTAACATTTAACATATAATTGTGAAGAAAAATTTAACTTTTTCCATACAGATATGAATTAACCCACAGGTACTGCATTTTGTAAAAATATCTAAAAACTATACGATCCACGCTTTACACACTGATGAAAAGCAATGAGCACGTCCAGTTAGTAAACTTCGCGTTTATATTCGTTACAATTGTAGATATTGCATAATATCGATATAAAGTATTTGTTTGTATTAAAATAACGTCATAGCTTATAGTAACTATATCTATCTGATATATATCTAGTTATATCTAGTAACTATATCTAGTTGATAAAAGGGCCTGGGACTAGTGCTACACAGGCTACTTCTAATTAATTTGCGATATTTGTTTTAAAATAAGTGTTGTTTGATAATTTGATATTTTAAAAGAGTACCGAGAGTTTTTTTACGCCGGCTTTTTCTCTCGGCCTACACCCTCTGTCTTCTTTGCCGATGAGTAGGGATGCCTACAAATTCAAATTTAATGACGTGGAATAAGTGATACATGTATCTTATGTTCCTTAATAAACATATTTTTTTTTAACTCACTGTAATAGCATTTAAACCATATATGGCCTTATCGCTGACAAGTGATGCCCAGTATATCCTGTAAAACTTTCAGGCATATTCTGTAAGGAAAAAACTAAAAGAAATACTAAGGGCAAGATCTGGAGCGCACTTAGACTTTGCTCAGACTTAAGTTTCCAGTCACAGTCGATATTTATAGAGCGAATTTCTCTGAGTGCTAGCTTAGCTTAATCTCAAGTCCACTAAATAAATAACGACGACTTACCACAAACATTGACTACAAGCCTAACAAAAATAATGGCCCAAAATTTACTTTACCGTCATATTTTTTACTTGACTTTTTATTTTTGTCGTAATAAAAAATTAACGGTGATGCCATTATACTTATACTTGAGTTCCATAGACTCTGGAAAAAATGGGATTTGAATTCAAAGAAATGATAAACGATCTTGATATTTACATGAAATAAAATAATTACACATTATTATGGTATTTATTATTCATATAAGCGGTCAAACCCCATTTTTGAAAGAATTTTTGAATGGAGGATTAACCATCACCGTTAAAATAATATCTATAAATACTAAATCATAGTTTATGCTTAGTGTACACTAAGCAAAGTTTTTCGTAAGTTTGAGCTAAGTGCGCTCTATAGATCTTGCCCGTAGTACAAGAATTGCCTAAAAGCAAAATTATTACCAAACTTAATCGATACTAAAATAAACTAAAATCTAAAAGCTAAACGATTTTTTAATTACAATACAAAAGTTTATGCAGACTGTTAATATAAAGCAAGTCGCATATCTCGGACTATTTTGTGAGATCATCGATACGACTTGTTGCAATATAATGATAAGACTTATTACGACGGGTCCTTCAAGATAAGAGCGTACCACTTCTTGAAAGGCCGGCAACGCACTCGCGAGCCCTCTGGCATTGAGAGTGACCATGGGCGGCGGTATCACTTAACATCAGGTGAGCCTCCTGCCCGTTTGCCCCCTATTCTATATAAAAAAAAAAGTCAAATTCAAGGCAAGAGACAAGCCAAGATACCTGGCAATTCAAGTTGTTGACAGCCATCCTTTAATAAAGTTCTACCAGAAGAAGACAAAAGAAAAAGAAATATATGAACTACAAAAGATTGAGCAAGATAGGAATAGGATAGGATTTTCGTTTACCGGTTTTTAAGACTGGGCGCAGGTGATTGATCACAAATGCATCATAATCGAAACGAATAGGTGGAGTAAATAGGTGTGGCTTGAATGAGCGTCTTTATTGTATCAAGCTCGCTTAACGGCCTCTTAGAATTTACGATCAACTTTATGACAGGCCTGAGGTTACTTTCACAATTTATTTGTGCTGTTTCGTTGCTGAAATATTTTATGGGTAATTAAAGGATTCAAAACTTATCGCTGTGCCTAATTTGTGGGAATAATTTCGTAGAGCTTAGTAATAATATAAAAAGTAGGATATGTATGTATGATATTTTTATTTTTATTTGATTTTATTACCCCTTTTTACTAAAAAATAATAAAGTTTACTTAAACTATAGATCACTGCCGTGTAATGCTTTCAAGGGGAAGGTGATTAAATTTTTAAAGGCAAGGTACCTTTATAGCGTGTGCGAGAATTTCGACCATAAGTTTGACAACAATTATAAATAACTTAACTTATTATTATGAAATTGTGTTGATGTTCTTATTATATGATTTAATGAAAATTAATATGACATTTGCATGCCTATTTATATGGCTGATTGTGCGGATTTTAATTGATCGATCTAAATGTACCAATTTCTTGCAAATAAATGATTTATGATTTATGAAATTATAATATGTCTCGTTTACATATCAGTAAACTGTATTAACCACAACATAGTAACCGAATACGTTCTAAGAACATAGTAGTAACCACTAGGGAATTTTACTACTAAGTTTTTTTAACTATTAAATTATGCAATTGGGGTAACACCAAAATAAGAACTAATGAAATAAAACGATTTCATATTGTGGTCATCACTGTACTAGTGTACAAAAACATACTTTAGGTTTTGATCTATTATTATAAGGAAGGTAAGAATTATTTATTTTCGTATTAAACACTCGCTACAACTAATGAGAGGGGGAGCTTGAGAAATGTAGCAAAACGAGAAAAGATTTATTTCATTGAGATCTTCCATTACCTGCGCTGCGTAAACCTGCATGACTTATTTCTTTTAAAATACTTCAAATAGTCCGCTCAATGTTTATCTATGACTTCCCTACTTCACATTTTTTCAGTTCAGCCCTGCGATTCTGTAACTCACTTTTCGAACTCACACAGCGGTTTTCGCATAAACAATAAACTATAAGCTCTCACTTTCTCAGAATGCCAAATCATAAAATGACTGCTTCACGACTGATTTGAGAGCGACCGCCGATGCGAAAACCGCTGTGTGAGTTCGAAAAGTGAGTTACAGAATCGCAGGGCTGCACCAGAACTCGATATATTTGCAACAGGTTTATGAAGACTGCGGGGTAAATTTATGTTTTTATTTTCAAATAGTAATACAAGTTAGTAATTTATGGTAGTAAGTTAGTATAATAATAATGTAATTCAGTTACTTTTACATTAAAACACGTTGATTTGAGAACTGGCACTAAATGTAAAGTGAGAAGCATTTCATATACATTTCTTTTTTTGACGCTCATAAGTGTAAAATGTGTTTCCTATATGATTAAATGATTTTTGAATTTTGATTTTTTACACCAGCGTTGCGAATAGAACCGGAGATAAATCTATGATTTATTCATAAAACTGTGGAAGCTTTTAGGTATAATATTAACAATAACAAAAACAAACTTAAATTGAAACATAAACCTAGACAAGATATCTTCATTGTTTATTTCTGTTGGAGAGAATTTCATTATCTTTTACAATATCAGATCTTTGATGGAAATGGTTTTGTTTGAGTTCTCCAAATGTTAAAAAATCTTTTAGATATAAATCTTCCATGCGTAGGTACAAAACATGGAATTCATTAGTTTATAAGATATATTTCCAAATTAAATACATCTACATGTTATCTATATATATAAAAATGAAACCCGTTTTCCGTTGTCACGACATAACATGAAAACGGCTTGACCGATTTGTCTGATTTTTTTTTATAATATACCTTGAAGTATGAGGATGGTTCTTACGGAGAGAAAAATTAAAAAAAAATGTGAGTGAAAAAGTCTAAAAACAACTTTTCTATATTCCCATACAAAATATTCGTAATAGTACTTAAAACTCAATTTGAACTTTAATACCATATGATAGAGTTCAAGTGTTAGTGGAGGGGTTCCGGGAATGTAATTTTTATTTTTGACATAATGTATTTGTTGTCTTATCAACTTTCTTTTTTTATCTTACTAGCTAGACCGGTGTCCCGAATAGCAGAATAAATATTTTAAACAAATAAAGAATAGACTGTTAGGCGGTACATGTTCGCCAGGCCAGCTAGTTATTTATAAACCCTATCATAAAATAATTAGTGCACCCTTTTAACTGAAATAATAATTTGACTCTTTTCTCTTGTCATAAACACAATTTGACAGAAAGAGACAAAAGTACTTTAGTTAAAAAAGTACAATTAAGACGATTTAAGTTTTGTACCTAAGGATGTTACTTTTAAAATTTTGTTACAAATTTTGAAATTTTGAAAATTTCTTATTAATTCTTTTAGAACTTCTAGTAAATTACTTTTTTGACATCAGTGATAATAGGAGCAATTAATTTAATACTTACGTAATAAAGCTTTATGTTATAAGTGTAGTAGTAGCTTTTTGTATTATTTTGTATTTGTGTGATAAAAAAATAATAGAATCAGTTATCAGGGAGCAGCCCTGCGATTCTGTGACTCACTTTTCGAACTCAAACAGCGGTTTTCGCATCGGCAGTCGCTCTCAAATCAGTCGTGAAGCAGTCATTATATCATTCTGATAAACAATAAACTACAAGCTCCCACCTTTTCAGTGTAGAGCAGTGTTAGCCTAGTGGCTTCAGCGTGCGACACTCATCCCCGAGGTCGTAGGTTCGATCCCCGGCTGAGCACCAATGGACTTTCTTTCTATGTGCACATTTAGCATTCGCTCAAACCGGCTATAGACTGAATAGTGTCAGGCACAGGAGGCTGATCAACTTCTTGCCTATTAGATTTACAAATCATCATGAAACAGATTCAGAAATCGGAGCCCTAAAAAGGTTGTATCGCCAGTGATATATTTTTAAAGTGGTCATTATTTATTTTATTCGAGTCGAACACAGACACGCGATTAACATATGAATAAATTATTTAAAAAATACTTAAAAATAAAACTCTCGATTTGAAATGAAAGGTATAGGTTCTTTTACCTTTAATACCTTTACCTTTTATAAACTTTATTTACTCACATAATGAAACGATCCAATACACAAATCACAAACTAACACACGTGTATACCATAACAGAGACACGGTCCGCTCAAGTCGACGGTTGGTGATGCACTGAAAATTGAAACATCGGATTCAAGCCACTCCGATAACACCCCTAGCCCATTTACATTATCTTAACATGTTCCTAACTTTCCCTTTAGATAACTTGAGGCATTCCTCTATTGTCGGAAAGGTTAATTGTTCAGTCTATTATTAATTAGACACCTAATTTAATATAAACTTTGATGTATTTTTTAATAGTTTAATCATATCAGTACAATTAATCTGGACATTAAATACATATTATATCTTGAAACAAAACGAACAACACAAAAAAAGAACAATTAAAACTAACCTTAAATTGTAATAAAAAACTAAAATATATGATTAAAAGGAGTCCCTTTAGGCAAGGTTCCGAAGATACTGGCAGCGTTCCCCCTTTGAATAGCTAGACTTATTCTTTGTCCGAGGTAGCTGACAGCTCTTTTGTCTCCTGTGATGTTGACTTGGTTAGTTTTTTGGCTATTTCCTTAAAAAGCCTTATAACTTATTCCTAACTTTTGATGTACGTTTTAATTGTCCGATTTGTTTGATATATTTATTTATTTTAAGCTTACCAAAATTAGTACAATGAACACTTAAATAATTAGGAGGCAATGCTTTCAAGCGATCTCTTCTAGGCAAGGACTGTTAGGAAAAATAAAAGCTTTTATTCTTTTAGCAAGTGCAAAACTACAAATAATAATAATCCAGTGGCGCTACAACGCTATATGGATGTTGAGCTCAGATTGAATCAGTTTCTTAATTTTTTTTTAATAGTCAAGACCACCTAGATTTTTTGTGTCTGACGCATGTCGTAGATTCTTGAGTTAAATGCAGGGTTTCATTAGTGCAGCCGCGATTCGAACGAAGATCTCAGGGTTATAATCGCACGTTTAAGCCACTAGGCTAACGTTACTATTTAATTAAATTAATAATACCATAGACAGTAATATTGAGGACTCTTTGGCGATAAAAACTTGAGAAAAATGTGATCTTGAACCGTATAACGTTGTTTACATAGCAGTTATTTTTTTATATCAATATTCTTTGTCATTATACTTATATTCAAAATATATTCTAGTTAAGAGGGGCCAGGGGCTATATACACACGGTTATGTACCTTATCCAGCTTCAGAAGTCGAAGCACTCATGAAGGGCACAATTTGGCCCGAAATAATGACAAGGTACTTTTTAAGATGCCCTTCAATATTCATAATCACAGCATTCAGCTTCTCCAAACCTCTTACAAGTCTGTAACAAGATTCATTCAAGATAAACCACCAGCTTTTTAAATCTTGCAAAAAACTTGAACCGTTACCTTAAGCTTGCGGGACTATCTTTGTTCTGTTTATACAAACTTATATAGGTACTAGCTGACCCGGCAAAGGTTTGTATTGCCATGTGTATTATTTCAAGGAAACATTTGTTTAGTTCAGTAAAAATATCTATCTACAATAATAAAAATAGGGGTTGATCGTAGAGGGGTGAAAATTAAATTAAGGGGTGTATGATGTATTATAAAATTAATAAAAATAAAAAAATTGTGGTGGACACCCCTTATCATTTAAGGGTTTGAAAGATAGATAGCACTCGATTCTCAGACTTACTGAATATGCATAAGAAAATCATAAGAATCGGTCGAGCCGTTTCGGAGGAGTATGGGAACGAACATTGTGACACGAGAATTATATATATATAGAGATCATATCCCCACTGGTGAAATCAGGTAATACCTTTTTAGTTTGAGTGGCATGCTGTTGCCTTCGGGCTTCAGCGAAATGGCAGGTACAACTGGGGCAGTACCAGTTTCTCACAGAAAACCGGCGTGAAGTGATGCAGAAGGTTTATCTTGTACTCCCGGTTCGAGTGGTGAGTTATATTCCTGTAGGCCGGATATGTCTTTCGCGGTCCGATCTCGGTCTTTTAGATTATTATTTAAGGAAAAATGTGTGCATACTATAAGTAACAGAGAAAATCCGGTCGAATCCAAATTATACTCGTATACGAATAATATTTCAACGGAACGAGGTCGGGCCGAGAATGAACTGTGAAATGAAACGTTTTCGTAAGTAAATTAAAATTATTTTATTTCCAACACACAAATATACAGTATTTGCTATTATCTTAACCTACATAGTAATTTAATAATAATTAAAAATAGATTAAAACAAATCTAAAAAGTTTAGTCAGGTGGTAGTGTACCTTTAACGGTGGCAGCATTTCCTCGCTGTATTGCGATACTTATTCGTTGAGCGAGAAAAGCACCAGCTCTGGGGTCACCGGTACTATCTACCAGGCGCCAACTTAAATTTTTAATTATATAAAATCAATCCTTTTTTACGTTCGGGCAGTGAGGACCAACGTCGGTTGTAATGCTCCTCTACACAGATCTCTATCAACATTAAACGACGCTCTGAGTACATGCCAAGCAGATCCATTTAATGGCAGTCTCCATGTGTTCAGGCGTAAGATGCTGCAGCCACTGTTGATCCGTGACCAATAGTGATAATTGCAAAGTAGTTTTTTTTAATATTTGTAAATTGCACATTTGTATTTTTTAATCTAGTTTGTTTTTTACTTTTAATATTTAAGTTATTTTCTCTTTATCATTATTATTATTATGTATATAAACACACTAGCAGCTTAATAAGCTGATGCGCGTGTATTTTGAGATTTGGAGAAACTATCCAATCTATTTTAAAGGAGTTCAGAGATGGTGCACTGATTACATTTTCTGGAAGCCTATTCCAGTCGGCCACTACTCGGTTTGGGAGAATCTTTAGGGAATTTGTGTTATGTTGAGTGGTCTTAAGTTTTAAAGAACTGCAATTATTACTACAATTTTGCAATATTTCCCTCTAAATGTTGTGCACACTTGTTATTAATGCACATGCATGTATCTTGTTTTCTATGTTAAGTGTTCTCTGTAAGTGTTTGTATGTGTTTCGTTAGTGTGCCTTTTAAAATAAAATAAAATAAAAATAATAAAGTCATCCGAATTAAAGAACAATAGTTATTTTTTGGAAGTGTTAATAATATATAAGGTAATACATCAAACAGTCAAAGTTTCTACGATCAATCAACTACCTGCCGTGACTGAGTTTCCAATAACCAACTGAGTGTTTAGTGACTGATGATTTTCACAATGTTTTTCATTTTCATACATTATTTATGCAAAATATTTAAATAAGTCAGGCTGATAAGCCACGGTGACTCATTAAAGACCATTTACGTATATATATTTGTGCGCTAGTCTGCAGATTATATACTAATACAAACATATCACCTAAGACATATTACATTTATTACAAACACATTGAACAAAAATCGGTTGTCTGTAAAGTC